>OX365948.1:4388954-6788954 GCA_947247005.1 Spisula solida | reverse complement strand
AGCCTTTCAGATGTTAGATATTTATTGTATTTATACATAAATTGATAATTTATCATACAATTTTTGTCCTGTACTGTTTCCAGAGTTCAAAACAATACTAACTTCACCCTTCCACCTGTTCCACCAGGTGTAAGTAACTTCTCCACATGTGGAGGAAAATCGATTCTGTAGCCATATTTTAATGGAAAGTGGTTACGGCAAGAATCAAACACAGATGCTGGGTTATAAATCCAGCACACTAACCGCTGGAGTCCACTGCCACCGCTTTAAAGTAATACAATGTACATATACTTTTACAGTTATAGTTTAGTATCCTGCTTACTTTATGATGTTTGAGTCTCAGGGACACTAAATCTACCCTCTAAGCATATAGAAGACTGTTGTAGAGGCTGCTTCTTGAAGTGACTAGTGATGTTTGATGACCGGGCCACAGTGATTTACTATTCATGACAATAGGAAGGTGTTTAGTGGTGTCAGCTGGTTAATTGTGACTATTTGTGTGTTGCACTGCCATTTCCACCGAGACTGAGACTTAAATTTGTGTAGCTTAAACAATTATATCAGCTATGCTTAAAATGCTTTGACTAAATTGAGAATGTTTCATTTTTGGGACATTTTGACCCAATGCCACTTACAAGGTACTTATAAAGTACTCCAACTGAATTATTTTCCATATTTGGTATAAGCACTTGTCTTGTATACATCAGTATGTAACATTTCAGTTTAGTTTTTACATTTTCTTGAAATGAATAGATTTAGATCTTATTGTATTGATTATATGATTCTCTTCAGACAATAGAATCAATGGTTCCAGTCCACTTATTATATTAATATACTTTGTATTAATGTTGATCAAAAATCGTTTGATGTGTAATTGTGTTGTCCTTTAATTAAATGACAACTCCTCCAAAACAAGTCCCAAAAATGAGACCGTATGTACGTATATTTCACTCCACCGTATATTTCACTCCACCGGTATATAGTGTCTAACATACATAGGGTCGCGTTTTGGGACAACATGTACTCCCAAAAAATTGAATGGATTTGGACCAAACTTATAATGCAGGGATGATCTTCAGGTGGTCATTTACGAACAAAAGTGACAATTTTTCAGTTCAAGTCTGCTGTGCATATAAGTCTGAAGATCCAAAGGTGGTTTAATTCATTCCAAATGTTGATGGTCTCAGGTGAACAATAGAGGGCAAAATTGGTCCTCTTGTTATTATTTCTCCATCTTTTAATGTTATGCATGCCTGTATGAAACATTAGAGCTTGCCATAATATACATGTATGTATGTATGGTAACAAATGACATGACTGAAGAATACTGAGTTTATCACCTTGCTGTAATACAGTATGTAAGGAAATGAATGTTCTAAGAATTGTGCATTGATGCTCCAGAGAGAGCCCTGACACATTTGATCTGTCACTAATTAATCCTGGTATGTTTTTGTTATTGTACCATAAGAATGCTTTGATTAGTTAAAATAACAACTCTGATTGGACAATGGATAAGCTTGGATATTTAAGGCTGACATGTTAATAGTGTTAACCTATAATGAAGCATTTTTACAAACAACAACAAAAAAGCGGCATTAAACGACATCATGACCAAATTACCAGCTATTGAGGATGTTAAGTTGTTTAACTACAAATATGTATACAATGTATTTGATTTTAAAGGTTAAACCATAGTAGCGATCAAGAATATAGTATTTGTAACTTTATGTCAAATCATTTATGTAGATATGTATATAACTACATGTATGCATGTGTGCATAATATTATGTTAATCAGTGTTACATTTTGTATTGTGTTGAATGTTTTATGTTGATAAATTGTCAGCATACATTATACACATTATTTGATCACCGAGGCCATTAGCTCAGTTTGTACAACTCTTACTGGTATATACAAAAGTGCATGTACATACAGTATTTGACACTTGTGACCACTCCTTACTGTGAATGTTTTAGTTTATTGTATTATTAATCTGTTACATTAAGTGTTGACAGTTACGCAGCTCAGGGCCGTCTTATAACCATTTGTGTTGTCTTAATGTCATTAATTAATTTGTTTAATCGAGATGACTTCACCTTTCATTGCTAACAGTTACCGAGTAAAGAATTTAACCTACTTAAAATACATACATTGTTATGACACTCCCATACAGTGCTTTGATCTACACCTTATTCCAAGAAGTTATAAACTGTTGTCAAACCATTAGTACCTTCTGCAATTCACTTGATCACATGACATGCGTGTATGTCAGGGCTTGTGCATGTACACATGCAAATTTGTTGAGAAATGGCCCATAGAAATTTGCTGCAAATTGTAGAATCTCTATGTTATAAATAAACGAACTGTGATGATGAAAATTTGTTGATCATACTAGCAGTATAAATTATTCATTGATCAATATATGCCAAAAGTATTCTGTCATAGCGTGAAGGTAAAAAATCCCAAGGGGTGCTTCCCCTCCCCATTCACCCTCACTGTTGTATTATTTCAGTTTCAAACTATAAATCTGTGAGATGTATGAATTCTGTTTGTAATACATTGATAATTGGTTTTGTTGCATTTTCATTTGGACCCAATTGGTGACATATGTGCATGATCACCAAAAATGTGTTGGTATGAATTTACCATTAATGTGTGGCTGATATATTTTACTTTCATGAACTGTTTTATTGAAAAATGATTATAGGACGGTTGTTTGATAGATGAGCCTGGTGTCAGGTCAAGGTGACAGTCTGTCAGTTTAACAAATAGATATATCTAGTAGCTATGAAATTTAAAACGTAAGTAAATATATTATTACAGAGTAATGAAGAAATATCAGCTTGGTTATGATATATAGACCCGAGTAGTTACTGTGTTCTTGACTACCAATCCAATCATGGTCCCTAGTTCCAATCTCTGCCACAGGGCACTGGAAATTTCAGAAAGGTTTTTCAGTGTTTCCCACCCAACTAGAGATGAACTGGATGCAAGCATACGCATTTATTGGTGCTATACACTGGGCAGGTTTAAGAGCCTTGGAATCTATTCAGAAAGAGATCGGGCTGCGCACCCAGATTCCTTGTATTATACAAACTTTCTGTCCTTTCCCCTGAACCCGGAGGTCATTAGCCGATTATTAGGCAGGGATAAACCCGAATGGCCCCGCACTATGACTGTCTTGGTCGAACGCAAAAACAAAAAATACACAAACTACTATATACCAGAATAATTTTATAGTTAAATCTCATCTCATGAAAATTAAGATATGAGTAATTTCCTTTTAAGTTTAAAACCTGTTTATGCTCAGACCTCTATAAAAGTTGAAATATCTGATGGTTAAAGTTTGTGTAGAAAATAAGATTGATTACAGTGATTAAGTCAGTGGAGGAGGGTGATTTATAATTTCTGTATGTGGATCAGGTTTATTGTATAACATGGTTTCATATTTCTGGTTGTATCTATTGTCATTGTATAGTTGTATGAGCATGTTTGATATGACAGGTTCAGCAATTATGGTTGCATCTCGTGAGCATGTTTGATATGACAGGTTCAGCAATTATGGTTGCATCTCATGTGAGCATCTGAAGGCCAACACTGTTACAGGATTGTACCTTATGTTTTGTTGATTTAGAATATATAATTATGATATGTGATTTGAATCATGATATTCAACTATATGTATACAACAATGACTGTCTAACTTCACCATGATAGCCTGTGGTTTAACAAGAGCATCCACACATGAAAACATAATTCAATAGATGTTGTTAAGGACTTTCTTTCTTATAATACCCATTTCTATGAAACATAATACCGTATGAGGGAAAAATACATGTTCCATGGAATACATGATCCCCATCAGCATAGCTGGGCTGTTTTTCCAGCATCCTGTGAAATCTTGGAAAAGAAGAAAGCTTGAAACTTGAGTCAACTCGCATACAATCCACTCTGAAGGTTTCACCGAGTGCTGGAAAAAATGGCGCAGTTGCTGAAAGAGATCTATAGTTTGAGGAAAGCATGTTTTTTCCCCCATTAAACTGGGGTATGTATCGATGAAGAAGTAAAATACTTACAACTATTCTAATTGTTTTCGAAGTGGTGCAAAGGTTGACAAATTTTGTCTTGGATTTGATGCCTTTAGTGATGTCAGAGTTACATGGTATTGTTACACCGACATTGTACAGTGCCTTTAGTGATGTCAGAGTTACATGGTATTGTTACACCGACATTGTACAGTGCCCTTAGTGATGTCAGAGTTACATGGTATTGTTACACCGACATTGTACAGTGCCTTTAGTGATGTCAGAGTTACATGGTATTGTTACACCGACATTGTACAGTGCCCTTAGTGATGTCAGAGTTACATGGTATTGTTACACTGACAATGTACAATGCCCTTAGTGATGTCAAAGTTACATGGTATTGTTACACCGACATTGTACAGTGCCCTTAGTGGTGTCAGAGTCACATGGTATTGTTACATCGACATTGTACAGTGCCCTTAGTGATGTCAGAGTCACATGGTATTGTTACACCGACATTGTACAGTGCCCTTAGTGATGTCAGAGTTACATGGTATTGTTACACCGACATTGTACAATGCCCTTAGTGATGTCAGAGTCACATGGTATTGTTACAATAGTTCATGCATCATCCAGACCTTGCACTGACTCAACTGTCTTATCTGTGATAATAATCAGCCTGCAATCTACTGATGATTTCATTAACTGAATCATGGAACATCTGATCCAGGAAGGTTAAGAGTTCTCTGTGATGATTGACTGTTGGTTGTCTCACCTGTTGGTTTTAGTCACTCACTATATGACTTACTGTGATGATGGACTGTTGACTGTGTCACCTTTTGGTTTAAGTCACTCACTGTATGACTTACTGTGATAATTGACTGTTGGTTGTCTCACCTGTTGGTTTTAGTCACTCACTGTATGACTTACTGTGATGATGGACTGTAGACTGTGTCACCTGTTGGTTTTAGTCACTCACTGTATGACTTACTGTGATGATTAACTGTTGGTTGTCTCACCTGTTGGTTTTAGTCACTCACTGTATGACTTACTGTGATGATTCACTGTCTCACCTGTTGGTTTTAGTCACTCACTGTATGACTTACTGTGATGATTGACAGTTGGTTGTCTCACCTGTTGGTTTTAGTCACTCACTGTATGACTTACTGTGATTATTAACTGTTGGTTGTCTCACCTGTTGGTTTTAGTCACTCACTGTATGACTTACTGTGATGATTGACTGTGTCACCTGTTGGTTTTAGTCACTCACTATATGACTTACTGTGATGATGGACTGTTGACTGAGTCACCTGTTGGTTTTAATCACTCAGTGTATGGCTTACTGTGATGATGGACTGTTGGTTGTCTCACCTGTTGGTTTTAGTCACTCACTGTATGACTTACTGGAGATGTCATTTCAGGTTATGTGGAAGAATTATGTGGAGTGTTATCAAAGGACGATGTTGTTGTAGGAACAAAAGTATTGAAGATGCAGAGAACAATTATAATAGTTGATTTAAGAGTTTATAATGCTTGTGGGCTATATTTTCCTTTCAGTTATGTTTAGATGTGCAGATATGTTAATTAAGCAGCTAGTCAGGTACTGAGATATGATAATATTACATTGCTGCATTGCAGGCTTAGCTAACTGATCACTTATCAACTGGCATCTAATGTCTTAGACAATCTGTTGAACAGTTGTTGAAAGTGAATAGTATCTCTTAAAACAATGATAAACATGTAAAATATGAAATAATGAAAATAGCATTGAGGTCTTTTGCAAGCATAATGAAACTTGTCTTATGTACATGAATAATAAATTTATATTGTTGATACACCCATACTTAATGTGTCTGGGTCAACCATGTGGTGTTAGTTACTGGAGTACAAGCATTATTTGTAACAGCACTGCATGTGTATTTTTTGTTTAATGAAAAAGCATTAGACAAAACTCAGCGATTTCTGGACATATGTTTCTAATTAACCAACCAGTCTGCAATTATTGCTATTTTTTGACTCTGTGGTCAGTTTAGACTGTCTACTAGCCAAAGGTCACCTTGTTAATTAACTTTGAGTGAATGGCAAATGTCAAAACAGTTTATATACTGGGTAATGAAACAACAGTACAGAACTATTTCTGACATTTTTCATCATGTGGCGAGCTGAGGAAATCAAGAAAATTGTGGTCAAAACAAAGAAATGTTTGGCAGCAGACGGATTCCAATAAATGTGATGAGCCGTGCCAAGAACTGAGAAATGTTATAATTATAGATATTCTTTTGTTTCTCCCCTTGTCTGCATTATCTTTCATACTCATCAGATTTACTGATATAAAAAATATGGGATGGTATGTTGTTATATTGCTACATGTAGTGGCATAATACTAACCAAATAAGTTAGGAATAGGAATGAGTCATAGATTTTGGGAACAAAAGGAAATGGAGTTGTTTAATTTCATAGGACCTTGGTGTGAATTATTTTATTGTATAGGGAATTCTTTATAGGGTTCAGTGGTCTGGCCATCAACATTGTTACCTAAACAGTATAACCTTCACTTAGTTGTCCATTTCTTTCTAAAACTACAACCTGCTTGTGATGCGGTACTGAGATCTGGATGTCCCACTGTAACAGCTCAATCCAAAGGTTGGAGCCCCTTGTAGGGATGAATATATTATCATTTGATAAATTGCTTAAGCTCTATTTACACTACGCAAATTGTTGGCCAACGATTGCCTGTAATTGTTTTCGTTCTGTATACACTCAGTTTAAAGACTAGCTCAATTGGTGCCCAAGTGTTGCCCAAGCGTTGCCCAAGCGTTGCCTAACAATTGTAGTTCTGTATACACACGGCAAATTGGAATGTGAACTCATTGTACCTCTATTAGAAACATGATCATTTTATTCCTGAGGTTTACAAAATAGTTCACCTCTCCTAAACAACACTCTCGGCACATAAACCAATGGGTGTTTAGAATAAGGTCTCCCAAGCCAGATTTATAAATTAAATTGTGCTACATTTTTTCAAATATCCTTTTAAAAATAACCCGAGATAGCTAAATTTTTTATAATTGTTCATCTTTTTTATATTGACCAATTAAAGTTTTAATAAAGTCATCTGTCCAGATACCTTTTTACCTCTCATTCGTATAAAATACTTGATAATTACCCAGAGTTGGGCTTATCAGGATGAAAATGGATACCTGTCAGCTTTCTTACCCCCTTATCAGTAAATTTATGGGGAAATTGTTGCCGGAAAATAGAACAAGTTCTATTTGGTCAAATTGTTGTGTAACGCTTGTGCAGCTGTTGCCGGAGTAAATACATTAGGCAAATTGTTGACGACAACAATTACAAGCAACAATTGAGCATAGTGTAAACAGGCTTTTACCGAGAATTAAATACTTGTTGGAACTAAACAAAATTTAGCTGTACTACTCATTCACTGTTAAACTTTGGGGATTCAGAATGTATAACCTTTAGATTGTTACAGGTATTTGTCTCTTGTTGAATGAAGGATGCTGATAATTGTCTGATATAATTATCTCTCTCAGTTTCAAACTGAGTTTGGGGATTTTATAAAACTTGTTTCATTTTATGGCTTTTACAACTTTTGACAGTTATAAATGAGCGGTAGATGGTATTTTTGTCTGGAAAATCACATTTTTGTAAATAATGTAACATATTTTCATAGATAAGATATGCAGACAACAAGCATGCTGTGTCTTCCCATCATTCTTGCATCCTGACCACCCTTGAAGTTGAAAATGTAATAATCCTGGGGTTCAAATTCTAAGAAATTATTGAATGTTCCATTACTTACATCAGGGGGGGTATAGGCAAGAAATGTTGAGATGATGCAGACAGATGATTATGTAAGCTCAGGTGATATTGATAAGCTAACAGAATCAGATGGTTCTGTAAGATTAGGTTAGATGATATCTATACCAATATTTATTCAATGTACATGTGTACAGTCTCCTGTGTAAATATTAGCACCAACATTTATGTAGTCTCAAGCTACTGACTACATATTTTTATTAACTACCTATTCTTCCAAGCTATTTATATTGCCCACAATTTGAACAACCTGGAATCATACACCAGTAACTAAAACTGTGATACATCCTAATTTACACAGCTTTACCATTAGACATTCACCATGTCTCACAAGGGCAAATCAGGAATGGCCATATTTTTTTCACAGTATTTTCACAATTTATTTTCAGTTTCCATTTTTTACTTGTGTCCACAGCTGCTTGCAATACTTTGGCATATACAGTATATGTAAATAGTTATTATAATTAAATATAGTACAACCTCTGTAGAGAAACCCCTGTTGGATCTGCAATTATTGGCCGTCGTGTAGACGTAACTCTACAGAGTTAAATTGAGAGTATACAAATATAATGTAAGGGAATTTTTGAAGGTGTTGTTGTAGAGAGGTTGTTGCTGTACAGAGGGTCACTCTGGAGAGGTTGTTGTTGTACAGAGGGTCACTCTGGAGAGGTTTTACTGCACATGACACTGAATTTATTTAGATATTATTTTTGCCCTCTTAGTAGTGTTTTTCTCTGATTTTAAAATCTATGTTTAATTTCACAAAGGGACATCATTCCTTAAATATATTTCATGTTAAAGTTCAGATTTTCATTTCAAACAAGGGTCTATATTCTGATACATGACAGTACTTAGATTGTTAGGAAATTCTATAAATAGATTTTGGTGTAAAGTAGAAAAGGAAGGAAATACCAATGGCAGTACTCCAAATTATCACTGATGGTTATCATAACATTGGAATGTTACAGGAGTTTCTTGTTGCCTCACTCTTCAACATTGTACATACAATCAATGTAAGTGTTTCTGTATGTTGTGATACAACTCTTTGTCTTAATTGGATTAATTCAGGATTTAAATGATTAATTTTAATTAACAATAGTTGTTTTGATTGGATCAGAGTTTTTAAGTAAGTCATTGGGAATTATAATGGTTTGGATTATTTATTGATCCATGTTTTAGAACACTCAGATAAGCTTGCTGTCTGGTTGTGACAGCTTTTTAATTTCTGACCTGAGTCACCAATGTATTGGTGTACTGCAAGTGTCTAAATTGGTTTGATTGACTATTTGAACACCTGAATTTATTTTTTTTATATCTTGGTTGTATAATTATGTACTTAATATGATATGTTTAGATGTGATTGTAATATATTCTTCGGACAATGTAACAGTTATGATGAGTTTATTATACCTACATATAAATTATGTTGTTTTTGTCATGATTTTATCATTCTCATACATCAGTGGTTAGTCAAGTAATTCCCAGACTAGGGTATGCTTCCAATCTAAAAATACACTGGTTGTACCAGATGATTTTTATAATAATTGCCATATCAGAATTAAAGCAGTCAATCAGTCTAAGCAATAATTTTATCACCATGTTTTCGTCTGAAGTTATAATTACTACTATACTATAATTAAATTTGCATATAATATTTTTATGTTGATTATTTCTGTTTTATGATACCTTTTGCATTTTTTGTCTGTTTCACTATACATGTACCAGCAATTTTGAAGTTTTAAATACATCTCATTTTCATTGCTTGTATACACTATAATGAAGTTCCATAGACATGTTGTTTCGTTCATTAGTTGTTTAATAGTATATAATCAATTCTGACTAAAACAATGGATGATCATAGCATTGTACAAATAGTTTTCATTTTCAATAAAAAATCTTATAATTAATAGGAACATTATTCCATACTGTACACAAAGGGTACACAGCCTGGGTGTTCTACTGGTGTGGGTATATTTACATACAGCAAACTTGTAGTTCTTGTACATTATATATGTAATTGTACGTATTAATTATCATTGTTCTTTGATTGGTTCTTATTGTATGTCATGTGACATATATATTTGTTAACCTTTATTAACATAGTGGTTGGCACAATTACAGAATGTATTCTCGCCTACATGGAACAAGCTTATGTCACGATCTCTGTTGGACTTGTATATCTTGCTGTGTTATTTCGCCTGGTTGTAGGGAAGATTTTTGGTCTGTGAATCACAATCTTGTCTTGATTGTGAGAATATTGATGCTATGTGGCTCAGAAGGACATCCATTGGCTTGATGGTTCCACCGTAAGCCTGAATCATGTTACAGGACCTACCTATGCTGTTCTTGAATATTCACATGCCTTACTTCAATCAGCTTTGTCAATGACTTAATGTATGCTAGCTATCTATCAAACACTTTATACTGTGTCAGTGCCCAAGTAATAGGATAATGGGTAATAAAATTGGACACTAGTCTATATATTTTGCAGATGGTCATAAACTGTTACAAAGGATTCCTATTTCTTTGTTCCACAAATCACAGACAAACCTGAATGTAGCACAGCTTTTGATCTTACTTCTGAAGTTCCATTTCTCTTTGTGTTAATTCTCATGAAATGCACATTCCTTGCATCTATGTATGCATCAATTTTGTATATTTGATGTAAACTTTATCTCTAGAAATTGAAGCACCTGTAGAAATTGTCTGATTCCCAGGAAGGATTAGATGTTTATACTGCTTCAATGATGAGTCAGCAATTCCTTGGAGCAAAGTGGTTGTTCACATTCCTCAGGTTCTTCTCTGATCCATTATAATCTACATGCTACAATGTATAGTTACATTAACTCTTGTAAGAGATTCTGCATAGTTAAGGTTGCATACAACATGTTGATTTTGCTTCTACAAACTTGAGATATGTTTCCTGAGCAATACGAGCATTGTTTAAGTGCTTTATATGGGATTTGCAAGTTTCTTCTTCCTATGACAAGTTGAAGTTATTTTACATGTCTATAATATGCAGTATTTTTAATTTTAATCAGACTTCCATATAAAGCTCTGGATCTACTTTTGCCTCAATCTTTAGATTTATATATACAATATTCCCTGTATAATTTTATATACATGTATGTTCACACAGTCTATTTTTGCCATTTATATTTCTATATAATGTTGACCAATGTTCCTTGGCTAGTTTTTTCTCTGCTCTGGCATGCACTAGTATTTTAGCACTATGATTTTGACTGTCACTTCATGTGCCATAGTAATGTTCTTCTATGGTCAGAGGTAGCCTCCAGGGATGGGGGTTACTTTACCTCTTGTATTATTTGGTAACATAGGGACCTCTCTGAAGCAAGTCAGCTGCTAAAAGAATGTGTCTTTCCCATTTGCTTCTCTTGCTTACATTTTACTGTACGTACCTTTAGTGCATTTGATGGGTAACATGTTAGTACTGTTGTTGTGTGAGACTTCAAACATTTGTCTAATCAACATACCAGGAGAAGTGTAGCTAAGGTGAATATCCTGGTGTATATGTTCCCAGGCTGAGAAGATATGGAATAATTATACACTGAATGGAATCAACATGGATGAGATAGCCTGGGATGGCCGCTCTGGTTATTGACATGGTTCCAGTGTTTAATTATATTTCCATGGTAACTGATTACAAACATAAACAGGTGGTGTGCAGTGCTGATCTGGCAATGCTGAGAATCCTGACAGAAGGGCAACACACCAATAAGATATGATATTTTAATTATACACACATTCTATTTTTGGGTAGCTGCACATCCTATGAAAATATTTGTGTTATCGTAATCAGAAAAAGTTGCGTTGGAAGAGTTTGGAGCATCTTTATCAGCCAATGTTGCAATGGGATATTCGGGATATCTGAATCTGTAAAATGTTGGAATGCATAGTGCCATTATAAACATCATTTTCTTGGCTGATGTAAATTTGATTAGGGATATCTATATTACTATTATATAGCCAGTGTATATCCATGATCTCTGTAGGATTATGACTTTGTTATGAATTGGAGGTGTTGTGTCGGCATTTGGTGTTGTTGTTTGTTTGTGTTTGACTGCATGAGACAGTCTCAAGTCCATGGTCATTTGTTTTGTATCTACCTGAGATTGGCCAAGGACTTTAAACTTCAAGTGAAAAACATTTAGTGATGAGTATGATGTTATATTAGATAATTTATTAATCATTTCCATCATGAATGAAGTGTTCAATAGATTAGGGCCTTTGGGGTGAAGGGTTAATGTTTGGAAATAGTAACAGGTGGTTAAAATTACCAATGCAGTCTGTGGAATACTCAGTGGAGGTCTTCTCAACAGTCATAGGTGTGTGTTCATCCAGTTTTTGGAATGTCGTATTGGTAAATGGCCTCTGACATTGAGGGATAAATTCCCATTGTAGGCAGTGCCTCCTTAATTGATAATATGGTATGCTGTCATACATGTACATTTATATATATTAATAAATTTCTATATTGTTATATTTTGTCTATTTCAGATAACAGATTCCAGTGAGTGATTGGATTTTTAAGAAATATTCAAAATGTGGCAGCGAACAGTTTTAGTGTCCCTCAGTGTGCTGGTGGTAGTGACCAGTTTAGTGCAATCATTTAATCCGGATAATATTCAGTGTTGCCAATGTGTTTCAATGTATCCTCAAGGAGTGGCACAAATCAGTCCACAAATTCTGCCTTCACCATTCATTATAAAAGTTGCACAAAACTTGGAATTTTATACCCCAGGATTGGATATAAATGGTGAGTATAACTATAGCACTGTGGTCAGGTGGTCAACACTTTAGACTACAGATCCCGAGGTTCTTGGTTCAAATCACAGCCTGGCACATGGTCATTTTTAAAACGTTTTTCAGTGCTTCCTTTCTGGTAACCCAGAGGTAGTCCCACATGTAACCGTGCATTTATGTGCACTGGGAATGTTAAAGATCGAACCCATGAGTCTATTCAGAAAGAGTTAGGGAAGCGCACATGGATACTTTAAGTTTTATGTAAAGCTAACATAACGCTCGATATCATGCTAGACTAGTCTAGCTATGTAATACAATAGTTTTAATAAGCTTGAGTTAAGTCAAATCTTTCATGGAAGCCTCATAGCTCATGATAAACATGTTAAAGATGTATTTTATGGGTATATTAATTTCTTCAGTATCATACAGCATTCTACTTCCTCTCCATTTTATAACAATTCTACAATAAAAACTCAAGAAGTTAGATTACCTGTTCCAGGCTTTTATAAATTATTGCATTCTTGAACACCATGTTTCTGTGAAATAGAATTTCAGCATGCTGTTTCATTGTCTTCCATCTTTTGGTTCCCAGTTTGTAAAAGGCACACTTGGGAACAAGCTACTCATGTCAGTACTATAGTGGAATCGGATGCCTACTGTGTACACTTGATGAAACATGTTGTTGACTGGACTATACTGACACCCCTGCGTCACTGTATTCTTACTCTGACTCGACTATACTGACACCCCTGCTTCACTGTATTATTACCCTGACTGGACTATACTGACACTCCTGCGTCAGTGTACTCTTACTCTGACTCGACTATACTGACACCCCTGCGTCACTGTATTCTTACCCTGACTGGACTATACTGACACCCCTGCGTCTCTGTATTCTTACTCTGACTGGACTAAACTGACAAGCGTAATTCTTATAAAGAACATTTACTGCAGGACAGTACTGTACAATCCATTTTACTGTAACATCTCCGATTTATCTAAACTCGAAGTAAATTTAACATATTTAATATTTCGGCCGACAGTAGTTACTGTAGTTACATGTATTTTCAGTTCCGAAAAAAGGCTGTTGACCGAAATATTAAATATGTATGTGAAATTTACTTCGAGTTTGGATATATTTCCCTATGGAATACCAACAAAGTCTTTGATTTATGTTATTCAAATATAGTCTGTATGTTTGTATCACAACTACTTGTCCTAAAACATGAAATAAACATTAAATTACTATTATATTGTTAAATTACTATTACATTTGTATATAGTTATAGTATTTGAAATTGAATATTCAAAAACTTTATGTAAATTTATGTATCGAAAAAAATAAAAAGATTGCGGTATTTCATGGGGATGGTAACGACAGTGCATTCAAACAAAGATGTGGTATGTGTGTGGGTATACCTTTCAATCATGGTATAAAACCAATCAACTGATTCATCATTAAATGACGCAGTATGTGTGTCTTGTATTTTATATACATGCATATGTTTGGCTGATTTTGTGAAAACATTAAACTAATAATAAAACTTTGAGAAGGTACAGGGATCGAGGGATTATGTGCCCAACTCAAGGTATAAAAGTCATGAATTCACATCCTTTACTTGTTTAGGTATGTTGGGCAACTTAATCCGTAGGAAACAAACATCTACATAAATTTGTATTTGTTTCATCAATAATGTGCAATACAATTAGGTTTGAACTTCAAACAACAGCTGGAAATTTCAAAGAAGCCTGCAGCCAGTAACGGCAGACTGTGAGATGTTATCAATTACCCTATCCCTCTGCGCACATGCATGGATGGCTGATTGATGTTGCAATACAATTGATTAATCAATATGTACCAGTAGAAAACAACATGTATATGAATATTGTATGTGATGTAACAATCACTTCTCCATATCATACATTGTCACAGCATTGTGCGTGTTCAAGTGTTGCGTGCAACCATTGTGCTGGATCAAGTGTTGCGTAATAGTTGAATCTTACATTAATGACATTGCTTCATTCAATGTAATTCCTTAAGTGAACAGTCAAACAATGACACTGTCTGTTCCACTACTTTGATTAGTTTAATCTCCAGACTAATTTCATAATTTCCTTTTTCACAGAAGGGGTTTAGAATGCCCTTGCACATTCTTGTATCCTAATGAAATGTATGGAAAAAAATGTATGAAAGATTTGTATGCCAATTAATGTTTCCTTGGCATATGTATGGATGCACAGGCATAAAGCATGGAGTATGCTTCTCAAAAATCCAAATGGTATACCTCTTGACTTTAACAAATAAGAAAATACATATTTTAGATGCTAGTATAATATGCTTATAATGAGGGCCAAGGTAAGTTCAGCATCATACAAATCAATCACGGTCAAGGTTAAGTTTTGGTATGCACGATCAAGAGCAGTCAATGCTAGCTCTGTTGAGAAGGACCACACCACTGTTTGACCCTAGTAAGGTTAAAGTTTTGTCCTGCACAGTCAGTGTTGTGGTTGGTTCTACACAGGCAAGGTCATTTTTAGCTCCACTATATGAAGAATAAGGGGAGCTATGCAGTCACCCGAGCATCGGTGTTGAAGTTTAGGTACACGTTTTTTAACCTCTTATATTTTCAACGTGCATATTGTTTTGATACTTTCCATACTTGTTCACCATCGTGACCCATACACCTACACAGGAGGAGGGAACTCTATCAAGCATTTTGTCCAAAGTATCTGCCCTTTTCAACACATAAGAGGGTACTGCTGCAGCTGTGAAGCAATTTGTTTTGAATATATAAATTATAATGATTATACTATCCTAACATGGACAGCTCTTGAATCTAGATCAATATCAAGTCCAGCAGTGGCATGGGCAATGTTTGGTCTTGCACAATCTAGGTCAATATCAGGCCATGCAGTGGCATGGGCAATGTTTGGTCTGGCACAATCTAGATCAATATCAAGCCATGCAGTGGCATGGGCAATGTTTGGTCTTGCACAATCTAGATCAATATCAAGCCATGCAGTGGCATGGGCAATGTTTGGTCTTGCACAATCTAGATCAATATCAAGCCATGCAGTGGCAAGGACAATGTTTGGTCTTGCACAATCTAGATCCCTATCAAGCCATGCAGTGACAAGGGCAATGTTTGGTCTTATGTGGTAAAGGTTAGGTTTGATCTTGTGTGGTAAAGGCAATGTTTGGTCTTGTGTGGTGAAGGCAATGTTTGGTCTTATGTGGTGAAGGCAATGTTTAGTCTTATTGTATGTGGTAAGGCAATGTTTGGGTTTGTACAGGCATGGTCATCGTCAAGTTCTGTACAATCAAGGTCAATGTTTGGTCCTGCACAGTGAAGTTTGGTGTTTGTCAAATAATGTTATTTATATATGACATTGTGCTGTCATTTCCTGCCATGTATTGTTTGGTTATATTGCTCCTTCAAGGGTGGTATTTGGTTGTAACAGCAATCAAGGTTATATATTTAGTTACAATCAACTACAGTAATGGGTTTGTTTTTATCATCATTAAATATTCTAAAGGTAATGGGTTGGAAAAAATTTTGAAACTGCTTCAAATGAAATATTTTGGCAAACGCTACCAACATCCATTAAAATCACGCAAAACTGGTCTATATGTACATACATGAAGCAACTGACAGATTAGTTTTCCTTTCACTCCAAGGTCAATGACCATATGGTATTTGAATGAGTATAATACAAGCATAGATTTACTATTATGTGTGTGACTAAACTGCATTACAAAGATCAAGTTTTAAATTTGTAGGATGTTTACTCAACCAAGGTTAATAAGTATTGATTTTTGAATGAAATTGCTGACTCTAATTATCTATCTCGACTACAATTTTTGCTCTTGGCGATATCTACATAATATACGCATCAATTACCACACATACATCTTTTATCAGATGATCATACTCAAAAACTGTGACAAATTTATATTTGACAATTTGCTGTAGACTAAGGCTTGATAAACGGCTGATTTATATTCTATTAACATAAACATTCACAATGTACAAACTTGATCAATTTCTGATAATGTGGTGACATATAACCTATTACAATTATTTGAAATAACTTTAATGTGGAAGGTTGCAAGGCATGGCAACATATCGAGTTTTATTCTCATTAAAAATGTTTTTAAATAAAGCATCTCCTGTCAATTCTGTTATGTTGAATTTTTGTGCTGCTTAAATTTATGCTAACCAATCCAACACAACAGTCTTAAATATGTCCATCCCAGTAAACACCTCCTGAATCCTTGGTTACTTAAAGTTGATTGTAGGCCTATAGCTTGGTTCCTGGCATCTCAATGTATTTTTCACCAGATTGAATGGGAACTTGACTAACTACTGGAGCCCTTTGCCTAACCAAACCTCTACCGAGCGCTCGGTAGCGTTATGCTAGCAAACAGCTTTCTTCAAAAAAGCGCTACATAGCTAAGTGCTATCGAGCCCAACGAAGCGGTCTGTTGCACAAGAAAGGGCTCGGTAGCACTCATCTAGCGAAGTGTTAAGAAACATATGTTAGCGGCGAGCACTGCTATAGGTGCCTGCATGGGGTCACAACACAAATATTGCTCAATCTACAGTACTATATTCTACATTTGTATTTCATTATTCATTAATGTAATATAGATATATATCTAACTTTTTGTGTAGCTTATATATGTGACTTACGTAAACAATGTTGTACATCACTCTAATATTTCTATTTCAGTAAATTTAACTTCAATAGATGAGAATAGGGCATTCCGATCATTTATGATTCAAGCAGTAAGGACTGATGAGTCTCGCAACACAAGGGAACCAATTGGATCATTTTCAACATTAGATAATATCAACGCTGTTCAAGATTGTCCAGGAACTTTTGGGGTTGGTACAAAAAACATTGTGCAATCATTATTGTTGTTACTCAGTTACTCAGTCACATAAATTTACACCAAAACCTGTCTATATACTGTAACAATGAACTTCACATGTTTTGCCACAGAGGCTCACAGGGAAGACTGGGCTTGCCCAACTGTGTTGCCTCTTAAAATAAAGTTGTTATTACTATTATTATTATTATTATTATAAATGCATTGTGAATAAGATATGGGGTCATGTTTCATATTTTCATATTAAGGAACTTGATATGACATAATCTAAATGTGTTTGCATGTCCACGATTCAGTTACTATTTACGTTTTAGACCTTTGGCATACTTGTTGAGGACAATTGCTTTTGTCATCAGAGCTCAAACACACAATGCTAACCATATTTGCATCTAGTGTGGGGTTCGAACCTATAATAACTGTATTCTGCCATCACCTAGAAATGCGACGTACAAAAGCGTTAGACCACTTCATTATCGCAACAACCCATCACCCCCCACCGAAAGTATTGTATATATTTTTATCACATGTTTGACGTCGCGGTAGCGTAATAAAGCCATTATTTATTTTTGATAATACACTAGTGTAATAAAGGATAGGCGACGTCGTCAAAGTTGCACGTTTATTATAGTGAAAAATAAGTAGCTATTTTATGTTTCGGCCGGAAAAGGCTAATATGTGATAAAAAGAACATTACATTTGTGACTTTCCACATTAAATTTATTAAACTCGTTGAAAAAATCGATAAAATGCTCGGCAGAGCCTCGCATTTTATTATTTTATTTTACTCGTTTAATAAATTCAATATGGAAAGTCACTCATGTAATATCCTCTATATAAATATATTTAAACAAAGATATTCTATGCATTTGAAAGACCAGATCTATTATGAAAAATTGTCACCTGTAGAATGCTTGATTTTGCAATATTTTTCTAGTACATGTATATTGTTTAAAGTAGTATATTGTAAAGAAGTGTACCATACATATTACAGAGTGCGTTTGTAAGTGCAGATTACAGTCAGAAGAGAAATGTTAGACTTGTGTGGAATCCTTACAGAAGTTTTCAAGGGCATGTGGAATTCAGGTATGTGACAGCGTCAGTATGTAATACCTCTAGTGACATTAACACTTCATCATACAGACTTCCTGTTGTCAGACATCCAGACTGGTATTGAAGTCCTGAAATGAGACCAGGGCATATAGTCAGGCTTGATAAAATGTTACATGTTACGCACAAAAACCATGGAAGTAGGTGGGTATGGTTGGGGGTCCTCACGATTGTGGAATTTTGGAACTTTAATGCAATTTTGGCCTTATTTATATTTCTGCTTTTGTAATTCATGTTTCACACGTGCATACATCGATTTCGCTGGCTACGACCCTGGAGACTGTCAGACTGATTTCAGACACAGTATAAAATGGTACTAGGCTATCTAACAGATTCAAGTTATATCTCTGTTATATTAAATAGTCTGGATCGGTTTTTTCCTTGCATGTCCTGGATCTGGTTTTGCCAAGCATGTGACCTTAGAGGTGCACAGGTTTCACGCATTCTCCAACATGTCTCTAAATGGAAGAGTGACTTTTTCACTCTACTTGCAATCATGATTATAAATTTGTGAAATTGAAACTGTGATCATCATGTTTGTTAGTGAGAGGATATTTTAAAATTCTTAAATACCTGCAGATGTTTTATACCATGTATTCAGATTTTTATGGTTTTTACATAAATTTGCAAGTCCAGTGGTTTTTACTATCGTTAAACTTGATAAAACTAAACTAAGTTACTGACTTCACGTATCGTATTTCGAGACTTTTTATGACAAATTAACAAAAAAGGTCATAATCTTATGCATTCAGTCTGCATTCCAACATCCCCTGTTTATCCCATATATGTTACATAAAATAGGCCTACATTACTTACAAATAAGAAATTTATGGTTGGATATTTGAAATAATGAAACATAAGACCGGAACACGTCAATTCCGAATCAATAAATAAATCCTGCCAGTTTTTAAGAAAGAATTTGAATGGTATTCTATTTGATCTATCAATTTACAATAGTTTTAGTTACTTTGACATAAGAGGTTTATAGTTGAAAACATGTACATACTAGTAAATAAATGAAATGATGTATATAAACATAGCAAGGTATCATAGTGACTAATTTTCTGCTGTAGATATGTGCAATCACTGAATCACTGGTTATATAGTACACAGTGTACTGCATATATCTGGTTGATGAGGTTACCATACACCTGTTATAACTCTTCACTCAATACAGTATATAAATATGATTTTTATCTCTTTTTAACAAGTTCGCCTATCTGTACAAAAAAGCTATATTCAAAGTATTCATGTAATTATTAGCATATAAATTAAGAGTGTAATTGCATAATAATTTTGAGTAATTGTCATTTGACGAGAATATGTAGGTAAAAAGTTGCATAGTTATACCAATATTTGTAAACTGTCAACTGAATATGCTGCATTTGCAAACACATGTCATAAAATGATATAAACACATAGAGTGTGATAATTTAGAATATGTTGTGCTTTGATAAATGAACCTATGTAACTGTACATTATATACTCTAGAAGTTACACAACTACTTGTAAAGTACAGCATACTGTCAATGGAGAGCAACAGTTACTGTCAGTTTCTGAGAAAAATAATATTAGTTTTTCAGACCCTTCTTTTAAATTGCATTATGCTCGTATTGCACAAACTATGGCTTACGGTAATTGAATGTCCCTGGAAAGCAAGTTGTTTGTAGACATGCAACATAAACTCAGATGTGTTTATTACTGACTCTGAATTAAAAAGTACCAGTTCATGCAGGAAGGAACTCCCTACTAGATGGCATTTTTACTTACTCATCATATTATTACCTACCAATGGTTTGTGTAAAGTTATTGTAGCTTGGTTTTGTTGATGAAGCAGTTACCATAGTTTGGAACACAACAGTTTCATGTAACTATGACTCCTGTCATTATAAGAAAGTGTACCTCATGTTTGTGGGTGTACTGACATCTGACATGCCAGGTACCTGCAGCATATGATACATGTCAATACAGTTTCGTGTATGACTTTTTCTTGGCACATTTTAATCAAAATTAGAGAGTAAGTGCGACCAAATTTTTTTGGTGCTCTCAGAGAATTGCTCTTAATAACATTAAATCCTTTCACAAAATGAAGAATGGCTCTTATAAATATGAAGAAAATGTTTACATAATTAGTGTTTACTCTACTTTTCAACAAACCATGCCCTTTGCATTGATTAACATTGTCTACTTGCGCATATACTGTGGCTTTACATTACTTCTTGGTGGAGAAATATTTCTTATTCAATATGAGCATTCTGTTATCGAAAAGACAATGAAAATAGAGCCCATTGATATGATGATAAAGTACAATGTAGGACAAACACTAAGTCTGATTACTTGCACATACTGCATTGAAGTTGACAGCAAAACCACTGTATGTCTGGTGGGTCGTCATTTTTTACGCAGATGTTGTTACTGGAAGGTTTTGTCTACATGAAATCGGTTTTCCATACACATTCTGCATGATAAAGATATTATGGTCGTCTTAAAAACAACATGTTTTCACATGTTTGTTGCAAGGAAATCCAACATTGATGTTTAGGGTAAATTTAATGTTAAAACACTACATATATATCTTCTTAGCATCACCAGCTTAAATTAATGCTTTGAAATATCCTTATCCCCTGTTTAAATATATTGATAATGTGTTGTGTATTTATTACAGCTAATACAGTTACATTTCAATGGTTGTGGAGCTATGGTAACTACAGAGATATATAGACAATGTTGGCCATCAATGATTCCCCTCTGAGTATACATATTATAGTGATGCAAAATTTCCATTTTAATTATGCTTGTCACTGATGAGATTTGCAATTAATACATGTAGTACAGTGTGCTCTAGTTTGTGTATTTCTCTGTTTAATTGATTGTTGTTTGAATTCCAGGGCCACATTTGTTGAGGATGAAGACCATTATTGGGTAAAGGAAAAATCAGTACCCATTCTGGACCCTGAATCCCCTAAACCACCAGAGTTGCCTCCACGTTATGTAAGTATATATTGTATACAATCTGCACCGATAAAATAAATAAATAAATTTATACCAGATTTATATAGCGCCCTTTTCATGATTGTGAACAGGCGCTTTACATATAGTGTTGCAGCCACAAGGGTGCAGGTGCATCCTCCACCAGTGCAGATACAGCATGCTCTGATCAAAGGGAC
The DNA here is from genome assembly GCA_947247005.1 of Spisula solida. NCBI lineage: Eukaryota > Metazoa > Mollusca > Bivalvia > Venerida > Mactridae > Spisula > Spisula solida. The sequence continues at coordinate 6,767,160 of OX365948.1, read as the reverse complement.
ATACTGAGAGAAAGCCCCTGAAGGGAGAAAGAGACATTAGTTAAAGGCATGTCTGGCACCTAGCTCTTATTTCAAATAGACAGCCTGGTTCTTCAATGTGCCCAGTGTACAGTCTGATGTGCTGCTGAACAGCATACATATATAGCTGCACCATACAAACACAGCATTGTACCATCGCGCAGATACAGCGGCCATTTTAGATTTTCTGAAGAGCATTATTGAGCTCTCCACAACAGCCAAATTACTTGTACAATGTGGTGCTATGTTGATATGTTTTTTAGGACCTCAGTAACTGTAAATTTGTATACCCTTTATACAACTCACTTAATGTGGGACTGATGTGAACTGGGCGTATTTTAGTCATTTTACATTAATAAGCCAAAACCTTCAGGCTTGAAACTAAAGTAAACTACAGGACTGCGTGCATTTTCTCAGATTGTTCAGATAAATGTAATACATATTTCCCCCTTGTCTATCTGCCTGTTCAGATATCATTATGAAATCATGAGGCCATATACTAGTACTCTCATATACTTTGCATGATTCTTGGCTCTGTTAATTACCGGTAATAAACATGTATTGTTCATGGTAAATATCAAAATTTTAATTATATGTATGCATTTCCTTGAGGTATATTTTGAGTATTAAGTGTAGAATACGTTCCTGAAACGGCACCGGTTAAGTATGTTTGGAGATGTGCCATTTGTCTACAATTTCCTGTGGTATTTTGCAGGTATATTATTGAGTGAGCTGGGCTAATGATAATATCCTGTCTTATGTAATCTATCCTACACTTAATCATGTATGTGTTTTGTAAAACTGGATGTTAGCCAAAGGTGGCATTAATTAAATGGAGAAGATTATGTTGCCCTTGAAAAAACAATGCATACTCGTCTAGCTACGAAGATAACTTTACCTCTTTATGTTATCACAAGATTGACATGATGCAGCATTTTCTGTCACGCATAGACTGAAAGTCAACAACCATGTCAGATCTATCTAAGCTTCCTCAGGCTGTACACTATTTATTACAATTATATGTTATATATTTATGTTACATTATTAGCTTTATGAGATATTGCATCAAAGGATATAAGATCAGTATATAAGTTATACGTATCTACTAGGTTTGGTTACTCAGGTTGGAAACCATGAAGTAGTCATTGGAACAGTGATTTGAATATACACTGTTATAACTTTTTTCACAAATGATGCAAAATAAAACGATTTTGAGTGATCTATGTGGTCTGTTTTGGTTAAAATACTAACCTTATTACCTGTAACTAATTAGTAGAGCACTAAACTGCCAGTAAGGCAGATCTAGGTTGAATCTGTTGGTGGAATAGTTTATTTGTTAATTCTTGGGCTTAAAAAGTCCACCCCAATTGTGTGTATAGAATAGTGCTTGCATGTGAAACAGGCTAACTGGTTTAAAAATAACAAAAACTTGAACTGTACTGTACTACATATTGATAAACAGGTATGTTTGATTGTTTTTACAGATCCCAAACCCTATAGCCAGCATTGATGTGGTTGGTTGTGGGAATACGAAGGGTTGCTATAGGATACCAGAGGATTGCAGTGAGATAGAATGTGAGTACATATTCACATGGAGAGACAAGGGCAATGTCATGCAGTTTGAGATGAGTGCACTTACTGATGGATTCAACGACAGATACTTCGCTGTTGGTCTCTCCAAAAATGATATATACATGGTAAATAGCAGAATTTATTGTATAAATTATAAATTCCCTCGAAGTCAGATATCATTAACCAATCTGGCAGGGGAAAAAATGATTGACCTTGCTCTTACAACTGTCTCAGTTGAACACAATCAATTATTATACAATATTAAAATAATAAACAATACTATTTTACTATTTGAGCCTCCATCTTACCTAGGGACAGTCCCTCCACAATAGTTCACTATCAACATTCATTGTTGTAAGAATTGACTATTAAACTAGCTTCTCTTAAGCAAGTGCTCCCCACAGCAGTCAACATTACTAACATCGAAAAAAGATCATTGAAGGTTGCAATGGCCTTGTACTGATGATAATTTCTATTATAAACATTCTTAATGATATTTGACTCCCAAGTTATTAATTTTTTAGCCTGAACAAAACCAGTTACACACTGTGAACTAGAATATATACCAATATGATGGATAGATCTTGGGCAGCATGCAACAATTTGACTTGGCTCCAACAGCTAACTGTGACATTATACAGTGCACATGTTACTGCAAGCTTTTAATAAGCAAATATGCTAATCTTATACTGCATAATGTTGTATTTATTACCATGTGCAGTAATATCTAAATTAATCTCAGTGCCCTCGGATTATTTAACATAAATTGGTTATTTATTTCACTCATAACTTCGTTTTATGTTAATTCTATCTTGCCTCATGCAGTTTAACCTCGGTCGTGTAGGATTTCAGCTTAAAATTTATTTCGGTTTCTCTAAACCTGCTGTGGAATATTTCATTTCCACATACCAATTTCTAAGTAAGGGTAATTACAAATCGCTCTGTTTAGAAACCAACTATCAAAACTAATTAATAGTTTAACAAAGTTCAGCCCAATAATTAATTAAAGATATAAATGATTCTAAGATATAACTGTTGAAAGGATGAATGGATTTAGATCACATAGGGAACTTTCATCATGTAGGAAAATAATAACACATACAGGTCGTGTTCATATCCACAAATTGTCAGAAGAGTTGTGTTTACCTTTTTCAACTTGAAAATTAGATTTCCAGTTGAACTTAGTGTAGTCATCCATGCCTTTAATATGGACACACCTAGTGTATAAATCCATGTTTTCACGCAGGTTTGATATACGTAAGAAAGTACAGTATGTACACGTGAATAAGGGTATTTGAATAAGGACTTTGACGAAAGTTCGGCAGTGACATTTCAATTTCACAATTTCAAATCGTGAAATAATGTACAGTAGATGATATATTGAAGGAAATAATGAAATCTTGAATTTGTAATAATTGCCGGTCATTATTACGGTAGGATTCAACATGACAAAAAGAAGTGCTTTGTCTACACCAAAAAGGCTTACAAACCTGCAATATGACATGTGTAGCTTTATGTAAATATGCAGCATGCAGACAATCTATTTGAGTTAGAGTGCAGATTATCACTACATCCTGCAAGCATACTAGTGGTGTGTGTGGTTGTGTGGGTGTATGCTGTGATATTCTTTTATACATTTATATTTACATGTATATTCTGACTTACAAATTATTCTCACCAGTACTTTATCTTCGAATATCTGAACACAAGATCCTGTAAAATTAGTATTATAAGTTGGAGATTAAATTTTGATTTCGTAGATTTTTTGTAGACTCACTGACTAAGAAATTTTATCAACAAATTAATAGACCTCTAAAATGCGTAGCAAGGGGTTTCCCTTTTAACGGTTTAAAACTTTCAATCCACAATCCCATAAAATTGTCATGTTATAAAAGTTCACTAAATTTATTACCCATGGAAATTAATGACTATAATGTTCTGATTTATACTGGTCTAGATTGCCTTCCTTCCTTGAAATTATGATTAATTTGTCTGTCAATTTATGACGTAACATTCACAAACTGTTTATAGTGAACATACATATGAGCCAGTCTAAAGGAAAACCTGCTATTTTGAAATTATGTAATTATGATTATGTTACAAGATTTATAAAAAGCTCAAAAGGAAGAAAAAATACATATCAATTGATTCTACTTTAAGTAATTTACCCATATAGTTCTATATCTTAGCTTTAAAATTTCTTATGAATTATATCGAAATCACATACTTCGTTTCTATGGTGACCAATGCCGGAAAAGTATTCTGATTGAGAAAAATGAGGACTTAGTTGTTTAAAACAGTCATAGCCTTACTCTGAATGCAAACATTTTTTTTTAGATATATATTTTAAAAATTAAAACTTAATTCTAAAACATGACTTTATTTTGAACACTTTATGTCAAGAATTAATCAAATAGTGTAATTATGAAATTCTTGTTATAGTAACGTTGAATAACGTTTCAATGACGTTTGCGACGTCACACAAAAAGCACAAAATAGGGACTCTACAAAAACAGCTGTAACTTCCTTAAAACTCAAGATATTTACAAAATTTCTTTTGTATTTTGCTTCATTAACATTATCATTATCCTTTAAGACAATGGAAAATCTCAAAATCAATATTTTTGTCAAAATAGCAGGTTTTCCTGGAGACTGGCTCATATATCATAGATCATCTTTTACATTGTGTCAAATTATCTTACAGTAATATTCGGTCATGTTATTGAAGTTTTTTAAACAAATAAAACTGCCTGGTAAACTTCTAGATCATAACAAAGATTTGGACATTGTCTAGTGATTGTGGTTAGTATACTGGATTCATAACCAGATGATCATCGGGTTGGATTCCCAGTCGCTCCAGGTCCATCAAAATTTGACAACAATGTAAATTTTCCTCCACATATGGAGGAGTTGTTGGTTCCTTGTGGAAGGTTAGGTTCATACTGGCTAGAATACAGTCTGGTAAAACTGGTTAGATTCATTGGCCACTGTATATAATTGTTGAGACTCGGCATTAAACCAGAATACACAAACATTTGATGTGACTGATATGTTTTTGCAAAAGCACATTATACAATATTTATGTTGACATTGATAAATGAGACTCTAAAACACAAAAATGAACATATATATTTCCTTATAGGATGGAGATCTGTTGCTAAAAACATATATTTCCTTATAGGGTGGAGACCTGGTGTTTGAGTGCGTACACAACAGTTCCAGGGGTCGTGTAGATGTCTACCAATCTCTGAACATAGAGAATGAAAACAAGAATGTTCGACTTGTCAATGTAAGTACCAAGTTTTTTTTCTATGTTCAAACATCCACGATATATCCAGTAGAACTTTGATGCCTTAAACTGCCTTCAGACCGCACAAAAAACTATCTACCTGTTTGAGGCATCTACTGTATACTAGTACATCATCAGTCTACCGTGACCTAAGAACCTGTTCGAGGCTTCTAGGGTGTCCAAGGTAAAACTGTTTAAGGCATCCAAGTTCTACTGTTGATAGTGAGAAATACATATTGTGCTGAATGCCAGCTTATACTGGTAACATAGGTGAAAGGGAAATCTCATAAGATTTAAAAAAGGACCTTTTTGTTTATTAGTAGAGATTTTTATAGTTGCCATTAAGTGCCCTGAGTCATTGCGAGTACTGTTTGTAAAGGTTTTGTGCTTCCTTCTAGTTAATTGCTCAGAAAACAGAATTGAAGGATTGAAATATTTTAAAATTTACTATATACATATATAAATGTACATGACATTTGTACCAATCAATTGAGCAAATTTAAAAGATTATTTTAATGTTCTTGAAGACATGCTGTTTCAATTTTTAGTAATAAGAGCATTGAAAACTTCATAGCTACTGAACAAGTCAATGGACATTGTATTAAATGTATGATTTATTATTTCTACAGCCTAAGATTGGTATTACGACAGAGGAGGGCTCATACAACAATGGTCGACTGAGATGTAGGTTTGAACGTCAGAAATCAGTGAACGATGAAGAAGTTGGAGAGTTTCCACTTACAACTGAAAGATTCCATCTTCTTATGGCCCGAGGAAAAGCTAGAAAAGGTGACTATTAATACAGAACTGAATATAAATTGTGAATAGTTGAAAATGAAATCAACCTGTGTTACTAATAGTGGTAACCTAAATTGAACAACCATCTGTCTTAGGCAACCAACATAATTAAACCCCAATTAGGAAATAATTCTTATAATTAATGGTATGTAAGTAGTTTGTTGCAATTTCATTTTAATTCATATATTATATATCTATGCCTCGGTATTAATACTGAATCATGATTTAAAGCATTTGGAGTGTTTAAATGACTTGAGAGATTACTTCCACAAATTACTTCAAAAAAGAACTTAACAATACTAGGGGGATAAGGTTGTGACCCTTGTTGTTACCTTCTTTCTATTAACCAGCATACTGCTCCTAATGAGGCTATATGTACCAGCATACTGCTCCTAATGAGGCTACATGTACCAGCATACTGCTCCTAATGAGGTTATATGTAGCAAACACTCAGTGGAATTGATTTATATATTTTGTGACTGTAAAAGTAAATGCAGTGCAAACAAGTAACACCACAATGTTAAGCAAAGATTTTAAAGCCCTAGATAGTTCCTCCCAAAAAAGTGAAGAGTTAAATATAGCTTATGAAGATTAACCGGAACATGAACTCTGCTATTATGTAACAGATACTAATCCTCTAGCAAATTTGTGCATTATTGGTGTCTTCACATCATCTGAGAAAATATTAATCAATGTGCATATATTCATAATATTTTGTGAAGTAATATTATCATAGAAACGTAGTCAAGTATGAAATTATGTAAATTGACGTCAAGAGTATCAGGTTAATTTTATTCACCTATTCATACATGATGGTGGATTGAGCATACTGATGCAGTATACACTATTTTAATGCACCATAAATTTATATGAATGCTTGCACTAATATACACAATAAATGTACATGCTTACTTGATTGCACTATTTTATGCCACAAATTAACATGCTTGATTGCACTATTTTACACCATAAATGTACGTGCTTGCTTGTATATATTTCAGGTTATATCAAACAGCATGCGATATCAGTAGGACATCTACCAGCATCATCTCCAGATGAAGTAGATTTATTGGTATATGATAATATATCTGGACGTGCTAGATATCATCTGGTCAAAGCTCATGGTATGTACCAGTACCACAGTATATCACTGTATCATTTCTTGCGATGTAATATAAATCAACTTGTATGACTTATTGCAAGCAAAAGCACCAATAATTTCCAGTCACAGTAAAACATATTGGAAGGCTGTATAATTCAATGTGTGTGACTTCTTGCGATAACCGGAAGTTGGCTCGTTTATACACTGTGAGTACAGTCTGGGGTTTTCTCTTAGCAGGCCCTGTGTGACAACTTGGAAATTGACCAAAAGCATGTTTTTGGAGGAACAGTGCAACTTGTTAAGAGTAACCTCCCTTGACTCATACAACTTTGGTCTGTATATGTTACTCTTGCAAAAAAGTTAAACTACTAGAAAAAGTGTACTGCTTGAATAAAATATATACTGTTGATAAAGTGAAGTTGCTCAGACACCTATATAGCTTCACAATCCTCTGTATATAGGTTCCTGGGTTGCTGCTCAGTCTGCCATGTTGAATGTTTGTTGTACATGAAATCTACCTTGTACATACATGCCATGTTTCACAGACCCCTTTGCTTGAGATTGGTGATATGGAAATGCAGGAGATTACATTGTTTTAACTTTAAACTTAAATTAATGAAGTTTATATGCAGTTTTCACTTACTTTATTTTATGACAATACCATGCATGCTTCATAAAGCAATTTAAACTAGTATTTATTATAATTTTCATAATGTAAACAAAAAATACCAGCCTCCGATCGTGCATGAGAAGAGTCTCAAATGTGAGTGGCTGAGATCTGGCACGTATGCTTGTACATTTATTTGTATGAATGATTTGATTTCAGCATGTTTGATGTTACTGGCCTGGGTGTTCTTTGCTCCTGTGGGTCTGATCTGGATGAAATACTACACAACAATGTGGCCTAACAGTAGATTTATGGGAGAGAAATATTGGTTTGTGGTATGTTTACTTAGTTATCGCTCATTATATAAGTGTTAATTACAGTGTCATCCGTATTTAAAGAGCCAACCTCCCTCAAAGGGCATTGGCTTATCTGACAGGAAAAAAATCGAATGCCAATGCACTTACGGTCTGTCTCAGTCGATCGCAAACAAACCAAGGGCCAGCAAAAGAGACACTTGATTCATTAGAACGCTTTCCCGGCAAGTGGACACACTTTTATAAAGTAACTATTATTTATCTAGTTGGACACTCATGGGATTCAGACTTTTAATCATACAAAATGAAAACCAATGGATAGATAATTCATAAAGGAAGCTAAAATGCTTGATCAAGATCTATGAGTTATTTTACATGGTTGAATTGCTTTGTTTGTTACAATATTTGATATGACTCTATATTTCAGTCGCATGCAACATGTACACTGTGGGTGATATTGCTGGTGTTGATTGGTGTCATCGTCATATTTGTGGAGGCAGGGGGATGGGCAGAGGTAGGTTATGTTTGTTGATGTCATTTGAAGGGTTTGTCTGTAAAGGGGAGAAAACTTAAAGTAATGCCCAATTAGTACATGATACATTCAAGGAAATTATAAGTACATAAGAAATCTTATTAATAATAACATCAATTTGTATATTTGATCGAGACTGGTTGTAAACAAATTTTGGAGCTGTTGACCAATGGAAACATACTTTATAAATGATTGATCCATATATATGCATTGTGTATACAGTGTTCTCAATTGATTTAGAATTGATTGTATATTACAAGTACATTATTACTCTATTCATCATGGTAAGGGAGACAACTAAGGTTCCTCCAAACATTATCTGATGATTTATAACTAATTGTTTACAAGCCATGCCTCTTACGGTTCAATTATTGCTTCATGATATGTTTGTATTCTGTATTACAGTTCCCTGATTTACCACATAAAGCACATCCTATTCTGGGTATTATAGTGTTCATCTGTGTCCTTGTTATTGTAAGTATAACTCTATATTTCTTGTTATAAATAATTGTAGATACTCAGGGGTTCCATTTGACTGGGGAGTAGGAGTTTTGACCCTTGCAATTTCCAAACGCCACATTTTGAACCTCAAGATTTAGGTTTGAAGGGTCATTTTCTCCTAAAATCATGGGTATTGTGCCTATAAAATGGTAAAATTTAGTCAAAAGTATCAAAATGACTCTTCAGATTCAGAAGCTAGTTGAACCCCTGGATACGTCAGGATTCTTCAGATTCAGAAGCTAGTTGAACCCCTGGATACGTCGGGATTCTTCAGGATTTATCCTAAAAATAATCTGGATTAGCTGATATACGTGTTTTGTCTAAGAAAGATGTATAACTATGTTAGCCTGATTGCTATAATTATGAACATGCAGATTCCAATACTGTGTTTCCATGGCAATGTTTAATAACTGTTGTCTCCATTAGTTTTTGTGGCCACTTTTTACTGATCAAACACAAGTTACAGCAAATACAGTTTCATGTATTACACGTGAATACAAGTCATATATGGTCTTTAATTATTTTCTGCTTATATTAATTATCATTTTCTTTGCCCTTGAAAAGAAATAGTCATTTCTTAGCACTGTTTGTTACCAAGCAAAAAGCTGTTGTAACTAATGTCAGTATAATGAATTCATGCTAATGAGCATTTTGAAACATTTGTCTCCATAAAGTGATGTCAGTATATGAATATGTCAGTATACCAGGAGTCATTATCTCGAGACCTGATTATCTCGAGACCCGGCTGATTATCTCGAGACCCGACTGTATTCACCTTCTCCCTATGTAAACCTGTTTCATGACCTTTATATTTCTTCTGTTATTATCATATCCCTATGGTTACCATTTCAGCCAATTATAGCGTTAATAAGATGTCCAGAGACACACACATGTCGACCAGTTGGTAACTGGTTTTATTGGCTCTTCTGGACCATTGCATTCTGTCTAGCTAGTAAGTATATATAACTTGTTCTTTGGTTTACTTTAACCTGGTTTAATGTTCAATAAATCTTATCTCCTGTAAATATCAGGCGTAGCTTTCCATGTAATTTTGTGCTGCCTATTTCTTGCCTTTTTTCATCAGCCCCCTGTTTTAAGCAAGCAATATTAAACATTCTCGCCCAAAGAGCCATTTATTTATTCTGTATACAGATGTAGCATACAACTACCCATTTTAAGAGATAAAAAGTTGATGTATTCCTTGATTGCAGCTATACAGATATTGTATTATTACTTGTTGTATAAATGATGTGTTTGTATATTTTCAGTCCCTAACATCTTTATTGGTATGGAGTTTGGTAAAGCTATGGTACCATGGTGGTTGACGTGGGTACTATGTATCTTCTTCTTGTTTAACCTTGTATGTGAGGTCATTCTCGAGGTACACCAATGTTGTACACACAAGAAAAACAAAGGTATGGTTAACATAAACACCTGATATTATGCTCGGATCATTATTTAGTTGAATAGTTCAAGCTCTCTCTGTGTAATGTTGGGTCTATTGGTTTTCATAAAGTTCACACAATTCTCAACAACTATACAGTAGACTGGTTTAAGTTGACAAGCAGTCTGTAAATGTATGTGCATGTTGATACTGCTAATTCACCAAGTACAGTAAAAGTAACTTTCTTAATTAACTGACAAGCATGAATTATCCTCTACAAGATGATGGATTGGTGTAAATATAACATTGTTTCCAATAACGAGGGTTGTCCTAGTTAATCTGTCAGTTGTAATACAGTGCACAAGTAGCAGAATATGTTGAACACATTAAATCAACTGCATGTCAGGTACAGATAAAATCCAAGTGTGCACCGTAGTGTTTTTTTCTCAAATGTAAAATTGACTGGAACAACCCTTGTACTGTGATGATTTAAATATAAGATTTTATGTACTATGATTGTAGAGAGAAGGAAGAAGTGGGAACTACAGAAGAAGGAGAATCCAAATGCCCACATTCCAGAGCCATGGCCTGCTGTAAGTACTATATATTGTATATAGTTACCTCCCTTTGTTAGACAACTCTTGCTGGTTCAGTCTTTCTTCTTAATAGAGTTGTTTCCCTTAGATATATTAAATCTTCTTAAAAAAGCAGTCATACATAACTACAGACATAAGCAGGCTCAAATGGCAAAATATGTTTGAACGATGTTCTGTTAGAACGATGTTCTGTTAGTTACTGTAATATTATTACTTACATATGAAGTGAATTCTTTGCCAACTGTGATCACTGATAATTTTTCCTTTCTTTTATACAAAATACATTCAGTGTTGTCACCTGTCACAACTTTCCAAATCGCGTGTACAGGCTTTTGCTCTCACTCATCAGGAGACTGAAAATAAGCGAGAATTCTGTTTCATTCTCTTTCACAACAGTTATAACACATTTTATAGTTTATGACCCCCCCTCTCCAATTGAAGATGAAGCGTTATATTGTTTTGGGCATGTCAGTATGTAAACCTAAAAGGTTTCCCATTGTAAAACTCAAGAACAGTTGGGCCCAGGATCTTCAAACTATATATGGTTTTGTCATCATCAGTAGATGACCCCTTTTGATTTTGAAATTGTAGGTCAAAGTCATCATGACCTTTAAAATAAATGCGGCCATAGGGCAAACCTGTTTTACAAGCATCTTTTGTTAGATTTGAAAGACGTTAATATTTACAATTTGTATTTTGTATTACAGGGAAGAAACTTCAAGCGCAATGTTCTGCTAACTCACTTCATAGTCTGTCTGATAGTTGTCATCATAGCTGTTATCACTGTTGCTGTATGCTGAGGTACCAGTCTACATCTGTGCTTCTTGTATGTGTACCAGTCTGAGATTATAACTACATTACCGTGGTAACCATACTGTTGTCATGGAGATTTGTTAAATAATAACCACAGATCTGATGTAGAGATGTTGTTACAACGAAAGAAGCATATAACCAATTATGAAGAAATAAAACTGAAGTTTTGTGTCAAAGAGAACAGATATAATTTTAAAATTGAACAATTAAAGTTATGAAGAGAAGAAAATCCATTTGAATGCACAAATATGGTAATAACTAGAAAAAATACATGAAGTATTGGATTGAATGTGTATGGCTTAATGTTATCATGCTTTAATTATAATATTTCTGCTGCCCAGAATGAGGTTAACTGAGTAAATGAGATCTTGAGAAAGTTAGGTCTGTTGTTGCTATGGATACAGGTACATGTTACTACGATTATCACACAACATGTTACTATGGTTACCATTCATGATACTTGGATATTGTACATGTTTCTATGGTTACAGGTACATGTTTCTATAGTTATTGTACATGTTGCTATGTTTTCCATTTGTATTACTTGGATACTGCATATGTTGCTATGGTTACCATTCATGCTACTTGGATACTGTACCAGTTACTAGGGTTTAAGATAAATGTTTGTATAGTTATTCTACATGTTGCTATGGTTACCATTCTTGCTACTTCCATACTGCACATGTTGTTATGGATACTGCACATGTTGCTATGGATATTGTTGCCATTACCATGGATACAAGAATGTGAGTCCTCCAGCTTTGTACAGTGTTGATGAGTTATGGGTAATTAAATATCTGTGATAATTGACCTTAAGCTAGCCAATCTTTAACATCTACTATCAAAAGTCATGCGTGTAGATACAATTTACCAACATTGATGAAAGCCATGCTAAATAATCATTTGATAAGAGTATGTTTCAACAGATAGAGAGTTTGGGAAATGAAACAGACATATTGTGGGTATGAAATTCAAAATGATTCAGTATATTGGAAGTCTGAATACAACCAAAGGGAAATCATAACTCACCACGCCCCCTGGTGTCCTGACCTTGGCAGCATTCAGTCAGAAATACCGAGTCATGTGATCCTGGAAGCAAAGTCATACCGTATATCTGGTAATTTTCGCGCGTACCTAATTTTCGCTTTATTCGCGTTCAAACCAATTCGCTAAAATTGAATCAGCGAAAAATGCATACCAGAATTTCGCGATTGTCCGAATATGAATGTTTCTACTTTCGTTTTCGTCTACCGGCGTCGTAATATAAACGCGTGATGAAAATCGATAGTTTACACTAATTACTAGTACTATACGATAACATAATCCATATAAATCATACATAAGCTTTTAGTAAAACTAATTTAACTAAATCACCTATAAAGTGCAAAGTTTAAAAGTTTAAACAATTATGTTGTTTAAGATGCTATTTCACCAACAAGCGTATTAATTTTTATCACGTATTCATCAGTTTTGAATGTAAACAAACAGGGGCCAATTTAACAAAAGAATGTTCCCGTCTATTGTATGAAACAATTGAAATTAAATGACGAGGTGTGAACTACATATCTCTGTATTTTACCTGTGAAAATATCTTTTATACACATGAGAACGAAAATCGTGTTTTGTTAGTGTTCTACTCCAAATTAAATTCATGCAAAGTCTCGTGTTTAAATAGGTCTGCAAGTATATCTTTTATTCGTATGACAACAAGATAGTTTATTTACTCAGTTCAAAATATAATATGCGCGGTACATACTGGTTTTTAATAACATCCGATCCCGCTGTTGACAACAAAATATGCACACCGGTACCAACCGGTACACACTGGCTTTTAGTTGCGCTAAAACAATCATGTTGGATTAATCTCCCCTTACAAGATGGAAAACGCGAAAAAAAACAACAGAGGTTAGAAATCGCTAAAATTAGCTTCGCTAAAATTTGATTTTGCCGAAAATCACGAAATTTGCAGTACGCGAAAATTACCCGATATACGGTATTATATCTGTCTGAACATGATGACTAACTCATGTATGATACATCTTGCAATATGATATCATCAAAAATAGGAATTGTCAATAATATAATTTATATAATCAATCAAGAAGTCAAGTATGCTAGATTGTGAACTAAATTTACACATTCTTGTTCCTCTATCAAAGACTCTAGTCCACAACCTACTTCAAGAGAAACTCTCATTCTCAGAAGTTTGCACTGCTGTAGAGTCCAGAGACATGTACTGGTTGTAGTTGGCAGAATTGATACATTGTACAATCAAGCACTGATGTTCTCGTAAATGAATGAATCTGGTTAATACTCAAAACATGAAGTGATTGGTATTCAGTTCTATTCAGTAAATCTACTCGGTCAACTCTTTATCAATCAACACTGTACATTTTTGGACAGCCACAATATTTAAATGTTTGTGTACAGCTGTTTTCTATAAATAGTATACATGTATATGATATACTTGCCCTGACATGTTGTTTTATGTGTTGTTTTTATATTGTATATGTTGAATTGGTGCTAGATTTTATTGCATTTGTTTACATGGAATAATGTTTACGGCTGTACGCCATAAATGTTCGTTTTTATCAAACATTTTTAACAATGTTAAGATCTCTCTAAGGACTTGAATCTTAAGTTTTTATTAAACAATGATTATTAATGTATTTGGCTCTTTGCCTCCTACTGGATTTTTATTCAACATTTGTAACATGATAAAAATCTCTCCAGAGATTAGTAAATTAAGATTTAATTCACCATACTGAACCTAGAAGTCATACAATAACTGTTTAATTCAGTTTGTAAGACATGGATTCTGACTTGTTTGTCTACGAACGATAAAGTCCAGGAAAACTTACTGGTTGAATCAGCTGCCGTATATAGCTGAAAAATTGTTGAGAAACCCGAATAAAACAAATCGACTACTAATACCCCGGTAATAGAGAAATGAATGTGTTTGAATGAGAAAGTTTGTGAATTATCAGGAATTTGCATTAACTTTTACATGACATGCTTTCATTATGACAGCTTGTAGTTTGACATTGTTACGTCGGGTGCATTTTCTGTAGCTGATTATTAAGCCATTTTGTTTTGAATGTATATATAATTCTATAATACATGAATCTAGAAGGTTTTCCTGCTTGATTCAGCTTTGTATTGCCTAGTACATGTACATTCATTTTGTATCAATACCAGTTGTAAACATACTACATTTAGTGACTTATCTAACTCACTGGTTTTCGAGAATACTGAATGTTAGCAAATGTTGTTTATTTGCGTTCAACTGAGACAGTCATAAGTGCATGGTCATTCAGTTTTTTCCCTGTCAGATTGGCAAATAATCTTCTACTTTGTGGGAAATGTTGGCATAGGACTTCTAGTAGATAATGAGGTTTTATTGTACCAAAGATGTAGCTTTGTCCCTGTACAGTTTATATTGGAATACAATGTGTATGACACAATGTGTGATAGGATAATTGCCTGCTAATTGAGGCACCTAATAAGTATATGATTGGTAAATCAGGGTAGGTAACTGGTAACAATTTACTAGTTTCTACTTTGAAATCAGAAATTTTCGCGATGGAATTATTTTCGCTTAGTTCATGCATTGTCAAACAGTTATGCTCATGAATAGTAAAACAAAACAAATCATCATAAATTTTTGTGAGGGAATTATTTTTGCTTCATTCATGAATATTTGTCAAAATTTAAGCCCATGAACTTAAACAACAACAGTAAAACCAAAAAGATCCTCTTAACAGCTGCACAATACAGAGTTCTCAAGTTATGTGTTAAACCATTGGCATGCATACAAGCTATTTGCCCTTGATGGACTTGGGCCACATTGTTCCATGGATTTAATACTACAGCTGGACATAAAATAAATGGCTAGTTTATTGTTACAGTTCATAGCTCGGTCTATAGGTATAATTTTGTAATATACTGTAATTATTAGTGATTATTAAACTATTTATTGTGATTGTTCTGTGACTGATTGATTGATTGAATATTACATGTTTTTGATTGACTGTATCTGTAATAATTATATGTGTTGTTGATATTGTTAATATATTGTTACTGGTAGTTTTACCATATTTGAAATACATCAATTTGTACTTCAAATTTCTGTTAAAAAGTTTTGAAAATTACTTCAAGTGAGGAAATATGATAATTGTTTTTGATCAACTTTTATTTTCATCCCTTACAAGAGCTATAGTCCCAGATTTAATCTAAAATGGGAAGTCAAATTACTTCAGCTATACAATTGATTTTTCATGCCATGAAATGGGTCTGAGCAAAGTATATTATTGTAAGGGTAGGTTACCGTTGAGGTTCAAACTTCAAATAAATATAGATAAAAATGAGACTTAAATAAATAGATAGTTCATACTATGTGTGTATATGTTGAATATGTTGATGACTTGCCTTCAACTTTGAAGTCAATATATGTTGCTTCTGCTATTGTATAAAAGTGCCTGCTTTTTGTATTGAATCATGCCAAGATTTTCACTTGCTGTGTTAGTGTATATTTTACATTTAATCTTCCATTTGTTTCCATAAAATCATATTTTCAGGGCTTCACTAAATTGCATGCTCGGTTTTTATAACAGACCTATTAAAAATTAATGCAGATAAAATCTCGGATAGACCTTAACAATTAATGCCAATAAAATATTGGATGATGTTTTCTACGAAGGAGGTTTTGAAGTACTGTTTCATTTTATAGTTTTAATTTGATTACATTTATGGACGTTTCCATAGTAACAATTCTACTACAATTCTTAAATCTCACTTTTGTGATATTCATAGTATATGGGCAAAAAATCTTTCGCTAATTGAAAAACGTTTTTAGTTATAATTCACCCATATGATTGTTCATGTGCAATTAAAGTCACCAACTGCAAGCATGCTTTGTTATTAGTTTGTCCTGGTCTTCCTGTTTATACATGTATATTGCTTCCTCATTATACTCATTAAAGGAGCTATGTCACACTTATATTGGATATTTTGAATTTTAAAACTTCAATATTTTTGTACTATTATCAGCGTCAGTTGTCACACAAGATTGACCAAATTGATTGATTGACCGGATTGATTGATCATATTGATTAGATTGAATGACCAGATTGATTGATTAATTGACCGGATTGATTGATTGACTGGATTGATTGATTGACCAGATTGATTGATTAATTGACCGGATTGATTGATTGACAGGATTGATTGATTGACCAGATTGATTGATTTACCAGATTGATTAATTTGATAATGAATTTGTTACAAAACTATTAAATTCACATGGCCTAACTATTGTGAAACACAATCAAAACTAACATGGCTTGTGTAATAAAAATTTGTGACATAGTCCCTTTATTAATTTTATTCTTGCCTGTATATAAAAATGTAGGCTGTAAATCAAATGGTTTGATGTAGATTTTTCACTGTTTAGAATATTTATAGACATATTTTAGAGTTCTTGTTATAACTGTTTTTTTTTATCATTATTATTTTTATAAATGCCCAGTTTTTACATGTATTGTTGCCAAGTAGATATATTATTGTTATCGTATTTTAACCACTGCTTTACCAGGTAAATAATCATTATCCATTACGTATCTTTCACCCTTTTTCATTTTTATGTTGTAAACTAAGCTTGGTAAGCCATCTTTGTTTGGGGTAAATTTTGTGAACTTTTCCTTCTGTAGAAAAAAAACCTTTACCATAATTATAATTTTTTTTCAAATCCTGTATGAAACTACACAATATTCATAGTGCAAATGTTTTTATTCGTTTTTGTGTTTTTACTAATGCATGAAGTTCTTGCTCAGAAAATTGTTGGCAGTGTCTGTTTCCCTTTTACTTATAAATTCTAGGTTTATATAGAACACTGGTACAATGATAAAACCTTGGAAACCTCATTAATCATCTGTAGTTACTTGGATGGAAGTTTGCGAAAACGGCAAAAACATAAATTGTCTTTACTTTATCTTGCGAGTTTTTTACTAGATAGCTTTACTAGATTAGTTTATTCATGGTAAAGTATTAATGTGGGCATAATGAAATATATGGAAAGAGTAAAATCGACCAGTATACAGTTTGAGCCTATGTTGTCATTAGGATCTTTTGAGAATGTTCATTAATAAGTCCAATGTTTCTTCTATAATGTACTGTTATACACTATAGCTGGGACGTAGACTTCTGTATGAACATTTTAAACTCTAGTGTAATTGTAACATACATCCAGAAATCAAACACGGAAGAATAAGATGACATATAAATGAGAAGCTTTTATTAAATGTTTTCTTTTTATCCATCTGTAGATGTTATAGTTAGCTTATTTATTTGTATGCTTGTGATTTGCTTGGATATATAATTATTATATTTCTGATATCAATACTGCGTTAATTTCATAGCTTACATGTTAGTACAGTGTGCAAGTGCTTACTACCACCGTCATACAGCAACCCTTTCCAAGGAAGACAACTGTTAATTATCCTTCTTTCATCAATAACTTTTAAATTATGTCTACTTGTGATACATGTAGCTGACCTGTTCAAGAGAAAAATTACACTTTTAGTTACGAAAAGTAATTAAACGCTGTCTTAAACAATGGATTCCTCAAATGTGACCTTTTAAAGTAGATGAGTGTTCTCTCCAGGTGCATTTAGTATATTACTAATTGGTATTCATAAAACATGTCTACTTAAGACAGACGGTTACTTATCATTAAATTCAGGTGAGTACTAAACACACCTTGAACTGTATATTGGAATCAAATGTTCCAAAATATCCAAATTAGGACAGGTACTTTATATGGGCGCCGTTAAGAGAAAACAGACACTCGGACATTATTTGCTTTTTAGCTCATTTTATGCTTAATTTGTTTGTCAATATTTGAAAGAATTCTGACAAGTTTATAATGTTATACATGTGTACATGGAGAGAAGAATCTATAACTATGTTTATATATAAATGAAGCAATATTATCCCCACCCAAGCTGACGTCACATCATTATGCTGTGTTTTTTGTATGTTTTTGTACGTGATTACTCTCATGGTGTAACATAATATCATGATAAATGTATTTTGGTATTCATTACATTGTTAGTTGTCTTTTATTATACCTCATTATTATTCAAAAGGAATCTAGACATTGTGAGATGGACCAATGACAATTGTTAACCCAATATATGGGCCGGACCCATGACAATTGTTAACCCAATATATGGGCCGGACCAATGACAATTGTTAACCCAATATATGGGATGGACCAATGACAATTGTTAACCTAATATATGGGACGGACCCATGACAATTGTTAACCTAATATATGGGACGGACCAATGACAATTGTCAACCTAATATATGGGACGGACCCATGACAATTGTTAACCTAATATATGGGACGGACCAATGACAATTGTTAACCCAATATATGGGACGGACCCATGACAATTGTTAACCAAAAATATATGGGACGGACCCATGACAATTGTTAACCCAATATATGGGACGGACCCATGACAATTGTTAACCCAATATATGGGCCGGACCAATGACAATTGTTAACCCAATATATGGGATGGACCAATGACAATTGTTAACCTAATATATGGGCCGGACCCATGACAATTGTTAACCTAATGTATGGGACGGACCAATGACAATTGTCAACCTAATATATGGGACGGACCCATGACAATTGTTAACCTAATATATGGGACAGACCAATGACAATTGTTAACCCAATATATGGGACGGACCCATGACAATTGTTAACCAAAAATATATGGGACGGACCCATGACAATTGTTAACCCAATATATGGGACGGACCCATGACAATTGTTAACCCAATATATGGGCCAGACCCATGACAATTGTTAACCTAATATATGGGACGGACCCATGACAATTGTTAACCTAATATATGGGACGGACCAATGACAATTGTTAACCCAATATATGGGACGGACCCATGACAATTGTTAACCAAAAATATATGGGACGGACCCATGACAATTGTTAACCCAATATATGGGACGGACCCATGACAATTGTTAACCCAATATATGAGACGGACCCATGACAAACAAACTAAAGAGAATACATCATTACATACTGTAGGTATGGTAACAGTGTATAAGTATGTACAAAAGTAACATCCACAGCCAAGTAGTTAATACACGATTTGCTAAATGCAGGGGTTTCTAGATGCATTCCCAGTTCCACCATAAATGCTACATCTTTCGAAAGAGACTTCCAAACATGGGAAAACAACTGGTTAGGTCTAATGTCCGCTTAACAAGAAATATGTACATACTACATCATACAATATGTACTATATGTACTTGTTACTGTTCAAAGGCCCCGTCACATGTAACAAATGTCACCCTGACCTAAGCTTAATTTGTTCATATTAGTATAAGTATGCTTACTATGCTGTCTATTGTTAGTGCGTCGGTATGGATGTGTCTGTGAGCATTTATGTCCATTGCGATTAGTTTTGTGCGGTCAGAATTCTTTCGACTTCACAAAATTACTCTATTCATCAGGATTTGTTAAATACATGTAGATTTGTAGCGTGTGACAGGGCCTTTAAATTGTATATGAGCCATGGAGTCTCCAGGAAAACCTGCTATTTTGACCAAAAAAAATGATTTTGAGATTTTTTATTATTTAAAAGAGTAATCTTAATGAAGCAAAATGCTAAATAAATTTTGTTAGTATCTTGATTTTTAAGGAAATTACAGCTGTTTTGTAGAAGCCCTATTCAGAGCATTTTTGTGTGTCGTTGCAAACGTCATTCAAACGTTATTCGAAGTCGTTGTAACAAGTACTTTATAATACAGCATTTGATCAATTATTGAAATAAACTGTTTAAAATGGTATCACTTTTTAGAATGATGTTTTATGTTTTAAAATATATATCCAAATTGTAAATGTTCACGTTTAGAGAAAGGCTATTACTGTTTTCAACAACTCCTCGTTTTTCTCAATCAGTGTACTTTTCTGAAATGGGTCACCATAGCAACGAAGTAAGTGATTTCAGTGTAATTCATAAGAAATTTTAAAGATATAGTAATGTATGGATAAATGACTTACAATTGAATCTATAGATATGTATTTTTTCTAATTTTAAAGCTTTTGAAAACCTTGTTACTTGTAGTAATTACATAATGTCAAAATAGCAGGTTTTCCTGAAGACTGGCTCATATATATACCTAAAATGCGCTGAACAACAGAACATGATCATGTTCATATTTTAGGTCAATTGTGAAACAAGTGTTTCCAACATGTGCTATCGTACTCAACACCTCATTCCTGATGTTATCCATTGCCAGGAGGGTATGAGAGAAGAGCAGGCAGTTTCCCTTAATTTTATACTGAGTGTCTAAAAAAAGGGTGAAAATGACGTAACGTCACAATATTTTGTTGACATTTATCTTTGTAAACTGAGTGTCAAGCAACATTTACTGGTAGCATTTTCATTTTGTCTTTGGTATGACACAGTTTATTTGACTGAGACAGTCATAAGTGTGTGGTGTCTTATGTTTAAAGACTTAAAGTCTCTTAGTCCCTTTGGAAAAGGCATCTCTTGTATGAGAACACTTGCTGCTAGCTCATGCATTTATAGAAACCGCATTCATCCTGAATTCCCAGGATGCCTAGAGTGACTTCACAATAGATACATTCAAGCGGACGTAAGTCTGAAAAATGATGAATCAAGTGTTTTATGTAAAAGATAAGGAGATGATAAACTACAGACAATACATTCCTTCACAATGGTATGTGAAACACTAAGAAGTATCAGGCTACATTCTTGTAGTCATAGATTTAACATGCACATTCATTTGAAAATGAATACCAACTGACTCAATAAGGCTTTAAAGGGACTGCCTCACATATTGGTATACCGTATTGCAAAAATAAAATAAAATTGTCAAATATTCGCGTAATTTTGGTATAGTTGCCTGTACATCCCATAAACAACCACACTGACGTATAAAATAACTTGAGAAACTTCGGCATTTGGTAGTTAGCTAGTAGTTTTACATCAAAAATTCTATAGGGTATTAATACCCTATAGAATTAACACTACTATTACCTAAATTGCCTGAAATTTGTTCGTATTTGATGAAAACGAATAAAAAAACGAACCAAATACCTTACTGATGTTTACGCTGTAGTTTGTTGATGCTACAGTTCGATCATGAGTGACTTACATAATTCACAAAGCATGTTGGAAGGAAACTTAGTGCTTTTTTTCAAGAAAAAACTACTTAGTGGGCGACATCGAGAGTGGATAAAATTGCCTTTTTGCACCAAATCTTACATAAAGCGCGCAACCGTCAGTGGCTTTCTATTACATCAATACTTGGTTAGGTTGGAAAATCACGATATACAAAATTTTTAGCACAATCTGTGAGGCAGCACCTTTAAATGCCTATACATACGAGGGTCGTTCATTTAATACCCGGACTATCGCCATAGCGCTTGATTGCAACTTATGATTTTAATAAATTTTTGTTTAATAAGGCTAACTCACCAACTTGATTATTTGACAAAACTTGGTATAATTTCATCCAACCGAACACAAACTATGGTTACTATAGTAACACGACTAAGAGTGTTAATATGACAGGGAGCGTGGTGTAGTTCCAAATTTTCAACGCCATCATAAAATGTTATGTCTACATCTACGTTATGTTATATAACGTTGGATGTCATTTCTGTACTGTTACTGTGCGTGACGCGATGTTTGGGGACAACTGGTGTGTTTCCGTTAATAAAGCAATGAAATCGAATTTGTTTGGGAAAAACGGATTATGATACAATTAAGTAAGGTAAGTTTTCATTAATATCAGTCCAATAGTTTTCCAGCAATATCGATCGTTTTTGTATTAAATGAAACCCCTCGTACATGCATACAAGTCATCTGCTGGACAAAAAGGGTATTCGTTTATAAGCCTTAATTTTCTGGAAAGCGCAGTAGTACTGTTAAGCCTTTTAGTAAATGACCATGCACCAACCTCAACTTCTTGCACCAATCATCACCATACTGTCTGAAATATCCCGAAAAAAGGCGCAGTTTAAAATGCGGATTTCTGACCTAGATACAAAATGTATATACCATGTACTAGCATTCTATAGACGCGTCTCCAGCTGTGTTTAGCTGCGGTCAGTGTTTACTAGCGTACCATAGAATCTGATAAATAGGCACTTATAATTATTTTAGTGCCACTTTTGATATTCGCATTCTATACATGTATGCCAAATAGAAGGGCTGCATACCGGTTTCCGATATAAATCGAATACCGGTATTTTCCATTCGATTGATACATCGTATCGAACGTGTCCGTATCAGTCAAAAAATCGATCAACAAAAATACACATGTAAACCAATCAAATACCAATTTTCAGTCAAGTTGTAAGCAGTCTCAAAATAGTCAGGTCGTTGACGCAGCTTATGTCCGAGTGAATCTAATTTTCAAACAAAAATATGTTATGTTAACCACTCATACAATTTAAAACATATCTAAATAATAATGTTCTTTATGCCATCCCAGGCCTGACTTGATTGTGTTCTGAAGGTTAAATGCATATTGTAAGTCTGCAAGTGCATATCTACAGTATTTAGATGTATTATTGTCAAATGAATATACATTTTGTATCATATGATATATCGAATATCGATCATTTTGTATCGATACAAATATCGAATGGATCATTCTAAGTGATATGCAGCTCTATCAAATAGTATGTCCCTCAATTATTTAGATAATTATGCCACATGCCTATATAGTCACATAAGCCAATTTTGACATTCAAGACAAGATCGGCAGTAACAAAACAAACATGAATCGTGTAAAATTGGTTTGAGATGCTTCGGGAGATCGGGGCAGATGCACTTTCATATATTTGTCCATTCTTCATTCTATCAACAAGTGTCTCCTAATTTATAAATGACAGAAATGTTCACTACATCAAGTATTCTCCTGCATATGACATAATTCTTCATTTCAAATTTCATTATGTATATGCATTCTAATTATAGCACAGAGAATTTTACAAGAGTCTGACCGTTATGCATGCATATATTACAAGGTTCTTGCGTTGAATATAGAAATTTTCGCCAGCAAATAATGCAATATCAATCCTTTAGATTTGTGTGGGTATTAAACCTCGAGCTTCTTCGTGATACTCTTCACTTATGAAAACATACAACCGGGGTTATAAACATAGACACTAAATTAGCTGGGAAATTATGCTAATAGAAGGTGGAGAGTCGTGTCAAATTCTCTGGAATCCACCGGAGGGGGGGGGGGGGCACAACAGGGGGCCTGTGCCCCCCAGTTGGCCTCGGAGTGACCATTTTATACATCCAAAAAATGTTAAAATCCTTAAAATATTACCAATCGATCTGGCTACGGACCGATATTTTGTGATAACAGCCTCTGTATATAGTCAAACCATTTCGACGCAATCTATACAGGGATGCCCGTATAAGCTGAAGTGGCTGGACCGTCAGAATTTTAAGCAGCCACTTGCAGACAGCTTATCTGTCTACCTCTGTATATTACACATAACGGAAGAGAGTGCAATAAAATGTGCCCCCAGTAGTTTATCCAGGCCCTAATTACTCCAGATCTGTATCATTTAGACGCTTAACAAATGATTTTGAATCGTCTGAATGATCATGATTTAGGGGATCACTGGTGTTTGAAACACTAAGTCTTATCTACATGTATGTTACTATATAATGTGTGAACTGATCGATTTAATAATAGTGACATGATAGTTTTAATTACATTTCGAAATTTTCTTGTTGATAGATTTATTACTGATTATGTAACAATGCAATTTTAAAATAATTATAATTCCTCGTGAGTTTTTAGAACATAAAAGTTGCAAAAAAGATTTTAATGCAAAATTGACAAAAATCTTCGCAAGGGGGCGGGAGCACATTTTTAAAGTTCACGTGTCTAGCGTTGAATAATTTTTTTTATATTTTAAAAGTTACAGAGCGGAAATTACATAATTTTTAGCTCACCTGAGCACTTCGCGCCGTCCGCCGTCAACAATTGGGCTGTTAACACTCTAGAAGTCACAGTTTTCACTTAATCTTTATGAAACTTGGTCACAATGTTTGTCTCTATGAAATCTAGGTCTAGTTCATAACTGGGTCATCTGGGGTCAAAAACTAGGTCACAAGGTCACATCAAAGAAAAACATTGTTAACACTCTAGAGGTCACATTTTTTATATAATCTTAATGAAACTTTGTCACAATGTGTATCTCTATGAAATCTAGGTCAAGTTCGTAACTGGGTCATCTGGGGTATAAAACTAGGTCACTAGGTCACATCAAAGAAAAACCTTGTTAACACTCTAGAGGTCACATTTTTGATATAATCTTAATGAAACTTTGTCATAATGTTTGTCTCTATGACATCTAGGTCGAGTTTGTAACTGGGTCATCTGGGGTCAAAAACTAGGTCACCAGGTCACATTGAAGAAAACCCTTGTTAACACTCTAGAAATCAGATGTTTTGAATGATTTTAATGAAACTTAGCCACAATGTGTATCTTTATGAAATCTAGGTCAAGTTTGCAACTGGGTCACCTGGAGTTAAACACTAGGTCACCAGGTCACATTGAAGAAAACCCTTGTTAACATTCTAGAGGTCACATTGTTTATCTAATCTATATGAAACTTGGTCACAATGTTTGTCGCTATGAAATTTAGGTCAAGTTTGTAACTGGGTCATCTGGGTTCAAAAACTTGGTCACAAGATCACATCAAAGAAAAACCTGGTTTATACTTTAGAGGTCGCATTTTTTACCTCATCTGTATAAAACCTGGCCACAAAGTGTGTATTTGTAAAATCTACATCAAATATTAAAGTCATATATATCATAACAAATACTGATTCTACCTAAACTGCTAGACATCAGGTGAGCGCTTTAGGGCCAATGGCCCTCTTGTTATTAAAATGTTACCAAAAAATCGATCTGAACCTGTGGAAACTTTCAGTTATATATCTTATATTGTTTATTTCATGGGTTATGTATTTCGATTTGTAGCAGTAGACCTACACTTTCAATAATTTAACGTCTAACCCAAAAAAATAAAGTTCTTATTTGAAAAATATCTTCAATGGGGTAAACATTTGTTTAAATAAATGCATAAAAAATGTCCGATGTCTGATTATGAAGCGTGAATTTTAATAATTTGACACCTGGTTTGTAAATTTTAGGGAATTGAAAGAAATTATTTTTAAATTGTGCAGGAAATTGCATGATTTTAAGTCGATAAGTGAAAAAAAATCGCCTCCCGCACCCACCCCACCATATCATCCCAATAGCTAGCAGTGCCCCCCCCCCCCCCACTTGAACATTTCTGGATCCGGGCCTGCAACAAATCATATGGTTCATCCTAGTATTCAACTGCCTGATACAATGTTCCGCTGTACAAACATTCAACTTGTAATTAATTCAAAAACTACTAAATAAATATAGATATATTTAAGCTACTGTGACAAACCCTCATGATGTCAGCCACCTGCGTTATGTACACCGGTATTCCTCAGACACCTCCACCCACTGTTATTCATATGTCTACCAACATTCCACACTGGTTCACACATTTCTAACATTATCAATACATTAACTCTGTCATAAACAATATCACTGAACACTGGTTGTTATGGCTGTCTGGTGATATTTCCCTCCAGAGATACAGGATGGCAAGTCAAGGACAACAACACAGGGGCCAGTAATTTTTTTCTAATTTAATTTTCCATTCAAGCTTGAAAAATTTATAGATTTTTTTGTCTTCTTCTATTTTTGTAAATGCATTAAGCTTGAAAAAATGTTAAATCCTTTTTTTTTTATTTGGTATTCCATTCCAGTCTGAAGGCGGAAAATGTGCATTCCCCGTGGTAGTTTTATAATTGAGACCTTTATTATGTTCAATTTGAAACTGACTGGATGTAATGTGCCATGGTTAGATTATCAATAAAATTGATATTTTAAATGCAGAGATACAGCTGGCCAACTATAGATCACTGCAGTATACCGTACACCAGATATTGCTACTAAAGGTGAGTAATATTATCAATTTTTGCGACATTCTCATGTATGCAGGGTAAGTTCAGAGACGATATTTGCCAAACTACTGACTACTTACATCATCCCCACTAGGTTTTAACGTCTTCGGATATTTTTGTAACTTTATAATACGTCATATTATAACAGGTATTCGTAGCAGTGTTCAAATTAACCAGAATTGGGCTGCTGCTCACACGCAAATATTGACCACAGCGTTCATCACATAAGTTTGGAATGAGTGTATTGCCAAGATATTTTTTTTTGAACTGAGCATTCTGTTTGTATTGAACCTAAATGTCTTAAATCCAAATTTCAGAAAAATAGATCAAAGTACAACAAAGATACACACCAAAATAGATAGAAGTGCGTGTATGGAGTATTGCTGTTTACTGTACAGAGTATTGCATGTTTGATCATGCTTCCAAATACACTAAATTAAACTAGGAAAGTATCCAAAAATGATACTAAGTACCAAATTTAACATTATAACACCATTTTGCCTTCAAAAATGTTGCTAATTGCTATGAACCTCAAAAGAGTGAATTTGAATATTAGAGTGTAAGTATTGGTTGTAAGCCATATCATAGTTAAGATAATGAACTTTCTAAACACAAACTAAACAGAACAGAACTGAACTTTTAACTGAATATATAGATTACCTTACATATATCTTAATATGTGACTCTACTTAATAAGAGTAACTATGTAATGTTTGATACAGTAATTTTCTCAAGTGGACCAGGCCAATTATTTTTCTTGGGAATGGGTCAGACCAGCAAAGTGGGTTCAAGAACCTATTGTTCTTAAAGGGGATTTAATAGCCAGCGCTTTAGCGCTGGCTATTGTTAATACCCATACCAGTAACACGCACGTGCCTATGTTCTTCAGAGTTTTGAGTCGGTACTAATCGTTTTAGAAAAAGTTATTTCCGGTTTAGAAAATTGCGGAGTCGAAAGAAGTGAATGGTTGAAATTAGAAGTATTCAAATTACGAAACTTTTGAGTCCTAACATATTCTTTCATAACGTTTCGGCATATAAGCCTGATTCAAAATCATGAAAATTATTGAAAAAATACATATCTTATTTAATCCAACGTAAATAAAACAATATGGCGACGTCGGAAATGACGTCACATCATTTAACGCGACGTCATCTCACGTTAACGCGACGTCGTCACACGGCATAGAGCGCCATGAAATAAAAAAAGCGAATAAAAGATGAGTGTAAAACCATAATAACTATTTATATGGAATATCTGTGGCTTCTGTGCAACCCTCACCTAGATTGGAAAACACTCTTTTCTAAGTATATGTTCGCCTGGTCTTCTATGTGGTGCTGCCTGGCAGCCAGAGGCTAGATCTATAGTCTCTGTTGTGCAAACAAATTCCATAGTCATTTTTTTCCTCGATCAGATTATCAAAAAACCTGATGGGAAATCCCTGCTGGATGCAGTGCATTTGTTCATATTAAAGATATGTAAGAATAGGGAAGTTATCTATTTATAGCTTAAATAGGTATTTATATGTTTTACAGTTTGTAGACTAATGAACTGATGGGTATATCCAAGACAAATGTTATGTTCATTGAACAACCTTTAACCTAAGACAGTTATGGTGATCAGTTGGTAACATGATATGGTTTGGTTGCCATGTAATGTCACTAAATATGAAAATAACATGACCATTGGATATAGAGGCTGATGTGTGAAGGTGTATGATTCCAGCACCCTGGGCGAGTCAGTTAAGTATTTGAACGTATGTTAGGAAAGACCTATGTTTAAGACAATGGAGTAGTTAACTAAATATGTACGATAATATGTACTAATCATACTCTTAACCCTGTCAAATGTGTGTACACATAAATTATTGCATTTAAAATGTTGAGGGATGCTCGGACCCACCTCAGGATTCGTACATTCCAACATGTTTTAATGTAGTTTTTACACTCTCGATTTTC
Source organism: Spisula solida (assembly GCA_947247005.1). Classification (NCBI taxonomy): domain Eukaryota; kingdom Metazoa; phylum Mollusca; class Bivalvia; order Venerida; family Mactridae; genus Spisula; species Spisula solida. The sequence goes on along the minus strand of OX365948.1, from coordinate 6,738,562 downwards.
AACAGATATAGATCAAACAATGTAGGTAATACTAACCAAATAACACTGGTATTACCTCGAATCTACTTAAATTCTGTGAGCAATACTTCGTACACTGTACAGCAATACTCTGTACACCAGTAAGCAACACTAAAGCAATACTCTGTACACTAACATTTTTATTTATCCTCAAAATGCACCGTTATTTATGATTCCTTTCCTGGTAAAGCATTAACAACATAAACTTGGTCAATGGGGTGTCATTTTGCTCGATTCAAGTTGTGTAGTTTAACGAAGAATATAAACAAAAGTTTGGTCTGTATATTACCCTTTTAAGTAATCCCTGGCTGTTTGACGGCTTTCATGGACTAGGAAAATTATTGAAGTAGATACTCCTGTTTAAAATTAACATTAAACATACCCAAGAAGACAAAACAGCGTCTCTGAACTTACCCTGGTCCTGGTATACACTTGAAGGTCGCGAAAATGAATAAAAGTTACTCACCTTACTAGCAATATCCGGTGTACACCTAACGGTATACTGCAGTGTAGATAGCAGATACTGCATCATTCAATATTGGACAATTCTAGAGGCCCCCATCCATATATCATGTATACAAAAATGTTCTTACATATTGGAGGGGAGGGGTCTGTTGCGCATCACTCAGTGACTGAAGGCTCACAGAAGTAATTTCCTTATTTGGGTGTTTTGATATTACCCAATTTATGTAAATTAAGCTTTGCATATCCATTGGAATTTCTGATGATTATTAAAGCAAATCACAAGTTGGTTATGTAACCATGTTAATAATAGTTTTAATACTGACTGAACATATTCCTACCAGTAAATATATACAGAAAAAGCACTAATATACTGCAATATGACGAAAAAGTATACCGAAAAAAGTAACAAGAGGATTCAATAGTGAATACAATGATTTTATCAAAATTAACAAATTTAATAACCACGAAAATGAATGAACTTACAATAGTAAGTTCAAATCTGATAAAATCTGTTGATCTATTAGGCCTGACTATAACACGATTTAGGCATTGTAATATTACTTTCTTTTACCTAATGAAAAAGTATTGTAGGTAGATCTAATTTAAATGATTTGTCACAGTTTGAAATAGATTAATTTGATATTGGTTAACAAAGTCAGATTTACTGCGCTCCGTTTTGTAGCAATTTGGAATGCACGCGTTAAATTCCTGTTTTGACTATGAAATGCAAAATACCTAGACTAAATGACAATTTTACCTGTAAACTGAGGATGCTGTAAGAATAATTTACTGTGCAGACGACTCTTTACTTTGGACAGGTCTAAAATAGCTACGGGGGTTTGGTTGTCTTCATATTTTACTAAACCTCGTATATATCAATCGATTTTCAATTTTCACCAATTAATTATAAACAAATCGATAGATAAACGCGTTTTAAACAGTTAAGATAGGTATCAAGTAGGTTTGATAATTTTATCGACCGCTTTTCCGCGTAACTTTATATTCCACCCCACTTATCGGAATGAGATCGTCCAAATTTACCGTTCCTTCACGTAAGCGGCAAACATCAATAGGATTTCAATACACAGTTGTGCGACTGAACTGTCGCGTACGATATCACATAGAGCGTTATGTCAGACTCGACAACTTCGTGTTTGTAAACAGTAAATATAGCAAAATCAGCGACATATTTATGAGAATGAATTGTGTGTTAGATTAACTGGTCTTTATGCAGGTTTAAATGTGACACAGAATTTCAGGTGTTCAACAACAATGGCGGCTTTCTTTGATCTTCATCAATACGTTTGGATTAAAGTGGTGGTGTTTGCACTTGCGTTGTGTTTACAACTGAAACTCTCCATTTGCAGAAAGCACAAACACCCACCTGTCGTAGCGTTCTTTCAAGGTAAGCTGTCTGCTACTTGAATTGTTGTTGTTGTTGCTGCCTCTGTTGTAACTTGTATTTATACATTTATTGCGAGTATGTACATTATGCTGTTGATTTTCGTACGTACCATGTATGATACATATCTTAGTAATATCTTGTTTGTACAGTGTTTCCTTCAGTTCATGAATATTCTACTCCCAATTAATTATTCAAGTAAAATCATTAATTTAATAGTACCAGATAAAATAAGTCAATCAGATTTTTGAATCCTTGTTCATAGGTATCTATGTGTAAGAAAGTGGTTTTGGATATTTAAAACGATCAATTACCTTATTAGGGAGAGAATACATTATCTTTGAAATTTAACCCCCCATTGTTAATTGTGTCAATAAATAGTTTAACTGCTAAACTATACCAAAATACTGAACGCTAAATGTGATAAATGTTAAAACATTCTATAAATATTAAATGAGATCGGGGTATTTAAATAGGGTTTAGTGTTGAAGTGGTGTGTATCGGGTACTTCAAAATCATGATACAATGCTCGTTTTAGGAATAAAACACTTATTTCACTCAGAGGGCCGTCCTTAAAAAAATGTTTGTTTGCAGTAACACTACCTACACATCGAAATGGCCGCCCTACTCGAATTCTTTTTTCAGCCCATTTCCTTTTACAACTATATTGACCCAATTGTTTTTACCGGTTCCCCAAATAGTATTTCTATACAAAATAAAACAAAAATTCAACCTATCTACCCACCTTAAAAATCTTCGGTCGCGTTAGCGCAAACACACAATTAATTAAGGACGGCCCTGTGAATGAAATAATTGTTTTATTCCTAAAACTTGCATTGTATCATGGGACGGCCCAGTTTTGAAATGGATTAGACTTTGAAAAGTAGAAATTGTACTGACAATTTTATATTACGACTGTCTTGTGCAGAAAGTAATAATTTTCACTCAAGTCATGTTTATTTTCTTCTCTCATCAGTATGTAATTGTCAATTTGTCTGCCCGACTCAGAACTTCAGAAGTAAACAGTTTATATATCTATGCGGTTGATAACCCCTAAAATTTGGCAGATCATTTCCAACAGCTTTTGCAGACTGCAGCCTGTTTTTTATGTGCAAATGGAGATAATTTAATTATGTCTAAGAAATTTCTGAGCCATTTCACTTTTGCTGGAGAGTAATCTAATTTTCTTTCTTTGCCATTTATGTGTAAAATGCATGTTCAAAACATTGAGATGTGTGTTCTATTATTTTGGATCATAGACTGTACCAAATAATATGTGCCCCTGAATGAAATTTGATTAAAGCATAATTATATAAGGTTATTTTTTAATAAAGTATTTATCATTTTCACTTTTAAATTAGTGTTAACTTGCAACTTTTGTTTGATATCAAAATTTATTGTATCCATTTTTCATGGGTTTTTTCGGTATTCACAAATTTAGCCTACTGTAGTCATTAGTGTTGTATAGTTGTAACACTACACCAGTCATTAGTGTTGTATAGTTGTAACACCACACCTTGCTGTGGTTGTGGTTATTTTTATTGTCAATACCATATAATGGTAATTTATTATTAATAACATCATTTATACAAAGACATCGATGAATTAGTCTGGTCATTGATATAACATATATCAGTATTAAAATGATATGTCTCGTTTTACAGGAATATTGCACAAAGATGCAATACATATCGCTGTCGGGATAAATTGTCTCAATGCTGTTAGTCGGAGAAAGATCAATTGGCTGCATTATATCACAGGCCTAAGAAATTATATCACCAAATACAGAGTTTTGAAATTCCCCATCATCCAGTGATTTACTATACCAGGCCTCAACAAATATTTTTAAAAGCACTCGTCCTGCAATATAGACAAAGAAGAAAACCCCAAAATCTTACTTGTCCTGCTATATAAATAAAGAAGGAAGATAGTGTGCAGGACGAGCGGACGAGTGGATTCATTGAGGCCTGTATACAAAGAGAAGGGTTAGGGTCTGTATAGTAAATGACCAGATGATGGGGAATTTCAAAACTCTGTATTTTGTGATGTAATTTCTTTGCCTTATGATTATATTAAGCTATGTATTCATTGATTGTAGATTATATATTATACTTGTTATGATGACACTTTCAGCCCAACCAAGATGTCCTTGCACCATTAGTGTAACTGTCTACACATGCAGTTCCTAGAACAGTGCCTATAACTTCTTGACAACACATTAATTTGTAGAATTCAGTTGGTTCAGAAATTGAAAATTTTCAATAAAAGTAGGGAATCATAAAATGTTGTCTGGTAATTACAATGTAAGGTTGTCTCAATTTTTCTCTCTAGAACAATGTGGGCTCAATAGCTCCCTCTGTATTCATATAAAACAACTACTCCCACTATCATAATAGTGTTATCTCAGAATGTTCTTGACTCATTAAGTTATCTCAGTTTGTTAAATTCCCTATATACACCTCACCATTATGTGGTTGTATTTTATCTATCATCCTGTACATGTCACCATGTATGTAATATCCAGTTTAGGTGCGTTATTTTGATATTAAAATTAAGCACAATATGACATTTTTGCTATTATCTCTGCTGACAGTAAGTTCATTAAAGTTAATTACGCTAAAAGTCTTGTTGTATGTTACAGTATATTGATTTAACTCGCCAACATGAAATCAAACAGACCATATGTTTTAACCACAATATATGTGTACAGTGTTTTATCACGACATCATTGATGGTTCATATATTATATATGTGTTCATGTTTTTATTGTTGTTTTATTTTGGTTTGTTGATTATCTGACCAATAGTATGTTTCAGTCATATATGGTGGTCTGACAAGTATGGTACCCTGAGACACATTACCCTTATGCTGGGATAACCAGTCCAGTGGAACTACACTAATATAGACTGGGTCCTAAACATTGCATGGGCACTCAAAAGAGTTTCCTGGCTTTTTGGGACGTGAGACCAGTCTAATTGGAATGTTTATAACAACAAGAAGCTTAATTCCATGACTGTTATCTTATATCCCAAGCAATGCCATCTTGTATCCCAAGAAATGTTATCTTGTATCCCAAGCGATGTCATCTTGTATCCCAAGCGATGTCATCTTGTATCCCAAGTGAGGTAATCTTGTATCCCAAGTGAGGTCATCTTGTATCCCAAGGGATGTCATCTTGTATCCCAAGTGAGGTCATCTTGTATCCCAAGCGATGTCTGCATATTGTATCCGAAACAATGTCATCTTGTATCCCAAGCGATGTCATCTTGTATCCCAAGTGATGTCATCTTGTATCCTAGACGATGTCATTTCGTATTCCAAGTGAGGTCATCTTGTGTCCCAAGCAATGTCATCTTATATCCCAAGCAATGTTATTTTGTATCCCAAGGGATGTCATCTTGTATTCCAAGCAATGTCATCTTGTATCCCAAGTGATGTTTTTGTCTGTTTAATGTATCTTGTGTAGTTGAGAAACAATGAAATGACTGATGATTAAGCTATAAATATGTTCATGTCAAAAATGTATCTTAAATATTTATATGATGGGGAAAAATGGCTGATACTTTCCATTGGGAATGCATGGGTCATTTTGTTCTTTGGGAATCACAACAGGGTCCTTTTTCATGACCTTCAGAAGGTGCAGAAAAATCGATCCCTGAATACAAATATTTTAATGACTAAAATGTTACACCATTGGAATGGAACCCACCACCTTGCAGTAAACTGCTCTTAAAAGTAGTTCTCACAATGTGGTTAAGTCATATTTAACATTACCGAACTCAGTTGCGAGACGTTTTTAAACTGGAAATGTAGTGAGTTTTTTAACAGTCAGCGTTCTTCCATATTGAATTTCTTCCATTGAAAGTTAATTGTTTTAATTTCTTTCATCATTTCCCCATGGCAGATTTTGTCGTATAATTACATGTAGCAATATAATCAAAATTTAGTCTTCTTTTTAAAGGCTTTAACTTGAATTTTTTGTCATTTTGTAATTATCTCCCTGTGTATTATTTTTTTCTCTTCACTTAAAAGAATATCCACTCCTGTTTGTGGTTGTGTGAAGCTGATCAAATTAAAAAATATGTTTCTGACAAGATGCCCTTAGGACTGTTTTATTCAGTATTAAAATAAAACAAGGTGTATAGTAACATTACCATCAAAATATTTGATGTAGAAAATTTGTACAATTTTAGATTTCCAATTTATTTTTTAAAATGCCAAAAAAATAGGGCAGGAGGGTCCGAGTAACGAAAAATCAAAGAACTCTGGCCTAAATGACTGAACCTGTAAAACCATTTTGATACAATATACTTTATGCTATATAGTTTGTTGTTTGCCCTGGTAGTCTGCTCGACTGCCACTAGTCTGGCTGTAACCCGACTAGATAATATTTTGTCAATTGATTATCAACTTTATTTTCAATTTTAGCTACATGTATATTTTATTTTGTGCTTGATTATCTATGTTTGAGTGTGCAATGGGAAATAATTTCATGAAAGAGAGTAGGCTGATGAGTTGTCTCCTTTAATAAACTTAGGGTCTGATGCAGATTCAGTTCTTGAGTTGAGCAATTCATGTTCTTCTGTGTTGGTTACAGTTAATTAGTTCATTACAAGATTTAATGGAGAAGTACTTTTATGTCAGTTGCCTGGGAATGGTCAGTTAGGTCAACAGATATGATCGAAAAAGTGTAGTAAAATAGTATGGTAATAAACCTGATGAAACAGCTGGTCTAATGTGTTGATGATTGGTTAGAATATTTGAGCCACAAACCCAGATCATCATACTCCTACATGCCAAGCATAGCCTTTATTTGCCAGTCAGCTTTCCGCTGAAATATGGCAGGCATGTATATGTGTGCCGCCATCCGATGATTATTCTGATATTTGGTTCAATCAAGCGCAATCAATGACAGTTTGACATCACCATCTCTTTTAGTCAATGAAAATGACCACTGGCATTGTCAAATTATTCTAATAAATTTGTAACTTATTTTGTTTCCGCAGTCATGTTTTCAAGCAATACCTTATTTATGAGGTACCTGTGAAAAAAACGAGGGGTCAGCCCAAGTTTGATGGTTTTAAATTTCTGCAGCATCTGTTGAATTCAGTAGTAAAATAAATTGAAATCTGCTTCCTGTAACGACTATTCTAAGTGCTTGATGACCAGAGCTACCTTATTGTGTAAATGCTGACGGTGACCCCTATCTGGACCCTTCGAAAAAACTGAGAAAATTGTTTGGTTTTGAAAGGATTTGGGTATTGAGGGGTTCCACTGTTAGCCAGTATTTAACAACATCAGTCAAATTTTCTGTAAAATTATCCCTTGTTACTAGCTGCTGTTCAATTCCACCAACTGCACGGCAAGCTTAGATGTCATGAATATGAAATATATACGTTTGGAATTTAATTGCTGTGTGAATGCTGTTGTTGTAAACACAGACAGCTGCATGATCATGAACCAGGCATTGATATGGCAAAAAATTGATGTACATGTATTGATAAATATTAAAATTATTTAATAATAAATGATTAATAAAATGGCATGCAGACAATATGTTACATACGTTACACATTTTGGTTCAACTTCATTCCCTACGATTACATAATGGTAACACCTAGTGTGTCTCCTAGATAGTGTAGCATAAAATGCAGAAGGTTATTGTCTTTGAATATGGCATAGTCGCAAGATGTCTGGAAGGTGTAAATATTTCAACTAAAATATTGATGCCATATTTTACCAGACGTTACAAAAAGTTCTTGGTTAGTCTGCGATTCAAATGAGCCGAGATATATTTTCTCAAAATTTCAGTTGCTAATTGTAACTGAGAAAGTTTTCTGGTGAAATTTCTAAGCATCGCCAGAGAATTTCGCAGCTTTTACAAAAATTGGTAAAATGACAAACTTGATGGCTTTGTAACTGTTGCTTTCTGGGTAATCAGATTAATTTTCAGTGATTTTGAATTATGATACTTGGATTTTATAATCTTGAATATAACAACACTTAAAAGTCTGTTACATACGTAATCCTATAATGACAACCAAGCTTAAGTTGGAAACAACTTTTGAATTAGTTTTCATGAAGTGCATTTGCTTTAAAACAATAATACAAACTTGATACATACTTAATATATTATTTATATTGCAAATTAAGTTAACCGAATGTTTGGAAGTACCAGTTTTCTCCAAAACATTTTGAGGGCCATTTATTCATATATTTATACACAATGTATATAATAATCTTACCTCACTGAAATTAATGAAAGAACAATTACAAGTTTAGTTGCATAATTATAATCCTAGATTGTATAATAGCTTTTATTATTAAATGCCCATTATAACTTATTATAAGTCTATTTGTTATCTAATATAATAGTCTATATATATACCGGTATGTCTGATTTAGATATAATAATATCTGCTGAAGACACTACTGTCTAGGTGGTTGCTTTGTTACTTTAGGCCAGAGTTTTTTAATTTTTTGTTACTCTGACATTTTTCGGAAAAAAATCCACAGGAGGAGGGAAAAAAATAAAAAGTCCCAAAATATAGCTTCCACAAGCTGTTGGTGGTAGAATAGTCAATGACGGTCCGATTTAAAGCAATCAACACTCAACAACAGTGTTAGTTTTCAAGAAAACAGCCAATTTATCTTAAGACTAGTACACTGCATACACTAATATAATAAAACTTATTATTAACAAAATAATGAAATAATTACACAAGGCTGGTCCATTTATCATCAAAACATTATATGCAATTTTTGTTTCCCCAGATTTTCATTTTTTTTGAAAATGCCCAAAAATAGGGCAGGAGGGTCCGAGTAACGAAAAATAAAAGAACTCTGGCCTTATGGATGTATTGTAATTTTAGACCAAATGGGATTAGACCAAATTTGGAAGTCCCCACCTGCGACTTTTATCATTTAAGAATCGTAACCAAAATATTGGATGCATCCTTACACAGCTTTAGTGCATCCTTACACAGCTTGAGACATTTCCCAAGTCTCTGATGAACAAATAAGGAACAACCATATTCGCATAATGTATTTTCAGGAATTTTGCATCAGACTTTTTTCTTGTCTCATTGTTTACCTGGGTTCAATACAAAGCTGCCGCAATATACTTGTAAGGAGACTTCTAGTTCAGGTTTGACAGCATGAGTTAAGAAACTATTGATCATTTTCTCTGTTATAATTACCTAGAATGTTTTTTGTACGCCCCTTATACTGTATTATAGTTTTGCTAAGACTTTGGCATAAAGTTCAATGTTTCTCAGCGTATAGGGAACTTTTCCTGATCATAGAGAAACTATAAATAATTAACTGGTTGTTTCCTGCAGCAATAAAGTCATCAACATGAGATGGTATTTCCTTACAGGAACATGCAACCATTCTCATGCTTGGTAATCTGAAGAATAATTAAGAAAAAGAAAAGAAACAAGGTTGCTTTAAGAGTCTGTCACTGACACACTTGTTACTTGCAGTCCTGAGGCCATAGGTCTATTGGAAGGCTTAAAGCGATTTGGCTTTGGATGAGCACATGCCCTACTGGCTATTGTCTCTGTCTGGCTTTTTAGCTCACCTGTCACAAAGTGACAGAGTGAGCTTTTGTGATCACTCTTTGTCCGTCCATCCGTCTGTCCGTCCATCCGTCCATCCGTCAACAATTGGGTTGTGTCCTCTCTAGAGGTCACAATGTTGGCTTAATCTTTAATGCAGGGGTGTCAATATTCCTGATTAATCCGGAAGTCCGGATTTATCTATTCTGGAAGAGCAATGATTTTTTACCAAAATAAAAGTTATTTGATGAAAATATCTCAAGAAATGGCAAAGTTGTGGTAAATTTTATCTGCTCTGAAGGATTTTATTTAATACAAACTGAGTTAGATAATTCATATTGAAACAATTAAATGTGTTTAGTTCAGGCCTCTTGTTTGGCAAAAGTGGTCAGCTGCATACGATTTTCAGGATTTTTAATTTGGCCCTGTTGACACCCCTGTTAATGAAACTTGGTCACAATGATCATCTCAACAAAATCTAGGTCAAGTTCCATATTGGGTCATCTGAGGTCAAAAACTAGGTCACTAGGTCAAATTATAGAAAAACCTTGTGTCCCCTCTAGAGGTCACAATTTTGGCCTAATCTTTATGAAACTTAGTGACAATGATCATCTCAACAAAATCTAGGTCAAGTTCGATATTGGGTCATCTGAGGTCAAAAACAAGGTCACTAGGTCAAATCATAGAAAAACCTTGTGTAGTCACTAGAGGTCAAAATTTTGACCTAATCTTTATGAAACTTGGTCACAATGATCATCTCAATAAAATCTAGGTCAAGTTTGATATTGGGTCATCCGGGGTCAAAAACTAGGTCACAAGGTCAAATCATAGAAAAACCTTGTGTAGTCACTAGAGGTCATCAGTTTGACTTAATCTTTATGAAACTTGGTCACAATGATCATCTCAACAAAATCTAGGTCAAGTTTGATATGGGTCATCCTGGGTAAAAAACTAGGTCACTAGATCAAATCATAGAAAAACCTTGTGTAGTCACTAGAGGTCACCATTTTAGCCTCATCTTTATGAAAATTGGTCACAATGATCATCTCAACAAAATGTAGGTCAAGTGTGAGGTTACTAGGTCAAATCACAGGGCTTGCATGCACTACGACAGGTGAGCGACCTAGGGCCCTTTGGGCCCTGTTGTTAGACTATGTACTGTAACACATTAGGTCACCAAGGTGGTCGTTTCCATGTATTCCTCCAAAACTGTTCAATAACACATCATCCAAGCCAACCTCAGTTTTATTTAAGCTGTTCTGATCACTTAATGTGCAAGAAATCATTTCTATGTCTGAAAGAGAAGATATTTCATGGAACAATGAGTTTTCTCCCGGCTTGAAATCATACAAAACATATTTCTAGAAGAAAGAAGCGATTTGTAAGAATGGATTAGAAGTGTTTTGCGAGAGACATAATTTGACTCCCATAGTTTGATTAATGCCATAGCTTGCCATGAGGCCATGTTATTTAGTTCTTATATAGTACATACTGGCCAAATGTATGGGGATCATGTATATGTACATAATCTGTATTCCATATATGCTGTATTGCAGGGTCAATCTCGCACTGGTGGTTGCTTCCTGTTGTTTTTCTGTGTGTTGAATTTAAAAGTTTCATCTTACATGGATGTATGAGCGAACTACTGGAAGAATGAACTTTGATGATATACTTCTTTATTCAAATTGACGAGAGAGGCCAAGGAGTAAATTGCACCATGCATATATACCTTACCAAATGTTCAAATACAGCTACAATGTTGGTTTTGTGATTTACAGTCAGGAGAGCTTGCTTATACCTTTAGTACTCACATTTGAGCATCATATTGCCACATTCACCAAGCAGTAGAGAACTAAAAGCTCTTAATTCCTTCAATTGCTAAATTAGTTGTTTCATTTAGTCAGATCATTTTTTGCTGATTCAAACAAATTATCACATTAGTTTTCCCTTACAGCAAACATTCTTTTTTACAAAACATCAAGAAAATTTCCTGTTGGATGCATTTTCTGTTGTTCAATACAAAACACTGACTTTCTCTGAACCCACATCTCTGTGAGAAATTGATTATTACAAAAACAATGCAGACAGAATTAATAAAACATTGCTTTCTTTCTGTCATCAAAATCTCACATCTTAAGTAATGTCAAAGCACGACAATCATATAATGTCTTAAAACATGAATTTACGAAAATGGATGAAGAATTTTTAATCAATATCTTGCACAGTTTACTGCCAAGTAATGTTTCAAATTGTTCATTAAAGCATGAACAGTGTTTGTTTGATCTGTTGAAAGGTAATAACAAACCAATATAGAGCTATATGCTTCGGAACTATTCAATGTGTTTTATTACCCATAAAGCACCAGTGGTTGCCTAAGAATTGATAGAAATTATTTCATCATGAGAATGACTATTATTTCCATATAGTTGATCACAGAGAAATAAATGTGTTTCTCAACATGTTTGGACAATAAAAGTATGGTTAGTTTTAATTAATCATTGATGAATAGAGGACTGTAACAATGATCAAACTTTTGTTGTTTCCAGACCATTGGTTGCCTAGCTTCCGGCTATGTTATGGTGATCAGAGCACATCACCCACATCAATATTAGCAAGGTTGATGTAGAGAGCTGTGACTTCACTTTTAGCCATAGACCTTATATAGTGGATACCAAGTGGTTGCGGCGCAGTGGTCAGATTCTATCTACCCATCAGCTCAGGGAATGCCAATGTTTAAAAATAGTAGATAAATGCACATGTAATTTCTTGACTTGCCTACATGGTCTTGTGTTTTAACAGTGTCCACCTTCCGATGGGAGGTATGGACCTGAACGGCTTGAACCCTTTTAAAATTACTGCTTCCTATTTAAGTAACCAATTAAGTTGCACTGGTATTGTATGGTATAGATCTACTGCTTGGCCTCGGAATATCATGGTATTGTATGGTATAGATCTACTGCTTGGCCTCAGAATATCATGGTATTATATAATATAGATCTACTGCTTGCCCTCAGAATATCATGGTATTATATGGTATAGATCTACTGCTTGGCCTCAGAATATCATGGTATTATATGGTATAGATCTACTGCTTGGCCTCAGAATATCATGGTATTATATAATATAGATCTACTGCTTGGCCTCAGAATATCATGGTATTATATGGTATAGATCTACTGCTTGGCCTCAGAATATCATGGTATTATATGGTATAGATCTACTGCTTGTCCTCAGAATATCAGCAAAATTGTCAGGTTGACATAATGTTCTTAAATGGTGATTGTTACCTGAATGTTAATTGTTATCAGATATCAAAATATTCGATGAAACACAACCAAATGTTTGACTGACAAACTTCTATTCCAGCTTTCTAACTAATAAACTAAATTAAAGTGCATGAAACCTACTACAGTCGCTGCGGCTATTTATAGTAAATTCAGCAAGCAGTAATTGGTTTGAGACAACATCATTGCTGTATAATGTGCTCTTGGAGAAGAGGTCATTCATACTAACCCAACCAACAATGTATGGTGTCTATTGTCTTGTTTGTTTCAATTTGAGAGATTCTGTCATGTGGCACAATGACTTCTCGGCTGTTGTGAGCATTCATCTATTTACATTAACAACCAACCAGAACACCAACATTTACATAATAATATCCTGTCTCTGATTATGTTGTACAATGTAATTATTCTGCTTATTTAGTCAGTTAAATTAGATGACCATGCATGCTGCTTGACCAGAGGTCATGGATACAGTAGAATGTTGTTCTAATATTGTCATCAGAAGGTTAGAGTGCTTGACCAGAGGTCATGGATCCAGTAGAATGCTGTTCTAATATGGTCATCGGAGGGTTAGAGTGCTTGACCAGAGGTCATGGATCCAGTAGAATGCTGTTCTAATATGGTCATCGGAGGGTTAGAGTGCTTGACCAGAGGTCATGGATACAGTAGAATGCTGCTCTAATATGGTCATCAGAGGGTTAGAGTGCTTGACCGGAGGTCATGGATACAGTAGAATGCTGTTCTCATATGGTCATCAGAGGGTTAGAGTGCTTGACCGGAGGTCATGGATACATTAGAATGCTGTTCTCATATGGTCATCAGAGGGTTAGAGTGCTTGACCAGAGGTCATGGATCCAGTAGAATGCTGTTCTAATATGGTCATCGGAGGGTTAGAGTGCTTGACCAGAGGTCATGGATACATTAGAATGCTGTTCTAATATGGTCATCGGAGGGTTAGAGTGCTTGACCAGAGGTCATGGATACATTAGAATGCTGTTCTAATATGGTCATCAGAGGGTTAGAGTGCTTGACCAGAGGTCATGGATACAGTAGAATGCTGTTCTAATATGGTCATCAGAGGGTTAGAGTGCTTGACCAGAGGTCATGGATACAGTAGAATGCTGTTCTATTATGGTCATCGGAGGGTTAGAGTGCTTGACCAGAGGTCATGGATACATTAGAATGCTGTTCTAATATGGTCATCAGAGGGTTAGAGTGCTTGACCAGAGGTCATGGATACAGTTGAATAGGATTCTAATATTATCAACGGGATCTTCCCTAGCAAAAAACGTAATCATGTTTGATATGCTGAAAATGTTTATCAAGCTAGCTACAAGATGGAAAGGCTTGATATGTAGTTACTCATTAGAAGCTATAAGATTTGACTAAATAGGAGTCCAAGATAGCACCTTAAAATATAGTTACAAGATATAAACACTACCATTAATTGAACATTGAACACACAATTGAGGACAAAAATCTGTTGTTGACATTGAAATTGACAGGCTCAGCTTGCTTATAAGGCAATTTAATGTAATTTAATGGATGACCTACATTATGATAGAACTAAAGTACAAAGATTTCTGGGGAGAAGTGAAGTATTTAATTTGATAGCTGTTTGATCAGTGAGTATTGTAATTGGGTTAAGTAAAAACTATGAGACAGTCAGGGGAACAATCAGAAGACAATATATTGGATGGTGACTGTAACCTTGGTTTCTTACCCTGAGAATTGTTTGAGTTTGCCAGAGAAATCTTCCAAGACCTCTACAATCCTCCTATTGCCATAAACCTACATATTAAGACTAGCTGAATGTCACAGCTGATCATCACGCTGAAGCGGTTAAATGAAATCAAAATATTTCTGAACAAAACGAGCCAATGATTGTACAAATAAAGGGTTATGAATCAGATGTTGGCATTTTGTGACTATATTACATGCAAACTCTCCATTCCAAGCCATTCAGTTATGCCACTTTATTCTGTTAAGTGATCAATTTAAGAAAAAATGTTATACAAAGATTATTCAAGCCACTTTACAGAAACACATTTATTGTCAAAAATGACTAAAATTGGAGGTTTTCTGTCCGACTAGCTTTGGTTATGATGTTTTCGCAGTTATCATCATGAATTTAGATACAATTATGCAAAAATCCTGGAGACAAATAGACTGAGGCATGCCATAATTGGTACTTGCTACAAACTTCAATGAAAAACCATCTATTATGTTAGAAATAATGTTTTCCAGCTATGATTACAGCCAAGGTGGAAAGTACAGCCGTGAGAAAATGGGTGAAATAAGAAATCAGGCTTTAGTACTGATCATTTGTAACAAAAACTAACACAGATGTTTTTCTGGTGTCTATTTTTTGTTGTAAATTGTTGAATTTAACACAAAATTAGCTGTTATGAATGTCATACATTGTACATTATAATTGTTTTTGCTAAGATACTTGAGTATGAGAAAGTATAAGGACTTTACATTGACAACAGTTAAGGTGAAAATATTAATTATGCCCCTCAAAAAACGAATGAGGGGTTACATATAAATATATAATATTGCTTTGCTCATGGAACAAACGGTTTCCACTCAATAACTGGAGAACACTTTGATCCTCAAACTTTACTTGTAGATTGGTCAGCAACAGGAGATGACCTCCTTTGATTTGAGGTCAGTAGGTCAAATGTCAAGCTCACCGTGACCTTTAATATGAATGACTAGACCAAATGGTTTCTGATCAGTAACTCAACAACTCACAAATCAATGTTTGTAGGATCATGGTACCTTATAAAGAGGTAATATATTGGTCTTCATCAGTAGATTACCCCAATTAATTTTGGGATCAGTAGGTCAAAGGTTGCATGAGGTCACTGTCAACATTAATGACTATTTGGCAGCCATCACCACAGCCAGCATACATGTTTTTCAAAAATCTCTTTTTTTTAAATTATATTTTGTTATGCATGTTTCAACTTTTTGGTGCTTCAAATTTGATTAAATGTTCATGTGGTTTGAATTTTAATTTCATCCTATGCTGAAAATGTTATGTTGCAAAACATTTTTGTGAGCTTTTAATTGCTTCGTCTATTATAATGCCTTTAAATAGAAATACAATAATTATTGGCATTATTGCACATTAAGTTTTCATGATACCATATAATATTTATGATAATGCTTAGCTGCCAAATGGTATTTCTAATAATTCCCATGGCTACTTTTCCATACTGTATTCAAATAAAACCAAAAATGAACCAGTATGCCATTTTGTTAATTGTTGCGAATGTTGCTATTTACTTTCCAATGCTTTAATTGGCATTCCTGACTTGCCATAACATGCATTCATGCTGCCATGACCTTTCTGACATAACATGCATGGTTGCTGACATAACATGCATGGTTGCTGACATAACATGCATGGTTGGTTGCCATGACCTTTCTGACATAACATGCATCCATGCTGCCATGACCTTTCTGACATAACATGCATGGTTGCTGACATAACATGCATGGTTGGTTGCCATGACCTTTCTGACATAACATGCATCCATGCTGCCATGACCTTTCTGACATAACATGCATGGTTGCTGACATAACATGCATGGTTGGTTGCCATGACCTTTCTGACATAACATGCATCCATGCTGCCATGACCTTCCTGACATAACATACATGGTTGGTTGCCATGATGGCCTTGCGTATAACAAGCAGTCTCTTGCAATGCTTGGTTGCCAATGGTTGACCAGTCTGAATACTAATGGTTGTGCTGTAGGCATTTACCAGAGGGACACTGGGTATTGGTGGATGATTTTCCAGTACACATACTGATCTAGAGACTTCATGAAGTTAACAAGTCTGCTCCTTAATTAAACTTGATTACTTGGCAGACTAATTAACCACAGTAAACTTTGCACTAATCACACATTCCCTGTGTTTATGTGTTTTAATTAACATTTGAATAGGAAAAACTGTACAAATTAAGGTTCCTGATATAAGGCTTTTGGTAAAGTACTGCAGCTAATTAATTTGAGTACTAAAGTCATAACTGCTTGAATTGGTGCTTCAGAAGGTCATGGTTTACAGACAAAAACATGGGTCAATTCCATTGCCACTGTGTGCCAAATATACCATCGAGTCACCGGTTTTTGTGAGGGTAAGAATATAATGGACAATTAATGATCAATTGCACATCATTTTGAGGTTATCAAGTTGTCATAATTCAATATTGAAGAAAAATTATTAAGAACGTAGCATAATTCTAAATTTAAACAATTCGTCTAGTATGCCATTAAAAGTGTAATCTGTTACAAATTTGTAATTTAAACAAATAATTAAGAAATTAAATAAGACCGCACTTGTAATTTGCATCACTACGCGCTTTAACAACATAGATCCGTAGTAGGCTACGAATTTACGAACAATTCAGCAATTTAATATTAATTTTGAGTGCCAAATGACGATCGAAAATATCTGATCTACCACCAAAATCACCAACACCAATGTGAATTACCAAATTTGTCAATGATACAAACAATTTCCACGGAAAAACAATCGTGAAAATGAACTGTCCTGGGTCTGCATGGCATAAGATTACTTCATCATTTATCTCCCTTGATTTTATTTGCATATTTAGGAACCAGTCCATTTCGACCATGACCTTTTGTGGAAAATAGTAAACAAACAGACGATGGCTAAAAATTGATGTAAAATCGATCATGCGGCCTAATTCGAATGTAAATCGATTGGAACTATTTTGCATTACAAAAATTAACACATTTTTCTATGGATAGGTAATTATCTTATTCCTTACGTTAATGAAATGCTATTTGATTCATTTATGGATTAGAAGGTCAACTTTAACATTCCTTCATATGGTTTTCCCGCTTACGACATCATAACTAAAATATCAATGAAGATATTGAAAGTAGTTCCACTATAGCGATTACTGGGTATCATGAATAATCATAATAAATCATATAATTTACTGGTTGTATACCATTTTTGTCTTTTAAAGCAAGTGCTACATGCATTAACACATTCAGACAACAAAAGGACAGTTGTAGGTGGAGTTATACCATTTTAGTGTTGCACATAATGCCTGAGCCACTATACGATATAACAAACTCTTGCTGATAATGTTAACTCATAGTTAAGCTCCAAAGAGCTTTGGCAGTACTGACATGAAGCAACAAGATCTAACTCAATTCAATAGCTACTTTCAAAATTCCTTTATTGTGGGGGTAGGTGGATAGGTGCTGCCACTTCTCTATGGCTTAGTCTGTGCATGACAGTTTCATTGTATGATGTGTACAGTAGTGAAATAATGAGTTTGGTTAGACATAGTGCAGCCCTGTAACCAATCCCCCCTCTCATTGCATACTCCAGAACCATTGGCAGGTATGAGAAGCCTCAATGATAATTAATGCCTTTCACGATTTCCTAGATAATCAGAGTATGTGATTTGGTTCTGACTTCTAAAGTAATCAATAAATGTTTTTTATGTACATCTTTTGATACCTTGTCTACTGTATGGCCGATACATGGGACTGTTCTGTTGTTTTGGTAAAAAAGAAAGTGATTCAAGAAAAACGTGCTTTGACCTTCATGACAAGTGATAGTGTTTTTTCGTGAATGGATATTTTCAGCGAGTAATGGTCTTGACAGACTGTGATTTATTGGACAATGGTGAAAGTTTTCCTCTGTGTTGTTGCTGCTGGAATTAAAACATGTCTGTAGAGAGAAATCCTTAACCATGAAAGAATTTAATTATCAACATCATGAATTGCTTCTGCATCTGCTTTCAATATGGAAGAAATAACTTGACCTATTGTTTGCTGCCGCAATACGTCTGCCTGATGATGATAGCTAGAACTATTGTTTGCTGCCGCAATACTCTGCCTGATTATGATAGCTAGTATACCACCAGGGAAAACACTTCCATTTTGGTAAAGAAATCATCTATGGGGATTTTTGCTTGAGATGTTATGAATTTACACTTGATATTGTCCTGAACCCCCTCCCCCCACCACTAAAGCAGATCTATTCTGTTATTTTACATGCCATATAGAACAGAAAGAGCCTGGTTATCAGATTTGCTATTATTTCATGAGCAGTCACAACTTTGTTCAACAAGCATATTGTCTGACCATGGTCAAGTATGTCAAATACCACAAACAAAATAAAAATGGTACCAGTAATATTTCCTTGATAGACATCTAAAAGAACTTTCCTCTCTCTCTCTCTCATACCCTTGTGGTGATTTTGAGGCTACCACCATGTAGGTATGAAGTGTTGAGAGTGATTGAAAGAAATTGTAATCACTTTCAGTGTCACACCTGGCGCCAATTCCACGAAAAAACTTAAGTTATTGCTCAGCTGAGACTGCTATTTAAAAACATATTATTATGGTTAAATTTCATACAAAAATCGCCTACTAAATCATTATTTAGCTATAAATACACAGTTTATGGTAGCAATCTACATCACAAGACTATAATAATTTATTGTTGTCATATAATAAATTAAAAATAGCAGTCTCAGCTGAGCAATAACTTAATTTTTTCGTGGAATTGGGGCCTGAAATAAATTTGCATAAAGATTATGTTTAGTAGGAGCTATTGTCAATCAAGGTCACCTTTCACACTAGCTTTTAATTGTCATGATGCCTTACAGGAAGGCTCATCAGCATGTGCAGCTGAAGTTTTTTTTTCTGGAAACAAATTTTAGTAGAGTTTATTATAATGGCCTTACCCTAGTTTGAGAGCCTGGGCGTTTCAATGGACTTGCTACATTTATTGGTATTACTAAACAGTAGAGTTGGCAACAAGTACTAAAATCTGTACTCGGGTACTCGGTCATTCTTCCGATCGAGTACTCGGCTACTCAGAAAACTATAAATGTGCCTACTAAACAGTATAACATTGATAATTGTATTCAGATTAATTATTTCTCACATTTATGAATGCAGCAATATCCAGAGTATATTTGTATAGATGTAGTTTTATTGACATAAACTGTCTATTTTATGATATTACTTTATGGTGGGTGTCTGGTCACTTGGTCATCGTTTTCTGTTGTGTCTATAATACCATCTTGATCATCAGACGTTTCAGACAATTCAAAGCATTGAATCAGTGGCACAGTGGTCTAGTGGATAACGCTCTACACTTAGTAACTGATGGAGAGGTGCCTTAGTGCTTAGGACCATGGTACATTTCTGAAAGGGTTTTCAGTGTTTTCTACCCAACTAGATAAGGACTGGTTAGAAACCCATAGATTACCTCTCACATGTATCTAGCTGTGCTAGCTGTGGCTGTACACTGGGTATGTTAAAGAACTAACACTGATAAGTTGTCTATTCAGATAGAGCTAGGATATTACAACCAGAGTCCTGGTATCACACAACCTGCCCCTTCCCTCAAAGTCAGAGGTCAGTGGTCAGTGGTCAGAGGTCAGTGGTCAGAGGTCAGTGGTCAATCTTGTGGGACACACTTTATTACGGCTGTCTGAGTTGATGGCTAACAAACACCAAACATTGAATTGGATGCAGTCCTTACAAACCAAATCATAGGTGCCAAACTCAGTACTTCCATATTATCCCTTATAGGCCTATATTTAAATAAATACTAGACTGATAATGAAATGAAAGCATGTGTCTGGCAACAGAGATTGCCAACCATAAATTTAACCCAGTACCTGATCTGTCACTTATAGTCTGTTACTTCAAGTATGATCTGTATTTGGAATTGTACAATGCACAATTGTTTGAACTGTATGGTCCAATCCTGGGGTTGTATTCAGTATTAATCTTATTTAATTGGAGAATAAGGATAGCCAATCATATCGCCTGTTACTGACCAAGAGTTTAATATGGTGTGATCTGATTGGTTGTCCTTATCCTTAAGTCAAGTAAGATCAATATTGAATACCAGCCCCTGGTTGTTTTGTTTTTATTCTTGTTGTTAAAGAAATATCGGCTTTCAGTTATTCTGATATTTTAAATGTCTCTCAAATAGAAACAGAATACAGGGAACTCAAAATCAACAAATAGGAAAATCGAATTAATCTTCCTTTCACATTCTCAATGAACCTCTCTCTCATGATAGCCCATTGGGGGTATGTAAGGAATGATAATCATCGATGGCATATGATTACATCTTATTAATATAATTATACTATTAAGGCTTATACTTTTTTACAGACCCCTATGATGCAGCCTTAAAGCAAAACGTACCTTTTGAATGGAGGTTTGTTTGCATTTTGGATGGAGGGTCGTTCAGATGCATTTTCATTTAGGCGAAATCTTCATTGACTGCTCTCAGATATTGTGGCTGCAATGTTTCCATGTTTTAATTCCTACTGAGCCTGAGTGTAACTGTACAGGTTATTGATGAGTTGCCTTATAATTCGGTTAGATGACATATAATGTGATTTTAGAGGATTTGAGGGCAAGTAAATTCTCTCCATAGAATTTCTCTGTTTTCTCTTGTTGCGCTACAGTCACAATTTTACATGATTCGTTTGTTAAAATATCTTTATTTAAACAAGCACGTTCTTTACACTTCTTCTGATTGATAAAAAACCCGCTTTCATCTCGGTTTTATTTGTTCAAGAGATTTTTCTATCACAAACCAAATGGAATTTGTTCTTTTATCCTTGAATCTTGTCACATTGTTGCTAACAAAAATACGGAACTTTTTCTCCAACGAAGAAATATGTCTGGTGTGCCTTGTCAAGTAAAATTAGTCAAGTCTATAAATTCTCATACCGAGAAAATTGTACCTACATGGGCTTTTTAGCTCACCTGTCGCAAAGTGACAGAGTGAGCTTTTGTGATCACTTGTTGTCCGTCCGTCAACTATTTGCTTGTGTAGACACTAGAGGTCACAATTTTGGCCTAATCTTTATTAAACTTGGTCACAATGATCATCTAAAAAAATCTAGGTCAAGTTCAATATTGGGTCATCCGGGGTCAAAAACTAGGCCACACAAGGTCAAATCATAGAAAAACCTTGTGTTGTCACTAGAGGTCACAGTTTTTACCTATTCTTTATGAACTTGGTCACAATGATGATCCCAACAAAATCTAGGTCAAATCTAAGTTTGATATGGGGTTATCTGGGGTCAAATACTAGGTCACAAAGTCAAATCATTGAAAAACCTTGTGTAGTCACTAGAGGTCACAATTTTGAACAAATATTTATGAAACTTGGTTGAATTGATTATCTGAAAAAAATCTAGGGCAAGTTTGATATTGGGTCATCCAGTGTCAAAAACTAGGTCACAAGGTCATATCATAGAAAAACTTGGTGTAGTCACTAGAGGTTACAATTTCGACCTAATCTTTACGAAACTTGGTCACATTGCTCATCTCAACAAAACCAAAGTCAAGTTTGATATTGGGTCATCGGGGTTAAAAACTAGGTCATATGGTCAAATCATAAAAAAACTTGGCAATAGAGGCTGACTTTTCTTGAATCTTTTTCAGAAAATGTAAATGATTGCTTAGGTCACCATAGGGGTGTGCATGCACTACTTCGACAGGTGAGCAACCTAGGACCCTTTGGGCCCTCTTATTTGATTCACCTTATAATAGCCCTGATAGCCAATTAGTGCTTACAGAGCGTCTGCCAATTCAACTGTTAGAGGTCTTTGGTTCAATTTCAAAATACTGGTAATTATTGCCTACTGGTATTTGGATGGTACTAACAAACAATAGTGAGACATTTCAAATATTTACGATTGTTGAAATGAAAAATAAATAAAGCAGTAAAGCAATATAAAAATGTCCTCTTTGTAGACACCTTAAAGGTTACTAACAGTAATATATAAGAAAGGCGACTGCGACTTCATTTATGGTCTTAATGGAAAAAACACTGTGAAGTCATCCCAGTACATGTATGCATAAATATATCGTTTGGAAACATAAATGTCAAAATTGTTGGGTTATTTCAATTTGAATGGTTATTAATATTTTAGCTTCATCATTGATGAAATTGAACAATGAAATACTGTACAGTGTTCAAGTGTGGCTGTAACTATAGATGATACATTGTATCTGGCAAATATTTTAGGCTTTAATGCATTTTTGACACTGACGACATGTCCGGATAAAGTATTTTATTTCGAAGCAAATTAAGTTTTAAGGTTTAACGGTTGGTGTCATTGTGCGAAATGTCAAAGTTTCTTGTTGAGACATTAATGTGGAAATGTCACGTTTCTTGTTGAGACATTAGTGTGGAAATGTCACGTTTCTTATCTTATTACGCTTCTGTTCTCATCTTCTGTAACACACTATCAGAGTTAATATGACATCCAAGATACATTTATTCAATTTGCCCGACTTAGTTTTAACTCCAATGTCTATTACATGTCAGGAAGTCATGTCACTGTTGCTAGGCGATATTTGCGGTATTGAACCAGCTGTTTTATGTATTGCAATATCTGCTACATTTTATTTGCTGTAATTATTTTAAGTTGTATGGCTTGATGATGCAGTATTATTTAAGGCAGCGATGATGAATGTTGGTGATACATGTTTGTTCCGAAATTTGAATCTTACGACAATTACTTCCCTTGTTTTGAAGGCAGAATCTGATAAGCATTTAATTCATGAGGTAACGTAAAAATATCAAATATGATAGAAATGGCATAAAACTGAATGAAAACAATGCTGCTATGGTCTGATATGGTACCTACAATTTTCGTAATTTTCTTTTCATCTTTCCATGTGGTACATATTAGGGTGTAATCAATACTATGGAGTTAATGCCCTTGATTATGAGAATTTGTTAGAGCTACAGTTCGATTTCGAGCATTGAGCCGTGACTGCACTTTTAAGGTTTTAACCACTAATCGATATAGGTTGGTATAGGTTTGATCAGTATGATAAGTAATACAATTAAGGCCAATTATTCCATGTGTCTGGATGGTCGTGACGGTAAAGCGCTTGATACATTTTAAAATAAATTTTGTCCGACCATGAGGGAGAGTTCGAATCCCATCAAAATATTTTTTCATTTTCATCATATTTTTTTAAATGCACACAACTTGTGAAATCCGTGTAATACTAGTATATGTGACAAACCGTATTTGTGACATGTATATTTTAGAACGTTATGAAGGCTTATCAACCGAATATAGGATGTCAGTAAGCTCGAAATACACCAACGATCGAAATGAGTGAAAATGATAAATATATTGAATCGACACCTTTAAATGGATAAATTAAAAAGATATAAACAAAATATTTAACTTATAATAACGTCTTTATTTTCTGTGGATAACATAAACTTATAATCTCTTCAAATAAAATAAAACAATGAATTAAAACAAAATGAGCGAATCTGGGATTCGAACCACCGACATCATGGATAGAAATTCTGAACATTGCTGACTGCACTAAACTGTAATCTGATTATAAACAGACATCTGTAAGAATCATATCATTAAAAAATGCGCTCCGAACGTAATCAATGATAGTCTACCCGCCAAAATGGACTAGTCGGATAGGTCATGGCTCAGGGTTCAAAATTGAACTATAGTTATACTTATTAAAACATTGTATAATAATACAAAGACACCCGAGAATAAGTCTTATAAAGACCTTCATCAGGAGGAATGATACAACTAAACATAAATTGATTTCTTGGTAGCCCCCTTGATACAGACAGATTGATCAGCTGTAGTGTGACCTACTTTATGTTAAAGATATTGGCCTTTATCTTTAAAAATCCCATGTTTATAATCACACTAATGTAATCACAGCTATGAAATTGGTATGACCTTAGAGAAATTTGTTATCATATCCATAAAAAATTCATAATAATTTTGATCAATGAACTCAGAGAAATTTGTTATCATACCAATGAAGGTCATAATAATTTGATCATCATTCCACATGGCCTCCTAATATGTCGTAATTTCAATTCCGTAGTATAGTCTAGTTTCACCGAATTTTGAAAAAAATGCTGATCTGTGATGTCGAGCTGAAATCTATGAAACTTCAACTAATTTCAAACCAATTTATTTTATTGGTAATTGTTATAGCCCGACTTCTTGTCTGAGAACTTACTGCAATGTGGTCTGCTATGTAGCAATTCTAGCATTTATCTTGTCTTTTCTAGAATATTGTCAATCTTTAGAGATTTCACTTGAAGTTTGATTGGTTTAATGTTGGAGTCTGACTGTCGTATAATTTTTGTGAAGCCTTCAGTAAGTTTGTCTTGCTGTTAAATGTGATAAATTTCATCTTCTAGCGAGTCCTTATCAACTTTGTCCCTATGGAATGATCGGAGATGAATGAGACTGCCAAGTGTGATCAACAAAGCTAGGAAAAACTTTGCCATCCTTATTATTAGTGTAATTTATCTTTATTACAAACCTTGGTGCACTGAGGATTCTAATGTCATGTGATATGGAACTTGTGATTATACATTCTGGAACTTTACTCATGTATATGTGCTTATTCTATCAGTGAACAGTCCATTTCAATAAACTCACAAGTCACCAATGACCAGTTCCATGATTCATTGTTGCTTACGAAGAAAATTATCTTATGATTCACCTTTCAAACTTTGTTAACAATATGACTATTTCTGAGACTTTTTGCAACACAGAGTTAGTGAGCATCAATGTGCAATGCGAAATCAACAAACAATTTAAATTAGCTTCCAGTCAAACCAACAAATGGTTGGTTGCAAAGAGGACATTTTTGTGTCGCCTGAAAAGGCGACATATAGGTGTTACTTTGGCGGCGGCGGCTGCGGCGTCACAAATTGCTTGTCCGGAGCATAACTTTGTCACCTTAAGTTCAAATGACTCTAGATTTGGTATGCATGTTTCTTGCAATAAGCTGAAGTGCAGTGTGCAAGAACCATAACTCTACCTGTCATAGTTTTTGAATTATTTCCCTTTGATTGATTTCATTAGAGCATTTCTTGTCCGGAGCATAACTTTGTCACCTTAAGTTCAAATGACTCTAGATTTGGTATGCATGTTTCTTGCAATAAGCCGGAGTGCAGTGTGCAAGAACCATAACTCTACCTGTCATAGTTTTTGAATTATTTCCCTTTGATTGATTTCATTAGAGCATTTCTTGTCCGGAGCATAACTTTGTCACCTTAAGTTCAAATGACTCTAGATTTGGTATGCATGTTTCTTGCAATAAGCCGAAGTGCAGTGCGCAAGAACCATAACTCTACCTGTCATAGTTTTTGAATTATTTCCCTTTGATTGATTTTATTAGAGCATTTCTTGTCCGGAGCATAACTTTGTCACCTTACGTTCAAATGACTCAAGAATTGATAGGCATGTTTCTTGCAATAAGCCGAAGTGCAGTGCGCAAGAACCATAACTCTACCTGTCATAGTTTTTGAATTATTTCCCTTTGATTGATTTTATTACAGCATTTCTTGTCCGGAGCATAACTTTGTCACCTTAGGTTCAAATGACTCAAGATTTTGTATGTATGTTTCTTGCAATAAGCCGAAATGCAGTGCGCAAGAACCATAACTCTGCCTTGCATAGTTTTTTGTGTCGCCTGAAAAGGCGACATATAGGTGTTACTTTGGCGGCGGCGGCGGCGTCACAAATTGCTTGTCCGGAGCATAACTTTGTCACCTTAAGTTCGAATGACTCCAGAATTGGTATGCATGTTTCTTGCAATAAGCCGGAGTGCAGTGTGCAAGAACCATAACTCTACCTGTCATAGTTTTTGAATTATTTCCCTTTGATTGATTTTATTAGAGCATTTCTTGTCCGGAGCATAACTTTGTCACCTTAAGTTCAAATGACTCTAGATTTGGTATGCATGTTTATTGCAATAAGCTGAAGTGCAGTGCGCAAGAACCATAACTCTACCTGTCATAGTTTTTGAATTATTTCCCTTTGATTGATTTTATTAGAGCATTTCTTGTCCGGAGCATAACTTTGTCACCTTAAGTTCAAATGACTCTAGATTTGGTATGCATGTTTCTTGCAGTAAGCTGAAGTGCAGTGCGCAAGGACCATAACTCTACCTGTCATAGTTTTTGAATTATTTCCCTTTGATTGATTTTATTAGAGCATTTCTTGTCCGGAGCATAACTTTGTCACCTTACGTTCAAAGGACTCAAGAATTGATAGGCATGTTATTTGCAATAAGCCGGAGTGCAGTGCGCAAGAACCATAACTCTACCTGTCATAGTTTTTGAATTATTTCCCTTTGATTGATTTTATTAGAGCATTTCTTGTCCGGAGCATAACTTTGTCACCTTACGTTCAAAGGACTCAAGAATTGATAGGCATGTTATTTGCAATAAGCCGGAGTGCAGTGCGCAAGAACCATAACTCTACCTGTCATAGTTTTTGAATTATTTCCCTTTGATTGATTTTATTAGAGCATTTCTAGTCCGGAGCATAACTTTGTCATCTTAAGTTCAAATGACTCAAGATTTTGTATATATGTTTCTTGCAATAAGCCGAAATGCAGTGTGCAAGAACCATAACTCTGCCTTGCATCGTTTTTTAATTATTTCCCTTAGATTGATTTAATTTGAGCATTTCTTGTCCGGAGGATAACTTTGTCACCATGAGGTTGAATGACTTGAAACTTGGTATGCATGTTTCTTACCAAAAGTCCAAGTGCAGTACACAAGAACCGTTACTCTACCTTGTGCCATTTTTCAATTTTTGTTTCCTTTGATTGATTGTATAAGCATTTCTTGTCCGTGGCATAACTTTGTCACCATAACTATTAATGACTCAAAAATAGGAATGCATGTTTCTTTGCTGTGACATGAAGTGCAGTGCGCAAGAATCATAACTCTAGCTTGTGTAATGTTTGAATGATTCCCTTCAGATTGATTTTATTAGGACATTTTTTTGTCCAGAGTATCGCTTTGTCGTTTTTAGTTCAGATGACTAGAGAACTCTTGTGAGTCTGATATGTAGCCCAATACTGGATAGTTTTCCATGACAAATGTGCATTTCGTCAGGCGACACATGCGACTCGCGGAGCTTTTATTAATTATTTCCCTTAGATTGATTTAATTTGAGCATTTCTTGTCCATAGGATAACTTTGTCACCATGAGGTTGAATGACTTGAAACTTGGTATGCATGTTTCTTACCAAAAGTCCAAGTGCAGTACACAAGAACCGTAACTCTACCTGGTGCCATTATTCAATTTTTTCCCTTTGATTGATTGTATAAGCATTTCTTGTCTGTGGCATAACTTTGTCACCATAACTATTAATGACTCAAAAATAGGAATGCATGTTTCTTTGCTGTGACATGAAGTGCAGTGCGCAAGAATCATAACTCTAGCTTGTGTAGTGTTTGAATGATTCCCTTCAGATTGATTTTATCAGGACATTTTTTTGTCCAGAGCATCGCTTTGTCGTTTTTAGTTCAGATGACTAGAGAACTCTTGTGAGTCTGATATGTAGCCCTATACTGGATAGTTTTCCATGACAAATGTGCATTTCGTCAGGCGACACATGCGACTCGCGGAGCTTTTATTAGAATGCTCATTGCAAAACGAACCAAACTTATGCTCATTGCAAAAAGGGCAACACTTGTGCTCATTGCAAAAACTGACTACAATTATGCTCATTTAAAAAACTGACAACAATTATGCTCATTGCAAAAAGGACAACAATTATGCTAATTGAAAAAAGGACCAAGAACATTGTTTGTGCTATTTTGTTCAATTAAATGGTCCTTGTACAGATTTGTACATGCAAGTATTAGTACAGTCGTTTCGGCTAATTCTGCGCATCGGGTAATTCTGCACACCTTAATTTGCATATTCCAGGGATCGTTTTTCTTAGGGCCTCTGAGTGTTTTTGTGCATATTTGTTACTTATGAAAAGTCTTACAATCACAAAAACGGCATCGGATTTTTATTTCTATGAACATTTGACAAAAATGTGTACCAACGGCGATTTTCCGTAATTAGACATATCACGTGACACACAACTTGAATAAATGCACTTTTCTAATGGATGGCAAACTTTCTTTTTTTGTCAATTTTATCTTGATGAGTTATTCTTTCTTTACTATGTTAAATATATCTTCTGTAAAATCTTTTAAACAGATAAATACAAATTACAATTCCGCATCGCAGAATTAGCAGACAAAAATTACGTCATCTAAACCAGCAGCCATCTTGTTTTATGATGACATTTGACCTAGTTTAGCATTCGTATGACCTTTCGCATTGTTTACATTTGCAAATAAATGTTGTTTCTATTCAAAAAGCACCACTTTTGATTCCACGAATAAAATAGTCTCAAATATGGAAGATGAATGCCTCTTAGGTGCGCAGAATTACCCAACAGCACTGTACTTAAATCTGTCTGCAAGTTTTTATACATTGGTGCATGCCCATACAATGATATGAAAGGCTTCAATGATATTATTCATGTTCTTCAAACTATTTGTTACAGCTTTAAGTCTTTAAATGCCAGTTGAATGACTGATTAAAATTAGAATTTTTAATCAATTTGAGAATCAGTCCCAAGTTTTTTAAGTTCTAAGAATGATTCATGCTGTGATGTATGTGCAATAACTCTGACTTCCGGACCTCAAGACAATAAGATTGTCTTTTCCATTTCACGGTTCTTATTACCGTTCAGTAGCTTTAAGCCGATGTAAATGAAATGCCGGTTTAATGAGATATTTCTCAATTCCATACTGATAGTAGGCAAATTAGAAAATTGCTCAAGCCAGAAAAAGCTATAAATAATTGTCATGGGGGTGAGTAATACTGATGGTGATTTGAGGGGACTCCATCACAGTAAAGCAGGATTAGCGAGACAAGGCGATTGAGGCTGACAACTTACTCGCAGCAGACGACTACCACACTACATTAGACGACAAGTCTATGATATCTGTATTAGAGAACGGACATGGCTTTTCCTAATTACCATGTGATCCCCTTAATAAGATTTGATTGGATGAGTAAGCAAACTTGAAAGTCTTGGTATCCCCTACACTTTTTTGTTGGAGGGAAAAACTACATGATTATGTCTGAAATGATAGTTGACTGGTAGAATTGGATTAATGGATTTCGGATGGCTACAGGTCCTTTCTGTAATGATATTTTTGTCATGAATTGGCATTGATGAAGTGAGTTGAAAATAGCCATTTGGTTGTCTCCTAAC
The DNA here is from genome assembly GCA_947247005.1 of Spisula solida. Classification (NCBI taxonomy): domain Eukaryota; kingdom Metazoa; phylum Mollusca; class Bivalvia; order Venerida; family Mactridae; genus Spisula; species Spisula solida. The sequence continues at coordinate 6,708,691 of OX365948.1, read as the reverse complement.
AAGTAAGGATAATGACATGTTTGCCAGACACGAATCTTGCTGGTCACATATTAAACTAATTTAGATCAGTTGTGTTGGGTGGATAAATACATATTAACCAGATTTGCAGGAATTTACTGTCCAAAGTATCGAAGCTCAAATATATAAGGGATCAGATAGAGAATATTTTTAATCACACACAATTTTTTTAATTTGAAATACAAAAAGTAGCACAAAATTTATATGGTGAGGTATCGAAAGATGAATTAGAGCGTGTGTCATAGATAATTTTATAAATGCTTTTCCAGTTCATTTTTAACCGTTCATCTTTTACCATGTATTTTTTACTGTTCATCCGTTACCATATCTTTTACTATTAATCTTTTACCATTCTTTTTTACCGTTCATCCTTTACCAATCACCTTTTACTATGCATCTTTTACCATGCGTCTATAATACCATTCAATCTTTACCATACATCTTTTACCGTTCACCTTTAACCAATCACCTTTTACCATTCATCTATAATACCATTCATTTTTTACCATACATCTTTTACCGTTCACCTTTTACCAATCATTTTTTACCATTCATCTATAATACCATTCAATTTTTACCATACATCTTTTACCATTCACCTTTTACCATTCAATTTTTACCATACATCTTTTACCAATCATCTTTTACCAGACATCTTTGTGCACTTGTATTCTTTTGCAATTTTCTTTACAGTCCTGTATTTCTTGATTTCAGTGTTTTATAATTACACAATTTGCATGTGTCATCAATATTGGAATTGTATTTGCTTTTCTTATTTGAAAACTTGAAGCCTAAGAAGTCCCTTGGTTACAACAAAAAGAAATAATATCTCTGACTGACTGTATGATAATATTGCATATTTTGAATGCAAATGTGTGTCACAGATAAAGACAATTGTCAATAAAAATCGGATGAAAAGACGATATATCAGAACAAATGGAGGCAATTTGTTGATTTGTGGTAAAAGACAGAATTTCGTTTCATCGTGTGATTACAGAAAGTTTGATAAAATGTAGGGATTTGTCCAAGCACAAGCCAAATAAAGCTATAATATTTCTACATAGTTAACAAATTCTTTGCATTTAAATTGCTTCGGTTTCTTTGAAAATGGGATTTTCATTGGAACTATCATACAAAAATAAGAATGACAGCTGACATCACAACTATGATGTCATAATTATAAATAATGATATTTGTTATCCCAGTTTTGCACTTCCTTGTAATACCAGACTATTGAAACATGGAACCAATGTCGAAAAGTGAATTCTTGATTTTGATTTCAGTATTTGGTATTTAATTTATTAGAATAAGGAAGCACAAGCTATTAAATCCAGTGTATTTATATGAAACATTTGGCTTGGTAACAATAAACAATCTGGTTTTAGTGATGGTAATCAAATGTAAAGACTGCCGATGATAACACTAGCCTTTGTTTACTAATAAAAATTAAAATCAAATGCATTTTCGATGTTCATTTTTGTTCAATCTTGTGCATATTCACTTTCATGATATACTCTTTTAAATCTACACTGATTACAAGCGATCAGTCATCCGTGCAGTGTTTATAATCTGCTTTGTTAGTTTATTGATAAGGCTAGAGTTATCCCCGCGAACTATAGTCCAGTCAGAATAAAAATCCAGTGACGCAGCGGTCGAGTCCACTATAACGGTGTAAAACCAATTTTAATGGCTTATACTGTGCAAACAACTACTAGTATTATTTCAATGCTAAACTAACATACTAAACTTCGCTCTACCTGTTTACACAATGGTTGTTATTTTTTGCGTACACATAAACTGCAACGTCACTGTCACATTATCCTAACTGAACTATATATATATATATTTAACTTATCTGTGTTTATTTATAGGATATAACAACTGTTTTACCATTCTTTGCAGAAATACTTCAATGAATATATTTATTGGAATCATAAATCCTCACTTTTAAGTCTTTATTCTATTTTCAGGTCACTGTACGTTTAATTTATGTGATCAACGATGCAGAGATATAGATAATGGAGGTTATGCATGCGAATGTTACGAGGGTTATCAAATCAATGTGGATGACGGAATCTCGTGCATAAGTAAGATTTATATCAGTTTTTCATGCATTGGACACTTAGGTTGCCGTTGTAATGTTGGTACATTCCATGAGAAGCGCTAGTCTATCACAGCCAAACAACTTCACTTAAAATACATTCTGTTTTTTTTTCTTTCCTGTGTGCAGGGTATAATGAGGTGGTCTGTGGTGTGTCTTATATATACAAATATACAGGAGAGATCATGTTTGTTAGGAGTTTTTGATATGCAAATATTCCCACCAGCTTTCTATTGGTAAATAACAGGTTTTTTGTCGACCCCGCTTGTGGTGAGCCAGACTTAGTCACCACTTTTGGTGTATGTGCGTGTGTAAATGTGGGCGTCCGTCCGATTTTGTCCAGACCATAACTTTGTTATGCTTTGACCAATCTTGCTTATAATTGTCATGAATGTTCACCTCCATGTGGCAGAGTGTCATGCAAAAACTCCCAGTTTCCTATCTCAAAGGCCAAGGTCACCGTTGGAGGTTTAAGGGCAAATTGAAGCTTGTCCGGACCGTAACTTTGTTATGCTTTGTCCAATCTTTCTTATAGTTGGCATAAATGTTAACCTCCATGAGGCGGAGTGTCATGCCCAAACCCCAGGTTCCTATCTCAAAGGTAAAGGTCACATTTAGAGGTCAAATTGAAGCTTGTCCGGACCATACGTTTGTCGTACATTGACCAATCTTTCTTATAATTGGCATAAATGTTAACCTCCATGTGGCGGAGTGTCATGCCCACCCCCAGGTTCCTATCTCAAAGGTCAAGGTCACAGTTAGAGGTCAAAGGTCAAATTAAAGGCTTATTTAAGTTGTAGCCTTTTTAAACATGCACAGAGGCTCGACATGATTTGCCTGAGGTCATGAATTTCTAGTATTGTTTATTCATCCAATAGGTTGCCGGTGGGCACTTTGCATATGAATAGGTGATCTACCTATATAAATTGGTTTACGACTTCAAGGTGGTTCTTCAAGGCACATAATATTATTCAAGCTACGAGGCATAGATTTTAAATTTTGCTTTTACAATAAACATTCAATTTCCCCTTTTTATTTATTGTTTGATGTCTCTGATAGCAGATTGGATAATCAAATTGTGTTGCAATTTTTTAATTTGATGACAGTCACTATTATTTAACATCTGTATGATCCCAGGCAATATCGCCTTGCAATAAACTCTATTCTATACTATGATTCAACTCTATATAAAGAGAAAAGTAAATGAATTTGAATTTAGATTGGCAAATTATCATACTAGGCTTGTCATACAATGAAGTAACAGAACACCTTTGCACATTTTAATAGGACAAGGTATTTCACATGAACTTAGTAATACAATACACAACAAGTAACCTGCATCCAGGGTTAACATGTTAAGTCGTATTGTGCAACAAATTAATTATGAGTTTGTTAAATGCACCTGAGAAATTTCATTTCCTGAAAAGTAACAATTGGCCTAACCTTACTCAGCAAAATTCAGATAAATATCATTCATTTTAAGCGTTTATACTTTCATAGTCTGTCATGTTAAAATTGACTGTTATTTAGGGCGTATTCCAACATGTTTAAAAATGTTATTTTAGGGGTTATTTTGGAGTGTAAAAGGTATGATGGCATGTACCCCACACCATGTGACCGAGGTTATATCATCAGATTGAATGCTTATTACCCATATCAATATAGAGAAACTGTTCATTATTCATTCAGCAGTATATGAATGATGGATTGTCATAGAAGTTTAGACAAACATGAACTGTATGACAGTTCAAGAGCCTCTACAGTTAATCAGAAATCTGGAACGCCTGATATTGTCAAAGGATGTCTGTCAAACAACATCCAATAGATGCTATGTACCAAATACTACACCAGACTTAAAAACCAGAACAACAAAATCGACGCCTGTCAAACAACATACAATAGATGTTATTGTACCAAATACATCTCCATACAAAAACCAGGACAACCAAATGTTTGGCGTTTATAGAGTTTTCTATAACACTCACTTGCCAATAATTGGAACATTATCTGAATGGTCTGACATCCATACATGGAGCAGACGGCCATCAGAGAAAATCAAATTGAATTATATAGATACCGAGATTATAATGTGATGAACAGATCAATATTTGGGAGAAAGAAACACACTTATATCTCATAGACAACTTGGTTCAACATGCCCCTTCCCTCCAGGTATAATGTGTGTTTGGTTTTATTGGGTTAAATGCTGTCAGTTCAACAACTGTTCAATCCTTAGGGCAGACAGTTGCTCTAACCAGAGTTTTATTGAATTCATTATCAGCCAATATATACAACTTTCAAAGTAATGTCTGCAGACATTGTAAAATTCTGCATGTGTGTAGGACATGTCACATAATGTCATGCAAGAACGTATCCTGTCCAAAGCAGCAACCCAACACTGATTGTTTGGGTGATAGTCCAGTGCTGAGACTAGCAACTTGTGCCACCAAGCCTGGCTCCAGATATGATAGTCCAGTGCTGAGACTAAGCCACTTGTGCCACCAAGCCTGGCTCCAGATATGATAGTCCAGGGCTGAGACTAAGCAACTTGTGCCACCAAGCTTGGCTCCAGATATGAAGGAGTGTATAAAACAGAAAAACCAACAGTAAGTCTGCTCAGTTATGAATAAAAGCCACAATTACAGTTACTGTTTTTTTCTGATCCACAAATTTTCATTTTTTTTTTGTTTAAAAAACCCTGAACAATCTGAATAGCATAGTGATTCATAATTATGCATCCAAATTAAAGCTGTCAATTTTTAATGATGGTTAAATCCAAAATGAGACAGAAACCTGTAAATACTCAAGGACATGACCAATTATAGCTTTCAGGTTATAGTATATTAATTTCCAAAAGTGGTTTGCATCTGTTTATTGAAATTGGAATAAAAAAATCTGTTTGTTAGTTTAAACATATAATGTATTATACCCAAATGATATGTACAATTTCTATTATACAAATATTCGTCATTATGTTTTTTATGCACGGGTAAAGGGTCGAGCCACAAGTTCCAAAACTTAATTAATTACGGCTTTCCCAATGAAAAACCTGTTAAAAGTGTTGCTTTAAGTTAGAATATACTAGTAAACGTATAACCATTTTTGTGATGTTATTGTTTGAACAAGTCAACATGGTCCTCAACCTTTATGTCTGAATATATAACTAGCTTCTGGCATTGAATATATCAAAATTTGCTAGAAAGTTATGTCATTCTGGTAATTTAGATTAGTGTCTATATAATTATTAGCGCAACTTGTACGTAAGGGCTGAGGATAAATATAGACAAGAAATCAACTGTTTTATTATGCTATTAGAAGGTAAGAGGTCCAGGGGTCAAGTATTCAATATTGATCTTACTTGACTTAAGGATAAGGACAATCAATCAGATCACACCATATTAAACTCTTGGTCAGTAACAGGCGATATGATTGGCTATCCTTATTCTCCAATGAAATAAGATTAATTGAATACCAACCCCAGGTAAATTTGTTTGAGCTGTACTATCATTTAAAGAAATGTGGAATACATTGGAAACTCCAGTATAATTTTAGATGTAAACCAGACATGATTTAAGGAGAACCACAGATGGTTATAATGTGATATAGTGTATGGACTGCATGGAATGACACACCAGTATTCCAATAACATGTCACAAAGAGTACCATTACCGCAGCATTCAATGGATCCGATTACCAGCAACCACTTTACTATATTAAATTACGACTGTATTCTGAAGCTTAACCATTACCCTGTGGTCCTTGCAAATTTATACTATGTGAGCTTTCTGTTCTGCAAATGTAATTTTTATGGGTAAATGAGGTAAGGAATTCCTTCCTACATTGACCAATCACTTAACAGGACACACAGACTAATTTATTTATGAACATCAGGGACATACTAACAAAATGATTTATGTGACTTTTATATCTTCATCAACTAAAAATTCAAATCAAGCATTCAAGTGAAACAGATGTATCGATGTTGTTTTCTCAGAGAAAAAGAGCTAATTAAAAAGAACTGTGGTATTTTGAATGAATATTTAATAGGGAACATATTGACCACACAATAGAAACGGAGCTTGTATCTCATGCAATATATCTATGATAGATAATCTAACCATTGTTGGTTACTATAATACAGACTTGATTGTAGATAATCTTTTACTCTGAAAAATAATTCCTTGTGCAAACATGGCACAAGTCACAAATGGTGTCACCTTGCAAATACGGCACATGCCACAAAATGGTGTCACCTTTATATATATGGCACATGTCACAAAATGGTGTCACCTTGAAAACATGGCACAAATTACAAATGATGTCACCTTGCAAATATGACACATGTCACAAATGGTGTCACCTTGAAAATATGGCACATGCCACATATAGTGTCACCTTGCAAATATGGCACATGTTACAATTGGTGTCACCTTGAAAACATGGTACATGCCACAAATAGTGTCACCTTGCAACTATGGCACAAGTCACAAATGGTGTCACCTTGCAAACATGGCACCAGTCACAATTGGTGTCACATTGCAAACATGGAACATGTCACAAAATGGTGTCACCTTGCAAACATGGAACATGTCACAAAATGGTGTCACCTTGCAAACATGGCACAAGTCACAATTGGTGTCACATTGCAAACATGGAACATGTCACAAAATTGTGTCACCTTGCAAACATGAAACAAGTTACAAATGGTGTCACCTTGCAAACATGGAACAAGTTACAAATGATGTCACCTTGCAAACATGGAACATGTCACAAAATGGTGTCCCCTTGCAAACATGGCACAAGTCACAAATGGTGTCACCTTGCAAACATCGCACAAGTCACAATTGGTGTGACCTTGCAAACATGGCACAAGTCACAAATGGTGTCACCTTGCAAACAGGCTCCTGGAATCAAATTCAAATCCTAATCTCAAAAAGACAATAACAAATCAGATAGGGAATACAGCACTCAACGGAAACAGCAGCTGAGCACAAAAAGCACGAAAAGGACATAGAAAGAAAAATCCACAAGGTTCAAGCCAACATGATGAACACAAAATGAACAAGAAAATATAAAACTTGAATGCCACAAAATCCTACTTTGGTTATTATATTATGGGAGTGTTACACCAGTGTAAATTGTAGAAACCTGCAGTTTTGCTAGAGCCCTACAGTTATCAACAAAAAACAACAAATCTGACAGGGGAGGGGTCACAGAACATATAAGGCACAACAAGAACTGCATACAAGCAAACTGTTCGCTACTAGCTCTGCTAGTTCTACAAAACTCAATGTCGTAAAAGACTTTTAAAAAGGTGACACAAAATAAGATTGACCAATCAAATAGTGTACCACCAGAAGCACTCTACTATGATATGACCAATCAAATAGTGTACCACCAGAAGCACTCTACTATGATACACTGTACACCTTAACACACTCTGCTTATCCCTATAATACATTGAACTATCTACTATATTCATATCGACTATATTCATTTCTTGTATGTTCAAACATACCTAAAATTACAGCCTGAAATTCACAGACAGACATGCTTACTATTTAATTATGGATAGTTTTCAAAAATCATTATAAAAGACACACAGTTTTCCACAGAAATATCCCACAGGCAATGTGAGACATAGACACAACTTGATAACATGCGGCTCAATGTCTCCAGAAATTAGCATGTAACAGGAGTTAAAGCTAACAAACATGGCTTATTTAACTTTTCTCTCAGAACAAATCGTAATGTGAAGAAGATGGGATCGTAATGTAAAGAAGATGGGATGCCATTAAAACCAGCGTTACATAAAACTGTAACTTATAACTGGTATAAACGTTGCCGAAGCCAAACAAATACACGTAGCTGTATTCTAATTATTGACAGTATACAGTTCAGATCACTGGATGAGGAACATTATTTGATGTCTAGAACATAAAATTAAAAGCAAACTAAAAGCAACCCCTTCATTTAATGACACGGCATCTCTTGCTCGTGCATGCTAACATCACAATTATTCTATCACATGTTCAGGAAATTCCAGAGAAAAAAAGCTTTTAACACCAGAAGAACAAGACATGGAGGAAAGCATTCAAATAATGGGGTTTCAGGACAGAAATGGTTTCACTCTAATGTGCTGTCATTTCAGGACCAATGCACACTAAGATATACTTCAAGTACGTCAACATGGTCTATTTATACTGAAACTCAAGAAAAAATCTAGGAATTTTTAAAGCATTTATATTTTGTGACATTTTCAAGAACTAAAATAATATGTTTGGTCGGAAAATTGTTCAAGGACTTTCACTAAGCTTTCTAGATTTTTCAAAATTTTTTAGTACTTTTCTGATCGATAAACGGTTTGTCTGACAAAGGATTAAAAGAACTTAAGTCAAGGTAGATACATTAAATTCAAGGACTTTATAAGGCCCTTTGTTGAACCTCGATTCATTATAATGAGAGCATTTATGAAACAACAAACTTCATGCATATTTTATTAAAAGCCATTATTAGTAGCTAATATAAAATCCACATTGAATACAAAATTCTCTCAAGATGTCGTAATTAAATGAAAGCTAATTGAATTTTCTCGACAAATTCATGATATTCTGTGTTCAATATTTAGAGCTGCGTGTCTTGAAGCATTCAGTAACTAACTATGGATTTAAGACGTGCAGAGATTTTAGGCTCGAAAATAATCAGAGGGTTTTAGTTGCGCAGCTTGACGGGACTTAACAAACCTGCTCAATGGCTGAGAGACATTTCCCTGATGGTAATTAAAGCTTGTCAATGCTTCACAGCTACAAATTAACCTAGGTTTTTTATCATTGATTGTAATTATCAGTATCTATCCCAAGATTTTATCTCGCAAATATTGATTAATTCTCAAACTCAAGACTGTAAGACCATAAACAGATCCCAACAACATCATTAACTGCTTCTTACTGTGTAAAGTATTGCTGAAAGAATAAGTGAGTGTAAAAACATTGATTAAGTGAAAGAGGATGAAGAAATGTTTCATGCAGTTAAAGACAAACCAATGTATTATAGGAATCAATGAGATTATATATACATGTATATGTAAATCTAGGAAAAATGATAATTTTTTTTAGTAACACTACATTCTCAATGTGCCAGGACATTTATAGACTCAGGGAATGTGTATGAAGTTGAAGCCTTGGACTCCCATATCAAACTTAAAGTATTTTGCTGAACAAGTTGCCTTTGACTGACTGATGGACAATCTAATGGACTCAATTGAACAAAAACAAAGTTACAGATGAATGATGACTTTCTAATCAAAGAGCCATAACTATAAAACTGATGAGGATAAATCATGCGACTAGAACACAGAAGTTACAGATGTACATGCTTCACTTTGGTAAACTCAATGCACTAGATGCTGAAAACTCAAGTCTTGTTAATAACTGGCACAAACAAGAAACAGCTATGTATATAGAGGGAACAATTTACTATTAAAGGGCCATAACACTGTGCAAAACTACCCATCAGGAACATAAAATTCAAATGCAATGGTTGCTGAGAACTGGAACGGAAAGCTTGGCAGATGAATAAAGAATTTATAATGAAAAAAGCTTTAATTCTGTAAAAATCCAGCCAGAATTCCTTTAAGAGCATGATAAAAAAGGTACAGATGTATAAAATGAAAGATGCCATAACTCCATGAAAAAAATCATCCAACTGGAACTCCAAAGTGAATTATAACTTTTGACATGCATTGCTTTCCTTGCCAAACTGAACATCATTATAATATAAATGGCCCAAGTGTCTGATAGGCAGAATACAAATGAAGATCACAGAAGACTTATGAAAAAGAGATAAAAACGTCTAGGATCATTTATCGGGTAATATCTACTGTCCGGTATATATTTCCCAGACCAGCCGCTACATCTTATATTTTATATACCATTACAAAGATCATGAATGCAACAGTCAGGTTCAGATAGCATTAATTCATATTTACCCTTATCAGTATTCCGTGAGGGGACAGATATTTACGTATAACAATAACTTACAATATAATCATACAGAAAATCCACCTTAATACCATAAATATGAATTGCATGCCAGTTTGCATTAAGTTGCATGCCGATTGGAACCAGACTGGAACCTCCAGTTCTCAGATGTTATATTTTTGACTTCATGCGCCCCTCTGGATCCATTTACATCTTTCTTTCATAAGTCAGCAATAATGCCTTAATGATTAGAAGATGCTATGCTATGATAGTACCATCATAAAATAACAAAATACAATTTCTGGCTATTATACCTAATATAGCATCATATAAAATTAATGATTCCATTATAAATGAATCATTTTTATATGAGAGAATAGAAGACAGGAGTCTAGTGGAGCAATAAAACGACAAAAAACACTTAAAGCAAATAGACAACAGTCAATAAATACTGAAAACTGAGAGATTATCTTCTAGTATATTAAGTTCAATAACAGACAGCTCACATATTTATTATTACATTTATAGAGTTCAAGATAGGGAAATTCCTTTAGTTATGTTCCTAAGAACATTTTAAGAATGCTAAGCATTGTTCAAGAAAATTTTAAGAATGTATGGTGTTCATGAACTGCCCTTGAATATCCATAATCATTTTAAGAAAAAATTTGATAACTTTTGTTATTCTTAAAATCGCTCTTGGACTGTGTTCATGCACAGTTCATGTACAACAGTTCTTGAGCAGCGATCAAGAGCAGTTCAAGAACTATTTGTAGTGTTCTAGAACATTTTTTAAACAGTTCTAAAAGATAAGAACTATAATTTCCACAGGGTAATTTTACTGTCTATAAGTCTGTAAGACTGCTTTGGCAACATCAAACTTTATATGTCAAATTACCCTGACTGCCCCCACAGGTTACTGTATCATTAATACTGTAAAATCACAATATTTCGCGAGGGTTTAATTTTCGCTATATTCGCGAGTTCGATAAATTCGCGAAAATTGATGCTCGTGAAATTATTACTGTAATAACAGCTTCTAATATGTTAAACTTCAATATTGAGTGACACCATTACTATCTACTCGGAATTGATAAAACACTACGCTGACTTTTGTCTGATAAATTAACTTCATTTGATTAATATTTACAAAAAGTTAACGATACAACAGAAAATGTGACCATAAAATATTTCTGTCAAGTTCAATTGCAATGAATGTGTACCAGTATAAAAACACTGTCTATAGGTACAATGTTTAACACCTTCGGCTATTGCTTGTTCCGATCATCTCGGAAACAATGGACAGAATACAATATACTTTCACAGTTTTCTCATTACACAATAGGTATGTCTTGTTTGGCTTAATGGAGTACTAATAAAAACCAACAAGTTAAGCCACTCGGCCAATTAAAAATCAATGCGCTTGACTGTTATAGTATACAACAGTAGTCGTAATTATCGGAGTGATTATCACGCTGTGGAAACTAAATAATGTACCAGGGATATTTCCGCGAAAGTAAAATTTTATTTCTTTCTGAAATTTGAAATTCGCAAACATTAACCCTCGCGAACTACTTCTTATTAGAAATTCGCAAAAATTTAGCCTCGCGAAAACAAATGTTTTTACAGTAATGAGTCACCAAAAATATATTTTTTTTATAAAATTTATAATATCTTAGAAAGGTTTATAACACGGGAAATTTACCACACAGTCACTGAGGTGCAGTTTATTTTTATTAAACATTTCATTAATACTGGTGTTGTTTTAAATATATTTACACAATCATAAACTAGATAGCTTTGTCTTTAATTTGATATCAACATTTTAAAAAATCTGTACATAAATAAGAAAATAAACCAATAGGGCGTGCAATCACTTTCTTTTTTCTTGTTTAATAATAGCATTGTCGTTTCTATTGAATGCACCTCAGTGACTGACTGGACACCGTGGTATACATTTCATGGTATAACTTATTAACTAGTCGATTAATTTCGAAGGGATTTTGCATGGAGGTAGTTCCTATGATTTTGTCTATGAATGTAATTATCTTAAGAAGATATTGAAAGTCAATTCTTGTTTATGATACCATGAAAATCTGACCATTTTAGTACAAATGCACCTTTCTAAGATATTATAAATTTTATATAAAAAATATTTGTGTTTACTCTTTGTAAATGATACAGTTACCTGTGACTGCCCCCACCTTAAGTTAAATCTGTTGGTCATGTGTTCAAGCCCCAATGTAAAGTGTTTGTTCACAGTGACCATTGTGACTGTAGATGTTAATTCAGGTGAACTTTTCAAGTTCAATTGTTAGAATATTTATTATTGATGATATTTTTCTAGTTTGTTAAGATTGGTAGCGGCTATTATTTTTTTCAATATTCAAAGATGATACATCAAGGGCAATAACTTACGATGTCACTCACATGTGGAGATGTTTACCAGGCAATTCCCAACTGAACTTAAGCTGTGAAATTGTGACATTTTAATCATAATGCCTCTGAAAGAGAAAACTATCTTTCTAGTTACCGATAGATCTTTGTTCTTGCTCTTTAATATTCGTCATCAGATTTAGTTGAAACACTCACACAGCAAGCATTGCATATATAAATTATATACCAGTATGAAATCTAGTATTACCATTAGCATGCAACTCCATGCATGGTGTAGAACATTGCACCATTCCAGATAATTGTGCTCTTTGAAATACAGACCTCTCCCTATTCCCTAGTGTGGGGCGATGTTTGATTTTAAAAGAACAGATTCAGGAATCAAGACCAATGGTGGCATTCAGTAGAGTGAAGCACATACAGAAGACTAGATTCAAGTTAATTAAGTACATCTTACAATGCTGACAAGGATGGTACCAGTTAGATCACTGATCACTACTTATCTTTGTCCTTTGTCAGCTTGAAGCGTTTTATTGGTCTGGTTTTAGGAACGGTATAATTACATTGAATTACCTCATTGATTCAATCAATGTCAATCAGTTCAGTCCTTGGTTTAAAACTAATTGGTGTTAGCGGTGACTTAAAACTTATAGCTCTATGTGTAGGTGGCGCTAATCATTTTTACTTAGAATTTTCAGCTCATTGTTTTTGTAAAGTTTCCTTTCAGATGATTAATGCTGTTTTAAATACCTTCACAATCTCATTACATGTTCTATTTAGACTGTAGGCTAATTAGTGTTGAGGAAATGTATTTTTGTTTTACAAAGATGTTTTAGTTTAAACTATTCCCTTTACATTGCAAATTGTACTGTATTAATCAGTATTGACAGCAGCTTTCTGTGTTACTACGGTAACCAGTATTTGTTCCTAGTTCATGGCTCCTGTGGAAGCTGATGTATCAGTACTCTATACTCCCAATACAACTATACACTCATGCTTTCATTCTTTGGATCTGTGTTATGCTGTGCCAGTAACTGCTCACCTAATAATTTGCATTTACTTGTGTGGTATGTGGTTCAAAATGGAAACAAGTCATTATGGAGTAATGGGTTAAAGCTACAGTTTAATTAGTTTGTTACTTTGTTAGAATTAAGTGCTGAGTAAATACAGAGTAAACCAAATCGAATGAGCTCTAATATCATAAAATGATTTATTAACACTGGATGAATGGTAATAATGACTTTATCAGTACTCTTTATTGTACGATATTATCAATGATAAAATCTGATTATAGCAGGAATCATTAACTTTTGTGCTGTATATGAGAACGGACCATATGGAGAGAGCCAGGAAATTTGTTTTTCTGATTTGTCACTGCGGTCATGCTGTCAAAGATACTGTCAAATATACGGATATCTAATTAATGCTGTAAAATTATTAATCTTTGTTGGAGATTAATTCTTATGGACTTGGTTGATGAACTTGACCATGAACTCAAATTACAATAATTCATCCATCTTCGAAATACAGCATAAGATGTTTTCTTGCAAAAAATGAAATCCACGAATTAACGGCCCTGTGAAATTGCCTTTATCTGAATTCAATGAAGTTAAATGCCCACGAAAATGAATGATTTCGTAGTATTTAGCTCATGGTCTTTGTAACAGCTTTGTTTTCTCTTAACTTTGAAGTTAGTGAATATTGGCAATTATTATAACCCACCGTCATATATATATTTCACTAATTGGAAAAAATGTTCCCATAAAATAAACAACATCTTTTTATTACAAAGTCATGAGAAAACATCCTTGTGATGTGTTTGAATTTTTAATTTGTAAATGGTCAATAAATCAACTTGCAAGAGTCATAATTGCCGTATACATTAGTATAGTAGATTTAATATTGTTCCCTTGTTAATTTAACTCATTTAGGTAAAACATCTACATTGTATTTAGCTTGAGGTGTTCTATGACTGTAATATATAACATGTGTTAATTGCATGTTTGTTACAACTTCTAAAGGAATCATTTATTGTGTTTCCATTGTTGGAGTGGTTGAACATGAAGCATGCCAACTCTGGCAACTCTGGCATATAAACCTTAGATTATCAAAGAGGCCAAATACTGTGAGTTGTTCATGCAGTGGGCATTTGTGGGCTGTCCATGGAAAGACGTTAGGGAGCTGTTCATTTAGGAGCATTACTTAGCTGTTTATGACAAGGCATTTGTGAGCTGTTCATGCAGGGGCATGTGTGAGCTGTTCATGCAGGGACATTTGTAAACTGTTCATGCAGGGGCATTTGTGAGCTGCATTTGTGAGCTGTTCATGCAGGGGCATTTGTGAGCTGTTCATGCAGGGGCATTTGTGAGCTGTTCATGCAGGGGCATTTGTGAGCTGTTCATGCAGGGACATTTGTGAGCTGCATTTGTGAGCTGTTCATGCAGGGGCATTTGTGAGCTGTTCATGCAGGGGCATTTGTGAGCTGTTCATGCAGGGACATTTGTAAACTGTTCATGCAGGGGCATTTGTGAGCTGTTCATGCAGGGGCATTTGTGAGCTGTTCATGCAGGGGCATTTGTGAGCTGTTCATGCAGGGGCATTTGTGAGCTGTTCATGCAGGGACATTTGTGAGCTGCATTTGTGAGCTGTTCATGCAGGGGCATTTGTGAGCTGTTCTTGCAGGGACATTTGTAAACTGTTCATGCAGGGGCATTTGTGGGCTGCATTTGTGAGCTGTTCATGCAGGGGCATTTGTGAGCTGTTCATGCAGGGGCATTTGTGAGCTGTTCATGCAGGGACATTTGTAAACTGTTCATGCAGGGGCATTTGTGAGCTGTTCATGCAGGGGCATTTGTGAGCTGTTCATGCAGGGGCATTTGTGAGCTGTTCATGCAGGGGCATTTGTGAGCTGTTCATGCAGGGGCATTTGTGAGCTGTTCATGCAGGGACATTTGTGAGCTGCATTTGTGAGCTGTTCATGCAGGGGCATTTGTGAGCTGTTCTTGCAGGGACATTTGTAAACTGTTCATGCAGGGGCATTTGTGGGCTGCATTTGTGAGCTGTTCATGCAGGGGCATTTGTGAGCTGTTCATGCAGGGGCATTTGTAAGCTGTTCATGCAGGGACATTTGTAAACTGTTCATGCAGGGGCATTTGTGAGCTGCATTTGTGAGCTGTTCATGCAGGGGCATTTGTGAGCTGTTCATGCAGGGGCATTTGTGAGCTGTTCATGCAGGGGCATTTGTGAGCTGTTCATGCAGGGACATTTGTGAGCTGCATTTGTGAGCTGTTCATGCAGGGGCATTTGTGAGCTGTTCATGCAGGGGCATTTGTGAGCTGTTCATGCAGGGGCATTTGTGAGCTGTTCATGCAGGGACATTTGTAAACTGTTCATGCAGGGGCATTTGTGAGCTGCATTTGTGAGCTGTTCATGCAGGGGCATTTGTGAGCTGTTCATGCAGGGGCATTTGTGAGCTGTTCATGCAGGGGCATTTGTGAGCTGTTCATGCAGGGACATTTGTGAGCTGCATTTGTGAGCTGTTCATGCAGGGGCATTTGTGAGCTGTTCATGCAGGGGCATTTGTGAGCTGTTTATGCAGGGGCATTTGTGAGCTGTTCATGCAGGGGCATTTGTGAGCTGCATTTGTGAGCTGTTCATGCAGGGGCATTTGTGAGCTGTTCATGCAGGGGCATTTGTGAGCTGTTCATGCAGGGGCATTTGTGAGCTGTTCATGCAGGGACATTTTTGAGCTGCATTTGTGAGCTGTTCATGCAGGGGCATTTGTGAGCTGTTCTTGCAGGGACATTTGTAAACTGTTCATGCAGGGGCATTTGTGAGCTGCATTTGTGAGCTGTTCATGCAGGGGCATTTGTGAGCTGTTCATGCAGGGGCATTTGTGAGCTGTTCATGCAGGGACATTTGTAAACTGTTCATGCAGGGGCATTTGTGAGCTGCATTTGTGAGCTGTTCATGCAGGGGCATTTGTGAGCTGTTCATGCAGGGGCATTTGTGAGCTGTTCATGCAGGGGCATTTGTGAGCTGTTCATGCAGGGACATTTGTGAGCTGCATTTGTGAGCTGTTCATGCAGGGGCATTTGTGAGCTGTTCATGCAGGGGCATTTGTGAGCTGTTCATGCAGGGGCATTTGTGAGCTGTTCATGCAGGGACATTTGTAAACTGTTCATGCAGGGGCATTTGTGAGCTGCATTTGTGAGCTGTTCATGCAGGGGCATTTGTGAGCTGTTCATGCAGGGGCATTTGTGAGCTGTTCATGCAGGGGCATTTGTGAGCTGTTCATGCAGGGACATTTGTGAGCTGCATTTGTGAGCTGTTCATGCAGGGGCATTTGTGAGCTGTTCTTGCAGGGACATTTGTAAACTGTTCATGCAGGGGCATTTGTGAGCTGCATTTGTGAGCTGTTCATGCAGGGGCATTTGTGAGCTGTTCATGCAGGGGCATTTGTGAGCTGTTCATGCAGGGACATTTGTAAACTGTTCATGCAGGGGCATTTGTGAGCTGCATTTGTGAGCTGTTCATGCAGGGGCATTTGTGAGCTGTTCATGCAGGGGCATTTGTGAGCTGTTCATGCAGGGGCATTTGTGAGCTGTTCATGCAGGGACATTTGTAAACTGTTCATGCAGGGGCATTTGTAAGCTCTTTATGCATGGGTGTTTGTTGCTGACTGCGTGTTAAAAAACTGTTCCAGATTAACAATGTTGAAAGCTGTACAGTTCTAACTTCAACAACCCTAGTACAGTTTGATCTGTAGCTTGTAATTTTCTTTTGTCTTAACAGTCACATTCTAATACGCTCTTAGAAGGATTTTACATGGTGAACTGTCCAAGTATTTAACTCTAGTTTTAGGTTCATGGAATTTGTCAATGGGGAAGGCTTAATGTGACAAAGCAGTTATAATCACTAACATATCAAACCACTAGATGATCTATCTGCAATCTGAATGCACTAGTGGTTACCCTGTGTTCATGTTAGAAAACAGTTCCAGATATACGAGGATTTACTGCTTTGACTCCATCAACCCTCATAGGGTTAATCTATTTCTTTTGTCTAATCAGTCATAGTGTAATCAAGATATTT
This sequence comes from Spisula solida, assembly GCA_947247005.1. NCBI lineage: Eukaryota > Metazoa > Mollusca > Bivalvia > Venerida > Mactridae > Spisula > Spisula solida. Next base: position 6,691,108 of record OX365948.1, on the reverse strand, counting down.
AAATATGCTCTTTGAAATATTGTACACTATGTGATTGCACTTAGATCCTTTTACCTTGTCATCCAGTTAATCTAATAGGTATAAAATTGATGGCGTGGAACTTGTTTTTATGGAAGCTGCGTTGTATTATTGATAATCCTGGCTTTTAATTTATTTGATTTTATTTTGCCATGTGCAATATAAGGCTTGGCTTTAATTTATTTAGTGCCATTATACATGCAAGTTACAATGTTTGAGGCTGGCTGAAATCAATATAATGATAGAATATAATGTATATCATGAATATGCATTTGTCACAGGGCTAGAAAAATGTGCAGCCTGATGGGGCTAGAGGCCAGTACCCTTGGCTTGCAGGGTGAATGCTCTCCTGACTGTGCTCTCTGGCAGCTTATACACACTATCATCCATATAGTGAACAAGTTCAGACTGTGGCACATTTTGTGTAGAAGTACCAGAACTTGTGATGTGTGATGTACCGGGTATATAATAATATACAAGTCAGCATAGACCTTATTAGCTAAACACTGCACACGGGTTAGGTCGAAAGTAATTAAGTTAAATCATGTCGTCTGTAAAAAAGACGTTGCTTTGTCATGATGTACGCCATTGGTCCAAAATACTCTCAATAGTATCAACTTGTGTAAAAAATATAATTGTAATTGGATTTTAATTGTCTGATTATTTGTTAATTGGACTTGATTCATCTCATTAATTATTAAATGTTTTTATTCTGTTTCAGAAATTGGTTCGCATGGAGCACATATAAACTTGGAAAGACCAAATGTTGTTAAAATAGTCCCTAGTGATCCTGACACTGTGTTAGATACAAAATATAATATTTTACCAAGTGACTTGGATGAAAAACCAGATTCTCAAAACCAAGTGACTATTGGTGAATCAGTTTTAAGTCCTGACAGTTCACAGAAAAATAACATTGATGATAACATTCATTCTGAAGGTAAGGAACATACAAATGACATTCATAGTGATATATATGTAAATAAAAACACAGAACATGTTGAAAGTCCCGAAAAAATAAAAATTGTGACATACGATCAAACACCAGAATCTCCAACATTGGAAACAGAAAATCTGAGGATTTCTGAGACTTCCGTAAATGAGAATCTTCAAAATCTGGTACCTAATCCACTACCAGAGTACTCTTCAACCTCCAATATTGTGGAGAGTTCCAATGGAGGTGAGAAATGTGATGAGTTCTCGTGTTTTAACAATGGTAACTGTGTGGATGATGGTACTGTGTTCAGGAACAAACTACGCTGTGACTGTAAGCTGGGAACCATTGGCGAGAAATGTGAAAAAGGTATGTACATGTATATATGTTTGTCTATCTTAGTATATCTCATATAAAGGGCCTGCCAATTTGGCTTATGAGACTTCTACTTACTTAGCCAATTTAAGTCCTGATTTCTACCCTTGAATCCTTTATTTGTATAAACAGTCACAACTGTCATGGTCTGCATCCCTCTATAGTATTAGCTGGGAGTAAATGGTAAATTATTGAAGACTTCATGATACAGAGGGTGCTAAGATACTTGTCTGTGATTGGAGTTTACTTAGATATTTGTCTCTGATTGGAGCATTTCTAGGTACCTGTCTCTGATTGGAGCATTCCTAGATACTTGTTTCTGATTGGAGAATTTCTAGATACTTGACTCTGATTGGAGCATTTCTAGATACTTGCCTCTGATTGGAGCATTGATAAGAACATGTTTTTACTGCCTCAGACAAAAGTTGGAGAATTTGATTGATTATTCCTGGTTAGATGAGGCATTGTTTTTTGTAAGTAGCAATTGAAGACACTGACTAAAATGTTAAATTTTCTAATTGAATAAGTAAAGAGAAAGCTGAATGTTTCCCATTGCTCTCAATTATAGTAATTTAATTTACTTTAGATAAAAATATTTTGTCAGGTCGTCATTCAGCGAGTTAAAAAGATAATGTATTTAAGCAATTGGATATGGTATAGTTCCATGTTCTCTTGAAGTTGTTCAAATTATATGTCTGCTTTGCATTGCAATGTTGATTGATTTAAAATAGCTCATGTATTTATTTAGTTTCTGGCTGATGTAACTCCCTGGGTAAAATGAGACAAACTCACAATATTGTCCTCTATCTATAAGTTGTATAGTTTCTGGACAAGTTTAATTAACTGTGGACCAAATTCAGTCTCCTATAATAAGAGCTGATCTGAATGAAACTGTATCTGAATATTAGCCTGTATTTAATCTAGTTCTAGTTCTAGTTCAGCCAAAATGGCCGTGAACCAATATGAGCTGTATAGTTGATGGTCCTTTTGTTTACATCACACCTCCAGCACAAACTTACCCATGTACTGTGTCTACTGTACGTTACCCATGTAATGTGTCTACTATACGTTATATTTCATGTTCCCAGAATTCAATTGCTGCTCTGCTCCAGACTGATTCAAACGCAATGTGCGAAATCTTTGAATTATTTATGAACATAAGAGCATGTTAATGCTTTTAGATGTTGCTTGCATATCATGTAAATGTGCGTATTTGACAAGAGAACTATAGAGATACTATGATAGTCTCATCATGCATTATATAAAGTGTGAAATTGTATTAAGTATCATAAAGTTACAGTTAAAGATAATTCAATATAAAAATTGCCATGGATATTAGATTTGTCGTTGTACCATGTATATTAACTAAGTGTGAAATTTTATAGTGTAATATGCTAATGTTCTCTCTATTGATGAAAAAAATCGATGATCTATAGATGATCAAACCCTTAACTGCATGGGTACATCATTTAATGCCCCTATTTCATGTCCATCACGATTTTCCAATTATAAGTATGGAAGGCAGACAATCCAATATTATGGTGATGGATTAAACAAGACACTTTATCAAGGGAGATCAATCTGGGTATTTGTGCTAAAAATCTGCATGGGAGATGTGTGCACTATCTAGCTAATCTCTAACCATTAATCGTTTTAAGGTTTATGGAGTAAAGAGAGAAAGTTAATATTATACAATATGTATATTTAATAATTCTGTATCTACAAACTCTCTAGAGCACCTCCCTTTGGGAAACACCAAGTTTGTTTGTCATTATATACAGAGGAAATTTTTCTCTTGAGAGGTAATATGTATGTATAGTGAATGGTTACTTCTGAAACTAAATGATGATGTTGCTAAAGAGAGGTTGTTGCTGTATGCTATTCTGCAAAGGTTGCGCTGTATATGCAACATGAGCTATGTCATCTGAATTATGAAGCATTTATTTATTTCTCTCCATGTTCGAAAGGTCTGTTAATGTTCTTGTTATCGATTATCATCCATGGGTATGTTACAATGCGCACATTTAAATATTATAAACAAGGGAACTCAAATGGTACCATTTGTATGATTTGGGTATGGCTCAACCTAGGCTTAAACCTGCAACCTTTCTTTCCAGAAACTCCAACTTGGAGTTTTATATAGTCAGCTCTTTCTCTAGCTTACAGAAGTATTAGCCTTAGCCTTGAGCTTCTGTTCCTGTTCACTTGGAGGGATAATGTATCATAATGTGACTTGTATTAGACAGCTCTCTTGTGCTTAGTTCAATTAACCCTCATGAAAAAATTGATTGTATGTAGCTCATTTTTGCTTGTCCGGATGTTGAGCCAAGTGGCAAAAGTCATAGACTGGTAATTAAAGTGTCAGTGTAGAAAAATGTGTTAGCAAGTTCTTGTTGTATTGTAGAGTAAGGTATGCATGTTTGTCACAATTAATTTATTAACTTGTCTATAATGTATTGTATGATCTGATGGTGTTTGAATAAGCATATGTGCTTAAACATCAGATAGTCACAATATTAATGGTGTTTTTTATCAATAGTGTTTTAGCTACAGGCTAACCTATCTTTAAACACTTTACTCCATAGGTATGTCAATTCAAACCCCTTTCACATCTCCAACATCAATTATTCTCCAATAATGAGTATGGAGGGGAGACAATCCAAATACACAAATAGACCTTATCAAAGGAGATCACTCTTGACATTTGTCCCAAAACTATGTGCATGAAATGTGTACACACTCCAGCTGATCATCTCTGTATTATTAGAATAGTGTAGAATGTATGAAGCAAACAGTAATCAAAGCAGCCAATCAAATCATATATCAAATATGACTGTTTGAGGCAGGTAACTGTTTAAGACAGGTGTAATTAGTAAAATAATGGCCAATTGGGATTCAATTATTTTGACTGCTTAAGACAGGTAGTTGCTTAATTCATGTGACCACAAATGCAGTAATGACTAGACCAAGTTGCAGTGCCTTGCTTAGAAGACCTAAAGGGTTCAACCAGGCCTCTTAAATGTTTACAAAATACAATCAATGTAGCTGCATGACAACATAATACTGTATCCATTTGACATTAAGCTGGAATGACCTCGGAGGAATGTCTCCAATCAAAAGTATTTCACCTCCGTCAGCAAATATTCTTCTTATTGATGAAATCTCTGTATATCATGCAAGTCAATGTTGATAATTTATGTCCCTTGACAATAGCACCATCTATGCTTGTAGTCTATCATCATTACCCATTGCATGTCATAAAATATAGAAAGTGTCAGTGCATTTCTCCGGGGTTTGAGGATCTCTCAAGATATGGCATGTTCAATGACAATAAAACTTACTCAGGTGTCTAGAAAGGAGATTTTCAATAATTGCTTGTCAGTCTCGTTTTCAATTTGTTTCAGTATTTATGGCTGAAGGAAGAATTTTGGAGAGTAATTAGCATTCTCAACATCTTGTAACTTACTGCTCTCGTAGATGCATGTATACATCTTGTAACTTACTGCTCTCGTCGATGCATGTATACATCTTGTAACTTACTGCTCTCGTAGATGCATGTATACATGTTGTACTTACAGAATATAGCATATACATATATAACAGAACTGGGAGGTTTTTTCAAAATTGTTTTTAGGCTGAAAATTTACACGGCAGCTTCAAGGTTCTGCCGGGATGTAATGTAAGGAAAGAACATGCATGTAATGTCAGGAAAGAACATGGATGTTTTGAACTTCCCAAAACTGCCTTATTGGCTCTCTAGAGCACCAAGAACATTCCTGGATGTTTCTGGACCAACAGGGATTGTCATGAGCTTTATAGTGGCCACCGTGAGTTTGCATGCTGAATCGTGCCACATGTGATCCAAGTTGATCCAGCACCTATATATGGGACTGGTACTTTAATGTTAGTGAATAAGGTCCATGCGTCGATCATGTAATGATGTGGCTGACTTTCTTTTATTTTAACTAGTGTTTGGTTTGATCATAGAGGATTTGATTGCTGATTGAGACAGCAACATTTGTATATATGTTCTACTCGTTAGAAATGTATTTATATCACCAATAAAAGAAAAAGGTTACGTCCAGTTTATTAATTCAGTAGTGAAGAGAAGTTCAATGTTATTTGGTTTTTGATGTACGAAAATAATTTTTATGTCAATTTCCTTTAAACGTCTGCATACTCTTTTTTTGTTGATTTCCTTTAAACATCTGCATACTCAATTTTTGTCGATTTCCTTGAAAGGTCTGTACAATATATCTCCATTGTCTGGGTATTCCAGTGTCAATTCTGTTAGATCCATGTTTTATAGTTTTGATATAGATGACAGCTGCGGTGTCTGAGACGATATTACTTTATTCATTCACTGAAGCAATATTACTGCTTGTTTCAGCTTTTTGTCATCTTATATATGTAATGTCTGTGTAGTTGTCTCAAATAGAAGTTCTTTCAATAAAGCATGTACTGAGTACCCTTATGGAAATAATAGAGGCCTCACACTACCAGTGTCTGCTTTGTAGTGACTAGGAAGCAACTGTGTAGCTGTAACACCTGGGTCTTGCTATTAGAGATTTTAAAGGCTGACTACTGTTCATTTTGTCAGTAAACTACAAAATAAAGCATAAGATGATACTATTATTTTAGTACATTGTAATATATTTTGGTAGCCCTGCGCTGTCATTAAGAGTTTCTTGCGTGTTTGTTTTGAATTTTCATACATAATATAGTGTAATACTGCGTTCTGATGTGCCTTTATCAAAATCATATCTGTAAGGGAATTACGTGCAACAATAATATATGTATACACCTATCATATCTAGCCATACCATCAGTTTTTCACAATGGTACCAGCAATTTCCCCATAGGGTTTCCTAGTTGGACTCTTGAGAACTGACAAACCAGTCTCAATATACATGTACAGAAGATAATCACATTTCTGACAAACCAATCAGGGGTCTGGATCCCAGGTTCCCTTCTGGAACCGCCTATGAGGGCGATAGTCTGTGCTTTTAACCATATTGTATATAATAATTATTGATATCATTTTGTAGTTGTTGAAGTGAGATACCCTCGTTTTTATGGCAACAGTTACCTAGCATTGCCGGTTCTGAAGAATGGTTACAAAGAGGTGGATCTGCTGATAGAATTCAAACCAACAGCACAGTTTGGTTTGTTATTCTTCAGTTCCGAATTTGAAGATGCCAGATCTGACTTCATATCTGTGTCCCTAATCAATGGTTTCATAGAGTTCAGGTAAGATTTTGTCTTGATAATTTACAATGATGAGTAATATTCAGATAAGATTCCATCATGATAATTTACAATGATGAGTAATATTCAGATAAGATGTCATCATGATAATTTACAATGATGAGTAATATTCAGATAAGATTCCATGATAATAATTTGTGATGATTAATAATATTCATAATATATTTATACTATTTCATCATGATCATTTATTATGATGAATAATAAAGGTGAAGAGATCCGCAGCAAATGTGCTGTGGTAAGGTGCTGGATTTGTAACCCAGTAATCTTGGTTTGATTCACGGTCACTGCAGGTCATACCCTACCTTGAAAATTTTACAAAATGTTGATATTCCTCCACATGTTGGGAAGTTGCTGGTTTCTGGTGAAAGGGTTAGAAAGTACTGAAAGTCCAGGAAACTGGTTAAATAAATCAGCCTCTGTATATAACTGAAAAATTATTGAGACAAAGTGACTGTTCAACCCGAATAATCAAAGAAACATCCTATGTCAATCACCAATGATTTGGACGGGAAATAATCCAATTACAACAATGGATATATCAAGGGAGACAAACCTTGATATTTGTCCTAAAAAGCTTCACATGAGATTATGTACACATTCTAGCACATCTTTTATCAGAACTGTGTTGGATGTATGGAGTCAAGGGTTAATGTATCATTACAACTACTGTAGATAAGAATTGAACTGGATGGCAAAAAATCCCATACATACAAATTGTAGCCCAAAAAAAATATAAAAAGTATTAATCGATTGCGCTTCACTTAGTCTGACTAAACTTTTGTTCACTGAGCTGGTAAGTCACTCAGGGAATGTTGAGAACAGATCTAATATGTTTCCTTTACCCATGTGTCAATTATATGACAGTTAGAATAACCAGCATCCATTTTTAAGAATACACCTCAGGTGTCAATATACTATCTTCTATCAATATCAACATTATTCCTGCCTGATCTTATTGAAATTTTGTGTGTATTTGATTGTAGGTATGATTGTGGTACAGGTGTGGGCATATTGAGATCTGAGTCTCCGGTTGTCATGGAAACATGGAATACACTGCGCATATATAGACAGGAGAACGAGGCATCTATATGGCTCAACAGGGACCAGTCTGTGAATGGAACATCACCTGTAAGATATGTTTTATATTTGTCTAAACACCCACTTGTGTCACACAGCTTGATTGATTCAAGATAAATTTATCCAAAACATGTCAATTTACGCAAAGTTAAAAAAGAAAAAAATTGAAATGATGGCATACCATGGCGGAGTGGGTACACTTTCGACTACCATTCGGTAGGCGCCTGGTTTGAATCTTGGCGCGGACACAGGAAATTTCCAAAATGCTTTTCAGTGCTTTCCACCCTACTAGAGATGAACTGGTCAGAGGTATTCTCGCCTGTATCAGTGCTATACAATTGGCAGGCTAAAGAACCGAGGAGTGTTATTGGGAAAGAGGTAGGATAGTGCATCCAGACTCCTTGTATCACACGCGTATATACAACTATCTCTTCCCTCATAGTCGGAGGTCATTGGTCAATCAAGCATGTAAAGTAACTGATGACCATGCAGTTACTACTGGCTCATATATTTGGTCTCCTTACTATTGGATTGTCACTATGATAAGCTCTGTTTCAGTTTATATATAACCATGTTCTCTTTACACTTACACACAGTTTTTGTCGAGCCCGCTTGCGGTGAGCGAGACTTAGTTGCCACTTTGGTGTATGTGCATGCGTGCGTCCGATTTTGTCCAGACCATAACTTTGTTATGCTTAGACCAATCTTGCTTATATTTGGCATGAACGTTCACCTCCATGAGGTGGAGTGTCATGCCCAACCCCCAGGTTCCTATCTCAAAGGTCAAGGTAACAGTTGGGAGGTCAAAGGTTAAATTGAAGCTTGTCCAGACCATAACTTTGTCTTACATTGACCAATCGTTCTTATATTTGGCATGAATGTTCACCTCTATGAGGCGGAGTGTCATGCTCGACCCCCAGGTCCCTATCTCAAAGGTCAAGGTCACAGATGGAGGTCAAAGGTCAAATGGAAGCTTGTTCAGACCATAACTTTGTCATACATTGACCAATCTTTCTTATATTTGGCTTGAATGTTCACCTTCATGAGGCGGAGTGTCATGCCAAACTCCCAGGTCCCTCTCTCAAAGGTCAAGGTCACAGTTTGAGGTCAAAGGTCAAATTGAAGCTTGTCCGGAGCCTAACTTTGTCATACATCGACCAATCTTTCTTATATTTGGCATGAATGTTATCCTCTATGAGGCAGAGTGTCATGCCCAACCCTAAGGTTCCTATCTCAAAGGTCAAGGTCAGTGTTGGAGGTCAAAAGTCAAATTGAAGCTTGTCCGGACCATAACTTTGTCATACATTGACCAATCTTTCTTATATTTGGCATGAATGTTAACCCCTATGAGACAGAGTGTCATGCCCAACCCCCAGGTTCCTATCTCAAATTTCAAGGTCACAGTCGGAGGTCAAAGGTCAAATTGAAGGCTTATTTAAGTTGTAGCCATTTTCAACATGCGTCAAGGCTCGACATAATTTGCCCAAGGGCACAAATTTCTAGTCCTGATTAATGGTTAGTCTATATAAGGAGAATAACTTAATTAGAACATTCATTCTACATAAACCGAACAAATTTCTTACATGTATAGCACAACTTGTTTCCTTTCAAGAATAGACAAACATTGAACCTTACATAAAAGAACAACTCTCGTACATTAACAGAATTGATCCGTTTGTGAATAGAAGAAACGTTAATAGAAGAAACGTTGAACCTTACATAAACCGCACAGCTTCACTCCTTTCATGAGTATCACACCGTTCTTCACAAAAATGACAACGTTACACAGCCGCTGTCAAGGGAATAAATCTGTTGTTTTAGTCATATCACCTCTCTGTATATGGAAATATTCCAAAAATGCTGAAATAGTTACGCGATATTCTGCAAAATTACATCAAGCCAAAAATTCCAAAAATGCTGAAATAGTTACGCGATATTCTGCAAAATTACATCAAGCCAAAAAATCTGTGTTTCGTAAAACCTCAGAGGAAGATGTATCTCTGCCGTCACTATTACATTATAAAAACCTCATCTATTTCTGAGAGTTCAAATCTGTTTTATATTTTCTGAAGTTGAATGATTATTTTGTTCTAAGTTTCTTGAAGCAGTGTGCTAGTTTGAATAATGGCATCTGTATTCTTGTCGATGTAGGGAACATAAGTGTCATTTATATTCTTTAGTTAAGATTGGACGAATGAAAATAATTCTGACTCAACTGTTCAAAGTTTGCGCAAATAATGAATAATGATGTAGGTTAAGTCATAGGATTTAAATATTTATAATGTCAGATAAAATGGAAATTATTTTGTTGTTTTCTGTTTAAGTTTAAATTAGTTATACCTTATCTGTCGTCAATGTTTCGAGTTATTTCTTTGGATTTAAATATTTATGAAGTTAGATAAGAAAGAAATTATTTGTTTTTGATATGTATCATTTTGCTTATCAAGGGCTTAATATGGAATTGTTCTTAGTGCATTTAGATAAAAGTGATGGGGCTTCCTTGTAGCTACCATATTAATATGAATCATGGAGTTTAGATACTATCCTATAGAACAGGTCCTGTACGAATGATGCACCAAAATGTATCGGCATGGAGTAAGGTTAATGCGTCTGACTTCTTGAGTAATGTTAGATACACATACAGAGAGAATTGTATACAATATGTAGGTTGAAGACTAGAATAATGAGGGCCAGTTATGTTATAATGGCCTTGAAAAAATATATATACAAAGAAATTCAGCTCCAATTTGTTACTATTTATAGTAACATTATATTATGTTTAGAGTGCCTCTCCCTGGAATAAAGGGTTAACTGTTCCTGTATAGTAACTTCAGTATAATTAATCAAACCAAGATGTCTGCCATTATTGTCAATCTGCAAACTCATTGTGGTGATGTCATAAGAACAACTATTGTGTAATTTTCACTCAGTGTGCCAGATGATTATATTTTTTGCACTGACAATATTCAGATATCAAGCACTTAAGTGATAAATCAAACAGTTTGTAATTTAGATCTTTCATCATCGCTTACTGGGGAAATGATTGGAATAGACAAATGATTTATCAGTGATATCAAGTTTCTGGTGCATTTCATAAATTGATAGACATCTCAACTGGGCTAAAATTGCTGACAGTTCTTGCCAAGGCCAAATATGCTGTTATAATATGTTGTCATAATGTCAGCATTATGTAAAACACCAATCAATGTATTGAAGAATATATTGACCCTTTCCTCCATAGATTTGTCAATCCACGTCCCTATCTCATGTTCAAACACCAATTATTATCCAATAATGAGTATGTAGGGGAGACAATCCAATTATAAAGCTGGACTTATTGAGACAACTGATCAAGGGGATCATTCATCATACTCCATTTATCAACAATGTTTGATCAGATTCAGCGGTCTGTTGATTTATTCTGTTCTCCTGGAAATAAGAAACATCCAGCACTCAGTAATACACATCTGCAAGCAACTGACAATGTCACCACCTTTTGGGGACATGACTAAAGCCATGATGTCAAAGAAGAACATGTGTGGCACAGCATGGGAATGGAAAAACCAGATCTGCCATGTAACAGACAAGCGCTACCCAGTAGCCAGTACTTTGATTGTTAATTTGCGAAAATAATCGTCATTATATTCTTTGCTCTCCAAACAGGGTTCCTACTCCCGTCTGACCCTGAGACTCAATCTATATGTTGGTGGCTATGACAAGATAGAATGGATAGGGGATAAAGTAGGGACCAGTAAGGGTTTTGTTGGATGTGTACAACAAGTGATTGTCAATGGTTACAGATTTGATCTCAGGAAGGCCGATCTTGTTGGTGACGCTCAGTTTGGTGCAAATATAGGTAAGTTACACATTATTGCGGAGTATTACTCACACTTTTATCAACCAAGAAACAAAACAAAAAATTACGGAGTTTGAAGCCTTTGCAACTTCTCCAATGGGCAAACTGGGAATGGCCACATTCCTTTAATCAATTTGTTTTTTGGGATCAAACTACCAACCTCCTACTCCCAAGAGGTCAGTTCAATTTGACATTAAAATAGTATAATGATGCAGAGGTTCATGTGTGATGGTACAGGATTGTCAAAATCAAATGGAAACAAAGAATTGTCTATCAAATATTATTACTAAAAACAATGTTGTTCTGTGTGTCCAAGCAAAAACCAAAACATAGCAATGTTACAAACATGGATTAGAGCGCTATATTTCTTCATGTCAAATACTTTGTATGAACCTTGTTTCAAAAACAGAAAACAAAAAACGGAAACACTTCGTATGAACAATAGTGCAATAACAGAGTAGATTCGTCTATGGCTGTTGTATGTCTATGTAACCAGGGGCGATATCCTGTAACGTTTTGTTACATAATAGGTGGCTCTCATGATTGAATTGTCTGACTAACATGTGTCTGTTTTGTGTACACAATCTAATGTAACTTCTTCAGACACTGCTTGTAGTTCATCGTAACAACAATGTGTACACTGATGCATTAATACTTTAGAGAAGTGACAGCGTATAAAACACAAACTGTTTAGACTTTCGATCAGACTATTTTATGAAGTATATTTGATTGTATTTCTTGTTTTATTGGGTGTAGTTTGATTACATTAGATGTGTGGGATATGTTTATGCTTGCAGTATATACAAACATCTGTACAGTGCTGTACTGTTTGTCTGATTGGTATTGGGTGATCAAAATAACTGTATAGAATTATTCATGTACAGGGTGTTAAAAAAGTTCGTTCTTAATGCTTTTCTTTAAACTATTCATTTTTCTGACCTCAGAAGGCTGTAACATTTTCAGTTTAAATTCCAGAGGGGTTTTCCACTGTTCTAATTATTCTGGCATTAAATGAAGCTAATATAGTAAGAAATTAAAATTGTCTACTGTGTACCTAACTCAAATAACACTTGATATGAATTTAAATTTTGAGAACAATTTTTTTTGACACCCTGTACATTTCTGATAGAGAAGGGTAATGTCACCATCGGGAGATATGTAATACTTTTAATGTCTGTATGGTAGTTATAGAATGTTCATCTGTCTGCCTGTGAGAAGCAATTTGTAAAGTGACCCCAAAATACGAGATCAGAATATCCAAGGTCAAGGTCACTGACAGAGAGTGTGTCAGACACAAGAATAAGGTCAATACTTCTAAGGTCAAGGACACTGACAGAAGGTATGTCAAGACACAATATTAAGGTCAATACTTCCAAGGTCAAGGTCACTGATTGAAGATATGTCAGACACAAGAAAAAAGTCGATACTTCTAAGGTCAAGGTCAATGATGGAAGGTGTTTCAAACACAGGAGTCACTCAATATGACTGAGGTCAAGGTCAATGGTGGAAAGTGTGTCAGACTCAAGAATTAGGTTAACAGTTCTGAGTTCAAGGTCGCTGATGGAAGGTGCGCTAGAAACAAACGTTAAGTCAATAAGTCTGAGGTAAAGGTCGTGGAAAAAGGAATTACAGAGCCGTTTGCCTGTGTCAAACTTGAATGCTAGTTTTGCTTATTTCTAATGTGTTTTCGTTTTACATTTCTGTGAATAAAGAGTATAGTTTTGGTATCTCAGTAACATGATGATGTAGGTAATGCTTATATTATTGTTATTACAGGAGAATGCAGTGAAGGACTGTGTGACAATGTTGTCTGTGAACATGGCGGGAAGTGTAAGGTGACGTCTGCTGATAGCCATATTTGTTTATGTCCACTTGGTACTGTGGGTGAGAGCTGTCAACATGGTCAGTACACAAACAATACTACATCACTATACATTTATTTATGCAATGGATGTATGCAGCCTATCTGCTGATATACCATATATTGCTGGCATTGATAAATCATATTGCAGATCAAAGGTTAGGGATTATTGGGGTCTTACTTTTGTTATCACAGACAAGTAAAAGCAGGAAAGTGGAACACACAAACAAGATAGATCAAGTTTATATCTTTTATTGAGAATGACCAACAGAAGACAGGTCAAGTTTATATCTTTTATTGAGTATGGCCAACAGAAGACAGGTCAAATTTATATCTTTTATTATACCCCCCACACAACGAGTTGTAAGGGGGGGTATACTGGATTCAGCTTGTCTGTCTGCCCGTCTGTCTGTCTGTCCGTCCGTAGACGCATTCTTGTGGACGCAACTCCTCCTACAGTTTTTGCAGCATTTCCTTCAAACTTTCACAGATGAACAACCTCAACATGTAGATGTGCATAAAGGAAAGAATTTGCGCTGCAACAATTTTTGACAGAATTATGGCCCTTTGTACTTTTATGCACTATACATTATATAGTGAACAGTTCTTGTGGACGCAACTTCTCCTACAGTTTTTGCAGCATTTTCTTCAAACTTTAACAGATTAACAACCTCAACATGTAGATGTGCATAAAGAAAAGAATTAGCTGCAATGATTTTGCAATGCGGGGGGTATATTAGTCTGCCGAATGGCGACAGTTCTAGTTGAGTATGACCAACAGAAGACAGGTCAAGTTTATATCTTTTATTGAGTATGACCAACAGAAGACAGGTCAAGTTTATATCTTTTATTGAGTATGACCAACAGAAGACAGGTCAAGTTTATATCTTTTATTGAGTATGACCAACAGAAGACGGGTCAAGTTTATATCTTTTATTGAGTATGACAAACAGTTTCAACTACTCAATAGTCTTCATCAGGGTTGTCACAGTAAGTAGGTCAAAGGTGAAGGTCACAGTTTGCTCTACTAAAAACAGTTTCTATTCTTAGGCATATTATAAATAAGAAGCATTTTATTCATCAAGTAGGTTACCTCAGTTGATACTGAAGTCGGTAGGTCTGTGGTCAAGGTTACAGTGTCCTCTACTTAAAAAAAAGGTTTTCTTCTCAGAAATGGAAGGCTATGTTAAGGTGTCCATAATTCCTTGACCTCTTGTAATTTGTCTGTATCAAGCTGTCATGCAACAGCAAGGCGCTGATCACAGTCGTGAAAGTTCTAGTTAAACGTATCATACATGCATATGTTTTAGGCTTTATGTTATACTCTCGAGAACTTTAAAAACGCCTCACATTACTTGAAGTCAAATATCGCTTAATTTATTTACTTAATTGAAAAATCATATTACGTATTTGTTTATTCATCTTTCCTACAGTCATGTAATTCAATTTAGTTTGTAATAAAATGCAAGAGCACTAACCATAGGCAAAATTTTGGTATTTTCAATGCGGGTTATGTGTGGCATTATTCATGATGTACTCATGATTATAAGACAGTGTAGGCACACTAATTCGTTGAATACATTTGTTAATTGTTTACTACCTTTATATTAAAGCATCTGCAAGTTTTCATAATGCTGGTTATGCACGCACCAAACCTTCATCATTTCAACATGTTCAAAAGGATAAGATAAGATTTTGAATTTGCCAAGTTTAGTTATAAAACTTGGTGCTTTTGAATGTCTGTCTAAATTCCAGGATATTCTTCTGTTATTAACTTTGTTTATGCTTTTTCAAAATTTGACAAGTGATTGTCGTATTTGAACATGAGTAGATATTATTGTGAATATCTTATAAATGACAGGAGGTTTGTAAGAGCACATCGTTGACGAATGTCATCCCGCATATGAGGATTAATTGCGCCTATAGCCAGTATTGAAAATCCCACACTTTTGCTTTGGTGAATGTGCTTGCAGTATCTTCAGTTAAAGCGATATATCCTTTTTTACAACCTTAATTGAATTATATGCAGGAAATAGCAATTAATACGCACATACAATTGGTTTTTCAACAGAATAAATAATTGAAGCGATATTTGGCTGTGAGTTAGGTGAGGCGTTTTTAAAGTCCTCGAGTGTATTTGTTTATTTAATTCCAGTTCATGGTAATTCTTGCATTGTTTTGCTAATACAAGTAAATTATAAAACATAATGGATTGTAGTTGGGCTTACTGTTATTTATTTCATAGTGACAAGTGTTTATTCCAATATAAAACCTGGATTATTGTTGAATTTGTAGAACTGAGTAAATATTGCATGACTTAAAACAACAATAATCAATGTTAATTTGTTTGATGTTTTTATTGCACCATATTACATAAATTCTCCAATGTTCTATGATCCTTTACTGGCATCTAAACAAAATATTAAAATTAACGTCTTCAGTATTCAAACTATTTTTAAAAACCAATTACGGCATTTATGTGCAAATGTTCTTGTGATGCATTTATGTGTTGTTCTATATCAATCAGATACAGGACTATACAATAAATATTCCATTAAATGCAAATAGTTAATAGTGGGGTGACAATCAGCTCAAAAGTGGCTTATTTAAGGAGTAGGTGACAACTCAAGTAGAACAAGCAATGTTATATACCAAAATGTTCGCCTATGTCTGTACTATATGGAACTGCCGGCATAAATTGTCAATGCGTGGTGCGGACGCGGAAATCCAAGATGGCGTCCAAGATGGCCGCCATAATTTACACATACACTTAAAATTCTATGTTCTCATGCAATTTTTTTATTTATGTATGTAGTCATAAATATTTGCTTGGATATTATTCATTTGATAATGTACGTCAAATGGAGATACAAGACTGACCACTGTGAGGTCAAGGTCGTGGTCATTTCAAGGTCAAATTACGAAAAAAAGCTGAAAAAATGATGTTTCCTCACTTGTTTTCTTGTTTTAGCAGATGTTTTATATTTAAGTTGGTATTCAAAGTGATAAAAGTGTTGGTAAGCACATATTCTCTTATTATTAGTTCAATTTTCAGTTCAAAATATTGAAACTTTGTCAAAACTGACATTATTATGCATGTACATGTTGGCCGAGATGGCATTCTTAGATTGCTGATTCCCTATTTAAAATTTTAGTATTCAACTATTGACTGTATTATTTCTAATGGTATGATTAAATGTTTGTCTAAACATTATTAACTTTGTATTGTACTCCAAATGGACTTGAAAAATGACCACTCAAGGTCAATGTCATTTCAAGGTCAAACTACCAAAAATACCTGAAATTTTGATATTCTGTCGTAAATTGTTATTATAAACGAATGCTGAACATTGTATTTTGTTTTAGATGTGATAGCAGGTATTCCAAGTGTAAATTATTTCATTAGAAGTGATATAGTTTTACTGCAAGTAGAAAATCTATTTAAATTTTGTGATGGAACATAAGCGATTCTACGTAATGTACAATATTGCAGCCGTGAATGGTTTTTCCTTGATTGTTGAATCTCTATATTTGACAGTATTATTGTTAATGGTTTGACAACATTGTTACATTTTAGACAGTTATTATATATAATAACGCACCTATCAATATTTTGCCCCAGGGTGGGGGGGGGGGTGGCGGGCATACAGTGGACTTTAGACAGAAAACAATTCCCAACGAACGGGATTTTGACAGGCCCTTTGATTCCCGATCCCAGGAAATAGACTTAGGCTGGATTTTAGATTCTGGGATTGGGGAATTTAGACACAGCAAAAAGCAGACTTGCATTGCTGCAACCATTTAAAGATGGCAGGCCATTTAATATACCAAGCATCTCCTACTGTGGGAATTGCAACAAAACGTTTGGACATGGTGAGTCACCTCTTGGGCCTAAGATGGCTGAATTATGTGATGGTTAGGTATCCCTTATGGCCGGATATGGCTGAATTTGTATTGGTTTACTACATAGGGTCTGGTATGGCTGAATTCAGTGGTTGCCTTTTGTACCCCTTGAACTTTTAAATGACCATAATTGGTGGTGGTCATTACTCGAATAGGGCCAAGGATTGCTGCACTCGGTGTGGGGGGAGTACTCCGTATGGTATGGTATTGCTTTAATAAGTTAGGTGGGTACACAATAGGGCTTGGGATGGCTGAAATCTGTAAGGGTGGGAACTCAATAGGGTCTGGTATGGCTCAATCTGTGATGGTTAGCACACAATGGGGCTTGCAATGACTGAAATCTGTGATGGTGGGTACCCAATAGGGCTTGGGATGGCTGAAATCTGTGAGGGTGGGAACTCAATAGGGCCTGGGATGGCTCAATCTGTGATGGTGAGCACACAATAGGGTTTGGGATGGCTGAAATCTGTGATGGTGGGTACCCAATAGGGCTTGGGATGACTGGAATCTGTGATGTGGGTACATAATAGGGCTTGGGATGGCTGAAATCTGTGATTGTGGGTACCCAATAGAGCTTGGGATGGCTGAAATCTGTGAGGGTGGGTACTCAATAGGGCCTGAGATAGCTTAATATATGATGGCGGGTACCCAATAGGGCATGGGATGGGTGAAACCTGTGAGGATGGATTTTCAATGGGCTTTGGAGGGCTTAAATATGTGATGATGGGTACTCAATAGGGCTTGGGATGGCTGAGATCTGTGATGGTGGGTACCCATTAGAGCTTGGGATGGCTGAAATCTGTAAGGGTGGGTACTCAATAGGGCATGGGATGGCTTAATCTGTGATGGTGGGTACAAAATAGGGCTTAGGTTGGGTGAAATATGTGAGGGAGAGTACTCAATAGGGCCTTGGATGACTGTATTCAGAGGTGCTGGGTACAAAATAGGGCCTGGGATGGTTGCACTTTTGGAGGTGAGAACATAAATTGGCCTGGGATGGCTGTTCTATAGGCAGTGTTAAATACCAAAAAGGGCATTGAATGGCTGTTCTCAGTAGATGCGAGTATCCTCAGGCATAGTATGACTATACACAGTGGTTGTGAGTAGGGCATAGGGCCTATGGTGGCTGTAATTAGTGGTGGTAATTACCACATGGGATCTAGTATGGCTGTATGGCCATAAGTAGTGGTGGTGAAATATCCAGTAGGGCCTAGGATGGCTGTATTGCACCTGGTTTGGCTGTACTTGTTGGTCCAAGTACCCCTTAGAACATAGTATGGTAAGTACCACATAGGGTCAGGTGTGACTGTACTTAATGCTTATTGGTGGTGTTGATTGGGCCTTGGATGTCTGTACCCTTTGGTTGTGACTTGGGTGTAGCCCATAGGACCTAGTATGGTTGTAATTCATTGGTTAAGAGCACCCCTATTGGGCATGGAAAGTTGTAATTAATTTGGATGAGTACCCCTTTGGGCCTTATACTACTGTGATTTGTACTAATGAGTAACCCATAGGGCCTTTACAGCTGTGGTCAGTGATTGTGAGTACCATATTGAGACTGATATGGTGGTTATTAACCAATATTGCCTTGGTTGGCTCTACTCTGTGGTTGTAAGTACCCCATTGGGCCTCATGTATAGCTAGTGGCATTGAGAACTCGATAGGAATGGTTGTTATGGGCAGTTGTAAGAACATGACATGTACTCCATTAGTTACAGAATGTACTTGTTGGTGGTTAGAACCCATTCCGGCCTGGTATGTGATGGTGATGATTTTGTTTGACTGTACTTTGTATATACCGGTAGTACCCTTAGGACTTAGTATGACTTTAACATGCAGTAGTGAGTACCCATTCTGGCACGGGATGGTTGTACTTGACAGTGTTATGTACCCCATATGGTCTGGGATGCCACATATAGGAGTTCAGTATAAATTATTATTTTAAATGAAAGAACTCTGATCACATCAATGATCTAATGTGACAACAAAATATAATGTTCACCAAATTTCATAATAAGAAAAAATGCAATGAAAGATCAAATTTTCAGGTATTTTTGGTAGTTTGACCTTGAAATGACATTGACCTTGACCTTGAGTGGTCATTTTTCAAGTCCATTTGGAGTACAATACAAAGTTAATAATGTTTAGACAAACATTTAATCATACCATTAGAAATAATACTGTCAATAGTTGAATACTAAAATTTTAAATAGGGAATCAGCAATCTAAGAATGCCATCTCGGCCAACATGTACATGCATAATAATGTCAGTTTTGACAAAGTTTCAATATTTTGAACTGAAAATTGAACTAATAATAAGAGAATATGTGCTTACCAACACTTTTATCACTTTTAATATCAACTTGAATATAAAACATCTGCTAAAACAAGAAAACAAGTGAGGAAACATCAT
This sequence comes from Spisula solida, assembly GCA_947247005.1. Classification (NCBI taxonomy): domain Eukaryota; kingdom Metazoa; phylum Mollusca; class Bivalvia; order Venerida; family Mactridae; genus Spisula; species Spisula solida. The sequence goes on along the minus strand of OX365948.1, from coordinate 6,671,400 downwards.
TTTTTCAGCTTTTTTTCGTAATTTGACCTTGAAATGACCACGACCTTGACCTCAAAGTGGTCAGTCTTGTATGTCCATTTGATGTATGTTATCAAATGAATAATATCCAAGCAAATATTTGTGACTACATACATAAATAAAAAAATTGCATGAGAACATAGAATTTTAAGTGTATGTGTAAATTATGGCGGCCATCTTGGAAGCCATCTTGGATTTCCGTGTCCGCACCACGCGTTGACAATTTATGCCGGCAGTTCCATATAGTACAGACATAGGCGAACATTTTGGTATATAACATTGCTTGTTCTACTTGAGTTGTCACCTCACCCCAAAAAATCACCAATTGTCACCCCACTATAAATGCTCCCAGTGTGTTTGCGATCTGATAACCTCGATATATGTTTGCGATAATGTCGTGTTGAATAAATCTTGGGCTGGAAATAAATGAATGTTAATTATTGATGTTGATCCCACAAAACATTCTTCTCCGGTAGAAATTGATCAAAGTGGAAAGTTGGAAACACTTGATAACTTCTGTCCGTTTATTCAAAATGATATAGTTGGTATGCCGTTTAATGTGTTATATTTCATTGTGAGCCAAAACTTTTAAAACTTTTTGTAAATATTTCACCTTTATTTATGATGTCATTATTTGTGATAGAATATTGATGATTGTTTGATGTATTAAGCTAAAAATGTTTATAAACTGAAAGTAAATCAAGTTCCTTTCCCTTCCCTTGAAAGCAACCCTATTCCCATATGGCATTTAATTTATCCTTCTAACTCCTAGACCTGTGCTGGTATTTATAAAGCATCTTAGTTAATGGAAATTTAAATATGTTGACTTAGGTCAAATTTTGCGATGTGCTTATTTTCAACAAATTGAAAAAAACAATTATTATTATTATTATAGTAGCTGTCTACATAAGGCATAAACATATGCAAACAATCAACAATTTTGGTTGTATTATTAAGCTGATACACTTAAGGCAATTTTAAGATTTTAAGAAAATTCTTAGTTTTCTGCTAAAAGGCTTTATAAATACCGGCCCTGGGTATAGTTTCTTTTGTATAAAGTCATGTAAGTAAGTCTGTGACCAAATGGACTAAGCATATTGACCAAATTTTGAATACATATGTAATATGATGGACTAAATCTTCAATGACTTCTACACTTGTATTATGAAAGTCCTCATATAATATATGCAAAAGGCTAAACACCACCAAATATGGCACTGACCATACCAAACCATCAACTCCTAACTTAGTATCACTCATTACCAATGTTCGTTTGGGTAACGTGTAACAGTAATACTGGATATTTGAACAATTTCATACAATTCAGTGCATTTGTTTCTAGAATACTTTGATCCTGTTATTTCAGTGGTGAATGTTCACATACCAGAGTTCAACACAAATTCCTATCTGGAGTTTAAGGGTTTAGGGAGAACAGCTCTTCTCTTTATGGAGATAGAAATGGTGATCAAGTCAACGAAACCGAATGGTCTCATACTGTACAACGGCTATACGCTGGATCGTTCCGGTGATTTCATCTCGTTAGCTTTACATGATTCCTACGTAGAGTATAGATTTGACCTCGGCACAGGACCTGCTATAATAAGGTTGGTATATGGATATCTTATTTTACCCTCTACTCCATCCCTTACAATCAGCAAACATCTGTATGAAAAAGATTATTAAACAATACAAGAAGTCTAACAAATGACCCTTTACTCCATGACCCAAAATTAGCACGTTTTTGAAGGACAGGCTTCAACAATCACCTAAAAAGTTGTTTTTTTATTTCTGGATACGGCTCTGACCAGTCAATCTACAATGATTTTCCAATAAACTATGTTAGTAAAACACAGTTGTGCAAATATGAACATATGGAAAGCTAAGAGCTAATTTTGTTCGCTATACTATGTTATTTTGCTGCAGGTAAAATCACTTTGCAATACCGTTCTATAGATTTGTCTATATAATGAATATATTTGCAGTTACTAGCGTATTGTTTTATTATAGTACTTATGCTATCTATAAGTTCTAGGATCATTCTTCAAATTTCAATTCAAGTATTTAATGTACAAAAGGCCTCCAGCCCATACACAAAGTATATACAATACGCTAGTAACTGCAAATATATCCATTGATGTCAACTGTATATGTTAGTAATGTAGTCACGCCATCAAGGAGATTATACAGTTGGTGGGGGAATCATTAATGTAGAAAGCATGTTATTGTTTGTCTCAGCACTGTCAATGCCGTGAAGCATTGCTATAAGAGGTGTCGTTAATCCCAAACATAGTGGATATTTTCCTTGCTAATTGACAGAGAAGACTGATTTATGTCAGGAGCAGGGAAACGTATGTGGTTGTACACATGTAATTCTAATTACTATTAGTGAAGGAAGATGAAAAACACTGAAATATTGTGCAAGGAAGATAATTATGTTCAAGTGGGTTTTTTAACCTCCATAATTAACGTTTTATGTTGGAATTAAGTCAATATTTTTTATTCTTAATTTCTCTTAAATGTCGACTCAAATATAGGGAAGTTTGTTACCAGGCATGCTGTAAAATTGGCTTATGTGTCTTGCAGGAATAGATAGCGTTAATATAAAAGCAATTTTGTCAGTATTTAGGGAATAATGTCGGAAATACAATTCTTCTAACCTAATAACCATTGCCATATTCATTCATAAGCGGGTTTTTAAGTGAGTTTTTCTTATGGAAAAGTGATTATTCAATAGGAGAATTCAGGGGAGAGAGATTTCCAAGTTTATTATTGGTGGAATTTGTATCAATTGAATCATGAGTAAATAGTCTAACCTGTCTTAAGTAGACAGTCAATTAATACATCAAATATAGCTCCTGAAAGTGATACATCAAATCAAATATAGCTCCTGCAAGTGATGCATCAAATATAGCTCCTGAAAGTGATGCATCAAATATAGCTCCTGAAAGTGAAAGATGGTGGCTGTACGTCTAATATAGCTCCTGCAAGTGATGCATCAAATATAGCTCCTGAAAGTGATACATCATATATAGCTCCTGCAATTGATGCTTCAAATATAGCTCCTGCAAGTGATGCATCAAATATAGCTCCTGAAAGTGAAAGATGATGGCTGTACATCAAATATAGCTCCTGAAAGTGAAAGAAGATGGCTGTACATCTAATATAGCTCCTGCAAGTGATGCATCAAATATAGCTCCTGAAAGTGATACATCAAATATAGCTCCTGCAAGGGATACGTTAAATATAGCTCCTGCAAGTGATACATCAAATATAGCTCCTGAAAGTGATACATCAAATATAGCTCCTGAAAGTGATACATTAAATATAGCTCCTGAAAGAGATACATCAAATATAGCTCCTGAAAGTGAAAGATGATGGCTGTACATTCAATAAAATTGATATAATTAGCTGCATATATATAGTCAGGTGATTGCTTCATTGAGGTTTCACTAACAAAGGACTGGTGATTACTTCAAATGAGGTTTCACTAACAAAGGACAGGTGATTGCTTCATTGAGGTTTTACTAACAAAGGACAGGTGATTGCTTCATTGAGGTTTCACTAACAAAGGACAGATGATTGCTTCATTGAGGTTTCACTAACAAAGGACTGGTGATTGCCTCATTGAGGTTTCACTAACAAAGGATTGGTGATTGCTTCATTGAGGTTTCACTTTCAAAGATTTGGCTGTAAATGTTAATGTATGTTTTGTAGGTCTCCTCGACCAATCACACTAAACAAATGGCATTGGATCAAGATATCTCGTACCGGTATGGAGGGCATACTAGAGATAGATGATGAAACTGTCGCTATCGGTCAATCACAGGGAGCGTTTACACAACTTACAGTTACACAGAGTCTATATATTGGTGGACATAAAAACTTTGATGAGACATCAAGAAATGCAAATGTAACACTGGCGTTCGAAGGTTGTATTCAAAAGGTAAATCATTACTTTATTCAATTTGACAATGAATAGATTGCACCTATAGTGACTGTATCACACTACATCAGTAAAGGGTATGCATGTTTATTCTCTTTCATTGCATGCAAATCATTTTCTATGACCATCGAAGGTTTATATTGAGCTTCACATATGTGAAAATTAACTATATTCATTAGATCGCAGATTATATCCCTTTCGTAACAGTAAGATAAGTATAAGTTAGAATGATATTATACATAATTATAAGCATGGTGATTGACAATGCCCAAAACACTTGAGCTGAATCTCTCGTTGGATTTTGATCCCAATGGAACTTGGAGTTCTTTGGTGAATTCCACTGTACTGTACAAGTGGATATTTCAACAGGTAAGAAGTTAGCAAATTCTGAATTTCAGACATTTGTCGTGCGGATAAATAAACTTGTGAGTTTATTTATTAATTGAGATCTTCGTTGGTGAAAATTTTCGCTAAAGGAAATGTTAGCGAACTCAGTAAATTCAGGGCATTTCCTAGTATTTCAATGATGCTAACTTTACCTCCTCTACAGTTTGTACCATATTAATGAGTCTGTCGATGGTTGTACTATTACTACTTGCAATGATCTAGTAGACAGTTGTAACATTTGGTGTTACCTTTGTTATAACATTGATGTATTTTGTTGTAACTTTTGGCGGACATCCAGTTAGGTGGAAACAGAGACATTTTGTAAGTTATTGTGTGCAAGTCAATCAATCTATTACCACGAGTCAATGATCCGAGAGTGATCAATATTACATCTGTGATTAGTCTCGGTGTTACGGAAGCTTGCAATGATTGGTCCTGGTGTTTTAGAAGCTTAAAATGATGCAGTATGTGAATTGTGATGTAAACCACATTTCACCTTCTGCGTCATTGTTTTGATTATATTCGTATCATGTGCAGTATAGTGTTAACAAATATTGCTCAGGAGATCTGACTATAATTGTTGTGAATTATTCTACCAGTATATGACAAGAATTGTTATCATTACAAAGTGAAAGATTATTCAACTGTCAATAACATGGAATATAGGTCTGTGGTTAACACTGACTTGACTTTATGAAGGAGTCAGCTTTCTAAACATACATAGTTTATGTTATATTTGCAGTGTGATTTCTCTGTTCTATCAACAATGATAGATATATAAAATCTGCATCATTACAATATATACAAATACTTTACATCATAACTCAACTAAAATTCATTAACCAGACCTCTGGTGGGTGTTTCTGCCTCGGGAATGGTGGGTGTGTCAGGGTGCATTACTGCCTCAGGAATGGTGGGTGTGTCAGGGTGCATCACTGCCTCGGGAATGGTGGGTGTGTCAGGGTGCATCACTGCCTCAGGAATGGTGGGTGTGTCAGGGTGCATCACTGCCTCAGGAATGGTGGGTGTGTCAGGGTGTATCACTGCCCCGGGAATGGTGGGTGTGTCAGGGTGTATCACTGCCCCGGGAATGGTGGGTGTGTCAGGGTGTGTCACTGCCTCGGGAATGGTGGGTGTGTCAGGGTGTGTCACTGCCTCAGGAATGGTGGGTGTGTCAGGGTGTGTCACTGCCTCGGGAATGGTGGGTGTGTCACTGCCTCGGGAATGATGGGTGTGTCAGGGTGTGTCACTGCCTCGGGAATGGTGGGTGTGTCAGGATGTGTCACTGCCTCGGGATGTGTCAGGGTGTGTCACTGCCTCGGGAATGGTGGGTGTGTCAGGGTGTGTCACTGCCTCGGGAATGGTGGTTGTGTCAGGGTGTGTCACTGCCTCGGGAATGGTGGTTGTGTCAGGGTGTGTCACTGCCTCGGGAATGGTGGTTGTGTCAGGGTGTGTCACTGCCTCGGGAATGGTGGGTGTGTCAGGGTGTTTCCGCCTCGGGAATGGTGGGTGTGTCAGGGTGTATCACTGCCTCGGGAATGGTGGGTGTGTCACTGCCTCGGGAATGGTGGGTGTGTCAGGGTGTATCACTGCCTCGGGAATGGTGGGTGTGTCACTGCCTCGGGAATGGTGGGTGTGTCAGGGTGTTTCCTCCTCGGGAATGGTGGGTGTGTCATTGCCAATAGAATAGGAGGTTGCAGGTTCTGTCCCAGGTTACAGGTTTTTTGCTTGGTATTTAGCATACATATAATAATAATAATAATAATGACTTTATTTTACGAGGTTAACACATTTGCATATAAACACAATCTTCCATGCAGACCTCAACATATAATAGATACATTTAACATGATAGTGACAAACACAGTAATATTTACGAATGAAATGAAAGTAGCCAAACTTAACAATTGAATGATAGTCGATAATACACATTAACTAAGATGAATAATGAAAAGTTTGTATAAACACGATTTAGCTATTCAAATAGACACTATAGGTACATGAGTCTGATGACTGGTCAACTATATACCTAGCTACATTTACTATTCATTGCATGTTTCCAGATGACAGTAAACAATCGACCAATGAATCTGATACATGATGCACTATCTGGTGTGAATGTTGAGAGCTGCGAACATCCATGTATCGGACAACCATGTTTACATAATGGTGAATGTATACCAAAGAAAGATGTCTACACATGCTACTGTCCACTTGGTTACTCCGGCAAGAATTGTCAGAAAGGTATGTATGATTGTACAGTAGAACTTCGATGCCTCGAACAGTACTTGCCTCGAACACCCTAGATGCCTCGAACTGGTTCTTCGGTCCCGGCAAATCCCTTCTTTATTCATATAGTGAAACAATAGATCACTCAAACTGATTGGACAGTCCCTCGCTATGATTTACCTGTAGATGGGTGGGCCAATGCAAGTTTTCGCACCTTTCACTAAGTGTTGAACTCAATTGTTTGACCGCGGGTAGTCGGCGACAGGTGTATTAACAAGTTATGATAATTACTGTACAGATGTATACCTAACAATAGTTCGCATTGTATAACGAGTTTTTGAGAAACTTAAACACTTATAGATCCATTTAATAGCTAACGAAGGCCAACCAGGAAATAATAATTTAATTAATTTTTGTTAATAAAATTCAGAAGCAACAACATATCAGAATAAAATAATCATTTTTAAAAGTATCATACGTTAAAAGTGTTAGTTTCAGTATCATTTATTTATTGGTAGTCGAACTTGACATCGAACATGATAATAATTTGTGACTCGCTGCTTTATATAAATGCGCTGTGTAACAAGTTACCTTAGTAAGACTTGTAAACATTCAAAGAACTTGCCGAAGATACATCAGATTTCAGGTCAATTTTGTCTAAATATATTATGTTTTATTATTATAATGAATAATGTTAAAATGATACACATGCATTATTTCAGTACAGTAATTATGCAATGCACACACGGATTTTTATGCCAACATCAGTTCGAAATTATATTTGAATACCATAGATGCCTCGAACACCCTAGATGCCTCGAACTATTTTCCCAGTCCGAAGGTAGTTTGAGGCATCGAAGTTCTAGCATTATCCCCCTTGCTCAGCATAGTTAGTTCCATGTTACTACTGGTTTGTCCAGTGTGAGGATAATGTGACTGGGGAGTCAACATGTAACTGCTGATTTGTCCAGTGTCAGGATAATGTGACTGGGGAGTCAACATGTAACTGCTGGTTTGTTCAGTGTCAGGATAATGTGACTGGGTAGTCAACATGTAACTGCTGGTTTGTTCAGTGTCAGGATAATGTGACTGGGGAGTCAACATGTGACTGCTGGTCTGTCCAGTGTCAGGATAATGTGACTGGGGAGTCAACATGTAACTGCTGGTTTGTCCAGTGTCAGGATAATGTGACTGGGGAGTCAACATGTAACTGCTGGTTTGTCCAGTGTCAGGATAATGTGACTGGGTAGTCAGCATGTGACTGCTGGTTTGTCCAGTGTCAGGATAATGTGACTGGGTCGTCAACATGTGACTGCTGGTTTGTCCAGTGTCAGGATAACGTGACTGGGGAGTCAACATGTAACTGCTGGTTTGTTCAGTGTCAGGATAATGTGACTGGGGAGTCAACATGTAACTGCTGGTTTGTTCAGTGTCAGGATAATGTGACTGGGGAGTCAACATGTAACTGCTGGTTTGTCCAGTGTCAGGATAATGTGACTGGGGAGTCAACATGTGACTGCTGGTTTGTCCAGTGTCAGGATAATGTGACTGGGGAGTCAACATGTGACTGCTGGTTTGTTCAGTGTCAGGATAATGTGAGTGGGTAGTCTACATGTGACTGCTGGTTTGTTCAGTGTCAGGATAATGTGACTAGGTAGTCAACATGTGACTGCTGGTTTGTCCAGTGTCAGGATAATGTGACTGGGTAGTCAACATGTGACTGCTGGTTTGTCCAGTGTCAGGATAACGTGACTGGGGAGTCAACATGTAACTGCTGGTTTGTTCAGTGTCAGGATAATGTGAGTGGGTAGTCTACATGTGACTGCTGGTTTGTCCAGTGTCAGGGTAACTTGACTGGGTAGTCAACATGTGACGGCTGGTTTGTCCAGTGTCAGGATAACGTGACTGGGTAGTCAACATGTGACTGCTGGTTTGTTCAGTGTCAGGATAATGTGACTGGGGAGTCAACATGTGACTGCTGGTTTGTCCAGTGTCAGGATAACGTGACTGGGGAGTCAACATGTAACTGCTGGTTTGTTCAGTGTCAGGATAATGTGAGTGGGGAGTCAACATGTAACTGCTGGTTTGTTCAGTGTCAGGATAATGTGACTAGGTAGTCTACATGTGACTGCTGGTTTGTCAAGTGTCAGGATAATGTGAGTGGGTAGTCAACATGTGACTGCTGGTTTGTCCAGTGTCAGGATAATGTGAGTGGGTAGTCAACATGTAACTGCTGGTTTGTCCAGTGTCAGGATAATGTGAGTGGGTAGTCAACATGTGACTGCTGGTTTGTCCAGTGTCAGGATAATGTGAGTGGGTAGTCAACATGTAACTGCTGGTTTGTTCAGTGTCAGGATAATGTGAGTGGGTAGTCAACATGTAACTGCTGGTTTGTTCAGTGTCAGGATAATGTGACTGGGTAGTCAACATGTAACTGCTGGTTTGTTCAGTGTCAGGATAATGTGAGTGGGTAGTCAACATGTAACTGCTGGTTTGTTCAGTGTCAGGATAATGTGAGTGGGTAGTCAACATGTAACTGCTGGTTTGTTCAGTGTCAGGATAATGTGACTGGGTAGTCAACATGTAACTGCTGGTTTGTCCAGTGTCAGGATAATGTGAGTGGGTAGTCAACATGTAACTGCTGGTTTGTTCAGTGTCAGGATAATGTGAGTGGGTAGTCAACATGTAACTGCTGGTTTGTCCAGTGTCAGGATAATGTGAGTGGGTAGTCAACATGTGACTAAAATGCTGTTGACCAGTAGGAACAGTATATGTGTATAAAATGTGTCTCTGGTATAGCTGTTTAGTGATTCAATAAATTCCACTGCAGCTTTGCATAAGTAATAAGCAAGTCAAGATTAAAAGATGGAAAACCCTCGAGTCTTGTTTGTATCGTTATTGACAAGGTCATAGGCATACCATACAAAGTTACACATCTTCAGGGCATTTGCTGATGATGTAAGTCGCATATCTCTATAAGCTGTCTAAAAGTTGCATTATGTCTAAAATAATTCATATTTGGTGCACTTTATTCATTAAGATGAATAAATGAATATTGTCTGAAGAAACAGATATATAAAGCAATGCTTGGGGGTTGGAGGGGGGGGGGGACTTGTCTGACCTTACTTCACTTGATCCAGACCAATTTACTTTTAGCACATGGAGTAACCATTTCACCATCTGACTGAATAGAATCAAGTTATTTATTGGACTCCATTTGTAAAACTAATTCCATCAATGACTCTCTTGTCTGGACTACTTCCTGTGTTGCTATCTTATTGTCTAGTATTGTATGGTAGCTATAGGTTATTTAAGGTAATGGTATACCATAGTCTGATTCAGCCGTTGTAAAAGCTATTAAAATAGTCTAATTCAGAAGTGGTAGTGGCTATGAAATTGTTTTATTCAAGGGTAGTAAAGGCAATGAAAATGTGCAATTTAGAAATTGTAAAGGCTATAAAATAGTTTAATTCAGATACTGTAAAGGTAATTTGATTAGAAATACCATAGTCTAATTTGAAGGTTGTAAAGGCTATAAAATAGTCTAATTCTGAAGGAGTTAAGACAATGAAGTCAAAACAAGATTAAATTCAAGCCTCAGATTAAGCCTATGTTTTCACTTGGAAACCAGTAACAAAATAATTAGACTTATTTGATAATAATATGGAGTGGAGCACTCAGGGGACTGATCAATTACAGTCGAGGACATAACATTAGGAGTCCTACACAGATTCCTACCTGACTGTTGTACTTCTCATACTCCATTTAACCTCCCTTACCTTTTCCAACTAACTGATACCACAGAAATGAACAAATGAGCTTCTCTTGAAAATTCTTGAATTATGGAATAATCTGTCAAAAAACATCGTTAAATCCATTTATTATTTAAAGTTGCAAAATACATTACTTTACTAAATTTAAGACAATTATGTGCTGTTACTTGTTTTTTGTTAAAATAAAACCATTCTACTGAGACAATATAAAACAAATGTTACATGTCACATTTTCTATTCTTTTTCTTAAATTTATATATTTTTGTGATGCCTCAATGTCTGATAGTAGTTATTTCCTGGCTCTCAATTCTACAGAACTATTTTAGATATGATGTTTAACTCACTGCGTGATACAGGGCTGCATATTGTTGAGTGGATTACACTCTTGACTACAGATTGAGAGGTCCTTTAATGGAATCTCTGCCAGGGCACTTGATCATTTCTGAAACACTTTTTAGCTCACTGGCACAAAGTGACAGAGTGAGCTTTTGTGATCACTCTTCGTCCGTCGTCCGTCAACAATTGGCTTGTGTAGACACTAGAGGTCACAATTTTGACTTATTCTTTATGAAACGTGGTCACAATGATCATCTCAACAAAATCTAGGCCAAGTTTGATATTGGGTCATCTCAGGTCAAAAACTAGGTCACTAGGTCAAATCATAGACAAACCTTGTGTAGTCACTAGAGGTCACAATTTTGACTTAATCTTTATGAAACTTGGTCACAATGATCATGTCAACAAAATCGAGGTTAAGTTTGATAATGTGTCATCCGGGGTCAAAAACTAGGTCACAAGGTCAAATCATAGAAAAACCTTGTGTAGTCACTAGAGGTCACAATTTTGACTTAATCTTTATGAAACTTGGTCACAATGATCATCTCAACAAAATATAGGTCAAGTTCGATATTGGGTCATCCGGGGTCAAAAACTAGGTCACCAGGTCAAATCATAGAAAAACCTCTGTATTCACTAGAGGTCATAGTTTCGACCTTATCTTTATGAAACTTGGTCACAATGATCATCCCAACAAAATCTAGGTCAAGCTCGATATTGGGTCATCAGGGGTCAAAAACTAGGTCACGAGGTCAAATAATAGAAAACCCTCTTGTAGTCACTAGAAGTCATTATTTCGACCTCAACTTTATGAAACTTGGTCACAATGAACATATCAACAAAATCTAGGTCAAGTTTGATATTTAGTCATCCAGGGTCAAAACCTAGGTCACAAGGTCAAATCATAGAAAAACCTCTTGTAGCCACTAGAGGTCACAATGTTGACTTAATCTTTAAGAAACTTGATCACAATGGTTATCTCAACAAAATCTAGGTCAAGTTTGATATTGGGCCACCCGGGGTCAAACTCTAGGTCACATGGTCAAGTCATAAGAAAACATGCAATAGAGGCTGAATTTTCTTTAATCTTACTCAGTAAATGTAAATGATTACCTAGGTCACCATTTGGGTGTGCATGTGCAACTACGACAGGTGAGCAACCTAGGGCCCTTTGGGCCCTCTTGTCTTTGTTTCCCACCCAACTAGAGATGAACTGGTTGGTAAGCCAGAGGTAGTCTCGTATGTATCGGTGCTGTACACCAGGAATGTTAACATCTAGGAGTTTCATTCATAATGAGATAGGGTGTCACACCCAGATTCCTTGTATCATCCAACTGTCTCTTGCTTCCAAGTCGGAGGTCATGGGCTGATCTGGCAGGGGGAAAAAATGGTCTGTCTCAGTGAAGACAAAAAAACATTTGAGGTCAAAGGTCAATGTGACCTGACCTTGACTTTTAATGCAAAATTATGAATAAGTTGCAGTACAGAAGAGTGCATACATGCTTCTTAGATATCTCTTGTTTGACATTATGCCTCCTCCTTTTTCGCCTGGTAACACGTTTTCTCTCTACATCCCCATTGGACAATTGTCCGACTTGTTTGGGTGTGGCAATGTTATCAACATCGTTTGTGTCACATGCTTCTCCAAAGTCAACTCATCAGAACTTTTTATCAGCATGTGAAGTTGTATTATATCAATTTACATGTAACAAGGGGTTTGATTTTTGCTAGGACCAGCAGAGTTTCTGCAAAGTTATTGCACTTGTAGCGGAGTTATTGCACTTGGAGCAGAGTTATTGCACTTGTAGCAAAGCTATTGCACTTGTAGCAGAGTTATTGCACTTGTAACAGAGTTATTGCACTTATAATGGAGTTATTGCACTTGGAGCGGAGTTATTGCACTTGGAGCAGAGTTATTGCACTTGTAGCAAAGCTATTGCACTTGTAGCAGAGTTATTGCACTTGTAACAGAGTTATTGCACTTATAATGGAGTTATTGCACTTGGAGCAGAGTTATTGCACTTGTAGCAGAGTTATTGCACTTGTAGCAAAGCTATTGCACTTGTAGCAGAGTTATTGCACATGTAACAGAGTTATTGCACTTATAATGGAGTTATTGCACTTGGAGCGGAGTTATTGCACTTGTAGCAGAGTTATTGCACTTGCAGCAGAGTTATTGCACTTGTAGTTGTGTTATTGCACTTGTTTTAGAATATCCAGGTCTGCTGTTGTTGTTGCTTTACCTTTCTACTTTCTCTTATTTACAGAGGTTGATAGAGACATATTGAAACCAAAGTTTACATCAGAGAGTTATCTCAAATATTCTCAAAAAAGTATTGCTAAAAGGTAGGTTTTAGTTTCTACCCATTACTCTGTCATGTCTTGTATTGTAAGTAATATGTAAGATGATGATCCTCGTGACCTATTAACACTGTCTTAATGTAAACCAATCATTTAGAAGCAATATTTGATTATTTGCTTAGAACAAATTGAGGACTCCGTGCAAAACTGTTGTAACTACATCAATTTATATAGGCATGTACAATAGTTTTGCACTAACCCCGAAATGCTTGTAGCGTTATTTTTCAAGTGGCATTATTGATGGTCCAGTGGATAGTTCTCTTGACTACAAATCAAAAGGTCCCTGGTTCAATTCAAGGCCGTGGATGGTATTCAATATTGATCTTATTTAATTGGAGAATAAGGATAGCCAATCATATCGCCGGTTACTGACCAAGAGTTTAATATGGAGTGATCTGATTGGTTGTCCTTATCCTTAAGTCAAGTTTGATCAATATTGAAAACCACCTGGGACGGTGTCGTTTCTGAAACACTTTTCAGTGTGTCCAACCTAAGCTAAAGGTGAACTAGTTGATAACCCAGAGGTAGTTTGGCGTGTGTCGGTGCTGTACACTGGGAACTTTAAACAACCAAGGAGCCTATTCTGAAAGAGCTTGGGTATCACACCTGGATTCCTTGTATCACACAACTGTCTATTCCCTCAAAATTAGAAGTCATAGGCCAATCTGACTGGGAAAAATGAATGACCCTGCAATAATGACTGCCTCAGTAGAACACAAAACAAAATAGTGTTATTTAAGATTTTAACTTTATTTGTTGGTTTGCCAATAATGTGTTGGAAAAGATTTTTTTTCAAATTGGGTAAAGAACATTATTTTACGTTTCTGTTTTAAGAAAATTAATGTCAATATTGTCAATATTGTCAATCATTTAATATCTCTGTTTACATAATTATGTGTTCTAGGGTTGGTGGGGATACATTCGATGTACACTTCTCAATAAAGCCAGGATCCAGAAATGGTCTCTTACTTTGGAGTGGACCTACCATAATGCAGGCAACCAGTGATTATATTGCTGTGGGTTTGAAAGAGGGTGCTTTACAGTTCCGTTACAATCTGGGTAGTGGTGAAGCTATTATCACATACAATGATACCAATCTATATGATGGACTGTGGCACAATATTCATGTCAGAAGGTTAGTAATGGAATCTTTATATTTCTTTTTTGGATGGCACCATGATCAAGTTGGTTACACTCTTGACTATAGTATTTCTTTCTAGGGAGGCACCATGATCAAGTTGGTTACACTCTTGACTATAGTATTTCTTTCTAGGGAGGCACCGTGGTCAAGTTGGTTACACTCTTGACTATAGTATTTCTTTCTAGGGAGGCACCGTGGTCAAGTTGGTTACACTCTTGACTATATTTCAAGAGGTTCCTGGCTTGAATTACGGCTGGGGCACTCAGTTATTTCTATAGTGGTTTCAGTATTTTCCAAACAAATATAGATGAACTGGTTGGTAACCCAGATGTGGTCTGGTTGTATCAGTGCTGTACACCGGGCATGTTAATGAATCAATAACACAACTGTTTCTTCCTTTAAAGCTGGAGATGATTAGGCAGAAAAAAAAACGAATGACCATGCACTTACAACTGTTTCTGTCAAATGCAATCAAACAGACATTATGATTATTTGTACAAGTACAAGGAGCAAGTAAATGTGATTGAAATGACATTGTATTGTTACCAGAGATACATGTATGTTAAACCTGCATGTTTCATTGCTACTTTATTTAGTTTCCTGAAATACATGTGTTTAAATGAATATTGTTCATGGAACTGTGTTGGTTATTCCCGAAATAGAATTTAGATAGTTGTTTGTTAATGAAATAAGACTTTGATGATTTCAGAGACAAACAGAATGGATATTTGACAGTAGATGGAAAAGATGCAGTAGGACGATCAAAGGGCAGTTATACAATGTTAAACACAAATAAAATCCTATATATAGGTATGTACAATATAATGTTATAATGTCTGTATTCTTCTCCTTTACTCTTTGGAAGAAACTTTCAATAAATGGTCTAAAATATCAGAGATTCACCTTTAAGCATTGCTTTAGTTTTACAGTTAGAAGAGCAAGTGTTCCCAATTAGTTCTGGTAAATACATTAGTGGAAATGTTACAGTAATCACATGGTATTGAAGTGTTGGATATTTCATTCTAGTCACCATTTTAGCACATGCACTCATTCACATGGCCTTCCTCCCAGTAGTTTCCTGGCCCAACTCTGGAAGATTGTCACAAATAATTGTACTACGTTGTACATGCTTGCATCTCCTACTGAATGCAATTTGTATCTTGAAGACAGTTGATTATGTTGTTTTCATTATCGATTCCATGCATGCTCATTGACAGTTTTTTAGCTCACCTGTCACAAAGTGACAGAGTGAGCTTTTGTGATCACTCTTCGTCCGTCGTCCGTCGTCCGTCCGTCCGTCCGTCAACAATTGGCTTGTGTAGACACTAGAGGTCACAATTTTACCCTAATCTTGATGAAACTTGGTCACAATGATCATCTCAACAAAATCTAGGTCAAGTTCGATATTGGGTCATCCGGGGTCAAAAACTAGGTCACTAGGTCAAATCATAGAAAAACCTTGTGTAGTCACTAGAGGTCACAATTTTGACTTAATCTTTATGAAACTTAGTCACAATGATCATCTCAATAAAATCTAGGTCAAGTTTGATATTGGGTCATCCGGGGTCAAAAACTAGGTCACTAGGTCAAATCATAGAAAAACCTTGTGTAGTCACTAGAGGTCACAATTTTGACTTAATCTTTATGAAACTTAGTCACAATGATCATCTCAATAAAATCTAGGTCAAGTTTGATATTGGGTCATCTGGGGTCAAAAACTAGGTCACTAGGTCAAATCATACAAAAACCTTGTGTAGTCACTAGAGGTCATAATTTTGATTTAATCTTTATGAAACTTGGTCACAATGATAATCTCGACAAAATCTAGGTCAAGTTCGATATTGGGTCATCTGGGGTCAAAAACTAGGTCACAAGGTCAAATCATAGAAAAACCTTGTGTAGTCACTAGAGGTCACAATTTTGATTTAATCTTTATGAAACTTTGTCACAATGATCATCTCGACAAAATCTAGGTCAAGTTCGATATTGGGTCATCTGGGGTTAAAAACTAGGTCACAAGGTCAAATCATAGAAAAACCTTGTGTAGTCACTAGAGGTCACAATTTTGGTCTAATCTTTATGAAACTTGGTCACAATGATCATCTCCACAAAATCAAGGTCAAGTTTGATATGGGGTCATCTTTGGTCAAAAACTAGGTCACTAGGTCAAATCATAGAAAAACCTTGTGTAGTTACTAGAGGTCACAATGTCGACCTTATCTTTATGAAACTTGGTCACAATGGTCATCTCAACAAAATCTAGGTCAAGTTTGAAATTGGTTTATCTGGGGTCAAAAACTAGGTCATTAAGTCAAATCATATAAAAACCTTGTGTAGTCACTAGAGGTCACAATATTGGCCTTATCTGTATGAAACTTGGTCACAATGATCATCTCTACAAAATCTAGGTCAAGTTCGACAGGTGAGCGACCTAGGGCCCTTTGGGCCCTCTTGTTTCTAAATAACTTGCAAACCATTATAGGTATCAACTTCAAACTTCAAACATAAGCTCACATCAACAGTACGCTATTATATGGCAAGTTACATAACTCTAGCTACAATATTGGAAGAATTATGGCGCTTTGTAAAATTCAAATTTTCCTAATTTTTCTGCTTTTTTTAGCTCACCTGTCACAAAGTGACAGAGTGAGCTTTTGTGATCACTCTTCGTCCGTCGTCCGTCCGTCATCCGTCCACAATTTGTTTGTGTAGACACTAGAGGTCAAAATTTTGGCCTAATCTTTATGAAACTTGGTCACAATGATCACCTCAACAAAATCTAGGTCAAGTTCGATATTGGGTCATTCGGAGTCAAAAACTAGGTCACAAGGTCAAATCATAGAAAAATCTTGGGTAGTCACTAGAGGTCACAATTTTGAACTTATCTTTATGAAACTTGGTCACAATGATCATCTCAACAAAATCTCGGTCAAGTTCGATATTGGGTTATCCAAGTTCATAAACTAGGTCACAAGGTCAAATCATAGAAAAACCTTGTGTAGTCTGTAGAGGTCACAATTTTGACTTAATCTTTATGAAACTAGGTCACAATGATCATGTCAACAAAATCTAGGTCAAGTTCGATATTGGGTCATCCGGGGTCAAAAACTAGGTCACAAGGTCAAATCATAGAAAAACCTTGTGTAGTCACTAGAGGTCACAATTTTGGCCTTATCTTTATGACACTTGGTCACAATGATCATGTCAACAAAATCTAGGTCAAGTTCGATATTGGGTCATCCGGGGTCAAAAACTAGGTCACAATGTCAAATCATAGAAAAACCTTGTATAGTCATTAGAGGTCACAGTTTTGGTCTAATCTTTATGAAACTTGGTCACAATGATCATCTCAATAAAATTGAGGTCAAGTTCAATATTGGATCATCCGGGGTCAAAAACTAGGTCACAAGGTCAAATTACTTCAATATGTCATTGGGTCTAAATGTGATGTAAATTATAAAGCATAAGAATATTTGAAAACCTTGTACAGTATGCAATAGAGGCTACCATTGGGGGTTCATGAACAACTAGGACAGGTGAGCGACCTATGGCCCTTTGGGCCCTCTTGTATAACTTTAACAATGATTTTGAATGCTAATACTCTTTTCACCAGGGCTTTTCCTAGCTGATGCACAAAATTGAATATGGGCATCATTTCCTACTCTAAATTCTTGTTTTACCACTTGTAGTGGAAATCTGATCAGTTTTGCATTGAGCCCCCTCAGTAAGTTTTATCAATTCAGTGTTATACTCGTATCTAGTCTGCAGTGGAAATAATTCAGTGTTATACTTGTATCTAGTCTGCAGTGGAAATAATTCAGTGTTATACTCGTATCTAGTCTGCAGTGGAAATAATTCAGTGTTATACTTGTATCTAGTCTGCAGTGGAAATAATTCAGTGTTATACTTGTATCTAGTCTGCAGTGGAAATAATCCAGTGTTATACTTGTATCTAGTCTGCAGTGGAAATAATTCAGTGTTATACTCGTATCTAGTCTGCAGTGGAAATAATTCAGTGTTATACTTGTATCTAGTCTGCAGTGGAAATAATTCAGTGTTATACTCGTATCTAGTCTGCAGTGGAAATAATTCAGTGTTATACTCGTATCTAGTCTGCAGTGGAAATAATTCAGTGAGTTCTTGCTTCATGTTCTTCCTACTACAATTTTGATCTTATTATTATATGGATGTCTTGCTGTAATATATTGTACTTGAAAACAATTCAGATAATGCAATATTCCCTATGGGATTCTGTCCCTTTCCCCAAAACCTATAAAAAGGGGTGGCAAATTCACGAATGAACCTGGACTTTTTCCCTATACCTCTGAAAATGGGTGTGACATAATCCCAATTCGACCTTAGCCCTTTTTTCACAACTTTCTAAAAAAGGACCTGTTAACTGATTGACTGAACTGTTTGACTTTGTCTTTGTTGTTATAGGTGGTATGACAGACGTGCCGCATGGAACGTTACATAAGTTTACGACAGGATACGCGGGCTGTATACAAGATGTTGTGTTAGATGAAGATTTCTCGATGAATCTCCTCAATACAGCAGACAGTGGACGTAATGTCGTACCTTGCTCATAGCATCTTGTGTTTTATCCATCAGTGGACATGTTGTGTATGAACTATGATTGTGAAAACGTGTGCTATGATTTACTCTTAGTGACAGAACTTTCACTAATCTGATACGATTTTGTTACTCTAACAAGTCAACCTGGTCCTATCACCTTCTATTATAGTGTAGCATCACTAAACTGAACTCAATATCCTGTATGTTTGCGTAACTGTACCATAAGAGTGTAAAAATAACAATGGTGATAGGAGGACAGATAAACACAGAGTATTCATGAGTACCAGTCCAATGTAGCTGCAATATAGCATAATTGGATTAGGCTTGTAGACATGCTGAGTACACAGAGGGCACTTGCCTCTGTGAGAAATTACCCAAACAAGCATGTTTTTTAAGAAAAAAAAAGCCTAAAATAGACCCTAACAAATATATGCCTCGGTGCTTGTTTTGTCTCTGGCTACGGCCATTATTAATAGTTGATTAGTTGCTTATATTTAACTTTAAACTGTGTTTCCATAAAATGGAAATTGATAATTCTTCGCAAGAATTAGGCTTGTAATATATTCATGCATAAAGGTTGTGTACCAGGCTAATATTTTCGTACAGTAAATCAGGTTTCTGGTTTTGAACACAATATGCAGATCTTAAATCCTGATCAGGTTAATAATTACTAGTAATAACATCAGATAGAAAGTCACCTACCAGGGGAATGCATATTTCATCTTTTATATATGAAGGTATCCAGTCAGGAGCCATCTAGCATGCTGTACGACCTGCCACAAGTTTGTCTGTGGCCAAAATATGTTTATGAGTTTCTCATTGCATGTCTAAGTTAGTCCATTTGTGAATGAATTGTTATGTTTAATGTGTCTGTAGATTCTAGCATCTGTCACAGATACACATGTTAGATGTTTGAGGTAAAACATTTCCCAATAAAAAAAATTGTTGAAATGTGCTATCATTCCATAATGTCAGGCCTGATGTTATAAGGCTGCCTGTGACTGCCCCATTACAGCTTATGTTGTGTCATCTTGCATATCATGTCTCTCACATGTTACATTAGGTGGGAGGGGGGAGACGTATTGATTTTGTACTGGATATCTGTCTGCAGCCTCGATGGATGTCACAAAGTTTGTCTGGACTTTTCTCCTTAACCACTGGTCCATTTTCAAATCAGTCTGACATGAATACTTGGTACCATACCTAGTTGTGTGTAGTGTCAAGAATTTTAGGTCAGATCATTTTTGCAAGAGATAGGGACATTTGTGGGAGACATTTATTTTTGTGTCAAAAACACTTCTAGTTTACCTTATATATAAACCATTGTATCTCTGAGCATAACTCTGTATTGTATTGTATAATTGACAATCTGTATTTTATGTCATAATACGAGGGGCATTCTTTTAAGTTCCAGGAAAAGTGCTCTATAATGTTCATCAGGTGTTCAAATTACTTCAAATTTGGCATTTGAATAGAAAAATCCGTGATACATACTTACTTTAATTCTTATCAATTCTAATGTTTCAAGTCTAGATTTCCTGCCAAGGACAAATATGTACATTTGCCTATGCTAAAAATCATTAGGTTTAACGAATGTCAAAATTTCTCTGAAACATTTGCTGGAACTTAAAACGCCCCTTGTATTGTTATATGTTTTCTTGTTTGTATAACTTCAATAATTGGTCCCGAAATATAACAATTGTTGATTTTCATTTTATTATTTATTATAGATTTTTATTAAAAGTTAATGGGTGTTTAGCGCAGAGTGATGACAAGTTTAGCTTCATTATACATTCAAATATGGTGTAGGTGTAGAAATGCTTCATTGAGATAATCTTGACTGTTCACTCCATACTAATTATCTGTCAAAAGTTTACAATTAAATTCATTGGATTGTGCAATTTTGTGTAACAATTTCATTGCATTTTCTACTTAAACATAATCTTAATACTCATGTACTATGTCATTGATTGACTACTGGTTGCTAGTCAGTTTATCACATGCTTGGACTGACTCCATGTCTTTCCAACAAACTCCATCACTCTGATGTAAATATGTTCTTACAAGTTTGTCTCACCCTGCATCATTTGACTGATCCTACGGCAACATCTTACTGAACTATACATTATATATTTTACAGAATTATATTTAAAAGATATTTGAATTAATCATTTACATCCCAACATGTTTTAAGAACTTACTTCACAATCACAAGTAACATATGTCATTTGGTTACTTCGTATAATGGCCTCAATTATTGAAATGCTGATTCCATATTTTATCCTATTTTTTTCAATGAGTACATTAATTAAAGAAGAAAAAATGTCTGATAGATATATAACGTCCTTATTTCACTAAGTGATCATTCGATAGACTGAACTACTCCTATTATGATAAGAAATTGGTGCGCATCTCATGTGCAGCTTTTTGGGACAAATTTCAAGATATCTTGTGTCAAGTCCATTCCCATAATTGGATTGTCTCCCCTATATATTCATTATTTAAGAAATTATGATTACGTAGCTGTGCTTTGGTGCTGATAAAATATAGACACTAGTTTGGATGCGTAGTAATTCAATCACAAGTGCATAGCACGAGTGCTTTAATGTATGCATTCAAACGAGTGCCTATATTTATATAACACAACAAAGTATAGCTTCCTATTCATTATTTCGATTCTAACATCGCCAATGCTCTGCCATTTACAGCACAACAAGACAGGTTAACGTCAAACTACTTTCTTTCCTAGGAACGTTACGTCATTTGTCATAGTATATGACGTCAAACGTGACGTCATCAATCAGCAATGTTTTAACGTTAAAACTAAAACAGTAAATTCGATATAAAGAAAGAAGGCGAATCTCATGTGCTATGTTAGAATAGAAAATAATGAATGAATGAATGATTGATATAGTATAGTAGCGTTATTTGGCAGTTAATGGAGTTAAGGGTTGAAAACAGTTAATAGATAATGGTCTCCGGCCCAGTTGGTATGTGCAATTATTTTTGTGTGGTTTTGTTAATGTTCATTTATGTAATACATGCATATACTTGTAATTTTGTTTAGATCTATCAGCATTTTGTCCCTTTGGTGCAACAAGGTTATATCTCACTATGTACTATGTAGTAAGATACAACCCTGTTGCGCAAAAGGGACAAATTTTGTTTGTTTGTAGTTGTATTGTTTCTTTACATTCTTTAAATCGATCGCTTCTCTACTCCTGAAAAAATCAAATTATGTCTCATATTATCTATTTTTAGGTTGTGTATAATCATATATTGCCATTATACCTATATTGTTGTCGTATTTAATTTGTGCAGTACATTCCATGTTTCTTATCTTCCACTATTAGTTATTTTGCGTGTTGCTATAGCAACAATTTAAGAAACAAACCAGTAATTTATATTTCTCAGTTTCTGACTATTCTCTTTAGTATGTTTGATATTGAATCAACATTATTTGAATAAGTTGAATAAACTTAGACAAGTATTACAATTCTATTGTTGTCTGCTACATTCATTCCATTGACAAACTAGAAAATCTGGGATTGTGTACTGGTTGCCTCCCTTGTGTGGTGTAACTGGTTTTGATAAATTACATTAAATATTACATAACATTTCTTGAATGCTGTGATTATTTTAATCTTGCCATATTGTTGAACTTTTTGTTGTACTTCCCTATAATATATGTTCTGTTTTAATCATTGTTTTCTGGTTGCCATGGATATAGTGTTCTGGTTGCTATGGATATAGTGTTCTGGTTGCCATGTATATAGTGTTCTGGTTGCTAAGGATATAATGTTCTAGTTGCTATGGATATAGTTTTCTAGTTGCTATGGATATAGCTTCCTAGTTGCTATGGATATAGTGTTCTGGTTGCTATGGATATAGTGTTCTGGTTGCTATGGATATAGTGTTCTGGTTGCTATGGATATAGTGTTTTGGTTGCTATGGATATAGTTTTCTGGTTGCTATGGATATAGTTTTCTGGTTGCCACAGTGACTATGAAGGTGCTTGGTATGAGGTTATCTGGGGCAGGTTTGTGTGTTCTTTGTAGTCTTTGTTCTGTAGTCCTGGCTACCACAACAATCCATTGATAATCTATAAGTAGAATCAATTAGAACAAATCAAGTAAGTAAGTAAAGACTTATTTAACGAGGCTACACATTTGGTTTCCCAATCTTCCATGTGGGCCTCAATTGTTTACATTCTTGCAGTTCAAAGCAGTTAACACAAAACTTAAAACAGAAGCTTTATCTTTAAGACAATTATATCATTGTGTGATTAGTATATTATTGAATATTTTGTTCAGATAAATAATTAAAGCAATCTGATTAATAAATCCTATTTCAAAGCCATCAAATATCATCTCATAGCTTTAGATAAATGGATATAACTTTCACACTTGGCTGGTTTAAAATGAGAATGTCATAAGTACTACTTACGACCTTATAAGACTCATACATATTTGAAATCTGCATCAAAAGGCGCTTAGAGCCTATTTTCATGAAAATCTGAACTGGTCATGTTGACCAAACTGACGTTGGAAGAGCTTGTTTTTCCATAAGTAAAGAGAAGTTTACAGACAGTTTTTGTTGTTTTTTCAAAATATCAATTTTGTTCTTACGACCTTTTCATTCTAAACCAGCAATCTCATTTCAGATTTTATGTGATATTTACCAATGTTATAAAAACATTGTACAATGTGAATGCTCAAAGTCGAATACAGATGGGTACATCTGAAAAAGCATACGTTTAAGGTAAACCATTGCCTAAATCATTCATTCACATTAACATTGACAAAAATACACCTTTTTATCATGGTTTATCAGGATTGGGTTTGGCAATGTAAGAAATGTCACAAGTAAATGTGACTAATCTATCTCGTTGTCCCTTTGTTTTTGTGATTGAAACTTGCAGTACAGCCCTGCAAAGTTGTATGCTTAGAGACAAGGAACATGAAATGTCATGCATGGTATCTATGTAGTAAAGGGTTTAGATGAGGAATGTTGTGTCCCATACTTGGCATTGTACATAACTTTATTGTATGTATATGTTCTTACATGATAATGTATGTGAAACTTTACATTTTGAATGTTTTCTTACTATGTTGTAGTTTGTGATGTAACTACCTTTAAAACATGAAATGTTATCTTAATCATTAAACTTGTAAAATACATGTGTTTGTTTGTGTTTCTTTCTATTACCCTTGCAATTGGCTATCCTGGATTGACTCTACATTGTTAAATAACAATGGCCAACCCTGGATGACAACTTTCCTTAACCAATTTGAGCATAGTCTTTATTTGCCAGTCAGCTTTCTGCTGAATATATGACAAGCATATGAGTGCTTTCATCCGTAATTGAACTGGGTCGTCAGCTTAGACAGCAAGCACACCAACCATTGAGCTACGGAGGCACACCTGCATCAGCCAAGTCTGAATTTACCATGCCATTTACCAACCAAGTTTGAATTTCCCCTGCAATTAATGAACCAACCAAATCTGAATTTACATCAAGGGGGAGAACTGGGTAGTGGAAATGAATAGAGGTATGTTATACTATTTTAAGTCAATAATGGATTTCAATGCAGAAAAACTATCACCAGAGCAGAGATTAACCCCCGACCCCCACCCCCCCCCACGACTTGAATTCATTGGGCAAGTTTCATTGGTAATCAAGGGAGATAACCATATGCTATACAATGCATACCTAGATAAACCGTCCGAAAAATGAAAATCTGTGTTGCTGAGATGCAGCGTTGTTGTGTCCCTTGGTATATTATATAATACTAGTAAACACAGCAAGTGTTATCCTGCCACCAACCACAGGTTACTGTATCATTGATAAAAGAGTAAAACACATTTTTTTGGTTACTCTTTATAAGCGATACAGTTACCTGTGCCACCAACCGGGTAAAACGGAAACGAAATTCATTCATGTGTTTCCCCTCTGACATCTAACTAAACAGTAACATTCCAATGCTTTAAAAATTTGGACGAAGTGACACACATAGGCACGTAAAAGAACCCATGTTCTTCTGGAACTTGAACATATCTTTTGTATCATAAAAATTATGCAATATCCCCACAAAAACTATACAATCAACCGTTGCAATCAATAGTATGGTATTTCCGGGTAAGCATTAGTAGTTTAATACAAAACGTTAATGAGATGTCCGAAGACAGCACTAAACTAAAACAGCCGAGCACTGAAAACAGAGATAACACAAGAGTACTTGTGCAAGATAACACAGCACAATGACCAAAATTAACACATAATTTAACGAGAAAATGAAACTTCACCATTGAAAGTCCAAGTGTCAGCTGTCAAAAATCCGAAAGCCCAAGTTTTAGCTGTCATAAAGATGAAGGTCCAATATTCAGCTGTCAATAGGCCGAGTATAAGTTGCAGCTGTCTAAAACATGAAAGTCCGAGTTCCAGCTGTCAAAAGGCCGAAATTTCAAGTTTCAGCTGTTAAAAAGCCGAAGGTCCAAGTTTCGACTGTCAAAACGCGAAAGTTCAGGTTTCAGCTGTCAACAAGAAATTAGTGTTGATGTTGAACGTACAGGGTATCCTAAAGAAAGTATAGAGTTTCAGTGTCTATTTATCAATCCCCTACAACAGCTATCGCAACGAAAATGTGCATATGTATAGACAATAGATGCAAAGAACTAAGGGTATATTTAGGTCTTTGACAGATGTAAGTTTTTGCTGTGACCAATTTTAATATTATAACCCAGATAATTTTTAGAAAAATGTCAATTTTCTAAAATTACCTTATTTTGTCCGTGACGTCATTTTGTAGTAATTAACGACGTTTTCACGATGCATATCGCCTTCTGACATTTCCCTTCTTGCACTCGTTCTTATGAAATATCAAGTACATTTGCATATGTATCTTACCTGATATTCTACCCTTCTCTTTGATGTTCCTTGGCAGCATAGATGTGTCCGTTGGCTTTAGATTGTACACTAGCGATTCAGCACAATAGATAGAAAAACTCAATCCGTTACTTGTCTTTGCTGTTAAATCAGCTCATTCATAAACACCGCAGGTGGTTTATTGTTTTGAATGATGCATAGTTCATGCAAAATGTGCCAGGGCCAAACATTGTACTTAAGGGGTTGGGTGAATTCCTGGAAACAGTTGTATCCAAAGTAATTTCCAGAAATTACCACTGTGGTGTGACATGGCCCGCCCACAGCCGGATCTAAATCATTGCGATTTCTTCTTGTGAGGCTATGTGAAATCGCTAGTATACAGCACAAATATTTGATAAATGTGTACTGAAACTGTATACTTTCTTTTTGGACACACTGTACCTTCATTGGGGTTAATGATGCCAAGGAACAACCTTGTTAGAGATACTGTGCGTTTCTATAGACAATAAACCATACGTTACAGGAAAGAATCACCATAGTAACACGAGCAATTAACGTATAAGATGTTAACTGTAAAATATCGTCGTATCTGTGAACTAAAGTTTAGTATCTTAATGAATATAAGTAAAATAATATAGATATTATAGATCAACTCAACAACATGAGCTTCGTGGAGAGGGTATACAATTTTGAGTATTCTTTGACAATTGAAATCCGAGATCAAAACTTGTTATGCTTTAAACAACGTCGACAAAGTTTATATTAGTACAATTGTATTCTTAAAATCAAATCAAATACTTATTCCTAATTTTGACAAGATAGGTTTCGTGGAGAGGGGGTATTCAATAGAAATCCGAGATCAAAACATGTTATGCTTTAAACAGCGTCGACAAAGTTTCGTACAAATGCATTCTGAAATTCAAATCAATACATATTCTTAATTTTGAGAACATAAGCTTGATTGGGAGAGGTATATAATATAGAGTATTTCTGTCACAGCATCATAGATGAAAACACATGTAATATGGTTTAAACAGCCTCCACAAAGTTAAGTGAAATTGTATTCTCAAAACTTCAACAGTGACGGTTTTTATTAAACTTTATCATCGGGCCATGACCATGTTTATTCCAAAAGTCTGATCAGTCACGGTTGCGAAATTACTAAAAATGAATTCATGTTTTTTAACATGTCGACTTTTTCCCGGGTAACTGATAACTAAAGCCAGCTTGCCTAAATTGGTAAAAAATGTTTAAACACAGGGATAAGAAACTATATTACAAAATACTGAGTTTTGAAATTCCCCATCAGCCGGTCATTACTATACAAAGTATTTCAAAACTCTGTATTTTTGGGTGATCGTATCGTTTTGAGTAACAAGTAAAATGCAATTATAAGGGTTTGAAAGTCAATCATTTACAAACAACACCCTACAGATACAGCGTGCAAGTACTTTTGAAAGAAACGAAGTAGCCTTGTGCTTGACAACGAACTTGCAGAATGACACATACAAAATAAACACAGTGTCACCAAAGGCACGGTGCAAATTGTTTGGTAAATGTTTTACTGTATAGTGGACAATATACATGTATACATATAAGAAGGTTGACCAAAGGGTTTCGCCTTGGTACGGACACTGACAAATGCCACTGGGGTGGAGGTAAACTTTTACAGTGAACCAACTGTCAAACTTACCTGATATATGTGTTAATGGCACCAGAAACAAACTTTCTAACTATGCATCAGGACCCCTCTGTGGTATGATGACCTCGGCCGACACAGCCCTGTGAGTCATCGATGATTTACTTGCAGCTGATCCTAGTTTTAACTGATCAGAAATGCTGACAAGCTCGATCCACTTAAAGAATGTCAAAACAAATATTTTTTTTCACAAAGTCCATGGAATTATCGGAACTAGTGCAAAGATCATACTATTCTTTGACTAGTGTATATCCGCGTAAAGTCGGATGCCTTAGAATGCATTACATTTGTATATGCAGACAACTTGTTCTAAAGGGGACAGTGTAGTATGTACATAATACTAGCAGTTTGCGGTTGGTGGTGTTTCTTTGAGTGAGAAGATTTAGAAGATCAGATATGATGCATACTTCTACATAATTACTCGGCTCGAAGAAGGTTTTCCGTGTGATATATAACATTTACCTATCTATCTTACTGATAGTCAAGCCAGCTCTATTGTGGACTGGGGACTTCACAAGTTCCAATCTCACAAGAATATTACACATGTAATTAATAAAACTGGGAAATTTAAAGTAGAATCTACATGTATACATGTGTATAAAAGATATGAGAAAAAAGAATGTCATTGTTAAAACAGAGCAAGTATTGTAACGGAGAGGCGTGTTCAAGTCAATCTGTGTAACAAGCCGTATTTATTCTTCCCATATCTCATTAAAATCAGACCCTAACATTTAGCTATGCTGTTAGGCTATATATCAGCGTAAAGTAGTGAAGCGTTATATGGATTTGGTTTAAATGAGATTGCATTTAAACTATGACAAATATATAGGGAAAACAAATAAAATAAGTCTGAGAATGATACTTTGGCCTCAATTATATAACTAATTCGGCTAACAGCCAGACTGAACTCTGTTGGTATATAATCATCAATTTCAGCAGCTACTGTCTCTGATTTCAGTGAATTTATGGCATTTCAGTGGACTACTGGTCTATGAAAGAAGGAGAATTTATAATGGTATGTTGTTTTTGTTGTAATCTGCTGGAATTTTTGAGAGGATGATGTTCGTATTACAAGCATTTTATGTATATCACTGAAACGAATAGTGCTCATTGTTCTGCTAGGTGTAGTCAGGGACCGTATAATTATACGGTCCCTGGTGTAGTTCAGTGGTGTGATCAGAAGCGGATCATTTTGCTTGTTCTACCTAATTCTTGCTGACAACAGGATCATGGGTCCAGTAGTTTTGCTTCATGAACACCAAACAACACAAACGTGCAAATCAATATTCGACATTGCATAATTCCTCTGGTAGACAATAAAGTATAACTTAAGTTGATCTTAATGTGGTATTTAAATGGTTCAGTCTGTTTTAGACCTAGTTTTACGATAACGAGTCCTTATTTCCCACGACAACCAACCAATGTTGATAGTCTGCCATAATTCACTCATAGGCCCGCATATCATATTATGAAATACGTGGAGTAAACAATGTCAAAGCCGATTTTGTGCCCGGCTTTCCCTATAACAACCATTTAGAAAAGGGAAACCAAAGATGTCTCCAATGTCTCTAATTGAGAAATTTACTTCCTGAACAAACCGCTTTTGAGAAGAAGGAAGTTTTAAAAGTTTTGGAATGACATAAATGCGGTGAGAATCATTTTAATACACATCTGCTTTTTTACTGAATTACATAAATTCATTACGTTGGCTACGTAAGTTGTTAAGGTTAGTTTTACTTTCGTTTTTCACGCAATTTATCAGGGTTTCTTCCAGGAAGATAATGAAGGGAAAGGGATCACTTGCTCATTAATCTTTCATTTGTAAATATCACCGACATATTTGTATCCTTATTGATTTATCATTACAGTTTGTACCGTGAAACGTTTATGCAAGAAATATTGATTACTGTTGATTGTGAAAGTTTATAATTATCAGATTATGTGGCATTGAATTATTAAACAACAACTGGACCATGAAATTAAGTCTTACTCATAAAGTCATACTTAAATAAATGTGATGGAAATAAAGTTAGGAGTAACTGAATCTACAGTATGATAATAATTCACACATCTAAGACTTTGATAGCCTGGTGGAGTGCCAGCTTCAAGTCACTGAAGTGTGGGAGGTCCCGGGTTCAACCCCAGACTGTGTCTTCTTCTTCCATTTATTTGCAGGACCTACTTTGGGGCATTGTCGCAAATTTATTTTATTTTATTTATTTTTTCTATTTTTTTGTCTGACAAGGGCAGACTTATATATCAACGAAGAGACAGAGGTGTGATACAAGGAATCCGTGTGCGTTACCCTAGCTCGTTTCGAATAGACTCCTTGGTTCTTTAACGTGCTCGGTGTATAGCACCGATACACGCGAGACTACCTCTGGGTTTCCAACCAGTTCATCTCTAGTTGGGTGGGAAACACTGAAAAGTGTTTCAGAAATGACCAAGTGCCCCGGCCGAGATTCGAACCAGGGATATCGACCTCTCGATCAGTAGTCAAGTGCATAACCACCCGACCACTGTGTCATACCAAGTCTCTTCTATTGGTAGATTCCTCCACTACTCTTTGGACACCCTTTCTTCAAGACAATTAATATAAAAAAGTACACGCTCTGCATAAAAGGGAAACCGGCTTTTCTCATTTCCTCAATCATGGCGATTGGTGACATCACATCAGGAATGACGTGTCGAGAGTGATTATATCATAATAGAAGTAGAAAAAACTTAATATATTTCACAATCAACCTAACATGTTCATTGAATTAGTATAAACTTAGTTAATTAATTAAACTAATATTTGTGATCATTTTTATAATGTTAACAACAAATGTCTGGTTCCAGTATTTTCTGGTCCAAGGTGTTTGACAATGATCATTCCATTTAATTGTCAACGCCGTTTGTTCTTTGAAACCATAAACAGGAGAACAACTCAGTTTGAGTTGCGTCGGTTTTATGACAAAACGCACATTTCGAACAAAATAATCATTGACACCCTATCTATAGGACCATATTCTATCAGTATACCCCAAAAAACAAAATGTTTCCCAAGAAATACCATCAATTCTGTCGATTGTTTCAAATCTCTACAAATAACTTTTTACGGTCGCCATTTATTTGTATGAGATAATAACAAAAGGGTGCCGAAACAAACCGTATGATCAATGTTTTCATTTTTCAAGATTGTCGTCTGCGTAAATTGCAATATTTATTTGTGCAAATAGGAGTTAAATGATTTATTGCAAAAATAACGTGTTTGTTTCTAATGTATATCTTAGATTTTATCTAATCTTAAGACGTTTTTCGACCATGTTTCATTAAATAACGGATTTTCGAAAACAGCTCTCACACACACCTGCGCTAAATTAATTATTTAAAATTGACACTGAAGCTGATCAAACATGGTAGTAAATAAGCTTTAAGCAATATATGATTATCAGTAGATGTCACATTGACTGTTTTATGACAAAACATTTGAAAAATATTACATTAATACGTAAATGATAGTTTTTGGGCGAATTTTCAACAATGAACTTGCATTTTAGGCGTTAAGCTTAAACAGTTGATTATTGAAGAGGATAATTCCATAACTTTATTGAAGAGGATAATTCCATAACTAAAAGGTTGACATGTCAGTTTAAATAAAAGACCATTTAGTTATGGTATCCAGAACTAAGTACCAGTATGTTCATGTCTTACTCACGGTTAAACATATTTGAAGTAAACCAAACTAATTAAATGCTGACTGTACATTTTGTAGATGTATTAATTATCGTAACATTTATGATTTACAGTTATTATACATGTATGTGAAATTGCCTTAATGAATTAAATAATTAACAGTCTTAATCAAATCAATCAAAGAATTTTCAGATTACTTGAAGTTGATAAAAAATAAGTACCAAGTCTAGTTGTGCATATCGTCGGCACATGTTGATCGGATTAATTTTAAGAGAGTTATGACCCTTTGTTTTTTTAACACTTAAAAATTTTGTTTGCGCTATTTCTTTGTTACTAATGGTTTGATTTCAACAATACTTTGCATGACTGGTCAGGACCAAGTTTAGTTGTGCATATCTTTGGCGATGCTTGGATCAATTAATGAAGTTATAGCCCTTTGTTTTGCTCTCATATAAGTTTTGTATGCACTTTTCCTCTGTAACCATTGGTTGGATTTCAATGAAAGTTTGCATTACTTATCATTACAAAGTACAAAGTGGCAAGGTGAGCTTTTGTGATTGTTTTTTGTCCGGCGTCCATTGTCCGTCGTCCGTCTGTTAGACAATTCACCGTTAACACTCTATCTTTCAATTTTGCTTTGATCTTCATCAAACTTGGTCAGTAGTTGTATCTCAATGAAATCTAGGTCAAGTTCGAAGGTGGGTCATTTGGGGTCAAAAACTAGGTCAAAAGGTAAAATAATAGCAAAACCTTGTTAACACTCTGGTGGCCACATTCTTGCTTTGATCTTCACCAAACTTGGTCAGTAGTTGTATCTCAATGAAATCTAGGGCAAGTTTGATGTTGGGACATGTGGGGTCCAAAACTAGGTCAAAAGGTCAAATAATTGGATTACCTTGTTAACACTCTGGTGGCCACATTTTTGCTTAAATCTTCATGAGGTTTGGTCAAAATGTTTATCTTGGTGACCTCAAGGTCACGTTTGAAGTTGGGTTATACGGGGTCAAACACTAGGTCAAATAATAGGAAAACCTTGTTAACGCTCTGGTGGCCACATTTTTGCTTCAATTTTCATGAGGTTTGGTCAAAATGTTTATCTTGATGACCTTAAGATCAAGTTCGAAGTTGGGTCAAAAGGTCAAAAAATAGGAAAACCTTGTTAACACTCTGGTGGCCACATTTGTGCTTTGATCTTCACCAAACTTGGTCAGTAGTTGTATCTCAATGAAATCTAGGTCAAGTTTGAAGTTGGGTCATGTGGGGTCAAAAACTAGGTCTAAAGGTCAAATAATAGAAAAACCTAATTAACACTCTTGAGGCCATATGTTTGCTTTAATCTTGATCAACTTTGGTCAAAATGTCTATCTTGATGACCTTAAGGTCAGGTTTGAAGTTGTGTCTTGTTGGTAAAAAACTAGGTCAATATGTCAAATAATAGCAAAACCTTTTTAACACTCTGGAGGCCTCAGTTTTGCTTTAACCTTCATCAAGTTTAGTCAATATGTTTATCTTGATGACCTTAATGTCAAGTTCAAAATTTGGCCATGTTTAGCAGGTGAGCGCCCCAGGATCTATGATCCTCTTGTTATTTAAGCACCATATTTTAAACTTCATTTTTGTGTCGCCTGAAAAGGCGACATATAGGTGTTACTTTGGCGGCGGCGGCGGCGGCGTCACAAATTGCTTGTCCGGAGCATAACTTTGTCACCTTAAGTTCAAATGACTCAAGAATTGGTATGCATGTTTCTTGCAATAAGCCGGAGTGCAGTGCGCAAGAACCATAACTCTACCTGTCATAGTTTTTGAATTATTTCCCTTTGATTGATTTTATTAGAGCATTTCTTGTCCGGAGCATAACTTTGTCACCTTACGTTCAAATGACTCTAGATTTGGTATGCATGTTTCTTGCAATTAGCCGAAGTGCAGTGCGCAAGAACCATAACTCTACCTGTCATAGTTTTTGAATTATTTCCCTTTGATTGATTTTATTAGAGCATTTCTTGTCCGGAGCATAACTTTGTCACCTTACGTTCAAATGACTCTAGATTTGGTATGCATGTTTCTTGCAATTAGCCGAAGTGCAGTGCGCAAGAACCATAACTCTACCTGTCATAGTTTTTGAATTATTTCCCTTTGATTGATTTTATTAGAGCATTTCTTGTCCGGAGCATAACTTTGCCACCTTACGTTCAAATGAGTCTAGATTTGGTATGCATGTTTCTTGCAATAAGCCGGAGTGCAGTGCGCAAGAACCATAACTCTACCTGTCATAGTTTTTGAATTATTTCCCTTTGATTGATTTTATTAGAGCATTTCTTGTTCGGAGCATAACTTTGTCACCTCACGTTCAAATGACTTAAGAATTGATAGGCATGTTTCTTGCAATAAGCCGGAGTGCAGTGCGCAAGAACCATAACTCTACCTGTCATAGTTTTTGAATTATTTCCCTTTGATTGATTTTATTAGAGCATTTCTTGTCCGGAGCATAACTTGGTCACCTTAAGTTCAAATGACTCAAGATTTTGTATGTATGTTTCTTGCAATAAGCAGAAATGCAGTGCGCAAGAACCATAACTGTGCCTTGCATCGTTTTTTAATTATTTCCCTTAGATTGATTTAATTTGAGCATTACTTGTCCGGAGGATAACTTTGTCACTATGAGGTTGAATGACTTGAAACATGGTATGCATGTTTCTTACCAAAAGTCCAAGTGCAGTACACAAGAACCGTAAATCTACCTTGTGCCATTTTTCATTTTTTTCCCTTTGATTGATTTTATAAGCATTTCTTGTCCGTGGCATAACTTTGTCACCATAACTATTAATGACTCAAAAAAAGGAATGCGTGTTTCTTTGCTGTGACATGAAGTGCAGTGCGCAAGAATCATAACTCCCTTCAGATTGATTTTATCAGGACATTTTTTTGTCCAGAGCATCGCTTTGTCGTTTTTAGTTCAGATGACTAGAGAGCTCTTGTGAGTGATATGTAGCCCAATACTGGATAGTTTTCCATGACAAATTTGCATTTCGTCAGGCGACACTTGCGACTCGCGGAGCTTTTATTTCTCTAAACACCTACTGTTATCATTGATTTTCTGTTTTAGAAGAATGGTAAATTAAATGATTTACATGTATATTTCATGCTGCTCATGAAGTATGTATAATGTACAACAACTTAATACTGTAGAACTTGATATATTCACGCAAATATATAATGAAACAAGAAGTGTCTTTAAAAAAGATAAACAGCGTTAAGATAGCAGATATGTGTACTTGTTTTCAATAAAGATGCGGACTTTATTTCATATCGTTGAAATTGAAAACACTAATCAAACTAGAATTTATATATTTATCCATGTAAATTGTTTGTCAGTAAATAAAAAAAGAAAAATAATATAGTTATATGTATTAGTCTAGATTCTGCGGTCCGTTATATCCGGCAATTATATCGATATATAGTAATTTCAAACTTAACTCAGATTTTAATATTTAGCGCGCATTGTGTCTGGAAAAACTGTAGACTTAAAATACCTCAAATTAATGTCGTAATTATAGACATAAACAAAATGGGAAAAAAGAAAATCAGAAAAAATAGGCTGCTGTAGGATTTGAACTCGAGGCCCTCTGCTCACAAAATCATATGATGTAGACTAACGTGCTTCCAATATAGTTAATTCCAATACTAAATTTTCAAGCGCTGAATTACTATTATAAATCCATTCTATACTTGACCCGGGTCATATTAAGGTCAAACAGTTAAAAATAGAATTAATAAGAAATACACTACGTACTTAGAGAAACGCGAATAACAGATCTCTGTGTGTATCTATCGTACCTTTGGTTACAAGTTTAACAGAAATGTAATTTTTTCGCGGTATCTTTTGTGATGAGAATAGCATATTCTGACCAATGGACGTAAATAAAATTGTTTCTTCTATTATTTTTACAAACATTTCATTGGTTTTTAAAGTAGGTCAAATACCAAGCTAGACAGCTAACGCAGAAAAAGCCAATAATTATCAGACAATCATGGAACTCAGGTTTGTGGATCAATATAATGATTAAATGAACCAATCAAGGAGAGTTCTCGGGAACTATATGCTGTAGTCAAGCTCATAATTCATTACAAAAAAGCATAGCTGGCATCTCATACTCTATTGTCTGGCACAGCAGGTTTTTATATGAGCCAGAAAGTCCGGGAATTGACAATATTAGATGTCACACTAGCGGAAATGTTTGCAAATCACACGGCAGACATGAGTATGGTCCATTGTTATACATGTGCATGTAGAAAACTGGGATCCTACAGAATTAGAATAATCCTGTACTAGAATTTAAAAGCATGAACTGTTTTGCAGATAATAAAAGTTATTTTAAGATTATAACTAAGTTATTTAGAAACCACAGTCCTTGATTGCCCATGTCTATGGCTATCTTTAACGCCATGACATTTACCATATTTAAACTTATAACAGCAACACAATACTGTCACCAGTGCAATGTTAGAATATCCATGAATAAGTGAATTTGGTGTTTTTATGCCCCCCTATCGATAGATAGGTAGGCATATAGTGATTCACCTGTCCGTTGTCCGTCCGTCCTGGTTAATTTTAACAGCATTGTGTTGTTGCGGATACTGGTACATTTTAACAGCAATACGTTGTTGCGGATACTGGTACATTTTAACAGCATTGTGTTGTTGCGGATACTGGTACATTTTAACAGCATTATGTTGTTGCGGATACTGGTACATTTTAACAACATTATGTTGTTGCGGATACTGGTACATTTTAACAACATTATGTTGTTGCGGATACTGGTACATTTTAACAGCATGATGTTGTTGCGGATACTGGTACATTTTAACAGCATTATGTTGTTGCGGATACTGGTACATTTTAACAGCATTGTGTTGTTGCGGATACTGGTACATTTTAACAGCATTATGTTGTTGCGGATACTGGTACATTTTAACAGCATTGTGTTGTTGCGGATACTGGTACATTTTAACAGCATTGTGTTGTTGCGGATACTGGTACATTTTAACAGCATTATGTTGTTGCGGATACTGGTACCTTTTAACAACATTATGTTGTTGCAGATACTGGTACATTTTAACAGCATTATGTTGTTGTGGATACTGGTACATTTTAACAGCATTATGTTGTTGCGGATACTGGTACATTTTAACAGCATTATGTTGTTGCGGATACTGGTACATTTTAACAGCATTGTGTTGTTGGGGATACTGGTACATTTTAACAGCATTGTGTTGTTGCGGATACTGGTACATTTTAACGGATACATGTTGCTTCAAGTTTGCAGCTTATTGTCACGATATCTGTACTGCTCGAAGGCATTGTTGTATGTTTACACTATTGTTAAATTGTCATTTCATTTCGTCTATAAATACTTCAACCTTGAAGTCAGACAATTAAATCTCAGGTTGAATCCAGTGTAATTGACATCATATAGCATAAATAGTGGCCATTGGCCATTATTCTAATTTGTTCAATTGTTTAAATTGTAATATTTCAAAGTTTTAGGAACAATTTACTCGTTATTGTATTAGATTTAGGGAAATTAATGATTTGTATTGTATGTAGTTTTATTGTTTCAAATGGTTACGGTACATCTTCATATAGTCTTATTTTTGATATGTAAATACTTATAATACATTTCGCATTTGTTGTATATATTGATGAATTTTTAAAATTTGAAGATAAATGCAATTTACTGGTATTTCACTCATGAATGTTAATACATTTTGTATCAGTAAGTTTCTTTTTCATACATTAACTTAATTATGCTTTCGATTTCCATCCTTTTTTTTACACTTATATCTAATTTACTGTTAATTTCATACTTCGGCTAGTCGGCTGATGATAACACTAGCCTTTGTTTACAAATAAAAATGAAAATTAAATGCATTTTCGATGTTCAATTTTGTGGATAATCACTTTTAACGCATATTCTCTTTCAATATAAGCTGATACCAAGCGGCCAGTCGACTGTGAAGTGTTTATTTTGTCCATGCTTATTTATTGATATAAAGGCTAGAGTTATCTCTGGCAAGCTATGGATGTATAGGCTTGCAGTATTTTAGTATATTTGTATTACCCTGTTCTTGTATTTAAAAATATTTTTGGTTTACTTATTTTCCGGTGTGCAATATACTTATAAACATTGAAAGTATCACAATGAAATTGTGGTCACAGTGTGTACACTCGACTGGT
Organism: Spisula solida; assembly: GCA_947247005.1. NCBI lineage: Eukaryota > Metazoa > Mollusca > Bivalvia > Venerida > Mactridae > Spisula > Spisula solida. Next base: position 6,634,139 of record OX365948.1, on the reverse strand, counting down.
TGTCAATCTTTCCCTAGATTTTCCCCGGTACTTCCTGGTTCATAATATCTGGCTGATCGCTTCATACATCCTCAGTTATACTGGGATAGATTGTCATTGATAAACTTAACGTGGGTGTGTTAATTGTTTACTGTTTCAATAACTGCATCAGTGTAACAGTATTATATTTAATTGTTTATTGAACTTCCTAACTTGTGACAGTTCGTGTGTATATCTTCAACTGTTAAATTTAGTTATCGGAGCTGTTAATTGTGGTTATATTTAACTGTTCGTGTTTTATGGGATTTCAGAGCTGTTAATTTTTCCGTTATCTTGTGATTATCTATTGGATATATTATGTAGGTATTATAAATTTACATTTTACTAGCTTCTTTAGCAACGTATATATTTTATCAGTGCAACTGATTCTTGATTTTTTTGATGTTCAAATTTTTATGATACCCGTATACATATCAGTACTTGGACTCACGTCAAACTTGAGTGCTCTACATGAAATTGAATTTGAATCTATTTGAAATCATTGATAAGAAGATTATATGGGGGTATATATGTGTTTATATCTGATGTGCTGGCCCATGGTACACAGACATTTTGGATGTATATTTTGTGTATTGAAAAACTGAATGTATAAATTCTGTTTCAGGTTGGAAAAGTTTTAAATGGGGAAACTTTGTTAACTTAATATATTCTGAAGGAAAAATAATTGCTTCCTCGTTCGGCAATAAACTTTGTATTCGACCATGTCCAGTGGTTAGTGTGCCTGGTTTGTATCTCAATGATGCAGGTTTGAACCCCTGTAGCGGCAGGTTATACCCTTCCATGAAAGTTTGACAATAAATGTTGATTTTCCTCTACATGTTTGATAAGTTGCTAGTTACATGTGGAAGGGTAAGTTATTACTGGTCAGAATACAGTCCAGGAAACTGATAAGATGAATCATCTGCCATTTTAATTGTTGAGAAACAGCCTTTAGAAACCTGATTAAACCAATAAACAATACACAACATTTGGACCTTGCACATTACAGTCTATTATATATAGAGAATCAACATAATGTCTGTAGAGTGTCATGTTTTAACACATTGTCAATGCTGTCTAATGCATATTGTATGTTTTTGAATCGGGATTTCATTTCAATGTTTTAAGTGTGTGCATAATTTCACCTAGTACAGAATGCGTTGTCATTAAAACAAACACTTAGAGCACTATCAAAGGCAAAGAAATCTAAATTTCAAAACAAATCTCTCAGAAAAAATTTGGCATGTCTAGATGTGTTATCTCCGTAAAAAAGTTGTCAATGTTATTACATTTGTATTATGAACATTTGAGACTAGCTTGAAATATTTTATTGTGAACTATGTATTATGAATTATAAGTGTCTATGTAGAGCAGATATTATTTCCTTGAACTATTGTTGATTTTTGTTTTGAAGTGTTTCATTCTTTATTATATTATTGTCAGCTATTTTTGTTGTGGGCAAGGCATGTGGAAAAGTGTGACGTTCAATTACTTGATTGACTTATATATTGATGATTTAGCCTTGACAACTATAAGGGCTTATCAGTATATGAAATAAGAAGGCTGATTAATTATAAGCCCCTTTGGGCTGTCAAGGGACAGTATGTTAGTATTATCATCAGACATCAGTATTTCAGAAGAATTAATCAAACTTATGGTTATGTAACACATACATGTACATGTATCAATAGCAGTAAAACATAACATAACAATCATAGTAATTCATAGAAACTTAAAAGGATTTGGGGAAGGTGAATCAGTCTCCGTTTTATTGCAATCCTATACATATTAACTTTGAAGTGTACATGAGTAAGTTTAACACCATACTAGTAGAGTGTATTACGATATGGTATATTAATGTATATATGTATTATATGTATACACATACAATATTGTAGTTAGACACCTTGTCATTCAATCTCTTACATTAATTGTATCACGAGCTATAAAATGTCAGAGTAAGGATACCTCATCAACGTTATATTATATGGTGGTGATTGTAAGTTACACAGATTATCATGCTCAACACTTACTATGACTTTCACTCCAGTCATTTATTGTACTAGTATCTAGTCGAGTGCTTGTCCAATTATGTCCTGTAAATTGTTGTGTGTAATGATCATATTGTACTTAAAGCTGGTTGCCCGTCACATGATTGTTTTGTATTTACTCACTTGTCGATCTGAATCTTTTCTGATACTGCTCATATAATCTGTGTGATTCATACTCATGTGCATAATTGTGGTTTAAAACAGTAGGTTTACTGTAAAATATATTTCATTTTCATGGGCATTTTGTAAAATTAGTAAAATCACAATGTCATGGTTTGTAATTTTGTAGATTTGTTGTTAGTTGTTGTCAACTGAGACAATCCTAAGTGTATGGTTTTCATTTTTTATGCCCAAATATTTGGGGGGAAAATAGATTTGCCCTTGTTCATCAGTCAGTCCGTCCTTACTAAAATGTTGTGTCGTCTATAACTTGAAAATTAATTTGGATCGGACCTGTATTAGCAAAGTTGTAGCCCTTGAAATAATGGAAGTTTTCTTTTGTTCTCATTAATCTTTAAGTCATCAAACATTGTAGGAATATTAGTCAGTATGTGCACTTAAGTTATGACCCTTGACATAGTCAAATGGCAAGTGGTGGCATCTGTGTCCTATGGTCACATTTCTAGTTCCTTGTCAGATCAGTCAATGACCTGTTGACTTCAAGGGAACTGGTGAATACTAATCTCAGCTAACTGGTGGCTCAACTACTTTAAATGTTTCAGCTAACTTCTGGTTCAACTACTTTCAATGTTTCAGCTAACTTCTGGTACAACTACTTTCAATGTCTCATCAAACTGCTGGCTGTCAGAACTACTTCAATGTTTTAGGTAATTGCTGGCTCATCTACTTTCAATGCTTCAGCTAACTGCTGGCTCATCTACTTTTAATGTCTCGGCTAACTGAATTGCTGGCTCATCTACTTTCAATGCTTCAGCTAACTGCTGGCTCATCTACTTTTAATGTCTCGGCTAACTGAATTGCTGGCTCATCTACTTTCAATGTTTCAACTAACTGCTGGATCAACTACTTTCAATGTCTCAGCTAACTGGTGGCTCAACTACTTTCAATGTCTCGGTTAACTGCTGGCTCAACTACTTTCAATGTTTCAGCTTACTGCTGGCTCAACTACTTTTAGTGCCTCGGGTAACTGAACTGCTGGCTCAACTACTTTCAATGTCTCAGCTAACTGCTGGCTCAACTACTTTCATTCAATGTTTCAGCTAACTGCTGGCTCAACTACTTTCAATGTCTCGGCTTTTTGAATTTCTCGATCAACTACTTTCAATGTCTCAGCTAACCGGTGGCTCAACTACTTTCAATGTTCCATCTAACTGGTGGCTCAACTACTTTCAATGTCTTAGCTAACTGCTGGCTCAACTAATTTCAATGTTTCAGCTAACTGGTGGCTCAACTACTTTCAATGTCTTAGCTAACCGGTGGCTCAACTACTTTTAATGTTCCATCTAACTGGTGGCTCAACTACTTTCAATGTCCGGCTAAATGGTGGCTCAACTACTTTCAATGTTCCATCTAACTGGTGGCTCAACTACTTTCAATGTCTAGGCTAACTGCTGGCTCAACTACTTTCCATGTTTCAGCTCATTGATTGCTCAACTACTTTCAATGCCTTAGCTACCGGTAACTGTTGGCCCAATTACTTTCAATGTCTCGGCTAACTGAATTGCTGGATCAACTACTTTCAATGTCTCGGCTAAATGGTGGTTCAACTACTTTCAATGTTTCAGCTAACTGCTGGCTCAACTACTTTCAACGTTTTAGCTAACTGCTGGCTCAACTTCTTTCAATGTTTCAGCACAGGAATTTGAAGTTCTACCAATAAAATATTATACAAGTCAGTCCATCACAAATTACTCTATATACATATATATAATACATGGAACGCAACGCCTTATCCCCTCTCAAATGGAATTTGTAGCCTGTGCTAACAAAATAAAAGATACAAGCGATCAAGTTAGCTCATTCGACGAGGAATATCTATATTATATATATTGCTAGAACTTCAAATTCCTGTGATTTCAGCTAACTGAATTGCTGGCTCAACTACTTTCAATGTTCAATGTTTACTAGTACTTTCAATATCTCAGCTAAGTGGTGGCTGGCTCTATTTTGTAGGAAGACTTCCTTGAGGCAGTGACACATCTATTGTATTGGTATTACTTACTTTAGATTATATCGGCTATTCTTACAATGTGGTTGTTCTAAATGTATGTGTGAGATAGGATCTTTTAATTCTGGTGTAATTCCTTAGGATTTGAATATTCTAATTTCAGTAAGTGTTTCCATGGTAACAGTGATTTACTTAAAACAACTAGCTTTTTATTTAACTCATTTCCATATTTACGTTCAATTTGCATTTAGATATACAATGATTGTACATTTACACAGGTATTTTAGCTATGTTTAACTTCAAATGCACATGCAGCTTTAAAGGCATAGTATGTACTTACTTTATTAAGATATATAAAACTTCTTCAGTATTTTTGTTTCAATGAATTGAGTAAAGTGTATGTCTAAATCAATCACATGGCATATAATTAAAGAAGGAAAGTGCTTTGAAGGTTTAATAGTTTGGTGTATTGAATTTAGAATGATACATCTTATTAGCTAATTGTTATATATGAAATTACATGTATCTGTATCACAAAGTTCAAATCAATCAGTTTCTCTGACTGGATTAAATGATTCACTATCTATGAAATAGGATTTCAAGTTAAAACTGGGTACAATTAATTAAATGAGATATATAACATGCTATTTTTAATTGATATTAAGAAAGTTCACAACAGTTCAACCAGCAAAGACAACTGATTTTTGTACTGTTACATTATTTGATCAATCCTATCTTTAAGATGATTATTTACAGATAACCAACTCAAACAATTTCAAAATTTAATTTTGAGTTTCGATGAGCTGACATTATTAATACTTTGATAATAGGTTATCACTACCATATTTGGTCATACTGATATAATAATATGATTATATACTGTATGAAAACTTCCTGTTGCTTGCGACAATAAAAGTCATGTTGAATTTTCAAAAATACAGTGTAACCTCTGAAGTTATAAGACTATTCTCAGGCATCATGTTGGGTTACTCATGCTCACAACCCATGAAAAGTGGTCTCATTATCGAGTGGGTCGTATATAATACAAGTTAATATTTAGGTTGAATAAAGTGCAGGACAATGTAAATGGTTCTGAACATACTCGTCTTTATATTTAGGTGGTCTGTAAATCTGATTTTCTCCAAACGTGTACTAATATCCCAGTATAGTTTTATTAAAAGTTTAAAATTTGAAATGTTGAATCATTTTGAATGTCACATGAGTTAATTACATTAAAATTTAAATATATACAACCTGTCAATTTTCAGTTGTGTATGATCAGTCTGCATGTCTTAACTATTTATACATAATATAATTATTAAAGTTATGTCAACCATTCCCTGGGGGGTTAAAATTTCGGTCATTCTCAAAAAATGTTGTGATCTGTTGATGAATGGTTTGACAGATTACATAGTTACTGTATTCCTTCATGATGGATAAAATCAACATTTACATACTTAAGTAATAATTACATCAAATGAAAGACATACATAGTTTATTATGGATGCAGGTGTGAGATATGAGTTGTATATGTGTTACATACAAATTGAATAGTCTGAACGAATTGAACTGGTCCTCGAAACTTCTATTTAATACTATTTAATATATAGTAAAATTTAACAGTTAATATATAATTATAAATAAACAACGTGTTGATTTTGACTGAATGTAGAATCTGATGAATAGACACTTATTATTATTTTAGTACCATTTTTCATATTCCCATAAAATACATGTTTTCCAAATAATATGCCCCCTTTTTACAATTATTTATATAGGCCATATGCCTATAAAGTCACATAAGCCTATTTTGATATTTGACAAGATCGGCAGTAAGAAAACGAACATAAAATGTGTAAAGTAGGTTTGAGCTTTAATAGAACCAACCAGAAAGCCTCCCATCAGCACTCTCAGTGCTTTGATTAATTTGATTTTGGCCTTTGATTTCATAAGCAGAGAGTATTGCAAGTTTGTAAACACTAATCTGAATGACTAGTATAGTATATATGACTTTCTGGCAGAAATTGATATTTTCCAGCCAAGAACTTGTAATATCCTAGGGGAAATTGTCTCCAGAGTTTCACTGAAATTTACCTAAAAACCATGTGTAATTCGGTGGAGAAATTTTTCAGCGATTTTCATTCCACTGGAATCCTGATGAAATTCAACTGAAATTCTGTTAAAATTCAGCCGGGATCCCTGGGTTGGATCCATCCTTATATATACCGGTACATGTATAATGGCACTACCAAACATTTGGGTAATTTACTAAAAATCAGTGAATGTAATACATGTATTTCAACATGGTGTTTATTGTGGTTTTTCCAAGTTTTGTCTCTTCAGTGAAGTGCTGTGAGATGATATCCGGTATTATACTGTTATATCTTCACGATATTGTGTACCGGTATATAATCATTGTATGAATGAGTCAATAATGCACTGACTATGAACCATCAGCAAGTCATTATGCCCCCCCATCTTTGATAAGGGGGTTACTATTGCTTTGCACATGTCTATCGGTCGGTAGACCAAATAGTTTCCTTTCATTAACTTAAGAACGCTTTTCCCTAGGATCTTCATACTTTACATGTAAGTTGGTCATCAACAATAGATGACCCCTATCGATTTTGAGGTCAGAAGGTCAAAGGTCAAGGTCACTGACCTTTACCATTTCTGACTATTCAAATGGTTTCTGTTCAACAACTTAAGAACGCTTTGCCCTAGGATCTTTAAACTTACATTGAGGTTGGTCATCAACAGCGGATGACCCCTATCGATTTTGAGGTCAGTAGGTCAAAGGTCACTGTGACCTTTACCATTTATGACTGTTGGGCTGCCATGGGGACATACATGTTTTACAATTATTTCTTGTTACAGTTGTAATTGTCCAGCTTTAAATCTCCACCTTGTTACTTTCCACAGCTATAATCATTTTCTGTATCCGGACACAACTCCTCATATTGTTAACAACTTTCACACAAAAGATAGACAATATTTACCTGGCTGTCAGTAGTCTTTCAATTTTAGGCAATATGTTTTAGAGATTTTATTGTTGTCAGTTTGAAGACGAAGCATGAATTGTTAAGAAATATGAAAAAAATTGGAACCAAAGACAATAGATGGTGCTCTGTTAATTGCTGGAAAGTGCAAAGTCATTTATACTCTCATAACAATAATTTCCATTTGTCATTAGATGCAATGATATATAATACAATATATGTGTAAATTTCAAACATAATTGGATTGAAATTATAGAAATTATTAACAAGAATGGTATCCCTTCCAACGGCTAATAAATTGACTCATTTTGGCGAAAATACATTGGGTTATATACCTACATGTAAAAGGGCATATAGGTGAATATTAAATTCTCTGATATTAATATCATTATATGTTTTCGGGGGCGGAAGGTTGTATCTTTCAGAAAATGTTCACTTTAAAAAATTCTGACCGTCCAATATAAAGTTATCACTCAGTTATCAGAACTTTCAGAATGCCCCTCGTATGTGTGGGGATATTCTGGAATATAAAGTTATTATGGCAGCTTACTAACTGTCACTGTATCTCTCCGGTTAAAAATTGTACTTTAACCATCCTTATGTATATTTTCAGGAATATTCCTTATAGAAGTGACTGAACGCAGAATGTGACCTTATATGGAAATTGACCTATATTTAGTGACGTGAATAAATTCCATGTGTTGAACTATGGGTAATTGCTGTAGCACGGTACCGAATCAAGCGGGCCAGGATGTAGACATTAATGATATAAAAGTGGACGATAAACCAAAGAGAAAAAACAGTTATACAAAAGATCCAACAAATTTACCATCCGCTGCGGATCAGGACACATCATCCGGAGGTAAATATTATAAAATTGTAGATATTTCAGATGGTGTTATACCGTTAATACTTAAATTTACTGGTTACGATACTGTCAAAGAAAACTGGTTCTAAAGGTCCCGTCACAAACAATGAATACCACCGGGCATCAACTTGTGAATACTGGAGAATACAGAATTTGATTAATAGTTTCGTTATGTGTGTCAGGACCTTAAAGGTAAATCGGCGTAACCAAAGGGATTCGACCCGATAAAAATATATTTCACATCTATACTATGAATATATAGACAGGGATCTGAGTTTATGACTGGCCCTCATATACCTAACTCAACATTATGTCCAATATTTTAAACAAGCCGAATGCAATCATTTAATTTGCACTGCACACTTCAAGACAATATAATAGTATACATAAAAAATACAACTTTTATCAATACACGCACACAATGTCGCCTGTGTCGAGCATAGAATGTTTAAATAATGCGTAAAACCCGGTTTGATGACATAACCCTGCACAGACAGAAACTAGAAAAGGGCCCTCCATTAAACGGACGAGCGTCGGTGAGTTGCTCCAAATATGTTTCTCTATCAAATCGCTGTATTAATTTCCCGAGATTGTGCGTAAATAATGATTTCTCTTCTTTATCGAAGGCCGTTTTCGAGTTTCTGTCTGTGCAGGGTTATGTCATCAAACCGGGTTTTACGCATTTTTTATAGACTTTAACTTAATTTTGGCATTTAGATAGCATGCTAAACATCACGGTCTACCCCTTGCTACATGATGTGATAATTATGTACTAAAAAATTGGTTTCTGACTGACGCAATAGGGTAGATCCCTTGCACTTAGTTTGAGTATAATTCTTATATATGATCTTAGTCTAGTATGATCTATGCAAACTGTATAATTCTTCATAAAATTAGTATTGTTGGACTTTGTAAATCACTCATTTTTTGTGTAACCTTTATTTTCAAAAAAAATCAACAATTTATTTTTTGCGAGATCGTTGAATTTGCGTTATTGAAAATTTTACAAATGCACAATGCACTAACATTCATAGAATGCAGACAGGAATGATATCTACTTAAGAATAATGTAAGTACATAAAATTAGTATGTATGGTAAAGTGAACATATTTTTGGACATACTCAATATCGGATACGCAAAAATAAACTAAATTTGTTTTGACTTTTTAGCAAGAAACATGATTTATCGTGTCAACATCTTCACGAAAATTAGCGAAAATAAAACTTGCCAAAACCGTGATTTACAGTATATACCACCATTAAAGAGCTTTGGCGCAATTTATGTCACATCATTATTTACACACAAGTATTGGGATAAATAAAATACAGCATGTACATTGTATATATGAAAACTGCTCATTATCGTCTATTTCGGTCACAAAAATATTACTTAAGACCCAAACAGATAGTGTTCATATAAATATAATATAATGATGTGTTCATATAAATATAATATAATGATGTGTTCATATAAATATAATATAATGATACACATGTTACCATGGCAACATGTCATTAATTCACCATTGTTAATAGTAACTGTTTTATGTCTCATTATAAGAGACCAATAATTATAATCATGTCTCTAATTTTATATCATCTTGTTGGAAGTTTTGTTTAAAAGTTCTTTTATCTCAAATTTGCCATTTAATTAAGGTCTTGTTAAATAGAATGAAAGTAAATCGGTTACCATTGGTTACTATAATGCAATTATGTTCTTATTGATCAGTGCCTTTTCACCTAAAACATTTAAAGAGAACTATGCGTATATAAGAAACAAATTATAATGATTTATGTTCAAGCGCTTATGGTGTCACAGTAACAATAGAATTAATACCGAGGAAAGTTGCTTCCACACTGACAGAGTTTTAATAATTACTGATTCGTTTTCTTGTTGACAAAATCTTTGTGTCTGACTCATTAAATAATCTCATTACTTTGTCATCTTTCATTAAGGGACCAGGGTACTGTTTTAGTACCTATTTCACTTACGCAAATTCTTAAATTTTTTGTTCCTCATTTGCTAGTGGTCACATTTACATCAAAATATTAAATACTGAACTTTGCATTGTCAGAACAGCGTGTCGTCAGTACGATAGAAAATTAGAACACATTGATGTATGCAATATTAACGGCAAACTTAGAGTTACACTAGCACATTAGTGCTTTGTTAAGACAGAACCTTGACATCTTACATATCTTTTGAAATAAGCAGGTAGCATATTGTGATAGCGACTATCTAGTATTTTACATTCTTATCAAAATATTTAAATCAGTATCTTTGTTAAAATTTGGACTCAATCCAACTTCCTTGTTAAAGATTACAGTACACATGTGACTGTGATAGATTTGTTGGCTCACAGATCATGGTTGTCTTGTATACATGTGACTGTGATAGATTTGTTGGCTCACTGATCATGGTTGTCTTGTATACATGTGACTGTGATAGATTTGTTGGCTCACAGATCATGGTTGTCTTGTATACATGGTGGGTATGTATGCGTATCAAGAATACAATTTATAAACTGTCAGATAACACTGCCACTTTATTAGTCCCCTACCGGTTTTTGACCGGAGGGGACTACAGGTTTGCCCTCCGTCCGTCCGTACGCACCCACTTCATTCCGTTGCTTACGTAGTGCAAAATGTTGCTTATGGGGTTTTACAGTCAGTCAGTCAGTGATTTCGACAAAAATTGTGTTTGCTATGGCAACAGAAACATTGAAAATGGCTTAAAACCGGTAGGGGACTTCTGTTTTGCTTGCAATTTTTAATGACTTACATCTACAAATTGTAAAATACTTTTATCTACAAAACGTAAAATTACTTTTATCTACAAAATATAAAATTACTTTATATACAAAACATAAAATTACTTTTATATACGAAACATAAAATTGTGAGTATGAGTAATGAGTATGACTTTTGTTTATCATGTTGACTACCACAAGATTTAAAACTTTTAACAGAGAAAGCTTCAGTCAGGAAAAATTGCAATTTTGGTAGTGAAAAGTCTGAGGATTTCTTTGTCTTACAATATTTATAAATCTTTTAAACAGTAATATCTATTGCATATTATGTTATACTTTTTGACCTGAATGACAGTACTGATAACATACATGTATATATCATTTAGAACATTTTTGAAGTGCTTACTGATACAACCTCTAGTTTTTTCCTGTCACAATATTGCTGTCTCATAAAAAGAACTTAAATGCGGCTAGCTGTCTCAAAACAGTTGTTTAAAATTATCAGTTTGTTGAATTTTGTTTTAGACCTTGCAATCCGCTGCAGGTTAAGCCCTTCCATATAAAATTTTTGACAACAATTTTGACTTTCCTCATCATATAGAGACTGTTGCTGGATCATGGGTAAGATTGGTGAATTGGTTGCCGTTAACGTACCTGAAAAATTGTTGAGAAATTCATTGATCTGGGATAAACTGATACATGTCTATAAGAAAACTTTAAATTGATACTTTAAAACATACATGTATGTAAGTGTAGATAGTGTTAAATTTTAAGAACTTGTATATAATGAATTACAGTGAATGAACTTACTGATGAATTTGGTATGTATATGAAGTTACAATGATATGTATGCACTTTATTATACACAGAGCGCTCATTGGACCGTTTACGGCAGTACATTGTTTATGGCTACTTATAAAATCCCCCCATTTACATTTTAAATTTCCCTTCATAAAAATGTTAGTTTAGGTGATACTAAAGGGAAAAATCTATTGACCATCAAAGTTGGTTCATGGTTGCCCTTTTTATCTGTTACAAAATGTAACTCATTACTCCATAATGACTCATTGTGACATATCTACGATATCTTTATGCAGCTATATATAATACCGATACATTGGTTGGCACGGTGTTTCATTGAGTAATACTCTTGACTAAGGAGCAAGAGGTACCTGGTTTAAATCTTGGCTCAGGCCATTGGTCATTTCTGAGATGAAGTGTGGTTTGAAACCCAGAGGGTAATTGTTGCATGTATTTGTGCTGTACACCGGGTATCTTTCTTGGTGCCTAAAAGTCTATGAGCCTTAGGTGCATGTTTGACCGAGTATCTCTTAAAGAACCAAGGAGTACTTATAATGTTCTGGCTATATTGTTATAGATACAATCTGACCTCTGCCGTAACCTTTAGTTATACATGTATAAAGCATATAGAGTCTATAGTTAAAACTGCAGTCTCAATACTGGTTTTCAATCTATACTGTTGTTATATAACATACAACATAGGATACAACTTATTGATATTTAGCTGAAACATTATTGCTTATTTAAATACTTGTAATATCACTGCATTACACCGTACATCGGATATTGCTAGTAAAGGTGAGTAATATAATTAATTTTCGCGACATTCTTGTGTACACCAGGGTAAGTTCAGAGACGATATTTGCCAAACCACTGACTACTTACATCATCCCAACTAGGTTTTAACGTCTTCGGATATTTTTATGACGTTATAGAACGCCATATTATATCAGGTATCCGTAGAAGTGTTCAAATTACCCAGTATTGGGCTGCTGCTCACTCGCAAATATTCACCACAACACTTTACATAAATTTGGAATGAGTGTATTACCGAGATATATATTTTTTGAATTGAGCATTTTGTTTGCATTGAACGTTAATGTCTTGAGTCCGAATTTCAGAAAAAATCATCAAAATAGAAAGAAGTGCGTGTACGGAGTATTGCTGTTTACTGTACAGGGTATTGCATGTTTGCTCACGCGTCCAAATACACTAAATTAAACTACTAAATTAAACTACGAAATTAGCCAAAAATGATACTTAGTGCCGATTTAACATTATAACAACATTTTGCCTTCAAAAATGGTGCTTGCTATGAGCCTCAAAAGAGTGAATTTGAATATTTATTGCGTGTAAGTATTGGTTGTAAACCATATCATTTTCTTAACACAAACTAAATAGAACAGAACTGAACTTTTAACTGAATATATAGATTACCTTACATACCGTATATCTTAATATGTGACTTGCCCACCACCCATTCTACTTAAAAAGAATAACCATGTAATGTTTTATAGCTCTAAGACAGATTCTACATGTATATCAAATCATATACAATAAAGAGCTATTAAAAGAACGGGGATTTATTAGCTATATTGATTTGTGTAATATGTTTGTATTTTCCTGTCATAAAAGCTTTTTCAAGAAAAGTTTGTGTGTGACAGAGCATTTCTATCAAACATGGTTATGCCTGGATACAGAAATTTTTTGAAGGGGATCTGACCAATTATTTTTTCTTATGAAGGGGTCAGACCAGCAAAGTGGGTTCAATAACCTATTGTTCTTATAAAGATGTAAGCATTGGGAATTTATCTATTTATAGCTTACAGGTATTTATATCTGATGGGTATATCCAAGACTTTAGTCAGCAAATGTTATGTTCATTGAACAACCTTTAACCTAACCTCAGAGGAATAACAACAAAATATAACAATAGTATAAGTAGATTTTTTTTTGTGTGAGTCAGTTAGCATTTGAACATACGCAATGAAAGACCTATGTTTAAGACAATGAGTAGTCACCTAAATATGTATGATAACTACGTTCTAATCATACTCTAAACCCTGTCAAACTGGTGTACATATATAGTATTACATTTCAATTTCGAGGGATGCTCGGACCCACCTTAGGATTCGTACATTACAGCAGGTTTTAATGTAGTTTTTACACTCTCTAGTTTTAAACAGATATAGATATAGATCCGTGAGCAATACTCCGTACACTGTAGAGCAATACTCTTTACACCAATGAGCAACACTAAAGCAATACTCTGTTCACTAACATTTTTATTTATTCTCAAAATGCTCCGTTATTTACGATTCCTTTCCTGGTAAAGCATTAACAACATAAACTTTGTCACTGGGATGTCATTTTGCTCGATTCAAGTTGAGTAGTTTAACAAAGAATATAAACAAAAACACCTTTATTGATAGACCAATTGAGTTACAATACGAGTTTAGTCCTTCAATTACCCTTTTAAGTAATTCCTGGTCATTTGCCGGCCTTCAGTAACTAGGAAAATTATCGAAGTAGACACTTTTGTATAAAATTAACATTAAACACTCTTAGGAAGACAAAACAGCGTATCTGAACTTATCCTGGTGTACACTTGAAGGTCGCGAAAATGGATAACAATTACTCACCTTACTAGCAATATCCAGTGTACGGTATACTGCAGTGAATATGATATTTATTGCTTCAGACTAATATAAGTTTTCTTATTATGAGAAAAGGAGATGCTAACAATTACTTATTCCGGTATATTGCTAAATGAATCTCACACGCTAATTAACTCACTAAGGATAGACAAACATAACTAAATTTGTGTACAAGTATAATGATTGTTTTTACGTGCATAACATCATGACGATGTTGGTATTATCCTGACGTCATTAGCCAATCAAGGCATGGATAATTGGCTTACACTGCTTCAGCGTAATTTAAATATTTATTTCACAGTCTGGGAGTGCCAAACGATATTTCCGGCATGGCTTTATGGCACTGCTGGACTGTTGTTTATGTGATAAACAGGCTTAATGGTATTCAGATTTTGATTACTATTTATCTTTCAGTGTTTCTTTACCTGTTTGGGTCATTTTTTATCAGATTGACTTTATATTTCTATTATATTATTTCATACTATCGTCCTAATCTAGTAAATTACTATATCCTAGTGTTAAGGTTTCATATAATAATTAGTAATACATGATCATAGTAGACGGTGAACGTTTTCTTTGTTCAAAATAGAGTACATAAAAATGTTAGTTTGCAGCAACACTAGTACCTACCAATTGAAATGGCCACCTACTCATTTTTTTCAGCCCATTTCCTTATATAACTATATCGACCCAATTGTTTTTACAGGTTCCCAAAACAATATTTCTATACAAATAAAATTTGACATACCTACCCACCTTAAAAATCTTTGGTCGTGTTACCGCAAACAAACAATTTTTTAAGGACGGCCCAATTATGGTCTTACTACTAGAATCATATCTTTTAATGAATAAAGCAGAGTACTATCAGTATCAGTGCCAAGAAATGGCTACACCAGCACCTCATGCAACCTCATAGTCAGTGGCAATTCAAGTCCACAGACCAACTGTGTTTCAAGCTGTATTATACGCTGGGGCAGTCTGCAGACTATGTTTCAAGCTGTATTATACGCTGGGGCAGTCTGCAGACTATGTTTCAAGCTGTATTAAACGCTGGGGCAGTCTGCAGACTATGTTTCAAGCTGTTTTATACGCTGGGGCAGTCTGCAGACTATGTTTCAAGCTGTATTATACGCTGGGGCAGTCTGCAGACTATGTTTCAAGCTGTTTTATACGCTGGGGCAGTCTGCAGACTATGTTTCAAGCTGTAGAATAGGCTGGGGCAGTCTGCAGACTATGTTTCAAGCTGTAGAATACGCTGGGGCAGTCTACAGACTAACTATGTTTCAACCTGTAGAATACGCTGGGGCAGTCCGCAGACTAACTATGTTTCAAGCTGTAGAATAGGCTGGGGCAGTCTGCAGACCAACTATGTTTCAAGCTGGAGAATACGCTGGGGCAGTCCGCAGACTAACTGTTTCAAGCTGTAGAATATGCTGAGGCAGAGAATGTATATTCCTGGCCTATATTAGCAGCCTTGCTAGTTGCTATGATATAATATCATGATGCTGATTAATTAGGTTTAAAGCAACGTCATCATAGATTTATAAAAACCTGCTGAAAAGAACAGAAGTGACAATGTCTGTAATGAAATATTGTTTGATGTACATTGTACATTGTATGTACCCTAGATGATTAAATTGCTTTTACCCTTTGTATGTATGATTCTTAGGGGATGAGTATAATGATCTTGAGATTCAAACTAGACAAATGGGGCTGAACTCTTAAAACGGCCGTCCTAATTAAGTCTGGAGCAACTTGCGTACATAATTTGTTGTTTATGTTTCTAGAAAGAATATAGGTAGGTTAGATAATTTAGTGTTTGATCATGGATGTTTGTACTCACTAGTAATTTACTACATTGAAAAAATATTTATATTAGTGTAGAAAAAACTGTATAATCTGTTATTTTCCACTTTATTGACAGTTTTAAGGGTCGATGAAAGGGAAATGGTTTGTTTTAATGGATAACTGTATATGTAATACTTTTATGTATGTTTTATATATATTCAGGACAACAACGACGTATACATGCATTATATGACTATGATGCGAGAACACAAGATGATTTAAGTTTCAAGAAGGGGGACGTTCTCATACTGCTTGAACAGGGAGATGAAGAGTAAGCTTTAAGCCAATACTTTCTGCACAATAAATGATTAATTCAATCAATTTACTACTTGGAGATTTTAAAGAAATGATTAATTGATTAATATCATAATCTTTGTGAAACAAGTTCTGACATATTATTCTCATCGTTCTTATTCACTACTTCCTTGGTACTGGTTCTTAAATGTTTCCTGGTTACTGGTTTCCGGTGTACTGGTTCCTGAATGCTTCCTTAGTACTGGTTCCTGAATGCTTCCTTGGTACTGGTTCCTGAATGCTTCATTGGTACTGATTCCTGAATGCTTCCTTGGTACTGGTTCCTGAATGCTTCCTTGGTACTGGTTCCTGAATGCTTCCTTGGTACTGATTCCTAAATGCTTCCTGGGTACTGGTTCCTGAATGCTTCCTTGGTACTGATTCCTAAATGCTTCCTTGGTACTGGTTCCTAAATGCTTCCTTGGTACTGGTTCCTAAATGCTTCCTTGGTACTGATATCTAAATGCTTCCTGGGTACTGGTTCCTAAATGCTTCCTTGGTACTGATTCCTAAATGCTTCCTTGGTACTGGTTCCTGAATGCTTCCTTGGTACTGATTCCTGAATGCTCCCTTGGTACTGATTCCTAAATGCTTCCTTGGTACTGGTTCCTGAATGCTTCCTTGGTACTGATTCCTGAATGCTTCCTTGGTACTGGTTCCTGAATGCTTCCTTGGTACTGATTCCTGAATGCTTCCTTGGTACTGGTTCCTGAATGCTTCCTTGGTACTGGTTCCTAAATGTTTCCTTGGTACTGGTTCCTGAATGCTTCCTTGGTACTGATTCCTAAATGCTTCGTGGGTACTGGTTCCTAAATGCTTCCTGGGTACTGGTTCCTAATTGCTTGCTGGGTGCTGGTTTCTAAATGCTTCCTTGGTACTGGTTCCTGAATGCTTCCTTGGTACGAATTCCTAAATGCTTGCTGGGTGCTGGTTCCTAAATGCTTCCTTGGTACTGGTTCCTAAATGCTTCCTTGGTACTGGTTCCTGAATGCTTCCTTGGTACGAATTCCTAAATGCTTGCTGGGTGCTGGTTCCTAAATGCTTCCTTGGTACTGGTTTTTGAATGCTTCCTGGGTACTGGTTCCTAAATGCTTCCTGGGTGCTGGTTCCTAAATGTTTCCTTGGTACTGGTTCCTAAATACTTCCTTGGTACTGGTTCTTGAATGCTTCCTGGGTACTGCTTCCTAAATGCTTCCTGGGTGCTGGTTCCTGAATGCTTCCTTGGTACTCGTTCCTTAATGCTTCCTTGGTACTTGTTCCGAAATGTTTCCAATGTACTGGTTCCTGAATGCTTCCTTGGTACTAATTCTTAAATGCTTGTTGGGTGCTGGTTCCTAAATGCTTTCTGGGTACTGATTCCTAAATGTTTCCAGTGTACTGGTTCCTGAATGTTTCCTTGGTACTGGTTCCTGAATGTTTCCTTGGTACTGGTTCCTAAATGCATTCTGGGTACTGATTCCTAAATGTTTCCAGTGTACTGATTCCTAAATGTTTCCTTGGTACTGGTTCCTGAATGTTTCCTTGGTACTGGTTCCTGAATGCTTCCTTGGTACTAATTCCTAAATGCTTGCAGGGTGCTGGTTCCAAAATGCTTCCTGGGTACTGGTTAGGACACAGTCCAGGAAAACCGGCCAGCCCTGCGTTCAAGGAAAAATCATGTGACACACGTTTCGTACCAGGTACAATATGTGTGTCACGTTATTTTTCCCTGAACGCAGGGCAGGTGTATTATATATATACACCTGGTTATTTTTAGATGCTAAGTCATGACCAGTGCATTACACAATTATCTATGTTGTGTCAGTCTAACACTTCTGTTTAAAGTGTTTACCATTCATATTTTCAATATAACTAATTTCAAACATTGTAGAAAAGTATGTTATTTAATCAATACGAATTGAAAATATAAACATAACAGAATTTAGTGCTCTGTTTGACAACATGTTTACTTGTCCTTGTGGTTTTTGACAAACTGCACGTATAAAATTACATAATTGCATGATCTAAACAGTCATTATTATTATCACTAAGATCACACAATATAAAGTAACGTACATGGCTGCGCACTATGCAAATATCAGAGTTTAGAGTGGATTACTTCCTGTATGTGTGTGAAGTTCCTGGTGAATGTATATGTATTTATTGATTATATTGACTATCCAGCTTTGGTGCAGTCTTCATTGTCTTCTGCTTCCTCATTCCAGACGTCTGATGCTGATTTTCATATCAATTATAACATACAGTACAACCTCTCCTGAGTGGCTCTCTGTAGTGCAACAACCTCTCTATAAAAACACATACACCATTTCCCACAATGAATTTAACCTTGTGTATCAATAACCTCAAACAATGACCAATGTCATAATCTTCATGTGTTTTGACACATTTACCCAGTATCTTCATGTGTTTTGACACATTTACCCAGTATCTTCATGTGTTTTGACACATTTACCCAGTATCTTCATGTGTTTTGACACATTTACCCAGTATCTTCATGTGTTTTGACACATTTACCCAGAATCTTCATGTGTTTTGACGAACTTACCCTGAATCTTCATGTGTCTTGACACATTTACCCAGTATCTTCATGTGTTTTGACACATTTACCCAGAATCTTTATGTGTTTTGACACACTTACCCTGAATCTTCATGTGTCTTGACACATTTACCCAGTATCTTGATGTGTTTTGACACATTTACCCAGTATCTTCATGTGTTTTGACACATTTACCCAGTATCTTCATGTGTTTTGACACATTTACCCTGAATCTTCATGTGTTTGACACCTTTACACAGTATCTTCATGTGTTTCAACACATTTATCTAGTATCTTTATGTTTTCTGACTATTCCATGCAAACGTGGTAAGTTGGTCACTAGTTATTTTTAAAATAAGCAGTATGGAGCTGGTGTACACAATATAAGTAGGTTATAATGAAGGTAAAATGTAATGTTTATAGAATAAGGGTTAATTTGTCTTGCTTTTTTTACAGAAATGAA
The DNA here is from genome assembly GCA_947247005.1 of Spisula solida. Taxonomy (NCBI): domain Eukaryota; kingdom Metazoa; phylum Mollusca; class Bivalvia; order Venerida; family Mactridae; genus Spisula; species Spisula solida. Next base: position 6,614,726 of record OX365948.1, on the reverse strand, counting down.
GATTGGTGGTATGCCCGACATACAGATCCTAGTTACAAGAATGATAAATTTGAAGGTTATGTACCCAGAAATTATGTCGCTATTGAAGACACCCTGGAAACTCAGGAGTAAGTTTTATAGGTCCGATGCCTAATATTTTGTATGAGTGTTACATCATCATGTCCAAAAAGACAATGTCAGTTGGTATCTTGAAAGTCATGTAATATATATCATAATTGCTTGCACATGTAATTAAGAAAACAATTACCTGAAGATCTAGAGAAGCTTTGGAGACAGAGGCAGGATTAATTATACAACATTTATATTAAACCTGAGATGTCTACTTGCTGGTGCATGTTATAAAAAAACGCTTTATATTATAATTCAATAATTCATACTGGGATTGGAAGGAGTAAAGGTATATTAACATTGGGGTCGATCCAGTGATCTGTTAGTCTGTAACTCATAAAGGTTATCACCTGTAACATTACAATTTGATGTTATAGTGTGCCCAGGATAATGTGACGTTTTCATACATAAATCTGTTTGGTCAACTGTTGTAAACTACTACAGTAAACAGATATGGTCAGTTTTCTACTAAAAACATCACAGATAAATTGTGCATGTCTGATTAATCCACCATTATGGAATATTGCAAATTGTCCCGCATTTCTCATTATCATTATCAGTGGGCACACTAATTATACCCCATAATGTCAATGATGCTGAATAATTAATTGATACAGGTGGGATTGTTGGTTGTTTGATTGTGTGTGAGGATTTTATGATTAAGTCGAAAATTATTTGAAAGTTTTACATACTTGTATAACATGATGAATGTATTGTACTTGATTACACCTTTATGGTAAGTTTGATATAAACATTGTAGGTATTGTATTACTGTGGTAACACGGGTATTGTTTCCTGTGATGTCCTGATATACCTTACAAATATACAGTCCGTAGCATACATGTACCTGTTTCCCCTCTATACACCTATTTATGGAGATTAATGAAAGTACATCTATTGTAAGCGGGGTTCCAGAATTTTTTCCCAGGAAGGGGTCTGATCAATTGCATTAATTGTATGATTATCTTGCTTTTTTCAGATGGTTCTTTGGTAAAATCACACGGAAGGAAGCAGAGAGAAATTTACTTGCTAAAGGAAATGAGGTTGGGATATACTTGATCAGAGAAAGTGAATCTTGCCAAGGTATGTAACAGAACAATGTTCTCTTCCTTGACCGGTTGGTTGGTATGTCAGTGTTACATAATTCTCATAATTCATACATGGTATCACATGGTTTTACATATCATTGGTATTCTTATTATGTCTTCCTTTTATAGTGTGCTGAATGGATCACTATATATGTCCATGCTTGTCCTCCTTAACCACTTACCAGAACCTTCACACAAGTAATTGGCACCAAGCATAGTTATGAAAATTGTCATGATTTTTTTATTGGATGATAAGTGCCTGAGTTATGGCTCTTTGTGAGAAGCATACACTTTTGCATCAAAATCCCTCCTAGTTTGGTTTTAACTTTCTCAGTCTGAAACTGATGAAATCTCCAATCTATACATACTATAGCTTATCTGTGGTGACAAAATCATGGAGGTTGGTCATTACTAGTAGATGACCCCTAATGATTTTGGGGTCAGTAGGTCAAAGGTCAAGGTCACTGTGACCTTTACCATTTCTGACTATGTAATTGGTTTCCGTTCAATAACTCAAGAATGCTTTGACCTAGGATCTTCAAACTTTACATGGAGGTTGGTCATCAACAGCAGTTGACCCCTATTCTATTGATTTTGAGGTCAGTAGGTCAAAGGTCAAGGTCACAGTGACCTTTACCATTTCTGACTATTGTGCTGCCATGGGGGCATACATGTTTTACAAACACCTCTGGTTTAGCTTGCTTCATACTGCTGTAATTAACAATGATTGTTGTGAGTTTAAGACTAATGTCTGCTTTCTCAGATTTTCTGCTTTTTCTTAGATTGTGTTTTTTATTTAAAATCTATTCTTGTTGTTGTTAATAACATAGTGGTCATGATTCCATAACTAGTGTTGCCATGGCTACAGATTGGTTTTAATAATTTATTACCTTTCTGTATGGTAAAAATTGATTATGTTTTCCTTGGTTATTATTACCAGTATATGAAGTAAGAAGCCATGTCTGGTGTGTCATAACGGTTTGAAATTCTTGTAAAAGGTTTACAATTCTTCCTGCAGAGATTTTTGTACAATAAAACCAACTACCGTATTACCTTGTATTATCACCCCTGGGGGCGATGCATTTTGCGAAAAAATAAATCCAGAGACAGTCAGAACTTGTATAAACGCCCCCCCCCCACGATCCGCACTACATGACCTTACAGTTAGGCTTACGTAACCTAAACATTGAATGTGTGTAAGCCCCACGTTTGGAGTGACATCATCCGTGTCAAATTTAATCAATACTGCAGTGTTAAGGTCATTTTAAAAATCTACCGGTTTTCGCAGCATGGAGTCACGAGGGTCGCATGCCCATTGGTCTTACACACCGTCTATTAAACTGAAAGTTATACAGTTTGCCGTACGCTAGAAAAGGGAAAACACCATACAGGATATATTAACAACAGAATTAATTTTTTATTCATGCACAACCATCTCGCCAGTAAGAAACAAACAAATTAATGGACATGCGCCTAATAGGTAGATGTAGCTAGATCAAAGAGCCTACGTTTGATCTCTGACATCAAATGCTGGAACTTTCCGTATTTGATGTCGGTATACACCCGCCCATCAGACGAATATCGGTTAATCAAACGTTTTAACAAATATTTAATAGGTTGAGTTGTACTCATAACAAAGTTGTGTGACGTAAGCGAATTAAAATTAAGTTGACGATTGACTCGGGCGTACCGTGTACACAATATTAAACTTGTGCACTGTTATTACTCAGTGGTAATTATTGATCATTTGAATGGATTATCGTGACTGGCTGATTTATTGAATTTGTTGGATTACCGTAGAACCAATTATTGAAGGTGATTTATTTTTTTTGTTCAAAAATAGGCGGAGGGGGTTGGGGTGGCGTTAATTAGAGGGGGGGGGGCGATAATACGAGGTAATACGGTATTATTTATCCGGTATACTGTAATAATGAATATAAAAACATATTAACATGCATGAAATTGCTGTATAATATGTTTTAATTCAAAGTTTATGTAACTGAAGTCATGTTTAATGAAGGTTTGTTTCTTTTCTATTTTTTTTCAACCCATAGTAAATGAACTTATATGGCAAGATGAGGTTGTACCTATTAGAAAGTTTTTACCAAATTATGACGTGACAAAATGCCTTAAATGCATTCTGAATGACAGGAAATGTTTACTAGTATTATAAGTTGGGAAGTTGGACAAATGTGAAGGCTAGTTGGATATGTTCGTTGGCTGGTTGGAAGAGTTTGTGGGCTGTTTGGACAAGTTTGTGAAAAGTTGGACAAGTTTGTGGGCTGGTTGAACAAGTTTGTGGGCTGGTTGGACAAGTTTGTGGGCTGGTTGGACAAGCTTGTGGGCTGGTTGAACAAGTTTGTGGGCTTGTAGGCATCCACAAGCTTTTCAAAATTGTGCATGTAGTCATGACAAATTACAGAAAGGATCATCAGCATGTTGACTTGTGTACATGAGGCATAATATTTGCTGGAGCCTATGTTCACCAGAGTTACAGATTTATTAGAAAAACTGATTTTCTTCAAATTTCTTTTTTTTCCTGATTTTCAAGATTTTTTCAATTGCAGGTAGTTATGTTCTGTCTCTGCGAGACTATGACAAGACCAAGGGTGATTGTGTGAAACATTATAAGATGAGAAATATGGATGATGGTGGAGTTTACATTGCTGCTAGGCGACCATTTAAATCTGTTCAAGAACTTGTGGATCATTATAAAGGTTCATTACATATATTTACTGGCTCAGTGGCTCTAGTGCATAAAATGTCTTAGGCTTGGATAACACTCTTTTTTCTGATTACCTGACCTATCCAATTCCTTTTTGTCAATGCCCCTAAAGTATATGGGTGAACTTTGGCCCCACTCTGCAGGATACACATTTCAATAATAGTTAAATAGTAAAAACTGAATCACCTCTCTTATTTTTTATCAATATAAATAATTTTTAGCAATTAATTTATAGAAATTAAGTGCATGAACTTAACCGTATCCATGGTGATCTGAGGTATTTCCGTGTACAAGTAAGTTTCTGGTATTTAGATTTGTCAAGGTATCAACTAATGAATATTTAACAATATTTATGGAACAAATTTTTGTGATTTAATAAGTATTTAATTGCCCAAGTTTGAAAACTTCATAATATTTAACTATATATAATAATTTAATATTTAGACAGTTTGAATAATGTATGTACATTTGTTTTTTTCATCCATTATTTGCAGAACAAGCGGATGGGTTATGTAGATCGTTGAAAGCTCCATGTCCTCGAGTAGCGCCTGTGATGTCAGACCTCAGTAGAGAAACGAAAGATGCCTGGGAAATTCCGAGGGAGTCACTACAGATGATGAAGAAACTTGGCTCAGGACAATTTGGTGAAGTGTGGAAAGGTTTGTTAATATTGTGTCTAAAGTTCAGCACCTTTCAGTCCTTCTCGATTGGAGATCTAACTATTTACTGTATAGTTTTTATGCCCCCCTATCGATAGATGGGTAGGCATATAGTGATTCACCTGTCCGTCCATTCGTTCGTCCGTCCATTTGTACGCACCCACTTGACGTTGTGGGGTGTGGAACAATAGGCTATATTTAGATTCTATTCATTTCGTTGCATACAGGGTGCAAATGTTGCTTATGGGGTTTTACAAACAAAAGAAAGAACAAAAGAAAACCCCACAACGTCAAGTCAGTGAGAACGTCCGTCCTTCCTGGTTAACCCAAATTGACAGTTTCTTCTAGCATTATTATGGCTTGCTACAAAGCTTCCATACTTGCATGGATGTTGTATATGAAAACTCTGCACATGCCTGTATCACCTGACCCCATTTTGACCTTCACCTTGACCTAATTTTGGACTTATACTTATTGAAGGGCCATATTCTTGGTTAACCCAAATTGACAGTTTCTTCTAGCATTAATATGGCTTGCTACAAAGCTTTCATACTTGCATGGATGTTGTATATGAACACTCTCCACACACCTGTATTATTTGACGCCATTTCGACCTTCACCTTGACCTAATTTGGACTTAGACTTATTGAAGGGCCAAATTCTTGGTTAACCCAAATTGACCGTTTCGTTTTACATCATGTCCATCATGGCGTTGCCTTAAAACTTGGCATACTTGTTTACTATCATAAGCCCCTTACATTATCAAAGCCATGTAACACTATCCAACATTATTACAGAATTATGGCCCCTGATTGACTTAGCTTTTTGTGGGCAAGGCTTCCATGGGGGCATACCGTATTTTTGCATGTATAAGACGCACATTTTTCCTCCCAGAATCGAAACCAAAAGTTAGATGCGTCTTTTACAATGATATAGCCATTTTCCAAGTCTCCATCGGTAAAAAATGAACTTTCATGAAGTCCACCATTTGTAATAAAGGGGAAATAATTCATACTGGTTTGGTAGTGGCTAAGTGCTGTACCGTTCCGTACATTATGCGGATTTTAATACCATTGTATGTACGATCAATATAAAAATTTATAACTAGATAATTTATACATTTTTACAAAAATAATATTAATGAAAGCTTTTAAAAATTAAAATAATGTTTTTTTAAAAGCAAACAATACTGTTTCACATTAAATGGCCCTACTTAGCAAGTTTTGCAAACAGTCTAATTACCGATTTGGAGTTGGATGTGTGCCATGTTTGCTAATTGACCAGGCTATAAAAATCCATTGATAAGTTTAAGAAGGTGTTGACATGATGTTGAGAAGTTGTTTGCAAACTTGTGTTGAAAAGTTGTGACCCATTGTGATTATAGAGTGGAGATTTCAATGCTTACTCATACACTTTTGACACATGTCACAAACATGCTTCTCTGTTGTCAATATATTAACAACACTATTCACCATTCTTGGTTGTCAATAAATAAAAACAATTGCAGTTTTTCTATGTTTTATTTTGACACCAGTTAACTAGTAAATATCACAATTTGGTAATTTTTACGGCGCGCCAAAAATACGAAAATGGCGGCCGAAAATACGTTTTTTTACTGTTTTTGCTCGTATTTTCACAATTATTGCTCGATTTCCTTCAAAATTTTTTTCCTCTGATTCTTCTCTCATTTTTTACCTGCGTGCAATACACGACCGCGACTTTTACATGGGATTTTACGGTAAGCGTTTATTGAACGCAGTCTTGTTTAAAGGGATTATTTTCCCTTTATTCGTCAAAGTTTGCGAAAATTTATGATTGTAAACTTAAAAATTGAGAAAGTAGTTCTTTCTGAAATTTAAAAATTGCGAACATTAAAATTATATGATTTTACATTATATGGTGTTATACCAGTACGAGAAATTGATTTGTGATTGACCCCTCAATGAGTTATAAGTCTATAATGTCATCTCGATAGTGCAATTCAGTTGAAAGGCGGCCTCGTGTATTGAAGTCAATTGTATTATTTACAATCTACTTGGTGTATATTCTCAATATTTTCTTCCTAGTTATATGTGGGAAAGTTTTGGATGTAAGCATACTTTATTATTTAAGCAATGTAACATGATATCAGGAAGGAAAATTTTATATAAATCTACACCCCTAGACTAGGAAGAGAAATTGGTTACCCATGGTGATGAAGATGGTTGTCATTGTCAAGTTGTTTTATGCAGATTTTATTATGTTATACAATGCTGCTTTTATTCATGTTAACTATATATTACATAATCCTTTATGTATTTTATGTAAAAACTGCAAGTAAGAAATAACATGAAGTAAAAGTAATAAGATAATTAAAAATCGTATATGAGCCCTCACCCGGTTGGTGGGATTCGAACACACGACCCCAACAGCGACAGTGCCTAGGACTGAAGTGACCGCGACCATACAACTGCGCCACCGAAACAACTAAAAAAAGTTGCTCAAATGACGTTAATATGATCGTTGTCACTGCAGTACATGAGGTATAAGGCTGGAAATATTGAGATAATTGTTGAGATTTAAGGTAAATATTGAGATAATTGTTGAGATTTAAGGTAAATATTGAGATAATTGTTGAGATTTAAGGTAAATATTGAGATAATTGTTGAGATTTGAGGTAAATATTGAGATAATTGTTGAGATTTAAGGTAAATATTGAGATAATTGTTGAGATTTAAGGTAAATATTGAGATAATGTACTTAATGCAACATCCATATTCACTCCAGGAAATTGGGTTTGTCATAACACCGTCCAATGGAATTGGTAGCTTTTGTTGTTATTGAAGATGATTTTTAAAAAATGGTTGTGTAGATATATAAAATAATTGCATAAAGTGCTGGTTTATAAATTTAGTTAAGTGCACTGTAAATCTCTTTATGTTCACGTGAGGCAAATTTCATTAACATACTTGTTTCTTAGATTTATGAACTCTCAGTCAAAGGTTCCTGGGTAGATATTCAATATTTTACGCAGATGTATGCATTCTTGAGAAACTTAATTCGTAAAAATAATATCGAAAAATTAAAACATGCCGAATAATACCCAACATACAGTATATGCTAATTTTCCTTGAAATATGACTCAGTATATTATAGTATCATATGTATATGTGTGTATTACATCCTTATTGTTTGATAAGGGGAACATTGAGATAACCATCTTTTCCCCCCCGCACCTTCCTTTATACACTGCATGTTTATGATGAGCTATAATTATATAAACACTTTATATGTGATATTTATAATCAAGTTTTATGACATGAACATGTTACATGTAACTGATACAAGTAGGCTTGATAAGTGGTCTCAACTTAAATCAGACTGATTGACATATTATATCTGTATGTACTATATGCTCGCACTTTTATTAACTGATTTTTTGCAGCTTTGTTTTCTTTGAAACTTCTCCCATTTTTACCTGCATCCAAAACATAGCTGTGTGCAATACTTAGGCAGTTATAGTCGGGAGTCCATACGGAGAAATATGACGAGCCATGGCATCGGAGAGTAGAATGTGGAATCCATGCTATATGTTATCTTGGATATGTGTGTAATCTGAAACGGCCGGATGCCATCCGTGATTTTGCCTCGTTTTCTCAGAATTAGGTCAAAGGTCAAATGAGTGCATTTTTTATATATCTCACTCGAAATATCATTATATCTCTGTCAGTTTTCGGTCAATATTTTTACAAATGGTATCAAAATGAAGCTAATGCACTGGGCTATTAATAAACATAACTTTTTATAAATTCATGCATTTGTGTACTCATGAATATTGATGAGAACACCTAAAATTAGCAATATTTTTCATAAATATTTGACGTGTATGAACCATATATTTATTATAATGTCGTCATTTATGCAATTTGAAAGCCTAAATGATTCTTATTTAATGGTGAGATACTAAGCTATTCATATGTTAATTTGTAACTTACCTTATCATTGATTTAAGGGCACACGTTTGCTTAAAGTGGGTGGGGGTAAAATGACACATGAACCCAAACTTACATAATAGCGTCAAAAGTATTATACATAAGTAATATTATATTTGCATTGATTTAAATGGGATGACAAGTAACAACTATTATATTGGTTTTGAAATGTACCAATTCATTTAAAATATGTCAACATTCGTTTAAGGAGGAATGAGCTACCTACAATTAGGCATACACATGAGCTGCAAGTAGTAGTTTCAAGTTTAGTATGATAAATAAGAACAAACATAAAATTAGGTTCAAATTATGCTATATGAATAAAAAAGATGATGATAATCAAAATGATTTTGCAAATTGTTCATACACTTTTACTTGTTCCTTTGTAAAAGCTCAAAATAGGTGGCGAATGGTTCATTTTAAAGCATGAATACTGTTACATAATAATATATTTCCATACAGCACCAGATTGATATTTTAATTCATGTCTTGTTTAAATTAGAATGAATATAGAGTTAAAGCATGCTTTTCATGTTATAACATCTACAGAGTACCGAGAAACAGCAGGTACCAATGCCCGTCCGTGGGAGCTTTGATCATTAAACACAAGGTGCATATACCCCCTTAAGTGCTTAAGACAATAACGTTCTTGTCGATTTTAAACTATGAATCTATACAGAAAACGCCACAAATCATTCATGAAATTATAGTGTATATATGTACGAATAAGAAAAGCTACAATGTCGCTGTTTAGTTTGAGATTGATTGTGAACATTTGCTGTGGATATATTTGCACGTGAATTTATAAACACCTTCTCAGTTCGATGCAAGCAGTATGAAGAATTAGTAGATCACGTCTTGATTTCTGTATTCATTATGGATGCATCAGCTTGTATCCGTATACAAGCGCTGGTTGGTAGTTTGCTCTTGTGGTGTGCAGTTCGAGCGCATCACTTCACATCACTGGGGGAGCAGTGACCTAGAAGTAGGGAGGCGCGCTTCGGTCGAAAGGTCCCGGGTTCAATCCCCGTCTCGACCACTGCTCGAATTTCTCTGAGCAAGAATAACCCACATGCTCCACTCAACCAAGGTGTGAGTTGGTGCCTGTTAGGGCGATGTCTGTTCACGTTCGATAATTCTTGGCGCCGCCGATAGATGTTGGCTGCACTTAGGTAGATGGTGATTCTATATACATCTATATCATGCCATCCGATAATTATTTTGATACCCTTCATTCTCTTCTTTAGCAAGTATGCAAACTAGGCTTGACTACAAATCAACACCAGAGAGACACAAGTCATACTTCAGACCTTTGCTGAAGTCTTAAGATATTGATCAGGTTGACATTATTATATTTAATAGACAAACATAGCGAACCTTTTTTGATCAGCATTATACAGATTACGTCAAATTTGGAAAATCTAAATAGTACAACCAAACAACTACTAATAAGTTGCGAATCTGCGAATCTATCAAGCAAATTTAAGCTAACATGAAGATACTCATGAGCTGTCAAGTTTCCACAACGGCTACCTACGACAAATCTGAAAAATATTTTGGCCCAAATATTTTTAACATATTATATCTTGACAAATTCTACCTGTCTCATTCAACTATTATCAGACGTAGGCTTCCGGTAACTGTGAGAATTCCCCAGAACATATGTCGGGACTATGCCAAGGTACACGATGTGAACTTATCAGCGATAAGGAATTACACATTTGTTTATGTCTCTCGATACTACCGATCTTCTTGCAGAACTTGATCCCAACACCTCCCGAAGTCCCTAATTTCCATCGGGAGTAAATCATTGAGTGGGACAGACGTATAACTTCAGGCCCATATCGGGAGTCATCCGATGTCTACCGATACCCCAACCCCGATTACTCAAGATGACCCAAAATGTCTCATGCCTTACCCGAAGTTTCCCTTCAGAATTGCAATCCCGACCCCAAAGTATCACTGGGATGCCTTGCGCATAAGTTTACATGGTAACTGGTATTCCCGAGTCTCTGTAGCGCTTCTGGGATGCCTTCCCGGGTAATTCCCGACATGACAGCGCGAATACATCGGGTAAAAATATGCATGCATTGAATTTCCCTGACGTATGTACATGTACTCGCGTTTTCACAAGATGTCTCAAGATTCCCCAAAACGTTCTCAAAGCTTACCCGAGACACCGGATAAGCCTTCTCTGAGATAAATGGGATCATAGACGCCTGCTAAGCTCTTAAATCCACCGGAAGTACATCCCCGAGGAAGAGGAATTGACGCATAACGTCTGGAGCACATCGAGAGTTTTTGCAATGCATCCCGATACTCCTTGATCATCATGATTCCTTCTGATGTCACAACTTGTCTGATGACTTCCCCAATACTTCCCCTAGACCACGAGCAACCTGTTTACGATGCCTCCCGAATCTCTATTGGGAGTTCATCCCCTAGACAAAGACATACGCAATGGGAAATGTATATGCTTCCAGCGTCTCAATTGATACCTCGCGGCATTAAGAGACCATAACACGACTGAAAACCTCAAGGCGAAGAACAGTAAAGGCCAAACCTGAGGAAAATCGGAATCAATGAAGAGAACTGAATGATAAATAAGTAAGGCATCCTTCGCTTGAAGCACCCAAAGCATAAAAATGACCCTCGCATCTTTTAATGACATTTGACATACTTTGCGTCTTTTCGTTGTCTTCTGTACATTGTGGTAGCTTTCTCTTACAACAAGCTCGTTCTTTCTTAGTAACGTCTCTGGCCGTGTTTGCAAACTAAAGACAAGTAACTTAGAGAGTATCGACTTTGGTTTTACTCAATAGCAAGATATAATCGTCTGATTGTGGCATGGGCATACTAGTATCAGGACCAGATATAATTCGACGCTGTGGACGACTTTTTCTACCTCGTTTGAATCCAAGTTGTGTAGTCTTTATTGATCAGCTTATGATTAGTAAAGTCACAATAGAAACGTTCAAAAAGGAAATTACGCATATGTGCATTCAATACCGTCCTAATGACCATTACTTACTTCACATTGCTACTGATTAAAATTGCAACAAACTGTATTAACTAAGGCTTTATAAACATTATGAAAGTACGGACAAGTCAGGGTACGAAAGAAATGAACTGCAATTGGCTAAGAATAACGTTTTCGTGTTCTTCAATACGACTCTATACATGCAACTAAAAGAACATACGTATACCCGGTAGTTTGTTAACAAATACCAACTTATTAATTAAGAGGTTAATATACCAGGCGACATTTTACGTTGACGGCACTACATGTTTTCTTTGATTGGAATTGGTATAATTTGTATAATAACGGTAGAAACTACTGTGGTTTGCCGATGATTATAAGAATAAATAATACAGTTCTAAACGTCATGTACAAACATATATTGTGTAATGAGACATATTTATTGCATTTTTTATAATTATTAAAAGGCACTGCTTGTTTATCACTCAGATATAGATCCTTATTTGGACGCTATTTGTCATACATGTTCAATACATTATCATTATTTATAAATATGCAAATTAGTTAATTAGCATAATATTTAAGTAAGTCAAAATCAATTTCCACGAATAAATCATATTTGGACATAAGGAATATGTTTAATGAGTGTTTAATGTTGATTCTGACTGTATTGAGATTTTTAAGTTCTGGTTTAAATTTACCCCACCCACCTTTGGCGGTTATTCTCGGTGGAAATAAATTATATTTATCTATAAAAATATACATTCAACGAAAGCCCTATGTCTTCTCATGATTTTGGTACAATTTGGATCTTTAAATAATAGAAATAAGGAAAATATGGCATACATTTGTCAACTATACTAGTAGATTTTTAACGAAAATTTACCAATTTTTGACTTCCTCATTAATATTCATGAGTATGCAAATGTGATAATTTACGTAAAATCATTGCAAATATAGAACCAATTCATTAGCATCATTTTGATACCATTTTGACCATTCTACCTGTAGAATTAGCCAAGATATGGTGCAATTTCAAGTTGGTGTATGCTATATGCACTTAATTGACCTTTGACCTCATTTATGACCTTCATAGAGGGTTTTGCGCGTGGCATCCACCCAAACCATATACAACTGGTATTGGGCAATTCAAATATGGTATTGAAACACTTCTACTAAAAAATGCCATGGGTCATGAAAAATAAGCGACTTTTGTGCCGATGGACTCCTAACTATTAGGTACGGAAGTTTGTAGAGTGGATGACTTTTCCATTCTAATTCTATAGATGACGGACTAGGTTTTCTTGAATTTCATTAATAAATTCATTCAAGAAATACAAACTATTAGTAAGGATTTAGGGGTAATACAAATCTTTTTCTCTGTGCATATAAAGAAAACAAAGCACAAACTCGTGTTCATGCAACCCTCAGATTATTTCTATCAATTAATTTCAGGAATTTATCAACCCTCCCCCAACCCCACACCCCCACACTGCAATTATAAATTATTTTACAATACATGCTTGTTGTTGGGGTAGATTTGTTGCTCTCTTACCTAACATGGTCATTATTTGATGAATAGCTCCCAAAAAAGGCGGGTGACCCCTCATTTTTATTTGACAAAACTGGTGTTCTATATGATTCTCAACTTACATCCAATTTATTATTTACTTAACATGAATGGTTGGTCCCGCGCCTAGTTGTGCTTATTGTATGGAAGGTTTTTTCAGATAAATATTACTAGAGTTTTATCCCTTTGTTGGAGACATAACATTAATACCAGAGTTGCATCCCTTTGTTGGAGACATAACGTTCATACCAGAGTTATATCCCTTTATTTGAGACATAACGTTCATGCCAGAGTTATATCCCTTTGTTAGAGACATAACGGTCATACCAGAGTTATATCCCTTTGTTAGAGACATAACGTTCATACCAGAGTTATATCCCTTTGTTAGAGACATAACGGTCATACCAGAGTTATATCCCTTTGTTAGAGACATAACGTTCATACCAGAGTTATATCCCTTTGTTAGAGACAACGTTCATACCAGAGTTATATCCCTTTGTTGGAGACAACATTCATACCAGAGTTATATCCCTTTGTTGGAAGACATATTTTTTTGTCACAAACCTTTGTAGTTTCATTTGTCCTTCAGCTTCTGTGTTTAAATTACCAGTATATAATTTTCATGTTTTTGATTTCAGGAAAATGGAACAAAACTACAGATGTTGCAATCAAAACATTAAAACCTGGTACTATGACCCAGGCAGCTTTCTTAGCAGAAGCTCAAATCATGAAACAATGCCGGCATGATAAACTTGTACGTCTGTATGCAGTCTGCTCAAAGGAAGAACCTATTTACATTGTGACGGAATTATTACGTGACAGTTTGTTGAATTATTTGAGAGAAGGTGACGGGCGATACCTGAAGTTCCCCGACATGGTGGATATGGCTGGACAGGTACATTAGTTGTTCTTATTTCATTTGAAGTTTTGTCTTCAAGATTGAGCATACCGATCATACCTAGGGCCTGATCATATCACCTTGATATTTATTTGGTACAAGGTGCATATAACATGGCACATCAATTTAGATAAAAGGTATCACCAAATATAAATAAAACATGGTAAATGAAAGACAAAATTACAAATACAAAAGTATATTTTAAGAATTTGCATTATGAAGCCATGTCAAACACACCCACACCAAGGATAACACAAAAAAGAGGAGACCTAAGTTGGAGAAAATCAAGCTTGAGATCTATGTTACTGTTGGTCATAATTTTGTTTTGCTTTTTGGTATTTTTCGTTATACTGAAGATTGACAAGGTCCCTTCAAAAAGTATAATAAAAAGTGAATGTATTGAAACAAAATTCAAATGCCATACAAACATACAGGGTATGCGCACATTTTTAGGGTACACCTACACATTTGAATGATTGTTAATTTCTGAAATATGTTGACAAATAATATAATTAGTATAGGTCGTTTGTGGTACAACAATCTTATAAATTGTAAATTTCTTAAAATCCAATCATTTGATTTCAGTGAACATTGGCACAGCACCGTGATTATATCATACCACATCTTTTCATTGATTATTAAGAAAGTTGTTATCTTTGTTGTATATTGAAATTAAATGATTTTAGACATTTAAATGCAGAAAGGTAGTTAAGTATTTCATATGTATTTCATTTATTCAAGCAAAATTTTATACATGTTTGTACAATAGATACTGAGAAATCTCCATTTTAAACTATTTGTTATACCACAAACAACCCAATAACAAATGTATTACTGTACAAATGTATTGTTAAGTCACAGTCAAACTTTCTGTATCATATTTATCATATTTACGTTTCTGGACGTGTTTTTATTTCAATTCTAAGAATAAATTGTAACTGATTGTTTACTGTTTATAAGCAAGTTTATGAACTTTGTTAAATCACTGTTGTGTGTTAGTGTTATGGGATGTATCAGCATGTTTTCATGACCTGAAAGGTAAATGTATACTGTAAAACAATTTATATTTGTGGGGGATTTAATTTCATGGATGACATCAACCAGGAAATTATATCCCTAATGTAACTTATTAAAATAGGTCCATTTTACAGCGTCAGCCATACTAATCAAGTTCAGTCAGGTATAAGACTCGGTTTTTGATTTATTTTGCATTTATCAACATGTAATAAAACAATTGTTATATTTGTTGATGTTTGAATGATTTCTGATAATTTGTGAGAATTTTGACCTTGCCATTTTTTTCTCTAAAACCATGAAATTTTGTCCCATTGAAATTAAATTGTTTTACAGCAGTAAATTCTTGAGTATTCTTGTACAAACACAACCTCTTTAAATTAATTTACCGCAATATTTTTACAGGATGAGATACAGGATTATGTGCATGTTTATTGTTTTGTGATTACACTTGGCATTTTCAGATTGCTAGTGGAATGTCGTATTTAGAAGGAAACAAACTTATTCACCGGGATTTAGCTGCTAGAAATGTTCTAGTTGGTGAAAATAAGTGTGTTAAAGTTGCTGACTTTGGTCTTGCTAAAATCATCGAAGATGATGAATATACACCAAAGCATGGTAATTGTGTGCTCTATGTAGGATAGATGTGTTTATAATACTAAATATGTTTCATGCACTAGGCCACATTAAAGGACTAGTTTGTTTGCTGTCTCTAACCATAGTTTTTAGCTCACCTAAGCAAAACTGCAAAAATCTTATTTTCTAATTTTATTCTATCTTTTTGCAAGCTTGAAAAGCTTATAGCCTAAGAGCTGAGGGCGATTTATTCAAAATTGGAGTCCATCTCTTAAACTTGCACCACAGTTGGACATATGACCGAACATTAAGAAAATCTATTTCTTACAAATTATCTCCTTCACAACCGCTCAGCATCCAAGATGGCGTCCAAGATGGCCGCCATTTTTACGCGAAAATGGTACTGAACGCTTATTTGTGCATGAAATGAATTGTTTTCTCACAAATATGTTTCAAAATGTACTTATGAGTTGAAAAATGAATGGAAGACACACTTTTATCTGTTTTGATAGTAACTTTCGACATTTTGGAAAAGCTATGACCCATATAGAGGCCCAAAATTGGCTATTTTGGGGTATTTGTCTATATTTGGTATTGTCAATAACTTAAAAGTACATTTATGAGTATAAATTTTACATTTAAATAATTTTATTTATTTCGTAAATTTAGTATGAAGAAAATGAGGATGTAAGATTTACAACTTTTTTAGTTGTATGCTATCGCTAAGGGTTTGAAGTGGGTGGGGTAAATATACCCCAAAGTGAAAAAATAAGAAATTACATAATTTTGACTTCCTTTATGTATTTAAAGCGTCATAGGTGAACTTGGTGTACAATGTGCATGGAATGATGTATTTTTGAAATTAGTTTTGGTTGCTCTTGCTCTTTTTTACGAAGTGGGTGGGGTAAAATTTCACAAATAATAAAAAAAACTAAACAACAAGATTAACCGATGGTTGTTTAAACTCTGACCTCTGTTTTTCTTCTTACCTATGATAAACTATTCTGAAATGTTCAATAAGTTTCTTTTGTAGATAATAGATGAGAGTTTTTAAAAATAAGTATGTTACATGACTGTGCCTGTTAAAAGTGGGTGGGGTAAAAAACTGCAAAAATGAGAATAATGGATATATGCAGAAATTGCATTCTATGTATTATTTTGCTCAATATAAACAGTACATATCTCTTTCTTTATAAAAGACTTATTTGTTATGACCTATTGTTGTTTTTAAACTAGATGTGTATCCATCATGCTTAGTTTATGGGTGGGTGGGGTAAAATATCTGATAATAGGAGCGTTCACCGGTATAGTGTGGCGACTTTATAGGCTAAAACAAATAGATAGGCAAACATAAGAGTAAAACTAGCGTTTTCATATACATACTCCATACTTAATATGGCTAAGAATGGCTTTTGCTAGGAGTAGTAAGTAAACATTTGGCTAGTAATTGCTTGATACATCGGTGGTGAGTACTCCATACTGCTAGGAATGGTTATTCTAGTTGTGGTGCATACCCTAACATGACTGTGAATCAGTTTAACACTGGTTTGGAGTTCTACAAATGGATATGAATGGCTTTTTCTGGCAGTATTTAGTTTCTTATAGGCCTTGGAATGACATATCCAATTGTGACAAGTACTCTATCTGGCATGGACTTTATCCGCTGATTGAGAGTACATGTACCCCATAAGGCTATCAACTGCTTTTTTCGCAGTAGGGGAGTACTCCATAAGGCAAGAAATGTCTTCATACGCAGTAGCGGAGTATTCAATAATGCAAGAAATGTCTTCATACGCAGTAGGGGAGTACTCCATAAGGCTAGAAATGGCTTCATACGCAGTAGGGGAGTAGTCCATAACGCTAGAAATGTATTCATACGCAGAAGGGGAGTACTCCATCGGGCTAGAATGGCCCTTTCCGATGATAGTCAAGGCAAGACATGTCTTCATACGCAGTAGCGGAGTAGTCCATAAGACATGAAATGTCTTCATTCGCAGTAGGTGAGTACTCCATAAGGCTAGAAATGTCTTCATACGCTGTAGGGGAGTACTCCATAATGCAAGAAATGTCTTCAAACCCAGTAGGGGAGTACTCCATAAGGCCAGAAATGTCTACATTCGCAGTAGGGGAGTACTCCATAAGGCTAGAAATGTCTTCATACGCTGTAGGGGAGTAATCCATTAGGCAAGAAATGTATTCATTCTCAGTAGGGGAGTTCTCCATAAGGCTAGAATATCTTCATATGCTGTAGGGGAGTACTCCATAATGCAAGAAATGTCTTCAACCCCAGTAGGGGAGTACTCCATAAGGCAAGAAATGTCTACATTCGATGTAGGTGAGTACTCCGTAAGGCTAGAAATGTCTTCATACGCTGTAGGGGAGTACTCCATATTGCAAGAAATGTCTTCATACGCTGTAGGGGAGTACTCCATAAGGCAAGAAATGGATACATTCGCAGTAGGTGAGTACTCCGTAAGGCTAGAAATGTCTTCATACGCTGTAGGGGAGTACTCCATATTGCAAGAAATGTCTTCATACGCTGTAGGGGAGTACTCCATAAGCTAGAAATGTCTTCATACGCTGTAGGGGAGTACTCCATTAGGCAAGAAATGTATTCATTCTCAGTAGGGGAGTACTCCATAAGGCTAGAATATCTTCATATGCTGTAGGGGAGTACTCCATAATACAAGAAATGTCTTCAACCCCAGTAGGGGAGTACTCCATAAGGCAAGAAATGGATACATTCGCAGTAGGTGAGTACTCCGTAAGGCTAGAAATGTCTTCATACGCTGTAGGGGAGTACTCCATATTGCAAGAAATGTCTTCATACGCTGTAGGGGAGTACTCCATAAGGCAAGAAATGTCTACATTCGCAGTAGGTGAGTACTCCATAAGGCTAGAAATGTCTTCATATGCTGTAGGGGAGAACTCCATAATGCAAGAAATGTCTTCAAACCCAGTAGGGGAGTACTCCATAAGGCAAAAAATGTCTACATTCGCAGTAGGGGAGTACTCCATTAGGCAAGAAATGTCTTCATTCTCAGTAGGGGAGTACTCCATAAGGCTAGAATATCTTCATACACAGTAGGGGAGTACTCCATAAGGCAAGAAATGTCTTCATTCGCAGTAGGGGAGTACTCCATAAGGCAAGAAATGTCTTCATACACAGTAGGGGAGTACTCCATTAGGCAAGAAATGTCTTCATTCGCAGAAGGGGAGTACTCCATAAGGCTAGAAATGTCTTCATACGCAGTAGGGGAGTAGTTCATAAGGCAAGAAATCTCTTCATACGCAGTAGGGGAGTTCTCCATAAGGCTAGAAATGGCTTAACACGCAATAGGGGAGTACTCCATAAGGCTAGAAATGTCTTCATATGCAGTAGGGGAGTACTCCATAAGGCTAGAAATGTCTTTATTCGCAGTACGGGAGTACTCCATAAGGCTAGAAATGTCTTCATACACAGTAGGATAGTACTCCATAAGGCAAAAAATGTCTTCATACGCAGTAGGGGAGTACTCCATAAGGCGAGAAATGTCTTCATACGCAGTAGGGGAGTACTCCATAAGGCTAGAAATGTCTTCAAACGCAGTAGGGGAGTACTCCATAAGGCTAGAAATGTCTTCATTCGCAGTGCGGGAGTACTCCATAAGGCTAGAAATGTCTTCATAGGCAGTAGGGGAGTACTCCATAAGGCTAGAAATGGCTTCATACGCAGTAGGGGAGTAGTCCATAAGGCTAGAAATGTCTTCATACGCAGAAGGGGAGTACTCCATCGGGCTAGAATGGCCCTATCCGATGATGGTGACTTCTCCATAAGGTTAGAAATGGCTTCATCCATTGGTGGTGACTCCTCCATATGGCTAGAAATGGCTTCATGCACTGGTGGTGACTCCTCCATAAGGCTAGAAGTGGCTTCATCCACTGGTGGTGACTATTCCATTTGGCTAGAAAGGCTCCATCCGATGGTGGTGACTACTCCATAAGGCTAGAAATGGCTCCATCCGATGGTGGTGACTACTCCATAAGGCTAGAAATGGCTTCATATGCCGTTGGTGACTACTCCATAAGGCTAGACATGGTTTCATTCACTGGTGGTTACTCCTCCATAAGGCTAGAAATGGCTTCATCCACTGGTGCTGACTCCTCCATAAGGCTAGAAATGGCTCCATCCACTGGTGGTGACTACTCCATAAGGCTAGAAATGGCTTCATCCACTGGTGGTGACTACTCCATAAGGCTAGCAGTGGCTTCATCCGCCGTTGGTGACTCCTCCATAAGGCTAAACATGGCATCATCTACAGGTGGTGACTCCTCTATAAGGCTAGAAATGGTTTCATCTACTGGTGGTGACTCCTCCATAAGGCTAGAAATGGCTTCATCCACTGTTGGTGAGTACTCCGTAAGGCTAGAAATAGCTTCATCCGCCGTTGGTGACTACTCCATAAGGCTAGAAATGGCTTCATCCGCCGTTGGTGACTCCTCCATAAGGCTAGAAATGGCTTCATCCTCTGGTGGTGACTCCTCCGTAAGGCTAGAAATGGCTTCATCCACCGGTTGTGACTACTACTAAAGGCTAGAAATGGCTTTATATGCTTGTTGGGAGTTCACGACATGGGATAATTATGACTTTTCTAGTTGTAGTACGAGCAAAGGCGTCTTTTATTTCGTTTTACAATGTGTATAATTGTCCTTTTTACACAAACAATTATTTATATATAGACCTATATTTAAAATAATTTCATTATTAAGCATTATAAAATTGAATCAGTATTTCAAACATCACCTTAAACGTGAGAAAATGTTATTAAGTTGCTTTTTCTGTACTTTGACCTTATAACTACATTTGTACATTGACCCTAACCTTGACCTTGAAATGGTCAGTGTTGCAAGGCAATTTGCTGCATATCATGAGATATACCAGAATGCAAATATTCAACATCATTTACATGTATGAAATTTAAGCCTCATTTGATTCGGTTTATTGTCAATTGTGGCGGTTGTACTACTGATGACGGTGTGTATGAAAGTTCTTCTGATCGCATACTCATTGGTTTTAGCTTATAATGGCGCCCATTATGAAGTTTCACTATTTACGTGATTTTACCCCACCCACTTCACAATATTAAGCTCGACCAATTTTAAAACAGCGAACTGCTGCAATAAATATATCTTATAAAACCAAAGAGACTTGTACTGTCTATATTAATCAAAATAATTCATAGAATGCAATTTCTGCAAATTGTCATTATTCTCATTTTTGCAGTTTTTTACCCCACCCACTTTTAACATGCGAAGTCATGTTACGTGTTTATTTGTACAATCTCTCATTTATTATATACAAAAGTAGCTTGAAGAACATTTCAGAATAGTTTATCATAGGTCAGAAGAAAAACAGAGCTCAGAGTTTAAAAACAATCATTGGTTAATCTCGTTATTAAATCTTTAATTTCGGGAAAACTATCAGGATCACGAGCTATAGCATCTGGAGTTCCTCAGGGGTCTATTTTGGGCCCCATATTGTTTATACTCTACATAAATGATCTACCACTACACCTCAAAAATACATCTACTGACATGTTTGCTGATGACACTACTGTCACTGCTTTTGAACAATCACTACCAGAAGTATATAACTCACTGCAACAAAGTATAACTATTATCAATGACTGGTGTTCACGAAATTCAATGTTGCCTAACCCCCAAAAAACCAAAGCCATGATAATTTCACCTTCAAATACAATCTATAACTCTCTTAAAACCAGCAGTGAGTTCACCCTAACAATGCAAAACCAAGTAATAGGATTTTCGGAGACAGAAAAATTGTTAGGAGTTCATGTTGATCATAAACTTAACTGGCAAACACAGGTTGAACATCTGCTTAAGAAATGCAATTCTTTACTCTATCTTCTTCTCAGAATAAAATCCTTTCTAAATAAACACATGAGAATCCTCTTCTTCAATGCATACATCTTACCCCATATTGACTACTGCTGTACCATTTGGGGAAATTGTAATAATGAGCTTCTCAATACCCTGTACAAATTTCAGAAAAGAGCTGCTCGTATTATACTAGACAAGGACATAGACACTCCATCACACAATCTCTTTCAAGAACTCAAGTGGATGACTATACATGAAAGAATCTATTTCAAAAAAGCCACTTTTGTTTACAAATCTATTAACAATCTCTTTCCTGAATACATGTCAAATTTATTCACATTCTCAAATAATCATTCACTAAGATCCCACACTCAACAATCCCTTAAGGTTCCAAAACCAAGACTAGAATTTTTTAGGAAAACTCTTGCTTATTCAGGTCCCAAACTCTGGAACACTATACCACTACACATAAAACAATCAGAAAGCTTGGCAATCTTTAAGTCATCATACCTTAAATGGTGGTTCTCTGGTGGGAAAAACTTGTTAAACATGTAAAATTCTTGTGTCACTTAATATGTATATAAATGTAATTTTATTCTTTGTTTTATAGTTCAATTTCACTGAACTGTACTATAAATTGTTGGTCTAGCTTTCTTTTGATATGTTTTAGTAGCTTAATTAACGCACTGCTGTTACATCTAATGTAAATATCATTCTGTAAATGTTATATTTGTTCACATTTGTTGTAAATTGTATGTACATATATATTGAGGCTCACAGGTAAGACTGGCTTTGCCAACTGTGTTGCCTCATTAAATAAAGTCTTTATTATTATTATTATTATTATTATATATTATTATTATTATTATATATAAAACTATTTATGAAATTTTACCCCACCCACTTCGTAAAATAGAGCACGAGCAACCAAAACTGATTTCAAAATGCATAATTTCATTCATATTATATAAGTCAACCCAATATGGTCTAAATACATAAATAATTAGTTAAAAAGAGGCAGTTTCTTATTTTTTCACCCACTTCACACCCTTAGGGAACGCATAAAACTAAAAAAGTTGTACATCTTACACCCTCATGTTTTTCACACTAAATAAATAGAATAAATGAAACCAATTAAAGGTAAAATTTACAGTCATAAATGTACTTTTAAGTTATTGACAATACAAAATTAAGAAAAATACCCTAAAAATAGCCAATTTTGGGCCTCTATATGGGTCATAGCTTTTCCAAAATGTCGAAATTTACTATTAAAACAGATAAAAGTGTGTCTTCCATTCATTTTTCAACTTATAAGTACATTTTGAAACATATTTGTGAGAAAACAATTCATTTCATGCACAAATAAGCGTTCTGTACCATTTTCGCGTAAAAATGGCGGCCATCTTGGACGCCATCTTGGATACTGAGCGGTTGTGAAAGAGGAAATTTGTAAGAAATGGATTTTCTTAATGTTCGGTCATATGTCCAACTGTGGCGCAAGTTTAAGAGATGGACTCCAATTTTGAATAAATCGCCCTCAGCTCTTAGGCTATTATAATTAAGTATCGCACTACCTTAATATATGAACAAATTTTGTGTTTAGTAATTTATAAGGTTGAAAGATGGCAGACAAACTGTTTTTAAAGTTGGCCACATACTGACATCTGTACGCAACATTGTGGTCACTGGGGTCACTCAGATAATTGTTCAGATCCAGAAGCATATTTTCTCCAGAATTTTTGTTCAATGTTTGGAAATGTACAGTCCAGCAATGTACTTGTTAAATTTGTAGATTATCGTTTACTAAGTTTTAAGGAATCATTCATTGTGGGCTTTTAATCTGACTAAAGTACTTGATCTTCCTTACTTGAAGATCTGATGACGACCTAATCCTGATTAATTCGGCCATTGTAGACTTTGTAGTACAGATAATTTGACATAAACATACTGTTGATTATCAATTGTGAAAGCTCGGCCATTTCTGTTTGTCTCCGGTAATATTGCAATCCATAAAGACCGAGGTGATCAGAACGAAGAAGGCGCGTAAGATGCATGTGTTCGTGATAACTATGGTATTTAAAAAAAGAATCAAATCGCTTACAGAATTCTGAAAGCAAGGTGCCAATTGGCTAATGGGAAAGGTCGCCTGAGGTGACCTTCTATAGGTCGTCGTCAGATCCTCATGTGTGGCGGGTTTGGGGATATGATTTTAATCAGATTGTGTGGGCTTCAGTCTGAGTGGTCATAGTATTGCAATATTTTGTATAGATGAATACAATAGAAATACGCAGATATATTATATACATGTATACTAGTATATACAGAGGCTTACAGCATTATACCTTAACTGTGAAACTAACCTGTGTTAACCTAGTCATAATAAGTGTTGAAAATAGAACCCTTAACCTAGTTATACTAAGTGTTGAAAATAGAACCATATTAGTATATGATTCCTCATATAAAATACAAATGTTAGACCATTGAACTGTGAACATCTTTCATGCAGTTTTTAGCTCACCTGTCACAAAGTGACAGAGTGAGCTTTTGTGATCACACTTCGTCCGTCGTCCGTCCGTCTATCCGTCTGTCCGTCCGTCCGTCAACAATTGGGTTGTGTCCTCTCTAGAGGTCACAATTTTGGCCTAATCTTTATGAAACTTGGTCACAATGATCATCTCAACAAAATCTAGGTCAAGTTCGATATTGGGTCATCTGAGGTCAAAAACTAGCTCACTAGGTCAAATTATAGAAAAAACCTTGTTTTAAACCTTTCAACATGTAGTCTTCATAGTCACTAAACTCTCTGCAGTAACTCTCTACTCTCTATACATACAATAAACTTTCATCAACCAATGAAAATGTGTATCAGGGTTCACAGCAGTTTTGTAAAGGTCAAATATCAAAATATTCTAGTATTTAAACCAGGGTGTGAATTGTACTGGTTAAGTGGAAATCAAAGCGCTGTAGGGAGCGTAGACATTTTCCTGAGGGTCGTGGGTTCAAACCCCACTGGAACCATAATTTTTTTTTTTTTTTTTTTTTTAGTGTTTAGGTATTGTTTTGTCTTTATAGCATGTATTTGTACATTTTCCTGATGGTCGTGGGTTCAACCCCCACTGGAATCATAATTTTTTTTGTTTTTCTTTTTTAAATGTTTAGGTATTGTTTTGTCTTTATAACATGTATTTGTACATTTTCCTGATGGTCGTGGGTTCAACCCCCACTGGAACCATAATTTTTTTTTTTTTTTTTTTTTTTTAAATGTTTAGGCATTGTTTTGTCTTTATAACATGTATTTGTACATTTTCCTGATGGTCGTGGGTTCAACCCCCACTGGAACCATAATTTTTATTTTTTATTTTTTTAAGTGTTTAGGTATTGTTTTGTCTTTATAGCATGTATTTGTACAGTTATATGGAGGAAAAATACCAAAATATTTTGTTTAAAATAAAGGTCAAATCATAGAAAAACCTTGTGTAGTCAGTCACCAGAGGTTACAATTTCAACTTAATCTTTATGAAACTTTGTCACAATGATCCTGTCAACAAAATCTAGGCCAAGTTCGATTTTGGGTCATCTGGTGTCAAAAACAAGGTCACAATGTCAATTGACATTTTCCTGAGGGTCGTGGGTTTAAACCCCACTGGAACCATAATTATTTTTTTGAGTGTTTAGGTATTGTTCTGTCTTTATAGCATGTATTTGTACAGTTACATGGAGGAAATATTTTGTTTAAATTATAGGTCAGATCATAGAAAAACCCTGTGTAGTCACCAGAGGTTACAATTTCGACTTAATCTTTATGAAATTTGGTCCTAATAATCATCTCAACACAATCTAGGTTAAGTTTGATATTAATTAAGTCATCTGGGGTCAAACGCTAGGTCACATGGTCAAATCATACACAAACTTGCAATAGAGGCTGAATTTCCTTAAATTTTATTCAGAAAATGTGTAGGATCACCATAGGGGTGTGCATGCACTAGTACGACAGGTGAGCGACCTAGGGCCCTTTGGGCCCTCTTGTTTGACAAAAGTTAACTATGGTCTACTCTGCAATTCATGAAAAATATTCATGTTTGTCTGCTAATTGCTTCTGGTAGTATCTTCTGTTTCTATACTGGTAATGGTGTGTGTAGCAATGGTCCTTCTTTGTGCTGTAGCACTATACATGGGTATACACCATTCAGCCAAATACTCAATTTTGTGCCCCCCCCCCCCCCCCCCCCCCACTTCCAGGCCCAGACCTCCCGAAGCATCTCAAGTAGGTATTTGTTTTGTTAAGCTATTTTGAACCCTCCCTTGGTAAGTAAGTCAAAGACACATGAATATATTTGAGATGAGATTGAGCTCAGATTGAGATGCTCCGAAGATCGGGACCTGGGTAGGGGCAATTAATGTACTCTTAACTTGGATATTTTTGTAGCATTTAAAAGTACCGAAAATGTAAATAGACAAACTGAGCAGAAAATGTCTTGTTTAAAATGAAATTAAACATTTCAATCACTGATATTTGAATTCATTGTTTACCAAAAAACATGTTCTGATATTTAGCTGGGATGGTTTTATTTTCTACTCTTAGTGAAAGTTTCCGCATATATATACCAGAACGTATTGCTTTGAAAACTCACCTGTTTTGTGTTTATTTCACGGTTGTGTGAATCTAGTGTTCTACTATCTCTAACATGCAGTTCCATTTATGAACATGTATTATAGTGCAGAGCAGAGATATGAAACTGATCCGTTTAAACTTTTTAAACATAAGAATTAATTAAAGAGTTGATTTCTTGTATACTTTTAGCTCACCCGTCACAATGTGATCATTCCTCGTCAGTTCACAATTGCTTGTGTAGTCACTACAAGTCACAATTTTGGTCTTATCTTTATGAAACTTGGTCACAATGATCATCTCAACAAAATTATTTCTTAGGTCACAATAGGGGCCTGCATGATCTTTTATGACAGATGAGCGACTTAGGGCCCACTTGTTAACTTGAGGATCTTTTTTTGAAAACCTCAGGTTTTCCGTGGAATATTTTCTTCAATGCTTGTATTACGAAAAATGAGAAAATTTACTATTATGAAATTGACATGTTCAGGTAGAATAACAGATTCATACAATAAGGTTTTTCAATGACTAGCAAACAAAGTTTATATACAATCCTACAACAGTACAGCCAGGTCTCAATACAACAACACTGTTTGGTCCCAAGTAAAATGTTAAAACAAATGTGTCCATATTTTTACTGAATTGATACAACAAGCATTTAAAAACATTTGTCCCCAATGCAAATGATGTCAGTATATGAATATGCTGGCATATTGAGTGTCGTATCGAGACCTGACAGTATTTATTAACATGTGATATTTATATCATTACCTTACAGGTTGCTCATGGTGTTTCTACCCTGCTTACTTCAATTATTACTTTATTAGTTATAGAGTAGGAAAGCTACTATTAAACAAGGAGCTTTAATTTCGCTGACTACATTCTTTATAATGTTAATTAATCTCATGTTGTTGTTAATTGGCACTAATTGTAGATAGCAAGTGGAATGGCTTACTTAGAACGAAGTAAAATGATACACCGAGATCTCGCTGCTCGTAATGTGTTAATAGGAGACGGTGATACTAATCCTGTAGTGAAAGTTGCTGATTTCGGTCTTTCAAAAGTTATAGAAGATGATGAATATTGTCCATCTTCTGCTGGTAAACATGGCAATGAAGTTTCAACTTTCCCCTGTGGTTATAACACACCCCTTGCATGTCAAGATATAGCATCCATTGTTTTACCATTGTTTCTAGCTTGTGTCGTGTATATAATTTTGGATGCACTTGGACAATAATAATAGTTGCTGGGGATTTTCTCATGACAGTATGGTTGGTGTGGATTATGGTTGCTGGGGGTTTTCTCAAGTCAATTATGGTCGATGTTTATGTTGCTATGCCAATGGGGGAAAATAGTAAATTATCCCCCCTTACTACTCTCTAAAACTCCACCGGTCCTATCATGCGGATTACTCTGCTTTTATCCCTGTTTTGTTTGTTGTGCATGGTAGTAATTAGGCTAAAATATTTGCAACATTAATTATCAGATCAAATAATAAATTTGGCTACATGCTGTTTACACACCATGGTATATAAATTTTTATTGCCCTAACATATTAGGTAATACAGAAGTGAGAAATTTCATATCTAAAATCAATGATATTTCAGTTAAAAACAAGGATTAAGTCAGAGGATCTCAACTAGTTAGGACCGGTATGCTAATTGGTCTACCTCGGGCTTTATCTTACAAGGGAGATAATTTATATGTCACTTATGTCTCTCATTAATCCCCTACTTCCTGTGATTTCTTGTGAGGGTTTTTCAGATTTTTTTATTATCTAGATGTTTTTTTCTCGAACATTCTTGTGGTATTAATTTGATATTACTTGCATGATTTGGGCAGCATGATATCCTATGTCTAGATATGTAATTTAAACATGCTTGAATTATGGTATGGTTCGTTAATTTCACATACCTGTGTACTTGATTCTCACTCATCCATATGTTATATTATACACCTTTCACATTGCATGTGGCTGCTCACAGTTGCACTTCCGTTCAACAATTTACCTTCTTTCACACAATTATTACTGTACATTGTAGAACCAATCTGACTGGTGCATGTTTATACTATTTATTTTTATTTCTATTATTGAACAGGAATTCATGTACTGTAGAAGTGGTTAAGTAAGAGACATCGAAATATTGGCTAAATTACAAAATTGTCTAAAATTTTCTTCTAGCGTAAATTTTGATCTTCAAAGAACTTTACTACGAAATAAAAAAATCACTTATATTTCCACGTGCTAAATGTCAGAAATTCATAGTTTGCTTAATTTTGACCCACTAAAATATCCACTTATTTTATATGTTTGTGCAATTACTGGTATGTGTATCTAACATATAATGTATCATATTTTACATAATCAATGTATTGGTTTGATCTTAAAGTTGCATGTTACTTTTTAATTTATCTGGACTTATTTTCCTATGATGATGAACGTTCTTGAAATGCATGTTGTATCATATGTTTGTGTGCAAAAATGAGTCTAGCTTACCGTATATTAGTAGTACTTCATTAGTACAATATTTATTAAACTTTAACTCTGTTAAAAAATGTACATTAAACATACGTTTTCCCTCAAGATAAGGTGGTCAGTGTCAGCATTGTTGATTTCTGTAAATGTTATCAGAGTTACAGTCCTTGGTATATCCTTGGTGAATCTATTTTATCTTCTGACTGCTGAATTAATGGATTTTAATTAAATTTCATTTGAGGTACAATCAGGAAATTGGCTTTGACTTTCTGTAATGTCAAGTTTTCTATGAATTTCTTTTCCTAGGACATTGACTTTTACTCAATAGAACAATTCGAAGTTTTCTATAAACTGCTTACCTGTATTTGTGTTATATGTTCACAGGAACCAAGTTCCCAATCAAATGGACAGCACCAGAAGCTGCAATGTATCAACGGTTTACTATAAAATCTGATGTCTGGTCGTATGGTATCTTACTTATAGAGTTAACGACACGAGGACAAGTTCCCTATCCAGGTAGGGTATTTACTTTTATCATCATTCTATGTAATACAGTACAAGGTACAGGCTTTCCATACAAGAATCTACCTAAATGTCAGTAACCTTTAATACCTGAATCCGACAACCTGTGTAACCTCTGTCAGCCAGCAACCTATGTTAGCTGACTACCTCTGTCAGCCAGCAACCTATGTTAGCTGACTACCTCTGTCAGCCAGCAACCTATGTTAGCTGACAACCTTTGTTAGCTGACAACCTGTGTGAGCCAACAGCCTATAGTATCTGATTCCCTATGTTAGCTGACAACCTATGTTAGCTGACAACCTATGTTAACTGACAACCTTTGTTAGCTGACAACCTATGTTAACTGACAACCTATGTTAACTGACAACCTCTGTTAGCTGACAACCTATGTTAACTGACAACCTATGTTAGCTGACAACCTATGTTAACTGACAACCTATGTTAGCTGACAACCTCTGTTAGCTGGCAACCTATGTTAGCTGACAACCTATGTTAGCTGACAACCTCTGTTAGCTGGCAACCTATGTCAGGTGTGGGGGTGCTAACATTATCAGTGGCCATGTAAAAGAGATTAGAGATTAAGACATTTGTCTTTAAGGGCTAGTGAATCATTGAGAAGCCTTAACACATTATGAGTGTTACGATCATTTTGCAAATTGCATGACCTTGAAGTCATATAGGCAAGTGCTTTATGAAAATTACCATTGGAAATGTTTATATATTTTAGGTTTATGTTTGTACCCTTAACTGTACGATTAATGTTTGTGCATTTACATAGCATGTGTCTGTGGTTCTTGTGTATTCAACTTCATGTAAGATAAATATAATACAGTCGACACTCATTATCTCGACATTTTTGGGACCATCAAAATTATGTCGACATATCCGAATGTCGACACAACAGGAGCCAACAATTCAAATGTCCTTACCAGTCAAAATTCATGATAACAAAGTCCTCTAGCGTTCTGTTGGTGCCGTTGTTACATCAGGTTTAACATGAACTAATACATATATGCGACTAAATTGTTGAAAGATCAAGTGTTTACGAGAGGGACGAGTTAATAGCCTCGTTTTCAAACAATTAGTACAGTACGGGATCAGCACCGCAAGTATGGCTTTAAGCCCTTACCGGTTTCGCTTACACAACATTTTAATTGTAAACAAAAGATTCGATCAATATGCCAGGCATCTGAAAGCAACGATGACATTGATTTCTTATCTTTGTTCACAATGTAACATATATTGATTTAACTGTCGGAAAAAATAATAAGCATGTTGGAATAAATTGTGAAAGCATACAAAATGGCATTTTTGAACACCTTGCCAGAGCCACGCTAGTTCAGCAGATTATTTTAAGTTCATACGCTGGAATAGGCAACAATTTGTTTATAAACTTCGATTTAACATCATTCAAATACATTTGCAAAATACATAAACAATGGTTTTCAAAACAGAAGAATTTTCGCGGTCAATTAACAACTTTTCAATTTTGATAGCGTCAACGCGATGTCGACACAAACATTTACAATAAGGTGCGAAAACAGCATTTGGGCCAGAAAAGTCGTGTCGACATAGCCGAAGTGTCGATACAACCGATGTCGACACAAAGAGTTTCAACTGTATCTCATATATAAATATATTTCTATATGGGAAATATCACCTTGAAATCATCCATTTATATGCAATCACCCACCAGTAGTCTATTGGTTGAATGAATTTTGAAAACCTACCAATCAACAATAGCTCACTGGTTGGCAAATGTGCATAATTATTAGTGTACGTTGGGTGTCCCAGAATAGCGTATAATTCGTGCTTTATTTAGTCCAGCATGATGGCACAGCTTTGAAAATTTGCATGTGCATTTCTACAACTATTCCACAGTCATATATAGTTGAGGAATTTATTTCATATCAGCATACATTGTATATGATAAATAGAAGAGTTTGTAACCCATGGTAACGGTATGTGCGTCAGCAGTAAAAAGTACGTATTTCAAAAATGAATTCAAATATTTAATGGCAATAATACTTCAGTACTATTTGCCACATCCAGACAAAAATATATAAGCGTAAATGGCATGTTTTGGCTAGTTGCTGTGTGTCGTTTCGTGGTAATGACGTCCTGTATGGCTGGTTTATGACGTAATATAACAACTTCATTATGATCAGAGTATAAAAATTTACGACGTCAGACGACATTATCAGGCATTCATCGATTTCTATGCATTGTGCTATACCGTGAGTAGCGTAGTATAACACCAGGTCAGCAGATTAATGAGGTGAAAACAACTGCACAATACAGCAGCGTAATTAGGCAGCTGTTTTTAGCTCACCTGTCACAAAGTGACAGAGTGAGCTTTTGTGATCACTCTTCGTCCGTCGTCCGTCCGTCCGTCCATCGTCCGTCCGTCCGTCAACAATTTGCTTGTGTAGACACTAGAGGTCACAATTTTGGCCTAATCATTATGAAACTTGGTCACAATGATCATATTAACAAAATCTAGGTCAAGTTCGATATTGGGTCATCCGGGGTCAAAAACTAGGTCACAAGGTCAAACTATAGAAAAACTTTGTGTAGTCACTAGAGGTCACAATTTTGACCTAATCTTTATGAAACTTGGTCACAATGATCATCACAACAAAATCTAGGTCAAGTTCGATATTGGGTTATCCGGGGTCAAAAACTAGGTCACAAGGTCAAATCATAGAAAACCCTTGTGTAGTCACTAGAGGTCACAATTTTGATCTAATCTTTATGAAACTTGGTCACAATGATCAACACAGCAAAATCTAGGTCAAGTTCGATATTGGGTCATCAGGGGTCAAAAACTAGGTCACAAGGTCAAATCATGGGAATACCTTGTGTAGTCACTAGAGGTCACAATTTTGACCTAATCTTTATGAAACTTGGTCACAATGATCATTTCAACAAAATCTAGGTCAAGTTCGATATTGGGTCATCTTGGGTCAAAAACTAGGTCACAAGGTCAAATCATAGAAAAACCTTGTGTAGTCATTACAGGTCACAATATTGACCTAATCTTTATGAAACTTGGTCACAATGATCACCTCAACAAAATCTAGGTCAAGTTAGATATTGCATCATCCGGTTTCAAAAACTAGGTCACAAGGTCAAATTATAGAAAAACCTTGTGTAGTCACTAGAGGTCACAATTTTGACCTTATCTTTATGAGACTTGGTCACAATGAACATCACAACACAATCTAGGTCATGTCCGATATTGGGTCATCTAGGGTAAATAACTAGGTCACAAGGTCAAATCATAGAAAAACCTTGTGTAGTCACTAGAGGTCACAATTTTAGCCTAATCCTTATGAAACTTGGTCAGAGTGATCATCTCAGCAATATCTAGGTCAAGTGCGATATTGTGTCATATGGGACCAAGAACTAGGTCACTAGGTCAAATCACAGATCTTGCATGTACTGCTACAACAGGTGAGCGACCTAGGGCCCTTTGGGCCCTCTTGTTAATTGAACTAGTCGTTTTGTTTGGCACAGGACAGGGGAACAAAGTAGAACAGAGCGACTGAGATGAGCAAACACTTACGTCAGATTGTTTCCGACACTATCAGCACAAATCGTCAACTCAAGTTGTCAATTTTAAAAACCGATTAATGAAATTTTGATAGTATATATGTAAAAAAATAAATTCTCAAATGGTTTATTACAACATCGGCATATAATATTAAAAGAGTGTTGCTCACGAAGGGAAATGCTTTGGAGAACTGTGATAGCATGACGTCGTAGGCGAGTGTTGACGTTTTGTGACGCGACCGACTTCACCTGGCGTTCATAAAATGTACATAATTTGTAGGTTTTTAGATAATATGTAATTAAATTTTGCTAGTTTGTCAAGAAATAAATATTCTAATGTTTATCATAATTTCGTCATACAATACTTTATAGTTCTCATGCTGTAACATGATAATACGCTATTCTGGGACAACCCACGTACATACGTGTATATATGATCTCTCTTATTTCATGTTAAACAAATTTAAACCTTGCTTGTAAACATATATGTGTATTTATGTGCATCTTTCATAAGTTCAAGAAATTGTCCTTAAATGTATTTGTTAAAACCAACTTATTGATATACTGGTAGTTGCTTTAACCTGTTACTCCATAGCAACGTATTTTGACTTATCTATTCTTCTTATGTCCAATTAGATGAATCGCTATGTATTTAGGCCTAAACAAATGTTTGTTTCCAGTATTAATATGCCCAAAAATTAGTAGGGGGGGGGGGGGTTTAAGGGTTGCAGCAAATTTCAGTGTAGATATATTTTTGGGTGTCAATCATCAATAATTTGCTAAAAAAGATACTATTAAGTGGACAGGGAAGGCAGCACTCAAATTAAACAGCCGAGCACGGAGAACATAAAAAAGTTAAAGGACCCTAACTGGATATTTCTACTATTTCTTGGTGATTAGACCATTTCCTTTGTATAATATTGCTTTCATTACGCATGCATGCATCTTCTATCCCCACCATTACAGGTATGACAAATCGGGATGTGTTGGACCAGATAGAACGTGGATACAGAATGTCCCGTCCAGACGTATGTCCAGAATCTATGTATGAAATCTTGCTGAAATGTTGGGACAAGAAACCGGAAGAACGACCAACTTTTGAATTCCTCTTTAATTTCTTTGATGATTATTTTATTGCTACTGAACCTAACTACAGAGATACAGATCCTTAGGTATATCATCTACTTTTCCTAATTCCTATGTCATCAGCTGCACGATTTCTTATCCCGAAAATAAAAACAAAATTCAACCAAAAGCATCCAGAGAGATTGTAGACATACGTAGCTCATACATCTCATGTGTCGCTTGGACATAGTAGAAATAATGCAATATTGACAAATTGCGAGCATTGAGAATTGGTTTGCAATGTTTCATGTCTCTTAAGGCGTTAGAATTTCATAGAACAGTTGCAGGACAGTTGTGGGATTTCCCAAAAAAGTGCCTCAAAACGTGATTGTAAACAAGTGTATGGCTGTGTCAAGGCTGATGTGACATAGACTTTACATTTTACCCACAATGCATGTGTGTCTGTCATTTACTTCACGGTATGTTGTAGGATTTCAATCAGGATTCCCAACAGGATAAAAAAAGATCAGATAAGAAAATTTGACAGGTTTTTGCCCTGCTGACTGATATCAACATTTGTCATGTCTCGTGTTATGCGTCATATCTCTGAAAGTGTTACAGCTATGATCATAACACGTTGCTGGAATGTTTTATGAGCATTTGATGTTTTGTGAGGTTTTGGTTTTGTCGAAACCTTTTTTGATGAAAACTTCATCAGAGTAATGTCCCTTGGTTGTAAATCTGATTTTTATAAAATTTCCACACTTCTTGTTATATATCTTGACTATAAATATACATTCACATTATGCGATATATCAGCATGATATTTGTTATCATATCATAATCTATATCAGACATGGGGTGAATTACTTGAGAGTGCAATGCATTACATTACAATTACATTGACCATAGTGCATTAAATTACAATAAGTTTAATTTTTTATGTGTAATGTATTAAATTACTATTACTTTGCCAAGGTAATGCATAACATTACAAATGCTTTTCAAAGCCTTTGATATGGGTAAGTTTACATATTTTGGTAAGGTATATATTCCTGCACTATTCAAACATGTTTGGTTACATGTGATCATCAGTATGCTGTAAGGACTATTATATATATATATATATAACCATTGCATCTTGCATATTACTGCATCTTTACAAAAATATACTTATTGTGTATACGTGGTTCATGTTTCATGCACAGATCAACAAAATATTTCTGTTTGAGAAATTTGTGTTACATAGATTATGATGGGGTAGAGATGTGTACTGTTAAATTGTTAGCTTAATAATTTATCAAATATGATAAAACATGAAATGAAACCTTCTTGTCTTGTCCTCACACTTCTAGTTCAACTTATCTCATACTGTCATCCTAATTATGTGTTATCTACGTGGGGTGATCAAAAAGAAATGAGACAAATGCTAACATTTGTAAATTGTATGTGTTTTAACCATAAAAATATCATATTCTTTTAGGTGCATTTAATGCTGATTTTTACATGTGAAATATAATGTTCTACTATAAGTAGTGATTTATTAATAGAACGTTAAATATAACGCTATGTCTCCGCACATCAAAACGTCGTCCATTTTCGTCGTATGAGAAGGAAATATATATGACTAATATTTTATTAAGTATTCCTCCAACATTTGTAAAAGTATCTGGACATTATGTCAAAATATTGAATACCCGTGGATTTAAACGGTTTCGATGTAAGTGTGTTTGTTTTCATTATATGACGTTAGAACTAACAGTACCGACTCGAAAACCACATCATATTTCGGCAAAAAACACAACTTGAAAAAATACAGTTTGTCAAAAACCAGGAGAAAAGTCTAAATAAACATTTAAAATGATGAAACTGGCATCGGAAGAGAAGTCTGCTAAAAGTAAACAACTTGAAAAAATACAGTTTGTCAAAAACCAGGAGAAAAGTATAAATAAACATTTAAAATGATGAAACGGGCATCGGAAGAGAAGTCTGCCAAAAGTATACTTATAAAAAAAAGTTTAGCAAGTTGGACTATTTTATTTGTTTTTGTGAAGTTGCATGAAATTTTACATAAGGAAAGTTTTTCAATCTTAAGATCAGTTCATTCCATTTGAAATTCAACTGTTTAAGTGAAGGAAATGTTCATCCTGACGGAAATTCGTCACTTGTAAGGAGATAGGGGTCAATTAGAAAAATCACAAGAAATGTGATGTCGATTATGCCCTCCTTAAGGAGTCATTACAGTCGAACATGTTTGTCTCTTGATGTTACGAAGCTTTAAAACAACGGTTAGGGGGATGTTTTACGATTTTTGTCCAATGTTTGCTCAAGGTCATGCACCTTGGATGGCATTTTGGTCCCCATCTCCTCCACTCTCGAAGGACCTAAATTTGGTAAATCAGCGAATATTCTAATGTGTTGGTTTAATCCATAGGGAAATGGTAATTTTATTGCCTACGAGTCGTTATGCGATAAACCAGGCAAACCAACCTTACCAATGACGTCGCATTAACATTTTTCCAACGTCAGAATGGCGTCAATAAATTCTAGCGGCGGGTTGTCTATTCCGGTCGATTTTATAAAAAACAATATGCTAGCTGGCGACTTCACATTAATCTGTTAGGCATTGGCGTCACTGCAATCTAACGCCCTTCTTGTGACGTAGCTATTGTTAGTCTGTTTGAACATAACCCACCTTTGACGATTCCTGTTAGCGAAAATTTAGTCTTTAGCCAACTAGTGATCAATCAATTATCATTGTAATGTATTGCTTTGCCTCTTGCCTTCGTGACATCATTCAACATTTAAATAGCCATTTGACAATGTTCACTGTCATTCCTGTACCTCGAACCGTTGAATATTTTACAATTCATACACTGGCTTATTTGGTTGTGGCATAATCCTGACAAGATTGTGCTTGTCTTTATCCATTGCACGGGTCAGATTTCCTCCTGCACATGGTACACATGCTTCCTTTATAAATGACGCCATGGCTTCACAAAGACACGAAAACACAAATTGACCACTGAAATTTTGATACTTAAGTCATGACCGATATGATAATTACATCACATATGCATACATCGCCATACAAGTAAAAATATTAGTACCCTGAAAAACTTGCTAAACTTTATTTTTTCAGTATATATCATTAGTGCAAAATGTTTTGTGGCGGAAACTAAACTTAAAAGGAGGCGAATTATTGTTCGAGAGTAACATGTCGGAAAAAGAAATTAAATGCAGTTTTAGAAATACTTTTTTCAAAGATGTGATCTTATGCTGGACTAAAGTAAAACAAAACAATTATTAAACTAGTAATATAAATGAAATCCTCTGGAATAACCAATGGATAACCACAAACAACAACATACTATTTACAAAAATTGGTACAGAAATGGAATTAAATATTTAAAACATGTGTACAAAACAGAGGAAAATAGATTTTGTACTTTTGAAGAAATACAAAATAAATATGATATACCGATCATGATCATCTTAAATATGTAACATTGGTAAGGAGTATACCAACACACTGGAAAGAAAATTTCAACATAAATAGTTTCGAAAACGAAGATAACGAATCAGAAGCACTTTTAAACGGACTTAAAATTTGCAAAAAGCCAACTCGATTAATATATAACACTTGTCTGAGGTACGCTCAACAAAATAAGATAGACAAAGTTGAACTTAAATGGAACATGAACTTTGAAAATATTGACTGGAAATACACATATTTAATACCAATTAGATCAACAATCGAATCAAAACTACGAGAATTTCAGTATAAATATCTAAAAAATATTGTACCAACAAATCAATTCCTTCTTAAATGTGGTTTATAATGTGGAATCAAGTACATGTTCATTTTGTAACATGTTTGTTGAAACAGTTAAACATTTGTTCTGGGAGTGTCACGAAGTCCAAGTATTTTGGAATAGATTTTCTTTATTTCTACAGCAAAATAATATAAATGTACGTCTAAATTACCAAATAGTATCATTAGGATATAAT
This sequence comes from Spisula solida, assembly GCA_947247005.1. Lineage (NCBI taxonomy): Eukaryota > Metazoa > Mollusca > Bivalvia > Venerida > Mactridae > Spisula > Spisula solida. The sequence goes on along the minus strand of OX365948.1, from coordinate 6,577,019 downwards.
GAACCATCAAATATAAATAGTATTCTTAACTATATAATTTTTCTTGGAAAATACTTTTTATTCAAATGCAAACTAGAAAATTCACTACCATTGTTTCCTAATTTCATTCAGTTTCTACAAAGTCCTATTTATATCAGTATTCATTGTCATTTTACAGCGTTTGTCTCATTTCTTTTTGATCACCCCACGTATTATCCGCCATAATGATCTGAACCCTTTGTTTTATAATGTCAAGCTTGTTATGATACAAATTTTCACTTTATTCTTGATTATCAAACAAAAAAGGCAATCACTACAATTCGATGTAGCTATAAATGAGATGTATTATAATGTTACAGGTATGTCGAATCGTGAAGTATTGGACCAGGTACCACGTGGATACAGGATGCCACAGCCAGAGAAATGTTCCAATCATATGTATGAAATCATGGTCAAATGTTGGGACAAGAATGAAGAAATGAGACCCACGTTTGAGTACCTGTGGATGTTTTTTGATGACTATTTTGTTAACACAGAACCAAATTACCAGGAGTCCGAATAAGAAACAACCAAAAACATATGTGGTTCCAATTCTATGACTTTACAATGAGCGTCTGTTCTCTAAACTACAAATGTATATTCATATTTTGTCTATGTTGTTAATATATTATATAGATGTTATGGCAGGATGTTTTAGACACGTTTACACATATTTTTGGTAGTCTTCGCTTACCCCATAGTCTGCTGTGCAGATGTTTTTCTAGTGTTTTAAACAGAAAATCCATTCTGGGATGAAAACTGAACCAGTCTGTTTGTACATGTATGTAAATAGAGAGACAGATAGACTGGTTCACTATCATCCCTCTACATATATAACCATACCATTTTGTTGCTGGTCTATTGTTTTACCATTTTACCCACCTGTAGTGGGAGAGACGTGTTGATTGTGTGATGGATGTCTGGTTGGATGAATGTCACCAAGTTTGTCCGTGCTTGTTCACCTTAGCCATTGGTCAGATTTACTTGAAACTTATCATCGCTACTTGGTACCAAGCCTAGTGGTGCATATTGTCAGGAACTTTAGATCAGATGATTTTGAGTTAAGAGCCCACCGTGGGAGACTAACCTTTTTCTGTCGAAAGCCCTTCTAGTAAATGTTTCATATCTTCGTAAGAAGTATGTATTCCATTAGATGGTATATTTTGCTGTGATGTTAATGATTATGACACTTACAACCTTGACTAAAACCAGCACTAAAATCCTTTTCTACGACTACATTCCACCATGCGATAAAATGAACAATTCCTATCAGTGTTCATATATATTTCAAGTTCCAGTCTTTCTATCCACAGGACTTGTACACTGAGCCATTCCATAACTTTCCATCTATCATAATAATAAACCATAGGACCAAATTTGTCTGCTGTCTAAATGTGTACTTAGTATTTTTATTCTGGAAAAGAAGACGTCAGGTCGTGGGACCTCATGTTTATGTTGGAATGTCAGGTCGTGAGGCCTCATGTACATGTTGGAATGTCAGGTCGTGAGGCCTCATGTACCTGTTGGAATGTCGGGTCGTGAGGCCTCATGTACATGTTGGAATCTATATACTGTGTGTCGGGTCATTAGACCTCATGTATATGTTAGAATCTATTACTGTGCCATTTTGATGTTTCTACTAGGATCTTGTTGCCAACATATTTTATATATAATGCATGTAAACTATCATCATATTGTTTGAAGTATTAATTACCATAGCAACATGTAAGAGTCGGTCTCTTATAGCATAAACATGTATATAAACAGAGATTTGACAGTCAAATGTCAATGTGTAATTTTTGGCAAGATTGGCATGCTGAGGTTTAGAGAGGGAGAATGAAGGTGTCCTGTGGCATCTGCCTGGACCCCCCTGAAAGGAATTTTGGCAAAAATGTGGTTATCGTACTTATTGACACCAGTTTGACAGTGTTTATAGTCTGATCAGAACAACCCTCTAAGACAAATAGCATGTTGAACACAATAAGCGTGGTTATATGTATGAGCATATTATGAGTGGTTGAGTATGAGATTCACACACTGTTTATATATAGATACATATATTTTGAGAGAATTTTATATATTTGTTATTATTTGTACATATTATTGACCATATACTCTGCATTATATCCAGTATGTATGACTGTATGACCTCTATTTGTAAATGCTGCTCTAACTAACTTAATGAAATACAGGCTTTGTATACAGTACAATATCTTGTATAAATTATGCTGTTCTAACTAACTTTATGAAATACACAAATAATTCTCACATTTAGCTCCAAATTGTTGTTCGTTGATTTTACTGTATAACAAATATTTGTTACTGTCTTGTTTTATAAACTGAAGGATACTTCCTGATAATTTTTGTATTTCTGGCATTTGGGACCAAATGATTCTTATTGTATCACATGGGTTCGGTATTATACGCCACTCATGAAAATATTGATAATCATAATCAATACTATGATCACTGAGATTAAATTCAATTTTACACGAAAATCAATGAATACCCTCAATCTATTATTATACCCTCTCACTACTAAGTAGGGGGGGGGGGGGGGGGGAGGGGGTTACCTTGTGGGTCTGTCTGTCCCAAAGTTTGTCCAGGCTGTATCTTCTGTATACATTGAAAGATTTTTGAATAACTTGTTACATTTGTTCCTCTTGATGAGTTGGTGTGTCATGAGAAAGAATTACGCCGATGTCTCCAAGGTTACACTTGGAGTTTAAAAGGTAAAAAAATGGCCATAAATAAATCATTTATTGTTCGATTTGAATATATTGTTGTACAAATGTCTATACTACCAGACGGTGTGTCTTGCAAAACAATTATGGCGATATCTCAAAGGTCAAGGTCACACTTGGAGCTTAAGGTCAGAAATAACCATAATTCATGAGGTCTGGACCATAACTTTGTCATATATTGTTAACTTTAAAAATAAATGTACAATGGGTGTGGTCTGTGACAAAGCGGTATGTGGGGGTACCATTAGTCACTCTGAGGTAGTTCTATTATGTTTCACCAATAAATAGAATGTTGCCTGATGCTATATGGTAACTGTGATTAGACACAATTTGCAAATAGTCCCTTTGGTGCAACAAAGTTGCATCTCTATATAGCGTATAGTAAGATACAACCTTGTTATGCCAAGGGGATGATTAATGTTAACAGGACATAGTTCATGCATTTTAAGATTTCAAGGTCAAAATGATTTATTATTTTTGTACATATAAATGAAATGAACTTTTTGTACTGTATACATTCATGTATAACCTTTAGTCTCATTATTTGAACAATCACAGTATAATTGCTCAGTGTCATCGTTTCTGAACATTAATTTTAGCTGCCAGTTTTGATAGTTTAGATATAATAGAATGTTCTATATTCAAAGAAGCACATGGCATAAAGTACAAAGTACACATGCATAACTTGCCTTATAGCAAGAAAACATTAATTAAAATTATATATCATTTCAAATTATGTTATATATAACGACATGGAAATATTGTTGAATCTTACAATTTTTACCAAATTCGCTTACACATCCTCTAGCGGAAAGTTTGGCCTACAAATAACACTAGGAAGAAACATGGGTAACTGTATCATTGATAAAGAGTAAAAAAAGCTATTATGAAATTTATGATATTATATAGTTTTATAAATATGGTTTTTTTGTTTACTCTCTATTAATGATACAGTTACCTGTGGGAAGAAATGTAAACTTGCTAATATTTCTGCTCGAAAAATGTGTAAAATTTGCTAACTTTTAGATCCCTTAAATATCTAGTTATACAGTATCTGTTTTGTTCAGTATCTTCCTTTGGTGCAAAAAGTTTGTATCACACTATATAGTATTAAGTAAGATACAACCCTGTTGCGCTATAGAGACGATCCGTTATTTGTGCTCATTTCATCCGATAGATAGTTATATAACCAGGTTCTCACTTCAGCCCTTTGATTCTTTGATAATGTTCTGTTTTATTTTCTGTGTATATGAATTATAATAAATAAACCATTGTATTAATGACAGATATTTAGTACTGTGTCTTTTTACTGATGTATATACACGTGTTTTCAAATTATAACATTCCAAATTCTATTCCAATTCATATGCTCTCTTGAGTCATTACATGTATACCCCTATACTGAAATTAACACTTTTTGCAACTATATATATCGTATATTGCAATAAATTCATCCTTCGTTTAATTTTTTAGGACAGTTATTTACTAATTTTGATATACAATATTCACTGGGGGCTTACAGTGTTTAACCAGTATTTCTACGCTTAGTAACCTGTCATTCATTTTCTTACTACCGGTGTACCAAATGTGATCACCTCGGCCTTATTGCATCCACCATCAAATAATTGATTATGATTGCAATTATACCATGTATAAAACACACAAACTTTCCAATTTCTCCTGTGGTAGCTAGGACATGGTATTGACTGGTTACTTGCTTGGCTCAAAGTATACTTAGTTCTAAGTAACTGCTGGTTCGCTTGGTGTTGGCATTGTAATGACTGGTCTCCATGTGACTGAAATACTGTTGACCAGTTGGACTTAACTGTTGTTGGTCTGTTGACCAGTTGGAAAAAACAACAATTTTTATAAAAAATGACCAGTAACTATGTTGGTTATACTGCGTTAGCCCCACAGTGGTAACTGGTATATAACAGATGAACACATTCTAGGTTCAACATTGATGCAGGAGGTGTAGTTTTGTAATAATGAAATCAAGGGAACTAATGGAAACATAGCATTTACTTGTTCTATCGTTCATGTTCTCATTTTCTTATTATATTTGGTTTTCCCGATTTCATCATTTTCCTATTATATTTGGTTTTCTAGATTTCATAATTTTCCTATTCATAAAATTCATTATTCTGTGTTTAGAGTAAAAATTAAGTGGTGGATTTGTGTACTTTAGTTCATGTATGGAAAATGTTAGCCCAGGCAAGTTATCGTAGGCTTAAACTCCGACACGCCCACTGATTCCATTAAAAAAGTGTGCATTATTTTCGTAAGCGGACACTTTTGTGAGCTATAAAAAAAACTGTTTCACTCAGAAAATAATTGCCATAAATGGTCAATTAGACGAAAACTATTATAAATCTGTCTAACAGTTAAATAAATAACATAGCAGCTGATTGCCTAAAGCTTCGCCTCGGACATTTATGTTCTTTGTCCTCCCCAAACTGTACAATAACCCTTGTAAGACACTTTTGACGAATAACTAGTACAATATCTATTACTTACAGGAAATACAATTTGTTGTCTGGAGGTGGAAATAAAAAAACGAAAGTGCTGTTGTGTAAGGGCCACCAAACAGCCTCTCATGTTTCCATTTCCTTCCCGTCAGCATTTTAAAAAAAATATTGTGACTTGTTTTACTTATGTAATTGAAAATCTATTCCTTCACAAACAAGGAACACTACATGTGAGGGCGTGGCATATTAAGTTACGTTGTCATGGTGATACATCCTGTTCTCACTTCTGTTGTTTTTCAACTATTGATTTAATTTTTTACTCTCAGTATTTCATAATATACTGTAAATAAAAGTAACAATATATTAAAGTCTTGGTTGTGTTTATCCAAGGGTTGTGTTTATTCAAGGACTGGTATAATAAGTTATGAAGATTATAAAGAAGATATCTGTTGATTTTGGTGCAAGATCGAATTTTTTTCCACGTAGTGATCACAGAAGTCAATATTATGGAAATTAAATTTTCTGTGATCACAAGTGAAATAAAATTTGGTCTTTCACCAAAAATCAACACATTTTTCATTTGCTTCAATTTCTCGTTTAATAGTACAGCAATTGGCTTTATTGGAAAAAATGACGATGAAATTAGAATGTCATATTGACTGTACGCATAATTTGAAGCCTGGCACTGTTGACGTTACGTTTCTTTTTCTGCATGGTTTTAAATGGAAACAGCTGGGAAGAAGAATATACACAAAACAATGCAAATAACAAAACAATAATTACACTGTTATTTTCGATGTTAAATCTCTATAATCCATTGATAGCAAATAATAAACTGATGTAGTTGGACAATAATCAAAAGTATCAAGCAGTGGCCTTGTTTGAAGTGGATTTGTAACCTAGTGTTGATTTTCCTCCACATGACTTTGTAGAGAAATGTTTGGATGTTGATGGTTCCTTGTGGGAGTGTAAGTTAGTACTGGTTAGGATACCGTCGAAGAAAACTAGTGTTGCATATAACTGAAAAATTATACTGTCTCAGTCCTCACAGCAATTACTTCCCTTTTCACTCAGTTAATGACGTCGGGGAAGTAACAACATTTGTACAGCAAACATGTGTCAGGACAAGAATGATCTCCCTTGTAAAAACAAGCAGTTACTTTGCAAATTTGTGCTATAAGATATCGTCACCTGAGTGAAACGTTGCTCTATATACTATTTTCAATATTTCGAGAAAATCTAGTGGTCATACATCTGTTATCTTTCAAAATATGAGGGTATGTCTAAAAGTATTAAATGTCCACAATGTAAGTAAAACAACTCAATTTTACACAAAGATTCATGCATTTATTTTGAATATGATAGCCAAATTTGATAAAAATGCACTGAACAGTTATCGAGAAATTAGTATACGAGGGTCGTTCATTTAATACCCGGACAACCTCCATAGCGCATGATTGAAACATGCAATGGTAATGAATTTTCGTTTAAAAAGACTTACACACCCACTTGATTATTTGACAAAACTTGGCATAATTTCATCCAAACGAACACAAACTGTGGTTACTATAGTAACCCAACAAAGGGCTACCCGGCCCAACCCAAGTTCTTTGTGTACTGTAGTGTTGATGTGGCAGGGTTCGTGGTATAGTTGCCTTTTTTCAACTGAAACTATTTGATAACGTTATGTCTACATCTACGTAACGTTTTTATAACGTTTGTTGTAATTTCTGTACTGTTACTGTGTTTGAAACGTTGTTTAGTGACAACGGGCGTGTTTCCGTTAATAATGCAATGGAATCGAATTTATTAGGACAAAAAACGGACTATGATACAATTTTGTAAAAGTATTGGTCACACACCTATAAAACTAAAGAATCTATCTTAGAGAAGCCTTATGGGAATATTTATATGGTGGATTTCTGCTTTTAAACGGTTCCATGATGACAAGAATCATCCCGCGATGATCCGAGGCCCGGCCAATCTTACGACAGAAACAGGAAAGTGTCGTCGGTTAAACACCTGTTGGATGGTAAACACTACTCGAAGAAAAACTCATATTGTAAATACGAGATCATGCGAACTTATTGTAGATATAGCATTTAACATCACTACCGAACATCTTAAAATGTTAGATTGGTGTGCTCGCAAGACTTTATTGCTCCAAAACGATGGATCAAACGGAGAAACAGTGTCGCATTTAAGGAGCGAAAATGGCGTAACGTCACAATATTTTGACATTGACTTGGGCCGACTCGTGTTACACGTACTTATTAAAACACTAACAGTATGTAAACCCTTCGTCACAACAAGTTGAAATTTCGTATGCGAATCAAGGAATGGTGTGAATGTATTCCTGTAAGTGTTCATCAATATCAGTCCATTAGTTTTCCAGCAATAACGATCGTCCGGGTATTAAATGAACGACCCTCGTACATGATGCATAATATTGGACATCTCCGAAAACCAGACGTCAACGACGTCATAATGACGTTACTTCCATGGCACTAACTCCTCCTGAAAATTTGATCCCCAGTATTCCTCGTAGACTCCTGAATTTATGCAGTCATTAACTCGTACTGTAGAAATGTTCAATATAAGGTGGCTGAATAATAGTAAACGAGGATCAATGGTGCTAACAAATCTCTGTTTGAAATGAGGTTTGTACAATTTTATGTCAGAACTGCTGGAGATGGTTCTAGTATTTGCAGAATTTCAACTCTAAAAAAGACATGCAAAGAATCGCCATCATTTTCCTGATCCTTGAGGTGATTCGGAAACCACATTTGAATCTGAACAGCCAGATAAAGCAAGCAGCTTTTGATAATATTCAATTGAAGTAATTTGAGGACAGGGGAATGGATAAAAAAATATTGACGGACAATGAGTTTGTATTATCTGACCATATTAAACTGAGACTCCAGGCTTATGCTCATTCAAGTCTGGTGAGTTTCAGTTTAATGTGGGTTACAAATAATCTGGTATCACAGCGTATAAACGACTGTATGTAAAGTAGGATGTTGAAATTGGATTTAGATGGTTGGTTAAAAAACACAACAAGATTGCTTGAATAATTTGAAATACTAAACTTATATACGAAAACATAATGACAAGTTGTACATATTTATTATAACGATTAACTATTCCTACCGTTCGCATGCACAAAATGTTTGCTCATGTTACATAAAATCATTGAACATCGTTTGACTTTTTGTACACCGGCTACTTTTAAACAACATTTACATGGTGATTGGGCACGTTTCGTTTCAATAAGTGTACATATTATAACAGATATAACATTAACATATAATTTGCATGTTTTCAAATATTTTCAAACTGTGTTTTTATTGCGATAGAGGTGAAAAACAAACCAGCTATGTGATTCCGCTACTGTATGTTTACTGCATTGATTTTGTATGTTTATTGCGATTATTAAAATTTAATGTGTACCACTTATTGCAATTTTTTATCGCGATTTGAGTAAAACTTTCAGGTACAACGCACGAATTCAAGTGCTTATACTGCACATTTTCAACAGAAAACTTCGGTACCTGCATTATATATATACATTACACTGAAGTCCATGAAAAGCTCAATTCGAAAATCAAAATTTTGCATTACAATTCTGAAACAAAACGTGTACTATGGTTACCCGTTTCTAGGCAACGACAGAACCAGACATAAACATAACGTTCTCACATATATGACTGTTTTACGACTATCATTCTTTTCAAATCACCAGTAGAAGCATAGGCTAGAGTCTACACTAAACCACCTTAAGCAATGGATGGATTTAAAAGAATAATTTAGAAAGAAAACAATTAAAAACCAGCCGCCTGTTTACTTGGTAAAAAGCCAGAAACTATGGTTTGTGTAAAAGTTTTGTCGCCTAGCAACTGGTAACCAAAGCAACTGTAGCTCTCGTAGGGTTTAGGTTATCACAAATGGATGAAACTTTCCAATCAATACATTACAAGCTATATAATTGAACATGGAAAACAAATTCAATATGGACGTCACTTTGACATTTATCTAGAAAAAAATAATTTTCAGAAATCTGAATTCCTTGGTTGCATTTAATTAAGTCATGCTATATATATTCAATAAAACTTTGAAATGTAAGCTTTCCTTTGGTATATGAAATTGTCAGGTGTGATCAAGCATTAAGTCATGACATTCGGTTGTAATGGGGACAGATATTATGGAGGAATACCATATACGGGTCAATGCCATCATATGACATTCTCACAGCGTATACGATTAATTAAATAATTGTTAATAGAGAAGTAAATATCGCTGGCTTACAACAATAATGACATTATAAGACCCTTGTATTCGAAATCAGCACCACTTGGCGCATCTTATGAACCTATTTTTGTTAAACTTGGTACTGGTAATGTTGACCAGACCGAAGTTAAAAATACTTTTTCTCAGAATGGCATTTTGTAGTTACGACCTTATTATTCTAAGCCATAGATATGGATAATTGGCACATCAAGGTAGTTTCATAACACGGCTCAACAAAAAGTAATCTTGGGTGTGTTGTTCGCGGTTTCACAATCGATACATAAATGTAAATTTCGTTTTGAAAATGATTTGGTACAATATTTAAGAAGTATTTGACCAAATCATTTACTGAAATACACTGAAGAGTCCTAAGAAACAATGCAAATCACTGCATTTCAATCACAATAAACATACATCTCTATCACTATAAACATACAAATCATTTTTCAAAATGATCAGTAAACATACAGTAATGAGACTACATAGCTGTATCACATTTGGCCTCTATCTCAGTAAAAACACAGTTTGAAAATATTTTAAAACACGCAAATTATATGATAATGTTATATCTGTTATAATGTGTACAATTATTAAACTGAAAGGTGCCCGATCATGATGTAAGTGATGTGTAAAAGTAGTTGGTGTATTTTTTTTCACAAAAGTCAAACGATTTTCATTGATTTTAGATTTTAGGCAAACATTTGGCAGTAAAGTGTATGCGAACGCTAGGAAAGTTAATCGTAATAATAAATACGTACAATATGTATATGTCATTATGTTTTTTTATATAACTTAGTATTTTACATTATCCTACCAACTTTGTTGTGTTTTTTCACAGGAACTTGCATTTATAATTTGAAAAAAAAATGAAAAAAAATGAAAAAAAATTGAAAAAAATAAATATTTTTTTCACTAGGCCTACTGTACTACTAAAATATAGACAGGAGTGCAATGCGATTGTATCCCATGAACTATTCTAATACAAATATTTTTTCTATATCAACTTGACAGTTAAAACATATGATCATGTTTTAACTGTCAAGTTGGTATAGAGAAAATATTTGTATTAGAAAAGTTCTTGGGATACAATCGCATTGCACTCCTGTCTATATTTTAGTAGTACCGTAGGCCTAGTGAATTTTTTATTTTTGTTTTCAAATTTTTTTTTTCATTTTTTTTTCAAATTATAAAGTTCCTGTGGTTTTTTACTCCAATCATTTAAATCCAATCACGACATCCTAGATTGACGTACAGTCGTTTATACGCTGTGGGTATGGGTACTGATATTCAAAACATACAACTATTTGACAAGTGCCATTATTTTATTCATAATATTTATCCAAAACAATACATAGTTAAGCATAATACATAACAACTAAATCAAGCAACTATGTACAGGACATACAGAGAGACTGGGACAATGTGTACAGGACATACAGAGAGACTGGGACAATGTGTACAGGACATACAGAGAGACTGGGACAATGTGTACAGGACATACAGAGAGACTGGGACAATGTGTACAGGACATACAGAGAGACTGGGACAATGAGAACTAATGGTTAACACTGCTTAAATCATCTTGTGAATATTCAATTTCTGTAACATTGTTTTAATTCGGATTACCCGGTAATAAAATCGTTACACCATGATATGTAAGAGTGTAATCATGAATGGTTGAGAAGTAAAAATATCTTCATACACTCATAACATGGGTGAAAGTAAGGAACTCTAAAAAAAACTGAAAAATTGACAATGTATATAGGGAAAATAAAGAAAAACGGCCTTTTTGGTACACTCAAAACCCCGAAACTCGGGCATATGTCTGAAAACTTTCATCCATGTAATAAGGCATTCATGCCTGGTAAATTTATTGAATTGTTACGTCGTTGGATTACATGAATACACATATTTCATAAACATGCACCAATTACTCCAATAACCATTTAGAAATCATCTTTTACTTGAAATAATTTTACACGTATTCCATGAGAAATATATTGTTACTGAATATCAGACTCATCTTCATTGTGCAAACTGAGGTTTTAACCAAGTACTGTTGCAACCGCTGCATGATGTAAACTTGTATGTATGGTTTGACGACAATTAACAGGAATAAAGACATCTCATAGAATTCAATAAAAAATGATAAAGATACAATACACTTAACAATGTTTTGCCTTAAAGAAAGATGGAGTGAATATGACAACAGATGCCAGGTCAGTCCAAGATAACAGATTCCAGTCCAGGTACCAGTCAAGGTCAGTCAGTACAACAGATTCCAGTCCAGGTCAGTCAATATAACAGATTCCAGTCCAGGTCAGTCAATATAACAGATTCCAGGTCCAAGATAACAGATTCCAGTCCAAGTCAGTCCAATATAACAGATTCCAGGTCCAAGATAACAGTCCAGGTACCAGTCCAGGTCAGTCAATATAACTGATTCCAGACCGATGCAAGTTAACTTATTTATATCCAAAATTTATACTAAATCTTAAAGGCAAGGCATTAACGTATCCCAACATTTTGATACAGGCATAATGCTCGGGGTAGACCTAACAAAATGCTCGGTTCTAGACCAAACAAAATGCTCGGTTCTAGACCTAACAAAATACATGTAAAACATTGTCATCTTCACCTACTACAGTCACCTTCCCCCTGGTGCAAAACATTGATATATGCATAAACACTATTACATTGATAAACATACAACATAGTGAACCTACAATATGCCACATTGCATTGAAATACATCGCAAGGTGCCGAGTGAATGTATATTACAATTCACACAAAGCACTGCATTGATACTTGCTTTATAACTACACTGTACAAGAGATATATGCCTCCTAAAAAAGGGGGCACTAAACATGTGCATATAGTATAGTGAACTCAGAACATGCCATTGATACAGTGAGAAAAATGTGGCATTGCATCGAAAAAATATTACTGAATAGAATTATAGAACTTGTAAACTATGTGTATTATTTTTAAGGTAAATTCATACAGCCTTTAAGGTTGGAGGTAGATCTATTCGTGTATATCCAGTAAAATTGGTATAACAACACTGAAGAATGGAACCGTGAATAATAAACAACAGCGTGTAGTTTCATGATAGTATTCACATAACAGGGAACTGGTTTTGAATTGTAACACATATACTGTAAATGGCTAAATGCCATTATTTTCACACATTCTAGAAATTGTAGCATGACCTTCATGTGCATTGGGTATTAAAGTGGCAAACGTTATGAACGTGCAAGATTATTCCTTCACAATAAAAATGCTTAAATAAAAACCTCATCAATTCAACAGTTTTTACAGTAACTGACATTATTAATGTAGGTGACATGCAATGATTCATGTACGTAATCACAAGTCTCGTATTTAACGTTTTTTATTATAAATATCAGAATCGAAACAATAGATTCAATATAAAACAAACAATATATAACACTAATTAATTAACAACAAAACTACAATATATACATATATAATACTTCAGCACAAATCAACATACAAAACTACAGACAAGAAAAAAATTAACACATAACATTGATAGTACATGTAACAAACAGTATAAGACTTTTTCAACACATTGGCATGTGTAGTTCATGAATAAAAGAGTTTAATGGTCCACACTATTTAGCTATGACTAACATGTTCAGTGTCACATAACACTAAGTCTGTAAGAATGATAAAATTCAAAAAAAAACTTTTGCAAGTTTAAGTATTATCTGACCACATTGAACTGAGACTCTGATCTTATGTTTGTTAAAGTCTGACAAGTGTCAGTTTACTGTAGTTTACTAATACATCTCGTATAATTAGGTCAGTCCTCTATATTCACTCGACCTGTTCAGACAATGGTTGTAATGTTTTGTGTCCACATAAAGACAATGTCACCCTCACTATATCCTAATTGGACTGTAGTGTTTTTTATTGTTTTCAACAAATCAATTGGATAAAAAGCCAGGAATAAACCATGTCCAGTAATGCTTCAGATAATCTTCAAATTGAAACATAGATTATCAGTTAAATTCACAAAATTATTATAAAAGTGCAGTGTTTTACCCCAATATGAACAAACTTGCTTTTATATATTATGTTAGTTTAGCATTGAAATTATAGCTGTCTGGATAAGCCATTAAAATTGGTTTTACACCGTAAAAGTGGACTTGACCAGTGCGTCACTCTATTCTTAGCCTGACTGGACTATATGTTTTGAGACTACATTGTTTATATACTTTATATACAAGAGACAGACCTAAATATACCAACAGCAATGTTAGTCTTGAACGATAATAGATAACACAGACAGAATTGGAAAAACAGAAATTCATAGGTACCCATTTTCCCCCAAATTTACCCCCAAGTTTGTGTCATAATATTGGCACAATGTCGGACAAAAATATCACAACAATATCCTCAATATTCCAAGATTTTACATTTTTTAAACTTTAAGTTGTAAATTAAAGATAAAGTTTGAGTGTTCGGTGTCTCATTCGTTTGGATTTCTTGTGATTTGTAAAACTTGAGCGTTTTCATTTGATAGTGAAATGTGACGCTGTAATATAGAAGGCAAGTCAGTACATATGACAAGACGCACAAACAAATTTACAAATGATATTTTCATATTCATCACAAACAATCACAGTTAACATGGTATTGGTAGCTACAAATGATTAAGACAAAATCTAAAAGGTTGACAGATAATGTGAAACTGTAAATCATTAATATGCGTGGGGTGCTCTTCATTGATATTCTGTAGATAAACTCAACCTCAAAATTAAATCTCTGTGTAAAATCAACATCCAAAGAATGGAACAAGTGGCTCTGTTTCCAATTTCTATAATCCACGAAATTTCAAGCAAATGAAACAAAATTTTTCACCACAATCCATGAAATTAAACACCCACAAAAATCAATGATTTTGCAGTAGAATGTATGAACAGTATGCTATAAAAAGTACAAATATGGTCACTACGATCAGTGTATAGTACATTTGTGTCAACAGCACAGAGGTGCAGGAATAGCTATCTATCTATAGCAGTAAATCAGTAGAAATGTATACAGAGCATTATGTATAAAAGTGGTAAAAATCAAGTTACACAGAAACTTTGAGATGTTTCATTGTTCAAATATACCGTCTGCTCGTACTTCTGTGTCACTTCCGGTTTTCAGTACATGTAGTTTTGGTATTTGACTGATTTTTTGCGTCATTTCTGGTTTTGCAATAGTTTTGGTATTAAACTAACTTTTATGCAAAACAGACCAAATTGTAAGTTAAATAGCAGTGTTTGGTGACAAAACAACTGTTAACATGTCTAGGTCAAGTTTGTTCTCTGCAAATGATGCCGAAATGTTTTCCAATTGCCAAAATTCCAAATTCTCTGAAACTAGAAGTTGCACAAAACCACAACCAAACGGTATATTTCCACCTCAGTAATTACTAGCCGAGCTAACACAGAGGTATATAGCTAGTACACCAGTCTGTATCACACTACGTAATGTCACATAGATTCCATGTGGTGCTGAGATTTACAAATCAGGAATTGAATGGTCCATCAACTTCTTCATAATGCTGTTCCCCATACTGGAATATCATAGAAAATATAATATTATCATCACTGTTAAGTCCAGATAACATAATTTGCCTCATGTTCAGTCAAGGAAAGATTTATCAAACATTTAGCAACATACACTACAGTTAAAAACTATATGCAGTTTGCAACCCAGTTACTTGTTTACTTTCAAAGAGGATTCTAAAAATTCTTCATCTCAGGTGAAGGTTCGCAAACAACTTTTAAATATGTTTTATTAGCAGATGAAATCCAAACAATGTATTAAAGCATTGAATCACGTGTTCCAACAAACATAACTATATGAGTCATCCGGTCAAACACACGATAACCTTGAGATTCACATATATATTAATTCAAGTTCATGACATTTATACATACATGTAATAAAACATGACTTTGCAACACTTAAGATTCAAAATTATAATGCTATGTATAGTTGGAGCATTATTCATTAAGTAAAAGTTTACTATTGTACCCAAAATGAACTCGATATTCATATTAGGGCTGAGCGCAATACACAGCTTAGGATTGCAGATATGGGAGAGAACTTGTAGTAGAACTGGTTGTCACGGCGTTATGCCCCCTGGGGGATGAAGAGGATAAGAAGGTCAGTAACTCAACATGACCTATAAGAAATTCATTGTACTTACCATTTAACAATATGTTCATATATAACTGAAGGCATCACTGTGATTGTAACTGTACGTCCACCAGCTTCGATGATCTCACTTGTTACTGTATCCTGTACACAATTATAATACAGATGTAATTATACAAACAAACAGAACATATAGGCCTACAACATATTTTTCTACAGGTAAGTAAGAAAACAAACAAGACTAAATTATTGGTGACAGTTTCCGTGTCAATGCACTCGAAAAACTCCTTTTGTCTTTTATTTCCGGAAATGAAACAAATATCACTTTCGAATAAGACAATTTCTGAAATTTGAGAAGATGAATCAATGAGGGCCTCTCATTATACTAAATCACTTTTTCTGTTGTTCCATGAATAAAATTCTAACAAATGGAAACTTGTTTCATTAGAGGTTTAAAATTTACAATTAAAACAATTGTATCTTCACTAAAATCTACACAATTGAATGCCCTCCAATAAATGAGTTTACACTATATTTAACCATGATACTGACCTTTACTCCGACAACATTCTGACCGTTGACCTCTATGAGATGATGTTCAGTTAGCACACCATTTCTGGCTGCTGATGAATCTTTCACCAATGATTTTATCTTGCCGTCCTTGTAGACAAACCCGATGAAACCATTACTGTCTTTCTGCATGGTGATCGTTCTCTCAAATGGTCTGTCAAATAATCAAACAATATAAATAATAAATCATGTCTTAATTAGATCAGAACACAATAAGATGTCATACTAATAGAGGTCAGTGTATGCGAGGGTATACACAGCATACAGACAAACCTGTCTTAGACAGCCAGTCAAATGATGCATCACTAAAGGCATGTGGCTATTTAAAACAGGTAATTGTATACTAGCAAAAAAGAAGCAATTCATTTGGTATGAGATTAATTCTCATACTAAGTAGCAACTCACACTTCCGGTCAACATGAGCACCATAAACCTCAATCAACATAATCAAATAAGTTTGTTATATTTTTCAATAAGTTGCTCGCTAATTTAATCACAATTTAATCAATTAAGAGAAATAGAGAGGAAAGTCTGACTCTTAATTGATCTAGCATAGAAACATGTATTGTGCCTAAAGTAAACAAAATGACCCACCTGTCTCTGACAGCAAATGATATTCTGTCACCTTCAGCTTTTTTCAGGAACTTATGAGCTTTATCATTATCCCAACCAGCTACATTTTGTCCATTTATCTGTAAGATCTGGTCCCCGAACCTCAAACCTGCCAGAGCAGCCGGTGAATTCTCTTGTACAAGAGCCACAAACAAACCCTGAAAACAACATTCAGGTATACTTTATTTAGGGTTGGTTATTTATAATAAAGTTTATTAGCTTGAAGTGTGTTTAATAATCATACATTTAATAGTTTCAATTATATATGAATCTTAAACCAATCACCAAACATGAAGGGTTTGACATCATTTTCTTCTCTATGAACCTCAATTTTTAAGCTCTCCGTTTAGTTTATTTCCATAAAACTTGGAAAAATCTCGCTAAACAAAATGTGTATTTTTTAGGACCGGGACGATTTCAATATTTTGAAACTGGTTAATCCTTGGTATGAAATCAAATCGAATCGGTTAATCGGCAGCCATACTGAAAATGGTGTTTTCTTTCATGACAACCATATCAAGGTACTTTCTGCAGCAGACTTCATGTGTGTTTATCTTATCCTTCGATGTATACAGTACCAAAATAAGATTTGTAAATTAAATGTGATAATATATGCATTAATGTATCACATGCAACCCAAACCTACTCACCTAGTTTGCTTGTTTATATGTTGATCAACACATTTAGGCATATTGTTGTCAAAGATATATTGTATGCACAAGGTAACATATAATTTATTGGCATTGTAGGGTGTGTATTGTTTTAAAATGATTAGCGGTTTCGCAAAATTAAAACCGATGTCACCCTGCAATCGAAAGTGTATCCGATTAACCAAGTAATCGTCCCGGTCCTAGTATTTTTTAATACCAGTATGTATCATTTTCAATAAAGCAGACTGATAACGGTTAGAGTTCATGTATATGTCAACAAAACATTCGATACTTGAAAGTTAATACTTAATGTAAACATACAAACAAGAAATACAGCAGATATGGAGGTTAGGTACTTACATTGTTGACATGTCTAATACGTAAACCAATCTTTCCCTCTCCATCCTTACATGTAATCACTTCTCTGATTCCCTGTTTAATCTCGGCTCTCTGGATACCAGCATTGTTTCCACTCACAGGTGCTACCTGCATGTTCGATGGTCGAGTCTGTGGGATAGCTACTTGCTGAGACTGAAACAATACAAATACAAAGTTCTATTGCAAACATCATAGAACAACAATTTGGGGCCTGGGGTGGAATTCAATATTGATCTTACTTGACTTAAGGATAAGGACAACCAATCAGATCACACCATATTAAACTCTTGGTCAGTAACAGGCCATATGATAGGCTATCCTTATTCTCCAATTAAAAAAGACAATATTGAATACCACCCACTAAATAGTCAGATTAAAATTCTATATCCTTTATTTAAGAGTACATTTACTTAACAACTAAACACTTTCTATAACCATTATTACAAATAAGCATTGCAATCAATGGGTATACACAGTTTCACATGAAATTAATCTCTCTATGTAATAACCATCTCAATTGGGTAGAGTGTGTAATTTGAGCGCTGGCCTAACTCTTAGTTTATAAATACTAACTCATTTTAGGTAGATAAGTGTAAAATGGTAATGTTCAGTTGCCAGGTGCTAGTATTTGATGTATAGGATAGCATCATAAGACAAATAAATCCAGGTTATGTATTAGTTTGTACATAACATGTTGGTTTCCGAGTTCACAGTACACCTATTCTCAGAATACACAGTCATTTCCAAATGACAGAACGCCTAAAATAAAATCTCTTCGCCACTACTTCTATCATTTATTTTCCCGTACAAACATATATTACAAAGACATTTCCAAAATTTTAGGACTCAAATGTAAGAAATATAGTTTTAAGAGAGTTTTTATCATTTTAAGTGATGATCAAACTTCTCAGTCCTAATTTTGTTCCCAATACTCAAACATATGTTTCTACAGAGCTAATTAAAAATGACAATGCATGATAAGTGTTAATTTGTCAATGTATTATCATCATGTAATCATATTAAAATATACTTTGTCTACAGCAGTCGAAATATGTTTTTAGATACGGAAAAGAAATTGTCTTAATACACCCGTTTTACACAATTTATTGAAATATCATCACGACTTTAATGATAAATGACCAAAACTGATACAATATAGGAAATAGTTGTGTTAACAAATTCTACAGATGTGTTTTAACTACTATCTACTTTAATTTTTACATCCCGATGATATATATGACACAATAACACCAGAGAAGCTGGTAACGTATATTACACATAATAGTAACCTATATTACAAAGTCATGTCTGTCATGCTATAACAACATAAATGAAAGAAAAGCAAGATTTTATTTACTGTAGTCACTACCATAAACCAATTATGAAGAAAGAAACAAAATTATTTTTGAATATATAATTACAGGTGACATTAACATAAGAAAAAGAAAAATGAAATAAAATCATTTTACTTGTCATGTATACCGTGTTTCGTACTCGTTTGAACACTTAAATATATTCCTTAGACTATCAAATATGCACTGGCATGCGTAGCATTAAAGTGACATTTACAGGTCGAAAATGCAGCTTTTTACATGTACTGGAAATCTATATATTACATGTAGATTATTTCAAACATAGTGGTAACGTAGCTTACTCAACTACATTTAGTTGGAATATGAAGTTAAAATCGAACGGTTTGTTTTAAATAGTATGCTGTAAATAAGAAAATGATATAATGCGGCACCATGAACAGTTCAATAACTTTAAATTCATAACTTTTAAGTGACAAATATTGGTACTCAACCATACAAACAATATCAATTTTAGTCACAAATAACGATGAAGTCACTACTAACATTATTTCATTATGGCACCCAAAATATTATATGCAGACCTTCTTAATTGTACACTTCTGTATAAATAATTGAAGATGTATCCATGGACTCGTCAATTACCTTGAACAGTTATATAACACTAAACGTATATATACTAAACGTATATATTCATATAATAATAATAATAATAATAATAATAACGACTTTATTTATAGTGGATGACATATTTGGTTCTAGACCAATTTTCAATATGGTCCACATCAACATGGGATATATACAATCATTTACAGGAATACATGATAATTATGAGCAAAAGAAAAACATAACAGAAAAACTCATGGAGTCAATAATAAAGATGCAAAACAAAGCACAATGTTAAGGTAATGGTAAATAATTATGATATACAAAATTCAACACTGTAATTTGTAGATATAATTAATAGCGTAATGTTGTGAAACATGTAAATGTTACATCATGTGGCCAGAGTACATCCACTGTAGATAGGAGTTTTTGAATTGTTTGAGTGTTTTTGAAGTACGTATTTGTTTTGGGATGACATTCCAAATGACTGGCCCTGAATAATTTAAGGACTTGCGGTAAAACTCGAGCATATAAACAAGATACGATAATATTCTTTAAGCAACATTAAGATACATACAGAATATCACTGCAATGTGCTGATCCGTAGTGCTGTATTACCTATATCATATAGTTGCTTGTTTAATACCGTATCTCGCATGATGTGGTATAACGCAAGCAACGAGATGTAATACTACCAAACCGATCAAACCAGCTGCAGTAATATTCCTTTAATTATATAACTACAAAAGTGGGAAAAGCTCTTTTATGCACGCAAATGCGTTAATTTTAAATGCGTATTCATTATCGTCATGAACGTCGGCATATTTTTTACATATAACGCAACGTTCGTTCTAAATAAGGTATATGTTTTACTTACGTCTTGACGTCATTGACATATGTTCGGAATATAACACATCGTACATACATGATGCGGACTCAGAAAACCTAACATGTAGACTCTATGCTACGGAAAATGTTATCTGTCGGGTTGTATTGCACTGTACGATTTTGTCCAAGACATGAATAGGTTTATAATAAATAGTAAACTTCTCTACTTATAATACAGTATTACAAAAATAGAATCCAAACCATTATTTACAGACATTTTTTTCAAATAGCATGTTTACACACAATTGTGCAAGACAATTACGTTTCCATGTCAGGTACATGTATGTATGCAGAATACACAAGAGAACTGTGTTTTGTAAGCTACGTTACCGTTTAACATTTATCGTTTGATACAAACTCTACAAACGACAATATACGCAAAGAAAGGGATGCAAATCGTTATGCAGTGTATTGTGTCAATTCCTAAAGGTGTATTGTGTATTTTTCTACATATTCTAAACCAAATGCCGGAAAATCAGTAACGTAGCTTACATCACGTAGCTTACATTATTTAAATCAAAGGTTCCAGACACAAATCCAAATAGAGATTTTTCTAATTCAATATACGCAGCAATATCCTTGACATTGTAGCTCTATTGTAGTATAACGAAATAACTGAATTCTAAACGCATACTACGTTAAACGTATGTAACGTAGCTTACACTCTTAACCATACGCACAGGTTGACGAAGGGTTTCGAGCAATTTTCGGCATCACGTTAATTGTGTCTTCAAAAGATGACCACTTTGCATGATATGATAGACATGCATACAGTATAGTATGCAATATATTTGAGAAAATCAGCAAAAACGAATGGATGCGTCACCCTGTAAATGTCAGTAACGTAGCTTACTCAATTTCGTGCGACAGCTATTTAGATGGAATACAAATCAGAAGAATGAAAGAAATTTTAAAAACTCGCTGTTTAACCTCAAATTCATCATTTGTAGTGTAACACAACATACGATAAAATGTTTACAAAGGTAAATTCAGCATACATAATGATGCTATAATATAAGCACCCTAACTGGCGACACACGTTTTTTGCAATATTTTGACATTTGAGCCAATAGAAATAGCCTTTCAACTGTATGAATATCTGCAAATGCCAGTTGCACAGTAAGTCGGGTTATGTCACATCATTTAAACCAACCAAAAGAGGGCATGCAACTGCAAATGTGTATTGTATGTAGGGGCGACCCACTTTTATGCGAATTGACTGTGTATTCTGAGAATAGGTGAGTAGCTTCCACTATCTCTATAAATGTTGATAAAAACTTACATTATAACCTGGCAAGTTTTGTTGCACGAAAGTAGGAGTCAACTGTAGTCCCATATAATCATCTAACGTTGGGTATAGACTGCCTGCTCCAGCAGCCTGTGTGGGGTATGGCTGGGCTGTGGGATACTGTCCTGGAGCACCTTGTGCAGGTGGGTACTGTCCTGAACCAGCTGTAGGGTACGTAACCGCTGGTTGTTGCTGCGACCCTTCATGTTGACGCTGGGCCTGATGAAACAATACATATAACATTAATTTGTTACAAAAAATACAGAATCTAATAATAAATTCAGTTAAGTCATTATCTAATATTTCCATTTCACTTCAAAGCCAGAGTCTCGGACATAGATTAGATCTGTTTAATTGATTATGCCTGTCAGAGTGAAGAAGTTTTAAAATGTAAACGCCTGAAAATTGTTTAATCCAACAAAAACCAATGCAAGGTAAGTAACTATTTGGAAAAGTAAACAACATTTCAACAGCATTTGCATGGATGTCCTTATGACCCAATATTTCAAATTCCTACCTGAGCCATCTGGTCCACCTTCATATCTTCTAGCGATGGATACAAAGACATCTTGAAAGTTTAGCAAACTCTAAAAGAACACAGAGGTATACATGTAATATAAGATGATCCGGGGGGGGGGGGGTAGCTAGGTCAACCTGGAGACTCGCCCCAAACTTTTTTGAATTATACACAGACACAGGTGAATTCTGGACAGCATTCAGAATTATTATGGAACGCCCAGTTCAGTTTGACTTACACAGTAGTAAATAATCCAGACCCCATACAATCATGAATTCACTTCCTAGTAAGTATTTGTCCCTTGGGAGGCAGGGATGCCATTATGTCACCTAACCTGCAATAGGTCTCTCATCAGTTAATGATCCATAAATGATCATAATAAATATTGTAGATATCTTGTAAAACGCAAACACTGAAGATCAACATATCAACAACACAGATAATTGAACAATTTGAACCAAAACCTGATGTAAACAACAAATTGATTTTCAGGAAATAAGAGTAAGACACTGATTAAGACTACAGTAGTAGGCTAATTATCTGAAGATCTGAAATTCTTACCTTTATAATATCAATAGCTAAAACTTAACTGATCTCAACAAGAACACGGTGTGTATTAATATACAAAGAAATCTTGCGAAATATGACAGTCAGTTTATCAACTACACACAATCATGGACAGTGTGTATGACGTCATTGGTCATGGGACTGTGACATATCCGAGTTAAAATTAGAACATGTAAACACATTTTTACACTGTGGATCACATAAATCAATTGTTGACTCATGTTCACAATAAATAGATAGTTTAAATGGAGATAAGTAACTTACATGACAGGATTTAATTACCGGTGTAAACTGCGACTTACGAAAGTGAATTTTTCTGAAATTAAGGAAAATCAATAAATAACTTGGTAAAACATTTACGAATCCGAATCTGTATTTTTCACGGAACGGATGTTTCAGACCACGAAATCGACGAGGAGTCGGTTCTAATTCTTGCCAAATAAAAAAACACGCCATGATAGCCCATGGCATTATTTTCGTGTCATTTATAGCTAACGATTTATAACTATTAGGATACTGTTAGTCAACTGGTAGTCTACTTAGTCATAAATCTATATCAATATCAGGAAGTCAAATAAACAGACAACGAAAACAAACAGTCGGCCAGTCAGACAAACAGCCAGTGCTCAACGTGACGAACATCCAGTCAGTTAGACAACTCGTTAGTTAGTCACCCAGACCAACAGTCAGTCAGATAAACAAACAGTTTTCCAGATATACAATCAGACAGACAGTCAGCCAGTCGGACCAACAGTCGGTTAGACAAACAACCACTGTCCAGCCTTAATGAATTATGTCAACCAGTCTTCCTGATATACAGTCCGTCCGTCCAAACCCGCCAGCCAGCCAGCCAGCCCGCCCGCCCGCCAGCCAGCCAGACAATTGAGACAATTGAATGTTCTTCAGCGCCTGAGTAAATTTTTATAACGGAATACTATGTTAACAATTTTTAAAACTTTTATCAGATCTAACTTTAACTACTGTCCTATTGTATGGCACTTCTGTAGTAAGGGTAACACAGATACAGGTAACTACAATACAGAGCCCTAAGGATTGTCTTCCAAGACTTCAATACTTCGCATGAGGACTTGTTAAAACGTGTCAACATGACTACGTTACACCTTAGCAGAATCCAATGTATTGTCATAGAAACTTTCAAATGTATACATGAAATTCCGCCTATATATGTCCGCGAAATATGATTTCAGGTATGAAAACACTCTTGTAATCGTGACCACAAGTCAGAACAACAACATATGGTAAGAATGGTAGCAGGACAGAGCTTCGAGGCAGTCAGAGTATGGAACAGTCTGCCGAACGAGCCCAGACCAACTACAGATTACAAGGAGTGGCCCGAGGTTTCAGTGTTCCATGTGCCTGTAAATGTCACTGTTGTCTGCTTGTGTGTCTATATTTATTCATCTTACTTTTGCATGAGATTGCAATGCCATGTACTGCTTGCTTTCTGTAGCTCAACAGTTTTCTAAACATTTTTTACCTTGTCTTATTATCTATCTCTCATGTGCGCTTTATTTTTATGTGAATGCATTTGGTCTAAGTTATTTATAGTTGTGCTTGCTTTATGTGTGCTTTATTTTGCTTAAGGTATGCTTTTATTGTGTTTTTTATGTGCTTTATTTTGCTTTATGCATGCTCTTATTGTGCTTTTGATGTGCTTTATTTTGCTTTTTTGTATGTTTTTATTGTGCTTTTGGTGTGTTTTATTTTGCCGCTTTTATGTATGCTTTTTATGTTCTTTTGATATAAGCTGATTTAGCTCAGTGGTAACGGCTTACGCACTGAGCTGTTAATCCAGAGGTCGTGGGTTCAATCCCTGGCATCGGAACTTGACATTTCTGAAATATTTATAATATGTCCCGCTATATCTGGCCGTGTGGTCTGCAAAGTATCTGGAAGTGCCAGGAAGCTGTGTACCGGTGCTATCACGCACGTTAATAAAAAATTAATTAACGTGCGTGGTGCTATACACCGGGCACATTAAAGAACCAGGCTGTCTATTCGAAATAAGAGCTAGGCGCACCTCTGCAGCGCCAGACATGCCTGTATCTAATGCCTCTCTCGCTCTTCAGGGGCTTTCTCTCAGTCTGTCCCTCTGGTCAGAGCATGCTGTATCTGCACTGGTAGAGGATGCACCGGCGCCCTTGTGGCTGCAACATGGGTAAAGTGCCTTTGAACGTGCGTTCGCATGAAAAGGGCGCTATATAAATCTGGTATATTTTGATGTGCTTTATTTTGCTTTGTGTAAGTTTTATTGTGATTCATCTTAATCTTAAGCTGTGCCTGGTGCTTTTAGTGGTTCAAGTTACTTTCTTCCAAGAGGAACTCTAATCAATTTTAGCTGTTAGCCATCTTAGATTATGTCCCTTGATCATAACATCGATATTGTAACAATTGCTTGATAATATTTAACTATGCAAATGTTATATTGTTTGCAATAACTGACTTTAAATAAATGTCTTGTATTTTGTATCTTGCCAGCCAGCCAGCCAGCCAGCCAGCCAGCCAGCCAGCCAGTCAGTCAAACATCAGACCAACAAACAGTCAGTCAAACAGTCAGTCAAACAGTCAGACCAACAACAGTTACAAACAATCTTCCAGATACCCAATCAGACAGATAGATAGTCAGTCAGTTACACCAGGAGCCATTCTATTAATATATATGCCCTGGTTAGACAAACAGTCAACACTGTTTGTTTGTCTTACTGACAGTTGGTCTTGTTTCATTTGCTTTTATTTATCCTCGCCACCGGATAGTCCATATGGGCGAGGCCCCCAGAAGAGGTAAGTCACTTTAGTGTTTAGGGGATAGTGCATGATACAGAAGATGCTCCAGTTCCAGAAGCATCCCTGGTTCTTTTACGTGCCGATGTAAAGCATCATACACGGGACCTCGCTTAACGTCTCGTCCGAAAGACTGTTAGTAAGTTTAGTTATGTTAGGTGGGAAACACTGAAAAGCATTTCTATTTTGACCGTCTGGAGTAGGGATCGAACCCACAACCTTCAGATCAGCAGTCAGTAGCCCTTACCACTAGACCACTTGTCCACCTCACACACAGTTGGTCTGACTAGCTGTAAATGTTTTTATACAGACGATGGCATATGATGCCCAGACGATAACGATATCAAGTGTTATAATTCGTCATTGATTTAACCGGAAGACAAATAATCAAGAAATGGCCACCAAAACAGAAACTGTCGGGGACGAAAGCTCTGCTATTTCAAATAAGAACACTCGTATAGAAGCTGTTGTTCACCAGAAAGACTCGTCAAAAGCAGACAACTGTAAGATTTGCTTTAAATCCGCTCGTTCTCTAGACGTTTTGTGTGCATAATTGGTCAAATTATTGATTTTAAAATTGGTTCCTGTCTTCATTTTTTCAACACGGGAGGGATTTTTTTATTTTGTCTACCAGTAAGCATTAGGCAATGTCTGTTTATAACAGACATGAAAATGTGTGTATATTGTTCCTAACAAAATCATTAAATGCAATGTTTATCATATTTATTCATAGGGCTATTGTGTGCTGTGGCAGTAACAATTGAATTTGATGTGTTAATTGGTGTAAACACTGGTAAATGATCAATGGAAAATCACTGTCAAATAAATTTGAAGTTTGTTCTGTATTCTGGCATTTCACAGTCATGTCATAGTACAGGCCTTTATTTTTACCCAAAATGTCATTCAATACTGTACACGCTAGAATAGCATGCTGATATTTGACAAAATTTGTGTTCTCATAATAATTTGATTTTCATCAGGATAAGTCGTAATTTTGTATACTTTCACTTTGCATGTAACTTATGTGGACAGAGAAGATTGTATATCCTGTCAATGGTGCAGCATATTAAAAATATTGTACTGGCATGCGAGGTATTACCGGACAGAAATGGCATAAAAAGCTTCATATCAAGTTAAAAATCGATTTTTACCCAGAATTTTTGGTGCTGACACATACCTGTGTTCAAGGCCTTCCTAAAAATAGAATTCCCGAAAAATGACGTCACCATAACATCCAAATTTAGGGGCCCAAACAGGGGCACTTTTTACGCTTTTTTCAACGACGTTCAGCAGGTATTACCGGACAGTCGGTTTCAACCATTTTTAACTTAAAATTTGGAAACTTATTACAGGAAATGATTTAAACAGGGTTCGTACTTCCTATTTATGCGAAAATATGTCACGATTTTCGTAATAACAACTCGTGACGCGCCATGTTTTCCCGCCAGGTGGCGTTCTGTGGTAGGTCAGATGCCGTAATATACCGTACATAACATACCGATCAAAAGTCGATTAAAACGATTAAAAATCAACTCAAAGTATTTCAGACTTATGGATAAGATCTTAAAAAGGGTTACTCAACTGATATCCGTTGACAAATTTCGTAATTAACAATATCCTGCTGAAATTAGAGCTGGTATAAACGGAAGAAAATAAATTTAAAAAAAAAAAGATAAAAATTTTGACGCCGCGAGGAACCGATCGCGGGTCCTCTCGCTTCATAACCTAAGACGTTAACCACGCTGCTATTCACTCTTTACATAAATGCAGCTAATTAATTTAACCGTATAAAATCAATGACGCACGCGCTCAGCTCGTGTTATTTTGCGCATGCGCACACGATGGTGTTTTCCCCAAGCGCCGCTAACGTAAACACGCAGCCGCGTACGACATTTTGGATAAATAGACTATGTTTTGTTAATCTTGAATATTTTTTTTCTTCTAGATTTATTCAAAACACGCTTCTGAGTGATTAGGTACAATTTCAATACATAGCTCCAGAAAATAAGCGTCTAGGACCAGTTGTCCGGTCATTACTGCTGTCCGGTAATACCTCGCATGCCAGTAGAGTAATATATTTTCAATTGTTATTTTCATAGATTTTCAAATCATGCATGATTTTGTGGTATCCGACCACTCACCACCCTACCAACTCATCCTGGATTTGGACAACTCGCCCGATGTCAATTTTGAAATGTCCAACTCACCCCCCCCCCCATCAATTTTATATGTAGAATATTGTATTTATTTTTAAACTTAGTGTTAATTCATGATAATAAAGTGTATTTATACACAAATAAATTAACAGATCTCTGCTTTCTCAAATACTTGCGAGTTTGTTAGTTATTTACCTTCGTTATTTTCAAAACTTGATCGTTCTGAAACTATGATTTTCTTTGCAAGTTATCTAATTTTCCAATGTTTTTAAACAAGGTATTTGACTATTGACAATTGATATAATAGATCTAATTATAGTCCTAATTTTTTCAATCATAATGTTTTTTGACAAATTGTTTTATTTTTTTCCTTTGTTTTTCGCTTTTTTCACTGTCATTACAGCATTTTCAAAATGGCCACTGTTTGAAAATACTGTTAATTTTACAAAAAAAACGCCTCCAATATCACATAATTGAACATATTAATAATTTCATAATAAACTATTACCAATTCAAAGTGATTTTTTCCAACAAATCTATTAAATTTAATAAAAACATCTTTAGGGGGGGGGGAGTTGGTCATTGCGTAGGGCGAGTTATCCAAATCCCGGGTGAGTTGGTCAGGGGGTGAGTTGACTGTAAATCGATTTTGTTTGGCTCCACCCCGACCAAAAGTGAACAAACGACAACAATGCGCTAACTTCAGTCATAGCCAAACACATCAGAATTTTACAGGACCTAATAACAAAAAATAGTAACTTGAACCACTTTTTCAAGTCACAGTACAGTTTTATTGTGTCTAGTAGAATTCCGGGAATTTGGAGAATAGCCTGCAAAATTTGACTGTGGGACTCCCAGACTGGGACTGGGAAAGTGTAGACGTTGGACTGGGAAAGTGCAGACGTGTCCAATGTGTTGATTCATGCTTATTTAACCATGACTTGTGCTATGTTTCTTTTTGTTTAATGTCCAGGTTGGCTACATCAAAATAGCTCAATCCATTTAATAAAGAAAGACTTCTGAGCAGATGGTCATGATGTTCAGTTTTAATACAAGCATGGAACACTTGCTATATAATACATAAGAAGTACATATATACATAATTATAACTATAACATGAAAACAGTATGATAAGGGGACCTAATTTTAGCATATTTGATGTAGTAATTAAGCACTTCTAGAATTCGGTATGTACTATAATATTGCCGGGTAAAACTGCTGGGCTCTGGTCATTTTTCAACTTCAGGAAATATATAAGAGAGACATGAATTTACTGATGGCAACTGAATCAATAATCTTACAATACCTGCATTATCATCTGAATTGACTGATGCGGACATTCTTACTTAGATACAACAAAAACTAGAGAAAGGACTCAAAACAAATGGAATAATAAAACTAGCATCTTATTAAATGATCTACCTTTTTGCATTTGATACGCCCAGTAAACAGAACATTTTGGCTTAGTTTAGAAAGGCCTTTGGCTTATGTACCAAAGTTATCGTTCCTTTCATGAGTGTCAAATCTCTTCTAGATGTAATAATTGTTCTAGGCATTTCATCATAAATATACAGTACAATCTTTCAGGAGTCAAGAGCAGCCCTCTGTAGAGCAAGAACCTCTCTATAACAGTACCAAAATTAACAACAAATTAAACCTCTGTAGAACAACCACCTCTATACAATGGTTAAGATTGGTAGCTTACAGGGTATTTCTCTACATAAAAACTTCTTTTTCAGCAATCCAATACTTTATTAAGTGTTTGCTACTTAATACCAAGTGTATAAATCCACAAGGATAATATGATTCCCGAGCAAATGGTTTGGCGTATCCATGTTTTGATAACGGGTTACTTGTTATATCTAATTGACTTGACAGTTGTGAAACGCTTTATTTTTTTCCAACCGATCACAGGGCTAGCTCTGGCTTATTTTTTTCTTGGGCCAATTTTGCGCCAGTCGGCTTTGGTCTTTCGCGGGCTATATAGCGTGCTACAAACACAGAACACTTCTCTTGATCTCCTTTGCCATATTTAAGAAAAGTGAAGCACTGTGACTATATAGGTTTTGTAGTGTAGCTTGTCAGTAACCATTATCACATTCAAACACCAGTAGTTAACAAAAAAACTTACTTGCATTATTCATTATAAATATTATTTTTTTATTGGTGAACTTGTGTATAACAGGCACATTTTTTTCAAAGGTAGATGGACAAATCCACATCAATGATTTTTCTAAGTGGATAAATCCACATCATGGATTTTACATATTTTTTTGTAAATATCCCTGGTGTCAGCATAATGAGTTTTACCAGGTTATCACACCTCGGAAATTTTATCTGCCTGCTTGACTGGCTTGTTAAATATTGTTAGTTGGTGTCAACTAATTGTTGTATAGTACTGGGGTGTCAAAATGTGTTTACAGCCAGGTTTTAAGTACATGTAGCATACATATATTTATTTTTAAAGTCATACTTTTTAATGCATTGGGCCAATTTGATTTTTCTTGGACCAATTTCGGTTTTGCTGGGGCCATTGGCCCCCTACAGCGCTAGCCCTGGATCAGAAGTCCCAAAAGCTCAGTGTGCTTAGCAGAATCTACCTGTTATTCAACTTTAGTTCACTTTGTAGGTTCTGAGTTCGAATACCATTAGCAATACAATTTTGTTTTGAAATAAAATTTTGTTTTTATATAAATATGTTTATGAAAATATACTTTTTATTTTGGTAACGCTTTTATATTTATATAAATAAGTGTGTTTATTTAATGTACGGTATGGTTTTACCATCCATCTCTCAATATACTCTATTCCATATATATATATATGTAGTATTGCATTTTTATATTCAGTTTAGTGCCCACACAGTCACTATAAGGCACACACATAATAATATATTCAATTGAAATATAATACTATTGGCTCTATCATATATAATTATTCTTGTCATTTAGGCATACTCTATCATAAATAAAAGACAAAAATAGAAGCCGAGTGCAGGATTCGAACCCACAAAGGACAAATATTCAAATATGAGTAAATGCCGTGGGTCTTACCACTGAGCCACCACAGAAGTATACGTTGTTGATGTAGATATAATGTCTTATTGATTTATGGAACCCTAAGTTTTGATTTGGAATGATCTTTTCCTACATTTGTATAAATAGACATATTTGTAAATAACACATTATCGTTGCTGGACTATATACAGTATGCAGTTTAATTTATAGCCAGTTTCTTACTTGTAAATGTCTTTTAAGACAACAAGACTATCTTCTATGAAGCACTTTACAATATAGATATTTTTAAATCTTACAACTATTTCTTTAAATATAGGTTTGCATTATCATGTGGCTGAATGCGGTAGTACATTCAGACAATATTAATTATTAAATTTACTAATTATCATAATGATGGGTATTACTAGTGAATGTTTGTTGGTCACTTGGTGAGTGCAACTTCATACTGTGTTGTTCAGACTGTGTGTCATTTCCTCTGAAGATGTACAGTACAGTGAGTACTAATACCTGTTAACCTATCACTTATGTCAGAGACTTACAAGTTGTTGTTTTTGTTTGGCTCTGATAGAACTGAATACTGATGTAATGCTCAAATGGAACTGAGGATACATGACATCTGATTTCGGTCTGAGCATTACATTGGCTTTTTGTTCCGTCAGAGCCATATGAAAACAGTGCAATTCTCTGACGGAACTGAGAAGCAGTGTATCAGGATTAGTACTATGAAATGGGTTAAATTGCTTGATCTGTGTGCATTTAAAATCAGTATGACCGTTCGCTTTACTGCATGTAAGAGTAGCTACTTTATTGAACAATGACCGACTCTGTTTTTGTGAGATTGATTTGGTATGTATTGAACACTTCAATATTTTAAGCTGTATTCACTATAATTCAGTCAGTATTTCAGTTTTGCACTGATCTCTATAAACTCCCACAAAACCTCCATAGTAGGTCATCTTCATTTCTTGGCTGAAATATGTTGCATTATATATTCCAGTCTACTTGTACTGTGCAGTGTACAAAGTTATGCTAAACACTTCCTGTTATGATCATGTAAAGTGTGACTAACTCAGCATACTTTTCCTGCTTACATCGAGAGCTATAATTGGCAATACACTCGGTTGGCATATCAAATCTGCTAGAATGTCCTCATGCTTTTGAAGTCTATGAACAGAACAGAACTGTTGAACTGAAGACAATCATTAAAACAAGTCAGATTGATGTTGGTTTAGTGTACATTATATATTATCAGAGTTCTAATGTAACATGTTTAAGTTGGTGCTGACTGACAGAGAACTTTGTACTTTGATTATGTCGATATCCGACTGTGTGGGAGCTTATTTCCTTTCATTAATTAGTTGTCATTAAGTGAGCATATCCTCCTATATGATTATAATATATCATGGTTGTGGTAACACTGGATACTGGGATAATTGCTTCACTCTCCACGTTCCTTTATTATAGTATATGAAACATATATTATGAGGGATTTATTATAGCACACTAGTAGTGCCATTCTTCTCTGAACTGAGTTTATATGACAGAAATCTGCTGTTAAATAAGTTTTTAAATGAAAGTAAAATGAAAGTATGGTACAGATCGACAATTCTCAATTTAACCATGTTACCGGTTCACTTTAAAGCTCAAATTTAGTAGGAGACCGGAAGCAAGAGAAAAGGTTTACATTTAGCATATAATTTATTTCTGAAGTTCACTGATAAGAAGAACTGTCCAACAACAAACTTTAAACCAGTCTATGATTTAAACTTCTGCTTCAAAATTCTGTCACTTATGTTGCAATTGGATAAGAATGTCCTTTATGAGTGAATTTTGTGTCTCAGAATAACTCATATATGCCATCAGATGGTAGTATCAGTATCATTAACACATTGTTAGGTTAAAAAGATGTTTCTGCTTGAATGTAAGGGTTAAATTCTCTGTCTTCAGTTGCTTGAAATCTAATATATTACCATAGGCTGTTTGGTTTGATGCTTCTTCATGACACTTTGCAATGCTGATCCTTCTTACACAGTGTACCTTCCTAATCCTCTTAAGGCTGGTTTGCCCTTAAGGCCACTAAGCCTACTATGTGTAAAAACACCACAGGTGACTATGTATTAGTATCTTCATCACAAGGTCTTGGACTTGATTAATGCAGCATAATTGCATTTACTGCTTGTAAGTGGTTTAAGCACTTTGAGCGTTTGTTTGATTAATAAGATGGGAATGTTACTGGTGGTACCTGTTTTAACGTACTTTGTAATAATAATGACAGTCTGTATTACCTGTTTTCTTTCTTAACCCGATAAATTAATTATTACATTTAATTAATTGGTATCAAATTATCATTTAATACTGGTATATTAATTGGATTTTAATTGATAATTATTCTACTACAAATTCTTCGATCTTGCATGAAGTACAGGGGTTTCTCTAGGAATTGACCCAATGATCATTTTTGTGGATTTCATACTGAAATTAGTGTTTTAAAAATCATAACCAATGTATATATGATTTAAAGAAAACTTCTGACCCCTCAACAAGAGTCCTGTCAGAGTGTTGATTTATGGCTTTTTAGCAAATTTAGGAATCAAAGGGTCTCTTTAGGGTCAAATGATTGAAACCCCTGAAATGTATGAACATTTTCTACACTGCTTTATCTATTGTACCTAAACTTTATTGTTTGCTGTGCATAAGCGATATTTGCCTGTTAAAGAGTTGTCTATCCTTTATTCCTTTTCTTCTAAGTGTAAGCATGCTGCCCCGTGTTGATACCATTCTGAATGTGAAATACTGGTAGATTACCTACATGGAATATTGTACAAACTATAACTATTTATTTTGCTTGCTTTATTTGCTTTGTAGAGTTTCTTCCCAAGATACTGCTGTAGAAAAATGTTCAAACTAAGAAGTCACAAGTCAGGTTAGTGTGTAGGGAGTTGCCTCCCTTTACATGTTCTCCCAAAACTCTGCTAGTCAAGCATGCCATACTGTTTTAGATTTTTCCTAGCATGTCCTTAACAGTTAACTATTGTCAATGTTTATGAGATGGATAGTTAAGATTTTATTCAGTTGTGTTGTTAAATTTATATACAAATATACACAAGCACTCTAGCCAATGGCAAACCCTTGTAGCACATATACTGTATTCAGGCAAATTTTGATTTAAATATTAAAATGAAGCGTTATGTTGTATTAGTTTTTGCACAGGATGAGATAGCGATGTAAACATTTTAATAGTTGTGTAATGTAAATTGTCATGACGTACCAGGGAAACTAAACTTTTACTTTCTGTCTTCTCTTTGTGGTTTTCATAGATCTCCAAGAATAATTCTCATATCTGTCTCTTAACTCTGTTGCAATCTTATCTGTCATGTTTTAAATACTACTCAAATAGTATAAATACTACTCAAATAGTATTTATGTTTGTAGTTGCTCTTGTGCAAATAATTTGGTCTGTAATTAGTTGTGTAACTTATCTCAATTCTGATATCTTCTGGTTGGGTCATTCTCTCTTGTTTAACCCACAATGGGTCTTAAATAACAAGTATTTTAACTTTAAATAATTTATAGTCTTTTGTTAAGCCATTCTTGTCACAGTTTTTTATGTGACTGTTTCTGCTGTCTTATTTTCTGTAGTTTTCCTTGTTAATAGTTGACTTAGCATTCTCTGTCACGCAGATTGAGTCCTTGGCATTTGTTCGTTATAAAAATTGCCTCATTTTAGACATGTGGTTTACCAGAGATTTTTTCGTGTTTTTATTTGCAAATATGTATTTGTAACCCTTCATACGATAGATACCTAATGTAGCCAGATAACAGACTTCATAGTGGTTATATACGATAGATACCTAATGTAGCCAGATAACAGACTACATGGTGGTTAGATTACATACACCATTTCCATACTGGTTATTCAAAATCAAGTCCTGTATAATGTATGGAGTTTCAACCTGTGTGAGATGAGGGTTATTTATTTAAAAAAATCCAAATCTGAAACCAAACTAAGTCATATATGACTGAACATTCAGAAAATCCATTTCTTACATATTTTCTCTTTCACACTGCTTAACAATCCAAGATCGCATCCAATATGGCTGCCATTTTAATGCGAAATTGGTACTTAAAACATTTAGTTAGATCTGAATTGAATTGCATCCTATGTACTTATATAGCGTGAAATTAAAGGGCTGTATGATTACTGACTCTGTTCATGACTTCTGTTTCCTAGATCATACACATATTTATACACCTCATCAGATATAAATACATATTCATAAAATGATCACGCTAGTCATTATTACACGTCATGTTATACTATTAGTTACACCTGAGTAAGATAAATTGGTTCATTAGATGCAATGTTGTTGAATATGGCCTTTGTTGTTGATGCATACAAAGTTTCATGCGATGAAAGTTTTGATGTGATTTTATTATACCTGAACCTTTTTATCATGCTGTATATATATATACGTGTAACACATGACAGACATTCATTACTTTGTGTTGAAACTATGTGCAGTACTAATTAGAATAAGGTATGCTGAAATATAAACAAGGGTCTCGCTAGGATTTGACAACAAAGGAACAGAAGTCCCAGGGAAAAATAGTCAATGAGATTCAGACATTATTAGATGCCTTTACTCCATGATGCCAAATGTTCATACCCCACCAGTATACTATACAAACAATAAAAGGTGAGACCAATTGCCAAATCAGTTCTCAACTATGTGTTCAGGTAACCAGTTCATTTTCCAATACCCTGGTTAACCTATGTGGAAATGGTGTACACATTCATCTAGTTTTCAGGGGTTCCATTTTACTCAGAAGTAATGGGTTTGACCCTTGAAATTTTGGTTTGAAGTGTCATTTTCTCTTAAATTCATG
The DNA here is from genome assembly GCA_947247005.1 of Spisula solida. Taxonomy (NCBI): domain Eukaryota; kingdom Metazoa; phylum Mollusca; class Bivalvia; order Venerida; family Mactridae; genus Spisula; species Spisula solida. The sequence continues at coordinate 6,541,074 of OX365948.1, read as the reverse complement.
GGTATTTTGTCTATAAAATGGTAACATTTAGTCAAAAGTATGACCTTTCAGATTCAGAAGCTAGTGGAAGAGTTTCTCATCAGGTTACCACTATAGATTTCATGGTTAAAGCCCAAATAAAGAGATATAAACTGTAAGTTTAGTCTCATACAGTATTATAAAAGCAGGACTGGTGCCTGTCAAATTGGGATAAACTTGTTTTCATTATTGCTGACTAAATGATAAATCTTGTCATCAACATTGTGATTTATAGGCATTGTCAGTATTTAATCATCCATGTGTCATATTGATTAAACTTTAATTACTTGCTAGGAATTTCTCTGGAAGAATAATTTTATTTCTAGAAAAAAAAATACAAAAGCATTAACAGTCAACCCCCAATATATGTACATCAGGTCTCAATATTGGTTTGGTTTTACTATTGAATTTGATGTTAAATAAAAAGCTAAACACGGATCATTAATCGGCTGGTAAAGTGTCACTTAATTTAGAGTTGGTCCTATTGAGGTCACTTTACATAAAAAGCAATGGTATATGTGAATTGACCTAAGAATGTGAACTCTTTTACGTCGGTCCTATTATTAAGGTGTTCATGAGAAGTTTTACCTTAGTACAATCAGTACATCATCAACTTGTTTTCATGCCTCTTCAACGCCTTACATGCTTGATGATAAAATATAAATATTGTCAAACTTTTAAGTATTTAAAGAGCCAGTCAAACTTTGACTTAGATGCTGACATAGATACTGAGGTAGTTAATGGCTCATCAGGTAACAATTAATTTACTAGCTGGCTGCTCATCTACTGACATCAGAATGGCCCCTTTTCAGGTCCTGGATTCGAACATTCAACATCTACTTTAACCTTCCACTCCCTAAAAAAAGGATGAATTAACTACTCTGCAAGAGGAGCCGATTATTTCTGCTTAATTAGCAGCGTCTTTCTAAAAGGAGTCATCCATAATGTGAGATCAATGAATGCCAATATTGACATAGTGGGAGTATTTTATACTCAGCTATTTAGTTACCTTATTTGGATTAAGTGCAAACTTCTTTGTAGTCAATTTACTCCAATGAAATATTAATGAGAGTTATTTTATGAATATATTTAACCTGGTTTTCCTATATATAGTTAATTTTAATAAATGGTTAACTAGAAGATTGGTAGTACTCTGCAAGCTGGTTTAGATAGATCATGATTGGTAGACTCTTCAAGCTGGTTTAGATAGATCATGATTGGTAGACCCTGCAAGCTGGTTTAGATAGATCATGATTGGTAGACCCTGCAAGCTGGTTTAGGCGTCGATATTTCTATGTTACACGTACAGCCCTTAGTTGTGAACCTGGGTTTTGTTTTTGTCAGAATCCAGTTCAACAGAGTAATGGCTGTTGCTGGATAATCCGGTTTTCATCGTATATTTCCATGTTTCTTGATTTCTGTTTGATTACAATTTGACTTTAATTTTTGTGAAAATTTAAGTTTATTTAATTCATTTTGTATATAATTGTTAGTTTTGTAACCTCATATTTTTCAGGCCTGTGTCTGATTTCAGGTTTTTGAATCCTGAATTTTCCTTTTTGTTTATATTAAAAAATAGAGTCTGAGACTTTGAATCTGGGATTTTCAGGCCTTTGATATACCATCTTTGCAAAATTATCAGGCCTAAGATAATTAAAGATTTAATGAGGCAACACAGTTACAAATATTAGTTAGAATGCCCTGTCTTCCCAGTGAGCCTCATATTGTTAGATATGAAAGAATTGTTTACCAGTTTATGTTTTGGGAGAACATGTGTGTATAATACAATGTACCGGATGCTTTTGTACCTGTAAAGTGTATCTAATATTTAATATTGAGACAATATGGCATTTATTGTATTTATTATCCAAGGTAAAATAATAAACACATCTTATGAACAGACATCTAATTGAAATTTTATATGTAATATTAAAATTTAAATATCAATGAATGTTAAATTAGAATTTTTATACATCTTTAATACTCCTTGTTTAAAGTCGAATGACTATTCTATGATACCCCTTAATTTAACAGGGGTTCCTCTAGCTTCTGAATCTGAAGGGTCATTTTGATTCTTTTGACTAAATTTAACCATTTTAGATGCAAAATACCCAAAATTTTAAGGGAAAATGACCTTTCCAACCAAAATCTTGAGCGTCAAAATGTGGCTTTTTGGAAATTTCAGGTGTTCAAAACTCCTACTTCCGAGTCAAATGGAGCCCCTGATTTAAACTTCACATTATTTTTTTTATTAGAATCATGCTATGTTACACTTTAATACATAGTTATCTTACTAAATATTCTCGTTATGTATGATGCGCCATTATTAATAATAATAAAGACTTTATTTATAGAGGCAACATAGTTAGGCATCTGCCCAATCTTCCATATGAGCCTCTTCATTTAATCATATTTATTATATTGTACTGCATGCTTTTACATTGCTGAATTCAGGTATATTTATTAATTAAGGTCACTATTCAGAATCTGAAAAAAGTTATTGTGATGATCATGGATCTACTTAAAAGTAACTAAGTTACAATAAGAAGTTGCAATATTCTAAAAGTAAATATATTAACATTTAGGCCTGCTAGTCAAAAAGCTAATCTATTTATGTGCCACTTAATTAAATAAAGTTACATATTGTGAGCCAATAATGTCTGATACTATAAAAAGATAAAACCAGGGTATTTTGGCAACTACCTGAAGTGTGTGTTAAAGTAGATGTCATTATTTCTACATTTAGTTCACACCGGTTCTTTAATGCCTTAATTTAAACATTGTTGCAACTTATTATACATTTATAAACATAAGTTTTCCTATTGACTTAAACTGGACTCTCTGAATTATATTCACTTGATAAAATAAACTTCAAAACGATTTACTCCATACCTCCTTCACTATTTAATCGACTAGCTTTACTATAGTTTTTGTACATTATTTGAAAATAATTGATGATGAATGAGGTTTGATGTAATATCTATGGAGTAAGGTGTTAATAACTGACCAAAATACACGTAATGATAAACTCAATTTGAGTTCGACTTTTTAAAGAAAAAAAGTAGAGCTATTGTCATGACGGGATCGTCTGCATGTGTGTTGGTTCAGTTTATTGTCAGAGTCATTTTCTCAAAGGCTATGAAAGGAATCAACTTGAAATTCAACATAGTTATTCACGATCATAAGGGGAGTCCATATATATAACTGACAAGGATGAAGTTATTTGCCCTTGTTTGGACTTAGTATATAGAAATAGTAGCACATTTTACACATAAACTGAATTTTCTCAAACACTATCAAAGCTTTCAACTTGAAAGTCAATACACTTGTGGAATGTGATGACCTTCATCTACTAACAAGAGGAAACAAATCTATCCAGCATTTTGTAAGAGGTTTTCCCCTTTTCAGACTTTGAATCTTTACACAAAAATGTCAATTACTCAAAGACTATCAAAGGTATACACTTGAAATTCAACATAGTTATTCACCATCACTAAGAGAGTGCATACATACAAGGCTGGTAACCCTGTGACCTATATTTATGGAGTTATCTGTCCTTGTTTGGACTAAGTACATAGAAATAGTGGCACATTTTACTCAAAGACTACCAAAGGTATCCACTTGAAATTCTACATAGTTACATGTATTCACCATCACTAAGGGAGTTCATACATAACAGGCTGATAACCCTGTGACCTATATTTATGAGTTATCTGCCCTTGTTATTCTTTGAATTTTGACTCACAGGTGAGCTAGACTACTATCAAGTACGAGAAAGTTGAGCATCCAGCACTCGTAGGTGGTGGTCTTGTTCTATGGTCTTGTTCTATATATGCCTGTCTGTATATATTGTATTTGTGAATATAAATGTGTACGCTTGCTTGCTTTTACGTTAGTATCTAATACTCATATCTGAGACCACTGCATGTATATATTGTTATTATATATTCAGATTTTCTTGTCAGCTTGTGATTTAGTAACCACGTGCATAATCAGATACTTTTCCTGATATTAATAATTAGCTATGAATTATGGGGTAAATTTTAGCCAATTGTATTATGATATTCCATCATAAACATCATAGTGCTTCTGTAGGGAAAATAATGCTGGGTAACTTGATAGAATTGCAATTGATTTGAAGAAAATAATGCTTTTGGGTATTGAGTCTCTAACCATCTCATTGAGGGGAAGTGCAGTGTACAAGAACCATAACTCTTCATTGCGACCGGTACATGGTTTGGTGTTTGGCATATCGATGTATGCTCAGTACTGAATTACCTTACCTCAGGTTACAATCAAATGTTTACCATCAGTTTTTGATGATTCTTAAAGCCTAAAAGATGAAAGTAAAATCAATAACAAATGTATAATTGATTATATCCCTTGGTACAAAGACTTCAAAGTGATTTAAATATTACTATGGAATTAAACACACAATCAGACTATCACTTGATCTTGTACAGGAACCAGAACTTCTTATTGATTATTATTTTATTTATATAAGTTCATCATTTACTACATTTGTATTATGTGCATGGTTTGGGAGAATTGGGAATGAAACAACAATTTCTACACCCCCTCCCCCATTCTCTAAGGCATCAATTTACATAATTTAATCAATTTGTACAAAATTCAGGATCACCTGTATTGCAAACTTTCCCAGGTATATATTATATTACACACCTTAAAACAATGCTAGACCTATTTAATGACTTTTACTTATTTTATTCAATTGGTAGTGAAATAAATTGTTTGTACATTGAAATTAATTTTTTTACAGGAAGTATCCCTTAATATTTTAGAGTCATAAAAATCAAGAGACATTATGACATAGGGAAAATGATTTGCCCAAACCTGCATTATTTCTGTTTTTATTTTCATTTCCTTTTACATAGAGAAGTGTTTTAACTGTTTTACAATCATTGAAACATGATCCTACTGAAACAATGGAGTGCCTTGTGTTCTCTTTGTTTAATTAGCTTCTATGCTGAATGTATAATCTCATTTACCAGTTAATGCCGACTACAGTGGGACGTTTATACGTGACACACTCAGTTAACCAATATGGATTTCATGAAGTATTTCTCGGAGTTTATGGAAAAATCGAGTAAGATTTCATTTCTTATACCGGTACAAGTTTCTTTTGTTTGGTACTTATTATATACGAAATGTTATAATTTGTTAGTTATTGTTGACACTTAGATAAGTTCTGTTCATTATACCCACAGATATATTGTCATCTCTAGCTGTCATTTCTAAATTTCTATCATTGTTCTTGTATTTGAAGACTTTTATCATTATGTAAACAGTTGCCAAACATTCAAATTGGCACTTTTTCATTTGTCTGAACTGATGTATAGATTTATTATTTCTTCCCTTTCCATATTTATACACCCTCCGACCGTGCCCCTATATGACTTCAGTGACTCCTTAAATAGTTCATTCAGTTTCCATGATTTCACATCATACACCCTTTAATAAATGTAGATAACACCAAAGAAACCACATGATTGCCCAAAGAAGTGTATTTATCAAGATGTTTAATAAATATTTTACCTGTCTGTAACGCCCACACAATATCATGTCTCTATAATTTACATTCATTTTGTCAATAAACCTGTATATGTTTTCTTGATAAAAAGGTTTTATTCGATTTATACAAAAATCTGCTGCAAAATTTGTTTTGAATTATAATTGAGAAAAATGTCTGTCTAAATCATCCAGTAGATGTTGAATACATGTTAATCTATAAACTGTGTATAATATACTGTAAACCAATTTACTTTCGCGAATACTATCTTTCGCATTTTGCTGAGCTTGGGCATAATCGCGACTACAAACTTTTGCGATTTTAAGTTTCCTGCAATGTCCATATTAATGATTTTAGCATGTTCGCGGCAACTTAATTTTAAGAAATTCTAATACTCGCGAACTCTGCAAAACTAAATCGCACATGATAATTTCTAGGTTTACAGTATGTTTATATTTAACATGTCATTGCTTCAGAAAGCTTGTTATGATGCATACCTTTGACTAGCTGCTTAAAACAGGTCAGATTGTACAACCAACTCTGCCATATGTTTCACTTTGTGTTTTGTTCATTGCCTTATATAAAGATGATTGAATGAAGATCAATCTACTGCATGGCTTATTTAATTCCATCTATGAGAGAACTGTTGACTCTTTGAGAAAATGATTCAATTAATTTAACAAAAAATTAAATAAGGTGTGTTTTGATTAAAAAGTTTTGATGTTATATTAGTTAATAATATTTTAAAGAAGTTCATCTCACTGTCAGAATTCGATTGTGACCTGGCTTATCTGGGGTTTAATTCTGGGTGGGAATGAAGTTTATGTTCTGTGACAAAAGTCATTGTCTATGATCATGTCTATACCATGTGAAGAAGGTGTCTGTAAAAATTGACTGCCATATTTCTCTGCTATATTTCTTCAGCTTCCTTATTAACCTGTATATAAGGGAAGCTACTCTCTTTGAAAAATTTATATCAGAAATTGTGTCAGTAAGAGTTGTTTCCCCTGACTGAGTTTGTTATACAGTGACTCAGTTTAAATGGGAGGGAGTATTGCTTGTATCAGTCAGTCAACCTTATCAGGTCTGGCAATAAATATACAAGATGATACGTTTATTGCATATTTTATTACTTCTGAATTTTAGTGCATGATTTGTATATGTTGTCAAGGCGACATATGTATGAGAACAGTTTACTCTTCTCAGTTATGACATTGTAGTTGAGAATACTAATTTAAATGAATTTTAACTTTTATAAGTTCAGTTTTGCCATAAAATCAGTGTTGTTTTTGACGTTTTAAATTTCATTACTGAATGCAGTTATTATAAAAGTTATATTTGATGTTTTCATCTTACATTAACTTTGTAGACACGTATAAAAAGGAAATTCATGCAGTGTCAGTCTTTATAAATATTATAAGCTATGTACATGTTTTAAATATGCCATATTTGTTATCTACTATCAGAATTGCATAATAATAATAATGATAATAATAACGTCTTTTTTTTTTATGTGGATAACATAATTAGCAAACCAATTTTCATTATGGTCCACGAAGAAATTCCATGCATCAAGTAATAATCAAATCTGACTGTGACAATGTACCATGCAGGTGACTGGAGTCAGCCAGGAGCGTAACATTATTTAAAATAAATAAAAATAAAATTTTTAAATTGGCATTAAAGTCCCATATTTCCACAATCATAAGGACCACCAACCGTAACCACCAACTTCAAGACTTGTGTGCATAATATCAATTAAAGCCTGGCTAAGCCCCTTGTATGCATTATTCTTCATTCATCAGCAGATTGACTTAGATCATAAGGCAATCACATGAAGACGTTTTCATTGGCTTGCAGGAGCATACAACTTGTCGATTGAGTTCGGTCACAACGACAGTTCTACATGTGTTATACGTGTATCAGGAATTTGGTCACAATGACAACTCTATCAGCTATGTTACAACATGAAGAGCAGTCAAAGTGGAGACATGGAGGTGCAACTCCTGTTGTAACATCCTTTAGAGCTGTCGGCTAGACACTAACATGTTGTTGTAACATAGTTTAATAAAAAAAAGTAGTGCAAGTTTTTGTTCTGAATTCATCTAGGTCAACTGGCTTCCAATTTATTTTGACTGAAACTTTGTCAGAAAGTGCAAATCATGTTGACTTGCATAAAAACTTGATATATCATATTGTTAATGTTCTTTATTTTTCAACTGTAATAAAAACAACTTTAAAAGCTCCATGTAATGACTGATAACTTCAAATTGCTGCCTTTCTCTATGATCTTATGACCATTAAGTTAATTTATCATTTATGCAAGTAACAGGCGATACATTGTCACAATTATGTAAATCTTGATTCATTGTCATGCAATGGATGCAAGGGTAAAATGTTAACATTTATTGTGATTATACTGACTTCATTTGATTCTCATGAATTTTAGAAGTACTCCATTGCTGTCTTATGTGTTGTAAAATTGTCATTCCCTGTCATTGTTTGCATGCCCCTGTTTGGTTTAATTGAGTCAGATTTCAATTCATCAATAGTTAACACTTAGGATATTACGATCATATTAATTCCTTCACGTCATCACAAACATTCAGGGTTCCTATAGAAAAGACTGGTGGTCTAGAGTGTCCACCCTAGTAGATTTAGTGTTTGCTTGACAACGGGCTTGATTTTTGTCATCCCTGAAGAACATTCTATTTTTCAAAATAATGCATTTTCACCGATTGTGAAGCCTGTGCCTCATTGTGAAGCCTGTGCCTCATTGTGAAGACTGTGCCTCATTGTGAAGCCTGTGCAATCGATAGCGGGTGGTTCTAACCCTGGATTATGAACAAGTGGTATCAGTAAAACAAGAATTCATGATAGGCACGCTTATGGAAGGAAATCCCTTATTAAATGTAATCGTCCATTGGGCCATTTAACACGATTTTCTCGTGTAAATTGTCCATGTGAGGAACAATGTAGAAGCACGTAAACCACATGCTTCTTGGAGTTGTCCACGTGAGGAACAATGTAGAAGCACGTAAACCACATGCTTCTTGGAGTTGTCCACGTGAGGAACAATGTAGAAGCACGTAAACCACATGCTTCTTGGAGTTGTCCACGTGAGGAACAATGTAGAGGCACGTAAACCACATGCTTCTTGGAGTTGTCCACATGAGGAACAATGTAGAGGCACATAAACCACATGCTTCTTGGAGTTGTCCACATGAGGAACAATGTAGAGGCACGTAAACCACGTGTTTCTTGGAGTTGTCCATGTGAGGAACAATTTAGAGGCACGTAAACCACATGCTTCTTGGAGTTTAACTAGTGTGGTCGTGAAGTTTGTGAAACATTTCTTCAAGGATTTATAACCACAGTCACTTTGTTCCTTTAGGTTAAATACCCTTGAAGAATTGTTTCACAAACTGAGACTAACCTATACAAGGGATAAGCTAGAATGTGTGCATATCTCATGTGCAGCTTTTCGGGTTAAATATCAAAAATAATCACCCCTTGATAATGTGTCCATGTGTCTTGTAAGTCCATTTCAATAATTGGATTATCTCTCTTTGGAAAATAATGGACATAATTTATGAAGTCAACGGTCTAAAAGGGTACTTGTTTTAGCGTCTCTGCATGCTAAATGGCACGTTTCCTGGATTATGTTGGTGTTAGATTGAAATACTGTCAGTAGGATTTTATACCTAAAAGAAAGAAATTCATAGTCTTTAAAATTGTGAATTGGCAAACTCATTCTGAATGCTATCAAGGTGCCTCAATCATCATCATGTTCATTTTGGTATATAAACTTATATGTTGTGATGATGAAGCATAATTTTAAATTTCATGTTTTATTTGATGGAATTCTGCCAGTTTTCAGTTCACCTCACTATATTTTGTGGTCATATTTGTATAGCATGTGTAATACATTTGTAAAATATATGTCATTGCAATTTAAATTTGAAAATATTTAAGATCTTTTTGAAGTGGTATTCCTAGCTCTTACAGGTTTTTGTTTATAAATTTGCGTAATATTAATAATCTGGTAAATTAATTAACATATTTTTTGCACATTTGTGACATTTACTTTTGAAAAGAGGAAATGCATTAAAATATTTATATAAAAAGCACATGAGAAAATGATATGTTGACAATTTGTCTATTATATGCTCCAAGTTTGTGTTGCATGCAACTTTGGATGACTTTTGTTTCCAGTTGTATCTTGGGAAGACTTCTGTTTACAATTGCATCTTTGGAAGACTTCTGTTGCCAATTGCATATAGGGAAGACTTCTGTAGACAATTGCATCTTGGGAAGACTTCTGTAGACAATTGCATCTTGGGAAGACTTCTGTTGCCAATTGCATCTTTGGAAGACTTCTATAGACAATTGCATCATGGGAAGACTTCTGTTGCCAATTGCATCATGGGAATACTTTTATTGACAATTGCATCTTGGGAAGACTTCTGTTGCCAATTACATTTTGGAAATACTTTTATTGACAATTGTATCTTGGGAAGACTTCTGTTGCCAATTACATTTTGGGTAGACTTCTGTTGCCAATTGTTTCTTGTGAGTACTTTTATTGACAATTGCATCTTGGGAAGACTTCTGTTACCAATTATATCTTAGCAAAATGTCTGTTGCCAATTGCATCATGGGAATACTTCTGTTGACAGTTCCACATTGGGAAGACTTCTGTTACCAATTGCATCATGGGAAGACGTCTGTTGACCATTGCATCATGAGAAGATGTCTAGTTGGCATCTTTGAAGATGTGTGTTGCATGTTGGTGAATCACCACTGGAAATAATTTCATCATGGGAAGATTTTAAGTAGGCCAATCTGTGGAATAATGTCACAGAAAACTTCTTTAATGAGAGACAATATCGATGTTATAGAATGATCTGAGAAAATATGGAGAAAAAATCAATTGAAGAATATTGTAGTTGTAATGTCCAATCTCCCCATAGGCAACATAATGAGGAAAAATCAATGTAATGCAGTGTGAGCTAATTCCCTATCTAACTTGTCTCAATTTGTTAACATTGCTGGGGGCATATTGTATATAATGTGCCGACAACTTTGAAATGTGCCGTCACCTACTGGTATCCGCCACATTGTAAATAATGTGCTGACACTACTGGTATCTGGCATGTTGTATATAATGTGCCGACACCTACTGGTATCCGGCATGTTGTATATAATGTGCCGATACCTACTGGTATCCGGCATGTTGTATATAATGTGCCAACAACTACTGGTATCCGGCACTTGTATATAATGTGCCGACAACTACTGGTATCCAGCATGTTGTATATAATGTGCTGACACCTACTGGTATCCGGCACGTTGTATATAATGTGCCGACAACTACTGGTATCCGGCATGTTGTATATAATGTGCCGACAACTACTGGTATCCGGCACGTTGTATATAAATGTGCCGACAACTACTGGTATCCGGCACGTTGTATATAAATGTGCTGACAACTACTGGTATCCAGCATGTTGTATATAATGTGCCGATACCTACTGGTATCCGGCATGTTGTACATAATGTGGCGACAACTACTGGTATCCAGCATGTTGTATATAATGTGCCGACACCTACTGGTATCTGGCACATTGTATATAAATGTGCCGACAACTACTGGTATCCAGCATGTTGTAAATGTGCCGACAACTACTGGTATCCAGCATGTTGTATATAATGTGCCGATACCTACTGGTATCCGGCATGTTGTACATAATGTGGCGACAACTACTGGTATCTGGCATGTTGTATATAATGTGCCGACACCTACTGGTATCCGGCACGTTGTATATAAATGTGCCGACTGTGCTAGGTGTCTGGTTCCTGTTCTAAAGGTGTGTGCTGAAACCAGAAGTCTGTATAATGTTTGAACTTGTTTATGATTGTTTAAATAGATAAAAATTGGCTTACATTTATTTACTTGTAAATTATACAGCCAGTTGATTTATGAGAGACTTGGCATACTTCAGTATATCTCACCTTCAATGATACTGTATCCTCATTCAGTTTACCTATCATCTTGTAAACTCTAGATGGTATGGACAGTGTATGTATTTCAACCACTTACTTTAATAACGACCTATGGGATAGCATTAAAGTAACACTAGACAACAATGTTTACTTTTTCATTGTTGCTGGAGGTATATCATTATATGGGGTTTGTGCAGTTGGAAGTACACTAGACTTCACCTGAGTGGTATCAGGTTCCCCAGGGTTGGCTGCTAATGTAGGTTCTGTTCTTTCATGACATTGGCTGTTATCATGTCCTCCACATGTGGAGAATTTGTTAGTGAACTTTTGGGCACCACAAGTGCGGAACTTTACTGCCAGTGACACAGAAGTTTAGCTGCCATTGACTCAGAACTTTAGCTGCCATTGACACAAACCATTGACTGCAATCAGCTCATAAATTTGGCTGCCTTTGGGCCAAAGCTATGGCTGCCACCAGTGCAGAACATTGACTGTCATTGGTGCAGATCTTTGGCTGCCATTGGCACAGACATTTTGCTACCGTTGGCACAGAACTTTTGGTGTCATCAGCGCAGAATGTTGGCTAACATTGGCACAGAACATTAGCTGCCATTGGCAAAAACCTTAGGCTGCAATCAGCACATAACGTTGGCAGCCAGTAGTACTGAACTTTTACTGCCACTTGTGCTGAACTTTGTATGTCATTGGTACAGAACGTTAGCTGCCATTGACACAGACCCTTGGCTGCCATTGGCACACAACTCTGGCTGCCATTGACACATAACTCTGGCTGCCATTGGCACAGACCTTTGGCTGTAATAGGCACAGAACTGTGACTGTCATTGGCACAGAGCTTTATCTGTTATAGACACAGAACTGTGACTGTCATTGGCATAGCACTTTGGTTGTAATTGGAACAGAATTATGGCTGCCATGGCATTGGGATACCAAATTATTATTACCCATTATTATTTTATTATTTACACTTGAGCATGGTCTGTTTGAAGTAAGAAAATTCTAAGAGGTAGTTTATTATAACTAAAGTACTGGAATTTTACATTGAATGCTGGTGTACAGAGTTGACTTGCAATGATTAAACTAATAAACCTACAATTTGACAGGTAATTTGCTGCATCTTGCAAACCTGCATTACAAGATGTGTTCATGATTGCATGGTTCTCGATCATATTGTTAAATGTTTCATACACTTTACGAAGACATGTATCTAGTATGGTTGTTACTCCTGGTATTAAGTCTGATTTCAGTATAATATGGTCGGTCGTATCTGTCTTTAGCTGGCCTGCCATTCAAGAGTAACTTCAATAAGGTTGTTTTAAGCCGGTGACTGTTTAAAACAGGTTTTATTACATATAAAAATGACTGATGGTGGTTTAATTATAATCATGCTGGTTAAGACAGATAGTTACTTAATTCAGGTTTGACTGTATTGACTGTATGCCTGCATGTTTTACAATCTGTTTAGCCTTTGAACAATCAGGCTTACCATTTATAATGAATTAGAATGATAAAAGTAAATGAAAGAAATAAGAAAAATAAGAGTAGGAGAAAGAAATGTTTTATTATTCTCTACCTTAAACCAGCGAGGCTTGTTATCTCGTTATTACACAGTTTATTTTCCTCATGTGACGCTCATTGATGCTCATTGATTGTCGTGCGACAAACATTACGAAACTATTATCACTGAATACCATTAAAAGTGATTGAAAAACATTTAATGTATATGTGTTATTTGAATACTAGTTTTGGAGTTGTAGCAGGCATCCACACCTGAATCTGATGAGTTTATTCCTAAATCTGTGTTACATTATTAAAACACCCTAACTGCTGTGCATGGTGTTTTGGTGTGTGTTAGTATACATGACATTTTGATCGTGTCATAGAGGGACTGTGTGATATTTATATTACTATAGTGGATGATAACACATTGATATGCTGTACCCCATATGGTGTTAAACCATTCGACTGGATTTACTATGTGATACCTGTCATCCTTATTCTTTTATACTTTAGGTAAGGCTCTTTATTTATTATATAACAATTTATTACTCTAAGTATGTTTGATCAGTTTGTTTTACTGTATACAAAGTTGTGTTATTTTACAGCTAGTATAAGGTAATACAAAGTAAAGTTGTTGATAAGAACAATAATTATCGATAAACTGTTAAGAGTAATATAGTAGAAAACATTTGACCAGGCTTAATTAATGATGCACAACTTATGTCCTGTTCAGTAAAGCAGAATGGTTTGGATCTGGTGCATTTATGTATATGCTGTACACGGTGAGCTTGTGTGCTGGCATTGACCTTCTTACCTTGCATTACCATACAGCTGATTGCAGACCTAAATACCATACAGTTGATTAAAGACCCATTTCATACAGTTGATTGAAAACTGTGCCATACCACTGATTAACTTTAATTACTAAGGATGGCAAAGAATATAATGATATTCGGATATTCACATTACATTTCAAGTATCCGGATAGCAAAGTGGTACCTGGATATTCGTTATATAATTTAAAAACATTCGTATCTCAATACAAGAGACAACTTTTACAACTTTTTATACGTTTAACAAAAGATTCAATTTGGTGTCGGTGTCACAATGTTTATGTTATAGTTAGAACACATTAAGTAAATTTTAATGATTTAAAAGGGCGGAGCGAGCGAAGCGAAGCGAGTCCTTTTTAGTCATTAAAATTTACTTAATATGTTCTAACTAACTTAGAATATAACATTCTGCATTCTGATTGGCCGATAGAAATTAGCGCCAACGCAAGACGTCAAGTCTGTTAAGAGAAAATTTTAATGATTAAATTTTCATTTAACCGTGAAAATGCGGCGTTTTCATTGGCTCATAATGTAGGTTATATTCTAATGTATATTAATACCCAGAACGAGGGACTACACCTTTTAACAACTTTAACAATAACAATTGAATAAATTTGGTATCACATTTGTTTATTGTGGGAGTATGTTTTCTCTTCTTTCACACAGGTCTCTGTTAGATTCGCTAATGCGTTATAATAATCACTACGGTATATTTATATGCCCCCATCTTTGATGAGGGGGTATATTGCTTTGCACATGTCTGTCGGTTGGTCGGTCGGTCTGTTGGTCGGTCTGTTGGTCGGTCGTATAAAATGGTTTCCGTTCAATAACTCAAGAACACTTTTACCTAGGATCTTCAAACTTTACTTGGAGGTTGGTCAGCAACAGTAGTTGACCCCTATTCATTTTGAGGTCAGTAGGTCAAAGGGCTATTGGGCTGCCATGGGGGCATACATGTTTTACAAACATCTCTTGTTTAAAGTTCATTTTCCCTAAATAATTATCAGATTATCGGTATAATTTAGTAACAATCCCTGATCTTAACGAGTTGTCAGCTTAATTAGTAATTCAATAAGACCCAGCTCAATTAATTTCATTTAATTAGGCCGATTCACGTTTGTGCAGCTTCACAAAACCAAAGTAGAAATTCATACACACAGAGTTACCTTCCCTTATATCCTTCAATTACTCACACGAGTAAATATTAATAAAAAGATAAGTTCTCAAGATTAATGCTCTAAATATTCGACAGTTTGTAGGATTCAATAAAACTAGAAAAATAGCTTACTATTCGTTCTGAGACATGAAATAAAAGTCTGTCTGGCAGTGGTGCACAAAAATGACTGTTGTCGCGAAATTATGTTACATTTAATGCAACACTCAATGTTTGGTTCAGTTTTGATTCGGATTTCCGGATATTCATTCGAAAAGCGAACCAAGTATCCGGATACTAATTTTTTGTATCAGTTGCCATCCTTAATAATTACTGTCAAAGCCTATACCATACAGTTAATTACCAACCTTAGTATAATGCTGTACAGCCATCCATACCGTTAATTGCAAACCTATGCCATACAGTTGATTACGATCCTATACCATACAGTTAGGTGTGATCCTATACCATACAGTTGACAGTGATCCTTTACCACACAGTTGACTGTGATCCTTTACCATACAGTTGACTGTGATCCTATACACACAATACAGTTGACCGTGATCCTATACCATACAGTTGACTGTGATTCTACACCATACAGTTGATTGGTATCCTACACCATACAGTTGATTGCAAATATATTCCATACTGTTTGGTTGTAAACCTATACCATACTGATGCTTGTACCTGTGTCAAAACCTACACCTTACAGTTAGTATTACAATATGCAGGTTAATGTGATGAAAATTTAGCCTGAGGTTTTGTGATGGGAAATACTATACGTGTTGTCATTATGTACCATATACAGTAGATTTAGAACTTGTGTCATTCCTATACATCTAAGTTTCACTGAAGTGTAAACATACTTGTCTAGGGAGCAAATGTAAGTGAAGATTTCTTCATAGCTTATAGTTTGTATACTGTATCAGTGAAGCTGTCATAGGGCTCAGTTAACCAGATGTTCTGGTGTATACTGAAATTTGATAGAAACTTTATTTATATGTAGAGTCAGGATGTTTTATATGAAGTCTGTTTGAAGATTCTGTGGGTTTTACATGTGTGCACCTGTGTACTTGTGTGTGTACCAGTCAGTATAATTCTGTGATAATGTATCAGTGATTATGTTTGTCTACTTTTACTGTTTCTATTTCATTAAATACTGACAATGTGATGGTCTGGTTGAAGGATAACAAAGACAGTCTATGGCTTTAATTTACCTGTACAATCAGAGGAAATATCAGTACATCACTATTGTTGTCACTGGCTGTGTTTAATTTGGTGGTGAATGGCTCTTAATGGAATTTAAACTTAATTTGTGAAAGTAAAGCCACAATGTTATTGGAAGCCATGTGAATTGATCAGTGTTGATAGTGTATAAAACGGGACCATTGTTCTCACTTGCGGTAGATGATATAACTTGTTGTTAAATTCTTGGTCCTACAAACTCGACTGCTTTGCGATTTATTTAAATTTTGATATATCCCAGCCTAGGGACTTGACAATAATGTAGAAAATTGATGTTAAATGTGCACTGACAAGCTTTGCAAATGTATAAATATTTGGACTTATTGAATAAATGATTTATGATCTGAAGCAATAAAGGCTACATGTGTATTTAAAGTAAGTTTTGTCTTGTATATGGAATGAGATTTTTGAAAAGGAAGAAAAGAAAAGGTGAGTTGAGTGTTATTTTGTCAATTAGTATTTAATTATGTGTTAAAATGTATGGATGGTATTTAACTGTTAATAGGGTCACTGTAAAGTCATGCATGATTTGCCTACATGTACATCCTTCAAGGTGATAGATAAAGCTATTAAATTAACATGTGTTAATGAAACAGATAATGCAATTAAATTTACATTTATTAATGAAACAGATAATGCAATTAAATTTACATTTGGTCAATGAAACATTTGGAATGGTAACTATAGAAAGTTTATTGACTGCTGAACAAACTCTTCCCTTAAATGATGTTTAGGTAACTGCCATGGAATAGAATGTCAAATTGTCACATATGTATGAAATGGCTAAAAAAATCTATTTTCCAGGGGGGTGGTCCTTTCACCAGGCGTGGGTACCAAATCACTACTACCAAGGATTTCCCTGTTACAATATCTATTCTGTTCTATTCTATGCTCTACACTAAGTGTTGCTCAGGTACCATTATAATCTATGTAACTTTTTACATACCTGGATTCTATTGAACATATGTTTCTAGGTGTATATATTGTTGATCAGTTTGACTGTTTCATGTTTCAAACAGAGTATATAAAAGCCTATACCATACCATAGTTCAAGGCTATTGTCTGTTTGCTCTGAATATTAGACAGGAATCAGGTTTTATGATGTGTGCTGTTTCACATGTTTCAACTACCCCTGGTATCCAGGCTAGAAGAGGTTCAACAGGCTGTGAGGCGTGACTTATGGTAGCCAAGCATACACCCAATACACTCAATGAAAAAATTATACAAGTACAGTGGACTGTCCTATAATGCAATAAAAGTCAGTGCCATATATGCTACATTTGTAAGCAGTAAGCAAAATAAATTTGCCAAAATCACACATAAAAACCCAAATCTTGGGAGTCAATTCTAAATATATAGGCCATATCATGAACATTTAGAGTATAGTCTGCCACCAGATTTATACCTTAATTTATGTTTCAAATACTTTTATTTAAAGTGGTAACACCTTAGTATTAAAGGTCAGGGTAAAAGCCCCCAAATTAACCCATATGATGAACCCGACATTGGGTGTAGACTACCAGTTCCAGCCAGCTACGCCCCTGTTCAATGTTAATCTATCACAGTGATTCTCCTATCTTTATACCAACCCTCAGATTTAGATAATTATCCCTAACACTTGAACTATTTTAGTTAATTATGTATTAATGCAGTTTATATCATGAGATAACAGAATAAACTCCCCATCCTTAATCAGTATACATGATGACTGATTATGTGACTGTACCGGCACTGATGGGGGGTAGTTGGGATAATAATCTTAATTACTTAAAACTCTATTTCCAGTAAAAGAATGTTCTCAGGAGAGTAGCCACATTATGATTACAGAAACTAGCTGTTTAATGCAGGTGTATTTCAAAATGATATGAAAATGAAAGATTTATAGTTGGTTTTAATATTATATCATAGGCGTTCTATTTTACCCTAAAAATGACCCTTTGACGCCCTGAAAAGCAGTTGTTTAAGCCACATTTGAATTTCGACATTCAGATTTTTGACTGAAGGGTCAAATTTTCTTTAGATTATAGGTATTTTTGCTATATATGGTAAAATCTGGTACTAAAATATCAAAATGACCTTCGAGAATAAGACCCAAGTGTACCCCCTGTATTAGCTGATTAAAACAATGGATTGATATTCAGGTGACTGTTAACCTAGGTTTGGTTATACATAAGAAGTAAATGATGGGTACTTTTGAGTATTATTGAGATCCTGAGTCTCCAGCAGTTATAAATGATGGCACTATGTCTGTTTTATACATAACCTGTTTCAAACATGATCTGTCTGTACATGAGCATGTTTTACTTATCTTGTTGAATGATAGGCAACATTCTGTGTGAAAGTCTTATCCTATATGATGTACAGTCATTTTATGTGGTATAAAATAATGATTTAGTCTGAATGTTCCTCAGGGTTGTGCAATCAGTAAACTGCTGAGTTTGCAGGCGCCAGCTACTTCACAGAACTCAGGTTCTAAGATGATCAGGCTACTGCAGAATTATATTCAGAACTGTCCACATGGGTTTTGACCCTTGAATTAACCTGGCCACCTCCTACTTATGAAACTAAATTGTTTCTTGTAAGTAACTGCTGATTAATTTGCACCTGTGTTATGCTGGTGTGAGAATGGGTGGCACTTGCATAGAGACTTATTTCACTGAAATATAATATATATATTGTAGTTATACAGTAATTTCACAAGTATCCTCCGACTTTATTGACACAAAATAAACTGATGTTGCATTATGGACCTTATGGTACACCCCCAAGTGACAGGGAATTTTCCTAGTTTGCAAACATGATTTCAATTTGCTTCTTTTCCTGTTTAATTAAAATACAAATAAATGTCAACTCTTGAAGCCATCTCAAGTGATATTCACAACTTCTTAATTGTTGTTAAAATTAAACCCAAACTAGGTCATCTTATTATCTTAATTCCCCGTGACATCAGGATGTACGACAATTGACAATTACGACTGATTCATTTGTTACAAGTCTTAACTTACGCACTTAGAGAAAAATAATCGTTAAATTCTAAAGTAGTGTAGAAACATACATTATTATCCATCAGTGCAAGTTTAGATTTTTTGACTTCAAATCCTTTAATCAAAATTGTTCAAACTCAGTTGGAACTACCCAAAAATATCTGTTTGGAAGGGGTAACAGTACATTCTGGCAATTCGCATGTGTTGGTACATATATGTCTAGTATAGAAATCTACTAACCTTGAACGTAACATTCTGTGGATGATGCTGTACAATATGCTACTGTGAGATCTGTTTACATCAGGCGTGCTAATTTTTAGAACCCTGGATGGTCCTCACTCCAGGTCTATGTCAAGGAGGATTCTATAGTCTGTATGCTGGTTTCATGACTGGTTCTTGCTCCACTGGTGATTCTATATACTAGTCATTAAGCTGGTTCAGGATTCCGGTCCAGACCCCAGGCTTTCATTTGTCTAGGATACTGTAGTCAGTAAGTTGGTTTCAGGATGGGTTCTGGCTCCACTGGTAATTCTATATACTAGTCATTAAGCTGTTTCAGGATTCCGGTCCAGACCCCAGGCTTTCATTTGTCTAGGATACTATAGTCAGTAAGCTGGTTTCAGGATGGGTCCTGGTTCCAGGCCTTAAGTTGTTGAAGATTCTGTCTGTAAACTGATTCCAGGACACTTGAATTGGAACTTCAGAACTGAACCTATCTTGTTATTATCAGTCAGTTTTTACAAACCCTGTATCATGATTATAAATAGGCATGATTATATGGAATTGTACATCATTTATAAATTCAAAGGTTACATGCACATTCATGGATTGTAGATAGTTTTATCTTGCCAATGTCATTCTCAATGTTATAATTTCAAATGTGAAACTATTGGCAGGTAGATAAAATAGTGTTATCATGCAAAATGTATAAAATTGAAATATTTGACATATCTGGCATCTGAAGGAGAATGAATCATTGAAATGTACTGGCATGTTGTCACCATACAATGACAGATTCCGCCAATTTTCTCAGTTTCAGTCTGTGTTTAATGTATCAAACGTGTTCCAGTTTACAATGTAACTTTGAGTCTCTTCCTTTAAGATACTGTCTATGGCAAAACTCGTCTGTGTTATCACGTCCAGTCCAACTTAAACATAAAGCCCATTGAAAATGTGATTTGGTTTTTGAAGATGTCAGACACCGACTTGTGGCCAATCAGGGGTACAACAACTCTTCTATTGGCAATGCCTTAGTTCACATAACAAAGCAGAAATTTAAGAGCCGAATATAGAGACCTAATCTAGATATACCCTTCTATAAGTTCAACCATGGTAGCCTTTGGTACCATTTACTCAACTTTAAAAAAAATGGTTGAGGCCGACTTACAGCCAGGCATATATGGTATGTGGTGGCCTGTAATCAAACTTGCAACCTCCTCTAACTAACTGAACCAATGTGGTTGATTTTATTTGGTTATAAATAAATCACCAACAGTTATTAAAGAATGGATGATTGTTTTATTGTTTGATAACTTAATCATACCTGCCTTACATATCTCAAATAGTTCCGGTTGCATTGTGCAATGTGCAATGAATTGTCTATGTGATTCATTTCACCGTTTGATGTATTGGTTAATGATTCTTCATTGTCTCTTCATGTACAGTCAATATGTCTTCATTTGTCAACTTAAAACAATGGATGTGTATGAATATCTACAATCTATTCTATTTAGATATATGTTGAGTTTGAAAGTTGTGTTCAAGGTGTGCATTTCATGGTCAGTTGTTTGTAACACATGTTCATCTCCAACTGTAAATAACCATTAACAAGTAAATATAAAATTATGCACTTTGTGTTGTCTCCCTTGCATGTATTCATATAAAACAGTTGTCTCCCTTGCTTGTATATCACTATTTTGTCTCCCTTGCTTGGTAGCAGTCCTAAAACAAGTTTTATGTTTGCATTGTTGTTAATGCTAAATTACTGTATGATTATATTTCTATTATGTTGACAGTATAATTGATCTGATCCTTGCTACCAATGTTTACATATTAATGATAAAAACCTGTAAGTCTCTATTTTCAATATATTCATCCTCTTAGAACTTTAACTGGTTCATTGTTGACTTAACTGGTTCATGGTTCATTGTTGACTTCCTGGTTCTTTGTCGGGAGAAGGGTATGAAAAAAAAACTTCTTTGGGTCCTATGTCGTGCAGACAACGACAGGAGAGCGACCTAGTGGCCTCAACAAAGGCATTGACTTCTTAAATTCAAAATTCAAAAATAATCAAAGTACTGAAGTACTATTACTTGGGGGATAACGCAAATCTTTGTAATCTATTAAAAATTACCTTAAATGGTATTGGATTAATAAGTGTGAATATTGTGAAAACTTTTCAGAAATATCGATGACAGCTGACTCATTCAAATTTCATCTAAAGAACCCATTTAGGCAATCCGACCATTAAAAACTCAAATGGCCAAAGATAGTTCTCCATAGTAATGTACTAGTAATGACCTGGAGTTGCAAGTTTGATCGCAGGCCAAATAATCATCTATGCTTGGCCAGAAATTATCCTCACACATAAGTCAAATATATGGTACTCAGATATAGCTACCTAACTTAGTGACTCTCAGCTTTGTCACCATTTGGGATCACACCAACATTGTCTCGACATAGGGGATGGTCTGCTCATGGTTCGCCATAGGGGATGGTCTGCTCGAGGTTCGACATAGGGATGGTCTGCTCGAGGTGTTTGGCCGTGCTGTCACTGGAACCTCTAATGTAGCAATCACTGGCAGGGGCCAAACCTTTATTTCCAACAGGTCCTGAGACACCGTTCCCCCCTGTCCATGATTTAGATGAAACTTGATCGTTTATAAATACTCCAAAGGTAGAGCATTTAATGTAGGATTGGTCTGTATTTTATTCCCTGTCATTTGTTGTGGAACTCGATCTGATTATTTATTATGCCAGAGTGAGCAATTTGAAATTCAGAAATTTTAAACCCAGTTTTGGTTAGATATCTACATAATGAAATTAGAGCAGTCTGAAGTCATTTATATACATACATTATAGTGTAGGTGTGCATCAGTTGACCTCTGTATATGTGTGTGCTCATATATTTAAATAGAGTGTGTGTCTGTATATAAATTAAAGTGTCACAAAAATTAATTAATATTCACTGTACAGTACATAGTAGTATATCATTATCATTTCCATGATGGCCTTTGGGTGAATCCTAATTTCACAGTGGATGATATTTCAACAGTTGTGTTATTTGTGAAAATTGAGTAAATTCGGAAATGAATCAATGAGTTACAATGTATACTTCACTTTAATACTGGTAATTCAGAAAGGGTTGGCGAACTTCGGAAGTAAGAAATTGGAGGAGGCTTGCTATAGTCAAAGAAAGAAGGATTTGACGATATTGTATCTGATTAATTATACTGTGTGTTTCTTGTATTATATTACAACTGGATTACATCTGCTGCCTGCAGTGTTGTATTAAGTTATTCGGCCAAGTACAAGTATTAAAATTCAATCCAACCACTATTCTAAGTCAAGGGAAACTATCAACCACTGTTACACTATAATAGATTACCTCCCCTGTTTGACAAGTTCTATCCAGAAATATACATGTACAAAAGTCTGGTGTCTGGTTATTCAATCATTCCATGGTTATTATACGAGTGTCCTATGGTGTATAATACAATAGAAATAATGACATTCACATGTTGAGAGTGTTCTACATTAACCAAATCAACCAGATTCATATCTCTAACTATCTCTCTCTGTGCACAGTAAATATTGTTATCGTGATCTATTTAATATTCCATTTATGTGCCTATATAATCTGTTTATTGCAATATTCAATCAAATGGAGATCTAATTTCATTATGCCTTTATTTAATGGATCTTTGTACCACACTCTGCCGTATGGTCATTATCCCCCTATGTACCACCTTGACCTAATGTCTGAGTGCTGTAACTAACTAAGTTAGTTAATTTAATGATAATTCAACGATCCTGAAATATCTTGGATCCTGAATGATCCTGAACTTGTTCCAGCAGATCATTATTATGCTTTAAAATTAGTTCAACTGCACTTTTTGATGCATATACATGATGTGATTGAATCTGACCTCTGAGCCGTAACCTTATGGTATCCTCAATATAAAGTATATAGTGATAAGTGTAGTCAAGGCTCAATAATCATTTTCGATCTATAATATTATTGGACTAGTAAATCACAGTACTTTAACATTAACCCAATAATATTATACACCCACTCGAAACCTTGTCTCCCAAAACAAGAGTGGACTATTAGACCAATTTATTTAAATTTCGAAAAATCTAAGGACCATAACTGATGACAAATTTTCAAAATAACAACTGCTCAAAAGCAGAATGCGATATTTTGATAATACTGCAACAATTCAAGGGCCATAACTCGGTATTGTCTACAGCCATCTGGCTTTTAGAATTATTGACTCTCATCAAAGACATTATGTCCATAAACATTGTGGCTAAGTTTGTGGAAGCTTCGTATAAAAGTGCTGAAATATTGACGTAATTACTTAGATGTAAGCCTTCATTGTATGATAGCATTCAATCTTATGACAGGCATATAAAAATACAGATTGATATTTTAAGAATGTGATGTTTTTTAACAAGTTGATGTCAGTGAAACATATTATTTATGTTAGACATTTCCTGTATATTGAATCTGTTATAAACATAGCATTGTTATACAAGTGGTTAAACCTTTCCCTTGTTCATTATTATAATAGTTCAATAACTTCCCTGTCTTTAAAATACAGTGTATACGCATTTAACTGTTCTGTTTAAGAAGTCGAATGATTAAACTGTTCAGATCGGAGAGGTCAGTTTTGTGTACCTTTAAATGTCCTTTTTGCCCCAATTTCATTCCAATTTGAACCAAACTTCAGAGGAATGCTTCTTGGATGATCCTCTTTCTGGCTGTGAGACATTTTAAATAGTTGTTCTATAAACTCCTATTTATTAAATAGCCAACCCAGCTAGCTCAGTTTAAGCTAGTTTGCAGTAGACTATCAGACCTGACATGTCACATATCTTGAGTTTTATTCCCAACATGGACTGGTATGTTCATCTTTGAGATTACAGGCTACGGTTGTCTTAATTTTGCTCCTGTATATGTGTAGAAGTTGCTGACAGAAGAGTAAGTTGGGCTTGTTGATTATTAATTAAAGGAAAACGTCAACTGATTTGTTATAATTATACAACTGAACATTTCTTGATAAAAACAGCAGCTCACATACAGTTAAATGTTGTATGATATATTTACATTACTGCAGGTTCCCTTGCATGTAAATGTGACATTTAAATGTTTATTTTCCTCCGCATGTGGAGAAGTTGCTGGTTCCCAATGTGGAAGAGAAGTAGGAGACTGGTTTGGTTAAAAGGTATATGACTGACAAATTGTTGAGAAACTGTGTAACACCCTAATACCATTAACTGTAACAGAACTTGGCAAGTTTAATATGGTCAATGTTCTATAGAGTACTATATAGTGTTTATACCATTCAATTCCAGTGCCTGGTTTGTTATAATGTAATAACAAACATATTGTAGTATTTACTAGACTACAAACAATCGGGTGGGTGAACACCGGTCATTTGGAATTCATTCAATACAAGAATAAATAATAATTAATTCTATTATATGTATCCTATAGATATACTGACAAACACATCAGTTTTGAGGGTACTTACCTTGGCACTGACACTGACAGGTTGTCAACATCAGATCCAATAATCTCTTGTTTTTGTGCCGATTTGTTGTATAATACAGAATGATTTGTAACATGAATATTGAACAGTTGTAAGAAGTTTAAGGCAAGCAAGTGGTGTTTTACTGCTATTTTGTGTATATGACGTATGCTTGATATAACGCTTTAAGAGAATTTTGGTGTACTCTTATACTTTAATGGTTATTAATTACTGTACGTTCGTTTAGGATATAATAATGAGAACTCGTTTCCTACTGTGGAATAGGCTTGATGATTGTAAGTTGTATTTCATGTACTAATTTGTAAGCTCATTTAGACTTTATATCAGACTTAAATGTCACTTCAGGGAGCTTCTGTATATTTAACCACTGAGGATCAGTTCTCATGATGTCTTGTGACTGTCTGCCATTGGGTGTCTAAGCACTATATCTAAGACAACATTGACAGTATATAAAGCCACATTTTCTGTGATTTCACATAGTTGAACTGCATGCTATGTACAGTACAAGTGGGTATATAAAGTAAGGGAAATTCTGGCAAATTTAGTATAATTTGGCTTACAAAGAACTCTTCTGTAAGAAATGAAATAAATTGCTTTAGGGGCGTATAGCCAGGTTTGAATTCATGTTATGAACTCATGCCTTGAAGTTTGTGGTTATGGTTGACATGATTGTGGAAATGGACTTAAATGTCATTTAGGCCATATTTATATTTTTACTTTTCAAATTAATGTTACGCATGTACGTCCGTATCGCTGGCTACGCCACTGCTTATTTTTTCGCGTGTTGCAGAGTATCTGAATTTCAATCTTTTTGTCACCAAGGAAATAATCTCTTATACAGTAATACATTACCTGAGAGTTGAGTAACACACTGTTATACAACATTCAGCTGTTCTTATGTCAGGTTGGCAAACTTTCCATGAAATAATTAATTTTATAATTAATTGTCGACATTGACAAACATGACTGACATTGTGTCGTATTAATGTCAGAGTATTAACTATGATACAGAAACGTGATGCTTGTTAAGTGGAACTCAGTACATGACACTCAACGTTCAGACACTTTATTTATTTTATGAACAAATTACATCCACATGATCCGACATCTGTACCTGGATTATATATTTAAGTCAGTCATAAAATGTTATCATCTTTAGCTCAATTTGGCCAATCTGGTAGGGACAAAAACCAAATGACGGCACACTTACAACTGCCTAAGCCAATCTGAAACAAACAAACAAGGAAAAATTTAATAGCAGACTAAGTCTAAAGTATTGAACGAAAAAGCCATACAACAATGTTGAGGAGGTAATGATCAGTAATGAACCCAATCAGTTTGTTCGTTATCTGGTAATTACGGGGAAATTACTTTCTTCTTGAAATATTCTGTGTTCAATTTGGACGTGTTACATCATCACTCAGATAGTATTTGTTTTAAACACTGTAATGTATGTAGATACATGCTGTGTTGTTAGATAGCATGCCAATTAGACAATGATGTAATGTATTTCATGTCGGAGAAAACAAACTAAAACTTTCATCAACAATTTATGTTGTGTCTCGATATTAAATTACCACCAATAATAACATCGCCACAGTTCCAAAAATTTTGAACAAACAGACTGAATCGCTTTCAAGAATTTGCTGAAAGATTATCTTGGAATTCAGATACTTGATACATATTGTACCAGAATAAATATGCCCCCAATTGAATTCTGGGTAAAAATACTGATATTTTGAAATCTGCATGTGGGTATTGAATTGCTGGTTGGATTGTAAATTGCTTTAACCCTTTCCTGCATAAAACCAATATTATTGGGATAAGCTAGAATGTGTACACATCTCATGCGCAGCTTTTTGTTATGCCCTGTTATAGTGCCTTGTGTTCTGTAAGTCTTGATATGCGTCATGTTGTTCACTATGCTTATATTTGTGTGATCAGTTCTGCCATGTTAGCATTCTAACTGACTGTGAGGTAGTTTTCTAATACTTGGCCTGAATGTAAAGTCAAACCTGTGTTTATATGATAGTGATTACCTGAATTAAGCAATCAACTGTCTTAAACAACTACTATTATTACATAACATTAGGCAATTTGATTTTCAAGCCTGCTTATGTCTCGGCTTGAATGTTTAATGTGTGTTTCCATCGGCTGGCTCCAGTATACAGGTTTGACTGTTTATTTACCTGTATTTATTTTAGGGTGGTAGGTATCTATAGAAACCAAATCTTCCTATAAGTATCACAGCAGCTAGATTTTATCATTTTTCATCACTTTTACTTACAGATAAAAAGAAAAATGGTGACCTAAAATCACATTCAATGGGAAATAACAACAGTACAGTGACTGCTACCCCACCTCCGGAAAGGAAATCCAAATTTGCTGCCATAGGTAAAATATTTAAACCTTGGAAATGGAAGCGGAAAAAGAAGAGCGAGAAAATCGAGAAAACTGCAGTCGGTAAGTTGTCTTTCATTTTTCATTACAAGGGAGATCACTTTCTGAGGGATTGTGAGCCATAAGTAAGGGAAGTAACTGTGATTATGGTGTGATTAATGTTAGTCAGATTTGCCTCCCTTCATATAGAACTTCTTTATTTATTTTGCTGTCTAACTGGTTGATGTGACTGTGTCGCAAGTAGCAGTTTCGAACCAAGTCCATAGCAAAGGTACAAGTTACTTTGAATTACAGTTAAGGTACAGCTCCCTTACTTGAAGGGTATAAGGGTGATATCTAGTTATCATTAATTTAGTTTAACTTTAAAGCCAACAAAAAATGAAGTGCATGTGATGTAACCAAACATGGTCATAAGGCGGTCTGTGTATATAAACTGTAGGTTTACATCATAATTTATGATAAGTCTGTGGATGCGCTTATATGTATATCGTCGCTGTTCTTCGAAAACCTCGTATATCAATTTTGGCTTCTTTTCAGGAGACGAAAAAAACTGAATAACTTTTTACTAACAGTGAAAATTTATTTAATTCTTTGACACGAACATAGCGTTTGTAACTCCACTTTGAATGCACGTAAATGGACGTGTCGGCTGAGCAAAAGAAAATCCATACTTTAACTTTTAACTCGATTATACGAGCTTTTCGTTCTTATTTTTTGTCAAATTTGTTCCATTTACCGTTATTCGACTTTTTCGCGGCATTATTCAGTTTTTTCGCATTACGTAATTGCGTTTTCTAATCTGTATAATTTAAATTAGCCATTTATAGATATTTATATTGTTCAACGTTAAAATATTAAACTGTTTCTACTTATCCGTTGTAATATACCATTACAGGTTAATTGTTTTGCAAATTTGACGTAAGCGCAACCAAAAAACAACAAAACAGTTTATTCGAGATTTTCGCAGACAAAAGTGTGGCCCCATGAAAAAAATCAAGAATTTTCGCACAAGTACTAACTTTCTCATTTGAGGGGCTATTTTTAGACTATCTTATCCGGCATTTTCGCAGAAGACTTGTCACTGAATGGGCTTTCCGATGTGCGTATAATCGTTTTTGAGCCAAAACGTGTATACGAGGTTTTCGAAGAACAGCGACGATATGTGATCAAATGTTCGCAAGACATTCCTTAAAATACTGTACATTGCGAAATCTAACCAATGTTTCTATTTTTCGCTATTATTTGCAAATGAGTTTGCCACAAACTAAAATACATTTGCACAATTTTACTTTCATAACATGAACAAATGCCCTGCAATCTTGACTGCAAATTATGAAATTAAGATCATGCGAATCTTAAGT
Organism: Spisula solida; assembly: GCA_947247005.1. NCBI lineage: Eukaryota > Metazoa > Mollusca > Bivalvia > Venerida > Mactridae > Spisula > Spisula solida. The sequence continues at coordinate 6,512,246 of OX365948.1, read as the reverse complement.
GATTTACAGTGACCAGATAGGCAAAATGCTACCGCTAATGGCTGTATACCAGTTTGGAAGTGCTAATAAACATATATGGACAGTATTCTGAAATAGTGATGAAAAGGCACAAGTGTTAATAAAAGTATACCAGCAGTAAACTAAAATAGTTTCTATTGACCACAAACCATGCAAGTGCTAATAAAAGAATAAGTAGTCAAGCAATATAGTGAGCGTCACAGAAAATCCCTAGACATTTTGCTTCTAAATGTGGGAAAAAGTGGAATTTTTGTGTAAAATCTTAAAAGACCATTAACGATAACTGCATAGGAAGAACTAGGTGAATAATTAATTCATAAGATGTGGCAAACTCAGGAAAATTGCCTTATATGGAATTTCTTGGCTAGTATGAGCGTTTGACATTTATGGCAAATCTAGAAATGTCAGAAATTTTCTGATGATGTGATTTTCTCTGAGCAGAATTTTGTTTCCGTTAATTGATACCTCTACATTATTAATGCCTTGAAAGAAGAGTTTGTTCTTATACGACAAGGCACGTCCGGGTTTTGAATTCTTAGGTGAGGCAGATTATATCTTTCAGTGATCCAAGTCATGAGTTCATGTATGGCAGGTTATTGTCCTTTAGTGATCCAAGTCCTGAGTTCATGTATGGCAGGTTATTGTCCTTTAGTGATCCGAGTCCTGAGTTCATGGGTAGGGCAGATTATATATCATATAGTGATCCGAGTCTGAGTTCATGTATGGCAGGTTATGTCCTTTAGTGATCCGAGTCCTGAGTTCATGGGTAGGGCAGATTATATATCATATAGTGATCCGAGTCGTGAGTTCATGTATGGCAGGTTATGTCCTTTAGTGATCCGAGTCGTGAGTTCATGTATGGCAGGTTATGTCCTTTAGTGATCCGAGTCCTGAGTTCATGTATGGCAGGTTATGTCCTTTAGTGATCCGAGTCCTGAGTTCATGTATGGCAGGTTATGTCCTTTAGTGATCCGAGTCCTGAGTTCATGGTAGGGCAGATTATATATCATATAGTGATCCGAGTCCTGAGTTCATCAGTAGGATCTGGTCCAAGATTCAGGTCCTATTCCTTGGTATGTCAATTTATGGCCTTCAGTAACTTTAGTGGTCCGTGTTCAATTTGTGGGTAGGGCAGGTTTTGGTCTTCAGTTATCTTAATTAAACGGTAATAGTCCTTTAGTGATGTGGACGTTAAATTCGTCCATTTAGAAGGTAATATGTCCTTTTGTGATATAGGGTTGAAATTCATGGGTTACTGCTGGTAGTGTAATATTTGCTACACTTATGCCAAGTTATGGAGCTGTTTGACAATGGTTTGTGGAAATGCTGGTTAAATCCAAGAAAATTGCTCAAATTTGGTAAATGATGAATTCCAGGAAAATTGGCTGCAGATTTACCCCTCCTTTAATATCCTTAATATTTTTACTACAAAAAGTTTGAATCTGGGCTTTTCACTTTAATACTTGATTGTGTGGGATTGTATTGCAGTCATTGCTCTTTCATTTTATGGAAATGATTCAGTTTTTCCCCATGATTAGTTCTGGTTGATCAACATTCATATTTGATGCCAGAAAGCAATTAAGGATCGGTTTGTCAATTTACAGAATTGGAAAGAAAAATTTCCGTAAGGTCGACACGGGAGGAATTAATTAAGAAAGGTGTTATTAAAGAGAGACAGGAAGACAGTATCGAGGAAGCGAATGAGTCTCCGGCGACAAACATAGACACGCCATCTAGTCAGAATCAGCAAGCACCTGTCGTTCAAGTGGACGTGAATCATGTGGAAACAAATAATACGCAACAGGAAGATAAGGGTAAGTTTTATATTACCTTAGAAACACCCACTGGATTGGTTCTCCCTCAGGCCTAGGCCTAACTTACAGGGTCAGAAAAGCTGGATTTTAAGATTACAAAAACTTAATTTGAGGTTGGCTTATATTATTGTAGGCACCTCTACCCAGGCCAAACATTTGGAGGCACTTTGCTTTAAGTGAGTGCTAATAATTTTAGATAATTGATGTTATTGTAATGTGCAATGGTACCAGTCATGGATGACGGCTGTTTTTACTCCAACAGGATTGTATGTATTACATTGGCAAGTTCTTGTCACATTTTGATGCAAGCTCATCACATTTGTTGACATTACAGCTGTTCTTTTTGTCTGTGTAGGTCAGTTTGTATAACGTCATGTTATTTTATAAGTTCGTCATTGCATTCTTTGGTAACTATAGCTAATGTTGTACCCCACCTTTACTTACAAATTTAAAATGATCCAAAAAATCATATATTTTTGGAGCTCAGAATTCAGAATGATTAAGTTTTGTCGAAGAACTAATTGAAATTTGAAGAACTAAGTGAAATTCAGGAATAAAGAAAAAATTAATCCCTCCTCAGGGAATATAACATTTAGATTTGACAGTATAAATGAGTGAATTGTTAGGTTGCAGCATAGTGATGAGATGATATATAAGAGATAGTATTGTTACTGAGAGAAGTAAGGTAGATCAGAGAGGTATCCTCAGTTCATCTAGTTACTGAGAGAAGTAAGGTAGATCAGTGAGGTATCCTCGGTTCATCTTGTTACATGTCATAATTACCTGGTACAACAGGTGTTTGTACTGTCTGTGAACATTTCACCATATTTTACTGGCAGGCCTGTTTGTTCCTGTGTTGTATACCTCATTATATTACCTACAGAACTAGTGTGATTTCTCTCTAATTATAACTGGTATTATGATCGAAATTGGCTTCTGTAACAAGTAGGTTTTGTATGGTTGGGTTTTCGGCTGCTTGTCCAGGCTTGGGGTTGGTTATTGAATTAATAGTGTGTTTCCTTTCCCTTTATTGTTTGTTTATTTGTGTCAACTGAGACAGTCTAAGTGCTTGGTCTTTCTTTTTTTCCCAGCCAAATTGGCCAATGACATTGAGAGTTGTGTGATACATGGAATCTGGGTGCGAAATTCTAGCTTTTCCAATAGCCTTCTTGGTTCTATAACATACCTGGGTACTGTTTTACTAACATTGTGTAAATGTCACATACTTCTACATATTTCTCTTAAGCAAATTCCTAAGTGCATTTTACTAATCTATCGCAAGTTGTTGCATACATTTACGTAAAAATATTCAAAAAAATTGGGGCAACCTACTCAATATTGACGGAAAACTTAGTGTTACGCTAGCGTAAGTGCTTTGATAAAACAGTACCCAGGTGTATTATATGTCCGATACACATGCAAGGTTTTCCTCTAATCCTCCAGTATAATCAACACTATACTGTTAATATGCTTGTTGCTTAAAAGATAAAACATTATGCAGGATTTAATGTTTGACTGAACTCCTTATTAGAATCTAAATAGAATTTTATTTTTACTGTCAGTAAAAAATAATCTGTTTGAATAGATATATAGGCATTAGTTCCATCCTATGTTCAAGGGAAAGTTTTTGTGGTGATAGATGTCAGGACTGGTGTTATACTTGGAATAGGTAGTTGTTATGCCCCCCATCTTTGATGAGGGTGTGTATTGCTTTGCGTCAATCGTCTAGTAGACCAAATAGTTTCCGTTCAGTAACTCATGGACGCTTGACCCTAGGATCCTCAAACTTTACATGGATGTTAGTCATCAACTGTAGATGTCCCCTATTGAGTTTGAGGTCAATAGGTCGAAGGTCACTGTGACCTTTACCATTTCTGACTATTGGGCTGCCATGTTTTACAAACATCTCTAGTCTAGCCTACGAACAAGGGACATTTTTGTGGTAATGGAGATGTCAGGGCTGGTGTCATACTGGGGTTTAAAGTGTCATCTATAGGTAATACATGTATTTAGATTCTTCTTCTATCTATATATTAGTAATGGATACTTCTGGCTGTTATTGGAATGGAATAATCGAAAGTTGGTTTACTTATTTCATGATCTGTGCACAATATTGACATGTATGACCATTGTGTGACATCATCTTGGGATGATGAAGTGATGTGAAATGATGAGTGTGTACTAATATACTACTGATGCTGGTGAATCACAAGCTTTTATATACCAACAGACATTCAACCATACACACTCCAGACATTTTGATCCATAAAAAAAAAAATAGATTTGTTTTCTGTTCTCATAGAAATGCCAACTAAGTGCAGATGATACTTGAGGCAGGTGTTTGCTATTGGTTCAAATATTCATCTGGAAAAATAAGACAATTTTGCACTCTGTATCTATTATCTTCTCATCTATTTTATGTGTATTGGTTAGAATAATTTTCAAAAGAGGGCGTATCCCAAGCATTCCCAACATCATGTTGATATTATTTGTTCTGTGTTTTCATGCAGCTATTTGATATTGTTTGATAACAGTTACTGTAACATTAGTTGTATAAGTACTTAAATTAATATGCATAATACTTTGATAGATATCGGGTTTTGTATCTGATATTTGATACATGACAATGCTGTTGTTGTTTCTTTTGTTTATTGGTTTGTTTTAAATAGTTTGTGTTTATTGCTCTGTTCCATTGTTCATGTATTTGTTTCTTTGTTTGTTCTCTTATGCAGTCAGTCGATTGATGATTGATTGATTGATTGATTGATTGAATCAATCATAATTATGTTCTTCAAACTCTCCTTTTATTCTTTTCTATGTATATTGTGTATAAAATTAAGGCCGGGTTATTATCAGGTAAGTTTTGTTTAAAACTTCGGGTTGAAACAAGGATATTATGAGAGGGTTACAGAAGCTGATCAGCTGAAGGTCAAAGATAAACGAGGTAATGTCTGAGGTAGAAGCCTGAAGGTTGTAACACATGATCCAGTAATCCAGCTGATCTTTCAAACAGCTGATTCACCTGATATTTGTTGATAAGAGATTCTGATCAGATAGTATAATTGTTCACCTGAACACAGATTATTGATCAGGTTATGATGAGTTCTTTGATTCACTCTCTGGTTCTATGTAACTACAAAATGAAGACATGTTGACCCAACAGTTTCATAATGCTCCCACCCACTTATTTATTCAGTATTGTGTGGTTAAGTCACATTTTTCTGCTTTATTTATCATTCCATGGTTAACTTTGAGTCACGTTTTTTTCTTGTTTTTATGATAATAAATGGTGTAATTTCACCTACGAATGATCACACGCCTTTAAACAGTAAAAACTAGCTGTTGTCAATTCTCTCCCTTGATTTAATGACAAATATGTGGACTGACCCATATCCTACCTGTGGATGAATATAAACAGACATAGCTAACCTACTGATCATTTATATAGTATACATACACTCAGTATGAGGGAATATACCAAGAATGTATGTTGAACCTTTTATGTGTGTTGTTACTGATTGTCTGCATTTATCTTCCCTCAAAGTGTTTCTGTAGATGATAATATATAAGCTGTGTTGGATTGAAGTATGAATGAAAACCATCTTATGTACCAGTATAGTGTAGGAATATCCTCCTTGAAAACTTTACAGGTGTTTGTTTGATCTTGGCTAACTTAGTGTTTCAGATATTTTTGGTGAAAAAGTCAGGTTAAAATGAGTTGAAGTGGAATGAATTGTAGAAAAGAACAGGATAAAACTTCTCTATGTTAATTGATCTGGATGTGAGATAAAGTTGAACCTACTTGAATCTGGAATAATGATTTCAATTGTTATATAGTTTGGTGTTTTAGTTAAGGATTTATCCAGTGAGTTACAAAGTGATTTCCTGTGATAATAATGTGGAGTAAAGTGAAAAAGAAAAGTTCGGTGTTGAGATTTGGCTGTTTGTGCTGCTGTAGAAGTAAGTATCTAATTGTAGGCTGGTACTGTGCATAGACTGTACAATCATACATTTTTGTGAAGTTTTAAATTTTGTAAATTTCCATAAAATGGTGATTCTGATTTTTGTGGGTGGGTAAATTTACTGATCTGTTAGGCCTATATTTATAAAACATTCAAAGGGAACTACTTGTAGCGTAGTTTGGAGATCTTCAATAATCAAAGAAAAATCAATGAATAGTTCTCGCCCTTATCTTTTATCAGAATAGTGTATGGGGTAAAGGTTTAATTCTGCAACATGGGTGTTGGGAGTCAAACCATGCAGCTGTCACTACAGTCGGAGGTCCGATCATCACTAGAGATTTATCAACGTATGATGGGACTTTTTATTTCATATTTATAGAAAATTTACAATAACTGTAGAATGTATTCACTGTATCCATTGATTACAAGATATTCTCAAGCATCGTCCATCCTGAAGTCATGTTTCATGTACGACCTTAGATTGGGACTGCAGGTATGTTGGTACCACAGGTTGTTTAATGGTGCTGGACCTTGTCAACTACAGCCACTGAGCAATCTATTATGTGAACTTGATCAAGTACAAACCTTGGATTTAGTATGTATCGGGTACCTTGAGTTAAAAAAGTCATAGTCGAAAGTTGATTAAAGTTGAAAAGTCAATATATCTGTGTTTGTTGTTTTGATGAGACATACCTTGTTTTACAAAGCTTTGTTTTACTGTGAGAATTCTTCAGTCACCCTAACAGATGACATATTTATCCTTCAGTATACAAAGGTGTGTGACTCAACCCCTCCCCCCCCACATTTCTAACACATTTTAATAGCAAATTTGTGTCATACAGTTTCACATTACGTTCAAACACGCTACCATATAATTAAAGTGTACATTTCTACAACATAATTGTGACATTATTGAATATTACACATCAATGGACATGAACATGTATATAAATTCAAGCCGGTCCGAATCATTATGAAAATAAAATATAAAATGGACTGTAGGGTTTAATTGTTGTTTTTTGGCTCTGAATAATCAAGTGCTTCAAATTAAGCCTATTTAGTTTAGAACAATGCTGTTTTCACATTCATACTAAATGTCCGGTTAACATAATGTCCTGGTATAATGTTTAAAAAAACGTCTTGCAATAGCATTTTATTTCCTTTATACATAGAATTATTGTTCATTTTACTCAATTTGTTTATTTAATTTATCATTACTTATATTCTTAAGCATCCATTTGTACAGATACATTTTCCTACATTAGTATTCGCTGAAAGTTTGGCTGATTTTTCCAGTGTAAATTGCCTCATTCAAGATTGATGTGTTTCATCCCGCCCCAACCATTTGTCTGTATATATCTGTATTTCCTTGTCAAAATTTTGTTTCCGATCATGAGTTCTAGAATCTTCACTTCATACACATTTTACATGAGATGGATTGGTACCTATCTCATTGCAGCTTTCTGTGACAAATATCAAGAATGGTCTCCCTTGATAGGGTGCCTTAGTTAAGTTCCTTTCAGTAAATGGGTTATCTCCCTCCATACTGATATTGTTGTTACATATTGGTGGAGGACATGACTCGGGGGCGTGTCAGAATGATTGTTACATATTGGTGGAGGCCATGACTCGGGGGCGTGTCAGAATGATTGTTACATATTGGTGGAGGACATGACTCGGGGGCGTGTCAGAATGGTTGTTACATATTAGTGGAGGCCATCCCCTGTGAAATGAACTGTTACAGTTCATGAATTTTTCATGAAATATACATGAATAGTTCATTTCCATATATCATGAAAAATTCATAAAAATCCTTGAACTCTAAATGAGACTTTTCTTGAAGTGACCATGAAATATTGATTCATGAACTCGGCATGGTTCATGAACAGGGCATGAGTCATACCATCAAGGATTTTTTAAGTACTAATCATGCACAGATGTTCTTCAATAAATCATGAACTGTTGAAGGACAAACTGATTTTATGTACAGTTCATGAAAATAAATGTTCATGAACAATTCATGAACTTTTTGCTATATATCTCTATTGTCTCATTTAGACTTCATATTTTGGACATGAACTGTTCATGATTACAAATTTCATGAAAATTTCAAGGACAAACATATTTTATGTACAGTTCAAGAAGATAAATGTATTCATGAACAACCCATGAAATAAACTAAGTGTATCAAATTGATAAAATGAACCCTATTGTGTGTATGAAGACTAAGTCCAACATGTGTTTTAAGTATAAATAGTAAATATATTATTGGTACAATGATTGCCTCATGATATTAAAAATAAGAAAAGAATCATTGTATATGTATATTCATGTTCATAAAAGTTGCAAATCGGGAACATAGCTGAAGGATGATGTACGTGCCTGAATATCAGGTGAAACCTACTGGAACATTGTTATTTTATCATTACAATTGTTTGCCTCAATCAGATTAATAGTTTAGCTACCTTTTGTACCTTTTGCAACATGATTTTCTGTTCACATTGTTGTTTTGAACAGTTTAAGTATATTTTATTTGGTATATCTCATTTTCATATTTACATGCATGCTCAATAGCTTTTCAAAGACTGCACTAACATAGTTTAAAACTACCAACTATTCAATTTACAAAAATCAGCAATTAATAAATATTACATTTATCTATGACAATATACAGTAACCTTATATGATATAAATAAATAAACATACAAAAAAAGACGCATTGTTTCTTGAACACTTCATGAACACTTCATGAATACTAATTCTTAAAACCTCATGCTAGGCGTACCCCACCCACTTGCTAATTTGTTTTCCTATATTTTTCACACAATTCTTCTTAAAATTAGATATTTAAAGTCACACAAGATACTTTTAAACTTGGCATGCTTAACTCTGCAACTTACCTTTTATATGATCACATATTAAGATAAAACCACCCATTAAAATTTGTCAAACATCAGCACATGTCATTGCTGTCAGCCATTTTGAAAATCTGTGATGTCGTCAACATGTGACAGGAAGTCAATTTTCATGAATACTTTAAGAACTTTTCATGAATTAATTGATGGACAGTTCAGGAATGGTTTGAGAACAGTCTAGAAATAATTGTTCATGAAATGTTCATCAGGTACTTTTTATGGCTGGATCAAGGACAGTTAATGAACTCTTAAGTATCCATCAAAAATTCATGAACTGTTCATGAACACATTTTAAGAACAGTTCATGTCCAAAAGTTCATGAACCAGGTTCAAGAACTTATCAGTACCTGTTCATGAACAGTTCTTGATTGGAGTCAAGTGTCCATGAAATCATGAACTACATTTCGCAGGGGATGACTCGGGGGCGTGTCAGAATGATTGTTACATATTGGTGGAGGACATGACTCGGGGGCGTGTCAGAATGATTGTTACATATTGGTGGAGGACATGACTCGGGGGCATGTCAGAATGGTTGTTACATATTGGTGGAGGACATGACTCCGGGGGCGTGTCAGAATGATTGTTACATATTGGTGGAGGACATGACTCGGGGGCGTGTCAGAATGATTGTTACATATTGGTGGAGGACATGACTCGGGGGCGTGTCAGAATGGTTGTTACATATTGGTGGAGGACATGACTCCGGGGGCGTGTCAGAATGATTGTTACATATTGGTGGAGGACATGACTCGGGGGTGTGTCAAAATGATGGTTACTTATTGGTGGAGGATTTGACTCAAGGCGTGTCAGAATGGGCGTATCTACAGAATGAAGGGTTGGAAGGATTCAATAAGCCTAAGATAGTAATACAGCACAGGGGTCAGTTGCTTAAGCAAAGCGCAACCGAGCACCTTTATTCAGTTTCTTCCTGTTCAATTAAATAAAGAAAGCATGGGTAACCTCACATGGAAAGCGCAATATTGTGCTCGCCCATATTAACGGTCTTCAGGTTTAGTTAAATTTTGGTTATGATCCATTAAATTTTGTTGGGAGTTGTCCCCCTTTTCAATTTGACCAGCCTAATTATTAGCGCCGTATAATGTTCTAGGTATACTTCAATACTAGTATGTACTTGACCATAAATTTACCACTACTCAATTTTGTTGATTAGCAAACAAGTCTGTCTGCAAAATAATATTGATCTGAAATTGCAGATTCTGGCAAGTTCTTTGGCATAGTGAAAATATCCACTTATATAAAATACACCCAACACAAAAGAAACAACAGTATCTTGCTTTTCATCATTAATTATATTTCTAGATCAGAGTGTAATTTATTGCTAAAAGCAAGAACAGTCTCTAAAGCATGAGCATTAATCTGCTTGGTGAAATATGGACGGAAGAGATTTATATAAATTCATAGGTATCTGTGCACAGCATGTTTCATCCACCCACATACATGTGTGAACAAGCATTATTTTTTATCAAAATACTGGTTATGTTATGCAGGGATGATAGGGGACATAAAATTCCTTAAAAGAGAGTCTATGGAGTGCGCTTGCAGGATTTCCAGAAAATTACGAGATAACATTTTATTACAAACAAGATTGAATTATATGTAGGAAAGATTAATTAACAAACACGTAAAATGATATTTCAATAAAATAATTAATTTAAGTGATATTTGACTTTAAGTCATGTGAGGCGTTTTTAAAGTCCTCGTGTATATATTCATCTTCATGGACAATCTATTATATTTCTGACCATTAAGATATGAATTTTAAGCCTGATATACCTGAATTTAGCCTTGAGAGATTCGTAACACACATTTTATAAATTTGCATCAAGTGTGAAACTGGGTCAGGCTTGTATAGTTCAATTCAATACCTCATCTTTTCATATGATGAGAGAAAATTACTTGGTATAATATTTCCTCCTGGCCTTGCCAATGATTTGTTTGAAAGAGAAATAAATTCTTTGGTTGTTTGATCTATGCATTGTATTGCTATAATGTATAATCACACACCACTCTAGGGTGGATATTTACTGTGTTTTATTCCACTTGAACATGAAATCATATTTTATTTTGATGGTTATATTTTTATGGTTACACACAGTGAAACCTGTATTACTAGTCATTTTAATTAAGCAACCACCTGAGACAGCTGAAATATGATGAAGTCATCAGTGCATATAGTTCATTTTTGTGATTACTGTAAATATAAAATGTCATAAAACATGTGCAGCTAATGCCAACAAAGTATTCGTTGATTGTTGACATGGCTTTAAGGAAATGTTTAGTCTGCGGTGAGTACCTGATGTTCGTAAACGACCCATAAAACACATGCATCGAGATTAAATAAAACATGTCGAGAATTTGGCGTAATCTCACAAGATTTTGGCATAGTCTCGGTGATGACAAGGTGATGAGTGCATTATATATCCATCAATAATTCCTGAATGTGGTTTGTATTGCACTAGATCTTGGAATTATTTTGGGTCGGGATAGTTTTTATATGACCTGAATCTTATTATACTTTGATGTATCTATAAATTAGTGTTTAAGTTATTCTACAGATGTTGATACAGTTTTTACCCAGGTAAGTATAGCAGGTAGCGACTTAAGGTATAATCTGGTTTGTATATTAAACTCGGGGAGAAATCTTGATGTATTCCCTACAATTACATGTATAGTCTACATAATTGTTTTTAACATTGGGAAATGTATGTTTGTTTTATATTATGGTATATAATTTTCTGGTCTTCTTTACCTTCAGATATTGAAAGTTATGAATAAACTGTCAACGTTTTAAATAAATTGTTTTCCAACAATAATTTGAAATCCATCTTAAAAGCCTTAAATAGTAGGGAGTCTGATTCTACTACAAGAGGTCTCAAGTTCAATCTCAAGCCACAACATACTGAATTGGTACAGGTATACCCCCCTTGCTCGACACTCAGCCTAGTTAGTTTTGGTTAACTGCTTGATTTCCAGGTGTCAGGATAATTGAGGGTAGTTTCCAGAATAACTGATATACTGTTGACAAGTCAGGCTTAATAACAGCATTTAGAAAAAAAAATTGATGGACAGGGATGATACTCAAGGGTTAATTTATCTTGGCCTATTTTAACCTAATGAGTTTGGAGATTGGAAGATGTTTGAGGATTGTACTGTAATGTTCTCACTAGTCTGGCTACCCGACTAGATAATATATTTTTTTCAATCAATTATCATAATTTCGTTTTCAATTTTAGCTAGATTTTATTTTTGGCTTGATTACCTATGTTTGAGGGTGCAAAGGGAATTAATTTCATGAAAAATGAGTAGACTGAAGAGTTGTCTCCTTAAATTAAACATAGGGTATGTATAGACAGACTATGTTCTCACCTACATACATATAGGAAGTGTTAGCTAGGTTGTTCTGTTGATGATACCAGTGTCAGAATAGGTATGATTTATTGATGTAGCAGCAGCCTAGTGATAGATGACTGGTTAAATACCTCATAAATGCCTCTTTGTAATCTTACCAGGTTCAGTACAAGTGTCTGATCCAGGTCTTGTCCATGATCCATGTCTCATATAAGTGTCTGGTCCAGATATTGTATTAGTGTCTGATCTAGGTTTCATACCAGCGTCTACAAGCGGCTGATCCAGGTTTCGTACAAGTGTTTGATCCAGGTCACATACAAGTGTCTGATCTAGGTTTCATACAAGTGTCTGATCCAGGTTTCGTACAAGTGTCTGATCGAGGTCTCGTACAAGTGTCTGATCCAGGTCTTGTACAAGTGTCTGATCCAGGTCTCGTATAAGTGTCTGATCCAGGTCTCGTATAAGTGTCTGATCCAGGTTTCGTACAAGTGTCTGATCCAGGTCTCATACAAGTGACTGATCCAGGTCTTGTACAAGTGTCTGATCCAGGTCTCGTATATGTGTCTAATCCAGGTTTCGTACAAGTGTCTGATCCAGGTTTCGTACAAGTGTCTGATCCAGGTCTCCCCAGGCGAAATGTGACCATGTTCAACCATGGTTCATCATAGCCATTCCAGGTTTGACCATGGTTGCCCCAGAAATGTTGACATTTTGACATAATTGACCATGGTCAAACCATGGTTGAAAAAAAGACCATGGTCAACTGATGTAGACCATGGTCGAGATACAACTGACCGTGTAGACCATGGTTGAGATATATGGTACCTGGTTAAAACAATTTAGACCTTGGTTAACCATGGTTGACCATGTTTTACATTTAAACGGACCATGGTTGACTATAGTAAAATATTGCATCGACAGTCAACCATGGTCAACCATTGTCTAGCTCGCAGGAAACCAATGATGACCATGGTTGACCATGATACAATGTTTACCAGAGTTGACCATGGTTGACCATGGTTAATGTGGGTTGGTTGTTATTATCATCTCCCTTTAACAAAAATTATATTTATTTCTTTAGAAATCCTATATTACCCTTTTAAACAAAAATTGGGAACATAATTTTACCATTATTGTAATAAAATTGGATATATTTATGAAATTAAATTGACAAAATAAAACAATTATAATTTCCACATAATAGTAATTAAGTTTTCCTTTAAGTTAGCTTGGCCTTACCTATAACTTAAAATGATTGTTGATTCAGTGACTTGAATGGATCTACCTGTATACAGTTCTTGTCCCTTTGTTGTTCAAGATCTGTTATAGAATTGTTCTCTAACTTGTAGTTCCAGAATGGCAGATGTTTTTTATTAAATTGTAGCACAGCATTTTTAGTCTGACAAATGAACTATCATGTGTATTAACGATACCCTCACCATGTTTATTCATAGTTATCCATTTTCATATACCATATCTTAATCATGGTTGAACCATGTTCATAGACCATGTTCTAATCATGGTTTGACCATGGTCAACCTTTTAACCATGGTCAACCATGGTCAGCAATTTGTTATTTTGTTAAACGTGGTCAACCATAGGTTACAAAACCATAGGTCAACCTTAGGTTGGCAATGGTTCATTTCGCCTGGGTCGTACAAGTGTCTGATCCAGGTTTTGTAACAACAGCTGACCAGGTTTCGTACAAGTGTCTGATCCAGGTTTTGTAACAACAGCTGACCAGGTTTCGTACAAGTGTCTGATCCAGGTTTTGTACAATCGTCTGATTGGTTTGGTGCATGTGTCTGATATCATATGGTTGACTTGTAGATATATAAAACATTAAATCAATGTATTATTTACATCAGTACTATATTAATTTTTACCCAATTCCACAAAATTTATTTCCCATGAAAGTGGATGATTTTGTAGTATATAATTGATATGCTTTGTACAGTTAAGTGTTGCCTGTGAATCATATAGCTTCATATTGTATCAATGTTCATTGATTTTGTTGCTAGCTGATGCTACTTGTAAACATTCTTCCTGATTCATATAGCTTACATATAGAACTTTAAGCAACAGACATGTGACGTACTCAGTATGTGAGGATTATTGACTAGTTGACTATGAAACCGGTCCATCAGTGTCATAGAGCATTCAATCCCCCTAAATGGTACAACACTTGGCTACCAGTCTGCTGGTCCTTTAAATTCAATTGACCATTGCCAGATGTTTACATATTATTATGTAAATCGAGAATTGAGTCAACAAATAAATGAAAGAAATTAATTTTGGTTGTAAAAAAACATTGGAAAATCTGCACATGTTTTGCATAATCCAATGGATTTGCTAGACAGATTTTGACAAAAACCTTTGACTAGCAAATGGGTGTAGCATTCTTTTCCCTAGTGTTTGGTCAACTCGGGTGAGTTGAGAGCATAGTACTGCTTGGAACAGATGCACATGTTGAAAAATAGCACCAAATACTTGGACATAAGCTGCAGTCATGCCTACTTAGTAGTTTTGCAAAATTTGGTGAAATTGTAATCATAATAGTAGTTAAAGTGTAAGGATGCCAAACTTGTGTCCACACTAAACTGAAATCAGGAAATATGGACCTTGTAATTACTGTTTCATAGTTCAGTTTGAGTAGCTCAGATATGGGGGTTACAATACCTGAGTTATGAATTTTAAGCTTTTGCCCCTGAGGATGTTATGATATTACGTACTGGTTTGTTAGTGATTAATCACATCATTCTTTCTCATCTGTCTTCTAGCTTGGAAACCCTCTGTAACTTAACAATAGCTGAGAAGCCATATATTGCTGTATATAGATGTTGTCTTGGATATTTGCGTAGGAATCTTGACCTAACTACGCACTCATGAATTCTCACTGTCGTCTGCTGCCAGTGGTAGCATTGGTGACACATTGATGTTCGTTTATTTAAGGAGAGAAATCAGTCCATTCTACTTCAAGTTTCTACATCATTGTTCAATAGCTTAGTGCCTCTCTGCAAGCACGTTTGTGTATTGGTTTGTTTCTACTGACTTGCTGTGTAAGGATTGTTTTTCAGGTAATTTTGCTAACATTTTCTTTGTGTAGTTTTGGTAAATGTTTATTATATAATCAGCTTTAGTGCTACCTCTTGTATTTGTTTGATTTTTTTCTGCAAGCAGTCTATCGAAAAAAACTTAATGTACTGCTTATAGTAGTATAAATTCCATGTAGGTATTTCCATAACAATAGTTGTTAAGTAGATATTTCCCCCTTGGTCATCAAGTAGATATTACCTCCACCATGGTCATCAAGTAGATATTACCTCCACCATGGTCATCAAGTAGATATTTCCTCCACCATGGTCATCAAATAGATATGTGCTCAACCATGGTCATCAAATAGATATTTTCTCCCCCATGGTCATCAAGTAGATATTTGCTCAACCATGGTCATCAAGTATATATCTCCTACACAATGGTCATCAAGTAGATATTTTCTCCACCATGGTCATCAAGTAGACATTTCCTACACCATGGTCATCAAGTAGACATTTTCTCCACCATGGTCATCAAGTAGATATATCCTCCACTGTGCTCAAGTAGATATTTCTGCATGATGGTCATCAAGATGTTTTGAGATTGCTTTATATAAGTTTCCATATCCTATTCCGTAGATATCAATGATAAATAATTTGATACAAAATTTAAACAAGAAGTATATTTATCATCACTGTAAAACACCTGTATCCGCCTGCTGTTATATATTATTAAATTTTAGTTCATTCTGTATCTGTATATGTTTCACATCAGCAAAATCGTATTTTGATTGATTCTGTCATGGCACTAATATAAATAGAATCAGTTTCCAAGTTTTAGTAGATTTATCAGTGTATCATACATTTTCTGGAATATGTGGGAGTATTTCATAGTTACTGTCAGTGTCAGACAGCCTGCAGTATCATCTATTTGGCCATTGTATATTGATTGTCTACTAAAGTTGGCTGTTGAAGACAGGTGGTTGCTTAAATCAGGTGATTTATCAGTATTGTAGCATTATAATACAGGTGGCTGCTTAATTCATGCGATTTATCAGTATTGTAGCATTATAATACAGGTGGCTGCTTAATTCAGGTGATTTATCAGTAGTGTAGCTGTATAAGACAGGTGGTTGCTTAATTCAGGTGATTTATCAGTATTGTAGCATTATAATACAGGTGGCTGCTTAGTTCGGGTGATTTATCAGTATTGTAGCATTATAATACAGGTGGCTGCTTAATTCAGGTGATTTATCAGTATTGTAGCAGTATAATACAGGTGGCTGCTTAATTCAGGTGATTTATCAGTATTGTAGCATTATAATACAGGTGGTTGCTTAGTTCGGGTGATTTATCAGTATTGTAGCATTATAATACAGGTGGCTGCTTAATTCAGGTGATTTATCAGTATTGTAGCAGTATAATACAGGTGGCTGCTTAATTCAGGTGATTTATCAGTATTGTAGCAGTATTATACAGGTGGCTGCTTAATTCAGGTGATATATCAGTATTGTAGCAGTATAATACAGGTGGCTGCTTAATTCAGGTGATTTATCAGTATTGTGACAGTATGTTTGTGATTGTTATTCAATATGTTCTTCTATATTTAGATACTATCTTATATTCATACACAGTTAGTTACAGGCTGGATGTAGCGATCTATTTCACAGTGCCCCACAGGCCTGAAGTGGCGATCTATTTCACAGTGCCCCCACGGGCCTGAAGTGGCGATCTATTTCACAGTGCCCTCACGTGCCGGAAGTGGCGATCTATTTTACAGTGCCCCCACAGGCCTGAAGTGGCGATCTATTTCACAGTGCCCTCCACAGGCCTGAAGTGGCGATCTATTTCACAGTGCCCCCACAGGCCTGAAGTAGCGATCTATTTCACAGTGCCCTCCACAGGCCTGAAGTGGCGATCTATTTCACAGTGCCCCCACAGGCCTGAAGTAGCGATCTATTTCACAGTGCCCCCACAGGCCTGAAGTGGCGATCTATTTCACAGTGCCCCCACAGGCCTGAAGTGGCGATCTATTTTACAGTGCCCCCACAGGCCTGAAGTGGCGATCTATTTCACAGTGCCCCCACAGGCCTGAAGTGGCGATCTATTTCACAGTGCCCCCACAGGCCTGAAGTGGTGATCTATTTCACAGTGCACCCCACAGGCCTGAAGTGGCGATCTATTTCACAGTGCCCCCACAGGCCTGAAGTGGCGATCTATTTCACAGTGCACCCCACAGGCCTGAAGTGGCGATCTATTTCACAGTGCCCCCACAGGCCTGAAGTGGCGATCTATTTCACAGTGCCCCCACAGGCCTGAAGTAGCAATCTTAATCACAGTGCCCTCACAGGTTTGAAGTGGCGATCTAATTCACAGTGCCCCCACAGGCCTGAGGTGGGAATCTATTTCACAGTGCCCTCACAGGTTCGAAGTGGCGATCTATTTCACAGTGCCCCCACAGGCCTGAAGTGGCAATCTATTTCACAGTGCCCCCACAGGCCTGACGTGGCGATCTATTTCACAGTGCCCCCCACAGGCATGACGTGGCAATCTATTTCACAGTGCCCCCACAGGCCTGACGTGGCGATCTATTTCACAGTGCCCCCACACCATATACAGTACAATATAAGGATCATCAGGTATCAAGGTATTCATATGAGTGACTGACTGTGTTAATTGAATCAATATCACAGATGGCTTACTAAACTCTGGAGAACTAACTCTCCAGATTTATTTTGAACAGTTTCACGAGCAGGTTGCTATGGAGTTAGTTGTGTAATTCTCATATAGTTCTATCTCCTCACATAGTGTGATCTTTGGTGCAGTGTGCAAATTACTTTACCATATTTCTTGTTTTATGTCAGGTTTTTACCATAATCATAAGTTAGTTTTTGTGTCACATTTTTCCATGAATTATTTGTACAGGAATTACATTTCCATGGTAATAAAAGGTTCTGCAGTTACATAGTTTTATATTACTGGATATTATATTCGTTATTTTACAGGTAGTATTTCTAATTTTGTCATTTTCTTGAACTTTTATATTAATTAACGTCTTGGCTGTAGTGTTATATAGGTTAGCATTTCATGAGCGGGTAGTGGAACCAGCTGGTAGTGGAACCGTGTTTAATGTTCATAAAGGAGATGATAGAACACTGTTGCTTTCACGTCTGAATTTGGTACTGAGTGAGAAAAAGGCTTTTGATTGATAAGGTAGTTTGATTAGAAATTAGAATAATATAATATTAGATCATTAGAGTTTGAGAAAAATCATATGAGATAGTTTGAAGACATTCAACATTATTTTTGAAAAAAAAATTTACATAACAACATGTAAATCAGTTTGTTTGATAAGAAAACAGGGTCCTATATAATATGGCAATGTAATTTATCTGTTTGTTTGATAAGAAAACAGGGTCCTATATAATATGGCAATGTAAATTGGTTTATGTTTATTCAGGTTTGATGTTGTTTCTCAACAATTTTACTGATATACTCTGGCCGAATTTCCAGTTTGTTAGACTGTATTCTTACCAGTACTATAATCCCTTCCAACAGGAACCTGACCAGCCCTGCGTTCAACGAAGAATCATGTGACACACATTTCGTACCTGTTTCTTACCTGTTACGTGCCAGGTACGAAATGTTCGTGGCATAATTCTTCGTTGAGCACAAGGCTGATCACTGGGTTACAAATCCAGTTTTCTCATCACTAGACTATGACCACGAGGTTTGATAAATGCTGTCATGTATAGTGATTTCTCGCTCTGTTTGATGAGAGGTCAGGGTTTGATAAATGCTGTCATGTATTGTGGTTTCTGGCTCTATTTGATGAGAGGTCGGGGTTTGATAAATGCTGTCATGTATAGTGGTTTCTCGCTCTATTTGATGAGAGGTCGGGGTTTGATAAATGCTGTCATGTATAGTGGTTTCTCGCTCTATTTGATGAGAGGTCGGGGTTTGATAAATGCTGTCATGTATAGTGGTTTCTTGCTCTATTTGATGAGAGGTCGGAAGTCTTGTTTTCTCAATGCTCATACAGATGTTGATTTGTTTATAATGTTTCTAAGTACAAAAGATGATTAACAAATATTGATAATGATTTACACATGTTTTCTGTATGACTAACATGTGGTGTATGGTATTACTTGTAATGATTAACTAACCAATAAAGTTGGGGGGGGGGGTACTTGATGGTGTACTTCTTTGTACTCAATAGAGAACCTGTAAACAATGTGAACTATTTCTATACCATCAATGATTCCAACAATATGTCTGTGATTCAACGATGCTGTCAGAGTGCCTCATTTATTCCATTTTCTGTTTAGATTTCACAATGTTTTGTGATGGTGTATTTACAGTAGTAGTATTTCTCGTAAATACACAAAAAACGCACGAAAACAGTGTAATATAGGACTGAAATATATGGATTACTAGATGATTCTTTATTGTATAATTGTATAGGCGCAGTAAGTTTAATTACTTGTTATTAGATTTTGAATTTTAGAGCTCATAATCGTTGTATACAGTAAGTTAATGAAGTTGGTGTTATGTTGATTGTAGATTTGAGTGGTATGTACTCAGTGGGATAGATGTAGATTTGAGTGGTATATGTACTCAGTGGGATAGATGTAGATTTGAGTGGTATATGTACTCTGTTCAGTTGAGTGGTATATGTACTTGGTGTTTTGTTGATTATAGATTTGAGTGGTATATGTTCTCTGTTCAGTGGAATAGAAAGGTGTTGTTCAATACTATAAGGGGCAAGTTCACATGGAACGCAAGTTTGGTCTAGGTAGACTTGGGTTCCATCCGAAAGCATTTGGTTTGTACGCTTTTTGTGCCTTCACCATTGAAGTGTCGAACTCCACTAACACCACCTCCTAGCAGGGTTTACTTGTTCCCTGTTTCTGGACAGTATGCAAAATGAGTTGGGCAAAAGCTGTTTTAGATATTACCAGGGCCAAGCTTTTGATTATTTGATAAATTTAGAGACCTGTATTGGTGGGAGTAAACATCATTCCTGTAAAAGCATACCCTACCCTAGAGCTTTCATGTGAACTTGCTCAAGTTGGCTGGTCTGTTTGTATACTTGTTGATTAGAATTACTTTGTAATATATCTATCAGCAACTCTACGGAATACCACCTACAGTACAACCTCTCTAGAGCAAAACCCTTTAGGAAATACAAAATTTGGTTGTTGTACAGAGATTGTTGCTCTGGAGAGGTAAAGTTTGTAGTATATGGTTACTTCTGGAACATAATGATTATATTACTTACTGGAGGTTGTTGCTGTATAGAGGGGCATTCTGGAGAAGCACTGTATATTAAAGTGTTGATTGAACCATTTCAGCAGAGTTTTATATTAATTTCTTGTAAACCTTGTTTAATGGAATTCTTCGTTTCTTGCTTCAAAATTAAAAGGAAGCATTTCAGGGTCGTCATGGCGATTATTAGCTCACCGGTGACAAAGTGACAGGGTGAGCTTTTGTGGTCGCACCTTGTACGTCTGTCAGTCGTCTGTTCCCAATTTCTTAAAAACACATGAGAGGCCACACTTACGACCCAATCTTCATGAATGTCAGAATGTTTGTCTCTATGAAATCTAGGTCAGGTTCGAAACTGGGTCATGTCGGTTCAAAAACTAGGTCACTTGGTCAAATCTTAGAAAAAGCCTTTGAACATGTTACAGGAAACAATTATGGCCCAATCTTAATGAAACTTGGTCAGAATGTTTGTCTCTATAAAATCAAGACCAAGTTAAAATGTAGGTCACTATGTCAAATCTTAGAAAAAGCGTGTGCAACAGTCTTGGCCCATTTGCTGCATTCGGTAGTGTAGCAAAAGCAATGTTTCTCAGGTGCGCGATATAGGGTCATTATGGCCCTCTTGTTTTTAATTATCGACATCACCAATCTGCTGACCCTCCAGCTTTATTCAGATAACCATTATAATATGGAATAAATTCATGTAGAATGTGTTAATATTCAATTCACACAATGTACGTATGTGACATTTTATTTGAAGCCGCTTCATATTTCCTCTGTAACTCTGGCAAACTGCGTAGGTTGATTTTGCTAAATGTTGCATGATGGGTGCATATTAGCCAACTGGTTAATGTTTAATTACACTGAAATATGATTATCTACAAATTGCAGTTCATTTATCGTTGCCTGTTACACGCCCACAGTTTGAAATTTGCTGTTGTCATTGTTTCTATTTTAATGGTGGATATGTGCACGCTTTATCATTTTTGATTTATTTATAATTTGTGATTTATTTATTTTTAGTGATTTATTTACTGTATTTCCATGTATCGTGAATTCAATTTGTAGATTGATAAAAATAGGTTTCCCCTTAAAATGGAAATATTCAAACTTTCAAAAGCTGCTTAAGCAAGTGAATGCATACTGACTGGTTCTAAAGACTAACATAAAGCCATCAGAAACAAATACAATTCTAGCAATGTCCTTTGTCTGTTTTGTAAGTTACCAGTATATCTATAGGAACTAAGTGATATAAATTGTATTGATTAAGATTGATAATATGACAGTAACCAGTTGATGTTTATCACAATGATGGACGCAGAATTAATCCTTCCCACATTTAGCATGATGACACCCTAAATAAACTTGCAACTCGTTTTTAGGATTGGGCAGTTTGCCTTGGTAGAACTGCATATTTTCATGAGCTGGAGTAATAACAGTTGTTGATTATTACAATGATGGACTCAGAATTAATTCTTCCCAAATTTTCATGAGCTTGAGGAACTAGGCATTTGTTGTTCTAGCTATTTCTCTTGTTAGCTGTGTAGAGTTTCATTTATTATGCCCTCATCTTTGATGAGGCAGAGGGGGTATATTGTTTTGCACAATCATGTCTGTCGGTCTGTCTGTCATATAAAATGGTTTCCTTTCAATAACTCAAGAAAGCTTAACATGGAGGTTGGTCATCAATAGTAGATGATCCCTATTGATTTTGGGGTTAGTAGGTAAAAGGTCAAGGTCACTGTGACCTTTACCATTTCTGACTATTTAAATGGTTCCATTCAATAACTCCAGAACGCTTTGACCTAGGATCTTCAAACTTTACATGGAGGTTTGTCTGCAACAGTAGATGACCCCTATTGATTGTGAGGTCAGTAGGTCAAAGGTCACTGCAACCTTCACCATTTATGACTATTGGGCTGCCATGGGGGCATATATGTTTTACTGTCTTATTTGGTGTTTTACTTGGTTATGTTTCTGAGTGTGGTTTTAAGCGATGTTTTCCCCTCTGCTTTTGAAAGATGGCCCCTACTATCAGATATTTGGATCTAAATGTCAAATTTCCTAGTCCCCATGACCTTAAATTGAGTTAAATTGTAGCCTCAGAACAGTTATGTTCAGTCAGAAAATGTTGATATCATATTTTCTTATGAATCTATATCATTTACAACTTTTTTCCAGTATATTAAATTGCCTGTGTCAAGGCCTTTATTGGGAAACACAATCACTTCACTGATACCAAGGCCATGGTATGCTTAATAGAGAAATCGCTTCGTATTTATGAAAGCTCTTAAGTAATCTCTCAAAAAGCTGTTCAAATAATGCACATATTGGCCCTTGTTTAAAGGTTGTTGCTCTGCAAAAGTTTAATTTATAGTAAATACAGTCTTAGGGAATTTTTTTAAAGGTGTTGTCATAGAGAGGGTGATGTTATAGAGAGGATGTTGTTATAGAGAGGGGGATGTTATAGAGAGGATGTTGTCATAGAGAGGGTGATGTTATAGAGAGGATGTTGTCATAGAGAGGGTGATGTTATAGAGAGGATGTTGTCATAGAGAGGGTGATGTTATAGAGAGGATGTTGTTCATAGAAAGGGTGATGTCATAGAGAGGGTGATGTTATAGAGAGGATGTTGTCATAGAAAGGGTGATGTTATAGAGAGGATGTTGTTCATAGAGAGGGTGATGTAATAGAGAGGATGTTGTTCATAGAAAGGGTGATGTCATAGAGAGGTTGATGTTATAGAGAGGATGTTGTCATAGAGAGGGTGATGTTATAGAGAGGATGTTGTTATAGAGATGTTGTTGTTATAGAGATGTTGTTGTTATAGAGAGGTTGTTGTTATAGAGAGGTTGTTGTTATAGAGAGGTTGTTGTTATAGAGAGGTTGTTGCTCTACAGAGTACATAGAGACTTGATCAGATTCTGGCTATGAGATGGATGTCTCAGAGTACGTACAGTAGTAGTGTACACATTGTTGCACTGGTTCTTATCCTTCTCTGATGGAAACGATCGTTTTCACAAGAGTTTCTGGTGCCAATATATATATATGATAATTTATGGTGGTGATAATGACGTTACTGGGAAGGTGGTCACATGTTTGTTTAATATACTGTCTTTCCTTTCTGTACTACCTTAATTATACCTCAATCTCACTTATGTAACTCAAATTTATTGCTATTATAATTGTCGTGACGGGATCAACTGTGTGGGCATCTGCGTGTGCGTTGGTTAAGTTTATTGTCAAGAGTCATTTCTCAAAGTCTGTCATAGGTATCCACTTGAAGCTCAACGTAGTTATTCACCATCGCAAGAGGAGTCCATACTGTTAAGGCTGGCAACCCTGTGACCTATATTTATGGAGTTATCTGCCCTTGTTTTGACTTGTTATATGGAAATAGTGGCAAATTTTACACATAAACTGAATTTTCTCAAACACTTAAAGCTTTCAAGTTGAATATGATGACCTACATCTACTGACAATAGGAAACAAATCTATCCAGCGATTTATAAGGGTTAATCCCTTTTTCTAATTTTGAATTTAACTCAAAAATGTCAATATCTCAAAGACTAGGTATCTCAACATAATATGGTAGTTGAACTCATACTCAGAGATTGAACAAAATGACATTGCTGGATATTATCTATTGTTTAGAATTGATAGGCAACAAATATATTTGATCTGAGATCTTAAGCTTGTATTGAGATTTTTCTCTGACCTCATACTCGAGAGATTGAACAAAACTACATGATTTGAAATTGTATATTTTCAGAATCGGTGAATAAATCTGAGGATAGCAGTGATCATGGTGTAACCAGTAATGGTAGTGTAACAACAGCATCATGTAATAATGATGATGCTTCAAATATCATCACCACAACAGCAGAAATCACTCCTATGCAGACAGATTCCACTGGTATGTATATAGAGAATATATCACCACTTGTCAATTGATATTAACTTTTATAAAATGATTTCTGGGTATTTTTATTAAATATATTATATTTAAGAGTGCTGAACTCACCCTTGCTGCAGCTGTGGACCAGTGGTTAGTCCGCTTGCTGAACTCACCATTGAATACTTTATAACAACTTGTGACAATTAAGTGACAGTTTGGTAACAATTTGTGAGGGATAAATACATGTATGTACATGTATATACCTTCCTCCTGTGGCCGAATAGTTCCGTGTGAGAGGTTGAAAGTTTGAATGTTGACAGGGTAGGGTATATGGTCCAATAGTTCCATGTGAGAAGTTGAAGGTTTGAATGTTGACAGGGTAGGGTATATGGTTTAATAGTTCCATGTGAGAAGTTGAAGGTTTGAATGTTGACAGGGTAGGTTATATGGTCCAAAAGTTCCATATGAGAAGTTGAAGGTTTGAATGTTGACAGGGTAGGGTATATGGTCCAATAGTTCCATGTGAGAAGTTGAAGGTTTGACTGTTGACAGGGTAGGGTATATGGTCCAATAGTTCCATATGAGAAGTTGAAGGTTTGAATGTTGACAGGGTAGGGTATATGGTCCAATAGTTCCATATGAGAAGTTGAAGGTTTGAATGTTGACAGGGTAGGGTATATGGTCCAATAGTTCTGTGTGAGAGGTTGTCTGTCCGTCTATCCCAAAATGTTTTGTCATACATAACTGGAAAAGTAATTAAGCTACCATTTGTCAAACTTCATTGGAATATAATACAACATGTAGTAACACACCGAGGTATTGTGATTCTGATTCATCTACATATGACCCTGGACATAGTCAAATGGCTTAAATGACCAACGTTTGTATCTGACTCTGGTAGCTGTGATCAACTTCCATGAAACTTTGAGTCTGTATAACCATATTATAAGGCTCATGTATTGAATACTTTATAACAACTTGTGACAATTATGTGACAGTTTGGTAACAATTTGTGAGGGATAAATATATGTATGTACATGCATATGCCTTCCTCCTGTGGCCGAATAGTTCCGTGTGAGAGGTCGAAGGTTTGAATGTTGACAGGGTAGGGTATATGGTCCAATAGTTCCGTGTGAGAGTTTGAAGGTTTGAATGTTGGCAGGGTAGGGTATATGGTCCAATAGTTCCGTGTGAGAGGTTGAAGGTTTGAATGTTGACAGGGTAGGGTATATGGTCCAATAGTTCTGTGTGAGAGGTTGAAGGTTTGAATGTTGGCAGGGTAGGGTATATGGTCCAATAGTTCCATGTGAGATGTTGAAGGTTTGAATGTTGACAGGGTAGGGTATATGGTCCAATAGTTCCGTGTGAGAGGTTGAAGGTTTGAATGTTGGCAGGGTATATGCTCCAATAGTTCCATGTGAGAGGTTGAAGGTTTGAATGTTGACAGGGTAGGGTATATGGTCCAATAGTCCTGTGTGAGAGGTTGAAGGCTTGAATGTTGACAGGGTAGGGTATATGGTCCGATAGTTCCGTGTGAGAGGTTGAAGGTTTGAATGTTGACAGGGTAGGGTATATGGTCCGATTGTCTGGCATTAAAGGAGAAAGCCTAATAATTGACATAACACCAGAGCCGAGATATGTCTGTCTTATTGTTTGTTGATGTTGTTTGTTGATGGTTTTCAAGGTAATCCATTGGACCATGTGCTTACAATTTACTGTTAAAATGTTTTTGTTAACTGATTGATAACTGGCCTAATATCTTTTGGCTCACCGTTTTATAGAGGATCTTGCATGGGTGCTCATTACATACGAGTTTTACTGAACTACAAAATAATACAACACAAGGCTTTGTTGACGAGTTTAATAAAATTTGTATGTAATGAGCACGATTGTAAGATTGTATTTATCACATAACCTCGGCGAATGCTCATTATTGTGCAAAATGATGTCCTGTGCTGCATAGGTTTCTACCACAATTTAGCGTTACAATGAGTGTGACTTATTGATGAAGTAAGTATTATCCTGACGTTGTATGTCTATTAAGGCATGGATCGACTAACATCTTGTCAGGCTAAATGGAATAATTAATGCACAGTCTGGAATGGCATTACAGCACTGCTAGGCCGTAGGTCATGTGAAGAATTAGATACACATGTTTATGTTATATACACATGTTTATATTATGTATATATATGTTAAATACACATGTTTATGTTATGTATATGTTAGACGCACATGTTTATGTTATGTATATGTTATGTATATGTTAGATACACATGTTTAGGTTATGTATATGTTAGATACACATTTTCATATAATGTACATATATATCATATGTTGGATACACGTGTTAATGTTATGTTTATACATGTTTCAATGTTAGATACACATGTTAATGTTATGTTTATACATGTTTCAATGTAAGATACACATGTTAATGTTATGTTTATACATGTTTCAATGTTAGATACACATGTTAATGTTATGTTTATACATGTTTCAATGTAAGATACACATGTTAATGTTATGTTTATACATGTTTCAATGTTAGATACACATGTTAATGTTATGTTTATACATGTTTCAATGTTAGATACACATGTTAATGTTATGTTTATACATGTTTCAATGTTTAAATAGATACACATGTTAACTATTATTATGTTTATACATGTTTCAATGTTAGATACACATGTTAATGTTATATATATACATGTTTCAGGAAGTGGAACATCAGTAAGTTCACAAGACCAATCTTCAGTGGTATCTACAGCACCAACAAGTATGTACACTTTGTTTGTAAACAACAGTCATCGTATATTTCCTCTAACATAATCACTATAATGTCAACAGGCTGAATATCTGAAATTCAAATTGGCTGACTTTTGTACTTATACAGTATGCCAGAATATTTATGTCCAACACTATGCTTTGTGCTCGATGTCTGTCTGTCCGTCCGTGTGGTTGGATGTCACAAAGTTTGTTCATGCAAGTTCTCTTCAACCTGTGGTCAGATTTCAATGAAACTTCACATAAATACTTGTTATGGGGAATTTTGTCAGAGTAATGGCCCTTTGTGGGTGACATCCGTTTTTGTGTCAAAAACCCTTCTAGTAGCATTATTTTCATCATCTTCTATATAACTTGATATGAATATCTTCAGCATCAGCATCTCAGGCACGACCTGTCATTATATCTACTCTCCCACCTAAAATCATTCCAAACGCACAGGCCAGTATTTCTTCCACGTCGTCGGAAACGGGGGATACTGTACGAGAATCAACACCTCGTCCGGAGGAGCCCAGTCAGATGAATAGCACACCAAGACCAGTAATGACTAGTTTCTCCAATAATGTTACAACAATAAAGGACACCCCGAAATACAGACAATATGATGACAGTAAGTAATAGTACCAGTCATTATTATACCCCCTGATACAAAGTATATAAGGGGGGGGGGCTAGATTGGTGTCCTGCTTTCAAACCGTCAACATCGTATTTATGCAAACTTTGACAAAGTTCAATAAACTATTAAAGACCCTAGTTATACCATTCATCCATCAGGTTGCAGACACTACATAGTATACAGACCTTGCGTTAAGCATGTATTACGCTGTTGGGAACAAAAAAGTGTGCTTTCAATCTACCTGGAAAATGTCAGCACATGACAGTAAATGCAGGCTGGTATTTGCATCAACATAAATATTAGCAATATTATCTTGTTAACGAGCATCTTTATAATTAATTATTTTGAATTTTTACGAAATTGATGACAATTTGTTATGTTTTGATTAAATTTAATGATATATTTGTTCTGTAATAGAAAAGTAAGTATGGAATTCTATAATTAGTCAACTGTTCAAGCTAGAAAAGTCACCGAGATACTTTTAATGCAATGATTTTAAAAATGTGCAAGTCTTTAAATATTTTATTAGAGTTTTCCAAGATTTCTTAAAAATTCTCTAGAAAACACATTGTCATTATGCTGGTCTGTGATGTTGTTTATTTATGTGCTTCCTGCTTGCAAGAATTGTGTTGATTTTCATGGTAATGACATGTTTGGTTTCCAAGGTAACAAGAAGTTTGATTTCCAAGACAATGAAATGCTTGGTTTCCAGGATAACAAGAAGTTTGTTTTCCAATGTAATGAAGTGTTTGGTTTCCAAGGCAATGAAATGCTTGGTTTTCTTTGTAACAAGAAGTTTGGTTACCAAGGTAATGAAATGTTTGGTTTCCATGGTAATGCAGTATTTGTTGTTGTTGTTATAGGTGATGAATCGGAAGAAGAAGACAGTGAAGATGAGGAGTGTGAACCGATGCCAACACCGAGAAACCCTCGTGTTTATGAAACAGATCAATCTGAACCGGACTTATCTAAACAGCCAAAAAAAAGTGCTTTAAAAAAGACTCCAGTGATTCCAAATTCTCGAACATTACAAACTGCATCAGGTGATAATGTACAAACTAACTTTAGTACGCCGAGAGCTCGGGGAACCACACCCCCAGCCCCATCACCTAACGCAACCCCTGTTAATCAAGGGCCACCAAGACCCAAACCTAGAATCACACTACTCAGGTTCGTAACTTAATTTATCTCAAAATGTTATTCATCAAAGTCTGATTTCTCAATGCTTTGTGAAAGCTTACAAAACATAAGTTATGTAGGATGTCTTGTGTTTAATGTTGCATTCAGCTAGCACTCAGGCTTTGGTTGTAAATTACAGGTTGATCCAAATTGTTGACGTTTGTCTTGTTATATGGACAAATTTAATTTGAGCAACTGGTCATTTAACCAGAGTCTCCATCCTGGCAAACCGGTGTACATATAAATATGAATCAGTGTTCATACTGATGAAAACAATCAATAACTGTATGATCGAGTCCTTGTGTATATTATATGAAAATATAATTTTTTTTATCTATATTTTGATGGTGAAGTTATTAAGCTATTTATAATTTTGATCTATCAGTCTTGTTCGGGTATGGCTTCGTTACGCAGAATATAGTCTTGTTCGTGTATGGCTTCCTTACGCAGGATATGTTATAATTTCATTAGTCTTAATTAATTAGATTGGATTATAACAGACACTTGAATACTTTGAAAATTACACGGATGGGAAAATATGTGTGATGGTTAAACTTAAGGATATAAAAAGATTATCATATAAATGATCTCATTAACTTTGATCGACAGTAGATTCATCTAGCTAAACACAAGTTATCATTAAAGGTTTACAGTGTCTGAACCATGTGCAGTATTGTAGACTTTGACAATTGCCTGACTGTAATAAGTATGATTCATGTGTAAAGAATTTGATCAAATTACACAATATGTGTTTTATTATTTGAAAGAAAAATGTGCATAAAGATTTCAGCTTTGAATATTTGATTAATTGACGTATTCTGTGATAATGTCAAACCTGTCTTTTGTGGCCAGTCAAAGATACAGCAAATATGTATGCTAAAAAAAGATGGTTGTTTAAACAGGTCATACAAATTGGTAATAATCTAGCAATCCAAGAATTTCTTTTCTCTACTGAATTTAGGTATTCTTAAAAACTTTGCAGTTATAAACTCACAATCTTTGTGAGATGCATGACTGTGAATTTTGTGTGTTTTTTTGAGAGGTAACTCTAGATCTGTTGTCAGAATGTAGCTTATAAATTTGGATGTGAAACGAACAATAGCTCTTATCTGCATAGCATTTTAAATATGCCTGGTTTCAAATTGTGAACAACTGTTATTAATTAATGCTATGTAAACAATATTCTGATGTTGACATATGCTACATTATCTATTTGGGCGCACATGTAAAATTTGATTACATTATATCAATTTTGTTTGACCAAACAACTGTTCTTGTTGCGCTGGGTAGTATCGCATGGTAAACTATGTGCATATTTTCTGATATAATTATTGTTTCCATGACAACAGGGGTGTGGCGGCGAGTGATCCGGATAGTTTACCCGCACCACCGGCGTACCATTCCCAGGGTGTACCGGAGCATCCACCACCACCGTACAAGCCGCCGGCATCAGCGGGTGATGAATCATCGTCGGATGATGATGAGATACATTATAGGGATGATGACGAGGAACCAAGTATGTACTTATACCTGACAGTGTTGGGGGGAGCAGGGGGTCCCTAACACATGTATATCAGAACCTGATATTGTTGTGGGGAGAGCAGGAGGTTGAAGTCCCTACCACAGTATTTTAGAACCTGACATTGTTGGGGGGGAGAGGAGGGGGTTCCTACCACAGTATATCAGAACCTGACATTGTTGTGGGGAGAGCAGGGGGTCCCTACCACAGTATATCAGAACCTGACATTGTTGGGGGAGAGCAGGGGGTTCCTAACACAGTATTTCAGAACCTAACATTGTTGTGGGGAAAGCAGTGGGTCCCTACCACAGTATATCAGAACCTAACATTGTTGTGGGGAGAGCAGGGGGTTCCTAACACAGTATTTCAGAACCTAACATTGTTGTGGGGAGAGCAGGGGGTTCCTAACACAGTATTTCAGAACCTAACATTGTTGTGGGGAGAGCAGGGGGTCCCTACCACAGTATATCAGAACCTGACATTGTTGTGGGGAGAGCAGGGGGTCCCTACCACAGTATTTCAGAACCTGACATTGTTGGGGGAGAGGAGGGGGTTCCTACCACAGTATATCAGAACCTAACATTGTTGTGGGGAGAGCAGTGGGTCCCTACCACAGTATATCAGAACTTGACATTGTTGTGGGGAGAGCAGGGGGTCCCTACCACAGTATTTCAGAACCTGACATTGTTGTGGGAGAGCAGGGGGTCCCTACCACAGTATATCAGAACCTGACATTGTTGTGGGGAGAGCAGGGGGTTCCTAACACAGTATATCAGAACCTGACATTGTTGTGGGGAGAGCAGGGGGTTCCTAACACAGTATATCAGAACCTGACATTGTTGGGGGGAGAGCAGGGGGTCCCTACCACAGTATTTCAGAACCTGATATTGTTGGGGAGAGAGCAAGGGATTGAAGTCCCTACTTCAGTATTTCAGAACCTGACATTGTTGTGGGGAGAGCAGGGGGTCCCTACCCCAGTATTTCAGAACCTAACATTGTTGGGCAGAGCTGGGGGTCCCTACCCCAGTATTTCAGAACCTGACATTGTTGGGGGAGAGGAGGGGGTTCCTACCACAGTATATCAGAACCTAACATTGTTGTGGGGAGAGCAGTGGGTCCCTACCACAGTATATCAGAACCTGACATTGTTGTGGGGAGAGCAGGGGGTCCCTACCACAGTATTTCAGAACCTGACATTGTTGTGGGAGAGCAGGGGGTCCCTACCACAGTATATCAGAACCTGACATTGTTGTGGGGAGAGCAGGGGGTTCCTAACACAGTATATCAGAACCTGACATTGTTGTGGGGAGAGCAGGGGGTTCCTAACACAGTATATCAGAACCTGACATTGTTGGGGGGAGAGCAGGGGGTCCCTACCACAGTATTTCAGAACCTGATATTGTTGGGGAGAGAGCAAGGGATTGAAGTCCCTACTTCAGTATTTCAGAACCTGACATTGTTGTGGGGAGAGCAGGGGGTCCCTACCCCAGTATTTCAGAACCTAACATTGTTGGGCAGAGCTGGGGGTCCCTATCCCAGTATTTCAGAACCTGACATTGTTGTGGGGAGAGCAGGGGGTTCCTAACACAGTATATCAGAACCTGACATTGTTGTGGGGAGAGCAGGGGGTTCGTAACACAGTATTTCAGAACCTAACATTGTTGTGGGGAGAGCAGGGGGTCCCTACCACAGTATATCAGAACCTGACATTGTTGTGGGGAGAGCAGGGGGTTCCTAACACAGTATATCAGAACCTGACATTGTTGGGGGAGAGTAGGGGGTCCCTACCACAGTATTTCAGAACCTGATATTGTTGGGGAGAGAGCAAGGGATTGAAGTCCCTACTTCAGTATTTCAGAACCTGACATTGTTAGGGGGAGAGCAGGGGGTCCCTACCCCAGTATTTCAGAACCTAACATTGTTGGGCAGAGCTGGGGGTCCCTACCCCAGTATTTCAGAACCTGACATTGTTGGGGAGAGAGCAGGGGTTGAAGTCCCTACCACAGTATTTCATAACCTGACATTGTTGGGGAGGAGAGGAGGGGGTTCCTACCACAGTATTTCAGAACCTGACATTGTTGGGGGGAGAGGAGGGGGTTCCTACCGCAGTATTTCAGAACCTGACATTGTTGGGGAGGGAGCAGGGGTTGAAGTCCCTACCACAGTATATCAGAACCTGACATTGTTGGGGGAGGGGGCTCCTACCACAGTATTTCAGAACATGACATTGTTGGGGGAGGGGAGGGGGTTCCTACCACAGTATTTCAGAACATGACATTGTTGGGGGGAGAGCAGGGGTTGAAGTCCCTACCACAGTATTTCAAAACCTGACATTGTTGGGGGGAGAGCAGGGGTTGAAGTCCCTACCACAGTATTCCGGAACCTGACATTGTTTGGGGGGAGGAGGGGTTGAAGTCCCTACCACAGTATATCAGAACCTGACATTGTTGGGGGAGAGGAGGGGGTTCCTACCACAGTATTTCAGAACCTGACATTGTTGGGGAGAGCAGGGGGATCCTAACACAGTATTTCAGAACCTGACATTGTTGGGGAGAGCAGGGGGTTCCTAACACAGTATATCAGAACCTGACATTGTTGGGTGGAGAGGGTTCCTACCACAGTATTTCAGAACCTGACATTGTTGGGGAGAGCAGGGGGTTCCTAACACAGTATTTCAGAACCTGACATTGTTGGGGAGAGCAGGGGGTTCCTAACACAGTATATCAGAACCTGACATTGTTGGGGGGGGAGAGGAGGGGGTTCCTACCTCAGTATCTCAGAACCTGATATCGTTGGGGGGGAGGAGGGGGTTCCTACCGCAGTATATCAGAACCTGACATTGTTGGGGGGCAGAGGAGGGGGTCCCTACCACAGTATTTCAGAACCTGACATTGTTGGGGGAGGGGAGGGGGTTCCTACCACAGTATTTCAGAACCTGATATTGTTGGGGAGAGAGGAGGGGGTTCCTACCACAGTATATCAGAACCTGACATTGTTGGGGGGAGAGGAGGGGGTCCCTACCACAGTATTTCAGAATCTGACATTGTTGGGGGAGGGGAGGGGGTTCCTACCACAGTATTTCAGAACCTGACATTGTTGGGGGGAGAGGAGGGGGTTCCTACCATAGTATTTCAGAACCTGACAATGTTCGGGGGAGAGCAGGGGATTCCTACCCCAGTATTTCTGCCATACTGGTACAGAAACTGACTACGTAGTCACATTATTTTGATGCTGGGCGAATCAGTGCTTGAACTGCCCTTATACATAGAGTAATAATAATCATACAGTTATAGGTTAAAGAGGCTGGACTTCTCTGCAAGCCTCTAACAGTGCCAAGCAAGGGAGCCTTTCTCACAAGGGAGTTAAACCAGTACTATATTTAGCTACTGGACTAAGTCATCGCCAGGGATCAAACCTCTAACCCTCAAAGGCAGATAGTCAAACTACTATACAACTGGGGTAGATCTATCCTGATATCAACAAATATTGCTTCATATATCCTAAACCATACTTTAGTTTTTTTATCGGAACGTTACTGTACTATATTAATGCTATATCACATCATATTTCAGGTTCACTAGCAGCTAAGGTTGCCCGACAGGACAGTTTAGCAAGGTTTTTAAATAATCGACCATCACGTCAAGAATTAGAAGCTAAAAATATTATTCCAAATAAATCAGAGGATCAGATCCATCAAGATAGACAAGCTATAGGTTCTAAATTGATACGGTAAGTTTATGAGAGATAGAAAGCATATTTGTTGAGTACATTTGTGTCCTTCAGTATTTTATTTGTATGTTGTGTCAATATTTTCGGGACTGTGGCAAATAGTTAACTTAATGAAAATTTGACATTAAATTACATCTCAAGGCTTTGGTCATACTGATCGTAATTTGTTTAAACGAAGAAAACTTAAATTTGGTCTTTTGAAAATCTTCAACCTAACGCATTATTTGACACTTATTAAGTTGGACATAACAATAGTGGACTGTACTTGTTTATTAATGTATAAGTTGAAATAAGAAATAATAAATATATAGACCTACTTGCTTTTTATCATAGAATAGAGTTTTGTTATAAGCTTGGTTGAATAGCATTTAAGTCACAAGTGCATAGCACAAGTGTGTGCATTTACACTTCCAAACAAGTGACCATTACTTTATAATCATATGTGTGTATAGGTAAAGCTGTTGGTAATGTTAGAATATATTGTAATATAATTATATTTTATTTACAGTCGGTTGAGTCTACGACCTTCACAGGAAGAACTGGAGCAGAGAAATATTTTACACAGTAAGTGATAAACGTCTCCAGCAGGAAGTCATTATTATACCTGCACTTCTTTTTTCTCAGAACTTGATGTTCTATATCATGTCTTCTAGGAATCTAGTCTTTGTGGTAATATTAGGATTCTAGGAAACGATCTCCTGTGGGATTGTATTAATTTATTACCGAAGAAATTACCCAGGATGTAATAAGTGTTATATAATCATACACAAGGCTTGTTCAATTAATTGCCAATTGGCTTCCTACATCTTTACTTGTTCTTAATAAAGATAATAGATTAAGCATATTAAACAGAGGAGAGATTCATAAACTGTATTGGGAATTGTGTAATAATGCTGTATAGATTGATTAGTACATGTACTTGTAATCAAGTTGAGAAAATGAACATGATCACAGATCTATTAGTAATTGAGAACACTACATTTCTGCATTACATGCAAGGGAACATCTTTATTTTGATGGAAACAAAATTTGATGAATAGCTTCAATCATATCCTTAATTGAATCATTGATAAGCTTGTTTTGATCTGGGTTGATCACCAGATTGGGCATGTTTCATGTTTTTTTGTGACATTTGCTATAACCATGTCCTCCTCCACATGTGGAGAAGTTATCAGTTGATCATGGAAGAGGAGGTTTGTACTGGTTGATTGTTCCAAGAAAAACTTAATAGAAGACTTCTGTATAACAATAAAAGTTTGTTGAAAACAGCTATAAAACAAGGTAAAAAAACAACTACAATACTAAAGCAGTTAAGAACATGAAGGCTTCGTCGAAATGTTTGTCTTTTATAGATTTTAAAAAGTTAGTATGGTCCGACTCCAGGAGAACTATAATGTTAGGGTGTCAGATTTTGAGAATGTTGTGTATACAAGTTGTTGTGTATACAGAGGATATCAATTGTTGATTTGCTTTATTTTACAGCTGCAAGTGAAGATGCTGCTAAAAGAGAGAAGGAAGAACGAAAGAAATTACTCATAAGAAAAGTAAGTTATAATCCTATATTTTCCCCACTCCCCCATAGTGTGTTAGACATGACAAATGTCAATTTGAAAACAGCTTAAAAGCAATGTAAAGACAACACTACATTTTATTGGTAGTGTGTTAGACATGACATTGATTTCTGGGTTATAAAGGTTTTGTTTTGCTTTTGACACTGTCTACAGTGATATCTTACACCATATGGAGAAGTTGTCAGCTGTTGGTAGAAGTGCAGGACAATACTGGTTGTTACTTCCATGAAAGCTGGTTTATCGGGTCCACAGTTTACTGTGTGATGTTTTGGTTTACAATTTCATAGAACTCATTAAAGATAAAATTATGTATTGATCTAGTTTAGTTTAAATAATTGTATGTATTAATGTTGTGACCATCTGTAGGTGAACAAGAATATGTCTTTCAAGTCGTTGTGTTACATTATTACTGTCTGTGGTCTCCAGTATATAACCTGTATCATGACATATATCATACTGTCAGATAGAATTACACCAGGAAGTTATCATTGTGGTGCTTGCTTAGGAAACAATGTGTTGGAATAATGTTATCATGTCTCACATTCTTCGCTCTGCAAATGATATTTTAGTATTTTACTTCCTGGTTTGAAACCCCGGATTTTCATCGAATTTCTTGAGGTTTTATATCCATGAAGTTGGGTCTTTTGTAATTTGACTGTCTGTCTGTACAGCCTCAGACATGTTGGACTGTCTGTCTGTACAGCCTCAGACATTTTTGTGGAGGTGCAGAATGATAGGCTATTTTTTAGATCCTGTACATTCGAATGCTTGTTGGGTGTGATCAAAGCAAAGAAAAACACCAATGTCACTTGAGAAAGAATACCCATCGGTGTTGGTTTAAGTATCTGATTAAAACCAATATGTTGTGTTCGATCAATGCTATTGCAATGAAACTTTACTCCCTTACTTACTTGTAAGTCAACACTACTGGACAAGTGGTGCAACTCTTGGGAGATTTTATGAAGAGTTATGGCCCTTTAAACTTGGACTTTTTTGTGGTAAAGTTTTTTCATGAAGTCCAACATTTTGTTTACTAGCAATGCTGTATCTGAGGGTAGTGACAGCTCTTGTTTTATTTTACAATCATCATTATGTACTTGTGTTATAGTAAACTTGTTAATGTCCACTTATATAGTCTGAATTGTGTTGATTCACTTAATAACCTGATTTGTGTGATTTTCAGTTGAGTTTTAGGCCGACAATAGAAGAACTTCGAGAGAAGAAAATTATAAAGTTTAATGAGTATATTGAAATAACAGATGCACACGAGTACGACAGACGAGCAGATAAACCTTGGACACGACTAACACCAAGAGATAAGGTGAGTTCTACTGGACCGGGGACTATCAGATACAAGATACGCTCATTGATTCTCATATCTGGTAACTGGTTTGGTTTGTCTTGGATGCAATAGGTTTACCAGTTGGAACCCATAAAGTAACATACCAAAGTAGCTAAGATATAGCCCTTGTTGTTTACATCCTGTCATTGGTCAGTTATATGGTCAAGTCCTTGTTGTTTACATCCTGTCATTGGTCAGTTATATGGTCAAGCCCTTGTTGCTTACATCCTGTCATTGGTCAGTTATTTGGTCAAGCCCTTGTTGCTTACATCCTGTCATTGGTCTGTTATATGGTCAAGCCCTTGTTGCTTACATCCTGCCATTGGTCAGTTATATGGTCAAGCCCTTGTTGCTTACATCCTGTCATTGGTCAGTTATTTGGTCAAGCCCTTGTTGCTTACATCCTGTCATTGGTCTGTTATATGGTCAAGCCCTTGTTGCTTACATCCTGTCATTGGTCAGTTATATGGTCAAGCCCTTGTTGCTTACATCCTGTCATTGGTCAGTTATATGGTCAAGCCCTTGTTGCTTACATCCTGTCATTGGTCTGTTATATGGTCAAGCCCTTGTTGCTTACGTCCTGTCATTGGTCAGTTATATGGTCAAGCCCTTGTTGCTTACGTCCTGTCATTGGTCTGTTATATGGTCAAGCCCTTGTTGCTTACGTCCTGTCATTGGTCAGTTATATGGTCCAGCCCTTGTTGCTTACATCCTGTCATTGGTCTGTTATATGGTCAAGCCCTTGTTGCTTACATCCTGTCATTGGTCAGTTATATGGTCAAGCCCTTATTGCTTACATCCTGTCATTGGTCAGTTATATAGTCAAGCCCTTGTTGCTTACGTCCTGTCATTGGTCTGTTATATGGTCAAGCCCTTGTTGCTTACATCCTGTCATTGGTCAGTTATATGGTCAAGCCCTTGTTGTTTACATCCTGTCATTGGTCAGTTATATGGTCAAGCCCTTGTTGCTTACGTCCTGTCATTGGTCAGTTATATGGTCAAGCCCTTGTTGCTTACGTCCTGTCATTGGTCTGTTATATGGTCAAGCCCTTATTGCTTACATCCTGTCATTGGTCAGTTATATGGTCAAGCCCTTGTTGCTTACGTCCTGTCATTGGTCTGTTATATGGTCAAGCCCTTATTGCTTACATCCTGTCATTGGTCAGTTATATGGTCAAGCCCTTGTTGTTTACATCCTGTCATTGGTCTGTTATATGGTCAAGCCCTTGTTGCTTACGTCCTGTCATTGGTCTGTTATTTGGTCAAGCCCTTGTTGCTTACGTCCTGTCATTGGTCTGTTATATGGTCAAGCCCTTGTTGCTTACGTCCTGTCATTGGTCAGTTATATGGTCAAGCCCTTGTTGCTTACATCCTGTCATTGGTCAGTTAAATGGTCAAGCCCTTGTTGCCTACATCCTGTCATTCGTCGGTTATATGGTTATGTTGACAGAAGGTGACATTGTGATATGAGTACAGTGTTTTGGTCTACACCAGACATGCAGTCGGTTACATTGGATTTGTAATCTATTAAATTATATTTTGATTTTGTATGATTACATTACTTTACACCCATCTATGAGAAGGTAATTGATTAAATTTTACAATTTACTATGTAATCATGATTACATTTGATTACCCATTCTGTCTATATGCAGACTTCCACAAACAACTTATTCGTACAGTTGGTATGTTTCAATGACAATAATATATAAATGATTTGTGTATATTTGTGTTTGTAGGCGGCAATTAGGAAAGAACTGAATGACTTTAAAAGCCAGGAGATGGCCGTACATGATGACAGTAGACATTTGACAAGGTATAGTATATATATTCATGAATACGAAATGGAGTCAATCTAATTATAGGAAGGTTTGAACAGAACACATTACCAAGGGAGATCATTCTTGATATTTGTTCCTGAATGCTGCTCATAAGATGTATACTGTAAACCAAGAACTTTGTGTAATAAAATATCGCAGAGTTCGCAAGTGGTAGAATTTTGCGAAATTAAGTCGCTGCGAAAGTGCTTAAACATTTATATGGACATTGCGGGAAACTTAAAAACACGAATATTTGTGGTCGCAAATATGCTGACGATCCGCAAAATGCAAAAGTTTTCGCGAAAGTAAATTGGTTCACAGTACATATTTTAGTGTATTTCTTATTAGACCACTGTAATGTGTATGTAGTAAGGGTTAAGGGTATTTATACCCCTCTATTCAAAGAATGTTGCTAGGGCATGAATATTGGTATCCTATTTTGGGCAAAAATGGTTTTCTTGTCATTTAAGGATGGGTGGATGGATTCAATTTATACTTTTATTTGTTACATTAGTGTGACTTTGGACTTCAACTGCATCTTTTATCAGTGAAGCATGATAGACTGGGCGCAGTGTATCTGAACATGATTGATTTGGTTTCTTTAATTGTTTTAGGGTTTGAATTAGGGTTGAAATGTAAATTTAGGTTTCTTTGAAATTTTATTATACCCAAAAGCGGATAATCAGTGTAGATTTTTCTAGATGTTTTAAGCAAAATTGTTGAAACACTAGTATATTGATATAGGTAATTTTGCTTAGAAGGTCGTAAGTACAAAATCAATATTTTGGAGAAAAAAACAACAAGAAAAAGTGTCTGAAAACTACTCTTAACTTATGTAAAAACAAGCTTTTCAAACTTCAGTTTGGTCAACATGACCACTTCAATTTTATGAAAATAGGCTCATAAGAAGCGCCTTGAGATGCAGATTTCAAATATGCACGATTCTTATAAGGTAGTTAGTAGTACTGACGCCTTTCTTATTCTAAGCCAGCGATATGTCAGACTATTGATATTGTTGATATCATTAAACTAGGATGTAAGTGTTATATTATGTATATAGCTTCTTTTCTCTCTTAATTCTCTTAAAACAATCGACCTGAAATTAATTAGTATAAACTCAATGTATATATATTTATTTTCAGGTTTCATCGACCTTGACCTTGTGTTACATGAAAGGGAGATAATCGTGTACTGTATTGTGACAAAACACGCCGATACATCATGTTACACTGAAGTCTGCGTATACTTGTCCTCTACACTGCCCCCTTACATAGACCCCCCCCCTCTTCACTGGTGCCTCGTATGTTGTGTTTGTCGTACCAGTGATCATGTGACCCGATCCCAAGATTCTATGTCACAAGACTTATATGAAGTATAGGGGCCAAAGATACCCGCTCGGGAATTCTTGTCAAATGCTCCCCATCTCTACAGCATTGTATAAACAATACTGACTTGATTCCTCTGAACATATGAATTGTATATATAAGAATGTCAGGTGGTATAGATATATCACGTCGCTATGACAACCGTATAGTATTTATACTATATAACTAAACATCATAGAGATCACACTAAGTGTTGAGTGAATTTTACTGTGTATTTTTATATTACAAATTTTCTATTGCTTTCGTATGTACATGTATAACGATGAAATCACAACACGATCTTGTTAAGATGTATCTGTGTTGATCATTTCTGTATCTTATAATAAAGACATTATGTTAATATAATTATGTACATTATAATGTAAAGATCATTCAGTATTTACTATGTTCATCTTTTAAACTTGCATAATTTGGTATTACTATTGTAACCAAATCACTATGAGATGAAACACATTATTTTTATGTAACATGCATCGGTGATCCGCTGTCTGCAATATTGCTATAAATGTTGAATCAGCCCATATTTAGGTACACTATTCTTATAACCCAAGATACATAGTGTATCTGGGTCATGCTATAGTCACGCTTTTGTTCTGTCTGGAAACAAAAAATCTGTGCTATGTCTGATTAACCTTTAGTCGGATATCAAAGAAACTTCCCCAGACACATTCGTACCAAGCCTAGTTGTGTATTGAGTGGTGACATCATATAGTGACATCTTATAGTGACATTGTATGTTTGGATCAACTATGTGAGTTATTGCCTTAAGAATTTGTTCATACCTGATTCAGTGCATGATCTAGGTGTATTCGTCATCTTCAGTGATAGCACTTGGTTTTCTAGATTCCACTATTACAATAAATGCTAAATTCAAGTCTAGAATATTTATGATTAATTGTTCCAATAGATTTGAGTTCATCCAAAGACAATCAGCCCATACAAACTGTGATGTATTTCTTTAATCAATAAAAGGGCTGAAAGCTTGAAAGTGCTTGTAAATAAGTAGAACATAGGACAATTTAACTGTCATTGTTTCAAATTTAGACGAGGCTGGATGACTGTATGTTGTCCGATGATTTTTGCACTCAAGTCGCTTTATCTGACATAGTTTGTAATCTTCATTTTTATAATTCAGACAATGTACAGTACAGTATCTACATGTGTATTATAAAAAACCTGAATTTAAGGTTGATGCTACTTTGCAGATGTCACAACCTAACTCTCGATAATTTTAGTTTTAGTTTAGCTTCCCTGAGCTCAGAGCACTCTAGAGTGAGATTTTGTAATGATAATGTGTTGACCTTGGTCAGTAGTCACTTTGAATGACATTTCCTTCTGAACCTCCCTAAATAGAATTTGCACTTCACATGTACACATCTGAGGTAGTCTTCGGGCAATGATACATGTGTGTGAAGTTTTATTGTCACAGTCTTATTCATTTGTAATAGAATTTAACTCTTGTGGGTTACATAATGTGAAGTCCATTATGGTTTTCTTATAAATTGTATAATTCTGAGAGCTGTCATTGATAGAAGCCATATTGATGTTTTGAAGATATTTTTGGCTGATCGAATATCAATTCACATTTTGAATATACATGTAGATACATGAGAAAATGGTTGGAACTACACAAAATCCTAAATTTTCCTGCGCAAAACACTTCTTGGTTAAATGGAAGTTCACAAATTGTTAAAATTGGTCAAGTCTCAATTCAAACTGAAGCTACTATTTTCTAAAGCTGATACCCTATATATACAATGCAGAACTGCTGAATAAGTGAACTATGACTGATGTGCTCATTATGATTGATCTATATGTGCAAGACGATATATCGATGTATCGCCGGTACTTATCTTCTGATATAACCGAATCATCGATACTTCTCACATCAATGACAGCTCTAACTATTGTTAAAAATTTGTTGCTATAAGCTCTAAATATTGAAACATTCTGCCACATTGCACATACTTAATTATACATATATCTGTGAAAAATACTGTTTATATTTATCTAAGAATTATTCAATAGATACTATAAGTATCACGAAGATAGCGACAACTTTATGCATATGTTTACCTTGCAATGTACGTTACAGTGTACCTTGCAAAATGTTTTACTTACATGCATACATATGAGGCTTTCCACAACAAGACCTACCATAGTCACCAAAAACTTTCAACACCTCATTCCTGATGGTATCTATTGATGGACTCAAAGCAGATCTCTATCACTAGGCAATTGATGTTGTACTTACTGGTAAGCAAGCATACCATACTGGTAAGCTAACATAACATACCTGTAAGCTAACATAACATACCAGTAAGCAGACATAACATACCGGTAGGCAAATATTTTCATATTCATTTAACCTTATAAATTAAAATAAAGCGACCAAATATACGAGACAGTGCTAAGTTTTGTGACATCAAAATTTCGTGTGAATTACCTCACTAAATCAGCTAGTTACCTATGT
The DNA here is from genome assembly GCA_947247005.1 of Spisula solida. Taxonomy (NCBI): domain Eukaryota; kingdom Metazoa; phylum Mollusca; class Bivalvia; order Venerida; family Mactridae; genus Spisula; species Spisula solida. Next base: position 6,469,543 of record OX365948.1, on the reverse strand, counting down.
AGGTTTTGTTGAGGAAGCGCCTATGTATGATTATACTTACATAGTGTTATATATTTCATCATTTTTCACCAAGATATATAAAAAGTTATTTGATTAAATGTGCCTGGTGTCATACAGGTAACTTGTGTAAATGTTGGATAAGGTCAGAGTAAGCAGATTTCTATCTTCGGTCTATATATAATAGTTGCCCCAAATAGTTCAGTTTAAACTTTTTGGACATATCAAAACAGGGTTTTGTTGAATAATTTATATGCATGTAAATCAATAACAAGACAATCTTGGAGATCTATATCATTAAATCATGCATATGGTAGTAGATTGTTTGACATTGTTTATCTAACAAAGTGAAACTATTTTCTGTATTACGTCATTTTTGTACCGCCCCCTCCACTGGTGGGAGGGGAGGGAAGACTTGTTACTACTGAAAACACTTTCCTATGATCTGTTATATATTTACTGCTGCTGAGTTTAAGTTTACTGAACATAATTTTATTAGTCAAAAATTTTACGTAATTTGTGTGGTCATCTTCATTGATAGTGTTTCAATGTGTTTTTCATGTGTTAAATTCTGTAGTTATTCTGCATAGGTTTGCATAAAAATAAATACCGGTAATAGTAATATTAAAGAAGGTGCCATTTACATGTTTGATATCATTTTTTATCAGTTTTGTAATTTTCAGTAAATTGAGTACCTATCTTTTCTAGTATAGTGTTAGGTACATGGGTATCTTGAGGTAACAAAGGTTATAGCACGGAGAATTCGACTATGCATGAATATATTACAAGGTTTTTGCATTGAATGTATAAATTTCTGCAAGTAAATCATGCAATATTAGTCCTTTAGATTTGTGTTTGTATTACAGCTCGGGCATCTTCGTGATACTCCGGTTTATTATCATACAACCGGACTAGATATCAGCTGTTAAAATAGTGTTAATAAAAGGTCGAGGATCAAGTGAAATTCTCTGTACTATAAGAAATCAGTCAGTATAATAAACAGCTTTCACTCCCTCTATTTACAGTCAGTAACCGGTAAACCTCAATATTAAGACTCCTCCTCTGGACTCTTCAAAACTGGTCTCCTTATGGAGTAAGTCTTAATACTTAATAATAATAAAAAGTAAACAATGAAACTGGACTTGAAAATTATATTCTTATATGAACAAAATTTACATGGCATCATTGTTACTGTGGGTGTATACTTCTATCTGGATATAAGGTTATACAACTCGCATATGGGATCTCAGATTCGTCTGTAGCTCACACGCTTTATCACCCAATTTTTGAGGACCATGGATATTTTTTACGTAAACTCCATGAGGCCATACTGGTTGTAATTCATATAAACAAGGAATAAAAAAATGTGACTTTCACAAACTTCATCTTAGAAAGTATGAACTTGGCATAAGGGTGTACTGACTATGACTTTAGGGTATGAACTTAAACTTAAAGGAGTACACACTTTGACTTAAAGGGAGTTTGTACATGAACTTAATGCAGTGTAATGAGAGTTGACATTCTTTTGCTTTAATGTTTAAACTATTGAAACAGTTCAGATTATTTAAAAGATGATCATCAACTCTCTGTGCATTTCATTATCTGACCATGATGAAGACAGGGAATATGTCGGAACATAGTTTATAACAAATGATTAGAGATGGGTCAAATATTCAGAAATTGAACAAATATTTGATTCCAAATTCAATATTCGAATATTCGTGGAGAAAAACATTTGTCTGTCATTTTCACTGAAAAATGGATACACTTAATTCTTCGCGTACGCTGTTAATGGCCGTACAATACTTAATATAATCAGGTCCCTAATTGACATTTTGTTGCCACATAAAATACAAACTTTAAAGAGCATCCGTAGAAACATCTACTTCATATTTTACATTCATTAAGCAAATAGAATAATGACATTTGACTCCTTTTATCTTAATGACCCCCACCGTCATGAGGGTGTTCTGAGTTAAGGGGTGAAACATCTGATGACTGATGTATACTTGACTGTTGACGTCGAGGTTAAGCAGGTTGTTCTGTATTATATAAACATTGATCGAGTATCAATGTAGTGATATGCTCAACATTTCTGTTCGTGATTTGGACAGGACTGTGTAGCTAGCCTAATGCACAGTCTACAGCACCCATCAACTACCATGGTCAAACTACAGTGTTGTCATTTTGTATTACTCATAATCTCTAACATTTTCTGTGTACTCACCACTGGGTTTGCCTTGTTCGCAATTCAAACATCATTAAGAGTTGGTTAAATATTTAAAAAAAAAAACAATAATTCATACACATGTTTTGGGAAAATTGTTATTTTGATGTTTTCATTCCCAATTGGAGTAATATAACCTTGCATCCAGAATCTGTCAAACTTTGACTTTGATCTCATACACAATTTAATCTTGTCATAGTTAGAGAACAATATTTGTGTTTTTGGGTTCTACTCTGTGTACTGGGTACATGTGTGTACTTGTTTGTGCTTGTGTGTACTTGTTTGTACTTGTCTGTTCGTTCATGAATGTGTTTGTACTTTCATGTACATGTTTGTACTTTCATGTATGTGTTTGTACTTTCGTATATGTGTAAGTACTTTCATGTACTTGTTTGTACCTGTATTTACTTGTTTGTTTGTTTTATATGTTTGTCTGTAATACCTGTTTGTCTGTAATACCTGTTTGTCTATATCACTTGCCGTGTTTTCAGTATAAATTCTTTGATACTATTTAATGCATGTCTTTATGCATATAGAAATGACTTGGTGTACATGTATATTGTACAGAACTATTATTTCAATCCAATACTATAGAATATATGTCATCACAGACAGTACATGTTGATATGACTAATTGTGCTATTACCTAGATTATCTCCAGTCTTTCAGTTTATGACAGGTGCATGTAGATGTAGCAAGTTAGTAACTAGAATTAGCTCTCATCTCTTCTACCTTAATAAGTAGCAGGCCTTTGTTTATATTGAAAAGTAGAATTTCAGGTTTCGAAACTGGAATTTTTAGGCCTGAGAATGATTGCTAATTACCAGGCCTGAAGTAGGCTGGCTGGTTGATGTCACCTTAAAAATGCTGGTCAGTCTGACTTTTAAACCAGTTTCAGTCATTATCATCTATGATGACTCTACACTGGTACTCCTTGATTTATCTAATGATGAACATTCTGAGTTGTATTATATATGGTTCAAACCTTCACTGATGTCAACATTTTACTGTATACATATTTTTACATACAGTCAACTCTCGTTATCTCGAATTTCACGGGACCGTGGAAATTACTTCGACATAACGAAAATTCGAGATAGAGTTTTCGGCATCGAAGTTGCAAGTTTTCCAGTTTCTGTCATTTTGCGCCGCCATATTGTTACGGTCGTAAGAACGACATATTCTTGAGAATTGCTTGTTGTGATATTTATGTACATGTATTCCTCCTCGAGAAAATGCATTTTATTTTAATTATTATTTTTACAAACAATTGTTCGAGATGACATGTTTATTGATGTTAGTACGTAACCCGAAGCTTTATGACATGTTTGCGCAAATTGTTGCAAACAAATATTTTTTCAACAATCGAAGGCGCGAAAATTACAGGTAAATCGAAGATTTTAGACTGGCGAAGTGTGAAAAACATTTGACGCTAGTCGAATACGATCAGACTTCGACCCGACTTCGAGATGAAACTTCGAGATGGGTCTCGAGATTTCATATAGACAAAGAAGGAGAAAAATCGGGACTTGAAAAAAACTTCGACATAACGGAAAATTCGATATAAGCGAGTTCGAGATAACGAGAGTTGACTGTATATCTGTTTTACTTTACTACTATGTTCTTATAGTTACCTACCTTGTTTACCAGCTGTCTATCTCTTACAATTACTGAATCTTTCTGGTACAGACTAGATTTCATGTAATGATCTTTTTAATCAATAACGGGGGTCTTTCGGCTTCTTTATTTCCACATTTTCCATGATTGTAACGCACTTAGCAACTCTTAAACATCTAAAATGTGGAAATCATTTTCCCCCTTACATTCGGTTAAACACTCTTTTTACTTCTGAAAGTCTGCTGTCTAGATGGTAAATTGGCAATTAATTAAATTGTGAAATAACTTTGAGCCCATTTCATGAATATTTGTGTATTCAAATAAAACCTAATCATACAGGATCCCTATTTTTCTTAACTGAATAAATTATGCATACATATTGTCACCTTAATTGCAAAAGCATGTAGCTTAATTTTTGACAAATTCAACTGAGTTTTTTGGTATCATTAGATTCATTATGAAACAATCTACAATATGTTATATTATTAACTTATTTATATGTAGCTCTCCAACATGAAGGGGATAAAGCCTTAAACATCTAACTCACTTAATTCTGTTAACATCACAATCTTTTAACATGTTTTTCTCAAAATCAGAAAATCAAAGTTATGCAATTCTTGAAATAAGGTGGGGATATTGTCACTTGAGATATGTGAATGTAAATATAGTTTAGTTTAACATTGAAGTTATCTATCACAACTATAATGTCATATTTAACAGTGCTCACTTATATCCAAGATGTGTATAAACAATACACTGATTATAGAATACTTAAACCCTTTACTCCATGTAGATACATGTATCATATTTACATGCTAATTGTGTAACAGCACGGATGTAATTCTTCCACCTAAAGGCTGAGTTTCACCTTTTTGTTTACAACGCTTTGAAGCAAATGGGTCCAGGTTCATTCTGACCTACTCCAAAATGATCATTTTTGTGAGGCTGTTGGGTTGGTAAGGGCAATTCAAGCTTTTTGCTCTTGGAACAATCACGTCCTGAAACAAGAGCACATGTCAATCACCAATTATTGTTCAATTAGCAGTATGGAGATGGTATATTGGTATTCTGTAGGTAAATGTATTAGATATCTACGGAGTATAGGGTTAATTGTACATACACCCATTATTAGTATAGTATGGTGTATGGTTAGTGCCACACACCTACAGCATTACATTGAATGTCGTGTATGTGGCGCTCAGGTTATTTTGAAAGTTCAGAAGTTCTTGTAGAAAGTTCAATTTAGATTTTACAGTGCTATTATTGTAAATATTTGTGTTTAGGTTTTGTTCTTGTGAAACGTTTGTTTATAGTTATACTATCTTCATTCCAGTGACAGTAAATGTTATTATAGCCTACTATGTCTGGAATATCTTGTTCTCCATTATCTACCCAAATGTCAGTCTATGAGTTTAATTATATATTTGAGCTGTTTATATACTCGTCAGGTTAGTCTATGAGTTTAATTATATACTCGAGCTATTTATATACTTGTCGTGTGCAAAAAGAAAGTACATCATAATTAATTATATAGACACAGTTTTGATGGCTGTTTGTAAAGTTACTGAGAATGAGTGAATAATAACCCTTGCCCTTTCAGCTTTAATTATACTAGATAGAACTAAGACTTGAATAAAAACAGTTATTCCTTTTCTATATAAATAATGCCATGATGAGAAAGTTGTGTTTTCATTTGACTGAGTTGATGTATGTTTCTTTTTACACGGAGTGTAGAATACTAAAGATAAATTAGATTACTTTGTAAGGAGCTTTTGTTATGTGTTTGTGAGCAGTATTGTCAATTGTTCAATCAAACATGGTCAAGGTAGATGTGTCTATTTTTCCCTATTTTAATCCCTTTTACTGTAACAATCATCCTGTCCATGTTTTCATTAAATGTTAAACATTCAACAATTTTCCATTGCTTGAATATTCAAAAGATAATTTCATCGTGAATATTCATATAGCTCATTGCAAATGCAAAGATATATATAAGTTTAAAAGTCGTGTTTTATTAGCAGATGAAAGATACCTATTATTGCACACCTTTTCTGATACAAAATTCTTATTTTGTGGTTAGAAGTTTGAATGTCTTAATGGAGAGAAATTATTGTGATAAAATATTGTCTAAACGCTGACACTCAGTTTTCTAGGTTCCATGTTTTATATGCTATGTACATGTATGAGTGTCCAGTCTTGTAATTTTCATTGTGTATTCCACTGACTTGTCTGGCTGTAAACCAAAAACCTATACATCACATCTAAGGTGTTGGTCTTTGCTGTTAATGGTACCCATAAACTGACATCTGTTGCACTGTATATTGCTTATCACTCGGCTTGTTGTCATGGATGTTTCTATGTTCATGATATGCACACACCTGTACTAACTACCATGCCACAGATAATGTGTAAATGTTGAGTCTGAGATTTATCATGATGAAGTTTGAGTATCAACAGTTATGTAAGGTGAATTTTATTTCCTGCTTGCCTAATGAATACACTGATTCTGTTTTATACTTAAGTAATGATTGATTTTTCATACATGTGCCAATTTACATGACTGGGTTTATTTATTCTTGCCTATGAAACTGAAAGGGTCCCATCGGTGTCACATGAGATTTAAATTCCCAACAAGTGATTAATGGGTGACAAACGAAATTACATAATAGCTAAAAAATCTAATAATATTAGCTATTTACTGTCCTGTAGATAGAGGTGCAGTGTTAAGTCTTATACAACATAATTGTAATATAACAACAACTACTGAAAAGCTTCATTGTTTAGGTAACATTTGTAGCAGAAATCAAAGTTTGTTAAAGCTAAGTTCTTACCAGTTATAGACTGTTATAAAATGTTCTCATGTAGTATATGTCCCCTTTTATTGAACTGCCAATGCTTAAGTTATGTATTTTCTTTTATAAACTCCGGAAATTGTGATTTTCTATTTCATGTTGATATGAATATTCTTACTTAGCAAATGTATGCATGCTTGTTATCTGACATACAATGTTGTCATTTGTGTTACCAAACATTGGCTTTTTTATATCTAGAAAAACTGTTGGTTTTGTGATCTTGTATTCATACGTTTAATCTTGGTTATGAGATTATGTTTGGAAAAAGGTAGAAGAAAAGTTCAACTTTCTGTCAGAAACCTGAGGGTCAAAATGTAGCATTTTGGAAATTTCAGTGTCCAAAGGGTCATTCAGGGGTCAAATGTAACCCTTGTGTTACCTGACGTGTTAGAAAAGGCTGACTTTTATAGAGTTTCTTGTTTTCGTTTTGAAATGATATCATAACTATGACATATAGGGTGACCTCAGTGTAATCTGGTTATTTTCTGGTGTCTAGCCCTATGTTGTTTGTCGGAATGCCTAATAGAATGATCCAATATTCTCTGTTATTTACTTTACACTTGGGAAATAACTTACTAATTGGTTACCATGGCAACATACCTGACATATTTTGTTACATTGTAAAGTCATAGCAAGCATGCATAAATTTGACTCTTTAAGTGCAATGTTTATTTTTTATATAATAATGGTGTTGCACAGTTATTGTCAAGTCATTTCTGATATATTGTACGTACGTCCGTTTGTGGATTTGTCTATGATATATTGTATGTATGTTTGTCTGTCAAGTTGTCTATGTATTGTCAAAGGTACTTGTTTATGCACAATATTTCATTGCAAAAAAACTGACTTTTATAAACTATATGTATTTGTATTGTATGCATATTTACATTATCAAACTTGAGTAAAAATAAAATAAATACAAATACATCACAATGTTGCAGTTTTATTTCTCAAAAAAGGAGCAAACAGAGTTGTCCTACAAATCTGGAATAATGCAGGAATCTGGACTTGGAGTACTAGAAAGAACGCATCTGCAGAAAATAAATAATAGTTGATGTAGTGTGCAGCTTTTTGAACACATTATTCAGAATGATCTTCCTTGATAATGTTTCTATTTCTATAATTTGATTATCTCCCTTTTTATGCCCAGTATCGATAGATCGGGAGGCATATAGTGATTTACCTGTCCGTCCGTCCTTGTTAACCCAAATTGACTGTTTCTTCTTGCATTCTTATGGCTTGCTACAAAGCTTCCATACTTGCAAGGATGTTGTATATGAACACTCCACACGCCTGTATCATCTGACCCCATTTTGTCCTTCACCTTGACCTTATTTTGGACTTATTGAAGGTAAAAATTCTTGGTTAACCCAAATTGACCGTTTCTTCTAGCATTAATATGGCCTGCTACAAAGCTTACATACTTGCATGGATGTTGTATATGAACACTCTCCACTAATTATTTTGCAACTATTAAATTGTCTCCCTTTAAACACTTTATTTACCTTGATTTGTGAAATAAATGGAGAAAACTGTTTGAATGGTAAAACAAAGGAGATGACTAAAATCAAATAATTATAACTTCAAACTAATTTCAAACTACGAGATTGTTGATATTAAATGGGTCTGGTATGAATGATTGGTTGGGTAGTTTACAAATGAATGGAACATATCAGTTCGGTGCATTAGTGTTGCTAGTACATGTAACCTATTTGTCAGGATAAAATGTCACATTGCATTTACTGTTCAGAACAGATGCAATGAAATATGTATATGCTCACATAGAATTGATAAAATATCTCCTTGTGTGCAAATAAACGAAAATATCTTTCCAAGTTTAAATTGAATCGGAAAGATAATATCAACTCTAGAGGAGAAGACATGGCATTTAACAGAAACAGCATAGCACAAAGGGTACAAAAAAGACTAAACAGAGTCTGTACAACCTGACATAAAATCAACAAGAAGATGGTCCTGTCTTTGGTAAGTCAAACCAATCCAACGCCACAGACCTAAATATACAAAGATTGGAAAAATGTACCAAATCTCACAATATCTCACGTCAGTCTTCTGAAAATCACACGAAATCTCGTTTGTTCTTCATACCTTAAATATATTGTTTTAATATATATTGGCAAAAACTTATAAGTTTATGCAATAGATTTATTATTCAGCTTTAAAATGATACCTCATTTATTGAAATCAGGCAAGGAATAAAACAGGTATTCGCAAATAGCCAGACCTACTCTCATTTTAATGGAAATTCCAATTTTATCAGAAAATACCCTGTTTGCCTCATTCAAACATTTGTTTTCTGAATTCTATAAGAGATAGAAAATAATATGTTATATCATGCAGTGGAAGAAACATAGCTTTTCAAAATGAGATATTGGTCATTAAAATAGTATGACAAATAAGTGTTTATGCAAAATATCAGAATCTGCTGCATGCTAGTTTGCATTTTCTCTGTTTTCAATTGAGTGTCCAATCTGTGTACATTTAGGTATTTGGCTTTACGAATGATGGCACATGTCATAAATAAAAAGCTGCCACAAGACAGCAAGTTTGTCTAGACTTTGGTATGACGCGTCCACGAGGCTTACCCAACTTCCCAAAGTACCGTCAAAGCGGATGTTTTAACACTAGTCATTGATGGGGTAGATAGCCAGAATTGGTACCAGCCTTTTTCCTTGCTATGTGTTCAACTTAAAAGGGGGAAGTGGTTACCCTCTTGAGATGGATACAATCAGAAATGAGATTTTAATAGTCACCTATAATGCTCGGCAATTTCGGTTTTTCTCCGGTAAATAAACTGCATTGCATGAAGGGCGATTTGATCAAAAAGATAGTTGACTTCAGCATTTCGTGCCGTCACAGTCACAGGTAACTGTATCATTAATAAAGAGTAACCAAAAAAAATATTTTTGTTATAAAATTTATAATATCTTAGAAAGGTTCATAACACGGGAAATTGACCACACAGTCACTGAGATGCAGTTTGTTTTTAATAAACATTTCATTACTACTGGTGTTATTTCAAATATATTTTCATAATCAGAAGCTAGAGAGCTTCGTCTTTAATTTGATATCAATATTTTAAAAATCCATCCATAAATTATCAATTTCGATGGGATTTTGCATGGAAGTAGTTCTGACGACGTTGTTCAAAAGCAATTACATGTACTTTATGAAGATATCGAAAGCCAATTCTTGTTTTTGATACGATGAAAATCTTGCCCCTTTAGTACAAATGCACATTTCTAAGATACATGTCACATAAATTTTATAACATATCTGTTTACTCTTTATCAATGATACAGTTACCTGTGGTCACAGTGGGAATATATAACCATTGGCATTAAAATTGCTATAAAATTGTGCTCGTTCCAAAATATGAATCAATCAAATTTACGACTGCAGCAGTGCTCACTTTTATACATAAGTACACTAGTTGAACATATAATTATTAACAGTCCTAAATGTATTAATTTATCCATATGACTTTGCTTTGAGTTTGTTTTAACAATTTTGTCATTTATTGGTCAAACCCTGGACAGAATTTGAAACATTAGAAGTACATATGTACTATTGTAATTACGAGCGTAACATACATGTGTATAGACGGTGCCACAACAAGGTACAAACAAATGTACATAGTATTTGATTCACTTGGTTCAAATATATTTTATTTCAGATAACTGTTCAAGATTTTATTTACAAACAATATGATGGTACATGTAAGATAGATAATTACACAAATTAGATTTGATCGAAAGCTTAAAGCGTATTGAGATTATCTCTCGTGAAATAAACAATACAATTCAACAAGGTAGCCCTACATGGTTATGGAACTCATCTCGAATGTTGTGCTCTAGTACGACTAATGCAGACAACAGAAAACATGTATTGAATAATGCATTGCAAATACGAGTGTATATAATAGGTGACATTACAAGTATGATGAAAGGGGGGATAGAGCAGCAAAGAGGTCACTTCCTGTCTAGGGGTCATAGGCTTGAGCCTGATTTGTTTACATACTTGAACTGATAAGAGGTCACTTCCTGTCCAGGGGTCATAGACTTGAGCCTGATTTGTTTACATAACACTTGAACTGATAAGAGGTCACTTCCTGTTTAGGGTCTCGAGCTAAAGCCCCACAACCACCTCGGTATTTTTCCATACCAGAAATAGGTAGGAACGGGTCTGAACTGGATCTTTTGGTGAAGACTGTATTTTTCCGTGGAACAAGACTAGCTAGTACCGGTAGCAAGTACTTGAGAGTAAAATTGTTGAATCTTGTTCCAAATCATATTTATCGCAAGTGTGACAGAGACGATTAAATGTCTGTATAAACATTGTGGTCAGTTAAAAGAATTACATGTACTTGGTTTATTTGATGTTTGTCATTGATAGCCAAATGATGACAAAATATTTAAAACACTTGACACTCTTGCTTCAACACATCTGCATTTTAGCGCTACTATTCGAAAAAATATGAGAACTATTTTTTTTCGGTGGCATTGCTGAAACTTCAATCATGGCTATATTTCAATAACCAAATGCATATTATTGGATTGTTACTTTACACTTAGCCTGCCCGGCTATGTAATCAACCATGTTAGATAACTCTTGATTGATTTTACTTGAGTTATGCCTTGAAATGTAACATATCCGCTTAAGACATCACTGCGCAGTGCGATTTATGTAGAGTTAATGTTAAGGACGATCCGACATGTAGGTGAGGCAATCCTTGTGAAGACACAAGCCATCTTTTTTAATGTTGTTTGTATGATGGACAAAGGTTCTTTATTATGAGACAATTGACAATGTAAGAAATATCAATTGATTTACTATTATGCGGAACTGAATCACTATCCCCCAAGGAAAACATATACTAGTACATGTTTATCTTTCCAATGTATATCGCTACATGAAGAGTTCGAATCGGCTTTTCTAATCATCTTGTCTTTTCTAACACACATGATTGTCTTTGTCCACAACCCAGTTTAAATACCATCATTATTCAATGGAACTGGTGCAATAACTATATTATGATTTTGATTGGATTTTTGCGCCTTTTTACTTAGACTTTGCTCGGTAAAAGTTTTGCATGTAAGATACTATGAAGGTAATATTTGAATGAGGAATCTCTCATCACTAGACAATATGCTAAAACGGGTTAATGATGTTGTCCGTCCCTCCTCCGTAGGAGTATTTACAGTGAGTGAACGAGGAATCCCTCCTCCTTAGACAATAATGTTAAAATGGGTTAATGAGGTGGTCCCTCCTCCCTTGGAGAAGTTATAACAAGTGGATGAGGACCCGCTTCCATTGACAGTGTGCAAAATCTGGCATAAGTTTTGTTTTCTTCTGTGGAAACGACATATTATTGAACAGGAATATTCTGTTATGAGTCTCTCATACTAGTTATTTTATTACCCAAATATAATAATATAATATACAATTATATACATTATACAAAGCATATGCATGGATAAAGGGGTCGAGCCACATGTAGTATGTCATACTGATACATGCACTTGTATTTTGGATCCCTTTTGAAGTTTTAGCCGAGGAAGAGGGAGGAGGAGCAATGAGGAGGGGATGAAGGGATTAGGAGGGGGGAGTACCGGAAGTAAGTACTTGAGAGAAAAAAACTAGTCAGAACCGGTTCCGACTTTATAGTACATTTGTATATAAATACATAGGTTTACACTTGTAATCATATTGTACAAGTATGTAGAAAATCTGTACAGCCGACAGATCAGCTATTACAGTTAATGCTGTATTGCAGCTTTATATCTTGTATAAATAGTCTGGGTAGTTTAATAATAAACTGATAATAGGCTCAACAAATTTGAAGTGTTTGAGGGCATCATCTTGAAACATTTGTAAGACATTTTAAGTGATTAATTGCGGTACAAGTTTGTATTGAGGGGTCAATTAAGTTTAGCGAATGCTGACGTGTGTGGGTGTGTTTGTGTGTAGAAGAGGGTATAGACTGATCATAGACTATAGTTCAATTTTGAACCCTGAGCCATGACCTATCCGACTAGTCCATGTCTATAATTATTATGACTGAAGCTACAAAAGTCGCTTGTCATCAAATCGTAAATCTTTTGTTGGAGACACTCAGAATTAAGTAATTGAATTATTTTCATATTTATATTGTGTGAAAATCAGTATTTAGCGGCTCCATACCCATACCTCACTATATTTTCATGGCTACGACACGCAGCAATATTATATGTCAACAGTATGAGCACACAGTCATGATGGTCTCATTCCGCGTTGCACAATACAAAGAGTAAGGGCGGAATTCCATGTCTCCACGTCCGGGTTGCGCATCCGCCAAAAACGAAATGATTGAAAGCTGTCGGGTCTATTCCATGTCTCGGCGTTTCGCGCCCGCATGCGTCGTCCGCATAACGTGTCCGCAAAAGATCGCTCGGTGAGCGATTTTTAACGTATGCGGACACATTTCACGGATAGCACACGAATGGCAAACTTGGTCTTAATTTGTAGTATACTGTATTTTGAAAGGACTTTATGTAACAAATAATTCGGCGCGGTCATGTTAATTGTATCCTCCAGATCGGCCCAACAACTTAACTTAAGCAACTTGATCATTTTGTTCCAGAAGTAACTATTTACTATTAATTGTACTTGTCCATAGCAACAACATAATTATGTTCAACACAAAATTTTGTGTTTCAAGTGTTTCAAAACTAATACTCATCATAAGACGTTAAGCTCATTGCTAATATAGTAGGACAACGTTTTCAAAAATAAGGTCAGTTAGCGGATACATGGGATAGGGTATCCGTGCCCGTATGCGGACACATGGAATACCGGCCTAAGAGCTAAAACTTCGTCCAGTTTGTTCCAATCAGCAGCACGTACTATCCAAAGTATTTTATATGACAGAATATCAAGCAGTCTGTTATATTTCATTTTATATTTCATACATAAAAACAAATTCATGAATATGTTTGAAAATATTTATTTTCAATTTAATATTTAGCATGCAATGTTTACATTTGCTTAAGTGTTGACATTGATTACACACGACGTTCTAAATAAAATGTAGCACATTTTTTATTCAATCTAGTCATCATTACGTTGTTAATTTTAACACAACCATAGCACGCACTTATCTTGACAGATATATCATATGTACAATGTATAGCTTCCATGAATGAGTAATACGACAGTTATCAGCATTATCAGTATAGTATTATTCGTATTTGTTATTCCCGTCTTCTTCGGAGCTACTCGTACTGTCGTCTTCTTCACTACCCTCCTCCATGTCCTCAAGTTCAGGCAATGGGTATTGGTCCATCACACTCTCCATGAGATATTTCCTCTTTTTTTACAGCGTACTTAATCGCTTCATCTTTGGAGAATTGGTCTTCTTCCCTCAGTCGCTTTGCAGTTCCCATAATTTTTTGATGTATCGGATTTCTACGAAGTGCATTCATTTTTTGGATGAAATCAATATAACATTGTCTGAGTTGTTTATTATATAAGTTTTTCATGTTCTCAAACGTTTTGTCTCGAATTTCTCCAGGAGTGCTGTCTGAATCGTTTTTGCGACATTCCTTAGCCTTTTCATTAAAGCTATAATGCACATGTATTTAATCTGCCTTAGTGTAAAACATTCATTTCAACATCTGAATTCATGCCTCTAAAAGTATACGGATTTTTTCTCACCTTTTTTGACGTTTAATTTTCATTTTACAATTCGTATATATTCAATTAGGTGGTACAACGTGTCAATTAACCAGTTTATTTAACAAGTGTCATAGGAATGACATGATTCTTCATTTTTATGTCTCACCTGTTCGATTATTATAATTTTAAATTATGCATGAGCTTATGACATTTCACTTTTAATTATTTTAATGCATGTATTACTTTCCAAATCGGCAATAAAGTCAAAGTTTCAAATCTCTAAAATCATAATAAAGTATGCATACAGGAAATATAGCGGTTATAGAAATATAGCGGTTATAACCCTTCACGCGAATGTACCACTTTTATTACCCCACATGCTGTGACAATCGCAACGGGGCGCGTCATAAAACAATTAACAATGCGCAAATTAAATATGTGTATTACTTTTTTACTAAAAAAAAAATGATACCTGTTTTAAAAAACCGTAAAAAGGGGGCAGATCTAATTATCACATTTCTGATATCAAAACACCAATCTGACGGGAAGAAATTAAACTATGAATCAAGTTTGCACAAAATATATTCCCCGGGAAACAAAAGAACTACGGACAAGAAAGTAACCAAGTTTGATATCAAATCCGTTCATTTCCTTCTTTGTTCAATGTGAGTGATAGTCATGTTAAAAACCTTTAAAAAGGGGGTTGATCCCATAAAGATACAACTATGAAATTTAGTGCATTATATTGTAGACATATCAAACTACAAAATATGTTTGCACATAAGAAATATCTCAAATAGTTATTATCATATGGACAACTTTACGTGGAGCCCCCATGCCTTCCAATGGTAAAAAAATTGTCACATGTGCGAATTCAAATGGGACAAATAGTTGGATATGCATTTCATCACCTTCATCGTAAGCAAGATCTATGAAGTATTTCCATATGTCAATATAGTTCTTGTGTTTATGATTAACAACGGAGTCTTTTGGGGTTTTGGTGTCACTATCTGTTTCATAACCAGAGTCCTCATCACCACCCTCAACTTTCTCCTCCTCCTCCACATCATCATCAGTATTATCACCATCAGCATCCTTTAAGCTATTTCTATATCGATCGAAAATAGTCCATGATTTACTGTAGTCAGTTGCTTCATCTGACGAATTTCCATTCTTTGAACCATTTTCAGACATACTGTCGTTATGTGTATGTTGTAAATGTCTTTTTAGATTATCTTTTCTTCCAAATTCTCTATTGCAGTAAGGGCATGTGTGAACCATGGTGACAAGTTTTAAAATGACAAAAACATTTAGAGTGCATCCGATTTTATAGTCTGCTCCCCTCCTCCTCCTCCTCCTCCGCCTCATTGCTCTCCCTCCTAATCAATTCATCCCCTCAACCCCCGCCTCATTGCTCCTCCCCTCCTAAACCCTTCATCCCCTCCTCCTTGCTCCTCCCTCTTCTAATCCCTTCATCCCCTCCCCTCCTAATCCCCCTCCCCCTGCCTCATTGCCCCCTCCTAATCCCTTCATCCCCTCCACCCCAACCTCATTGCTCCTTCCCCTCATAATCACTTCATCCCCTTCCCCTCCTCCACCGCCTCATTGCCCCCCTCATAATCACTTCATCCCCTCCTCCCCCGCCTCATTGTTCCCCCTCGTAATTCCTTCATCCCCTCCTCCCCCGCCTCATTGCTCCCCCTCATAATACCTTCACCCCCTCAATAAAATAACTAGTATGAGAGACTCATAACAGAATATTCCTGTTCAATAATATGTCGTTTCCACAGAAGAAAACAACACTTATGCCAAATGGAAGCGGTCCTCATCCACTTGTTATAACTCCTCCAAGGGAGGAGGGACCACCTCATTAACCCATTTTAACATTATTGTCTAAGGAGGAGGGATTCCTCGTTCACTCACTGTAAATACTCCTACAGAGGAGGGACGGACAACATCATTAACCCGTTTTAGCATATTGTCTAGTGATGAGAGATTCCTCATTCAAATATTACTTTCATAGTATCTTACATGCAAAACTTTTACCGAGCAAAGACTAAGTAAAAAGGCGCAAAAATCCAATTAAAATCATAATATAGTTATTAACCAGTTCCATTGAATAATGATGGTATTTAAACTGGGTTGTGGACAAAGACAATCATGTGTGTTAGAAAAGACAAGATAATTAGTAAAGCCGATTCGAACTCTTCATGTAGCGATATACATTGGAAAGATAAACATGTACTAGTATATGTTTTCCTTGGGGGATAGTGATTCAGTTCCGCATAATAGTAAATCAATTGATATTTCTTACATTGTCAATTGTCTCATAATAAAGAACCTTTGTCCATCATACAAACAACATTAAAAAAAATGGCTTGTGTCTTCACAAGGATTGCCTCACCTACATGTCGGATCGTCCTTAACATTAACTCTACATAAATCGCACTGCGCAGTGATGTCTTAAGCGGATATGTTACATTTCAAGGCATAACTCAAGTAAAATCAATCAAGAGTTATCTAACATGGTTGATTACATAGCCGGGCAGGCTAAGGGTAAAGTAACAATCCAATAATATGCATTTGGTTATTGAAATATAGCCATGATTGAAGTTTCTGCAATGCCACCGAAAAAAAATAGTTCTCATATTTTTTCGAATAGTAGCGCTAAAATGCAGATGTGTTGAAGCAAGAGTGTCAAGTGTTTTAAATATTTTGTCATCATTTGGCTATCAATGACAAACATCAAATAAACCAAGTAATTCTTTTAACTGACCACAATGTTTATACAGACATTTAATCGTCTCTGTCACACTTGCGATAAATATGATTTGGAACAAGATTCAACAATTTTACTCTCAAGTACTTGCTACCGGTACTAGCTAGTCTTGTTCCACGGAAAAATACAGTCTTCACCAAAAGATCCAGTTCAGACCCGTTCCTACCTATTTCTGGTATGGAAAAATACCGAGGTGGTGGTGGGGCTTTAGCTCGAGATCCTAAACAGGAAGTGACCTCTTATCAGTTCAAGTGTTATGTAAACAAATCAGGCTCAAGTCTATGACCCCTGGACAGGAAGTGACCTCTTATCAGTTCAAGTATGTAAACAAATCAGGCTCAAGCCTATGACCCCTAGACTGGAAGTGACCTCTTATCTCATTGCTGCTCTATCCCCCCCCCCTTTCATCACAAGTATATTAATATTCATACCTTTGGCTTGATAATACTGAAAAATACAAAGACTCGGAAAACAACAGCAAGGTAATGAATGATAAATGCTAAGAAGAACATGTGCATACAAATTGCATAGCGACATCAACTGTACATAATCAAAACACTTTGCCTGAAAACTATGTTCAGTTTTAAGTGCACTTTGGACCACGTCAATAGTTTCAAATTGAAAGTGCCCTTCAACCCACTTGTAATTTGTGAACGTCAAATTACACAGGGATAAGGTCCAAGCTTTGCAGTAGGAAGAATGTCTTCCATCTGTTTCAGTCGAATGTTGTTTCACGTTTATTATTAAGTGCACATGCTCATGACTTCACGTACACAAGTTATTACGGTTCTGTAACCGCACGTGTTGTCCTCAAAGAGTTAACCATCCGTCAAACCATCGGTACCGATGTCCTTGTCTGCGACATTCCGGAGTTTCCTCTGCAAATTTCACAATAGCATTCCGGAGTTTCCTCTGCAAATTTCACAATAGCATTCCGGAGTTTCCTCTGCAAATTTCACAATAGCATTCCGGAGTTTCCTCTGCAAATTTCACAATAGCATTCCGGAGTTTCCTCTGCAAATTTCACAATAGCATTCCAGAGTTTCCCCTGCAAATTTCATAATAGCATTCCGGAGTTTCCTCGGCAAATTTCACAATAGCATTCCGGAAATTCCTCTGCAAATTTCACTATAGCATTCCGGAGTTTCCTCTGCAAATTTCACTATAGCATTCCAGAGTTTCCTCTACGAATTTCACTATAGCATTCCGGAGTTTCCTCTGCAAATTTCACAATAACATTCCGGAGTTTCCTCTGCATTTCACTATAGCATTCCGGAGTTTCTTCTGCAAATTTCAAAGTTCGTTCATCGAAACTACGACAGGTTTGTACCGTAGTAGTTGAGCTTCCACAACTGTCTGGATCGTTATTCGTAGGTTGGTCATCATTTAAGAACTTTTGGCACTGTGCTGACGTTTGTTTTATGCGTTCCAAATTTTTCATTTGTTCGAGTTTTGTCAGAAAGGATGACGATAAAAACTCAGATATCTGCATGTCCATGACTTTGTTCTCATTTCTTCTGTAAATATGACCTGCAATAAATGCCGTGATTCCAACACTGTATGTAACCAAAGTTATCACAACAAACAGCATCGCTCCCTTATCATCGCTGTCTCTGTCATAGTGTCCTAGTGTTGTCGTGTTGGGCGCAATATCTTGAATAGGGGTCAGTGTACGCGAAATATCTGCAGTATATTCAAAAGTTGTCATATTGTTTAATAAATTCATTAGCGTATCTTTAAGTCGATTTTCTCAATGAAATTGTCGCAATTATTAAAAATATTCCGTATGAATGTAGATACAAATATATTAGAAAAAATACACGTACAGTACTATCAACGATTTATGAAACACTAACGAAATTGTATACAATTGCACTGTGCATATCGTGGTCCAGCACCGCTTTTGCATGTACATTATATTGTTGAGATAATCTATCTATCTACCCTCACAATGATTGTAACACATTATGATAAAACAGTTATATACCCTTACTCAAAATGTCATAGCACTTCTACTCTAAATGTCAATTATTCTCACAAGTATTATGTTAGAGCTCGTATGAATAAATTTGTTTCATCAGCCAATTAAGATAATTACAAACAGAAAACGATTAATAAATAACAAATTATCAAGTCTAATATTAGCATTTACTCGTATTGATTGGAGTGGCGCGTAGAGTAGTACATCAGAAATATGATGAACAGATGTCGCACATACACAGTATGAATATAATTTATGACAATTTGTAATTTAAGTATAATATTTATCGATTGTGGAATGACAGATGTTGTCTTCTGATTGTAATTTTGTTAATAAATATGTTCACGGATGTGACATTTATTTTGTAGTAGTAAACTAAGTAAATGTTGCAGATGCAAAGCGTGATGTCCACATTGACTTTACTCCTACAACTGCTTTATTAATGTGTTTCTTTTCATACAACCGAATACTATCTTTAATTAAAATTCCAATACTAGTAATATTTTTGTTCTTATACTGGTAGTTAATGTGCATCGTTCCGCAAAACAAGATCTTGTTTATACTAAACAGCTGTCCAATGTGCAGTAACAGGGACCGTATACATCGCTGGCTTGGAATGTGAAGATAGTAAGTGCGACCTACGACCTTATAAGACTCAGGCGTCATTAGAAATCTTCATCACAATGCGCTTCTTATCAGCTGATTTTCATGAAAATCGGAACAGGTCATGTTGACCAAACTGAAGTTCCAACATAATACTGCTGCACCATTTGAAATCCCCATCACAAGAACCTTATACACAAAGGAAGAGCAGCACGCTTCTCCACAAGTCGATACAACAACAACAACAACAACAACAACAACAACAACAACAACAACAACAACAACAACAACAACAACAACAACAACAACAACAACAACAACAACAACAACAACAACAACAACAACAACAACAACAACAACAACAACAACAACAACAACAACAACAACAACAACAACAACAACAACAACAACAACAACAACAACAACAACAACAACAACAACAACAACAACAACAACAGTGTTTCAGATATGTTATCTGACCTGAAATGGGAATCTCTGAAGTCACGACGCCAAAAGCTACAGCTGACTATGCTCTACAAAATAGTCAAGAACCTCGTAGAGATAGATTCTAACCCATACCTCACAACAACCAAAAGTCGACCAAGATTCACACACGACACCCGAGATTCCTGCCAAACTCTACATCAACAGACACCCTCAAGTACAGCTTCTTCCCCAGATCCATACCTCTGTGGAACAAGCTACTAGTACCAGCATCTATTGCTGAGGCTCATTCCTTGGCATCCTTCAAGAATGAGCTAGCCAACATGACCTTCTTAAGGGACCCTCCTGCACAATTACAAAGATAGGCTCGAGCTATGCCAGCGGGGTCTTGTACCCTGGTACCGCCACGGAAGCTGGCTTGGTCTTGTCTTGATGGTCGAAAGTAACTTTACATAACTTTTTCTATAACTTCATTTCTTTTTACTTTAACTGCAACTATTTGTCCGTGTCTATTCTTCTATCTTTCCTATCTTACTGTTTAAGAAATATCAATATTGTGGCCGGGTAATGTTCGAAATAATCCCTATGTTATCCCCTCACTGTATCGTTTTGGTATGTTTTAAGCAGGTAATGACCTAAACTAATATTTAACCTGATACGAACCAAACATCATCATTGTTCTGAGGCTGTAAGAGTTTTCGTTTTGCCAATAAATGCATTTTGTTATCCTATATACGTTTTTTTCAAAATGACGCGTTTTTGACTATTCGGACGTTTCTTTACTTTTGGAGTTACGAGTATTAAGTTACAATGTACTATTTACTTCAAAATGAGACATGTCTTTGTCAATGCCTTTTGATGGTCGTAGAATTTATTCCTGTAATTTTCTGTTGTTATATTTCACAGAGTCTGTCATTTACTGTACCATACTCTAAATTTCACATGACGTTTACGTCACGTCACGTTCGACAAAATCGATACCATGTACTTTCAAATTCAACGGTTGTGCTCCAATTATACAAGTACCCTTCTTTTAGCAATCAAAAACTTTAAGCATAACCTTTTGTTTATTCATATTATGAATGTCTAAAATGCTTAAATGTGGCTATGTTTCATTTTTGCAGCTATTTCTGTTTGTCGACTCATGTTTAAAATGTCAGTCGGCGTTACGTTAACGTAAGCTTACTTCCGCATTCTATAAATCCATGGAAACGGTTCCCATCAGAACGGAATCCAAGCGAACATAATCCACAGTTCCTAAATTTAGTACTGTACCTCCGTTCCAAATTTCGTAATATTTCGCTTGTTAAAAATAAAAATACGCAATACTTTCTGACCGGAACGAAATTTCTTTACACCTTTAGATGTAGATGTATAATCCGTATCTTTTTTAACAAACACCATCAGAGATCTACAGATACGAGAGAACAAATCCCAGCTCGATCTCAAACGAAATACAGACGGATAAAGATGTAGATGGATAGCATGTATTTATATGTTTTAAGTCGGCAACCAATTTTATCACAAGGGTTGCTATGAGATGGACTCTAGCAGGAAAGAAGATATACGGGGTTGACTATATGAGAATGTGGAGAAGGTCCACTTGGAACCAAGTGGACCATTTAACTGTAAGTAGAGTATGTTGACGTCATTTTCAAATGTTTTGTGATAGCCTTAGGGGTATACCAGATGGAAGGATTGGAGTAGTCTCTATGTAGGTCTGTAAGTATTTATGAGGATGTTCATAAAACACGCCAGCTGCCTTGGGCTCGCATAGATTAGCACACATTTATCATATGAAGACGTATAAGCACAATTCTGTCATTTATTCAGAGTAGATCTACCTTAGTTCTTATATATACGTGATTTCATTAATGTACAGAACATTACCATATACTCCCAACTTTGAACAATGTAGATGTAGGTCTAAATACTCCCTAGTTGATATTGAAGATGGTCAAACCACGTCTACAAGCTGTGTTAGCACAAACGATACGTACACATGCATAGATGAAATTTCCTATGGTGATTTCACGAGGCTGTAATACAAAGGGTATTGATGCATATTTAAAATGTTGGTGTTTGTCTTAAATACCTCATACATATTTTTGAGATATCAGCTATTTAAAGGCAAACACAACTTGCATAAAAAATATCTGTCAATACCCAGTGGGGCATGCTGATACTGTATAAAACAGAATCTATATTTTTACCAATCTTGTTACGCAAAAAAGATCGTAACAAATCGGCAAGGGAAGACAGCACTCAAAATAAACAGCTGAGCGCACGTTATTTTAGATATCTAAGTCATAAAATACACATAAATGTGTTGTCAATCATAAAAATGGTTTAACATTGTCAAAATCTAGTCATTTAATTGCTTTTTGTTACTAGCTATCATAATAACGCTTTAATTTAATTATTTCACACTTTTTCCATATTGTGTTAATACAAACTACTACATGTAATCTTTCTTTATCTGTCTTACCAGTAAATCCGTCAGCTTCTTAGACCGTTCCATCGGAGGCCAATAGTAATCAGCCAATCAGATTGCAAAGCGCCCCGTTTGAACGAGATCAAAATCGATCAGGTCGCGGACACCGGTCTAAAAAATGTCCGGGGACAATATAAAAGTGGCCATTCGGGTCAGACGTCTCATAGAACGGTAATTGAATGTAGTGACAACAAAGTTACTTCCCGATCAATCATATTTACGGTAGAAAATATGTAATATTTGAAATGACAGTTGAATCGGCCTCGGTCTTGTTCGACCCACTCTTCTCTCTTAGTCTCAATCTATCTATATCCTTCTTTCCTATGGTTTCATCCTTTCCTATGGTTTCAGCCACCCCCTTATTTTGAAAAATATAGCCCAAAGAGTGGAAATTTTTACTCCAGTATGTGGATAATTTGCATGAAACTAGGATACACTTCCCAATATTGTTTATGAAATTAAGCCGTTTTAAGTGATTTTGTAACAAAAAGTAGAAAAAATGTGACTTTTTTTGTGGGCCTCTTGAAAAAACAGGGTGCTTCACTCTCTGCAGGCATTGGGTGTAAATAAATTTATGTAAAACATTAGTTGACATGTTGATACATTACCTAAAAATATTTCACTTTGAATCCTTCAAAAAATACAATTTCTTGGACGTTCAACTAGAGTGGCCGAAACCATAGGAAACACTATAAAATTAAGACAAACCTACCCCTGGTCAGTTAAATAGCTATATTTTTACAAATAGACTACCCAGACCAAATAATTTGGTCAATTTGTTAAGATAAAAGACTAACTAAAACACTCTAAACATTTTTCAAGCTTGCAAAAACATATTTTGGCAAACATAGGATGTTGATTCTTAAGTGGCTGAAACCATAGGAAAAGAGGATACTGCCCAAAGCCTCTTTCGAGTATAATGGACAGGTGTGTCTGGCATTATCCGGTTATCAGGGAATCTGTATCACACCTATGTCTCTTCATTGATTTTAAGTCTGCCCTTGTCAGACACACCTGTCCATATTGCTGCACAATCGGGCACATTTACACATTTACAACTTTACACAAATAGCGTAAATTGCTATAAAATGCAATTCATCAGATTGTATACGGAACCCAGGTCTTAAATGAGATTGTGCGGTAAACTTTCATTGTAAAGTAAGACTTAGTTCTGGATACCATAACTTAAACGTTTTTTTATTTATACCAGAGCTACAGATAAGGTTTTAGTCAATTGGGTATTTTACTACCGAGTTTCAATTTTGATTGGGTTTTGACAAATTTTAATTGGGTATTTAATAAAACTCAAAAGGGTAAATAAGCTTTTATGTACAATTTTTCACTATAACATCCTTTTCTATTTGGTTATTTCAAATTGTTTTTGCTTTTTCTTAATTCCTCATATCAAAATCTATTGGGTTTTTAAGAAAATCAATTGGGTAATTACTCCAATATGCAGCTTATCTGTAGCTCTGACTGATGCCACCTTTTGGAATGATCATTGTCAAAGACTTTGGACTAAATGAGACTTAAGAATAAGATACATGTATTAATTATGTCCAAACATCCTTCAATTTCTGTCATTCAGATTCACACTCGTTTGTAATGATCATGAACTTTGTGTGCTTTTGTTTTCAGAGAGTTGTTGTCTGGTCTGAAATCACATTGGAATGTAAATGAGAACTCTATCTGCTGTTTGGAAAATGATGCCAATGGACGAAAAATTCCACCATATAGCTTTGGTAATTCAGTCAACTAAATTTATATTCATTAATAAAAGGATTGAGATATCACTCAGTCTCTGACAGGAACTTTTGCATCTATCAGACTTGGCTGATTTATGACATTCCAATATTTGCTGATAAAGGAAAATTTACCCCATTTTATGTTTCTAGATGAAATAATCACCAATTTTTATAGCCAAATTGAAAAAAAATAACACCAATTTCATAAAATTCTTACAATTTGTGACATTATCCTCTGATTTTTGTGGACCCAAGGTTTTAATTTTAATTCATTGTTTTCTGTTGAAATGTTGTTTTATCATTATCTTTAGATCGTGTTTTTGATGACTCCACTGTTACCCTGGATATATTTGAAGAAGTTTGCAAGCCAATTGTTGACTCCGCTCTTGGAGGGTTCAATGGTAAGTTTTATTAGCCCAATTTTGAAGAGGAATAGTCGACAAATTGTTCAGTTTAAAAATGTTTGATTTAGCTTGACTTTCAAATAAAGGTCAACATATTTTAATTTAAACATATACAGTGATTTTGTTCGCTTCTTTGGGAAAGGGTCCCGGCCCGTTCAGATTGGGAATTTTCGCGTCGTGACAACTTAAAATTGGGAATTTCATAAAGCAGAAAGGTCAAATAAAACAGAAAAAGAGATTACATGTGACTGTTTACTGGTTTCTGTAAACTTTTATGCTTGACCTTGTGTTAAAAATGTTCATAACTTTGTCATTTTATGTCCGATTTTGAAATAATTTGTTTTTCAAATGTTCATTGGGAATTTCTGCCTTCAAATTTGGGAAATTTATAGCCTTTTTATGCCCCCGTATCGATAGATCGGGAGGCATATAGTGATTCACCTGTCCGTCCGTCCGTCCGTCCGTCCGTCCGTCCGTCCGTCCTGGTTAACCCAAATTGACCGTTTCTTCTAGCATCATTATGGCTTGCTACAAAGCTTCCAAACTTGCATGGATGTTGTGTATGAACACTCTCCACACGCCAGTATCACCTAACCCCATTTTGACCTTCACCTTGACCTAATTTTGGACTTAGACTTATTTATGGACAAGGCTTCCACAGGGGGCATAAGCGTTTATTGAACGCAGTCTTGTTTAGATTGGGAAGGTACCGTTTACCGGTAGCAAACAAAGAAGGAAAAAATTCACTGATATATTATTACCAGATAAGTTCAATCAACATTATATACAGTATATATTATACACAATAAAAAGCTTATCTGCCAACTGGTGCAACCACATATTCTTTCAACATACATGGAGTGTTCTGTAAGATCTGGTACTGTTGCTATGAATGTTAAGAGATTATTAACTTATGATACAGTAAAGTTCCGCTATTAAGGCCACCACTAGGACCGACATAAAGTAGTCTTATTATAGAGTCGGTCTTATTAGGGAGACCGACCAAAATAGCTGAAATATTGAACTCCTATACATGTGATATACCGACAGCACTCTTGTTGACGCATTTTAAATATTCATATGTACATGTATCTTAGTGCATATTGTATTTATTAATGATTGAGGATTATTAACTGTAAAAATGAAAACGTCATGTGATTCATATATATATATTGAATAAATGATAGATATTTGTAACAGTTGTTTTCATTTTTCCTGACCTATGACCTCTATGTACATGTACAATGCATACTGTAAAAATGAAGCATGTATACCCATGGCCATTAAAAGCTGCAATACTTTTTTTAATTATTCTGAAATTTATTAATTTGCACTGTACAACCGATACAGCACTAGTTTGACCGTTATTTAACAAACTAGTTGATCTGTATAAAGACCACGTACGTACGTGGTGTGGTCTTTATACGGGGTCTTTTTTGTCAAATTTTGTCTTATTTATAAGAATTACATTAAGTTATGATTTTGTAGCTGTGTAATTTGATGTACAAACGCGCTAGGCTAATTAACAGTTAAAAATAATTATTTACATGAATTAACGACGTCCAAAATTACGCATCATCCGAAAACGTGCGACTAACAGCCATCGGTCTTTATTCTCCACAAATCTTTAATTATGGTTGAGTTAATTGTCGCCGATAGTTTCAATCGATCTATTGTCATTGATAAACAATAGAATTTCGTTTTATTCCCTGCGTATACACCAACAAGTGTCAATTTATCAGTAAACATGTTTATTGTTTACACCTCGCTGATTGCCGTAAACGAGTCTCCGTGTCGTAAAATTAATTATACAAAATGACACGCGCGGTATGTGGTCTGTATATCGAGACCTAAAACTGCAATAAATTGGTCGTTGGGACCCGAAATACTGGTCGTATTACGTAATATCGAGTCGGTCGCATTATCGGGACCTGCGACCATTGAAATATAGAGCAAAATAGTCGGGACCACGAAAAAGTGGTCGTATTACGCGAACAATCGGATTATCGGACCGGTCGTTAGACAGAACTTTACTGTACTTCTAATTGTATGTCATACTTGAAGTATTGTATGGGCTAATGTTTAAAATGTTACAATTGTATGATGCATGTTATTGTTAAAGTAATGCAGGTTATGCCTGTAATATTAAGTGTTTTCTTTTATTACCTACACTGTCAATATGTTGATACATAAAAGCAAAAGTATGGCCTTTTTGATCGAATTGATGCCATAGTTCTTCAACTTTTTATCTTTTCAGGCACATTATTTGCTTACGGGCAAAGTTCCTCAGGGAAGACCTTCACAATGTCTGGGAGTAGAATGCAGCCCGGTATTATATCATTGGCTACAGATGAGATATTTTCTCGCATTCAAAATGTAAGTTCAGTTTATGTTTTGTAATCTCATGTTATGTACATTTACGCAGGCCTCTATAAATCCACTCATCCGCTCGTCCTTCACAATTTTTTCCTTTATTTATATAGCAGGACAAGTAAGATTTTGGGGTTTTCTTCGTTGTCTATATTGCAGGATGAGTGCTTTTAAAAATATTTGTTGAGGCCTGTTACAGTAATTGGATTTATTTTGGTGATAGTATTTTAAATGGGGGTCTTGTTATTTGCTCATGCCTAGGATTGTAAATAATGCATTGATGACTTCTTTAATCTTTTGTAAACATTGAAACAACTCACGGAGGTGTGAAATATTGGTGGATATATTAATCATATGACCCCTAAAGAATCTTTTGACCCCTAAATTAGTCAATTTAGTGTAACTCAAGGTATGCCATGCTTCTCTTTGCGTACATACATGTGTATGAAATTAGCACATGTTCCTCTTGAAAGCACTGCTTTCAACATACTGTTACAATTTTAGATATAGGGTATAGCAGGGTAATTGCATTTCAATACTTTAGGTGTTTTGGGTAGCTTAACCAGGAAGAGGGTTGTAGTTGGTGCTGTTTAATTGGATTAGTCCATGTACTTACACTGACAAGTTAATCTCTATGATATATCATATACATCTACTTAGGGTTGAGTGTGGCCGGGGTATTATTGTAATTGCTGAAGATTGATCACACAGTATAGTTCATAACTAATTGGACTATCACCAATTTTACTGCCGCTACTTTACTGCCGGAAATTCTCTGCCGAACATTTACAGCCAGAACTTTCCTGCCGCTACTTTACTACCGTAAAAATGAGTGCCGCAACTTTTATCTCTATATAAGAGGGAGGGAAGTTTGAAAGAAAAAGAAAAAGAAAGGAATAACTTATTGCCGTCTTCTTATTGTCAAAACTGATAGTTGCTGTGAATATTATCCCATCAAATAATATCTTACTGACTAATTCAAAGTAGAATTTACTTGGACTTATAAATTGTATGATTGAATGATCTGTATAAATGTGAAATAAAGAGTAGTGGAATACAACGTCTTTGTGATTCAAGTAAATCTTGTGGTGGCAGCGGAAACGTTTACCATGATCACCTTCTCACTGTACTAGTGTAGTGGAAATACTACAAAGGGTGCGGTGCAAGAAAGGTTGCAATACTCATGAATACCAATTACATATGATAAACTGGTACTTCATTGAAACTTCTTCATATAAAGAAGTATTGTGCATGTTTAACCTTATCTTATTATAACAGATACCAGACAGAGAGTTCCTGATTAGAATTGGTTACTTGGAGATCTACAAAGAAAAAGTCTCCGATTTATTAACAACAGAAGACACAAATCTAAAGCTTCAGGAAGACACAGTATGTAAAATAATGTTGTTGGGAATTTGTGATTTTGTAAACATCTTAACTTTCAACAGTTATTTTATTTTGTTTTGTTCTTATTAATCACCCTCTGACATTATCTTTGGTGAGGGGATATATTGTTTCACACATGTTTTTCGGTAGACCAAATGGTTGCTAATCAATAGCTCAAGAACTGTTGATGATCTTCAAGTTTAACAGCCAGAACCCAATTAGTAAGTTTATCACAGTAACTGCTATGAATACTTGTAAGACCAAAACAGATCAATATTTCTAAACTATTTTTTGCCCCTACCTAAAATTATTTACGACATTTTGCTCCAGTACATTGATTTTGCAGCATAAAGAATAAATTAAATAATTTAAAAAAAATGTTTGTCCTACCTACCCTAGTTTCTCAGTATGTGACTAGAACCACAACATTCATTTGTTTTGGCCTAATTTATGAAAATTTGTTTGTCATTGTCTCATACAGTAAAGGAGACCTATATATGCTTTTACAGGATCATAATATACAAGTTGTTGGAATTACTGAGGAAGTTGTCAAAGATGGGAACAGTGTCTTTGAAGTGCTGAAAAAAGGAAATGGTAAATAAATATGTATATTCAGTGTTTTGAAAGTTGAACTGCATTCTCACAGCTATCTCTATGACCACCATCTTTGATGAGGAGGTTAATTGCTTTTTAAAACATCATACTGTTGGGTAGATCAAATAGTTTCTGTTCAATATCTCGAGAATGCTTAGACTAAAAATCCTTAAACTTGACAAGGAGAATTGTCAGCAACATTAAATAACTCCTATTTGCTATTAATTTTTGGACCCAAATTTTTTAATAATCCTGCCCCGAGATTAATTTAAAAAAGAGATAGTTCAAGCAAGTTCATGAAATTTAACCATATTTCAGCAAATCGTCACACTGCTGAGACCAAACAGAATGACAGAAGTTCAAGGTCACATTGCATCCTCAGATTTGTGAGTAAAACAATTATATATGTTTATCATTTGCTATCAATGCATTATACAGATTTATCAGTGAAAATAACAGTGAAATTTATTATTATCATTTTATAAGTGTTATTTTCACTGTTTTAGAAGCTGGTTTCATTGCCATACAGAAAAAGAAAGTAACATCAGTCGTGCTTCAAATTATTCGTAACGCCATTATGGCGGCATAATTGTCACCTCGCGACGTTCTAATTTCATCTTCATTTTCCAATTAAGCCTATTACTGTACCATTATATATGAGAAATTGAAGCATATAATAAACAGAAAATTTGTTGATTTTTGGTGAACACAGAAAATTAAATTCAGTCCAATGTCAGTAAAATATCAAAAGTATTACTGCCATTATTTCAGGTGATTGAAAGCAGAAAAGTCGGTCATGAAGATGATGCAGTCATGGTGTCCAATTTGGTAAATAGTTCTCTTCATACTATGATTACATATGATCAAACTTTTTGTGTCTAGCTTGACTGTGTAGTAATTAAATGTCTTCTATGATGCTGTATCTGAAATTATGTACGCTAGATTTGTATACATGAAGGCTTTTGTTCAGTATTTGTTGCCACTGTTAGGAGAGCGACACCTTAACTCACTCTTAAAAACACTTTGTATATTGACCCCGACCAATTCTTGGGTACTTGCTGAGTGAAAGCTATCAATCTGAGGAAATTACCTTTGGTGGTTATTATTTCAATTTGTGTAAGTGCTTGATGAAGTATTAAGACAATTTTGTTCATTTTTGCCTGACCTGGAGAATAATTGTGAGAATATATAAAAAAATGTTTAACCAATAAAAATTAAAAACATTTTTTTGACCTATCTTAACATTAAGCCACAAAATGCTTGAATGCCCATCTTCTTTTAGTAAATGATACTACTGTGATTCCTGATAATGTGTAAAAGTTTTATCTGTTGATGTGTGTTTCAGTACTTCGTTGATCTGGCTGGCTCAGAGAAAGCCGGGGATAATTCAGGAGACAGATTTAAAGAAGGATGTGCTATCAACAAGAGTCTGTTTACCCTCGGCATGGTAATAAGAAAACTAAGTGGAGACACCAAGTACGTACAGCAGTACATTTTGTTGTAACTTTGTGGAAGAGCAAGTTAGTTCTGGTTGATAATCCACTCGGCCGACTAAATGCTGTAACTGACTAAAAAATTGTTGAAAAATGGCACAAACCTGATAGAAACAAAGCTATGACTGTATCGTTTTACAAGCACAGAAATTAATAGATTTCAGGTCTTAATAGAAAATATGTTTTTATTATAGTTGCTAGGATTGCTGTGTTACTGTCATATATTTATTTTCAGTCAGCAACATGTATCTTTCCGTGATTCCAAGTTGACCAGAATCTTACAAAATGCATTGGGTGGTAACTCAAAGACGGCCATTATATGTACAATCACACCAGCACATATTGATGAATCTGATAGTACACTGAAGGTAACTTACTATGTTCTATACTTGCATGTATTCACAGATTTATCTGAGCATGAATCTCTAGTGTCATTTTGCAGACTTTGCACTTATTTTTACCACTTTTAAAGCTAAAATATGTATCGGTTTAAGATGGAAAAATCAGGTGTCAAAATATGGATAATTATGCCCCACCCCTATGAAAAAGTTGGTGTACTTTGCTTTTCAATAACAGTTTAATGACTATTTGGCTGCTATGGTGGCATACAAATTTCTGTGTATTGCCTGACACATGTCTGTCTGTTGGTCTGTCTGTTGGTAGACAAAATGTTTCCGTTCAATTACCCAAGAACGCTTTGCTCTAGGATCTTCAAACTTTACATGGAGGTTGGTCATCAACAGTAGATGACCCCTACTGATTTTGAGAAACAAGGTTACAATGTCAATTGACATATTTCTGAGGGTCGTGGGAGCATAATCTTTTCTTGTTTTTAAGTGTTAAGAATGTTTTGTCTTTAAAGCATGTATTAGTTTGTACAGTTATATGAAGGTAAATATTTTGTTTAAATTATAGGTCAAATCATAGAAAAACCTTGTGTAGTCACCAGAGGTCACACTTTTGACTTAATCTTTATGAATCTTGGTCAAGTTCGATTTTAGGTCATCTTGGGACAAAAACAAGGTCACAATGTCAATTGACATATTCCTGAGGGTCATGGGTTTAAACCCCACTGGGAGCATTTGTACAGTTATATGGAGAACAATATTTTTTCCTAGATATTTTGTTTAAATTATAGGTAAAATCATAGAAACACCTTGTGTAGTCACCAGAGGTTACAATTTCGACTTAATCTTTATGAATCTTGGTCACAATGATCATGTCAACACAATCTAGGTTAAGTTTGATATTAATTAAGTCATCTAGGGTAAAAAACTATGTCACATGATCAAGAGGCTGAATTTCCTTAAAACTTATTCAGAAAATGTAAGTTATATTACCTAGGTCACCATAGGGGTGTGCATGCACTACAACGACAGGTGAGCGACCTAGGGCCCTTTTGGCCCTCTTGTTAGGTGAGTAGATCAAAGGTCACTGTGACCTTAACCATTTTTGGGGCATACTTGTATTACAAACATCTCTTGTTTGCAGTTTGCTTCAAGGGCCAAGAATATCACTAACAAACCAACAGTGAATGAAGTAATGAATGATGCTGCTATGCTCAAACAGTATAGATTAAAGATGAAAAAATTAGAACAACAAATTCGTAAAGTATGTATGATGTCTTTACCCTACCTCTCACTTGCTGCAAAAACATTTTCAACTGTTCACTGATTTGTAATGGTCTGAAATTCCAACTTTGCTGCATATGATTCTTAACTCAACAACTTCAAAGGTTCTGGGTACTGTTTTATCAAAGCACTTACGAACATTTTAGAGTTACGCTCAAATTTAAATTCTTTATAACTCATTTACCACTGTAAATTGGTGACGGATATGGTTTGTAGGAGTTCATTAACTGAATCATTATTAGTATTTGCAGCTTCATTTACCACACTTTGTAATTGTACACAAATTATAAAGACTTTAAATTTGATCGTAAGTTTACGATTTCCGTTAATGCTTTGATAAAACAGTACCCTGAAGTATAGTGAAACGTCAATAGCAAGACCACCATTGGAAGTCTTAAAACCATAATTAAGGTATTAGAGCAAAATGGTGAAAATTTGGTTTTTTAGCTCATCTGATTTTTGAAAAAAAGATGAGTTATTGTCATCACTTGATCGGCGTCGGCGTTGCTTGGTTAAGTTTTGTGTAAAGGTAAACTTTTTTCGCAAACTATCAAAGCTATTGCTTTGAAACTTGCAACACTTGTTCACCATCAATACCTGAGCCTGTAAAGCAAGACCAATAACTCTAATTTGCATTTTGTAAGAATTATTGCCCCTTTTTGGACTTAGAAAGTAAAATGCCTTGGTTAAGTTTTGCGTTTAGGTCCACTTTTCTCCTAAACTATCAGAGTTATTGCTATGAAACCTTCAACACTTGTTCACCATCAACACCTGACCATGTCAAGCAAGAACCATAACTCTGATCTGCATTTTGCATGAGTTATTGCCCCTTATTGGACTTAGAAAATTCCATGGTTAAGTTTTGTGTTTAGGTCCACTTTTCTCCTAAACTATCAGAGTTATTGCTTTGAAACTTTCAACACTTGTTCACCATCAACACCTGACCATGTCAAGCAAGAACCATAACTCTGATCAGCATTTTGTGAGAGTTATCTCCCCTTTTTGGACTCAGAAAATTCCTTGGTTAAGTTTTGTGTTTAGGTCCACTTTTCTCATACACTATGTGGGCTATTGCTTTGAAACTTTTAACACTTTTTCACCATCAACACCTGACCATGTCGAGCAAGAACCATAACTCTGATCAGCATTTTGCAAGAGTTATTGACCCTTTTTTCACCATCAGTACCTCACTTTTTTTAAGCAAGACTCATAACACTGCCCTACATTATGCAAGGATAATGGGCCTTTTTTACAGTGACAATGATCAGATGAGCGTCTGCACCTGCAAGGCGGTGCTCTTGTTTTATTTGAGGTGATCTTCAAGTATAAGTCCAAAACAAAAAACTATTGTGGTTATAGTATTCTAATTTCAATAAAATAATTTAAAAGAAATAGAGAATATTAGTTGATTTTGGTGTAAGATAGAATTATTTTCACTGAGTAATCATAGAAATTAATATTTGTGCCATGAGTGAAAATTAAATTTTTTGAGATCATGAGCGAAATAAAATTTGGAATTTCACCAAAAGTTAACAAGTTTTCTGTTTATTATATGTTCCAATTTCTTTTAAAATGGTACAGTCAGTAATTGGGTTACTTGGAAAAATGACGCTGAAATTAGAACGTCACAACGTGACAGTGATAGTGCTATTATGACGGTACACATAATTTGAAACCTGTGCGGTTGATGTTTTCTGTATGACAATAGAACCAGCTTCTAAAACCGTGAAAGTAACAAAATAATAATTCACTGTCATTTTCACTGATAAATGTCTAATCCATTGATAGCAAATAAAAAACAAAAATTTCATTCTACCTATGCTATTTTCAGTATGTTACCAGAACCAGAAAAAATGTATTTGTTTTAGCCTAAATGACTTATAAATGTTTATTATAGATGAATGCTGATGGTATATGTCTTGAGAAAGTTGAGTTAGAGAAACAATTAGAAGAGAAGGAAAGAGTGGAGAAACAGCAAGCGGATATGATCTCTAAGTTACAGGAGATGATTGTTATATCAGGATCTAGTCACATGGCACCGCCGGAACCAAAGGTTTGTTTATTGTTATATCTGGATCTAGTCACATGGCACCGCCGGAACCAAAGGTTTGTTTATTGTTATATCTGGATCTAGTCACATGGCACCGCCGGAACCAAAGGTTTGTTTATTGTTATATCGGGATCTAGTCACATGGCACCGCCGGAACCAAAGGTTTGTTTATTGTTATATCGGGATCTAGTCACATGGCACCGCCGGAACCAAAGGTTTGTTTATTGTTATATCGGGATCTAGTCACATGGCACCGCTGGAACCAAAGGTTTGTTTATTGTTATATCGGGATCTAGTCACATGGCACTGCCGGAACCAAAGGTTTGTTTATTGTTATATCTGGATCTAGTCACATGGCACCGCCGGAACCAAAGGTTTGTTTATTGTTATATCTGGATCTAGTCACATGGCACCGCCGGAACCAAAGGTTTGTTTATTGTTATATCGGGATCTAGTCACATGGCACCGCCGGAACCAAAGGTTTGTTTATTGTTATATCGGGATCTAGTCACATGGCACCGCCGGAACCAAAGGTTTGTTTATTGTTATATCGGGATCTAGTCACATGGCACCGCTGGAACCAAAGGTTTGTTTATTGTTATATCGGGATCTAGTCACATGGCACCGCTGGAACCAAAGGTTTGTTTATTGTTATATCGGGATCTAGTCACATGGCACCGCCGGAACCAAAGGTTTGTTTATTGTTATATCAGGATCTAGTCACATGGCACCGCCGGAACCAAAGGTTTGTTTATTGTTATATCAGGATCCGGCCACATGGCACCACCTGAACCAAAGGTTTGTTTATTGTTATATCAGGATTCAGTCACATGGCACTGCCAGTACCAAAGGTCTGTTAAGTGTTATATCTGGATCCGGCCACATGGCACCGCCGGAACCAAAGGTTTGTTTATTGTTATATCTGGATCTAGTCACATGGCACTGCCGGAACCAAAGTTGTTATATCTGGATCTAGTCACATGGCACCGCCGGAACCAAAGGTTTGTTTATTGTTATATCGGGATTCAGTCACATGGAACTGCCGGAACCAAAGGTTTGTTTATTGTTATATCAGGATCTAGTCACATGGCACCGCCGGAACCAAAGGTCTGTTAATTGTTATATCGGGATTCAGTCACATGGCACCGCCGGAACCAAAGGTTTGTTTATTGTTATATCTGGATCTAGTCACATGGCACCGCCGGAACCAAAGGTTTGTTTATTGTTATATCTGGATCTAGTCACATGGCACTGCCGGAACCAAAGTTGTTATATCTGGATCTAGTCACATGGCACCGCCGGAACCAAAGGTTTGTTTATTGTTATATCTGGATCCGGCCACATGGCACCGCCGGAACCAAAGGTCTTTTTATTGTTTTGTCGAGATCCGGCCACATGGCACCGCTGGAACCAAAGGTCTGTTTATTGTTATGTCGGGATCCGTCCACATGGCACCGCCGGAACCAAAGGTCTGCTTATTGTTTTGTCGGGATCCGTCCACATAGCACCACCAGGTCTGTTTATTGTTATGTCAGGATCCCGCCACATGCCACTACTAGAACTAGTTTTGTTTCACTTCCTATCTAAGGTTTGTTTCCTGTTACTTTTGACTCACTTTGAAATTCTAAGAATAGATTTGTCGAAAACCACCAAAATCAGATATACTAGTATGAATATTAGCACCAACAGATACAATTTGTGGTTTTAAACAATGAATCAAAAAATGGTATAAAGTGTTGCCATGACTGGCAGAGTGTGATTGCCTTTTCAATAATATTTCCAAGTACCTTTAGAAGCTTAACACGAGCCTGTCTGTTCAATATCCTGATTTATATTTTATTTCAGAAACGTAGAAGAGAAACATGGTGTCCTGGGAAAGCTAAGATGGCTCTACATGGTCAGTTCATTCATCTCTTACACATTGATATGAAACCATCTTGACCTAGTTATTTGTCCCCTATCAGCAAAGCATGTAAGTTTCCTGTTAGGGGACTTTGGCTGTCCTAAGGCTTGCTTCCTGTTGATAATAAATTAAATTCATAAACCCATGAATTTGCTTGATAACCTTTATCCAAAACCTTGGACAGACACATGGTCGGAGCATCCAAATTAACCTTGGACAGACACATGGTCAGAGCATCCAAATTAACCCTGGACAGACACATGGAAGGAGCATCCTTCAAAAACCTTGGACAGACACATGAATGGAGCATCCCTCAAAAACCTTGGACAGACACATGAATGGAGCATCCCTCAAAAACCTTGGACAGACACATGGACAGAGCATCCATAAAAAATTTTGACAAACACATGGGTGGAGCATTCTCTACACTGTCATCTGGTTAATTGTCCTACTTTTTGTAGGGACAGGGAAAAAGAAATGTTTCTTTTATTTTAATGCAAAATGATTTTTAGGGGTGATCCTTTAGTTCAATGTACTTTCAGTTTTAGCTGAAATGCTTACTGGTGAGCTATCAGGAAAGTGGCTCTAAACCATGTTTAAAGTGAAAAATGCATTTTTTATCATTGCCAGCAATACCAGAGTTTTCACCGCCACATTTGAAGAACTTGACATTACCGAATAAAATGATGGAACCAATCATTGATGAAGAAGAAGATACGTTTGAGCTACTTGAAAATATCCAAGTACCGACCAGCAGTGTAACATTTGCTCCAACAAACAACATAGCTGATGAAACCATAAGTGCCAATCCTACAGTGAAAGAACTATTTGAACTGTAATTAGTCATTTCATTTTAATGCCCCCCCCCCCCCCCCCCCCCCCCCCATCTTGATGAGGGGTATATTGCTTTGCTCATGTCGGTCGGTCGGTCTGTTGGTCTGTCGGTAAACCAAATGGTTTTCCTTCAATAACTCAAGAACACTTTGCCTTAGGTTCTTCAAACTTTACATGGAGGTAAATAATCAACAGTAGAGGTTGCTCATCAACAGTAAATGACCTCTATTGATTTTGAGGTCAGTTGGTCAAAGGTCAAGGTCACAATGACCTTTACCATTTCTGACTATTCAAATGGTTTCCTTCCAATAACTCGAGAACGCTTTGCCCTAGAACCTAGGATATTCAAACTTTACATGGAGGTTGGTCATCAACAGTAAATGACATCTATTGATTTTGAGGTTAGTAGGTCAAAGGTCAAGGTCACTGTGACCTTTACCATTTCTGACTATTCA
Source organism: Spisula solida (assembly GCA_947247005.1). Classification (NCBI taxonomy): domain Eukaryota; kingdom Metazoa; phylum Mollusca; class Bivalvia; order Venerida; family Mactridae; genus Spisula; species Spisula solida. Next base: position 6,432,010 of record OX365948.1, on the reverse strand, counting down.
AATGGTTTCTGTTCAATAACTTAAGAACACTTTGCCCTAAAATCTTCAAACTTTACATGAGAGATTGGTCATCAACAGTAGATGACCCCTATTGATTTAGCGGTCAAAGGTCACTGTCATCTATTGATTTTGTGGTCAATAGGTCAAAGGTTGCATTGACTTTTGATAGCATGTTAGGCCTAAGCAGGGGTGTCATTTTTCCTGATTTATCCGGAATTCCTGATTCCTAAAAGAGCAATGGCTTCCGACCAAAATAAAAGTTATTTGAGGAAAATATCTCCAGAAATTGCAACGTTATGGTCAATTTAATCTGCTCTGAAGGAATTTCTTTAGTACAAACTGAGTTAATTATGGAAACAATGTCATTGATGGCCTCTTGTTTGGCAAAATTGGTTGGCCGCATACAATTTTCCTGATTTTTAATTTGGCCCTGTTGACACCCCTGCCAAAAACAGTTACTGATTAATAAAGCCCTAAGATCATTAAACTCAGTAGATGACCCCTTCTTTATCCTGAGGTCATAGGTCTAGGTTGTGGTTACCTTAAACATAAAGTACCATTTTAGTGTCATGTGCAGGGGTCCTACAGATTCAGAATAATCTGGAAATCCGTATTTGCTGTAATAGACAGAATGAACTATTCTTCACAAAATAAAAGTTATTTGATGAAAAAATTCAACATATTGACTAAGTTAATAGTTATGGTCTTTTGAAATTTCAGAAGCTGATTTTCTTTTTATAAAACTATGTTTGAAACCTAAGTTTGGTGTAAGGATGTGTGCTAATGGCACCCGAAACAGACTTGCATCTTACTTTCAGGATTGAGCATTATGCCGCAGTAGGACCCCTGCATGTGGGCATATACTTTAGTATCTGTAGAGACTACCCAGTCACACTATACTAATTTGTTGCCTATCTGAAATTGAACTACTCATTTATCCAAAAAACATGTACAAGCAACAAAGTTTAATTAAGGAGCTTTTCATTTGGAAACCATATTCAATTAAAACACATTTATGTACATTTTAGAGAGTGTATACATTTATGTAACCAACAAGGATTGTTATTAAAACACAGATTTTGTGTTGGATGTCTGGATGGATGTTACAAAGTTTGTCCACACTTGTTCTCCTTAACCATTTGTCTCATTGCAATGAAACTTCACATGATTACTTCAATGGTGCCTAGCAAAATTTGCATATTGTCAGGAATTTTGTTGAAGGATTTTTGTCAGAGTTATGGTCCTTTGTGAGAGAACAATATTTTTGTGTCGAAAATTCTTCTAGTTTGTGTTTGATTGTTGTATTACAGACAGGACAAACATGAAATATTACTGAATGAATTGTCAGAGAAGAATAGAATATTAAAGGAACTTGATGAATTTACTCAGTTAGAGAGAATGGTCGAAGCCGAACAACTTTCAGAGCTCAGAGCAGTAAGTATTGAATTATGAAATTTGGCTGTTTCCAATTTATTTTTACTCCAACAGTTGTTTATGTAGATTTATACAGTTGTGTAAGGATGTTGGTTAACATGTTGTGTAGATACTGTAAATCTGGTATTAATTGCAGTCATTTTGTTTTTAAATTTTATGATTTATACTCGTTGTAATTCATAAATTAGCGAAATATATCTTCATAACATGAATATTTGTCCTGCAAAAAGTGAATAAACAAGACATACAAGATATTACATGTTTTAGTAACATGTCCTGCAAAAAATCAATTTGTAGTTTCTTAGCACTTTCATGCAGTAGTTTTTTAGCACTTTTATGTGGTTGTTACTTAGCACTTTCATGCGGCAGTTACTTAGCACTGTCATGCATATTGCTTTCATATACACTGAACAGTTGTTTCTCTAGGACCTGAATCTCAATAGTCAATTGGATTAATAAATTCAGGATTTCACTAATTTATTGCCAACATACTAGTAATCATTTCTAGTAAAATTGACACTTGGGTCATATTTGTTAGGGAATAATTGTGGCATTCTAGAAATTTCAGTGATGAATGATTGCAGTGCAGATGAAACCCCCTCACTGACTTGCATCTTTCCACATACATTGAAAGGTGAATGATCTTTCCACATGGGTAAAAGTTTTCAATATTTGTCCTGTCTGAAAACTGTCTTGTTTTTTTTCTATGCATATTGATGATTTTTCTGGATTTTCTTGAACTTTTACCCATATTTTCAGGATTTGAAGACAAAAGATGGAGAGTATGAAGCTCTGAAAGCAAACTTACCTTGGTTAGAAGAGGAACTGATGAAAGCTCAACAGGAACGTAACAGTCTAAGAATTAAAGTAGAATCATTGAATGCCAAGTTGAATTCTGTCGAAGATGGAACTGGCATTACACAGATTGCTGGACAATTAACACAATCAGAAACACAAGTGTCAGACCTTAGCAGTGATCTTCAGATTCAGAAGTCTCAGTATGAATTCCATATAAAACAGTTGAAACTGAAATTGGAAACTTACACTACAATGCTGGAAGAAAAGGGAGTGGATTTTGAAACCATTAAAACGAGACTCTCTGTTAATGATGTAGACGAATCTTGTATACTTCCAGAAGGTGAAAACAGTGATAACACTGACATGAAAGCCAAACATGACGAAGAAATCAATGAATTAAGAACTGAGGTGGACATGAAAATGATTGCTTTAGAAAAGGAAAAGAAGCGCACAGATAACTTGCGCATTGAGTTTGAAATGGAGTTGGAAAAACAGAAAGAACATTACTTAAAGGATATTAATGATGCTAAAGAAGAGATTGAAATTTATCAGCAAATGCTGGAGGAAGAAAAGAGTAAAAGAAGAGATACTGTTGATACAAACCAGAATAGTGATGACTCAGTTTCAGAGGATAAAATACGGGATATTCAAACTAAATTCGAGGAAGAAATTACAAGATTGAATCAAGAAATACAAAAGTATCAAATCCAGTGTGAAGAGCTTAAAGAGAAATGTATAGCAAATGGTGAAGAAAATGAACAAAATAAAGTAAGTCCTTCGAACAAGGATGATGTAAATGAAAAGTTTGTTGAGCAGATTGCATTATTGGAGCAAGATGTGCAAAAATATAAAGAATTGTATGAAACTGTGCAGGCTAAGATAACAAGTAGACGAAGTCAAGTGCTTGATTGCACAGTTGATGATGAAACTATGGACATAAATGTACAACTCATGAATGGAAATAGTCAGAATGAAATGATAGGAGGAATGGGAATGGATCTACAGAAAGAGATGATGCAAGCAGAGATAGAAAAACTGAGAGATAACCATGAGGCAGAAGTTGCTGAACTTAAAGAAGAAATTGCAAAATCTGTGTCAAAATACGAACAAAAAGGGGATAATGTACATGCAGAGATGGAAAAAGTGAGAGAAAGTCATAAAACAGAAGTAGCTGAATTACAAAATGAAATCTCTAAATATGTAACCATGTTGGAACAGAATGAAAATAAGGAAACACTGGATTTACAGTCAGAAATGGTGCAAGCTGAGTACCAGAAACTGAAAGAAAATCATGAAACAGAAGTTGCTGAACTGAAGAAAGAAATCTCTAAATATGTAACCATGTTGGAACAGAATGAAAATAAGGAAACAATGGATTTACAGACAGAAATGGTGCAAGCTGAGTACCAGAAACTGAAAGAAAATCATGAAACAGAAGTTGCTGAATTGAAGAAAGAAATCTCTAAATATGTAACCATGTTGGAACAGAACGAAAATAAGGAAACACTGGATTTAGAGACAGAAATGTTGCAAGCTGAGTTCCAGAAACTGAAAGAAAATCATAAAGTAGAAGTTGATGATCTAAAGAAAGAAATCTCTACAATGTTGGAGCAGAATGAAACTAAGGAAACAATGGATTTGCAGACAGAAATGATGCAAGCTGAAATTGAGAAACTGAAAGAAAACCATGAAACTGAAATAGCTGAACTGAAGAACAAAATTTCTAATTATATAACAATTTTGGAACAGAATGAAAATAAGGAAAATATGGATTTACAGACAGGAGCTGATGTTGAGAAGCTGAAAGAATGTCATGCAGCGGAAGTAGCTGAACTGAGAGAAGAAATTGCAAGTTATGTTTCCATGTTGGAACAGAATGGAAATAAAGAAGTGGGTGATTTACAAACTGAAATGATGCAGGCAGAAATGATCAAAATGAAGGAAAGTCATGAGAAACAGGTAGCTGAACTGAAAGAAGAAATGGCTAAATATGTCACAATGAGTGAACAAAAAGAACTGGACACAGTAAACTTACACAAAGAAACAATACAATCAACTATTGAGACTCTGAAGACAGATCATGAAAGAGAAGTAACTGTGCTCAAAGAAGATATTGCTAAGTACGTAGAAAAGTTGAAAGAGAGTGAAGTGAAGCAAGATGACAAATTAACTGAAACAGTTGAAGATCAAATAAAGAACCTCAAGGAAATTCATGAAATAGAAGTCGCCAAATTAAAAGAAGAAATTACTGAGTATCATGCCTTATTAGAGAAAAATGAAGCCAATGAGATGCAGGCAGAGGTAGTGAAAATGAAAGAAAATCATGAAAATGAAGTAGCTCAATTGAAACAAGAAATTGCTAAGTATGAAGGTATGGACAGACATAGTGAATGTACAGAAGAGGTTGATGCACACAATGAAATGATGAAAACTGAAATGAACAAGATGAGGGAAACCTATCAAAATGAAGTTGCTGAGTTGAAACATGAAATTTCAAAGTATGTTGAAAAACTTGAACAAAATAAAAGTTCAGATCCAGTTGATTTAAAAGTAGAAATGATGCAGTCAGAGTTGAGTAGTCTGAAACAGAATCATGCTGATGAAGTGGCTAAACTGAAGGAAGAAATCAATACTTACGCATGCTTGTTAGATGAGGAATCGACTGGAATTGCCAAAACAGATAAAAAGGATGATGATGAATTGAGTGGTACAGAGATAAATATTCTAAAGACACAGTTTGAAAATGAACGTAAAGAAATGCAGTCTCAAATTGCAGCGTTGTCTCAGCATAAAATGGATTGTGGTGATGACACAGACATTGATATTGAATATAAAATGGCAATGAAAGAGGCAGATTTAGAAAGATGTAATGAAGAAATTGCAGAGTTGAAATCTAAACTTTGTAGTTCTGAAGAATGTATGCAACAGGAGAAAGACAAATTTGAAAGAATATTAGAGTGTGTTGATGAAAGAAGACTACACCAGGATGGAAACCATGACATGAAAGCTACTTATGAGGAAAAGATAAATGAACTAGAAGATGAAATTAAGATATACATGGACTTGTTGAATGAAGAAAAAGAGAAGAATAAGGGGCAGCAAAGTGGGGAAAGTGTATCGGCCGAAGTTGAACATGTCGAAGCTAAGTTTGTTGAAGAAATAAACCGTCTGAAAAAAGAACTTGAAAAATACTCCAGATTATCACTGTGTGGTGATGAACAAATTAATGTAAAATCTGTTGTGGAGCCTGACGAAGATAAGGCTGATAATTATCAAAAAGAAAATCAAACCTTGAAAGATCAGATTTGTGAACTTAAACAAAGTCACCAGATTGAGATGGACTGTATGAAGAAGCAGTTTGAAACATTTGTAGAGGATAACTATGAAACAAAAAATTCTTTTGATGAAATGAAGAAAAACTACGAAGAATTGGTTGAAACTTTGAAAATTGAATTGGATGAATTTAAAAACCAACTTCTAAAATTACAAGTGAAGCATTCTAAGGGAGTGGAAACAACCTGTGATGTTAAGACTGTGGATGAAGATGAAACTGTGATGGAAAAAAGTAGAGGCTGTGGTGGGGATGATAAACTCTCTGAAAGCATTCATATGATTGTTCAACAAGTTGATATAGCCAAGGAGCTTATTAATGTTAGCATGAATGCCAGCCACAGAGAAAGTGAGTTCTTGTTATTCTGTCTTCCCATACATAGACGTATTGTTATAGCATTGTAGTCTGTGCGTCCGTCTGTCATGCTTTCTTGTCCGCTTTGTATCTCTTTAATATCTGAAGTTATTGTGAATGTTTTGTTAGTATTGTTAGTGGATAAAAACACCTTTACAGCAAGAGTTTCTGTTTCCATGACCTTGGTTCAATTTTAAAGAATTCAATTTCTGATCATACTATAAAATCAATGCCCTTAACAGTAAAATTTAAAAAAATCTTGCAGTATTGAATTAAAGTCTGGTGAAAAGTATATTTGCAAATATCTTTTAGGATTTCTGAATGTCAGTTGTCAATCATTGGCCAGGGTTTAACCAGGTTGTTAGGATCTATAGGTTGCTTTGGCCAAATCAGTAGGCAAGAATCAAATACCGGTAGTCTACATCTGTGTTGCACATTTACATCCCTAAAAAAATGTTTAGCCGTAATCATGCAACTTACAGGAATGTTCTTAGCATCTGGAACAAAGTATTAGCTGTGCTTACAAAAATAAACACACTTTAGTCAATATGAAAAAGTTGAAAAATAAAGTTAGTAAAAAGTGTTCTAAGCTATTGATAATGACCATTTAGGTCTAAATATTAAAATACTAGAGTGATAACTATTATATTTGTAAACATTTCTGTAACATTTCTTTAATCCCCTATCTGCAATGATATTCAACAAAGATATTTATGATGTTTTCAGACGTAGAGAAGTCGGATACAGATGATATAAAACAACTCAAACAAGAGGTAGAAGATAAAGAGAAGGGTTGGAATGATTTGTATGATGCACATGAAGATGCTAAGAAGATGTGGAATGAAGAAAAGACCGCATCAAGTCAGGTAAACTGAATTGCTGGTCTAGTAGTTCTTTCAGGACTTCTAGATGATTTATATACATGTAGCTTGGGTTTTACAATGGTTGAATTTCAACAAAACTTCATGTAACTCATAAGTTCCAAGTAAAACTGTGCGTATCAGCATATTTTTTTTCAATCAATTTTCACCGAGTGACTGCCTTATAAATTTTATTTGGGGAACTTCAATTTACAAAACAGTGTTTGGTTTTAAATGTGTGTTGTAAGCAAAACATTCTGCCATTGAAAGATATTTTCTTTATAAAACAGGAACGTTCTGTTGCCATTAAGGCTGAACACATACCTTCTGTATGAGTCCAGTCAGTATCTGGTATTAAATACCCTCAGTGATAACTTTTGTTGCTAATTTTTGCGCCTTATTTTCAGTTTATATCTTTTGTTGCTAATGTTTGCCCCTTATTTTCAGTTTATATCTTTTGTTGCTATGTTTGCCCTAATTTTCAGTTTATAGCTGTTGTTGCTAATGTTTGCCCCTTAGTTTCAGTTAAAAGCTTTTGTTGCTAATGTTTGCCCGTTATTTTCAGTATATTGAAGAACAGGAAGAAAGTATACTGGTTTTAGAGAGCAGAAATACTGAATTAGAAGATCACTTGAAGACTCTAGAGGTTGAACTAAAAACTACATTCGAGGAAAATACTACACTCAAATCAAGAGTAGAGGAACTAGTAGGTCACATAACAATGGGGAAAGGTATGCTTGAAAGAAGGGATGAAGAAATCAGGACATTAAATGAACACATTGAAGAGATGAGGGAAGAAATGGATAAAGAATTGCAGGAGAAAGTACAAGAGATGAAAGTGTATGTGAGTGAACTGGAAAACAATAAGGAAGCCACTGAAGATGCTTTAAAACTTGCGAATGAAAAAGTGGATGAACTAGAACAATGTGAGGCTCAGTTCTCAGACAAAATTATTATGCTAGAGTCTGATCTGGAATTCTTGAAAGAGAAAGAGGAGACTTTAAGCAAAATGTGTGCTGACTATGAGGAAAAGATAGTGTTACTGGAAGCAGACCTTGATTCAATGAAAACAAAAACGGCAGATTATGAGAAATTGTGCGTAGACTTAGAAATAGCACAAAGTAAACAGGTACACTTGAAAGAAGTTTGTGATAGCTATGAGGAGAAGATTGTGTTACTAGAGGCGGACCTTGATTTGATGAAAACAAAAACGGCAGATTATGAGAGATTATGTGTAGACTTAGAATTAGCACAGAGTAAGCATGTAGACTTAAAGGAAGTTCGAGATCAGTACAATGGACAACTTCAAGAATTAGCCGCAAAATTGAAGGAAGCTGAGGTTCAGAATGGATCATTAGAATCGAAAAATACTGAACTCACTGTCAAATTTGAATCAGTGTCAAATGACCTTGAGTCTGTGAACACAAATTTGTGTGAAATGAAAGAACTTTATCAACATGTTGAAAAAGAGAAAGTGAAACTTGAAACTAGCATTGAATCAATGAAAACAATAACTTCTGATTATGAGAAACTATGTGTAGATTTAGAAAAGGCTCAGAGTAAAGCTACTGAAATCGAGCTTCAGTACAATGAGCAAGTACAGAATTTAGTTACAAAATTAAGAGATATAGAAAGTCAAAATGAACTTTTAGACTCAGACAATATTAAACTCACAGCAAAGTTGGAATCAGTATCCAATGAGCTTGCCTTTGTTAATGAGAATCTATCTGAATTAAGAGAAGAACATAAAGGTGTTGGCAAAGAGAAACAGGAATTATTAGAATCTGAAAATATGAAACTTACAGCAAAGTTGGAATCACTATCACACGAGCTTGTTTCAGCCAATGAGAGTCTATCCAAAATAAAAGAGAAACATCAAAGTGTAGAAAAAGAGAAAAATGAATTCTTAAGGACACAAAGTGAGTTGGAAGACACAAAAAGTCAGCTAAAATCATTAGAAAAAGTAAGATATTCGATTTTCTTTAGTTTCTTGTTTTAAATGAATTAATAATCTGTAGCCTACCTTATATTTTTATGCCCTGGCATCTACTGGTGCAGGAGGCATATAGTGATTGTCCTGTACGTCTGTTAGTCTGTTTGTCCGAAAATGTTAACCAAAAATTTCAAGCTGTTTGAACTCAAATATTTTTGAGTCTGTCAAGGTGTTGCTTTCCAATTTGGCATACTTGTTTACCATGTCAGATCATAAACACCTTTTATTGTTAAAGTCATGTAATTCTATCCAATATTTAACAAAATTATGGCCCCTGATTGATTTAGCTAATTATAATGGACAAGGCCTCCACCAGTCTTGTTAAAGTTGAAGTTGTTATAATAAAGTTTATTTCCTTATAAGAATTATTGTGCATCAAGTAAAGAGTGAGCTATTGTATTACCCAGTGTTGATGTCGGTCTCCTGACTCGCGTTAATAAAATATTTCTAATATACCGTGTAAGGTACTTCAGCATGATATACAGACTGATAATGATGTAAGAATGGCCATATGCCAAAATAGGCTAGTTGCAATCATCTGCCTTTCTCTAAAGTCATTAATTATTCTGCCCCTTGAATGACAAAGCACAATTACCAAGTGGGCGCTTCATGTGCGACACTTGTGTTGTATATCTGTCCCTGTGTTGGATACAAGTATAAATAGCAAAACTTTGCTTTGTGTAAATTGATAGAATTGTTTTGTTTAAATGTTTATATTACTGTTAATGTTTATGAGCTGCACATTTCATTTTACTTTTAGGAGTTGGAAGTAATGAAATCAGAGAGACAGTCACTAGAGGATGATATTGTTGTTCTAGAGAAAGGATTACCTGTACATGTTCTCAAATATCACTCAAAGGTATGTCAATTGTGTGTGTTTGACTGAGACAGTTGTAGTGCATGACTATTAAGTTTTATCCCTGCCTAATTGGCCAATGACTTCCTGCTTCAAGGGAAGAGACAGTAAGTTTATATGAAGCAAGCAATCCGGATTCACTACCCTTGCTCTTGCTAACCACTTGGCCACAGTGTAATCCGAAAGGTATGTCATTCATCTCTAGACCAAGTGAAGAATAGTGGTAGTTGTATTACTCACCTGGTCATCAGTGTGACCCTTGGTTAAGTTTTTACATGTATGTTCACCAGATACCCCTCTGACAGTAACAGCGGCATGATTTTGATTGAAATTTCTCACAAGGCTGCCTGGTGATCAGCACTACCTTACTAAATGAGATAACTCTTGCATGAAGTTAATAATGACAAGTTATGACCACTTTTGTATGTGGATGCAAGTATGTCAGGGGCTATAACTCTGTATATTCTGCTTGGATTGGATTGTGTCTTTATTGGAGACTTTGCAGAGGTCTTCAAACCTTCTTCTCTAAGTTTAGCCGGGTTTAAAATAGGGGTCCTACTATCCCTCATAATCCAGAAATCCGGATTTGCTGCAACAGAAAGAATGTTTCAAAAAAGTTATTTGATGAAAAAATGTAAAGTTTTGACTGAGTTATAAATGGCCATTCGAAATTTCATACACTGAATTTTGACAATAGAACAATGTTTGAAACCAAGTTTTTGTGTATGGATGGCACCAAAACAGACTTGCGTCATATTTTCAGGGTTGGGCATTATGCCTGAGTAGAACCCCTGTTTATAGTGAAATGTTTATGTCTATATGTTGATGTCTATATTGTTGTCATTTCAGCCAGAAAATGTGGAGTGGGAGAAGAAATGGGAGGAGTTTACCAGGGCAGAAAAGACAAAGGTAACATATGTCAATGTTAGCATATTGACTCTTTGTGAAATATGTAGCTACATAGAGTTAAGCTGTTGTACATTGAGTTAAGCTGTTGTACATTGAGTTAAGCTGTTATACATTGAGCTAAGCTGTTGTACATTGAGCTAAGCTGTTGTACATTGAATTAAGCTGTTGTACATTGAATTAAGCTGTTATACATTGAGTTAAGTTGTTGTACATTGAGTTAAGCTGTTATACATTGAGTTAAGCTGTTGTACATTGAATTAAGCTGTTGTACATTGAATTAAGCTGTTATACATTGAGTTAAGCTGTTGTACATTGAGTTAAGCTGTTGTACATTGAGTTAAGCTGTTGTACATTGAATTAAGCTGTTATACATTGAATTAAGCTGTTATACATTGAGTTAAGCTGTTATACATTGAGTTAAGCTGTTATACATTGAGTTAAGCTGTTGTACATTGAATTAAGCTGTTGTACATTGAATTAAGCTGTTATACATTGAATTAAGCTGTTATACATTGAGTTAAGCTGTTGTACATTGAGTTAAGCTGTTGTACATTGAGTTAAGCTGTTGTACATTGAGTTAAGCTGTTGTACATTGAATTAAGCTGTTGTACATTGAATTAAGCTGTTATACATTGAATTAAGCTGTTATACATTGAGTTAAGCTGTTGTACATTGAGTTAAGCTGTTATACATTGAATTAAGCTGTTGTACTTTGAGTTAATCTGTAGCTACATAGAGTTAAGCTGTTGTACATTGAGTTAAGCTGTTGTACATTGAGCTAAGCTGTTGTACATTGAATTAAGCTGTTGTACATTGAGTTAAGCTGTTGTACATTGAATTAAGCTGTTGTACATTGAATTAAGCTGTTATACATTGAATTAAGCTGTTATACATTGAGTTAAGCTGTTGTACATTGAGTTAAGCTGTTGTACATTGAGTAGAGCTTTTGTGCATTGAGTAGAGCTGTTGCACATTGAGTAGAGCTGTTGCACATTGAGTAGATCTGTTGCACATTGAGTAGAGCTGTTGCACATTGAGTAGAGCTGTTGCACATTGAGTTAAGCTGTTGTAGTACATTGAGTTAAGCTGTTGTACATGTATGTGGAAAACAGTACTATCCACCTCATTAGCCTAGTAGTAGAGCGTTAGAGATCTCAAGTTCTATCACAGGCTGCACCATACCAAAGTTGTTAATATTTTTTTTTATATATTTCCATTGCTTGATGGTCAGCATAGTTAGTTAAAGTTAAACTTGTGGTTTGCCCAGTGCCAGGGTAGAATGTATGGGTAGTCTCCATATGACAGAAATACTGTTGGCCAGTAAGATTCAAAACAATATTAAAAAAACCCCTGAACTATATTCATTGTATATGATCATATGTTTACAGAGAGTAGCTGTAGGAAGTACAATTAAAAGATTGAAGAGAGAATTAGCACAAGCAGAAGAAAGACAGAAAAACGCTTATGAAGAAGCATTACAGGTAAATGATATATGTTATATGTTTTGATGTAAGTTTATCATGCATTGAATCAGGCCTTTATTAAAATATTGTTTGTTAGACTTTACTGACTCAATATTGTTTCATTGGGTAGGTATGTACTTAAAGCTAATAACAGACATACCGAAAGTTGGCAAAATGGTCGGACATTCGTACTACCGGACCAAAAGTAAAACTGTCAGAGCAGAAATACAAACTGTCACAAATTTTTGTCCAATTTAATTAACCAGCTATGATATTTCATTCATTTTTCATGCAAAGTATGTATTTTCCCATTTCTTCGACCGCAGTTAATCTTTTTAGGTGTTTGCGAATCATCAAAGTTGTTTAACGTCGCCTCAGACGGGCAAGTTTTGGAATGACTGTTATAACATTGAGTTAAATTTACTATTGCATTTGTTATTATGGAATCCAGTTTACACAAGTTTAGTAATGGGTTATTATATGTATCTCCTAGCCTTCCATCTTTCATATGTTTCAGAGGGGATTGCATTGCGTCATTGCTGTCATCAAATAGTTAACCCGAACAACCAAACCACCAACTGTATGAAAAATAGATTTATCACATGTTTGACGTCGCGGCAGCGTAATAAAGCCATTATTTATTTTTGATAATACACTAGTGTAATAAAGCTATCACGCGACGTCATTCAAAGGATATTTTTGACTTTCCACATTGAATTTATTAAACTCGTTGAAAAAAATCGATAAAATGCTCGGCAGAGCCTCGCATTTTATTATTTTATTCAACTCGTTTAATAAATTCAATATGGAAAGACACTCATGTAATATCCTCTATAACTTTCATTGTTGCTGAATAGCAGGCATGTATGACATTTTTTGTCATATTTCAGAGTTTGTGTGAGAAAGAACAGACAAAGGATTTGTATAAGGAGATGGAAGCACGGATGGAGGTGAGGATGGAAGCCAGAATAGCTGAGATCAATGCATTGTATCCGGATCTTGAAGAGAGGAAGAAAACTCAAACAGTGAATGAGAAACTGAACAAACCAGAATCTGATGAAGCCACTCAAATAAGTATAGCATTAGTTTTAACTTAATTACTGTTACTATAGCCCCTAGATACACAATGTTGAGGTTGCTTGATCAGTCCTTTGATTGGTGGTCCATTCATTTTTTATCTGCACTATTTCTCAGTAACCATTGGTCAGATTTCACCAAAACTTTGAATGATGAATTTGTAATGATTGGAAGTCTGGATTATGTTACTTTTTCTGTTTGATAATTAAATGTACAATAATGCATTAAACACTGCCTAGTAAATGAAAGGTTTTAGGTTTGATCAAAGTTATAATGGACCTAGGTAGTTTCTTGACTGGTTGGCCCAATGCCAGGATAATGTAAAATGGTTTACTGGTAAAGCTCTCTTGCTCTGTTTCATACAGTAATACAAAGCGTTGCGCAGCATTGCTAAAAGTATATCTGTATTGTTTGTATTATTATAGAAGAGGAGACAATGACTGAGGATCATGTGTGTCAATTCAAGCTGGAAGCCTTTGTTGCTGAGGAAAGGCTGACAGAACTCAAAGAAGAATTTAAAAACAGGTATTGTGTGTTTCATTGTCTCGTATAAATAATATTTGCTAAAATAGAAACCCAAAGATGCTGCTTTGTCGGTTTGTGGGTATTTGCTCCATATTTGTTTGTGTCTAATTTCCTAGACCAGAATACAATTACACTCACTAGGTCTTGCAGCTTTTTGACAGCTGTAACTTGGGATTTTCAGCAGTTAAGTTCATTTTCATGTTCAGTTGTATGTTGGACAATGTGCTGTATAATTGTGTTCTGTGTTGTTTTACGCTTCTGTGCTCGGCTGTTTAAGTTGAGTGCTGACTTCCATGTCCAATGTTTAGTATCTTTTTACTGCTACGTTGATATACAGTATAACCTCCGTAGAGCGACATCCGGCGGAGAGACAGAAAAAACTGCCGCTCTGCGGAGGTGTCGCTCTGTAGAGGTCGATTGTTTTAGAATGTTGTTCATAGACAATTGAGTGTTTGTAAATACGGTAATCTTAAATTGATGTCGTTTGTTTGTAATTAAGTGCATAAAATTTGATCTATTATCGTAGCCGCACGTTTTGCGATATAATTCTGACGATTATTTAATTAAGATCGTTGATTAGATACAAAAACGCAACTCTCAACATTGTAAACCGATTCCATATTTTTTTACGCACATGCAATTTAATTGTTTACCTTCAAAGTGTTAAAATCTCTATTACGTCATAACGCGCACTACACAATTTGCACACGTGATCGGTAATTTGTTTACCTCTCGCGTGTAACTTGGTCAGTGCATATGTTGAAATTGACAGTTTTAGACGACGTGATTAACCATTAACACGACGTGTACGCGAATTTCCTTTCTTAAACTGATAAGCGCGTATTGATATTTCATTTTTAATTATTAATAACGACTTTGATTTAAAAAAAATCGAGTTTAATGCATCTAATCAAGTGCATGGTATGTACGGTGTCATATTGTCGAACTGATCCCAAAGACAGTCGCTAATTTACTTGCGCCCGTGGCTATCGGCTATTGTTACCTGGTGAGCGATAATTATTTTAATCCACGAAGGTGCGAATAATAGAAAACAACATCGTGTGGAGTTATGTAAACACATGTGAATATGCTGTTGTAAAAACACACCTGTCGCTTCTCAGAGGTAAACCATACATGAGGTAAACAATTTAAACGGCCGTTTGCCGCTCTGCAGAGGTGTCGTTCTACGGATGTCAAAATAAGAGTAAAAACGAACGGGGGGGGGACAAAAATGAGACTCAGAGGTGCCGTTTCGGGAGGTTATACTGTACTTACTTTCGCAAAATTCTACCACTCGCGAATCGGCGAAATTAAATCGTGAGAAAGAATTTCTTGGTTTTAAGTACAGTACTTCGCTGTTTGTTAAAATATCATCAATTGTCATGGTTGTTTGAAACTGAGAAGTCATAGTATATGAAAGTAGTATAAGGAAGTATGAATCAATGCAAATTATGGAAGTCGTAAAAGAATTCCTGTTAATTTTTAATTTTCTGGAATCATTGCCGTGAATAGTTGTTCTCAAGCTCTTCTGTCAATTTCTCAGGTTCAATGTTTTACATTCAGAGTTATTGCCCTTCAATCATGCACATTGTCCATATTTGAAAATGCTCAAGGTGTGATACTAACATGACTTTAAAGAACTGACTCTGCATGATTTGATCATGGAAATTGATGTATTTATAGCAAGAATCTTGTTATAAATTCATGTATAAAGTCCATAGTCAGGTTAATGCTGGCTTAAAGTAATAGATCCGAACCACCATGTACGAGGGTCGTCCGCAAAAGTCGCAAATATTGATTATGCGTAGTGTTGAAATGGGAGACAAAGTTGCAAATTTTGCGGACAACCCTTGTATGGTACAAAATTTGATGGGAATGTAATGCCTATTAATGTGATAAGACAAACAACAATTTTTTATAAGGAATAACATGTAAGAGCTCAGGTTAATAATTCTATAACTCTACCATGTTTGATGATTACAGAATAGATTCGTATGAGAGTACCATCAGTCATTATGAGGAGAGATTATTCCACATGAAGAATCAGATGCGATTACAATCTAACTTAGATAATACACGTAAGTACCTATCTAACCTCGGCAATTGTGTCTTGCGCCTTAAATTTGGTGAAACAGTATTGGTAATTTAAATACGAGTATTTGGTTTTGTATGATTTGAAGAATGTTTTATTACATTCCCTTCTCTATATAGAGACATTAAGCCCTGCCGAGTGTTTAAATATGCAGAGCTTCCAATGTAAGCAGATTGAACTCAGTAGTAACTCACTGGATTGTCTTGACATTTCTGAAATATTTATAATATTTCCTGCTATATCTGACTGTGTGGTTCTCAAAGTATCTGGGTAAAGGTGCAGGAAGCTGTGAATTGGTGCTATACACCAGGGTACTGTTTTATCAAAGCACTTACGAAAATCTTAAAGTTACGCTCAAATTTAAATTTTTTACAATTGTTTAACAACTGCAAATATGGTACAGATATTGTTTTGTAGGAGATCATTAACTGAATCATTTTTGACATTGCATATCCCTTCACTACATTTTGTAACAGTTAAAGAATTATAAAGATTTCAAATTTTGACGTAAGTTAAAGATTTCCGTAAGTGCTTTGATAAAACAGTACCCAGGCGCATTAAAGAACCAGGCTGTCTATTCGAAGTAAGAGCTGGGTGCACTTCTGCAGTGCCAGACATGCCTGTATCTAATGTCTCTCCCTTCAGAGGCTTTTTCTCAGTCTGTCCCTCTGGTCAAATCATGCTGTATCTGCACTGGTAGAGGATGCACCTGTGCCCTTGTGGCTGCAACACTATAATGTAAAGTGCCTTTGAATGTGTGTTAATGCAAGATAAAGGCGCTATATAAATCTGGTATATTTTATATGTATGTCAGTAAAATGGTCAGGGTTTTAATTTTTTCAGTCAGGGAATTTTGGATATTGTTGGTAAATCTTCAAATTTCAACATACAAAATCAGGGAGTCTTCAATTTTAGAGTCTCAGATGTATGATGGATAAAAAGCATGTATTTAGTGGCTTGGATTTGGCTGATAATAAAATAAGTTGGGCAACATTAAAAAAATTCAAGGACATTCTCCTGAATAGTGTTGGCAGGGATCTACAGTTCCGGAATAATCCAGTAATCCAGATTTGCTGCAATAGAAAGAACAAACTTTTCTGCACAAAATGAAAGTTATTTGATGAAAAAGTTTTGACTATGTTATGTTCATTTGAAATTTCATAAGCTGAATTTTAACAATATAACCATTGTTTGTAAACATAGGTTTGGTGTAGAAATGTGTGCTTGAGGCACTTGGAACAGATTTGCATCTTACTTTCAGGATTGGACATTATGCCTTATAAGGTTCCCCAGTTTGAATGTTCCTCTAAGTCTTTTATTTTTATGCTTCAGTTGATGTTGGTCCAATGAAGATGCCTTCATTTGATACAGAGAGAAAACAAGACAAAACACCAGTCAGTACTGTCGTCCATCCTGTAACCAATCAATCATCAAACTCAACCAGTCTGACTTCAAACTCAACCGGTCTAACGTCCACCTCCACGAGTCAGATGTCAACCTCCAGTTACGGCAGCAGTACAAGCGGAGGAATTGTGGATTATATCAAGGTGATTTAAAGTGGTTATCCATATTGACCAAATTACTGGTGTGATGTGGTCGATTTGATACTGGTTGTTTGTGCAACCTTTTTATGCCTCTGCATCTAAGAGGCGTATAGTGATTGTCCTGCCTGTTTGTCAGAAAATGTAGACCAAAACTTTATTGTTGTTGAATCTCATATATTTTTGAAGTCCCATCAAGGCATTGCTTTCAAACTTGGCATACTTGTTTACCATCATAAATACCTTACATTGTATAGGCCATGTAACACTATCAATCATTTCAACAGATTTATGGTCCATGATTGGCTTAGCTAGTTTCTATGGACAAGGCTTCCCCTGGGGCATTAGCATTTATTGAACGCAGTCTTGTTTTGGGTTGTTGCAATACTTATCATACATGGATAGTCAAGTGGTCTTATGTGATCATACAACTGTAACCAGGTGATGGCAGTGTCAAGTATTGGTTCAAATCAAACTCTAGATGCAAACTGTTTTTATGTTATTACACTTTGAGTCCTTCGTCTGGTATGTTTTGTAAAAAATCATTATTTCTCTGTTACTATTGGTAGGATTTCAACAGATTTTAACAGATTTTAAGGAAGCAATGTATGATATGTTTGTTGATGTGTATATTCAGGTTGTGATGATAGAAGCAGAGAATAAAGATCTGAAGAAAGAAGTCGAGAAACAGAAACGAAGACTTTCCCGTCTTGACAATCTAGAGAAGGAGAACAAAGCCCTAAAACAGAATCTGGATAAAGTCAATAAACCATATAAACTGTCTGAGACTGAGAAAGAAAATATTGAAGAGGAACTTGGACAGTATGTATTCAACTTTATTTATTATCAGCTATTTGAAAAAGTACCTGTACATTCATAGAGTGTCAAGAAGTATAGTTTAAACAGTATTCCAGTCATACAGAGACTACATACACAGTACCTAGTATCCATTATCCTGCCTGGTCAGCAACACTGGAACTACATTTATACCATACAGAATGCCAGGCATATCAGCTATGCTGTGTTTAAGGACTGATAAGTCTCGGTCTAGGAACTGAGGTTGACCCATTACACCATTCATCAGGACTGATATGTTTGGGGTTCTACATATATATCCAGAATGCACTAGGTCTTCTGCAAAAAATCTAAAGTTTTTACTTATTTATGGTCATTTGAAATTTCATAGTTGAATTTTAACAAAAGGGCGATAATTGAAATACTAAGATGTTTTTCTATGATTATACATTTTGCAGGGTCATTATATCATAACTGACCCTTACATGAGGGCTGATTACTGATTAAGGCTGGCAGAATTATGTGATGTAAATGACGTGCAAGTGACATTGTAATTATTTGATTTCAAGTTTTAAGAACGAATAATATGTTTCTAAAGCAAAAACAGATACAACAATTAGAACAAAACATTGTCTGTGTGGTTTTGGAAATCATTGCCCTGAAGGTAAAGTTAAATATGTATTATAAATCACAATTCACAACGTAGTGGGCGGGGGCCTGGATAGATAATCGGCCCTAAGTTTGCATAATCACCTTTGGGCTAAAACCCTCCACCCTGCACAGCTGAGTATTATCCTCGAAAAATATAACTTGTACTTTGTATTACAGACCTAAATCAGTATCTAAGGTGAAATCATCTCAAGTAGATACATCGCTGAGCAACACCTCGCTATCCCGGAATCCATTAGATGGTAATACATCACTGGCAACCCGTTCACAATCCAGACATCCATTGGAAGGTATGTGCTGTACTAGAATAAGTTCTAGTCTTATATATCCTATATCCTCCCTTTAGCAGACATAGTGAGATACAACCTTGTTGCACCAAAGGGACGATATGCTTGTATGTATCCATCATTCAAGAAATTGCGAAGGAGCATTATAAAGTTTGTCCTTGTGAATAAATAGTTTCATTAACTGGAATGGATGTTATGTATATTAATCACATAGGATGATAACAGTTAGGTTCAATTTGACAAACATTTTTTGAGGAATTACGGCCCTTTTGTCTGTCTGTCCACCATTCTCTTGGTTACAATTTTGGCACAATTTTTATGGTCTCAATACTAGTTCAAGTTGGATATGGGGTCATCTTGGATAAACACATTTACTTGTATATATTACATGATTTTTCAGATATGTTCAAGCTGTGTCCAGACACACCACCTAGTCCTAGGAAAGAAGCTGTGTTTAAAGAAGTTTTTGCGAAATCACAGAAACGAGAAGAAACAGCAAGACCTTACCCAGAGGAGACTCCTAGATGTCAAACATCATAAATAATTATCTAGTCTGAAATCTAGATCAGGGAATACATTCACAGAACTGCACAAGTATCTAACAGTGGAATATTTCAGTTACCCCCCTTGACTTTGTCTAGATGGATGTCTCGATGGATATTTCAAAGTTTGTCCGCATTTGTTCTCCTTGCCCATCGTTCAGATTTTAATAAAAATTGGCATGAAAAGTTGGCACCTAGCCTAGTTGTGCATATTGTCAGGATTTTTGGTAAGATCATTTTTGCCAGTTGTTTGCCTTTGATGAGACAAATGCTTTTGTGTCAAAAAACCTTCTAGTTAACTATCATGTTACTTGTTTTTTCAATTTCTCTTGTCTGACAAGTACATTATTATCTTTCATTTGTGTGTGATATTTAGAAAATGAGAAACTACTCATTTTTAACATGGTGTTTTATTTTGTAGATTTTGATATTGTTAAATTATGGGAAATATATTGCTAGGCATGTAGTCTTGTTTTAAATTTGCCCTGTTGTTTGATTTCACTATGTAAGACTCACTTTCAACTGTTTCTGTGTAGATTCTTGTATTTTCTTAATATTTAATCCCATTGTTTCACTGCCATGAGTTAAGTATTGTAGTTTAATAGGAGAGATCACCGTATTCATATGCAAAATGCCCACTGACAATTTATTGGATGAATTGACAATGAAAACCTGTCATTCACCAATAGCTAGCTGGTGGTACTAATCCCTTTGTATACTAACATGATCTCTCCTATACTGAATCTTGTGGTGGGAACTTGTCATGATCACGCCGTATGTTACCTTGCATCAACTGTTTGTGTCTAGAAATATGTATGTACCGAATCTTTAATCCTAATGTAGATACTGAATTTTTTATCCATTCTATCATTGTTATGAGAGGAATTTTCTCATGTTAACACCACATGTGACTTTACTTTCATCTAAATGTGTCAATAAGACTTGGTTATGTATTCTAAATCTTTAATCCCATTCTATCATTATCCTGTCAGGAAATTATCATTTTAACATAGCTGTCTTTGCTTTCATCTATTTGTGTCTTGATATAGTGTATATTTGTATGTACTAAATTTTTATTCCATTGTTTCATTATCATGTCAGGAAATCATCTTTTTCACACCATAGCTGTCTTCACTCTTAACAATTTGTGTCTAGAAATCTGATATATGTTTTACTGAATCTTAACTTCCATTGTTTCATTGTCATGTCAGGATATCATCTTGTTCGTACCACATGTGTGGCCTTCACTTTCAACAATATGTGTCTAAACATGTTATGTATACAGGGGTTCTACTATTCTAGAATAACACGAAAATAAGCATTTGCTGCAATAATAAAGAAGGAAATTTAGTTTTCATGAAGACAATAAAAAAAATTCGACGAAGAAATACCAATTATTGACTGAGTTATGTTCATTTGAAATTTCATAAGGTATAGGGTTGTGTGCTTATGGCACTCAAAACCAACTTGAGTCATATTTTCAGGATTGGGCAATAGGTCTCAGTAGGATCCCTGTGTATGATATGTATGTATTAAATCTTTAATCCCATTGTTTCATGGCAGGAGTTCATCTTGTTCACAATCAATGCTGGCTTTACTTTCATCTATATGTGTCGTAAAGTCTTGTAAAGTTGTATTATATACTATATCTTTAATCCCATTGTTTTATGTATATCGCTTCCCCCATCTAGTTTTGTTTATTTACACAACTGTCATTGAAAATCCACATCAGAACATTCTCGACCTCTTTATAATCATGATACAAGCTGTCTGACACGTGTATGAGAAGCTTAACAAATCAGCCTCGAACATTGTCGGCCTTTTAGATAAATTTCATCACCTGTCAAAATAAAATATAAATTTAACACATTAGCTGCCCACTTCAGATTAGTGAGCCTCACCTTTGCTTTACTCTGTAGTGTGCAGCTACAATTTAATTATCTTTATTTTGATCCCAATGTACCAAAGTGTAGATTTTGTTTTATCTTTTATAGAGATATGTTGTATAGTGTAGGTTTATTTGTATATTATTTATACCATTCTCTGTGTATTTACAGTGATATTATATTGAAGAGATATTAACATTGTATACATTAGTTTGTTATTTCTTACACATACCTTCAGTTTGGTAACTTGTTATTTAAACTGATGTGTCCATCTGTGGGCTCGTTTCCATTCATTAACTCAAAAACGCTTAACCCTAGGATCCTCAAACTAAACATGGAGGTTGTTAGTAATAAAAGTAGGTCAAAGGTGACCGTGACCTTTAATATGTATGAACAAGACATGATTTCCATTTATGGTGACGTCATGTATACGACGTCAATAAATCAAGCTCATTTTCAAAAAATCGCGGGAGTAAATTTAATGTTTTCATTAATATTTATGTGATTAAGCGTCATTTTGGAATTATAAGGATTAAACGACCATTTGTTGACGTTCACTGATGTGTAAACACCCGATCTGAAGACACACATTTAACATACTCAATGTGTTGCTTCAGATCGGATGTTTACACATCAGTGAACGTCAACAAATGGTTGTTTAAACCTATAATGAACAGTTTTTCACCTTTTAATTTTAACATTTGAGTATTACGCAGATCAGATGGTGGTGTTAGGTCGAGCACACAAGATATATAATGCCTGATCCAGTATAAAGTCCTCCCAGTTCACTTCCCTGCAAAATAAATACGATCATTTTAAAAATGGTCTAAATATAAACCGTTTTTCAATAAAAAAAACCCCCATTGGTCTATAGGTGGTCACGTGATCAACAAAAATATTCACCTGTCAACATATCGCAATATAAAACTAGTCTTTTATCCGAATATGTAGGTACATAAGTCCATGGAGGAAAGCTTAAAACACTGATTTGAAGAAAACCGTTACACATGAAAACCAATTTACACATTCTCAACAGAGTTAACCCATAAACCCTGAACTTCTCTGGTAAGACATGAGCTAGAATGTGTACACATCTCATTAATCCAAGGTCCTTGACGATCTTCATTCCTTTTCATAAAAGGTCGACACGTCTAAATAGAATACCATTCAGTTTTGTTATCCAGAACTAACAACTCATGGGCAACTTTTTAGGACAAATATCAAGAGTGATCTTTCTTGATTATGTTTCTTATTAAGTCTAGTTCTATTAATGGATTGTCTCCCCTCCATAATTGGTTACCGAGGGATAGGACAAGGGCTTAAAAGAAGGAACCAAGAACATATTGTTGAGGTAGTTACTGTTAAATGTATATGTGTATATTTCTACGTACCCATGTTTCTTGTAGTCTGCGTCCATTATCATTTGTGAAAATACATTGGCATGTAAATCTAGAATATCTGAATCTTTGACAACTTTCTGACTGAAATATAATACAGAGTACATACTGATATGTATACCAGTAACATAACTTAAATATTGTACATACTTGCTATGCTGGAATATTATTTTATATTGGACTTCTGAGAGATAAAAACAACCAGACAGTGAAGGAAGCACTCGACTAAAAAAATCACAACACGAAAGTCAACTTGCAGGGGTGTCAATTTTCCTGATAAATCCGGAATTCTGGATTTGTCATTCCTGAAAGAGCAATGGCTTTTGACCAAAATAAAAGTTATTTGATGAAAATATCTCAAGAAATGGCAAAGTTATGGTACATTTAAGTTGCTCAGAAGGATTTTCTTTAAAACATAGTGAGTAACTTATGGAAACAATGTCAATGAAGGACTCTTATTTGGCAAAAATGGTCAGCCGCATACGATTTTCCTGATTTTTAATTTGGCACTGTTGACACCACTGAACTTGTCAAAAGGAACATACAAAAAATCACATACCACAAGCGCACGTCATAATGGCAAACTCAAAAGAGAAGAATAAAAAATCAAACTCAACAGCTACCAAGACCTACATCGTGTATGGATTCGGCCCATTAAGAGCGTAAGACACAAACGGCCTACTTCCTACAGTTACTTTTCAAGCTAAAATGACGGAAATGCTCCTTCAAGCGTTATATTTGGGTCAACAATGCATATAGTTTCAACAGAGGTGCAATAGTATACCCCCGATTGTTTTATGTGCTCAATAGAAAATTGCTGGTTTAAGATGAAGTTATCACATATGACAAAAATAGTTTCAAATTAAAAAAACACACTGAATGTTCAAACATATTTTGAACGTTTTCTCATAACATTTATCGTAGAAATAACTTACTCAAAGTTTGGCTTGAATTTCTCAAATTGACGGTACCAACTCTTGAATGCGTCCTTTAATTCATATTCTTTGATTTTACCGTCACCGTCTCTGTCAATGATGTTAAAAGTTGCTTTGGCAGCGCACAGTTCCTTCTTTGTCAACAGTGCAACCAAATCATACTGATAATAAATAATTCAATAACGCAACATCTGTATTTTTCGTCATTTCTCAACTATATAAGATACATATCTAACTGATGTTTCTATCATAGTTTTATCAAAATCGATCGATTGTAAGATAAAAAATAATTTCAAGTAATGACCATCACTGCAAATTGAAAAATCACAAAATTACACCATGAAAAATATTACCAAGGTGGGTGTAAAATTAACTATACAGTTCATAACAATAATTATTAGAACAACATTCTGTTCCATGTTAATAAGTAGCTAGGATGTCCATCCTTGTATTTTATGATTTTTTTCTTTTGCACCATCGAGAGCACATAATTCCCATCAATATATGGGGAATGGTCTCCGTTACCGAAAAACGCCCTGCACACTCGTCCCCACGAATTTTAAATAATCTTGTACTCTGAAGACTGGTGATAGCGGCAACTGCTGTATGATGTGATTATGCAGAAATGCTTGTGTTACATGTGCCATATGAGCCGGAGTTTAATCTTGCAATATTTTACATGGCGTCATTTTTGTGACTTTTCGTTTTGCAGTGATGCTCATAATGTTGTTTTATTTTTATCTTCCGATCAAGAGTTTTGCGTATAATTTATAGAAGGCATGCAAAGAATATTAGTTCATTCACTTTCCAAATTTGAATTATATGCATTGAATAATAGTGGAGAAATCGTGAAAAATATAGGTGTTGCGTTGGGAGTGTGATTAAGTGTATAGACAATTCTTTGTTTGCAGCCAGCTACAAAAGATGGGCTTAAGACATGCTTGGTCACTTCTGTGACTATTTATACAAACATGCACTAGAGCGGATTGCTATTTTAACATGTTCACAAGAATATGACTTGGTAGTCTTTAGATGATTGTAAAACTTTAGTGGAATATGATAGTCATGTTAATGTTGACTAGTTCTACATTATTAGAACAATAACCTAAAAGTGTGGAATACGTGGGGAGAAACTGGGTTACAATACAATACTTGGGCAATAGTCGACTAAATGCTGCTATACGAGTATGATTAAGGTCTTCAGGTATACCTTGTCTCTTCGAGCCAAATGTGCTTTGCCTTCGTGACTAACAAATTCCCACCAGTCAAGTTTACCATCTTTGTTTGTATCTTGAAATGCAAACTGTCTTGTTACTCTTTCATGTTCCTCAGGTAACAGCTGACCTCGGTGGTTTGTCAATGACTGCCGCCGTGAGAAATGACTAATGTACTCCGGCAACGAAATTTCAAGATCTATAATAAATTTAGTACACTAATTTCAAATCCGCTCTTCTGTGGTATTTTTGTTGAGGTTTAATATACGTATTTTGGAAAATAACAGACAGTTCATTGGCTTAAAATTAGAAGCTTGTAAGACTAATGCATATTTTAAATCTGCATCTCAAGGTGCTTCTTATGAGACTATTTCGATGACATGTTGACCTAAGTGAAGTTGAAAAAGCTTGCTCTAAACAAGTAGGCATAAAGAATAGTTTTCTATGGAGCCATATAACTGCCACCACATAAATATTAATTTTCATGTAATATTTCGTGAAATTAACAAGGGCTTTCATGAAAACAGACTGAAAATATTATGAATGCAAGATCAATATCTTAACGTGAAAAATTGTCAGTTACTGCTTTGATCTGCCACAGCATTCCTGTTATCTTTTTTAAGAAACCATCGTTGAACTAACTTTTCACGAAAGTGCATTATTTTTCACGAAGACATTTTTACGTTTCGCGAAACTTTTCACGAAAGTCGATTATTTTCACCAAAACATCTTTACGTTTTGAGAAACATTTTTATGATTTCATGAAAAACTTATTTAGTTTCGTGAAAGCATCATCTTTATGTGTAGTCAGTTTAGAGCACTAACAAGCAGAATTTTCTGTTATGATAATTTATCTGTCTTCATGATAATAATATTTTTTCATGAAATATTCGATAATTTTACGAAAGTTTTCATGAAATCTTGAAGTTAAGTGGTGGCAGTTATTTGGCTCCATAGTTTTCAGACAGTTTTTTTCTTGTTTTCTCAAAATTTTGATTTTCTAAGCCAGCGGGTTGTTCCAATGCGTTCCTTAATAATGCACTATTATTCTATGTGTTTCTGTAAGTTACAATACCTAACAGACACACGCACTTGGCAACACCATACAATAACCTATCTTCTATATGTGACACAATTCAAATAAAGACAGAACAAAAACAATGGCAAGTCTTAGAAAATGAAATAAGCTCACCTTGGTTGAAATCTATTGCATCAAACTCTTCGGTCATTTTCTTTATTTCATCGGTTGTCAATAGCAACGAGAGATCTGACTGATGAAATAAAACAAAGAGAAGACTACGAGTGTAATATTTGCGTGTGGCAGACAATACGTGATTACAGCTTCGTTATTAAATACTTCATAACCATAAGATACTAGTAGTGGCCTACATTATTCCAAAGAAACCGACAAGCAAGATTAACAACGCTTGTTACCCTGTTCGCTCCCCGTTTGTGCCACTGTTTAAATTCTCACTTCGTGACATTGCCCGGATGTATAATGAAACAACCATCGACACCGAGCGTTACAAATTTACAGCCGACTTGAGACTGAACAAGAATATGTTTGAACGTGGACTTGAAAATTTGGTAACTTTACGAGGATGATACACCAGTGATGTTACCTTGGCAACTCTCTGGTACCATATGAAGACAATATCATAGAACCTGTTGTACTCCCATGTAGCATCGGGCGCTCGTTTCGATACGTTCATAATCACTGTCGTGGAATCATATATCTCTGTGTGGGTGCGTATGGCCAGATCCACTGATTCCGTGAATGACAAATTGTTGAAATACGATGCAAAATTGAATTGGTAAAAATAGCATACACAATGAGGACAGCTCCATCCAATGTTTGTCCTGGCTTTATCTATGTTACGTTTGTCCACATCTGTGAGATCTCCACATTTATCCAGGCAGGATTTATGGAACACATCATCACACACCCTACACGGTATCGCCTCTTGTTCCCGAAATATAGGAAACATACCATCACACAAGGCACATTTAGAACCTGGTGGAATCTCGTACTGAAACAAAGTGTTATAAAATCAAGTAAAGTTTTGCTGTACAATTTACAGCTGTGCGAAATTTGCACGATATTCGACATCGACATTCATTTCAACATTCAAAATATTATCATAATGAATGTTGAATGTCTAATATCGTGCAAACTTCACGCAACTGTAAATTTTATATTTAATATTAACGACCGCCTAGAATTGAGATTTAACCGTCTGAAATTACGAGCTGTGGCCCGCAACCTATAGGTCCGTTTTTTGTGCTGCGTTCCGTGTTTTAGTAGCGACCGTTGTCTAGATTCTTCGTCTACCGTCTACATACTATGATGGTTAGCACACAGAGAAAGGTTCGTTATTAGTATTTTTTATTTGTAATGATTGTAATTTTTTGTTTGTAATGCTTGTTAAAAGATCATTTTGATAATAAAAAATGCCAGAAATTACCTTCTTGTAGGTAGGGGTTTCCGGAAATGGAATTTTCTTGCGTTCTGAGGTTGGAGATCTAGGTCGAAGTGTTGTTATATTAGATGGTGCATCGTCTATGGTATATTCTTGGAGTTTTCTGGATAATTCTTCTTCATCTTCTATTGACTGACTCTTCATTCTATCCATAAAACTAAGAAAAAATCGTTCTCTTGGTACAAGGAACATAGAGGATGCCTAAAGTCCACTTATCCTACATCATAAAGATTTCGACAAAAAGCTCATTTGTGTCGAGCGTTAATTACATGCTATATATTAATACTCAGACATTCTCTTGTCGTTAAATGAGCTGGGCTTGTTATGTTCACCCGAGAGTTTGGCTATGGTCACGTCTTCCAGATTTTCATAAGTTTCCCGTGAATGGTTTGGGAAGAGAGAAGATATAGTCATTTTAGCGACCATCTTGGACGCCATCTTGAATTTCTCAAAATACTCGATGATGCTAGCTTGATGATAAACTTTCCTGATAACTGGAAAAATTCATCTGTCCGTCGTATTCTATATTAAACAGATGGTAAATCAATGACCTTTTACACTGATAAAATACCTATATCGACATTCCGACATTTCACCGATTAATAATACTACCTAGATATGTCTCAGAGTACAATTGATTGAAATAATAATTATAGTATTGATTCAATCATGAAATCAAATTTATTTAAACTTCTTACTTTTTAAGAATTTCCCGTCGATTCGATTTGTTTATCATATGTCGCCCGAAAAATCCGACGGACACCGTTTTCCCCTTTGTTAGGTTCCAATGCAGCTCTGCTCTTTCCGAATTATGTGGAATAGATAATTTCCTTTCTAACACACTCTTCTTCTCTGATGAAGCTGTCTCAGACATGTTTGATCACAAAAACGACCAGCTTTATTGTGACTTTCTATCTTGTTTTTTGAAAAAAAGAGACCGTATTAACTCGTCGGTGCTTATTTAGTGTAACTTTTCGGAAATCTTCAGACGTTATATCATATAAACCTGGTATCCACTTTAGAACTCACGCTGTATGGTCATTGACAATATGGGAATTAAAACCAAAACCATCTGTATGTAAATATTGACCACGAAGAAGTTTAAAAAGCTGATCCTTCATTTTTAAATACGACAACAGAACTTACCAAAATATTGACTTATAGTCGATATAGATAATCTCAAATAATGACAAATCACCTAATATATGATTATACCCGACCGTAAGTCATGTTTATATCTGCAATAACAAATCTTTCATAATTTTCTCTGACTGAAAATTCTTAAGCACATACGCATTCATTATTAACGATACTTAGAATTGAAATTTAAACCACAAGGAGGTATGACCTAACTAAATATTTTACACGGCTGTTGCACAATATATATCGCTGGCTTAGAATGAGAAGGTCGTAAGTGCTTTATAAGACCCATGTATATTTGAAATCTGCATCACGTGGCGCTTCTTGTGAGCCTTTTTTATGAAAATCGGAAGTGGCCATGTTGCTCAACCGAAGTTTAATAAGTTTGTTTTTTCATAAGTAAAGAGTAGCTTTTTCTTGTTTTTTTCAAAATGTCGAGTTTGTACATACGACCTTCTGATTCTAAGCCAGCGATATATCATACATAATATTATGCACCTATCAATGTTTTCCCCCAGGGGGGGGGGGGGGGGGGGCATACACGGGACTTTTGACAGAAGGCTGTTCCCGATAGGTGGAAATTTGACAGACAGAATGGTGCCGAGTCCCGGGGAAATAGACTTTGGCCGAAAAAACATTGATAGGTGCATAAAATACTACTCAAAATTTGATAAGGGTCCACAGTGCCGTAGCTACGCTAAGGCACGACAAGGCAGTTGCCTCAGCTATAATTTGCAGCCTAATAATGTGGGAAAATCCTGTCTAGAACCTACAATTTGGACTTAAAAGATATATAATTTATGTTGTCGCACAGTTAAACAATTAGACAATTTAAGGCACTCGATTCAACATAAGTTTCACGTACACGACAGTTCACCAAATTTATTACGGTTCTATAAATTTCTTAAATGACCTTTATGGTAATACATGTTTATCTGCTATTGTTGTAAAACTATGAATATGCTCGATTCGCTCGCAAAATAGTTTTATTACTGAAAATATATTAACACGAACTAGCTGTTGAATGACAGCTATGCTCTAGAGAATCTGCATTATCAAGCTCCTTAACGCTCTATGCCATTTTTACGTTAAACGGAGCATGTTTAACCCCTAATATACACCCTTTCAATTAAGGCGGTAATTGAATTGTCTCCCTTTGATGACGTAGACAGGTATCGGAGCCGACTACCGTTAGCGTATAGAGAAACTATAAAAAAGCGTCAACTTTAAACCGCTGTAAATCACGCTTTACTCCATCAATTTTTAAAACCTTTATATTTAAGACAACTAGATGCAATAATGTAACTGTCAATAATATATGTTCAATAATGAAAAATATGTTTTCTGACCGGGAATTTCACGGACGAGAAAAGGTTAAAGTAACCATGTGGAACTTTTGGGCTAATTCTTAAGGAAAAGATAACTCTGTGTATAGTGATTTTTGTACCTGTGTGTTTGTACGAGTTGTTTCCCTTTACACCACAAAAATCGATAAACATTCCCCATACACGACAATTTCGCTTATCTTAATCCAATCGATTCAGATCGATATCGGCTATTTCCGTTAGTGGTCGTAAATTTTCCGATAGTCACGAATGATAACGGTAAGCTACATAAATCGTAGCCTGAGGGGCTACTGCATGATCAGATAAAAAGATAAGCAGTCGATTTTTCATATTTTCAGATTTATGATTGTAACTGTCCATTCGTCTCGTGATCATGTATACATTTCAATTTGAATTGCTGATGTTGACTTCTGGTAAATTCTGGTATGCGTGTGGTAGTATCTTAGTAACAACAAGATGACTTCGCTTATTATCAAATATTTTCTTAATCCCGATATAAATTATGCTTGTTTTTTTTGTAAATTATGTTATATTCGCACGTACAAAAAAACAAGTACAGTCCAGATTGAGTGATTGGCATCATGAATCAAAGTTTGACTCGTGTTTAAACTAGTATGAAGAAATTATGGATTTCAATAATTGTTTACTACATTACTACATCTCGTTAGCTTTAACTGTTTAATATGATATAAAAACCGTGAATATCCAACCAGAAATAAAAAGTAAAACTTAATGTGCGAAGGGGCGCCGTTCTACTGGAATTACCAGTGTGAATTTATACTTACTTGTTGCGTCGTGAATATTGAAGTACATGTGTATTATACTTATGATCATTTATAGTGTTGTCAATGGGAAGTCACTCTTCCACTTGGGGTTCTTTATCTCAATTCGTGTTCCCCTTTTTATCAGATGTTACTCTAATCGACTTAAATTTAATCGAATAGAGTTTCCTCTCCTGATTTTCAGATATCTAGGGAAGTAA
This sequence comes from Spisula solida, assembly GCA_947247005.1. Lineage (NCBI taxonomy): Eukaryota > Metazoa > Mollusca > Bivalvia > Venerida > Mactridae > Spisula > Spisula solida. Next base: position 6,401,104 of record OX365948.1, on the reverse strand, counting down.
CTCTTGTTCTACAGAGTTACCTCCTCTTATTTCCAGGGGATGTCACTCTTACCGACTTAAAATGAGTCAACCAGAGTTCCCTCCCCTGATATCAAGGGAAGTAACTCTTGAACACCAGAGTTCTCTCCCCTGATTTTGAGGGGTAGTCATTCTGACTGACTTAAAATTAGTCAATCAGAGATTCCTCCCCTTATTTTCAGGGGATGTCACTCTTACCGACTTAAAATTAGTCAATCAGAGTTCCCTCCCCTGATATCAAGGTAAGTAACTTTTGTACTACAGAGTCACTTGTCGACTTAAAATTAATCAATCAGATTGCATTCCCTTGATATCAAGGGAAGTAACTCATGAACTCCCAAAGTTGACAATGCTCTCTTCGACCAAGAATTTAATAGTCCCTTGTTCGAATCCCGGCTGGGGCACTTGTCATTTCAGAGATGAACTTGTTCGTAGCTTAGTTTCGGTACTGTACAGTATGCACGTCAAAGAGCCAAGTAGTCTATACCTGTCAAGACACACATTGCATATCATCAAAAATATAATAATGTTTGTTTGAAATATTGCTCAGATAAAAATGCACGTTTTCTTGATCGCTTCGCTCGTACAATTTAGCATGGGAGGGGTATGTTTATGGGAGGGGAATGTTTATGGGAGGGGTATGTTTATGGGAGGGGTATGTTTATATACACGCCCTGAGACTATATCCTGTATTTGTTTTAAAACGTTGCTTATGTCACCTCAAAATGCTCAAAGACATTTTACTGTAGAAACGGTCAGAAGGGAGAATCTCCTCTGACCACCTCGGACTGCCTCGGCTGAAATCATCCTCTTGCTACGGCACTGATCACAAGAATTTGTCGAAATTTGATGATATTTTAATATTTGCACAACTCTTTCTCGTATTTTGACAGGTAATAAAACTACACAATACCAGTCGAAATATTTATGGGTGCATATTGGTGACACACATTTCTATTTTTATATTTATTAAATTAAGTTTTCTTAATTGTTCTTTATATGATGACATTAGAAGTAAATATATTCCGACATAAAATATTTTAAATAGTTTCTATAGATTGTTGTCAGATAAGAATACTGAAACTATAAGACAGCTTGCAATGTTATTGTCTCTATTATGCTTCGCAGAGACGAAATGGTTTTACACAAAATGTATTGTTATATTTTGTGCTACGTATTTCTTTATTTTTATACTGTAATGTGTATTTCTTTATGTTTATATATGGGCCGGTGGCCTAATAATAAATAAATGTTGAACTTGAGCTTGAACTTCGGAAAAAACATCCCATTCATGACACGGTGCGTCGATTTATGACGAATTCTTGAATGTCGTGCAATGTCGTATGTTGTGCTTTACGACATTCGATTTATGACGAATTTTTAATGTCATTCTGACATTGTCGTTTGTCGTGCTTCACGACATTTGATTTTTTGAATGCGTCCAATGTCGTATGTCGTTCAGAAACGACATTCGATTTTGAGAACGTCGTAAGTCGAGCCAACTTCACACAACTATATTTCAGTTCCAAATATCACTGTGTGGTAGCACTGTATGCCCAAAACGCGCGGTGTTTTTAAGATGGCGGACGAGGAAAGCCAGCAAAGTGAGTCCTTTTGTTTCCGACCGAATCTTTTTAAATATGACGCCCTATCATAAGGAGTCTTTGATTGACAAGTTAGCATCACTTCCCGACACCCTTGTTACCCAGATAAACCAACATGATTGGATAATCACAACATGGCAGATTAATGTTTAGGTAAACATTCCACGAGATGATCATTAAATACAATAACTTATTATATTTTGAACAATATTTATAAAATAAGATCGGAACAAGACTTAAAGTATATACTTAATATCATTGATGTCACATTTCACGCCCTGAATTAACACAGGAACCAGTATCGTTTGTGTCACATTTCACGCCATGTATTAACACAGAAACCAGTATCGTTTATGTCACATTTTACGCCTTGTATTAACACAGAAACCAGTATCGTTTGTGTCACATTTCACGCCTTGAATTAACACAGGAACCAGTATCGTTTGTGTTACATTTCACGCCTTGTATTAACACAGAAACCAGTATCGTATGTGTCACATTTCACGCCTTGAATTAACACAGAAACCAGTATCGTTTGTGTCGCATTCAACAAACATCGGAACAAGACTCAAAGTACGCGTAGTAAGTATCATTATACATTTCACGCTCTTCATTAACACAGGTACCAGTATCGTTTCTGTCATATTTATTAAATTGCACGTCAAAAACCATCATCATCATCTTGAATACACTGAAACATGATTTGTATGTACATTGTATTTCAATGATGAATTCACAATCATGAAATAAAAATATTACACAGATTGTGCATAGTTTTTCAACTTTTGGTTTGAACATTTTTGTGTTTCCCAATGTGTTTATTAGATGTTGGGTCGAGCACACAGGATGTATAAAGCCTGGTCCAATATAAAATCCTCCCAGTTCACATCCCTGCAAAGTAAATACAATGTTACATTATCTTATATATGAACCGATTTTCATTGGTCGAAAGTGGTTATGTGATATACTGAATTATCATATGCACAGTGCTCTGGGCGGGGTACTAATGAAATACTCGCGGCACATCTAAATAATATAGACACATGCAAAAGGATTAGTGTTCCATGGAGTTATGTTAATCAATTGTCAAGAACAATGGTACACATGAAAACCGATTGTGCAAATACATTGTTATCAAACCGCCTCGGTAGTCTAGTGGCATAGTATCCGCTTCGATTGCGGGAGGTCCTGTGTTCGTTCCCAGGATGCATAGTTCCAAAGACGTAATAAACATGGTTATCATATTGCTTTATGTTTGATTGTGTATGTTTAATGCCATAAGAAACTTGAAACTAGACGCTCAGCAAAATGGTTTCTCTTCTCCCATACCCTGGTGGCGATGGACAACATTAGGAATGAGGCATCGAGAGTGATTAATGTAAGTTGGAAATACTTGTTTCACAATCGACCTTAAATAAATTAAAGGAAACTTAATTGTTTTCAACAAAGTTGACTAATTTTCCCACACAATCTATATTTAACAATTAGGAGATGAACTAGAATGTGTATTCTCATGCCAGCATTTTGGGACAAACATCGAGAGTGTTCTCCCTTGATACGGTATGCTGTTGAGTCCATATCAATAATTGGATTGTCTCCCTTTATAATTGATGGACATGGGAGGGGGGGGGGGGGGGGGGGGGTGAAAATTAAATCGAGTTATTCCATATTTCTACATACTCGCGTTTCTCGTTGTTGGCGTCCATAATCATTTGTGAAAATACATCTAGAATATCCGAATCTTTCACTACTTCCTGACTGAAATAAACAGTGTGTACACTTGTTTAACAATATCACATTAGCTTAAGAATGTACATAGATATACAATAATACTTGTAGATGCATGTCAATACACAATTAATATTTAACAGGAATTTAAGAAAACTTGGTTATCGAACATGAAATAACTACGACATCCGTTGGACGTGATTGTATCTCGTGTGTTGTGCACGAGTATGTAGTGTTACTCTTGTCTACACCGGACATACAAAATACTTGTGACATCGGACTTATCCAGAAATGACTTGGTCTTACATGTGTACAGATTTTGGTATCGTTTAACAACTTTAATTGACATTTCTTGCATGTTATTGACTACCAAGATATTGTAGCACGAAGTTTGTCCTTCAAAATTTAATACAACGATTACCGTGCAGTAAACCACGAAACTGCAACAAAAAGATAATATTAAGTCAGACTGGAAGGCAGCACTCAAAATAGTGTACGAGGAATTCATACGTTGGTGCACATTTATTTTATATTTGGTGAATTGTAATTTTGGATTGATCGACAAATTATCGAACATGGAATGACTATGATATCCGTAGATAGTTTGACTTGATTGCCACACGTCTCGTATGTACTGTATATATAGTCATTCTTGTAGTCCCACAAAACACTTATACCATGGGACATATCTAGAAATGACTTGACTTGTAACCGTATAATCACTGCCGGTTCGAATTATACTTCGAACGTCAAGCCATAATTTTTACAATAACTTACTCAAAGTTTGGCTTGAATTTCTCAAATTGGCGATACCATTTCTGGAAAGCATCTTTTAACTCATATTCTTTGATTTTACCGTCATCATCTCGGTCAAGGATTTTAAATGTTGCTTTGGCAGCGCTGAGTTCCTTCTTTGTTAACAATGCGACCAAATCATACTGATAATAAAACAATAGCAGTTTCACTTAATTTGATTGTCATAAGAACATTTACTAGTATGTTCGTCGCCTTTAACAATAGCATATACAAATATATATGTATATACAGTCAATCATCGGTTAGATGTCACCTAAATTAAATCACCATTAGTCTTTTTCATACTAAATATACCTGTATTAATTGGCCATCTGTCTTATGCATTTATTATCAAGAAATCCCAAAAGACCATTTTATATTACATACTAATATAATTATATCGAACAGCCATATATATCGAGCAGTCGTATATATCAAACAGCCATATATATCGAACATCCATATATATCAATCAGCCATATTTAATTTAACCCTTGATTATCTGCTTGCTACAGGTTGCGCTAAACGTTACTTAATCTACATTTGTAAGTCATTGATTGAAGCCCTATTAGATGTTTCGTATAGGCTTGGTTTATAGAACTCATGTGGCTGTGAATATCAGCGCAACTAAAATATGAATTCCATTTTAACATGTTCGTGAGAATATGATGATTCAGCCTCCATGTTGCTTTAGTACTTCAGTGGGACTTTTAATCACATAAAATAATAATTATGATTATTAAGACAAGGCATGGGATTTTCTGAAACGCTACTAGTCTGGTTCCCGGCGTACTATGTGTTTTAGTAACATAGTGATCTAGGGGAGGTAAGCCAGACTTAAACGCTCCTTGAACTGTGTTTCTTTCCAACTAGAGAGGTATAGAAGTACTCTTACTGAAGTATCTTTGACATTATGGATTCCGTGTATTACAAACTTTGACATTATGGATTCCGTGTATTACAAACTTTGACATTATGGATTCCGTGTATTACAAACTGTGTTTCTTCACCTTGTCTGCTTATGTCGGACACATTTACAAGACTTGAGTGTCCGTCGATGAAATGCTGCTATTATGTCTTACCTTGTCTTTCCGAGCCAAACGTGTTTTGCTTTCGTGATTAACGAACTCCCACCAGTTCAGTTTACCATTAGCCTGTATTGATATTCGTTCCAGTTCTTCGGGTACCAGCTGACCACGTTTGTCTGTCAGTGACTGTCGCCGTGAGAAATGTCGTATATATTCCGGCAACGAAATTTGAACATCTAGAAATAACAATATTCTTACTAATTAGGGCTGCCACATATAACTATGATTACCCGTGCACTAAATTAACTCATCAGGTATTTATCAATGGCGCACATAGACAGTTTTAACAATCCCATACGTTTGCCTGCGTTGGGGTACGATTCAGATTTCAGAACATCATTCACACATGTGACTATGTGTGTCCACACCATCGCACACATTGCAGGACATTCCGTATATTACGAACATGCGTATTTGCAAACACCATACAATATGTCCCTTCTATATTCGTATGTATATGGTACAATTTAAATGTAGCGTAGCGAAGCTAGCAAAGCGTCGCAAAACTGACATGGTCGAGAAAATATTACATTGCACATGTATTAGTCCATGTAGTAGCTCACCTTGGTTGAAAATTATTTTTTCAAATTCTTCCGTCATTTTGTCTATTTCTTCTTTTGTCAACAGTACCGAAAGATCAGACTGGAGAAAATGTGAAAAGAAATAATTTAGTGATATGTTGCGTCTATCAGACAACAAATACAATTTATTTTTTAGATATTGTATTAAATAATAGAACCAGTCTCCAGGAAACCTCGCTATTCTGACAAATAATTACACATTTATAATAACGTTATAATTATATCTTTAAATACGGACACATATGATTTTGACAATTAAAATCTAATATAGTGGTTCTAGTTTTAAAAGTTAAAATTTATGTCCAATTTTTTTCAAATACTGGATATTTGAACTACATGTACTTGTTTAATAAATTCACTTGAAGTAACGTTTGACTGGTGTTTGTGATGTCGAATATAAAGGCTCCGAACAGGTTGCCTGCAAAAACAAACTTCAAGTACTTAACAATAATACAATCATGTACTTTCAAATTATGAAAAAAACATCTGTCAATGGTCGTGGATTGTAAACGCTATGTGGGCTATGAACATATCTAGAACTGTTTCCGTATTTGACTGACAAATTGTTGAAAGACGATGCAAAACTCAATGAAATAGAACAAAATAGTATACACAAAGAGGACAGCTCCATCCAATGTTTGTCCTGGCTTTATCTATGTTACGTTTGTCCACATCTGTGAGATCTCCACATTTATCCAGACAGGACTTATGGAACAGATCGTCACACACCCTACACGGGAACGCCTCATCAAGTTCCCGAAATACGGGAAACACACCTTTACACAAAACACATTTAGAACCGGGTTGTACCTCGTACTGAAACAGAATATGATACATGTACATAGGGGCACATGCTGGAGCCAACACCTGTAGTTAGCAAAAACTAATTGGTCTTAGAGCCATCAACTGTAGTTAGCAAAAATGAGTTGGTCTTAGAACCCACAACTGTAGTTAGCAAAAATGAGTTGGTCTTAGAGCCATCAACTGTAGTTAGCAAAAATGAGTTGGTCTTAGAGCCCACAACTGTAGTTAGCAAAATGAGTTGGTCTTAGAGCCATCAACTGTAGTTAGCAAAAATGAGTTGGTCTTAGAGCACACAACTGTAGTTAGCAAAAATGAGTTGGTCTTAGAGCCCACAACTTTAGTTAGCAAAAATGAGTTGGTCTTAGAGCCCACAACTGTAGTTAGCAAAAATGAGTTGGTCTTAGAGCCATCAACTGCAGTTAGCAAATATTAATTGGTCTTAGAGCCAACAACTGTACACAACATGATGCAATGTATGAACTTACCTTTATAAAGGTAGGTGTGTCTGAAAATGTGATATCCTTGCGTTCTGCAGATCTAGGTCGAAGTGTTGTTATATTGGTTGGTGCATCGTCTATGGTATAATCATTTAGTTTTCTGGAAAGTTCGTCTTCATCATCTATTGACTGACGCTTCATTTTATCCATAAAACTAAAAAAACAACAACGCCATTTTCTTGGTTACCTAACGAATACTCTAAATACTAGTACGCAAATACAACTGAATAATAGAATTACATTTACATTTTGATCAGAATCGCCGTTTGTGGGGCATTACTCTACTACCGGTCGCTCTGGGTTTACTGGAAAGGGCATGTTAAATGATGTAATGCACAAACAAGTCAAAGCTACACAGAAGAGGCGGATGTACCTAGCCACCACACAGGAGACAGGCATAGAACTTACCATCCATATTCCCAAAGGGATATTTTAAGTAAGCCTATTTAATGACACACTGGATGGTTTCTTTAATTAGTTCGTATATTTCCATAAAGGTAAGTAATTGCAAATGATGACTTAACTGTTCACTGAAGTACGGGAGACTTTTGCTGTAGTGATTCTATTAAATCCAAAATGCAAAGACGTTTTAAAGTCATAACAAGAAGCGGTGGTAGCGGTGCCTAGCCATCCCCACAAGAGACAGACATAGAACTTAACATATGTATCCCCAAAAGGGAAATTTCAAAAGTGCTCCCGCGATATTGGCGTTGAGGAGATGCCAAATATTTGTGGGAGAGCAAGGAGTTAAGAAGACTAAATTTAAATGTAGTTTCCGATTAACTGAAATTCAATTAATTGAATAAAAAACATTCATGATCATTGTTAATAAAATACAGTGTACAACATCACTGAAGGATCAAAGTTTATACAATGATAATGTATATTCTTATCTCTTATTCGATGTTGCCTAAGAAAAGTCTATGCCTGTCATTTTTTTTATAATAACCGATACATGTATATAATTATAAAAAATATGAATCGAAGTGTTGATCATATTAATATTATTATTAATAGCTTTAATGTGGTTCAAGAAATATCTTACTAATGAATATTTCGAGTAGTTCAATCCTCAGTCAAAGCTAGCATGGCTCACAGACAAGTTATGAGGTAAGTGATATTTTCAACGCTCAAACACGTATAGTATACGTTTAAATAGATAAATACAAATTTATTTTAACTTCTTACTTTGTGAGGATTTCCCGTTGCACGGGTTTATTGACCTGTCGCCCGAAAAATCCAACAGACACCGTTTTTGCTTTTGTTGCCTTCCAATTCATTTCTGCCCTGTCCGAGTTATGTACGATAGAAAGTTTCCTGTCCAAATTATATGCGACAGAAAGCTTCCTCTGTGAAGTACGTGGTGCCAACTTCCGGTCTGATCCACCCCGCCTTCCTGACGAAGCCGTACCCGATATACCCGACATTATCGTTCACAAACCGTATCAAAGTATTACTACCCGCTTTGACACCTTCAGTGTATCGTACCGTGCTTTTCAGTCTTTCCTTAGTAATTACTATCCGCTTTGACGCCTTTTTCAGTCTTAAATGTCTTTCGAAAAAGTGTGACTGTATTTATAGTGGGAATTTGGCCTTATCCGCTGATATCAAATCTGGCCAACATAAGTTACATTATGTCATTATGACATAAAATCTGGCCATTAACGTGGGTCATTTAAAACTATGTGGTCATTAACAATAACTTTTAATAAGGGAATTAAATCGAACCTAAATTCAGTAGATAATCTCATAAAGGTGAACTTAATCCTACAAGACAGTTTTCACCCAGTGTATTATTCACACTCTACATGCCTGTCATGGTAAAATATCAATCATAAGTAATGCACTAGCCAATCAAAACCACGGCCCTAACCCACCCAACCCCTGGGAATAGCGGGGATTTTAACTTTTGCTTTTTTAAACCCCGAGTAGAATCTCTGCCCACATGGCCAGTTGGCCACACGGATGGTAAACCTCCCGCAAATTGCCCAACCATATACCTCAAGGGTATAGTTACCTCTGTATTTCCCCGCTATTTTGGCACGAAACAAAAGCTCCGCATTCACACGACAGTGTGCGAAAGGTAAAGACACGAAACCTTTCCCCCGTTATCCCCCGCCCTTCACCGGGGTTGGGCGAAGGATAACTTTTCAATTGACTGGTGCATACTATGTACGAAAGCTTTTGATTGTGGTATATTTGAAGATTGTAGAGCCACTTTAGGAGAACAATGTGTGCATCCAACTTGTACATGTATGTTTCAAATTGCATTTTAAACCTTGTTGTATACTTCGATTACGATAACAAACTGAGAGTAAGTTATACAGATAAGTATTCAGTGGAATAAGGACAAAATATTCAATGTTATTCTTATCACGTTGGTCCCTGCGAATAGGGCTTATCAGTTACATGGAATAAGATGACACTATGTCAATGCATAACAAATGCAACGCATACATTTTCATCAATTCAGCAGCTAACTAGCTGATAAGTTTATATTTGTTTGTAGTTTTCTTAATCGGTTTTGTTCAGTTAACGTAAGATGGACATGCATATTGATTTCTAACTCTTATCAAACTTTAAGCAGTATTGTTTATATCTCAGTCTCCGTTTTAATATACGGTAGCCTTCAATAATCACTTGGTCTTTTAGAGATATATATGTAGCAACATCTCGTAAAATCTCGTAGTAGGAATTAGCCTATTAATTTATTAATAAAAAAACCCTCGTTATAGGCGATAAAGTTGATATACTTTTTTCTAATTCCTCCTTAACTTCTGGCGATTTATTATTTTGAGCTGATAAGCGGACTGATTAAACCACTTAATTGTCTTAACTTATAAGTCACCAAGGTGTTAACAGATAAAGCTATTCACATAGAACCACTTCAAGACATAAGGAAGGATTTAATAGTTTAATGACTGTTATTTTATGCCAATTTTGTGTTAAATGGTTATAATTATTTACATGTATTTTGAGTAAAAACGAGTTGGATATCATACACCACAATAACTAAATGTACATAACAGTAAGTCGTTGCACACAAAGAAAAACATGAACAAAAACAGGATGATTTTTCTCTGAAGACTTATCATTTTTCAACACTATATATATGGAGTTATACTACATAGCCTCATGATCGTATCAAAGACAAGTTAATTGTGCTGGTGGAGAAAACATTTGGCAGGAAAAGTCTACGATACAACTAGATCTATTCTAATGCCTTTTTTGGAAAAAAATAGAATATAACCACCAAACACGAATAACATTTAATGCATATTTATTTAATCACAACGTTTCGCCCAGAAGGCTTCTTTAGGTAATGAGTATACAAACAACAATGATGACGTAACGTCATCATGCATAATAAACGCGCAGGCACCAAAATACGTTACACGATAAATGTAGCGCAAATACATACGAACAACGTTTCATATATTGAATTGTAAAGAACAACAATAATAATACATACTATACAGTACATGTACAACCTCTTTAAAGCAACACCAAATAGGAGCTACAAAAGATGGTCATTAAGAGGTATTAGCTGTCTCTTTTTGATGCCTTTTTTGGCTAATAATACATTAGATAAATACAGGCACAGTATTCGATATCTGTTACTAAGTTTATGAAGCACTGATATTACTTCCGGATAATATGTTTGTCAGACTTGGCTCTACGATCTATAGTTAGATAGTTTGTGTTCCTATTGACACTAATTATGCATCACTTGCCGCATGTATTACTGTTACTACTGTGATTTCTTACTGAGTCTGAAAACCAATTGTACTGTTGTAGCTTTTAATATTACTTCCCGATACCTTCATGCCATTTTGAATATTGATAATATATATATTTCTTTATTCAATCCATCATCTATAATACATATTAATAATAACAGTATGGTTTAAGCGTAAAAGCCCATGACCAGATAACCATTTCATTCATATGGCATTTACGCTTCTCAATTAATCCGTTTTACAAGAACTTGTTCTCAGGTTGAATACTGTTAAAACACTCAAATCTTTATCATAAAAAGTCCCCTGTGACATTTGTCACTATCCGAATAGCCCGTTTGCAGCGAAATAAAGCGTTTAAAATGAAGATTTTACAGTATTTATTGCACCTACAAGTATGAGATTTTGCACGAGTGAATGAAATGTATCTACCTAATGTACAATTTTAAAATCTTAGCAACATCGGGCATGTGTGAACAAAGTTTTGTTCATAAGTTCTATGTAAAATATTTGTAGTTTACAATGAAACTTCATGTTAGAATACTCGATACACACAACAGCCAATTTTATGGTCACGTGACACGTCAAACGGTAGATTTACGTATTTATAACCTATTTAATATAGCATATACGAGGCCCGTCTGTGCATCTGTACTGTCTGTGTATCATTTTTTCGGGTCTAAACGTAAAAATGGCTTGCGTCTATCAGCCTCATTCTCGAACTATAAAAACACGGATTTTACATCGTCTTTAAACGATTTTGACTGCTTAATATTAGGCATTCTTCAAACGTGTGCATGTCGACTTCAGACCAATACTAAAAGTTTGGGCAGACGTATATTACTCAATTATTTAGGACTGGTTCAGTCATAAGACTACACGGCATTGCACACATAAACAGTACAATGCTTTTATTAAGTTCTTAATTTAACATTATTATATAGTGTATGTACATGTATATATGAGTATATACATAGCTTATGTAGCTTAGTGAATAAGGGTTTGGTTTCATTGCTTTTTCGTGATATTGCGTGTATTATACATAATCTATATACACCCAAGCGACATACCTAAATAAATCGAGTTATTTGGGCCTCATAAATTTCGCTTTCATCACAGCAATGTTAATCTCGCTGATCACGGAATATAACAGTTAAAAAATGACAGTAAAACATAAATGGAATACCAGATTGCCTCCCTGCGTTAAAGTGTCCAAATTCAAGTAATATCAATATACAATAAAGAATAAACTTGTTTTAATAAGTAATTAAAAATTATGAAATTTAAAATGGGATTAGGTAGAATGAAATTATGGTTCTACGTAAATTTTTATCAGCATCTGATGAATAGATTTTTAACAATTCAAAATTTAGACGATTTTTTTCGCTGCAAACGGGCTATACCAAGACAGAAGCTCTACAGTAAACCCCATCCGATGCATGTACGTATTGTCCATTTAACAGTTTAAAAAGAAATACCATACATATTTTGTGCCCTTTCGTATAACCGTGTTAATTCGTTGTTCAGCATAAGGCTGTTTCGCTTCGGATGTGTGGTCGTCCTTGTGATGTGTGGTCATCCTTGTGATATGTGGTCGTCCTTGTGATGTGTGGTCGTCCTTGTGGTGTGCGGTCGTCCTTTTGATGAGTGGTCGTCATTGTGGTGTGTGGTCGTCCTTGTGGTGTGTAGTCGTCCTTGTGGTGTGTAGTCGTCCTTGTGGTGTGTATTCGTCCTTGTTGTGTGTAGTCGTCCCTGTGGTGTGTGGTCGTCCTTGTGATGTGTAGTCGTCCTTGTGATGTGCGGTCGTCCTTGTGGTGTGTAGTCGTCCTTGTGGTGTGTAGTCGTCCTTTTGGTGTGTAGTCGTCCTTGTGGTGTGTTTTCGTCCTTGTGGTGTGTAGTCGTCCTTGTGGTGTGTAGTCGTCCTTGTGGTGTGTTGTCGTCCTTGTGGTGTATAGTCGTCCTTGTGAATACTTTTGTCTGCGGGCACTTGCTCCGAAAATGTTGACTGACTGGTACGGCAGGCTGTCGGAGTGGCATATGAGCTGTTCGGTTTCTTTTTTGCAGCTGTCCCTAAAGCATGCTTTCAATGTGGTGTGCATTTTCTTTCGCGTGTTATTTTTTAGCCATTCATGCTCTGCTTTCGAGAATGGGATACATTTATCATATTTTGTAGCTGTTCTGTTTCATTTGTTCTCAGTAGTTGTCCTTGTGGCTTGTACTTGTAATACATGCCATTTCTTTTCATGCGTTCTTGTTGTGCCTTGTGTACCCTGCTGTTTCTGTTGAATGATGTCCCTAGTTTTGTTCTTCTTACATAAATTCCTGGAAATTGAAGCTAGACCTGATTTTAAGTTTCAAACATGTCAGCCATAAAGTGGTGCCTTTTGGGCTCTGCTGTTGCTGTTGATTGCTGCCTTCTCTGTCCGAGTTGTTATTATCTTTATTCAAGATAGCTGCTGCTATTGCTGAGTGTGGTATAATGTATGTTTTACTAGGTAGATGATGATATTGCTGATTGTGGTATAATGTATGTTTTACTAGGTAGATGATGATATTGCTGATTGTGGTATAATGTATGTTTTACTAGGTAGATGCTGCTATTGCTGATTGTGGTATCATGTATGTTTTACTAGGTAGATGCTGCTACTGCTAATTGTGATATAACGTGGTGTTAACGAGGTAATCCTGGTTGTGATATAATGTATGTTTTACTACGTAAATGGTTCTACTGCTAATGGTGATATAACGTGGTGTTAACGAGGTAATGCTGCAACAACTGATAGTGATATCATCTGGGTTTAACCAGGTAGCTGCGGCTACTGCTGATGGTGATATAATGTGCGTTTTACAAGGTTGCTGCTGTTACTGTTGATAGTGATGTGGTTTTTATTTGGTAGCTGCTGCCTAACCCCCAACTTTTCAAGAGAAGCATTTTTGTGATTTGTCTGTACACTACAGCCATGTGGCGGCTGTAAAAGTCTCACTATACTTCACTTGTAGTTATCATTTTTAATTATCTCCCTTTATGGTTAATTATGCACGCAATTCAAAGTCCACAGTGTGTCATTCATTTTGGGGGTGAATATATAGACAAGCTTGATATTTCCATGCTTTTCAGTGTTTCCCACCTAACAACTAAAATTGCTAGCTATCGAAAAAGATATGCAAAAGAACCTTCCTTTAAAATGGTCGGGATGCTTGCTAAACAAATATTAAAACTTTGATAAAAATTTACGTGGGTGCATTATAATACGTTTCACATACGTTGAAGCTATATAGTACTCGCGAGTTTTAGTGTTTCAAACGTTTGGGAAAAATGACACGTAAATGACACGTAAAATTTCAGCAATAGCTTTTTTCTGCAAGTTTATTATAGTATGATATCGTAATTACTTTACAATAAATTCGCGATTTTAAGACATTAGAAAAAGCTTACACATCAATTTTAAGTTTTTCGTACTATTTCATCATGGTAGTCAGATGCTTTCAATAATTCTTTATTTACACCGATTTCTAAACTTCCGTTCAACTGAAGAGTTTGCAATCACCTTAAATTTTATTTAAAAATGGTTTTGATTCAGACCGATTTTGTTCCTTCTATAGGAATTACATGGTCATTATAGGTCAAACGCAGAACAAACACTCCCATGATTGGCTCTAAAATGTGTTACTTTATTAATGACGTTAGGGTGGCATGAGTAGTTGGCTCGGGCTTAATTCACAATAAAATAATTCATTATAAATAGAACAATATTTATAAGAAAACAAGCATTTCAAAGATTGATTACCACTTTAACCAAAGCATAGTCCCAATATATATCCTGTATAGATTGCAGTTCGTATGATATTACCACTTTAACCAAAACATAGTCCCAATATATATCCTGTATAGATTGCAGTGATTACCACTTTAACCAAAGCAAAGTCCCAATAAATATCCTGTATAGATTGCAGTGATTACCACTTTAACCAAAGAATAGTCCCAATAAATATCCTATGCATAGTCCCAATATATATCCTGTATAGATTGCAGTTCGTATGATATTCCACACTAGGGACATAAGAATCTGCAAACATGACGTCACATTTCATCCAGTAACCCGTATCAGTGACATTCCATTTCCTGTATCAACACAGGAACCATAATCATGTAAGTCACATTCCATTCCTGTATTAACACAGGAACCAGTATCATGTAAGTCACATTTCATTTCCTGTATTAACACAGGAACCAGTATCATGTAAGTCACATTTCATTTCCTGTATTAACACAGGAAACAGTATGATGTAAGTCACATTTCATTTCCTGTATTAACACAGGAACCAGTATCATGTAAGTCACATTTCATTTCCTGTATTAACACAGGAACCAGTATGATGTAAGTCAAATTTCATCTCCTGTATTAACACAGGAACCAGTATCGTGTAAGTCACATTTCATTTCCTGTATTAACACAGGAACCAGTATGATGTAAGTCACATTTCATCTCCTGTATTAACACAGGAACCAGTATGATGTAAGTCACATTTCATCTCCTGTATTAACACAGGAACCAGTATGATGTAAGTCACATTCCATTTCCTGTATTAACACAGGAACCAGTATCACGTAAGTCACATTCCAGTTCCTGTATTGACACAGGAACCAGCACCAACAATGTCACATTTCATTACAATGTCACATTTCATTTCCTGTTTTAACAAAGAAATTAGTATTATATCATTGGCGCCATATGTCATGTATTAACACTGGAACCAGCATAAATGGCGTCACGAATCAGCTTCAAAATAACCGTTTGGAAACAGTTACTAAAATATATGTTTATATTCCTATGACCAATCATCAATTTCATTGAAAAGCACAGAACAAATGCTTATCGTTTTGTGAAACGTTTTTAACATTGGAGTATTACGCAGTCCGTTTGATAGGTCGAGTTCCCAAGATGTAAAAAGCCAACAGCAATCAGATGGTGGTGTTAGGTCGAGCACACAGGATATATAAAGCCTGGTCTAATATAAATTCCTCCCAGTTCACTTCCCTGAAAGCACATACAATTATGAAAAGATCTACAAATAAACAGTTTTTCATTGGTCAAAAGTGATCATGTGATAAATCAAAATACGATGTTTACAGAGACGGTCATCTAATCGTATGTCCGCCATTCATATTGTCTCCACGAATTCGTGTCCTCTCTGTATCAGTTGAAATCATTTTAAAATGATTTGGCTTAATGCTTGATATATATAGAAAGTAGAATCGATAGGCAGTTGAATTTCTTAAGCTAAAATCAATGTCAGGTTGTGTATCTCTTACACTATTTGGAGGATGATGAAATTACTTGACAGAATTGTCCTGTACAGGGTACTGATGAGCAAACGCACACAAAACAAATAGATAGAGAAACAAAGATACATATCAAGAGTATTCTCCCTTGAAAAGGAGTATAATGTCAAATCCATTTTCCATAATTGGATTGTCTCCCTTCGATAATTTTATAATATATGGTATTTAGATATTTTACCACCTACTTTAAATTATTGTGACTGACATTACACAAGAGTCATCGTTTTGGTGTAACTGCTTGTTTAAATTCGCAAAATATGAGCAAGTAAGAGAATTGAATTGAGGTTTAAATGAAGAGAACAAAAAGAGTTTGGTGAGGTATACGTACCCATGTTTCTTGTCGTCTGCGTCCATAATCATTTGTGAAAATACATTGGCATGTAAATCTAGAATATCTGAATCTTTCACAACTTCCTGACTGAAATGTAATACGGCGTACAGACTGATTTCCCAGTAGCATACTAGCTTGAGTACATGAATATGAGCCGGTCTCTAGAAAACTCTGCTATTTTTACAAAAATATTTTTCCATAATGTAAAGGAGTAGAATCTAGATTCTTATGGTAATAAAGCAAAAATAAAAAACTATTATCATGTAAATTTCATTGTTTAAAGAAAGTGACAGCTATTTTTGTAGTCACCGTTTGTGGTATTTTTGTGTGACGTCACAAACGTCATTCCTGACGTAACTGTAACGCGTACTTCATAAATAAAGTACATTAATTTTGATAAATTCTTGACATAAGCTTATCAAAATGGTATCTCGTTTTAGAATTATGTTTTATTCACGTAAATATTCACATGACGTAGAGACACACTAGGTTTACTTCTGTTTTCAACAACTAATTCTATTTTTTTCACAATCTAATTTTAATTTAATTTTAAGAAATCGGTCAGCATATGGTAACGAAGAAAGTTATTTCAACATAATTCATGAGACAATTTCAATCAAAGATATATATATGGCTTAGTATTGAATCTATAGATTAGTATTTTTTCTCATATTTTAGAGCTTTTTAAAACCTGATTCATATAGATCTAGTAATTGCGTAAATAACTGCAAAATTTTAGTAGATATATGAAAAATGTGACCTGGATGTAACAATCATAAAGTTAACGTAAATCGACAAACCCGATCCGTTTATAACGGTTCATCACAAAGAAGGGTTACTCTTGTCGTGTTGTGAAATTTAAGAAAACTGGGTTATCGAACATGAAATAACCATGACGTGAATTTTAAATTTAAGCACTGATTGTTGTAGCCACACTTTGCACACAAACCATTTTGATACCAGACGTATCTAGGAATGACATGGACAGACTCTGTGCAGACTCGAAGCATCCTTTGAACGTCAACACATAAATGTAGCAATAAGTTACTAGTATAACTTACTCAAAGTTTGGCTTGAATTTCTCAAATTGACGATACCATTTCTTGAAAGCATCCTTCAATTCATATTCTTTGACTTTACCATCACCATCTCGATCAATGATGTTAAATGTTGCTTTGGCAGCGCAGAGTTCCTTCTTTGTCAAACGTGCAACCAACTCGTACTGAAAACGATATCAAATTACATCAATAGTCAACTCTGTGTTGGTCGTGTTAGTGGTCACGTTACTTTGGAGCAGCCGTAGGCCTAATGCTTTATGCAAATAATATAAACATCCCAATGGACCATTTTGATTTGTTGCTTGGTTTTACGCATTTAATACACGTATTGTTGGATTCCAATTAGCTATATCATAGTGAATACATGAAACATTGAACAGTTACGTGTTTTAAGCAATAATGAATTATCAGGGTGGCCGGCGATGTTGACATCTTCGAAAGGTGAAGTGATTTTGTGACAGTTTGGTGAATTTCTGATCTAATTCAGACCCGGGTTCGTTTGGATGGGTTTTACTTGCAGATAAATCATCCTTCTATCGAATATGACTTGGGATAGTCCCCAGTCGTATTTTTAGAATAGTGGGACCTCAATAACATACATGTACAAATGGTAATTATTATGGTTATGAAGTTCCGTCAGAGCCATATGAAAATAGAGCAATTCTCTCACGGAACTGAAAAGCGGTGTATCGGGATTCATACCGTGTTTCCAGTGACGAAACATACGAATATTCTTCGCAGAAACGTTATATCCATGATCTATTAACACCTTCTTGGTGCTTCTTAAGGAGTAGTCAAGGCCTTCTAAAAGCCAAATGCCACACCCTCTACAGAATTGTTGATTTCGGTTCGAATCATATTGCAAACAGACCAAACAGTGAGTGTACATATGTTAAGTGACATATTACTTTACGTGGTTCAAAAGCTTTATTTCAATTTTATCGGGTTAGCATGGAAATATCGGATATTCAACGGTGTTCAAATTAACATGGGGCACCTCTCGTATATTTATATATAATATGTGCTGTATGACTATTGAAAATAAATACAGTTTAGTCCAAAATGCTGTCATGAGGTCTTACCTTGTCAATTCGTGCCAGGTATGCTTTGCTTTCGTGATTTACAAATTCCCACCAATTAAGTTTACCATCCCTGTTCGTATCTTGATATGTAAACTCTCTGGATACTCGTTCATGTTCCTCAGGTAACAACTGACCACGTTTGTTTGTCAATGAATACCGTCGTGAGAAATGACGAATATACTCCGGCAACGAAATTTCAAGATCTAGAAAAACAATGTTTATGACAATGTATTAATCTACGATTGCAAGCACGTGTAACTGTTTAATTAATAACGAGTAAAGGAAAAAAAATTATATTATATTTATAATATCTAAGATAACATTCATTTTATTATTTTTTACTGTGTATCAATGATATAGTTACCTGTGATTACATGTGTGCATTTAATAAACGATTATATATATTTGGACGTTTACAGCCCAGTAAGAATAAGAATAGAGTGACGCAGCGGTCGAGTCCACTATATGGTGTAAAACCAATTATAAAGGTTTATACATACAGCTTTAATTTCAATGCTAAACTAACATACTATATTCGCTCTACCTGTTCAGACAATGGTTGTGATATTTTGTGTTCATATATACGACAATGTCACTCTCACAATATCCTAACTCGTCTGTGCAACAATTTTCAGGTATGCATTTAATTTTAGAGTTCAATGAACAAATATAATAGAACATCATGATTCTCAAGTGTATTCGGCGACTTTGCGTGTTCACGCCATCTCGGACATAGGAACACATTCAGTAATGTCACGCATAGTTGGTATTGAAATGCACACACGTTTGCCAGCGCTTCAAGTGTGATATCATTTTTTAAATTCAAGATACCAAAGTCGTGAAGCCGATAAAAGGCTGTAAAAGTGAAGTTTGCTCACCTTGGTTGAAATCTATTTTTTCAAAATCATCGGTCATTTTCTTTATTTCGTCAGTTGTTAATAGCAACGAAATGTTGGACTGGAAAAAGGGAAATATTACTGTTATATTATACTATATTTTGTATTACATATATCGCTGGCTTGGAATTAGAATGTCGTAAATACAAAACAAGAAAAAACTTTCTGAAAACTACTCTTTACTTATAGAAAAACAAGCTTTTTAAACTTCAGTTTGGTCACCATGACCAATTCCGATTTTCATGAAAATAGGCTCATGAGAAGCGCATTGAGGTGCAGATTTCAAATATTCATGAGTCTTTTAAGGACACAAGTATTACTTACCACCTTCTAGTTCTAAGCCAGCGAAATATACATTCAATTATTTCAAGGAACCGGGGAGCCAAAAATAACTAACACCAATGAGGTACCTCCCGTAAATTACTTGGGTAGCCAAAAGATGACAATGTTCAATGTAGACCACCTCCGCGATAGTCTAGTGGTATCTAGCGTCCGCTTCGAGTCTGGGAGGTCCTGGGTTAGTTCAAATGCGGCGTCATACATAAGACGAAATAAAAATGGTACCAGTATGTTCTTTGCTATGATACTGAAATTTGTTTGGAATGATTGTCCTGAACCAAAAGATGTTTAAAATATTGAAAGCACAAACAAGATTTTTACCAAAATAAAAACAAGTGTAAGTGTACAGAGTATTGATTTGTAATTTATCGAGCACCGCTAGTAAGTACTAAACAACATTGTGACAGTCTAAGACCAGGATTCCACTGTCCACAGGCCTAGTATTGATTGACACATTGTTGAAATACGATGAAATAGAACAAAGTAGTATACACAATAAGGACAGCTCCATCCAATGTTTGTCCTGGCTTTATCAATGTTACGTTTGTCCACATCAGTGAGATCTCCACATTTATCCAGACATGATTTATGGAACACATCATCACACACCCTACACGGGATCGCCTCTTGTTCCCGAAATACAGGAAACACGCCACTACATATCGCACATTTCGAACCGGGCGGAATATCGTACTGAAACAGTATATTATACAATGTATATACATGTACTAGTACTCTGACATTACATTTATAAAACGGTACCTGAAGGGTTGTACCCTTCTATGAAATTTCGATTTTCCTCCATACGTGGACGCATTGAAAGGTGGAAGGGTTCCTCGTTGAAGGGTTCCTCGAAGTACTTGGTTAGGATACAGTTCAGAACAGCCGATTAGGTGCTGCCGAGTCCAAAACTTTATAGTACTTTGCTTAATGAATAGGTTCATTGTATGTCAAAGTAGAACCTCTAGAACTGTAAATAAATATGTCTAGGGGCACCCGATTTACATGTTATTCAAGTATAACTACCAGAAGTACATTCAGTACTTAGTAAATATAAGAATACCGAAACACCTTTTTGTATTATATGTAGGCAAACGAGAACCAACCCGTACACAATCAAAGGAATACGGAATATAGCAGAACCTAGAACATTCTATAAGAACGATGTGACGTCAGAACTCACCTTTATATAGGTAGGAGTTTCCGGAAATGGAATTTTCTTGCGTTCTGTGGTTGGAGATCTAGGTCGAAGTGTTGTTATATTAGATGGCGCATCGTCTATAGTATATTCTTGGAGTTTTCTGGATAGTTCTTCTTCATCTTGTTTTGACTGGCTCTTCATTCTATCCATAAAACTAATAAAAACGTTCTCTTGGTAACAAAACAAATATCGATACTTCATGTTAGTGTATTGTAACTAAATAATACAATTTCTTTAATATTTTGACCTAAGACTAATTTACTACAAAGATAAGAAACTCCCGTAGAAAATGCTATATATTGGCAGGCAGCAGATCTTTGAATTTGCAACTACCTTTTTAAAGTGTGTAAAAGCGCATTGATGAATTTTCAGCTATTATATAGAATGGTTATTTTTCTGTTGCAAGAAAATATTTTCTATATGACAGGTTAAGAAAGTTCTTTGAAATTATTTCATAAATTCAACTGTTATAGCAGAACAATTGTACAATATGTGGTTCATGCAGGGACCTTCGTATTTTGCATACGACCTTTTTTGTGTGTACTCCAATATTGAGGTATCATCTTGTAGGGAATGCCTTTCACTACAACAAGATATAATTTACTTTAACGTATCTTCACAGCAATAGAGCGATTAGCAAACGAGATTTTGCGAGATCTTGTCAATCTGCCGTGTGACTTGTCTAGATTTAGATTACTTGCCAATGTATCTATATGTCTTGTTTCAACCGAAAGCATGTAGTTTTCGGACTGCTACACTCCCGCTCTGTATTTACTAGACTATGCATGGTTAGTACTTCCGTCACATTCAATTGGCAAATTTGGCTATGGTCGCCATAATCTTGTTGCCATAGGTTTGTGGGAGAGCAAGGAGTTTTAAAACCAGTAGGCCTACTTGCTCATGAACTTTTGCATGAGAATGAGTAAGATCAGAGAGTTCGTCGTGTATGACTGTACACCCATGACAATTAGTCTCAATCATAAACAATCAGTAGCCTGGATTACCTGCCCCTTACACTACGTGATAGAGCCAGGCAACGACGAACTATGAAAGCTCGCATATGGAAGAAAACTTTACATACGTTGAGAATAAAAAAAACGGTTAAACGTGTTACTAATGTAAACCAAGCAGATATTTGAATTTGTGTTGTAGTATTGCACCGAGAATCGTAGATTTTGAGTTTTTAACACCTTGCGTTGTAAAATAATTCGATGAATAATTAAAGTTGCACCATTTCGGACGTTGTTACATTTCCATGCACAATTTCGGATATTTATTTGAACGCTCCAAACTTCATTCAGACAACTGTTTGGCAAGTATATAAGCTGTGCCCACTCAGTAGTATTATAATAATGGTTATATACAAATGTGATGTTGATAATTCAAGTATATAAAATTAAAATGACACTTAGTCCTACATATGCCTAGCTCCAATAACTTCACTTAAAAGTAGAAGACAATACACAATTAGACGCTTCTGCTTTTTAACTCAGGACATGGGACCCGACGATGGCGCAATAAATATAAATAATGTTTAAGTAATTTGTTATCATATAAAAACACCCAGTAACATCAGCTTTAGAAATATACTATATATATTAAAAAATAAATAATGGTGAGGAAAAGTAGGCCTACCAACAAATAATTGTAATAAGGGGCGGATTTAGGCCTCACAAAATACATGAAGAGCGAGCGAAGGGAGTAGGAAAAACATGAATTAATTGTTTACATATGAGCAGCATGTCCAGAACTTGTTTTGCGAATGATGCGAACTAGACAAAATGCATTCAATTTTTCATCCGGAATAAAATACAAATTACGTATGCTGCGTTAGATAATTATGCACAACATTGAACTTGACTTGAAACCTATGTTGGTTGTACAGTTTCATGGAAATTCTACTTATAGATGTCAAGGGATAATCCAACATATTACATCAAGCTTGCTAGCTCCCAATATAAATCCCATATACGTGGGGTGATCAAAAAGAAATGTGACAAATGCCATAATTTGCCATAATATTTACGAAACTCAGCACACGGAGAGATGATATATTTTGTAATGCGCATACAACACTTCTTATTTATATCAGTATTCATTGTAATTTTACAGCGTTTGTCTAATTTCTTTTTGATCACACCACGAATATACTGGGTAAATGTTTTGCACATGCGCAGCCCCAGAAAAATCCTAAAGATTTCATGGTAGGACAAGGTCACAAACTTTGAGGTTCTAAAGAGGGCACACTCAACCACAATCTACTCCACGTCTTCGTTGACTGGGTCATGTGAGTCATATGAGAAAAGGCAGGATTCCAAAAGACCTCTTATACGGCCAACTACAATAAGGATCTCGTCCACAAAGTCGTCCTAGTCTTCGGTACAAAGACACGTGCAAGCGTGATCTGCAGAGCACTCACATCAACTCTGAAAAAGGGGAGTACCTGGGCCGAGATAGAACAAGCTGGAGACGTGTCGTCAAGAAAGGAGTGAAAATGTATGAAAATGGCAGAAGACAGGTAGTGGGATAAAGAGAGCTAGGAAAAAGGCCACATCACAGAGCACAGACTCAGTATTCGTCTGCATCGACTGCCAATGAGAATAGGTCTTAAATATGCCTTCCTGATGCAACCCATCATCTTCCTAGAAAGACGGAGGTCAAGAAGAAGAAGATATACTGGGTTATTAAACAGTTCAAGCTAGAAGGGTTTTACACAAAAAGTAGATCTCCCACGAATGGCCTACCTCCTGAAACAAACAAGCCAGGAACGGAAAATTGATTTGAGGAAGCTGAGTCTGAAATACGATTAAGTATACAAATGTTTTAACTTTGATCTGAAGAACTAAATACTGTGTTTGAATATGCGTATGTATGCGTCATTGTCAGTCTGGAAACGAACTTCAGGGACCGGGATTACAACCAATACTCAGCACTCAGCACTCAGCACTCAGCACTCAGCACTCAGCACTCAAATATTGAAAATGTTATATAATGAGCTATTATTTGTCCTAGATTGCAAATTTAGATGGGGAAAATGTAAAATATAGTTAATGAGTGTTGAAAATATCATTTGATAAATTTTCTTTCCCACTTTGTACTATTTATGAGGTGTAAATGTAATTATTGAATATGAGTGCCACACTCAGCACTCAGACTGATGCATTGCAATTATAGCTTACAAATGCACTAAATCAAACTAGGAAGTAAGTCAAAAACAATGTTTAGTACCAATTTAACATTATTACAACATCTTGCTCTAAAAATATGCCACAATGAACCTCAAAATGGTGACTTTCTATATTCGAGTATTGAGTGCTGAGTGTAAGAATTTGTTGTAATCCTGGCCCCTGGTCCCGGCAATCAGGAATTATGACAACAGAAGTATGGTTGGCCCGGACCCATCACAGTTATAACACAGTTGTGCCCTGGTCACACTATCCAGGGTCGACATCACCAATTACCACGGATTCGATACCGCATTGTCAATAACATTTCGTAGTCATATTAAATTCCTGAGTCTTAAAATCTAGTCCTACCTAATTCAATTCGTTCTTTATTCGTACCAATGTGTATTCATCTGTAGTAACCCGTTCTCAAAAGACAATATTAAGTCAGACAGGGAAGTTAGCACTTAGCTTTACCAGCCGAGCACAAAAATCATAAAAACACACAAGCACAAAGCTCACATGAAACAGCCGAGCACAGATAACATAAAAAAACATACAAGGCACAATTCCCAACTAAACAAGTTATGATCCTCCCATGTCCAACCTGTCGAAAATCTGAATGAACAAGTTAGCCGCTGTTTAAAGTTACAAGTCACTCGTGTGTGGGATACATGCAGGTAATAATGCATGTATCATTTTATTATGCGACATCGTTTAAGTGTGAGGCCATCATATAAGAGTACAAGCGAGGAATTTGTACACTAACTGCCCGGTACCTTAATATATTGGTTGGACATATCATGCGAAGTTAGATACGTTAAAACATCTAAATGAACCACAGGATACAGACTATCCTTATTACGTAACATTTCATTAAGTCCGCTCTCATCCAAAGCAACCCGTCGTAATACAAAACCTACCTCTCCGTAACAAACCATGTTCATGAATAAGTCCCATAGTTCTACGATGCTAGATATCAATCTGTATTACCCTGTGGCATTCAGTACCAACCGATAGAAATTATTTTTATTTCCACATTAGTATGCCATACGGTCCGTACTCTCGAGTTGCTGGCTCGTATCAGTTCCTTATAACCCGCCATCATCCGTAGTAACTAGAGGATGGATGACTCCGCCGGGTTTATTATCAGTGACTGAGTGACCAGGGCATAATAACACGGAACATACCAGTACATTCGCTGTATGATCTGTGATTATGTCGTATATATTATAAATTATAAGTTAAAGTAATTCAGAGTTAAGTATTATATTCATAAGTAAATTAATTACCATTGGATTTATTTCGCATACTAGTAGATCTGCATGTATTTAAATTATATTTTTTCAATAGAATTACTATTCTATACTTTAAAATAAATGTACTGTTATTGTCAGATTTTTGTGCTTAAAATGTCTACACCCTTGTATGGGGGAAGATTGGTATAGTTTCAGTATACACGCACACATTGCATTGAAATACAAACATGTTCTTATTATCTAGGGTGTAAGTATAAAAACGCACATTAATTTATTCTACTTCGTGATATAAATGACATGTTTTCGCCTGATATTGATTTATAAGCAATCAAATTAAGTGGATGTACTTAGACAGTTGTTTTATATTATATATGAAAAATAAACATAACAAAATTACTATCCGAATTTTTAATGGACGCGTAACAACGTCCGAATTGGTGCAACTTCATTATTCATTAATTTATAGGTAAATGCTCAATTAAATGCAAACAAACTTATCGGTTTTAGACACAACATTCAATATCAAATAACACTATTTACTTGGATTATGTTGGTAACACGTTTTATTATTTTTTTATTCACACCTTAATTTGCTTTCTTCTTACTATGACTGCGGCCATGTGTAGTTGTTGCCAGACGTACTATAACCAAGTACGCCGGGAACCAGACTAAAACAATCAGCTGCTGTATAATGTAGTTCTTGTGCTTTGTGTGGAACTACTTTTTGTGTCGTGTGAATCGCGTACAGTAGAAGATTACAAAATTGAGGCATTGGATCAAACACGTGAAATAGATTTTAATGGTTTGGGGACCCCATCCAAGAGAACAAATGGGCTGCAATTAAAATAAAATGTACACGTTCGTTGACCTTCGTTTACGTTTTTTAAAATGTTTCAGACCACAGTCTGAGAGCACATGTATTTGAACAGTCTATGATGGTCGTTTGTGTCACGGATAGTAGACAACCTAATTGTAACGTTTTATACACATTTGTCGCGCTATTGTTCTAATATTAATTTAACCCGTTAATCAATGGTTAATCGTGCATCGTTTATTTTTGTTCCGTGTGTGTTTAAATTACACTTTTAGACTAATAAAATACGTACACAATACTATCCATGTAGCAGCCTTACCACGTGGTATGTGGCCAGGCGCGTAGCGCCGATTACTCGTTTACTCGATCGAGTATAGTTTAAAATGAAAATCCCAAAAGTAACAATCGTTTAAAATTCGAAAATGTATTTAAATGTACATTGATAGTGTGCAGGGGGGTACGGGGATACTTACGTAACTCATCATCTTAATTCGAACCTGACCTTTTCAATACTGCAAATTAGGTTCTCCAGAACGCTCAGGAGGCTCAAAATGAATCTGTTGTTTTCAAAATTTTCCCCTAGTGGCTAATTTCCCAATATTTCACGTTTCTGTTTATCACAAATTGATTTTCGACAGACTTCAATTTATGCTGTATGCTAGATCTACATATATAAAGATTTGCATCATTTATAGCTCGTTATTTAACAAATTAGCCATTTTAGTCAATATTATCACGCTCATGAATGTGTAGGCCTATAGATCTAACAAATATGCAGAATGCTGTTCAAATAATGATGCATTTTTTTCGTGCTCGCTTCGCTCGCATAATCTCTTAATCTTGAACATTATCAATAACAGAATGAGTTTGTGTGGTAGATATATAATGAGATAAGCAATGAGCTTTAATATTTTTACATTTTAATGGTAGTACATGTATCGCCATTTGAAATACCTATGACCATCGCTCGCACAATACCATATACTAACATATCTATTCAGATTACAGCCTAGTCAGTCCACTGATCTTCCAGTGCTTTATCTCCGTTGTTCATGAACAGTCTGTCTGATGATCCACGGCTTACAAAACAAAACAATTACGTTGTTACAGCAGAATTTTTTATTGAATCTTGACTGATATAACGAGACAAAATTGACTTCAAAACTCCACCAGATACGTTTAAATCGATTGTACAATACAAACATTTCCTGGAGGAGAACCTCCAGACCACCCTTCCGCACCAACCCACTTTCGAGTAAGTTCAAATTAGACCACGCTACGTCCCTGGTGGCGTCATTTTTGGCTAAGACTGGCAGCCAAATAGCGTCGACTCGGAGCTAAAAAGACCTGTAAGTATCTTATTTTCAACTCGGTTTTGACGAAATATAGCCGATGCTAAGGGAAAAAGTGTTTACTTTCCCCGGTTGTTGATACATTTCTCCCCAAGGGTTTACTTTTGTCTAACATTCGAGTCAAATGCCAGATTACGTCAAAAATGAAATGCTTAGACGGCAAGCCAATTGAAATTCATCAAAATAGTTGTTATATATATCAGTTAGTGAGTATTGCCTGAATTTGTTTGGACGTCAAGTCACTGAATATACTAGTACACCACACTGACAGGGTAGCAATACCACGTGGCTTTTGACTACAGTTACAAGTAGAAATTTGTAACGTTACACAAATATAGCCATAAGTCTTTTATTTCTTCATCGAATTCTATAAAATATACGCCACGTTAAGGGGAATAGTATTTGCTTTCCGTTAAAAATAAGATCTTTTTCAGCAGTTTTACCGATTGTTCGATTACCCTGTGAAACCTACACGTTCTACGGTTTCACAAGGTAATGGATAAAACGGCACAACCACTGAAAAAGATTATATATTTCATGGAAGGCAAATAATTGTCCCCTTAGCGTGGCGTATATTTCATAGAAATCGATGAAGAAATAAAATACTTATGGCTATTTTATTTTCCAAAGTTTACAAATTTCTTCTTGTAACTGTAGTCATAAGTCACGTGGTATTGCTACACTGACTGAGGGAGAAATCCTTTGCTTTCATTTTCAGCAGCTTTGCCGTTTTGTCCAGCACCCTGTAAAACCTTGGAAAATACATGTTTCACAGGGTGCTAGAATTTATGACAAGATGATACATATATTCCGATGATTCGCAGATTGGTTAAATAGTATCTTACCCGCCATATGATGTTTATACTAAATTCTTAAATATTCCGGGAAGTTTATACATGTGTAGTTGTGTTTGTTTTATTTGATAGTCTTATTTTCAATGGTCAAGAGTATAACCCAGTTGCATCAGAGTGCTTAAACCCCCTGGGTGTGTTACAGGTTCCGGAGACAGCGACACACCGAAGTCGATCAAAGTAGTACTGCTATATATCTCCCATTGGGCTCAGCATAGGTTTGATTCATACAATGTATCCTATCAATGCTGTTGTAGAAAACCCTATTTCTGTAAATGTTATGCCGAATTTATCAATAAATAAATCTAAAACTAATTAGTTATATATACATTGTAGGCCTACATTGAATTCTTAATCATAATATATTTCTTGTGAATCGCCTGATTAAATATATTACACAAGTACATAACAAAATCAGTTTGCATCTGAAGATTACAACATGCAACATTCTCAATGTCGATGCTTTTATTTATCCTCTTCGCCACCCGGGAAATTCATATGGGCGCCCCCCAGAAGAGGTTTTTCAATTCAGTTTTTGAGTGATAGTGCATGATACAGAATATGCCTCAGTTCCAGAAGCAGGTTATTTTACGTACGTGATGTAAAGTACCATACACGGGACTTTGATTTTTAATGTCTCTTCCAGAAGACTGTTAATAAGTTTAGGTAAGTAAGCGGGAAACACTGAAAAGCATTTCTGTTTTTGATCCGGTTGGAGGAAGGATCGAATCAAAAACATAGTCGTTTTTCATGGGTGTACAATGTCCGTTGAAACGTTGCTCGACTGTAAGTCAAACTAGTTTTTGCTGAGGATTGAACTCGGAACCCCGACGAGTAAATGTGTTCTTGAATCGCACGACCATAATATATCATACCCCGTCGCAAATAATACATTCTATGCATAGACGTATAGTTTAGTTCAAATTACAGTAAGCCATAGGCACATGTGCAGAACATACACATAACAATATACATTTTTCAAGAACAAGTGGTAAACTATACTCGAGTTATTACATTGTTAATAAAGATAGATAGGCTGAGACAGTCGGTTAAAATAATGACGTGTGTATTATAAATGTGAATTGAAAACAAGAAAGTCAACATAGGAAGAGGACAGGGCATTTAATGCACATCTCAGTCTACGTTATAACTAGATAAATACAAAATCATTTAACTTCTTACTTTGTGAGGATTTCACGTTGCTTCGATTTGTTCAGTATATGTCGCCCGAAAAATCCCACAGACACCGTTTTTGCTTTTGTCGCCTTCCAATTCATTTCTGCCCTGTCCGAGTGATGCACGAAAGTAAGATCACTATCCACGTTATATGCGACAGAAAGATGCCTATCACTTGAGCTACGTACTGCTACTCTACTATCGGATACACTACGCTTTCC
This sequence comes from Spisula solida, assembly GCA_947247005.1. Taxonomy (NCBI): domain Eukaryota; kingdom Metazoa; phylum Mollusca; class Bivalvia; order Venerida; family Mactridae; genus Spisula; species Spisula solida. Next base: position 6,371,164 of record OX365948.1, on the reverse strand, counting down.
GGACAAAGTAGACATTATCGATCATTTATCTATCATCAAAGTATGTGTATTATTATCCGCTTTGACGCCTGCAGTATATCGTGCCTTTCAGTCTGTCCTAATTACGACCCGCGTTGGCGCCTTCTTCGTTCTTAAATGTCTTTCGGGAAAAATGAGACCGTATGTTGAAACTTGCTCTTGTCCGAAAATTATGAAATCTGGACAAAAGTCATATTATGTCACAAAATCGAGGCATTAACGTAGGTGACTTACCCTATGCTGTCATCAATAACGAGGGAATTAAATCAAACCCTGTCTTTAGTAGATAATCTTATATAATCCCACCAAACATTATCATTATAATATCTTTATCTACCTTACCCATTCAGAATGACTTGTATTTGCACGAAAATCCTATACTAATCGGCTAAACACGGCAAAGTATACATAGTTACAACAAATTCATATCGTTTTCAAACTTTTTTAAACTTACTTGATGTTCTTATAATTGTGATGAATTTAAGACATTAAAGGTATATATATCCATTACGAGTGCATGTGTTCCGTTTGTGAAATGCAGATAAATCTATTTCTGAAAATTGTACTGATCTATACTAATTCATGCTTAAAAATCAATTTTGGGACGGGCTCATAATATATTCAAAAAAATAATAATGTATCCACATGCGGTTACATGTAGGCAATCCAAACATTCGTGGACAAGTTTAACATTTTTGTTACTCGGCTTCATACTTGGTTAACAATCATATATTATTTCCGGCTTATGAGAAAAAGATTGTCTCTTGAACTCACGACGTTCGTCTGATAAAGTCGTTATGGCAACACAAGTGGAATGCCACGCGCCGCAGTTCAAGAACATAAAATAGTTGTTACATGTTTCAGGCTATGAAAAAAAACCCACTATTTATTTGATTTGTTTAACGTCCACAATAAAGGATATTTTCTAGGAAATATGCTTTGTTTACGACACTGTTCAACAAATATTACCCTTCTAATATTTTATCAGTGGGTATGTAGAGTAACGTACACCACAGTGACTGTTGGCAGTGTTGCCTCGTCTTTTCGGCCTTCATTGAAAAAAACAACGGACGTTTAGTAATTTTGTAACTATGTCAGCTTTTTCGCTGATACATTTTGTATTTCCATGCGACAATGTTGAAAGTGTTTTGTTTGCAATCAAATTGTGACTAATGTCGTTTTTGTTACTCATTAGCGTTAATAATAAAATCTTGTAGAAGGAATTATTGTGAAACATAACTAGAAGTATCAGTGTCGTGAACAGGGCCCCGTGGTAGCATGTCGTAAGAGGGGGAGGAGTGTAAACGTATAGTGGGTTGCATAATTATCAGCGTTATAAGTTGCAGTTTTCTGTACTAAGACACAATAACAAAGTCATATCTCAAACTTTCATACTTATGATGATGCCTGAAATAAAGCAATTCACTCCCTTCTAAAATTCAATACAAGTTGTTTGACAAGCAGAGGAGTTTGGAATTATCTTTGTGAGACTAAAATTGCACACTGAATTCATGACATTGGTTTCATTGAAATTGCCCTGTTCCCGATTGGCCAATATTGTTTGCAAGATGGAAATACACAAAACATAACTACATTAATATGTTTGTTGTGTGTGCAAGTGTTTAGGGGAATCAGTAAAAAATTATTAAAGTTTTAAAGAGTTGTCGCCATTTGCTAAAAATGTGTGTATTGTTTTTGCTCCACATACATGTACTTATTGTCTTACTCAATACCAGTAAGTATAGCAAGTTTCAAGTTTTTGAAGCTGAAAAGGGGCACAAGTCAAAATTTATCAAAGCTAGAATTGTTGCCCTTTGCTTAAGATATGCGTATTATCACTGGCAAGTTACCTAGTTTTTTACCCTGGATGACCCAATATCGAACTTGCCCTAGATTTTGTTGAGATGATCATTGTGACCAAGTTTCATAATCATTAGGCCAAAACTGTGCCCTCTAGAGTCAACACGAGCAAATTGTGGACGAACAACGGACAAAGAGTGATCACAAAAGCTCACTCTTGTCACTTTGTGACATACAAAGGGAAATAATTCCAATAAATATGTATAAAAGCGTTAGATTCTTGTGCACTGCACATCTCTTCAATGAGATGTTTTCACCTATGAAGTTTCAACTTGATATCTCTAATACTGTACAGGTTATGGCCCAGACAAGAATTAAGTATGGAAAATTACGAAGGGGAATAACCAAAAAATATGCATTGAAAAGTTATGGTTCTTGTGCACTGCACTACCCCTCAATGAGATCTAAGCACTTGCAAAGTTTCAAATTTATAGGTGTAATAGTTTTTGTGTTGTCATCCGAACAAAAATATGTCAGACAGACGGACTGACAAACAGACAAAGCAAAGACTATATTTTTAATTATTTTTGGGGAGCATAAACACGGGGCACCCAGTCAAACGACATATTTCAGGAAAGCAAAAAATGAACAAAGACAGCACGATAAGAATTATGCAAATTTAATTTTAATCAACACATGAACTCTAATCAAGTATAACAAATACATACTGGTGTTTAGTACTTGAGGTGCATACAGACATAAGTAGTGAAGTTTGAAAAACAAGAGTTTATGCAAAGAAATAACATATACTTGAAGTAGGAGGTGGTAGCTAAGTTTGAAGTCTTACAGGTTTTCACTGATTGTTTACATGGTTTTAATACCAGCTACCATAAGAATCAATGAGTACATACCAACTAACAAACATCTCAAATTTTGGAAAATCATAGATTTTCTGAAAAAGAAACTGAGTTTCCACGAAGCATAACTTCATTCATTTCAGCCCATGCTCTATGGATGTCGAAAATTATCAAGTTTTCTTTCTCCTTTCTATAAATATGGAGTTCCAAGGACCACATTACGAAACAGATACGAAAACCTCATCACCAGAAAAAATTATCAGTATTCAACATATTGTAAAACAACAGATGTAAATAAAATTAACAGATTTGTATCAGATTTCTTAATAATTATAGCCTTAAAAAGATCACTATATTCATCATTTTTTTGGCATTTTACTCTACACATTCAGTCGTTTCAAGTCGTTCCATCACATACAATGAGAAATAAATATAAAAGTTAAGAATTTGGAAAACAGCCAAAAAGTTGAATGGTAATGAGCTTACAGGGAAGGTTATGTGACTATTGACTGAAGATTAAGTCATACATCTTGACTAGTTCAGTTACGTAAAGAAATCGTTTATTTACTATTAGAAATAATTATTGCTATAGAAACGAGGAAATCTTTCAAAATGATAAAATGTACATTTAAAGCATTCTTCATCTAAGCTTTGTTTATGGCTTGTTTACAAAATGACAAAATTGTGACAACAGATTCAACAAAGTCGCAGTATATTATTCATAACAAAAAAAATCCCAAAACAAAAACCATAATGAAACGTGCCAGCAAAAATGAAATAAAATGAAAATAAAAAATCAGGTAAGAGAAATTAACTCTCATGGGAAAAAGAGCGATAACTTTCCAATTATCAAAGTGTAACAAATTATAAAAGATCAAATATTTTCACGAGGCTAAAATTTCACAAATAAATCATTCTAAAGTAGTTTGGAAGACTAACTTTCGTGCATTTCAAATGTAAGAAAAGAGAAGCTAGTTTATCCAACTTACAAATAGAGCCAAAATGAAACCCTCCTGAAAACTTCTGATTTAACATTTAAAGGGAGTTAACGCTCCAGATAGGAGGAAGTAGTGCGCAGCAACAATCCATATCTATCAAACACAAGGTAGTTATCTATGTTATGTTTAAGTAAATTAAATAAAAGGGTCATACTCCCCTAAAGACAAGATGGGTTTAGTATTGAGACAGGACAAAATTTAATGTTCATGTGCCTACGTCCAGTAGTATATAGACAGAGTAATGGTTAGATGTAAAAAAAACAAAAATTAACACCTAAACACTGTGGCATGGTTATATGTAGCTAAACATGAACTATAAACTCTTCAACTATTACATACATGTACATCTAAAATACATGCATATGTATACAATAAGACATGTTATGGGCCATAAACACAAAATGTAATCTTATATATACCAATATACATTATAATTACACATGCTTTGAACAATATATAATTACATTAATTTATATCGTTTTACAAAATCAAGAGATGAAATTAACAAGAACCGTAATTTGAAAACTGAACATGACAATAATCTGAATTTTAGAAATCACACAAAATTTGTAATCATTAGTGCCTTTAGAACTGAACACATTTTCATCTTGAGTTAAAATTCATAGTAGATAATTACATAAATTTACGAACGTGCATGAAATGCCCACTGAATTATAATAATACAAAATGAAAAACAGCTAAAATATGAATATATTCATACATTAAATGGTAAGTTAAGGCCATTTGAACTGTTTCCATGGTGACAACAACATTTGATTAGAACTCTTTTAACATCGCTACACCTAGACTATGAGATAACTAAATAGTCGATATGACTAACAGCAAAATATTTAATCAAGATTAATCCACAAAAAGTTATTTTTCTTATCAATGAAAATACTAAAGCTAGAAGTTCATATGTTAAGATATTTATGATAAACTGAAGGTAAATCTTCACTAATTAACAACCAATTTGTTAATGGAAATCGTCTCGAATTAGTAATTGGAAATATTCTCGATAGATTATAATTGAATGACAATCTTCACTAAATAATTCATAAATTAATTGTAAATATTCCATTTGACTATTGGGAAATTCCCTAACTTTATAAATTGGTTAATACTTGCAAACAAGTCCATCATTGTTCGTATTAAAGTTGTTTCTAGATTTCATTTAACATGGTCACAAGTACTAACATAAAATTGCAATACAACAAAAATCTACAACTATAAATCAGAAAATATACATATTTCACAAAAATAAATTATAGTGAAAATGTCTGAGTTGTTCAAGTTTGATGCATGAAAACAGTATAAATGGAAGAAAGTATATAGTAACAGCGAAACACAGTCCAACAGATAATAAAAGTAACAAGAAACAAATTACTGAAAAATCATACAATTTCACAAGGTTAAATTTCACTAATTTGCTATTCAGAAGAAGTTTGCAAGGTTAAATGATCACACTCCTAGAGCTTCAGAAGAACTACTTTGAACTTAGTGAATTATTTCCCTTGTTTAAGCTTACACGCATACTTTTTTGGTAGCTTACAGAATTCGCAAATAAAGTGAATATCAATTCCTTGCAAAACTTGATGATTTTACAGTTTAAGACAGAAACTTATTACTGATATTAGATATAACAGTATAAGAGAGAAATATTAGATATAGATGGTATATAATAGCACATAGATTAGCACTCATACGTACATAATATTTCTTATAGAGGTAATGTAAACATTATGTACAAAATATGGATTATCTATATCATGACAAACTGATGCAAAAAATAAAAACTGAGCTAAATATGAATCAGATCTATTCTCTATCTAAGCACTTCTTTCGCTTAAAACTGAAATTCTGACCCTTATAAATATAGTATAATATCTGTCCTACCGCGGAAAGACCACAGTGAAACATACTATACTCCCTATATAACTAACAGTCACACTCCATTCTCTACTTTAATATTCTGACAGTAAAAATTCACTTTTAATGCGCAACTAAAAATCAATAGAAAAATCCTGGAAGAAGCAAAAATGAGCTAAATATACAAATAAATATATCTACTTAATTATATTTTTCCACATGTTTACATTTAAAGCATTTACATAGATTTAGATACCGGTAACAAATGTCACTTCATCTGGATCAAGTATAATGTATGAATGTATCTCCTCAATGGTATGGTTGTACACATATATCATGTAGTACATGAACAGCTTCAAACTGTTCAAACCTTGTCTGTCAATTCATTACGTAACACACATGTTAAATCCATCCAGCTTTAGTATGTGATTCACTCCTCTATGGTATAACTTCTCTCTGTGGATGGGGTTGGATTGCTCGGACATCATGTGCTCAGGCTGAGGTTGTGTAGAAAGACAGATATATTGAGAACAGACAGACAGACAAACATCAATCACTAGTATTCTTCTTCTTCATTTTGTTCATCATCAGGGGGAGCAAATCCATCCTGCAATGTTTAGTTAACATATATAGTCACATATCAACAAGGGAGGGAACTCTTCCTACAATAAATGCATATCAAGTTCTTATAAACAAGGGAGGGAACTCTTTTAAGATTAAGAGTATTTAACAAGTTGAAGAGATAAAACTTGTCCACTGTACAATATCTATATATGTGTACATATCTCATACCTACTTTGATCTTCATTAAGGAGACCAAACAGATAGCTGTACTTTATGTTGAACAATAATATTCTGCATCAAGTAATAAGCTTCAACTTGATGTGGAATCCAGGCATAATCATACTAGAATCTTTACTAATATCCAGAACATTTTTATACCGCAATCACACAGAAAGTGTGCATTGGAATCAGAGCAGGAAATGTGATTAAATGAAGTGGTATATTGTATTAAAGCAAGTCAAAGTTTTTCAGCCTTTTGATTTAGATTGCTATATGCCGATTGTGTTAATTACATGTTAGGGTTAACAATGCATACTTGAGTTGGTGTGAACGTAATTAATCAATTGTTACAACTTGTTAATAGACACATATAAGCACATTCTATCCTTTCACATTATCCTGACACTGGGCCAACCAGCAGTAACATTCTGTGCAGCTTTAAGCAAGGGAGATATACCAGTATCATTTTATACAACTTTGGTATGTTACATCCTAGGATCCAACCCTAAACCTCTTGCACTCAAAGCAGACACTTTACCACTAGGCTACTAAGGTAGATGTAAATGAAGAATGAGTTGTCTTAGACAGTTGTACAGACAGTATCGATGCATTCTAAGTTAATGAAAATACACTAGACTCAATATAAATAAAAACTTCATTGCAGTTTGTGGCCAGCACCTTTGACAAGACTAATTCATTACTGGTTAATCACATCATTAAACAAAACGACTGTTACAAAACATGTATGTGAAATAATTAATAGTTCTATCCAATTGAGTGAAGTGAGTAGAGAAGTATTACTTCACACAACAGGAGGGGGATAAATAGAATAAATCGACATACAGTATCACTTACTTCGGTTGCATACAATACTTCCATAATGCGTTTGTTAGATTCAGAGTTCTCATCATCTTGGCAAATAATCTCGATATCTCTCAATTTTCCAAAGTAGAAATCTCTTTCTTTTTCTAATCCCTCCACTGTAAACCGTAATTCACTTAACTGAAATAAGAAATCATGTAAAAAGTGAGGGAATCTGCCATGTATCCTTTATTTGTTTTAAATCCTGTTTCTCAACAATTTTCTGTTCAATACGTCTACTGAAGTACAGAAACAGTTTTCCTGAACATTATCCCAACCAGTACTAACTAACCCTTCCTCAAGGAGCCAGCAACTTCTCCACATTTAGAGGAACATCAACATTGGTGCCAAATTTTCAACTGACAGTATGACATGCCACAAACCAGAAATCAACACGGAATATTGGACAGAGACCATTCCTATAGCCCCTTCCATAGGTGGTGGGGTTAAATTAAGAGTCTAAAAGGACAGTTCATTCAGTTGTACTGCAAATAGGACCCCCGCCACCTGAGAAAAGTACAGTTTACCTGAGCTTCTATAGCCCCGCCCCCTGAGAATGGTCGAGTTTACCTGAGCTTCTACAGCACGCCCCCTGGGAATAGTAGAGTTTACCTGAGCTTCTACAGCCCTGCCCCCTGGAAATAGTACAGTTTACCTGAGATTCTACAGCCCCGCCCCCTGAGAATAGTACAGTTTACTTGAGATTCTTCAGCCCCGCCCCTTGAGAATAGTAGTTTACCTGAGCTTCTAAAGCCCCGCCCCCTGAGAATAGTAGTTTACCTGAGCTTCTAAAGCCCCGCCCCCTGAGAATAATGAAGTTTACCTGAGCTTCAGAATTCTAGAGCCCCGCCCCCTGAGAATAATCAAATTTACCTGAGCTTCTAGAGCTTGTACTTTAGCTGAATCTCCTCCAGCACTACCACCACCACTATGACTGTTTACTGGTGCTTTCTGTGGTGCTGCACGTTGTGGGGGTGCTGCAGCAGGGTTTCTCTGGGTAGTCGTGGTTTTACTGCTTGCTGTTACTGTAACACACATAAACATTACTTCTTATAATCAGTGTTGTTATACATATCTACCGATTATTGCTGTGGTGTGATGTAGTCACATTGAAGCTGGTTATTTATGCATCCTTATTTGGGTTTGTTGCGATAGTGTGGTCTTATGCATTCATACTTCACCTTGCTAAGCACAAGTGCATACAGTATAGGTTGGAATCCCACAGTAGATGCAAACTATTTGATCACACTAAAGGACTTCTTCTGATTCCACGTTTTTATCTTTTCAATACTGAGAATTCTGTTGGTTAATATTATAGTTTAACTTAAACCTCATGTAATTGCCACTTCAATAATAAGACCAACTCTTAACTCAAGACAATAACATCTTGGTTTTTATTTAACCTCAATATTAAGACTAGCTCATTAAATGAGACCCCTTTTCAAGGGTCCCAAGGATGGTTTATTATCGTGCTTTTCTTGTATCAAGAACATAACACGATATTGTATCATAGAGAAAAATGCAAATTCAAGGGTTGTTAATAGTCATACATGATGTATAATAAACTCTTAATGTAAGTTTATGATATATGAGATCAATATTGAATTCAGATTTTACATGCAGTAGTTTTTGTAATGAGAGTATATTCAAGCAAGAAGTGGATTTGGGGCATGCTCCCCCTGGAAATTTTAACAAACAACTGATCAATCTATTGCATACTGACGTAGTTAATTTGGTATTGAAGGACCTGTTTGTGACGCATTATTAAAACAGTGAGAGTTTATACTCTATTATGCTATTTAATCCAATTGCTTAAGGGACTGGGGATTAACTGCCTGGGATTCAATTCATCATTTCCATAAATTTATAAAAATTCGGAATTCAGTGGAGGCTGTTTCTGATTGAGGTTAACCCTGTAATAGTCCTTAAAATGTGTGTATCTACCATACATTAATTTTGTAAAAAGTTTTATTAAGATACTTCAAGTTGATACCGAGTTAGACCTTCTTATAACAGTTTCATTCTTGTAAGACAGGAAAAAGAAGCCTGCTTTCATTCTTGTAAGACAGGAAAAAGAAGCCTGATTTCATTCTTGTAAGACAAGAAAAAGAAGCCTAATAAGAAACAGAGCATCCAAACTTCATTTGAGACCATTCATAACATGCTAATTATAGTCCATAGTTCATGACTTGTCAAGTGCAGTATATCACATTTTCTAAACCCAATTTCTGAAAATATTTTTTGGATAGGTTTTAACAAGGGCTATCAAACATAAAATCATAGGGAATGTTAAAGGAGCTTTGCAAACTTTATCTGAGCAGCATGCCACACAAACTCGAGTATTTCTCTTTTTCATAAGCTATGTGATAAAGTATTTTCTGAAATATTTTTGTGTAAGCATAAGCATTAGCGAGCGAGCGAGAAAAATGCTGTATTTTGACATTTTAATTTAGATATATTCATAGGATCAAATTCTTATCATAAAAGTTATAATGGACATCAAATCAAAAACACCCTATCAATGACGTTAAAGCTATTCCTCGTAAAAAGGATAAACGCAAAGAGACTTGATTCATGGCTTCATGCAATCAGCAAGACACAACCTGGCATTCCATTGGAGAAATTGAAGTTTCATGAGAATAATGCTTCACCACACACTGCCAAAATCACCCACTTAGAAATTGGCATATCAGGTTTTAAGCAAATCAGTCAGTTGCCATACTCACCTGTTTTAGCACTATTTGATTTTTCTATTTTTCCTGCTATAAATAAACAAAAGGTCGAATATCATGAGGTCAACTAATGCAATAATTCTTGCAAATTCAGGAAGCTGGTAAAATAATATATACAATAAATAAATTCATCACCATGAGTGATTGTATCTAATAAGTTCTGTAAGGTATCCGAGCCATGTTGTTCTTGATGTCACAATGTATCCCAGCATTTGCCAATTCAAGTACTATTCATACATTACACACATATGAGGGGTGATCCAGAATCACAGGTAAGTCCCTGCAATTCTGGAACACCCCCTCGTATATGTAGTTCAGGTAATCCAATATTTCCATACCTACACTTACCCCTATTTGTTTTTGAGAGTTGTGACATCTGTGAACGAGGTTTTTGTGAAGCTTTACCAGATCCGAGTGCCTGTCCATCTCGAGCACCTAATGCATCGTATTCTTGTCCTTGATAGTTAGCATCGAAAAACTTCTTAAACCACTGAACAAACTCGAAATTATCTTGAAATTTACCTTTCACCAATCGTTCTACAGGTATAATCTGTAACAGGATATATATTCATCCATTAAAAGTGTGCTATAAGAATTTATTTCCTCATGAATGTTACAATAAGATTATTTTCACAGTTTGAGGTGCAGACAGAAACACCTGGCTCAAGGGTAATCTATCATATGAAGATTTTATCAAGTTGCAGTATAATAATTTAAACATGAGCCAGATACTTCTATTAGAACCTAAAGCTATTAAGTGTCATCTTGCACACCATTTATATAAGACTTTAGTATTAAACAAGACTGCGCTCAATTTATGCTTTTGCCCAGGGGTAAGCCTAGTCCATAATAACTAGTTAAGTCAATCTGAGGCCATAATTCTGTAGAAATGTTGGATGCTAGTGATATATGGTGTTGACAATGTAGGGTATTTTTATGGTAAACAAGTATGCAGAGTTTTAAAAGCCATGTCTTGATGGACTTTGAATTTAAAACTTTATAGTTTTGATCAACATTTTCAATGGAACAAACGAACAAATAAAAACAGACAGACAGGACATTCACTATATGCCTCCCGCATCAATAGATGCCAGGGCATAAAAACTATTTCATGACCTATTCATAACCGTGTAAGAATTGAGAAATTCATACAAATCATTATTCTGCAATATATGACCTCATCAGCATGAGACGTAAAAGGTATAATCCTGAAAAATTATCAATTTATGTAAGAAAAATACAAGCCATTTTGTGACACTCAAAATACGAAAAAATCCTGAAAACTTTCATCCTTGATATGAGCACTTGATATTTGGACTTAGTATGCAAGAAAACAAATATAATTCAGTAACACTTATTTTGGAAAATTCATTCTATATTTGCAATATGATATATCATTCCTTTGCCAGTAAAGAATCAAACAAACCTTAGGTTTTGGTGACTCATACATGTAGAGATTTTTAAAAACATAATTATATGCCCCCATGGTAGCCAAATAGCAATAAAGGTTAAAGGTCAAGGTGACCTTGACCTCAAAATAAATAAAGTAAATCAACTAATGGTGACCTACATTTAAGATCATAGGACAAACAGTTAGTTCTTGTACAATCAATCAGAATCCATTTGGTCAAGTCATTCATGCTAAAGGCCATGTCAACCTTGACTTTTGACCGTAAAATCAATAGATGTCATCTTCTGTAGCTGACTAACCTCCATGTAAAGTTTGTGGATCATAGGGCCAAGCCTTCTTTTGTAATTAATCGGAAACCACTTTGCTATCACAAGCAAAATAATCTTGACCTACAGACCACAACATCTTCTGTCCCTGACCTCCATAGACCCAAATGTTTCTCTCTAGTTCTAAATCACAAATGACTTGGTCTAGCGATGGACTGACCAACATATGCAAAGAAACATGCCCCCACGTCCTCCAATGGGGGACATAAGTTGCAATCTGTGATGACTCAATGTACTGACATATGGTTTATTATATATACAGAACACAGCAAAATCCATTCACACACTCATTTTCAGTCTGGTAAGGAATGTGCAACAGCTTGCATGATTATGTCAAACATGAGTCCGTATATACATACAGGGAAATATATAATATGAGCAGCCAGTACATGGGTGGAGTAAGAAAGGTTAGAATATGATACCCATTGGCTAAGATGTTACCATAATCAACCATTTCTGATCAATTTTGTAGTCTTGATCAAAATATTGTACATAATGATAATTACTGATCATTTAGAATTTAAATTGAAATATTTTACTATTTTAATATCACAAGAAAAAGGTATTTTAATTGAATTAAAGTCTCTATAAACATTGAAAGGGACCTCATTCCCCCAGCATTTGAAGACTGGAACTCATGTCTTCAAAATGTTAAATGCTCTTTCCATCCACCATGTTATAAATGAACCATTTTAATAACAGTTTCATAGGATTCCAAAGTTTAAGATTCAGCGGAAAAGAAATGCCAGTAAACCTAAAAATTGCGAATTTTAAGTCTTAAGTTTCAGTCTTAAAATATTGGTAAGAAAGGTCTAAAAGTACACTTATGCCAAAATAAGCTTAAAAATTATTTGAAAAATTCAGACTCTACCAATCTAAATGTCCTATCTGTTAAGACATGCTGTGTTATTCCAATCACCAATTCAATATAAACACAATATTAGTACAGGTATGTTACATATATTCAGTTAGATAGCAAGCCTTAGATCACAAATCATGAAACAATGTTAGTCAACTTAAACACATAAAACAACAGCTATTAAGACTAAAATCAACAAACAGCTGCAGCATTAATGCATACACCAACCACATACAGATATCAGCAACAGTTTATCCCTCTAACACAACATGTTGTATCTCTGTTTATAGTATATACCGGTAGTGAGATACAACCTTGTTGCACCAAAGCGACAAAACTGATGTCCTGTGAGAGTGCTATACTTAACAACAACCAAACAATAACCTGCACCAATAAAATCTATCTCAGCATCTCATTGCTTCACTTCTACATAGTTCAACCTGTGACAGATCTTAATATGCATAGATCAGTATCATCTGTAACATGTCTCTATGCAGGATACCATATAATCTGTTCACATTTACTTGACGACCAATGAAAACTAGTGTTACAAATGATAATACAACAGACAATGCAAACAAAATACTCTTATTTTTGAATCAGCAGTTCATAAATTGTGCAAGTACAACCAAGTTAGTAACATGGTACCAAGATAAGACACATGGTACTACCTAGATAAGTCACATGGTACTACCTAGATGAGTCACATGGTACTCAGTAAAGTCACACGATACTACCAGACAAGTCACATGGTACTCAGTAAAGTCACACGATACTACCAGACAAGTCACATGGTACTCAGTTAAGTCACACGATACTACCAGACAAGTCACATGGTACTCAGTTAAGTCACACGATACTACCAGACAAGTCACATGGTACTCAGTAAAGTCACATGGTACCAGGATAAGACACATGGTACCAGGATAAGTCACATGGCACCAGGATAAGTCACATGGTACCAGGATAAGACACATGGTACCAGGATAAGTCACATGGCACCAGGATAAGTCACATGGTACTCAGTAAAGTCACACGATACTACCAGACAAGTCACATGGTACTCAGTAAAGTCACACGATACTACCAGACAAGTCACATGGTACTCAGTAAAGTCACACAGTACTACCAGACAAGTCACATGGTACTCAGTAAAGTCACACGATACTACCAGACAAGTCACATGGTACTCAGTAAAGTCACACGGTACTACCAGACAAGTCACATGGTACTCAGTAAAGTCACACGATACTACCAGACAAGTCACATGGTACTCAGTAAAGTCACACAGTACAACCAGACAAGTCACATGGTACTCAGTAAAGTCACATGGTACCAGGATAAGACACATGGTACCAGGATAAGTCACATGGTACCAGGATAAGACACATGGTACCAGAATAAGACACATGGTACCAGGATAAGTCACATGGCACCAGGATAAGTCACATGGTACCAGGATAAGTCACATGGCACCAGGATAAGTCACATGGTACCAGGATAAGTCACATGGCACCAGGATAAGTCACATGGCACCAGGATAAGTCACATGGTACCAGGATAAGTCACATGGCACCAGGATAAGTCACATGGCACCAGGATAAGTCACATGGCACCAGGATAAGTCACATGGTACCAGGATAAGACACATGGTACCAGGATAAGTCCCATGGTACTCTTAAACTCTGTTAGAAGAATAATGTACATTGTAACTTTATGGACAAGTGGAATGTACATTTATTTCAGCAGTAAAGACAAGTAGCAATGCAAAGAAAAACCAAAGTTGGATGGTAAGACAAAGCCAGCAAAAAGTCTATCTGGTTGCCATTCTATAATATCATCCCTATGCTTGCCGTACACCATACTTAACATTGATGGATGCAGACAACTAGAGGACATTGTTACAACAGTTTTACCAACATTACAATGTAAGCAGTGATAATAAATTAAATTTACTTTCAACAATTATTTCTAGATCTACATCACACATTCACATTGAAGCATGTGTGATTAACACATATAAACTCAAGTTTAAAAAAAATACAAATGTACAAAGCCAAAGCCAAGCTATTACCAAGTACAAATATGTTTCAGTAAGTAACATTCCTATAAAATGTTATAGCACAGCATAATCAATATGATGTTATTCCCTCACATTGACATATCAAAGCTTAATGCCCTATATACATGCATTTGCTATACGCATAATATTAAAATGCTAATTACAAAATGTTTTTACACAACCATTTAACACCTAATAATAAGATTTATTCTCACAAACTTTGATATATTTGTTTCTAGTTATATGTTTTGCATCAAATGTGAGCATTTTTACAAGGTTTTTTCCAATCACAGATTACTTCTGGGTTACCAACCAGTTTATGTATCGTGAACTTAGTGATCAAATTCCTCGATGGCATCATCTCAAGTCCATTGAGGCATCAAATGAACTTCCCTACACAGACTAAGCTTCTATAGAAAGGATTCTCTAAGCTTATGTTCTACTCTAAATTTTATGAATTTTCCATTGTATGTAGGATATATTTCAATATATTCGTATAAGGCTATAAAGGTGCCTGTATAAATATATGATAAAAAGGAATAAGATTTAATGAACAAACAAAATGAACAAGCATACAAATGGTGGACTGGAAAGAATACATCCCACAAACGTGTCAGAGGGTCCAAAAAGTCACCAACAAGGGTCCATAACATCACCCAACAAACTCTCAAGTAAAACACAGAAAATGATTCCAACACTCAATCCCAATAAATGTACAGAGATGATAAAACATAGATTGAAAGGTTTCTAGTGGCACGATCGAGACACATTAAACGTCACGCCGTCTCCACCTACCTTATCAACGCCTAATTTTGTGAACGCTGACTGTAGGTACTTGAAATTCTGTATATATTCATGTTCTAATTTTGTATTGATTTTCACTTTTTTAAGCAAAACAGTTCCTGCAAAGAAGTAAAGGAAGAGAAAGATGGTTAGGCTACAGAATAAAATAATAAATATATCTAGTTAGCTGTAAAACATATTTGTAGTTAGTAAGCATGCATAACAGTTAGTTACATGTTGGAAACCTTGATTATCATGTACATATTATACTTCCATCACTTCTGATTATTATATCCATTACTTGTTTTATTATTTCATTACATTTTTATTGTTATTATTTTATCATAATTTGATATTTTCATTGCAATAAAAAGAAAATCATTAAGTTATAACAAGACCTCGAAATGGAATAAAGGCTAATCCTCATATTTTTTAACTTAATACTTAAAAGTCTCTGGATCTACTCTTATATGTGGGACAATAACAAAGTAAGGTTATTTCCATACACATACGATGTAAATCAAATTATCGTAAATTTAACATATATACATTTTTGATGACAGTGAATTTAATATAACTGTGAGGTATTACCAATATGATAGAAGATTATACATGTACATATTTATAACCAAAGTTTCAACAAGTGTAATATATACATGTATACTGAATAGTGTAATACATGTACGCAACAATGTAGATTACAATATTCATCAATATTGAGGTACACACATATATAGAGTGTCTGTGAGTTACTGTAATACATGTATTGTTGATATATATAGATGATATACTCTCCATATATCTCTGCTATGGTAATCCTGTCATGCAGGGGAGTCAGACAGTGAAATTAGCCAAGATAGAACATATTATGCAAGCTGCAGAAATAGCCATAGATTGAACAAGAAATTAATATGTTCGTCTGAAGCAAATTGGCTTTTCAAATGTTTGCACATGAGCTCTAGTTTTTATTATTCAGTCACAGCAATAGATAAAGAAAGAAAAGTAGATATAATTTAGCCAAAGCATGTTTCCCAAAGCTTAGTCAGATTTATTAACATTTTAATCGAAATCTCTTAAATTCACTCTAAAATTTTAATTGAAATCTAATTATTCCATGTACATTAGGCATCACCACCTCCTATAGTAGAAGTTAATATGTTCATTAACAGTATATCAGTCAAATTTAAGGCTTTTTATCATTTTAATTTTATTAAATCCTAACAGACATTTATGAGTCACATGGAGACTTAATGCTTTTAAGCAACCAATGCAAGGAAAAGGAAGCAATCTGTCTGTGTGACTCCCCTATATAGAATTCTGTAATTGAGCGACATTAGTAGCAAACACTAGGGAAGGAACAAGTATGTTGGTATTATAATCTCTCTCTATTCCTCCCCTCACCTTGTCCACACTCAATTTGTTGAACGCCGATTGAAGAAGCTTGAAATTTTGGATCGACTCATGCTCAAGTTTTGTTGTGATTTTTACTTTTTTCATAACTATATAGCCTGGAAAGTCAAACATTTACAGTAAGAACATACAATAAGTCACATGGTACCAAGAAAAGTCACTTGGTACTAAGAACCAATGTAATTAAGTTACATGGTACCAATATAAATCACATGATATCAATATAAGTGATTAAGTCACAGGGAATCAATAAAAGTCACATGGTATGAAGATCACATGGTACTAAGTAGAGTCATAAGGTACCAAGGTAAGTAACATGGTACCAATATAAGTCACATGTCATCTGGTACCAAGGAAAGTCACATGGTACCAATATAAGTCACATGTCATCTGGTACCAAGGAAAGTCACATGGAACTGGAAAACAGCCTGGAAAGGCATACACTTACAATCAGAACAACATTGATACTCATCAAATTTTTACTCCAGGTCTAAAAGACGAATTATCAAGTCCAATCACATCTCATTTCATAGAGGAATGAATACATATCGTTGTTGTCATAGAATTATTAAGGCACCTTGTACAATCTTTAGCAAACTGTGAGCTGTGACCTGTTCTACTGATAAGTTGAAAGACTTACTCATTGAAAGCTTGAACTTGTCTGAATTCTGGTCAACAGTGACATTGCACCTGACATTACTTGGCCTTATTATTTGCCAACGGTTGGTTGTCTAGTTTCTCAAGTGAATTCATTGAACACTGTGCCATAATTTAATGTGTAAATTTTTTATATTAGTATCACTTGATGACAATTTCCTGGTTATCGACCAGTACTCAAGCCAATTACAGTATGAGGATTGAAGTCCCCAAATCATGTGGCTTGCATTCACTGCCATAGATTACAACTTCCTTGATTACAATTTGCTGGCTGCCTTCATTTGTAGTACTTAGTATGAGTATAATATTTGAATCTTTGATATGAAAATCTTACCTTGAAATAACATATCCATAAACTGGCAATATGCGGCTCCTGAAAACACAAGTCAGATATATCTGTGGAGTTCCATATCATTTTTAATAAATATTGAATGAATACTCAAAAGAAAAAAAGGAATTTTAAGTTCAAACTTTCAGGCATGAGTCTGTTCAGGTCATCGTACATATAAACCACTTGTACATACTGAATCAATATTGTTCTCAGCGTTACGCAGTATAGCCTGAGAACAGTTGTCTACCTTTGACAAAACAAGTTTTGATTGGTCAATAGGTTTTTGGCGCGAAGCTGACCGCCGAGAGAGAAAAAGTGGTCATTTCTAATCGAGATTTCGCGGCAACAACATGCATTCAAATTCATTTAGATATTTATTATTAGCATAATCAAACGTTTTATTATGTATTGTGTGTGTATAATTTTGTATAGGCATGCTTTGATCAATCCGTTATCTAGTATATTGGAGGGGCGAGTTCGGCAGGTATTACGGGTACAGGTTTCCTTCCTAGAATACTAGGGAGGTTTTTCCTGGACGGCCATTATCCCTATGAAGATATATACAATCTTATCTCTTGGTAAACTGATATTAATCAAAGAACTGGAGATGAGATAGTGGCATGCACGTTAAACAGGCAAGATACGTGATTAATTTTAAATTACAGGAGAGTGGAGTTAAATATGCATATGTACGACATGTACAGCTACACGTAGATACATTAGACATGCGAGTTAATTATTGCTTTATATGTAATCATGCTCTATATATCATGCCTCTCGTTTGTTGCCAAATAAATACGTCTCGTCAGCATTGATGGTGTTAGTTATATATGAGTGAAAGAATATGATAGACCAAGATTTAATCTGAGGTGGACAAGTGGTCCAGAGGTAAGAGCTACAGACTGCTGATCTGAAGGTTGTGGGTTCGATCCAGCCTCCAGCTGGATGAGAACAGAAACGCTTTACAGTATTTCCCACCTACAAATAACCAACAGTCGTTCTGACGAGACATTAACTGTGGTCCTGTGTATGATGCTATACATCAGGCCGTAAAAGAATCAGGGATGCTTCTGGAACAGGGGCCATGCAGTATCAGGGACTATCCCCAAACAAGATATGGAAATTCCATGAAAACCAGATTTTTGTGGCAGCCAAGTCTAATTATATTTTTTAGTAACAGTGACCTTGATTCCATTTTCAATTGCAAGCAACATTTTCATATAAGCTACCTACACAGCAAGTGTCATCACGATATCTCACTCCTTAGTAACTAGTTATCAATCTGAAACCAATTGTGGACGCTCGCCTACCATATTCGCCAATCTAATAACCAGTTTTTTTCTTTGGAAAATTTGGTTGAAAACTTTAGTGACTAACTGCTTCTGGGGGCCTCGTCAATATGGATTTTTGGTGGCGAGGAAAAATACAAGAGGGCCCAAAGGGCCCTAGGTCGCTCACCTGTTATAGCAGTACATGCAAGACCTGTGATTTGACCTTGTGACCTAGTTTTTGACCCCGGATGACCCAATATCGAACTTGACCTATATTTTGTTGTGATGATCATTGTGACCAAGTTTCATAAAGATTAAGTCAAAATTGTGACCTCTAGTGACTACACAAGGTTTTTCTATGATTTGACCTTGTGACCTAGTTTTTGACCCCGGATGACCCAATATCAAACTTGACCTAGATTTTGTTGAGATGATCATTGTGACCAAGTTTCATAAAGATTAAGTCAAAAGTGTGACCTCTAGTGTCTACACAAGGTTTTTCTATGATTTGACCTTGTGACCTAGTTTTTGACCCCGGATGACCCAATAACGAACTTGACCTAGATTTTGTTGAGATGCTCATTGTGACCAAGTTTCATAAAGATTAAGTCAAAATTGTGACCTCTAGTGACTACACAAGGTTTATCTATGATTGTTGACGGACGGACGAAGAGTGATCACAAAAGCTCACTCTGTCACAGGTGAGCTAAAAAGCATAGAAATCGAAATTGAATCACAAGTTGGCTGTAACACTTGGCACCTGTGGCAGCCCTAGCACATCGTCTTTAGGTCCTCTCAGGTACATGTACCAATTCTCACACCCAGGGTGAAACGGAGCACTGTGGGTATTTCTTGCTCAGACAAATTATTTGTGCCTGTGTTTGTTTTTTACAGATATTTGCAACTACCAGTAATTTTGAATCAACAATACATACCTGTACAAAGTTCCTCTATTTTACCATAACTTGTTTGTAAGCTATCATTAACCCATGTAAGTATATCATGTCGACTCAGGTTGTCCTGCGTACAACTTGTACTGTACACATTAACTGCCATGGCTTCTATTTGTCTGCAAGTAGATAAAACATTTACATTACAGAATGACAAAAACAGCTTCTGCACCAGCACCACATTATAAAATATTACAAACAATCTGGGATTATCATTCACTTGAAAGCAAAAATGTTCCCCCTGAAAGACTGGGTCACAACAACCCCACAATCACATTTATTTATTACCACAAACACTGAATGGACATACTCACTTATTTGACTAGTCAGGGCTTTTTTTCACTATATACAAGGGGCCTATATAAGGCCCCTTCACAATTTCATATAGGCTCCTTTCACAAACCTGAAAGGCCCCTTCACAATTAGAATTGGCGTCATGGTTTTTGTAAAATCAACTTTACCACAAAGCACCAAACAAACAAATCGAAGATAACAATCATATATTCCTGTACTGGACTTAATATGTATCACATCATAGATACATGCATGTTTGGGAAAAGTTGACAAAAAATGAACTAACATCTGAATTTTTTTATATCATAATGTGATGATTTATCGCTTTATGTTTCCGTGTCTACTTTTTCACAATTTTTAGAATTTTCGCGCTAAATTTTCACAAAACAAAAAGGCTTGGGCCTCTTCACAATTCAGCGAAAAAAAGCCCTGCTAGTTTACCACCTTGTTAGCCTGATGGTTTAGAGTGAGTGGTCAGGGGTATGCTCCCTGGTGGCTTCATACTGAGGTCAAAATAATATGGTGCAAGTTACAGGGGACATGAGCTTCACATCTCTCACACATACACAAGTGTAGATGGATACCATCAGAAATGAGGTATCCAAACTGACTAATACAAGTTGTGAACTTGTTTCACATTTGACCTAAATTAAAGTAGTCTACAGTAGCCAAATTTTTCTGGTAATTTTCTGTAACAGATAAATCTTCCCCAATAATGTTTGACTAATCACATCATCGAGTTTCTTTAATCACATCATCGAGTTTCTTACATAAACAGTTGTGTGGATTAATCATGAATGTATTTCATATGAAACAGAGAAAATTGCGGGGCAGTTAGATCTAACAAATCTTAGAAGCCAACATATGTTACTATTACTTGTACAGCCAGTGTCAGTAAATGCATTCTGAACTTCGAAATACACTTCAAGTAAGGAAAGAACAGACTGACCCGTTATTACACAATTACCACATTTCAATTCAACCCTTAACTCCAAGGAGACACATTTGACACATCGACTACAGATGCGTCTGAATGTATTTACCGGATTTAAATGTGAATGTATTATATTAGTGTTTTAACTGTTTATCACCAATTATTTTCAAATAACCAGTATGGAGCATGTTTACACATACTGGTCTCTGCACCAGTCAATCCATCAAACTAGACAGAGGTATAGCACGGAAAATGTGGCCTGATCCTGACCTTTATGCACAAATATTGCTTTGAATATATAAATTTCTGCTAGCAAATCGTGTAATATCGGTGCTTTAGATTTGTGTCTGTATTACACCTCA
Organism: Spisula solida; assembly: GCA_947247005.1. Taxonomy (NCBI): domain Eukaryota; kingdom Metazoa; phylum Mollusca; class Bivalvia; order Venerida; family Mactridae; genus Spisula; species Spisula solida. The sequence goes on along the minus strand of OX365948.1, from coordinate 6,349,596 downwards.
AGCGTCTTTGTGATAATTTCCGCTTATGAAAACATAAAACCAAGGTTATAAATATAAATAATAATTTATCAGCTGTTAAGTTATGCTAATATAAGGTCAAAACTAAAATTTGTGAGATCAACTGCATGAGTTGATTATTGATATAACACTATAACTACACCATAAAACAAGCATCTGGTTAAAACAACCGAGAGGACTAATCAATGTTAGCATGATAGAGCTTGTGCATAATCCATTTAATGAGAGAATAGCGTTACAATGTGTAGACTATCAGATATCATAGATCAAACTGTCTATAAACACAGCACCATGTTTTATAGAAATCATGTGTTTGTTATATTATAAATCTCATCAGCTCCGAGTTAATTGTTAATTACTGACCTCCCTTATTTTTCAGAAAAATACAAGAAACAGACATACAGTATTTCTACACAGAAATAAATACAATCATCTTTCAAGAGTTCAAGTGTTTCTGTATTTATCAACAAACTCAGACCAAATATCAATCCATACATCACAGTACAATAATTTATTTTCATGGGTAATCAATATTGTTTATTGTTATTATTTTCATTGTGTTTTCAATTTGCAAACAAGAATTATAATAAACCCCTTGTCACATATTTTGAAGGCCGTAATTAAACTGTAGAAATTGGATTTTTAATCCCCCAAAATGTTTATATTATAAAAGTGTTTTCAAGCACATCAAGATAATGTATATATAACAGACAGGGTAATTGTTATGGTATCTGTCACATGAACAAATTTGAACAAAAACATCTTCCTAGGCTTCCAGTATGTATCTGGGTCATTCAGGCTACTGTATCAAGCATTAATGTATTTCAAACAAATCTATAAGTTCGTAAAAATTTAGCAATGAATGTCACATGTTTCAATCTACACGTGTATGTATATACAGCCACCATCATTGTTATAAGATTGAAATGTCTTGTGTATCCAATCAACCACTCATTGAACATATTGTCAGATATCACCATTGTTTACATCACTGAATACTTATAGATGTCAACAAATTTACACACAATTTATCGAGTATAACAATCGGTTAGGAACAGAACATACATTTTATTTCAGATTCAAACAATAATGCTTCTCATCCATGGACAGACAAAAATCCCAACCATATTGTCTGTACACAATATGTGCATATTATCTGCATTGTTCAGCATATCTAATGCGCATCAACTAATTTATCGAATGCACTAAGTCTAAATTTGGTAATATCATCATTTTTATAATAAATGCATGTCTACTCTTTGTTCATGTTATAGAGCAATACGTTGTAATGATTCTTTGATAGGTTTGACCAATGTAAGCTTTACTCATAATATTAAAGAAGGAAGTACACATATTATCTGACCCCATTAAACTGCGACTCCAACTGGCAAGGCTGAACTATATGCTTATTCAACTTTCAAGTGTCACAAGTCTCAGTTCAATGTGGTTTACTTATATAACTCAAGAACAAACCCTGAGCACAAGATGACTAAACAAGATGCTCCTACTATACATTAATACAATATATATATATGCTTGTTATATTTGAAATGGGACATAAACACCAAGCCAATGACTGACTGCATACTGCTGTCAAAGGTAAACTATAAAAGCCAAGTGAAACACCTACATCAATTATTTCAACTTCAAAGAAAATTGAAAAATGTAATATCGTAGGGAATTTTATGCTTGTCAAGTTTTTGTACTTTGAAAAGAAAATAATTCTAAACACATTTAGAAGTATGAATCTGAACAAATATATTCATATAAACAGAAACTGGAGATTAAATATCATTTATCACATGTTTGACGTCGCGGTAGCGTAATAAAGCCGTAATTTATTTTCGATAATACACTAGTGTAATAAAGCTTTGACGCGACGTCATTCAAAGCATAGACGACGTCGTCAAAGTTGCGCGTTTATTAAAATGAAAATAAGTAGCTATTTTATGTTTCGCCCGAAAAAAGGCTAACATGTGATAAACAAGAGGGCCCAAAGGGCCCTAGGTCGCTCACCTTTCGAATTTAACCTAGATTTTGTTAAGATGATCATTGTGACCAAGTTTTATACAGATTAGGCAAATATTGTGACCTCTAGTGACTACAAAAGGTTTTTATATGATTTGACCTAATGACCTAGTTTTTGACCCCAGATAAACCAATATCGGACTTGACCTAGATTTTGTTGAGATGATCATTGTGACCAAGTTTCGTAAAGATCAGGCCAAAACTGTGACCTCTAGTGACTACACAAGGTTTTTCTATTATTTGACCTTGTGACCTAGTTTTTGACCCCAGATGACCCAATATCGAACTTGATCTAGATTTTTTTGAGATGATCATTGTGACTGAGTTTCATAAAGATTAGACAAAAATTGTGACCTCTAGTGACTACGCAAGGTATTTCTATGATTTAACCTTGTGACCTAGTTTTTGACCCCAGATGACCCATTATCGAACTCGACCTCGATTTTGTTGTTATGATCATTGTGACTAAGTTTCGTAAAGATCAGGCCAAAACTGGGACCTCTAGTGACTACACAAGGTTTTTCTATGATTTGATCTTGTGAGCTAGTTTTTGACCCCGGATGACCCAATATCAAACTTGACCTAGATTTGGTTGTGTAGATCATTGTGACCAAGTTTCGTAAAGATTATGCTAAAACTGTGACCTCTAGTGACTACACAAGGTTTTTCTATTATTTGACCTTGTGACCTAGTTTTTGACCCCAGATGACCCATTATCGAACTTGACCTAGATTTTATTGCGATGATCATTGTGACCAAGTCTCATAAAGATTAGACCAAAATTGTGACCTCTAGTGACTACACAAGGTTTATCTATGATTTGACCTTGTGACCTAGTTTTTGACCCCAGATGACCCAATATCGAACTTGACCTAGATTTTGTTGAGATGATCATTGTGACCAAGTTTCATAAAGACTAGGTCAAAATTGTGACCTCTAGTGACTACACAAGGTTTTTCTATGATTTGACCTTGTGACCTAGTTTTTGACCCCTGATGACCCAATATCGAACTTGACCTAGATTCTGTTGAGATGATCATTGTGACCAAGTTTCATAAATATTAGACCAAAATTGTGACCTCTAGTGACTACACAAGGTTTATCTATGATTTGACCTTGTGACCTAGTTTATGACCCTGGATGACCCAATATCGAACTTGACCTAGATTTTATAGAGATGATCATTGTGATCAAGTTTCATAAAGATTAAGTCAAAATTGTGACCTCTAATGTGTTCACAAGGTTTTTCTATGATTTGACCTAGTGACCTAGTTTTTGACCCCAGATGACCCAATATCGAACTTGACCTAGATTTTATAGAGATGATCATTGTGATCAAGTTTCATAAAGATTAAGTCAAAATTGTGACCTCTAATGTGTTCACAAGGTTTTTCTATGATTTGACCTAGTGACCTAGTTTTTGACCCCAGATGACCCAATATCGAACTTGACCTAGATTTTATAGAGATGATCATTGTGATCAAGTTTCATAAAGATTAAGTCAAAATTGTGACCTCTAATGTGTTCACAAGGTTTTTCTATGATTTGACCTAGTGACCTAGTTTTTGACCCCAGATGACCCAATATCGAACTTGGCCTAGATTTTGTTGAGATGATCATTGTGACCAAGTTTCATAAAGATCAGGCTAAATTTGTGACCTCTAGTGTGTTCACAAGCAATTGTGGACGGACGGACGGACGACGGACGACGGACGAAGAGCGATCACAAAAGCTCACCTTGTCACTTTGTGACAGGTGAGCTAAAAAGAACATTATATTTGTGACTTTCCATATTGAATTTATTAAAGTCGTTGAATAAAATAGATATGAAAAGACACTCATGTAATATGCTCTATGTAGCAATGCACATAATTTATACACACTTACTTTCCTCTCATGTTAACTTTACATAAATATAAACAAATCCGAGAATCCTAAACAAAAAAAGTTATGCAAATATCTTGAAGGTGAACTATTAGTCCGAAGTTATTATTAAGTCACATAATTGCTAACAAAAAGTATAAAAAATTCAAAGGGCACTAACAATATCAACTTCACGCGAATACAATATCTACTATAGGCCTGCCATAAAAATGAAATGTCATAAATCACATGGTACAGATCGATAGGTGTGGTATTATCACAGTATATCTTGTATTAACCAGAAATATGACACTAAACTCATACAAACTATGTGCAAACCATACATTGAAAGTAAGACCATGTCAGAATCTGGCAAATAGTCAAACAATTAGTTTTGAAAGTCAGAGACACAATTATAGTAAAATAGATAAAAACTAATTGGGATAAAAATATACATGTGTGACCTAATTAGTCATTCATAGTCGCATGTCATCGCATTCAATTTAACCAAGTAAAGAAACCGAATCTTTAATTTGTTTTATGTCCGTGCGATGAACCTTTATTAGATTGTCAAACCTGAATGCATGTAAATTACCCGGTATATGCTTTGTTGAACCAACCTGGCAGTGAGTGAGTTCAAGAATTTGGCAGGTTAATTAATATTAGCCATTTCATCCACTGAACAAAGATTGAAGTGAAAATTGGTATACAAATTTATTTAAATCATAGTTCATACAGATACAAGACGCATTTGTACACTGTTCTGCACATCCCGGACAGTGGAACACACTTACCAACAAACCGGAACACTGTTCAGAACATAATCTTTCTGTGCTAGCCACAGAGGTGGTGCAGCCAGAACAGTCACGTGATTACAACAACAACAATGTCCGCTTGTGTCATAAAATAGAATATAATAAATTTATTGTCCAATTATGGGCCATTGCGGGCAAAAAATTACATTTAAATAGATCCACATGCATATTTCTTCCTCCAATATAATGGCTGCAACTACAATTTTGGTCATCTTAAACATTTTACTTTCTGTTCCGTTTTGTTCGTAAGTTGTTCGGAGGAGAACATCCCGCACAGTGTGCAGAACAGACGTTACGATCATACCCAACAGTCAACATAATACAGGCACAAATTATAACCTAAAGGTACAGTCATAACTTTATTACATCCCGTCAATGATTGACGTCACGTAAACTTTATATCAAATCTCCAAATATATGAAGTAACAGTGGATTTGTTGTTGGCTTTCATAATGTTTAACTAAGCTGGCCTTCAACAATGTTTCTGTCATAAATTACAACTACAAGTACTATTAAGTAGACCTCAATTAAAATCTTCCACATCCAATAGATAACTTCTCCACATGTGGAGGACATGGTTGTAACCAATGTTGTGGAAGAACTTGCCTAACCTGGGTATTAAACCATGATCCACAAGGTCTTTTCTATCTAGCTCTAGTCTACTATCTGTGCCAACCTAAATGTTTCAAGTGGAATAGAATGAAATTGCTTGCCTTGTCACACTCCTATGCTATATATGTATCCCATTTTCTATTGGACTAAAAGATCTCAAAACAAATATGTAAATATGTAAAGATGAAAATCAACAGATATATTTCAAAGACGGGACATATAAAGTGATCACTTACATATGACGACATGAGTGCACATTTTGATACGAATGATATGGACACGAATACGATTTAGTCTGAACAGAACTACGAGCAATACTCCATAACTCCATGGCGCGTTGTCTCCTTAATACTCGTTGTCGTTCACGCTCACCGGATGGAGACTTCCACATAGTTGACATTGGACAATATCTAAGCTGTTGTAAGTTCTATATCCATCAATAATATTGTATAAGGTAAGATTGAACAGAAGCAGCTGTTACACCAGACTAGGGACTTGACAACATACCACAGATCTCTCACACTGATACAATACATATCTATAGTATATCAAATGATTACAAATGTAGTTATCTATTAATTAATACGTCATATATCAGCATTTATATTATCAGAATCTAAGATTAAGTTTAGTTAGACTGATATGACCTGAAAGTTCAAAATAGATGCAAATATTACGAACATATCAATAACTTATCAGTGATTTTTTGGGGCTATTTTTAGGGCCGAATACAGGCACCTTCCCCTAGACATCCATTTGTCCCAGAGGTAATATTTTTCCCAAAAAGAATGCATTATTTCCCCCTTTTGTTCTTGCTGGTTTAAAAATAACTACTGGTAACTATATGGCTGTTTTGTAGTCAAAATTATAGATTTTCAAACTGTTAAGTCATTGCTACAATGAATACATATGACTATAAGTATAATCAGCAAAAAAAGCAAAATATGAACAATTAAAGTCCTTTTTCATAATTCGCAATTTTGCGAATTGTCGCGCTAAAATTATCCAATTTTATGCGCACAGGCTGCTTCATTTGGTTCAAGAAAAATCACCGATAACACTGATAAAACATTTACGGTTGTGTGGATTTCAAGGGAGATAAATAATGTTCTATCTATGACAGCTTGGACCAGTCCCTAGCTAGCTACACAAGTATAGAAGCTGTAAGTTACTTGCACAACAGCAAATTAGCATGACCAATAACTAATTCCTAAGGAGTTAGTAAATTGCCTGCCATATAATTATGTTGTAACAATTTTGAAAGCAGCATAATAAGACTGATGCAAGGTTTTAATGGTTAAGAAAAGAAGTACATTTTATTACCGACTTTTGTCAACACCTCCTCTGAGTATTAAAAATAGCGTACATAATACATACTGGTAATCAGAAATGAAGATTTTACAAAATTACTTACCAAATGATGTATTCCACTATGACAAATACAATATCAGTTTTTTCAAGTTCAAAATATTAAGACAAGTAAATTATACTTGACATTGAGTTAATACAGATTCTAACAAAGGGCTTATCATATCTTTTACAGTTTACCAGAGACCACTGATCCAGCTCACAGAAGTTTTGACTGATGGAAGCACATGTATAATGGATTTATATGTAATAAATTATAACAAGGGTAATAACCCACAATAACTTATACCAATAGCAAGATGATCTGAACAAACAGCATTAATAATTAAGTTAGGCATTCATTTTCACTATGCAGGTTAATGTCCTGTAACTGTTTATTGGACAAGCCTGGTGAAATAAGACTGACTTTCCATCCAATACCAGACACCAGCAGGTAAATTTAAGTTATTGTTTTACTTTGATATGATAATAAATTTAATAAAATAAAAAGTTTACAACCGGGCCAATAATAAAATATTGTTTGTTTCCCCTCCCCCGACCGACCGTTGAAAATGGTCGCGACCGTAAATATTTTTTTGAAGTTGGCCAAAAAAAATTTTTCGTAAAAAATGCACAGGTGCGAATATTTTAGGTACGATGATTATTGGGTACGAAACACTCCGATCCGGCCTGGTACGGTTTTTAGTAGCTACTCGCTGGTTCCTGTAATTTCAGCGTAATTGTCGATATTAATGGGTTGAAGTAGGGAACCTTCGTCAAGCATGGCGGCGCAGTACACAATTTGAGTTTCAGTGAGTGTTAAAAACGATGTTTTTACATGGATACTTGTTAAAAAGTGCATTATCAAAGCGTCACCCAAATAAACATTTTATGATCTATTGAATGAGGTAATTGGCCTAACTCACAGCCAACTGAATGAGAATGATGACTTGAATAAAGGCTTAGTAATATGCGAAGTGTCGGCCCGAGAAAACGATACTCGGCCATACGCTCATTTACACAGTATTGGACTTTATTACAAACGGCATTTCAAACATTTGCACAAATTGACAACACACATACGACAACCAGTGAAGATAGCTTCTTAGCACTTAATAGGGCCTGTCTTGGTCAGCTTCTTAGCACTTAATAGGGCCTGTCTTGGTCAGTTTAGCACTTAATAGGGTCTGTCTTGGTCAGTTTAGACATTGATACTGACTTGTTTAACAGTGTACCAACTGAAAGCATTAATTAATGATTTTGACATTCATAATTTATGCTTCAATAAGAAGATCATTGACTGCCAAATTATACCTGTATGTCTATCTCTACAATAAAAAAGTTAAGTTTATGAAAAAATATTTCAATAAAAAAATATTATCCCTACCTACCTACCCTACCCTAGCTGGTTAGGGTCGAGGGAGGGGAAACAAACATATTTTTCAAGTCGGCCCCGTCTACCATTACACAAGGACTGCCCACCTCAGTGTTACATGTAGATAGGTACTTGAATGTCGGATTAAGTGTTCAACTAAATAACTCATTTAAATGAACTTTGATCTCTCCAGTCCATTAAAACAATACATATAAGTGATCAGAAAAAGGCCATATTTAAAATGAGTAGCCTATTGTTTATACCCTACTGTATGACATAAAGCAATACAATCTCGAACAGTAGGCTGGAAATCAAACAGCCAGAAGACATTTTATGAAACTGCAATGAAACTGGACACATCAGAACATTTTATGTCACATTGTTATCTTCACACACAAATTAAGAGATGATGTCGGAACATATACATATAGTTCACGTCCCTCATAATAGTGGATAGTTTATGAAGTGTACACACCTCTGATAAGCTATCACCGTCATGTAATAACTGATATACTAATTACTATTGACAAGATAATTATGTATAAATATATTCACTTTAAATCACTCATCCAATTTCAGCTACAAAGCGGCTACAATCTAAATGCTTCTCAGTTGAATACATGTTTTTTTAATTTGAATTGATTAATCCTAGACACTAGTAAACAATACCAAATGTATCTGAATTCACTTCATATTAAATATACTAATAAAATATCTTTATATATACTTTTTTTTGAAACATTAAACATGTTTACCCTTCTGTACACTCCATCATAAAATATAACATGTAGATAATCTATCAGTTATAAATTAGACAATATGACACTTTCACTTTAAATTAAATTTCTCCTAGTAAAAGTAGTATTTAAAATTAAGTGTTAAGTTATAAAACAATAGTTGAATTGTTACCAAGAGGACTGGTCATAAAACTGTTTCAAATCAATACTGCATCGGTTCATAAGATAAAATCAAAATAAACCCAGTGACATCACTTATAATCAATACCAGATTCACACTTGATGATGAATGTATCATGACTAAGTCAAGTTTCAAACATGTACATTTGAGTTCAGTCTAATTTGCTAATTAAAACACAAACACTATATCAGGTTCAGTACCAAAACACTTGTCTAGATGTGCAAGGAATCAATTAACAGATCATAGCACAATCAGAATGGATAATGGATAGTAACGTAACCCTCAGTAACAAGTATTAACTTCAAAGTTACAAAAATGTAGCACTTGTCCAGGACAAGCAATGATTGTTTTGGACAATGAAGTATAAGTTTTGGCACAAATTATGTTACATGTACTAGAATACATTTATAAGGAAAACAATTAACTTTTGCAATCTGGACAAGTAGCTCCAAATCCTTAATACAAAGACCGAGTACAATTTTGTTAAAAATTGCCATTCAGGGCATGTCCGGCAAATAGACAATCCAATTAGTGGCCTATATACCAAATAATATCAAAGCGTAACACACCTCCGATGTTAACATATTCAACAAGAACTATGGGCATTCCATGAAAACAACATTTTTAACAAGGATCACATTAAATTCCATTCACTGCAGAAAGTTGGTTCCAGCAAAAACAAGGCTTCACATGCAGATAAATATTCTTGCAAAATGGCATGACCACATTTAGTATGACATTTTGGAGACAAGCTTATGGGGGTACACCTCTAATTTGAACAATGTATAAGTTTGACTAAACCATTGGAAAGAGCTTGTCAACTACCCAACCAACTAGAGTGTACTTTGTGTACAGACTGTACCTGACTCATTGAGTCACTCAATGACTAACATTATCTTCAGTTATCGACCAATCACATCCCTCATTTTGAGTGTTCTCACAAATGTATTAAAAATTAGAACAATACTTGGCAGTCAGACTCTTCTTAGTATAGTCAGTATTTAGAGTTCCATTTCCTTATATGTGCAATAAGGTTTATTCTCAGGCATAATGTAAGTTAACAATTTAAAATAAATGCTGTACACTCCAGATAACATCAAGGTTTTCGGAAAATTGGTAAAATAGATCACATTGGTCTGTCATTCAGAAAAACAAACTGTCGGACTACGTAACAGAAGTTTAAATACTAAACTTGTTGTGACTTAAAAAATGTCACTTTATAACCTGGTTGTAGGAAGAAATATAAATAACGCTTTTTTCTAATCATAACTGAACAATTTTCGACCAGTTTCAAGTTTAAATTACATGTTGTTCAGTTGGTCCCATGTTCATTTTGATTTCAATTATTTATGCAATTTTATGCCATATGTCAATTGATTGGTTGAATTGTAATAACAGACCAATGAAAATTTATGTGTTTGACATACCAATGTGCAGTAAAATCCTGCATAACATTACATTAAAAGTGAGATAACTCATACATAATTAAAGGTTATGGTCAACAAGAGTTACATTCCTTCATTAAAATACGATGGAAGGTCAGACTGAATTTTATGCTACTTGGCGCTTAATTGGACTTTGCTAAGAAATGGTTTGCAGTTAAAAAGCGGAATAACCATTAGCAATCGTTGCATAGTAAAATACTATAATATGCATAACCATAATAAGATACAAGTTCATTTGCAACATATAAGGCCAGCGGCCCATGCACATTACAATATACATATAAAAAATATACACAAATATTAAATAAGTAGCAGTGAACAGGAGGAAAGTGGTATAGAATGTACGGAATAAAGAATATAACATAGTTACTCATATAGAGATTATTTCAATACATGATAACATAACCAAAGCTAGTATGATTTCAAAATTCTAAAACTAGTTAACTGTTTGTATGAAATTGAATCGAACCTGTTAATTGGCCATTATATAAAAAATGTTGCTTCCTTTCCTGATAACCATATCAAAGCACTTTCAGCAGCGATAGTAATTTGTTTATTTATCATCCGCTGATATCAATTAACATAATCACTGTCTATAATTATACTGTTTTCGTTTTCTAAATGAAACCGTAGACAGCGCCATATTACAGGCGAGTCTTGAATGATAGAATTATCACACAGTTGCTTACAAGCCTGCTTCAACATTCATGTATTATTCGTGGTTTTAAAGAATTAATGAAGAGACCATTACATAGGCCTGGATGGCGTAATGCTAATGTAAAAGACCCTACATCCAGGTATAATATTGGAAATAAGTAACCCGTCTATCTACAGTACAGTGCGAACCTTTCAGACGTCACTAGAAATCCCAGGGTTAACCAATCAACAGCTTGCAATTGCATTATTTATAGCAGTAGATCAACAAAATATGGATTTCCCAATTTTCGGCATGTTTCGTCCAAGGAATTTGCGTATGCATAATCTCACACGGAGCAGGGGTCGAATTTAGCACTCGCTAGCTCGTAGAATGCGAGTTTCAATTGAAAAATGCGAGTAGGAAATTCCCTTCATCACAAATTTTTGCGAGTGCATGTAGAAAGTCGGCGAATTCGAAAAGCCTTTTTCTAGCGTATCAGGGTTCTCGGCATCGCGTGATTAAACGTACTTGGACGCATACTTTTTTAATTACACGCGAAAAATTACCGATAAACGCGGGTTTTTTTTTATCGCACGCATTTGACTTAGGGTAATAAATTTGTCGCATACACCGTATGTTCCGAGTAATTGACAGACGAGAGGCGGGGGTTAGTTACCCGTATATGCCTTGTGAACCAATCAGCGTTCACGAGTCACCATCAGGAACGTTTGACATGTCGCGCTAATCTTGAGTAACGACATATAATTGTGTAATTACAAACCGTTATGTAAACGTGTATGCTTTATTTGATATCTCGATTGAATAATCATTGATTTTATTTGATTACCGATCGATGATCATTATGGTGTGATCATAATTGTGATATTTGTCGTATGTTAGGTAAGCGTTATTCTTTGTTATGCATATTAATTTAAGAAAATATAAATGATGACTGAAAACGAATATATCTGCAAATATCGAGTTTTCAAAGAAAAGCTACCTCGTAATTCATATTCTGTGCAATTCATTCCCAGATAAAATATCACAACAAGCGGTTCACTTCAAAGGCGCGGTGAAGTGCTGATGTGCCTTGGCGGTCTTTGATCGTGCGACATGCGTATTTGTCCCGTAAATTGTGTTCGATATACAAGTGTTAAATTGTAGAAATTGTTACCGTTCGGAGTGATGACATTCAAACAATAGCAATCAAGATACGAGTTTAGGTGCATGAACTACTGTAAATGGTCGGGAAAAAACGACTTGTGTAGGTTATTACATTTGCAAGTAGCAACTAGCACTTTGCGAGTTGAAAATTTTGGCACTCGCAATATTTTGCAAGTAATATTTTGCAAGTGGCAAAAAAAGTTAATTTCTAGGGCTGGAGTATGAAATTTGTATGTGAAACTGAATTTCATTGCGTGATTTACGTAAGATTTAATTTTACATAAATGGGAACACTGGTATCCGAATAACTGAGCAATACTCAAAGCGGTCTTTCTAACATTTATGGCAATATTTCAAGAATAAAACACCACCACACAAGTTTCTTTCGTCAACAACAATTACCATCTTCTTAAAACTGAGTTGGGCTTCTTCACATACATTAAAATTTTACTAAAAAGGAGTGCCAATATTGAGGTAATCCTGCAATGACTCACTTCTAAAGTCTGAACCTGCTTAAACTTCAGTCTTTAGTTTTAGGCTGAGCTGCTCAACAAGTTATGAGTAATAAATATAAATAAAGATGCTACGGAATGAAATACATGAATTATAACATGTGACAATGTATACTGAAAAAAATAAAAGTTAAAACACTAGAATGTTCCAATCGGTAAATCGTCAGAAATAAACTCAGTAGAAAATATGTGGGTGGGGTATAGGCGGCACTGATCTAATCTTCAAAATAAAGGCTTTGACAACAGTATTAGCAAATAAGGTGAGGGAAAGTCGCATGTTTTCAATGAAGCGAACCTAAATACAGCACTTCAGTTCACAGTTTACCTGTATTTAACTGTCAATCACTAGATTTTCGACACCGAACGAGGTTTAAAATCTTGTTTGTCACGTGACTACTTGGAATCGGATGTAGTACGATAAAAACCAGATAATCCGTACCAGCCGGAATAATCTCGTGCATTGCGCTACATGTATACGATCGGAGACTACATCATCATCATTTTCAGTGATCGCCTCACCCCAATCAGAGTATACTCGCGATATGAAATATAATCAAACATACGCAGTTGATGGGCTGGACTATGATATATATACATGAGCCAGTCTCCAGGAAAACCTGCTATTTTGACAATAATTTTATTTTGAGATTTTTTATTATTTAAAAAGAGTAATCTTAATGAAGCAAAATGCAAAAGACATTTTGTTAGTATCTTGATTTCTAAGGAAGTTACAGCTGTTTTGTTGAGACCCTATTCAGACCCTTTTCGCGTGACGTCGCAAACGTCATTCAAGCGTTATTCGACGTCGTTGTAACAAGTACTTTATAAATACTGCGTTTGATCAATTCATTATATAAACTAGTCAAAATGGTATCAAGTTTTAGAATGATGTTTTAAGTTTTACAATATACATCCAAACTGTAAATGTTCACATTTAGAGAAAGGCTACTACTGTTTTAATCAACTAACTTCTCGTTTTTCTCAATCAGAGTACTTTCTGAAATTGGTCACCATAGCAACGAAGTAAATGATTTCGACATATGCATGAAACATTTTAAAGCTAAGATATAGTAATTTATAGATAAATGACTTAAAATTGAATCTATAGATATGTCATTTTTTCTTAATTGAAAGCTTTCAAAACCTTGTTACATGCAGTATTAAAATCACATAATGTCAATATAGCAGGTTTTCCTGGAGACTGGCTCACATATAAAATGTCGAGATACAGTGGAGAATCTATAGATTTAGACAATGTCACTGAAGAAAATGATATAGGTGTAACAATAGACAGTAATCTCTCATTCGATAAACACATTCAGACACAAGTTAATAAGGCAAACATGATGGTAGGGATCATCAGACGATCATTTAAGTACATTTAGAATATAACCTACATTATGAGCCAATGAAGACGCCGCATTTTCGCGGTTAAATGAAAATTTAATCATTAAAATTTTCTCTTCACAGACTTAACGTCATGCGTTGGCGCTAATTTCTATCGGCCAATCAGAATACAGAATGTTATATTCTAAGTTAGTTAGAACATATTAAGTAAATTTTAATGACTAAAAAGGCCTCGCTTCGCTTCGCTCGCTCCGGCCTTTTTAATCATTAAAATTTACTTAATATGTTCTAACTATAACGTATATGGATATGGAAACTTTCTGCCAGTTATTTAAAGCATTAGTTCGACCACATTTGGAGTATGCTAGCAGTGTGTGGAGCCCGTGCAAGATGAAAAACATTGACTTGATCGAAAATGTACAACGAAGAGCTACTAGGATGATCCCGGGCCTATCAATATTATCATACGAAGACCGACTAAAGAAGCTGAAACTACCCAGTTTAAGATTTAGGAGAATGAGAGGAGACATGATCGAAATTTACAAAATTGTATCCAACATGTATGACAAAAATGTAACATCTGGACTATTCACTATAAATCTTTCTACAACAACAAGAGGACATTCTAAAAAGTTGATTAAACACAGATCATCTACTGATGTAAGAAAATACTTCTTCACAAACCGTGTGGTGGATATTTGGAATAAATTACCAAACAGTGTCATATCGGCTGATTCGGTAAATTCATTCAAAAACAGACTTGGTAAGTATTTTTACGACCATACAGTGAACTATTCTGGTGGCTACACCGGACCACAAAGTAAAGAAGATGTTTATGAGCCGAATAAAGAGGAGCAATCGACGCTCCTGCGTTCGGAATCGACTTAGGTAGACTTAGGTAGGTAGATAATTATTTTTTTTAAAGCTGGATAAAAACAAGAGATGCATTTAGTATTTGTAGCAAGTTGCCATAGCGGCCTTTAAACCCTCAAGGGTAGGCTTAGCTATGGCGTTTTGTGGTGATTCCAGAGAACTATGGAGGAGGGGAAGAGACTGTGTTGATAGGTAGTTTTACTGCATATGATATCTGATTAAGCTGTTGGTTATGGAAACGGGAAGATCTAGATGGTCGTAGGGGAGGATCTGGTTGAATGTCAACAAGGCCATGTCTGATTTTATACAGCATAGTAACTTTGGCTATGTCTCGTCTTTGCTGTAAAGTTGGCCAGTGTAGGTATTGTAACATACTGGAGACAGAGCTTGTGCGGCTGTAATCATTCTTCACGAAGTTGAACCTGCCAGCTCTACGTTGGGTCATCTCCAGTTGGCTGATGCTGGTGTCAGTGTGCGGGGACCATACATGTACAGCAGAGGCATATTCTATGATAGGACGGACATAGGTCTTATGCACCTATCAATGTTTCCCCCCAGGAGGGGGGGGGGGCGGGCTGACCCAGGGGAATTTGAAATGTTTACCTTTTCAAAGTCTCAATTCCCACCCTAGAGCAAGGGCACTTTGTCAAAATCCCCTCACTGGGAGATGCTTTACATACCCCCGGGATCAAAATTTCGACCAAAGTCAAAAATTCCCGGGACTCGGCACCATTCTGTCTGTCAAATTCCCACAGTTATAAAAGGGTAAAAAATATATGCGATCTATTAAAACTACTGAATGTCTGTCTAAAATGGCAATTTTGCTTAATAGCTACAGACATACTAGGTTCTTAAATCATCGTTCCCGTGTGTAAGGGAAGCAGACACCGCCGTGAGGGGTGAGTTGTACGACAAAGCTGTGGCCATGACCGAAATCCAGTATGTGGAGCCTTCAAAGCCGAAAGCAGCTCGCCACCAATGACACCGTGGCAACGTTCCCATGCACCGACCCGGCTATCCCGGAAAACTAGAAAATGGCACTGTTCTAACCGTTTCTTTGTTGCGCTTATCATCATGCGGGGCTCCAGATTCTGAGCTGAGAGGTAGTTATAAAAGTATAAGAAGGGTAAAAAATTATGCGATCTATTAAAACTACTGAATGTCTGTCTAAACATGCAATTTTGCTTAATAGCTACATACATACTAGTATGGACATTGGTTGACAACGTTATCATACATAAAGAACTACACTGGCCTGAAAAGGGACGGGCAACTAGCTTCTATTAGCATATCCGAATATTATGTGAACATTACAAAATGGGACTCGTAGGTCTACATTTGTTTAATGTAATTTTAGCTTTATTTCAGAAAGTACCCTGCCAATTTTTGAATTTATTTACAAATTAATGATTCTAAAATTGACGTTTTTAGAACTAAATAAAGCGCTACGAGAATGCTCCAAATGCACCAGATTACACCATTGTTTTCAAAATTTTCCGGGGAGCATGCCCCCGACCCCCTAGCACACTGGTGAATCCACAAGAATAGAGGGCTAGCTACGCGCCTGGAGACAAACATGTTCGACTGTAATGACTCCTTAAGGAGGGCATAATTGACATCGAATTTCTTGTGATTTTTCTAATTGACCCCTATCTCCTTACAAGTGACGAATTTCCGCCAGGATGAAAATTTTCTTTGAAAGACTTTCCTTCTGTTCAATATCATGCAACTTCACGAAAACAAATAAAATCGTCCAATTTTATAAGTTGACTTTAAGTTATATTTCATAATCCACGATCTGTGAAAGGGGGCAATATTGAATAATACTACTAACTTTCACCGATATTTCATGGTCTAACCAACTCATTCATGTAAACAGGAGCAAGTTCATGTTTGATCTTAAATGTGTATACACTGACCTTGTACTGTACTCTGTATGGCACCGAAAGCCAGTGCAGTGAATGCAGGATCGGTGTAATGTGCTCACGCTTTTTTAAGTGTGATCAAAGGAGCAGCAGTGTTCTGGATGCGCTGCAGTTTGCCTAATACCTTGCTGTTGGCACCACATAGCAAAACATTCGCATAGTCCAGTCTTGAGGTTACAAGGGAATTCACAAGTGTTTTACAGGCATTAACAGTAATGAATGGCCTAATACGTCCGATGTTACGCAGATGGAAAAAGCAAACATGAAGAGAGGTTTCATCAGAAACAGCAGACTGAACTGCAACACGTTGAGACCTATTACTCACATAAGAGTGAAACCACAACAGGGCAGAGCCTGATATTCCGTATGAATGTTCCAAGCGTTTAAGGAGGATGGGATGGTCGATGACGTCAAAGTACCTGTTGGTAGCATCTTTCTTTGCAGCCCTTGTCAGCGAATGTAGAACGAAATCATTTGCCAAGGTGATGCACTTTTCTGATGACTAAGCACCTTGACATCATCGGTTTAAACAATATTCAATTGACTGCCTCTTCCAACGCCCGAAGATTATTTTTTCGGACAGTTATCAGATCCGATATTCATCGGCCTAGCAATTTCTTACTTCCAGGTGCATGCATATACAGTTACTATGATGAATATCTCAAAATCTAGGTCAGCATGCAAACGAAAGCCACCTTGTGAATGCACAGGTCACAATTTTTAGCTCACCTGCAAGTCCGCCAATCCACGAATGCTTGTGTAGACAATACTACTATATGTCGCACTTGTGGGCTTAATCTATACGAAACTTGGCTCAACAAAATCAAGGCCAAGTACAACATTGGGCCATATATATGGTAAGAAGTAGGTCAAAACCATAACAAGAGGGCACAGAGGGCCATAGGTCGCTCACCTGTTGTAGTAGTACTTGCAAGAACTGTGATTTGACCTAGTGACCTAGTTCTTGGCCCCATATGAGGCAATATCGCACTTGACCTAGATTTTGTTGAGATGATCACTCTGACCAAGTTTCATAAGGATTAGGCTAAGGGTGTGACCTGTAGTGACTACACACGGGTTTTTCTGATTTGATGAAACTGGGTCACACATTGACCATCTCTAATACATGTAAATATAGTCACGTTCCATATTGAATAATCTGTGGTCAAAAATCAAGGTCACCAGGTCAAATCATGGAATGTCTTGTGTATGCAAGAGGCTTCATTTTTCACTGCATTTTCATGAAATTTGGTCAGAATAATTGCTTAATTTATAGAGGTAATCAAGTTGAAATTTAACAACATTGGTCCTCTGGAGTCAATAATATTATTAGCTTGTATATGCCTGCCTTATCTTTTGTGGAAGTTGGTCAGATTGTTTGTCTAGATGACATCTGCCTCCTCGATAGCCTAGTGGTTAAGCGTTAGCTTCGAGTGTGGGAGGTCCCGGGTTCGATCCCTGGCCGCGTCATACCAAAGACGAAATAAAAATGGTACCAGAAATTCCCTTGCTAGACGCTCAGCATACATGGGAAACTGGTTTCCCTTCTCACATATCCTCGTCGCGATGAATAACATCAGGAATGAGGTGTCGAGAGTGTTTAATATAAGTTGGAATAACTTGTTTCAAAGTCAACCTTAAATAAATTAGTATAAATTAGATGACATCTTCGTTGAGTTTGAATAGCGGTCATCTGTAGTAAAATGTTCATTTGAATCAAATATGCGGTGATTCATCCTGTACTCGTTAACAGCAAACAATAAATCAGAGCAATACTTAGGTCATTTCACAAGCGTCAGTTCATGCCTTTTTACATATACATGAAACAAGTCCACACATGTGACAAGGAAACACTTTTAGCAGAACACAAGCTTTATTTTGCAAAACATTCAATACATCCATAGTACAGTTGATGTGCATAATGTAATAGAAATAAGTGTGGTAGTATCTGGTGCTGTTTGTTTCAACCTTGCTGGATAGTTTAACATATAGCAATGTAACAGAATAATACTTTGGATCTTTCTATATATACACTGCCCACCAAAAATAAGTATACAGATGTTATTTGCCTACTTACTTGCCTGTAATGATATTATTTGCAGAACAGTAAAGCAACAATATATTTGAAGAAACTGAATATTTGTTTATAAAATGGAAAGGCCATACATTAATTGGTAACCTACATGTAGGTGCAAAATCTAGTTATCTCCTCTTGAATGGTAACTTTGTTACAAAAAGATGGAAAATTAAGCCTTTTTGATCACATGTTTTTTTTAGTTCCGAACATCATCATTTCTATCTCTATCTCTATTTTGACTCATGTAGTAACTGTAGTTTCAGAAACTAGTATAATTATGTCTGATAAACAGATATCATATTGAATAATTTAACCAATTTTAATTTTGCAACAATTTTTTACTGTGTACTTTTTTTTGGTGGGCACTGTATATCATGTAAATTTACCTCAATTTAATGTTTCTAATTTCATCAACAGCCCTAGCTTCAATAAACCATAGGAAAATCCTTGATAATAACAATTCTACACAATACATTGTATTTGATTCACCACAAAAAAGTATCAAGGGCCGAGTTGGCATTTTATTTGTTCTTTTTCATTTGGTTTTATGTCATTTTCAATGATTTTCAATTATTTCCCAGATAAAATTGACTTAAAAGACCGTAGTAAATGTTATGGAGGAACATTTAACAACCAAAATCAGAATCCAACGAGAACTTCTGTATGACAATCTTGGTACCCTACCAACTAAGTTCACCAGACAGGCGAAGCATTTAGTCATTTAAAATTACAAAAACACATCTGTATTTTAACAATAACAAGTTTATATATTTGTATGAGATTGTTAATCTAAAAGCATATTCATATTATATATTTCTTACACTTAAATGTATTTTACAGATATACATATACAATTGTAATTTTGAACATTAAGGCATCTTATGGAATGTGATTATTTCTCCAATAATTCAATATTATAACTTTACTTAATATTGTACACAAACACCACATGGTTTATCATGTCTATCAATTTGAGATGGCACCAAATATCCTAATTCAAAATTCATATTCGGGTTTTAGTATTGAAGAACTGAATTACATTGTTTTTATCAAAAATTGAGAAATTAGTATAAATATTACACAATATTATAGTATAACACAGATCTGTATATAATTTGGATAAATTTTCTTTCACACCGATCCAAACTCCTTCATCCATTCCTCATATCGTTTCAGATCATCCTTGGAGACACTTTTGTTTACTTTCTTCTTAGCTTCCACAAAATCTTCCATTGATGTCGGAAGACTTAACTCGTCTTTTGGTATTTGTTTGATCTCGTCAGGACTTAAACCTTTTATTCTTCGTCTGAACGACATCATTGCAGCATCCCTAATAAATGGAGTCAGACATTTTATCAGTATAACAGTTCTATTATGAACAAAGACTATGTAGCTGTTACCACCAAAATGTCAGAACAATGTTTCTTTTATAAACTTATACAATTTAGTTCATATGACAGACAGACATACTTGATATTTCATGAGATTCATTGAAACACAATATGCAGCTATCCTACTTTCATCATCTGGCCCCTATAACTGTTAAGATAATGGGGTCTATAAAACATACTGTGGATAAAAATGCACATGTTTGGAATATGTCATAACACAATGCATACCTGCAGACATTGGTGATATCTGCTCCGGAGTAACCTTCCAATGTCTCAGCCACCTCCCTTAAATCAACATCACTCGATAGGGGAACTTCTTTCAAATTTATCTTCAATAATGTCTGTCTTCCTTCAGCTAAAATTAGAAGTTGATTCTAAACATGAAACATAACAAAACATTATGCTTATAGTTCAGGCAGGAGTTTTCTAAGGAAAAGGCCAGTTGGGGCAATATTGACATCAAATCACAATTGACCATATGATAGATATTTGCAAATGTAAATAGTTATTATGCGGTCACACGACTACATAATTATGATTTGTCACAGGTAGTCTTGTTTGAATTGACCAATGCAAGGATTTAATTTTGGTTGTAAAAACATTGTACATGTTTGAATAATCCAATAGATTCAATTGATAACCTTCAACGAACAAATTGGCAGAACATTCTCTACTAGCATTTGGTCAATTCTGTTTATCAGCAGAAATTTAATAATGAGGATGGGGTGTCAGAACAAAAAGACTAATTGTCTGGGTAGGGGTACTTCCCCAACAGGCATTTTTCCCTATAACTGCCCTCAATCATATTCTGATATTGTTTTCACCGTTAGTTAAAATAGAATAGTTAGAATTGCTCTGCTGTTCTAGTGGTTAGTGCATCAATCTCAAGATAAGCAGGTCACAAGTTCAAACCCAGACTGCAATATACTGGCAGTTATGAACATTAGTGTTATAGCTCCTTAGCGTGGCATTCAACATGAAAGGTTATTTCAACAAATTTCAACCAAGTGGAAGTCTCCATTGTCCTTGCGGGACAATAACCGCCAAACAAAATAGATAAGATGCTCAAACCATTAAAGACAATAACAGTTCAGTGAAAGGTTAACATGCATGTATGATCACTGACCAGTAGGTAATGGGATGTAGATTCTCTTTTCAAGACGTCGACGTAGAGCTTCATCTAGATCCCAAGGAAAGTTTGTAGCTGCCAACACCATGACAATTTTTGTTGTGTCTTCAGTAGAGCATCCAGCCACACCTGAAAGCAAATCAGAGTTATAATTGAATTCTGTAAATCAATTATATTTGCATGATCTTTTTTTTACAGATTTATTTATTTGTGGTCAAAGGTTCTAGGCTAAGCCTTCATTTTATGTTTATATATATGAATTTGCAAGGTTAAAAAAAGAAATATATAGAGGGGAATTCTGTAAGTTCTTAAGATTCATACAATGTTATGTCATTGATAAATGTATTTACATAGCTATGCAACATTACTAGTTTGAACAAATTTTGATATGTAACGACTATTTAACAGCACTAACAAAACAAAAATCACCAGTCCAGGAACATCCCCTCTATATATGACCAAAAGATCCTACTTTGCACCATGTTTTGGTAGATGTAAATTACAAAAAAATGAGGCCTAAAATGCTAAATAAAATACTGTTTCTCCTCCTATGACGTCATTTAGGGTTGGTACTGTATGTACATGTAGGTAAACAAATATTTGTTTTTAAAGAAGTAAATTTATTTAATGACATTTTCAAATAATAATTAGATTTTGTCCCAAACATTTTTTTCTAGATTCTCAATAAAGTAATTCGGGACAGGATGATTTTAGGGGCTAGGTTGGGGGAGAGGAAACAAACAACATGTTATTTAAGCCCGAGCACGAGGCAAACAAATCCTATAAACATAAATTAACAACATTTTTGACGTTGATATTTACCATCCATCTGAGTTAGAAGTTCTGATTTAACTCTACGACTAGCTTCGTGCTCCGAGCCAGAACCACGCTTGGAGCATATAGAATCTATCTCATCAATAAAGATTGTACTTGGTGCGTAAAATCTCGCCTGAAACATACACATAATGAAAATTCCCTTAATGTGAAACAGATTTTCAATCATATTTAACAAATATACACTGTCTTAAAATTAGCATTATAACACTATCTGTCTTTTACTTCATGTAACATATGAAACTGTTGCGTGATTTAATAAATGGTACATCACAGTCCACTTTTGGTAGTTAAAAACGTAGAGGGTGACATTATGCGAACTTTTCTTTCGTAGGATTTCTGCATATTTATTTAATTAGACTGATATTTTTGCAATAAGCTATCAATAGGAAACGTAAAATGAACTGCAGAATTCAGTATAAAACCTAAGTGAAAAGGACAATTAGTCAGTGAATATTGTTTAGTATAACGTGTCGCTAATATGCACAGCTAGGCCTAGTACTATTAGGGAGTAGAACAATTACAGACTTACTCTGCTATCCAATCATATAATACCAGTTTAATAAACATCAATACTGATATAAAGCGTATACATGTACCGGAAGTAAACTAGTCTATGATATATTAACAAATACAAAACCCATCTATTCAACATAAAATATAGTAAATAAACAAAAGCTACATAACTGAGATTTTCTAATTAGTAGAATCAAGGGTTACTGATATGAGCATAATAAATTTTCAGGTTAATCAAATATAAACCATGTACATGTATACATACATACAGCAGTTATATATGTTAGCAGAAAAGTGCAATAAATTATATGTTATGCATTTTCCCCAATTTAAATCTTAAATGAAATCTGTGTAAATATACATAAGCATTTGGACAACTTGGTTACAGAAAATTCAGAACAAATTCATGCTTTAATACTTGAACAAGACATTCAAACAGCATGGAGACGATACAGACAGAATAATATATAGAATTTGAAGTCAGTAAGTAATTTTCACAAAATCCATTTTTATGATAAAGGATTTGCCATTTCCAAATAGCAAGCTAAATGTGTCCTTATGGTATGGATGTCCTTGTTACAAGCTTGTCTATAGACATTAGACATAACTCCAATCAACAAAACTTTGTGAACCCTTATTTAACATGACCTGTATTCTATCATCTTATACTAATCTGTCTAATCAGTCCTAATGAATTTAATTTATTGTTACTTTCCAAACATTGTTAAACAGAAACATATATCTGACACTGATAGTTGCAAATTTCACCATCCTTAAATGTCTGGGAGGACAAAAAATGGAAAAAATGCTCCAATTTCAAAACCTAGCATAAATGGCAAAACAAAAAATAATGTAAATAAAACCTACCATTTCAAAAAGCAGACGGACAAGTTTTTCAGATTCTCCATGCCACTTGGATGTAAGTGCAGCAGACGATATGTTAAAGAAAGTTGTTCCACATTCTGTGGCCACACCCTTAGCCAACAATGTCTTCCCCGTGCCAGGTGGCCCCACCATCAACACACCCTGGTGGTGGAAAGACAAACAAAGGGATGCAACTGTATGTGGTTATGTGCAATAACAAAACAAGCAAAAACAGTCGAGGTTGTAAAACTGGAGAAATGCCTTCTATGCTCAAAAAGGATGGATAGTGAGTTAAACAAGTATATTTTTATTCTTTTAATTGGAAAACATTATATTAGCAGACCCATAAAATGTTGCAACAAGAGCAAGCCATACGGGGCAACATAAGCTCAAAGGGTTTTGTTTCAGGTATTGATAGCAAACTTTGACTGCTGAAACATATTAAGTACTTGGAATTGAACCCTCTGGAGATATGCAATCTGCATGTCATACTGATTTTGACCTTTAAGCGACCCATCAAAAACATGTTCTCTGCATGTCGTCTTGATGTGGTGAACATTTGTGTCAGGTTTCTTTAAAATCCATAAAGGTGTTCAAGAGTTACAGAGCAGAAGGGAAATTGCTTACGAAGGACGGACAGACAGAGGGACACAGAGGCCATAACATAATACGGCCTTTCGAGCGTATAATAATAACTTTACACAGCAAAATTTATTAAGGTAGGTAGGTAGCAACATTGCTTGCATTTTTATCAGACATTTATAGTATTCAAGTTATAAAACAGCAATATAATGTTTCCCCAATACAGCCCCTATTTTTTTCTAAGTTCTAAGTAGGGTGCAGAAAGATTAAGCTAAACATTGAAACAAACATGTTTTATTTGAGGCCCCATTTTACAGATTTTTAGCAATTGGAGTTTTCTAGCATGGAAATTTGTTCTCCGGTTTTACAACCTTGGTAAACATATGTATGTGAAATCATGACAGGTTCCAATCATTTAACACTGTAGATAGTCACTGCTGATCACATACGGATGATTAGAGATTGTCCAAACTTTTAGAAAGCAGTAAGAACACTTTCAGCAAGAACTGTAATCGAAGCTGCAACCAGTGAACCTTAGAAGCTACAAGATTTCACATACACCAAATAGCAGACTAGTCGACCCACTAAGACAGCTATATATGTAAATATTCTGCCTTACCATTTTGAAAAGCAGACGGACAAGTTTTTCAGATTGACCTCGCCATTTTGAAGTTAGACTTGCAGCGGAGCAATTGAAGAATGTTGTTCCACACTCGGTAGCGACCCCCTTAGCTAACATAGTCTTACCTGTGCCAGGGGGTCCTACCATACATACACCCTATAATATGTAACATTAAACATTCATTGTTTACACATGACATTGAGAGATGCCAGCTGGATAAAGGATTTTATTTATGTTCATTTGCACTCAACACACTGCCTGTGACGGGGAAGTTGAACATTAAGTTATGGTTCAATTTACTAAGTTATAATGATGAAGAAAACATGTAATAAAAGATTAAAACAGACTGTTCATAGAATTCTTGCTAATTTTATCCAGCAAAGAGTTCTTCTTAGTAATATTATTGTACAACTTTAAAGAATCAAAGTTTAATACAGCAGGATTCAACTTGCCTGCTGTCACAGATGATCACCTATATCATATATAAGAGAGTTCATAGATTAATAATAGATTATTTACAATCATCAAGGTCTACTTATACTTTCCTTTATGAAATATTCTGCAGAATATGTCCAGAATGAACAAATATTCAAACATATTAGCTTGTCAATATTACATTTCTGGCTTAAGGGCTGTTCAAGGAAACAAGACATCGGGAAGGACAAAAAAATATATTTTACATCTATGGATGGGGGTCAGGAGTTCCACTAGCTGCTGAATCTAAAGGGTCATTTTGATATGTTTGACTTATTAATTTTACCATTTTATAGGCAAAATACCCATGATTGTAACAGAAAATGACCCTTCATACCAAAATCATGAGGGTCAAAATTTTGCTTTTTGGAAATTTCGAGGGTCAAAAACCCTACTCCAAATCCAAATGGAACCCCTGGAGGTGTCAGGAAGCAGCAGGATGTCAGAAAGAATTAATGCAGTGGGTGGGAGTATTTCTGGACTTGTTTTGCCCAACCTCCCCCCCCCCCTATTCTTTCTTGGAACAGCTGTAGAATAATGTTTTTTTCCAAACCAGCCAGATGGTTGAAGATAAACATCACGGTAAGCATTACCTTCCAAGGTCGTCGAATGCCTTTGAAGAAATCAGGTATTATCAATGGAAGAACCACAGCTTCCTGTAACAATTTCTTGGCTTCCACCAAGTCAGCAATATCATCCCTGTATAACACACAACAATTTCATTTCACTAAATATGAAAAACAATTTTACATTTAACTAGTTAACGTATGTCGACTCGTCAATAAAGGGAATTTGTCACACGGTATGAATCCAGAGACACCGCTTCTCAGGATACATGAAATCTGAGTTCCGTCCGAGCGTTACATAGGTTTTCAGTTCCGTCAGAGCCATATGAAAATAGAACAATTCTCTCACAGAACTGAAAAGCTGTGTATCGGGATTCATACCGTGTTGTCATAAGCAGGCAATCTCAGCCAATTTGGTCTCAATTCCATAAATCTAGTTTTATATCAGGAGCATCAAATACATGCACGGATCCCGCAAATTTTTTTTCTAAGGAAGGAGTCCAACCAGCTTTCTTTCTTAAGAGATTTTCTAAGCCCAGACAAACTTGTTTAAACATACAAGGCAGGCCTCAATGAATCCACTCGTCCGCTCGTCCTGCACAATATCTTCCTTCTTTATTTATATAGCAGGTCTAGTGCTTTTAAAAATATTTGTTGAGGCCTGCAAGATAAACACATTTTTGCCAAAATACCAGAGGGTCCAAATCCTATGGATTTGTGCATGAAATAGCATCTACATGGAAATCTTATATGGGTTAAATATCTGAAATGAGATTGCATAAGTCTCTGAGGATACCTAACACAAATCTTATGTAAATGTTTATCTGAGGACACCTAACACAAATCTTATGTTAATGTATCTCTGAGGATACCTAACACTAATCTTATGTTAATGTTTATCTGAGGACACCTAACACGAATCTTATGTTAATGTTTATCTGAGGACACCTAACACGAATCTTATGTTAATGTTTATCTGAGGACACCTAACACGAATCTTATGTTAATGTTTATCTGAGGACACCTAACACAAATCTTATGTTAATGTTTCTCTGAGGATACCTAACACGAATCTTATGTTAATGTTTCTCTGAGGACACCTAACACAAATCAGGGCCTACGCTGTCAGTCGCAAATGGTGCCATTTGCGCCATTATCAAACATTTGGCGATAAAAAAATCAAATTGGCGAATTTCATGGCGAAAGCTAAATTCTTTACAAAATTTGACCTAATGTCGTAAAAGATCCATTGAACTGCATGTTTATGTTGTAAAATTGTCGTAAAACGATCTCTTCCGGTCAATTTGTAGATTGTAAACAATTAGCGAGGGTTACACAATTTGATATGTTTATCTGTTTATTGCACCCCTGTAGTGTGTCGGGTGAAGCCAGGTTACCAAGGTGATTACGATTGAAGCGTGACATTGTTTGATCAATGGGTCTCATTGGCAATTAATGATGTTAGATTACTTTACTGTAAAATTGTTTCAATGAGAAACTTGAAAGTTTGATAAGTCTAGTGATGAACTGAACTGAAGAAATAATTACAGTTAGTATGGGCCAGTCTGTCTAATTAATCTATCAGACTATTTAATGAACTGAACTTTATTTCATGAACTTAGTAACTTGTAAATGTGCCAGTACGAGTGATCTGGTCATCATTAATATAACCTCTCGATTTGAAGTCAAGATTTCACTGAAGATTAGAGAAACAAAAAGAATGCAATCTTTTAGTGCTTTGCAATATTTTAGTGCTTAACCATAGTTCCACAGTTTCAAAACACACAGAAAACAGCAATTTATTATTGTAATTTTTAATACATATACATAAAGTCAAATATATATTAGAAATATTGAGAAAAGATTTGGCCCAAGTGGCGCTAAAGTGGAGACAACTTTTTCCATTTGGCGAATGTAGTGGCGAAAGCTAAATATTCTCCAGAGGAAGCCCTGCAAATCTTATGTTAATGTTTCTCTGAGGACACCTAACACAAATCTTATGTTAATGTTTCTCTGAGGATACCTAACACAAATCTTATGTTAATGTATCTCTGAGGACACCTAACACAAATCTTATGTTAATGTTTCTCTGAGGATACCTAACACGATTCTTATGTTAATGTTTCTCTGAGGACACCTAACACAAATCTTATGTTAATGTTTCTGTGAAGACACCTAACACAAATCTTATGTTAATGTATCTCTGAGGACACCTAACATGAATCGTATGTTAATGTTTCTCTGAGGAAACCTAACACGAATCTTATGTTAATGTTTCTCTGAGGAAACCTAACACGAATCTTATGTTAATGTTTCTACATACCAGTGTACATTTGGGTTTTTCTGTACTATATCTCTCTCTAAATTTTCTACCAAATCTTTATCATGTCCTGGGTCAAATTTCTTCTCATCACCGTCCTCCTACAGTATCAATGGTATTACATACAATACAAAAAATTACTGTAAATGACATTATATTCATGTAATCTTTCTTTCACGAAATTCAGTAAGAGACTTATTTCGTGAATTCACGGAAAATTCCATAATAGGTTTACATGTTATGAAAGTACATTTATGCAGATTTATCAATTTGAAAGGAACTAAATTATCAAATAATAGCGGAAATAAAAACATTGTGAATATTACCTGACATACAGTACTGGTTCCAAAATCATAATGAGTTAAGACACATACACACCTTCTCAGAGCGTTATGAATGCCGACAATGAGCTTCAAAATCATATTCGATAAATATTTAACCTTTATTCTATTATGTCCTATATTTCTAAAATGAGACCAGCTAGAATGTGTACATGTCAAATGGATAACTTTTTAACACAAATAGAAAAAATAATCTCCCTTGATTAGATGTCTTGATCAGTACATGTCAGCAATTGGATGATTTCCCCTCTATATTCATTACGGAAAGTAATTGATGAGCAGTATAAGGTAGGGACATGATTTGAGTTGTTTGTCAAGCTTCTTACTTAATTTTTAATATGGTTCGTTACATCAATCCTACCTTTTTCTTATTATCTTTTCCCCTATCTCGAGCACCTCTGTCACTGGGACGACTCTGTCCCCCACCATACCGACCTCGTCTATCATCAGGTGTGTTACCACTTGGCTTGGCTCTATTTCTGTTACTTGGTGGCTCATACTTCCTGGGAGCTGCACGCTGTGGAGCAGCTCTCGCATTATGAGAAGGCCTACTGTTGAGTAAAAGGAAAATATTAATAAAATCTAGAATGATCAATAACAAAATATACCCCATGTTACTTATTCCCTCAATGTGCAGTGGCCTAATTCATATCCCATGTGTTAAATATGGTGAAATAATAATAACACATTTTTTATTGTGGATTACAATTTTCAATATGGTCCACTGCAAAAGGAAAAAAGAGTAACAAAAAAAAATAAACAACATTGCTATTAGACCAGTGTGGAAATTCGTACTTATTAACACTAAAATGTAAAATGTGTTTAACGTTTTCGCACACTCTCGGTCACATGTCTCGGTCAAGCACAAACAAACAACACAGCTACACACTCGTTATAAAACAATACCTATTTTCAACTGGAGTAGGTGGAGGCCAGACATCAGGGTCTCTGGGAGGTTCATCATAACTTATATGATCATTAAAAGGTGATCCAAAATCTTGATTCACACCACCACCACCGTATCTACCATCAGATTTGAAACCAGACAAAGTGGTCTGTATTTCTTTTATAAGTTGATATTCGTTGTTGATTTCTGTCCTTACCTACAAGTTGAAACAAATAATGATAATGAAGACTTTATTCAATTTTATAGTGGATTACATATTTCACAGTAAATATGATTTTCGAATATGGTCCACAAAACAAGAAACATTGATATTCCTTAAAAACAAGTCTACTGTCTAGGGTCCTAACCTGTCGGTAAAGGAATCGCTTAGGACCCAAGAACTGTAATTTGGGGGGTAAATATTGGTATTTTGGTATTAACAATTTACATGGGGAACTAATTTTGCAGAGGTACAATGTAAGTGGAGACAAATCTTTGTTTTGGGGAAAAACTGCATTAATACACAAATCTAAATGAAGGGCGAATATAGGATATAAACTACTTGTCTGAATCAACAAAAGTGAATAGTTTCCCTTCATACCCATTACATAGTTCCTGCAGAAGTAACTAATGGGAATCAATAATTACATTTACTTGTTCTGAATGACCAGACAAATGCTTATTTTGCAGACTGCTCACTATTGGATCACTTCATTCAAGTGCTTTTCTGTGCAACATTCTGCTATCTGTGAATGCATGCCAGTAGCATATACATTTTTTGCTTCACCTGCTACATTGTGCTTTCAAAAGGAAGCCATTTCCTAGCAAAGCTAGCGGTTATCAAGCGCTCAGTAGCGCTTTAGTTAGACAACAGGCTCCTGGTTCCAGCTAAACCCAAACCTATATTAAAGCACAACTTCACATGCTGCCAGACATTTCTGCCCAGTTTCATAACTGTTTGACTGCTTAAGTTTCCATGATTCAAGAGTTGAAGAAAAACATTCAAAACAAACAGGAAGTTAAGAACAATCAGAATAATTAAATGCATAATGATATGATATCAACAATAAATTAAAACCACTTGAAACTGTATCCCAAACCTTTTGCCATTTATTTTTCCTCTTTGCATCAGCTGTGATAAGAAGCTTCTGTATTTGTTGTAAGACACCTTGGTAATATACTGCTGATGTGTCATAATTTCCAAACAAAGCACTTTCTCTGGCACGTTTTGTATCCTCACAGATGTCAGTATAACTCATCTTGTGTGCTGCAAAACAATGAAATCACAGGATTATTATATTATATTATTATCAGGGTTTGAATCCAACTGGAACTTAAATTGCATGTTTTCCATTGATTTCCTTTGTGGTTTTGATGGTAACAAAGGTGTTCAAAATGCGATGCCTATGGCAAATAAACTTAAACAAGGGATGTTTGTAAAACATGAATGCCCCCATGGCAGCCCAATAGTCAGAAATGGTGAAGGTCAGTGACCTTGACCATTGACCTACTGACCTCAAAATCAATAGGGTCATCTAATATTGATGACCAACCTCCATGTGAAGTTTGAAGATCCTAGGGCAAAGCGTTTTTGAGTTATTAAACAGAAACCATTTGAATTGTCAGAAATGGTAAAGGTCACAGTGACCTTGACCTTTGGCCAACTAACCTCAAAATAACTAGGGGTCATGACTCATTTACTGTTGATGAGCAACCTCCATGTAAAGTTTGAAGATCCTAAGGCAAATTGTTTTTGAGTTATTGAACGGAAACCATTTGCCATTATCATTTGGTCTACCGACCGACATGTGCAAAGCAATATCAAAGATGAGGGGCATAAATATGCTAAAGAGGCTGGAGTGTAGTAGTGTGGGTAAGATGCCTGTGTAATTATTTCAGTTGGTAGAGCACAATACAAGAGTAGGCTACAGGGAACACATGCTTGTCATGAGGGCACACTTGTTCTCTGACTTTACTGCAAGCATCTAAGATTATGCACCTATCAATGTTTTCCCCCAGGGGGGGAGCAGCGGGCATACACGGGACTTTTGACAGAAGGCTGTTCCCAATAGGTGGGAATTTGACACACAGAATGGTGCCGAGTCCCCCCCCCCCCCCCCCGGGAAAACATTGATAGGTGCATTACTACCGACTTTCTATGACAATCAAAGAACACAAATATCTTCTTTCGGAACTTGATCTCACACACTACAGCTACAGATAAAGAAATACAAGGGAAAAGGGGCACTTGTGTGGGCTCACTTTCAAATGATATCATGAACTTAACACACAGTCATAGGAGATCTAACAACAGGACAAACAATGCACCTGTCCTCAAATACATGAAACAGATTATTTTAAAAATATTAATAAGTGAAAATAAAATAATGGTTCACCGGTTAGTAGTGTTAGGACTTTGAGGACTGACTCACGACAGGCACCCTACTAGCTCAGTTGACAGAGCTACAGACTAGTAATACCGGTGTCGTGGGTTTGAGTCCCACGTCAGGTGCACTTTTTCCTCCATATTTACTTTAATGGTGGCAGCGGTAAATGGTCCGAGATACGTCGGGGCTCGGTGAAGGTGTGGAAAGCCATTGGCATAGGGTCCCACCCAAGAAATAAAGGGGGAAAGAGTGTAGTTGTAGTAGTGTGTACAGGATTTAATTACTAATATGGGAGAAACTTGTGTAGTCAGCTGGCTAGCTCAGTCGGTAGAGCATTCGCCCTGTAAGCGAAGGGTCCCGGGTTCGAGCCCCAGTCTGGTTGCACATTTTTCTCACCCTGTTAAATATGGCGCTCAACGTAAATACCCCAAGTTTCACACTTAGAACATCCCACAGAGGTTCTGGTAATTCTGGTTTGCAGTACTACTAGTAATGTGTATAGAATTTAATTACTACGGTAATAGGGGAGAAACTTGTGTAGGCAGCCGGCTAGCTCAGTCGGTAGAGCATTCGCCCTGTAAGCAAAGGGTCTCGGGTTCGAGTCCTGGTCTGGTTCCATTTTTTTCATACTGTTACATAGTGACTGTGGAGACTGACTCACGACAGGGGCCCGGCTAGCTCAGTTGGCAGAGCTACAAACTAGTAATAACGGGGGTTGTGATTTCAAGCACAGACACTTATGGTTGTGACCACACACCCTCCGGCTATGTGCCTGGATTATAAATATATCCAGACCCATTTGTTGGAAGTATTTGATATAAATAAAAAATCTTTGAAATTCCTGTCTAGCTTAAATTTAAGCTACAATGTACCAAGGGCATATTTTTTTCCGATATTATACATCCACGCTGCTTTAAAACCCGTCTCCAATTCCTTTAAGACTTCAAAAAGCATGCCCAGCTGCATTAATTGATAATTAGCCCTTTATTTACTCAACCGTGCACTCATTAATGACTCAAAGACAAAGTGAAGAAATAACTACATAACATGCACTACTCGTAAATAAACATACAATTGTAAACTGGCATTATTCATGTTGTTCAAATTCCGATATTCTCGGTCTTTATGATTTATTCAAACTCCGTGGTATGACCATTTTAACCATAATAATTCTACATACTACTAAACCCCCTTTGTTATCAAAATTGCTGCTTAATTTGATGCTATGGAAATTCATTTTAATTAGCATACGGAACATTGCAACTCTGTTTCTTAAAAATTATTATTGTTATTTTCAATCAGTAATGATAAAATATATCATTATTCACACTCAATAAAAACTGTTAATTTATTTCTGGTCATGTAGGTACATATCATTTATAAACAAACAGCATAATTATGATAAAACCATTAAAATTGTATAAACATTTTCTACACTGGGTTATGATAAAATACGTTAATACCCAAGTCAAAAACACCCCTTGTCGTCGTACTAGTTGTTATTGTTGCATGAGGGGCTTTAAAGCAGACTGAGGGGTGAAGATGGTGGTTGGTGTTCAGCATGTGGTTGGACTGCCGGTGCAGATGAAGAATTGTGCAACCTAGTTTTCACGTGTGGTGCGGGGCTGATGAGTGATATATACATGTAAGAAGCTGGTGTTGGGCGCAGGACAGTCGCGGATCAGAGATATTGGTGGGGAGGAGGAGAGTATGTCAGGGATTTGATAGTGTGCAGCTTCTGCTTGACGAAGGAGCAGGGTAGGTACTGCACGACGCGGAAGGGGCTGCTGGCGGTCGTTAGGTTTACAAGGCAGTTAAGACACTACCTGTTGGGTAAACCTTTTACAGTTAGGACGGATCATTCGAGTCTTAGGTAGTTGATGGGGTTCCACAAACTGCAGGGTTGGCTGTTGAGATGGTTGGAGGAGCTGTCTCGGTATATGGTGGTAAAACACCGGGCTGGGCGGGAGCACTGGAACGCAGGTGCGCTGTCCAGGATGCCAGCAAATGCTGGTCAGTGCATGGAAACTGTGTTGGTGTGCGTCTAGGTAGTTTACCCTGTGGGGGGTGCGGGTACAGTAAGTCCTGAGGCTTATGATAATTGGGCCTCGTTCCTCTCAGATAAGATGAAGTGGTGCCCTTGGCTGCTAGGTCAAGGTTAATCTGTGAACTGGAACAGTCCTCTCATATGGAGGGCTCGAAGGGTGAGTGTGGCAACTCGGAAACAGATTGTGGGAAGCCAACCCATGTAGGTATCACAGGTCATCTTGGGCGAACGAGTAGTACTCACGTGGCTCATCAGGAAGTATAGCGAAGGATCCAGACGGTTTCTAGAGACTGGGAAACGACTGCATGCCGGTCTCCGTGCATTGAGCAGAAGATCCTAGGGAAGAGGTGTTGTACAGGGTGTTCATTGTGGGAACAGGAGGTGTCCAACATAGAGGTGACAGTCGGCCATCGACCTTACTCCGTGGGCAGTCGAGGAGCCTTTGGGTTCGACAGAATTGGTTAGTGTCAACATCGTGACTACTGCAGGCACGGCGGATCAGGCTGATGGTAGTACTGGGGCAGTTCCCAGGAAAGACCCTGAGGTATTGACTGGAAGGGCCGGTCAAGTGAAAACTGCAGATCATGTGGAGGGTGGTACTGAGGCAGATCCCAGCAGAGACCCTGAGGTGTTGACTGGTAGGGCCGGTCAAGTGAAAACTGCAGATCATGTGGAGGGTAGTACTGGGGCAGATCCCAGCAGAGACCCTGAGGTGTTGACTGGTAGGGCCGGTCAAGTGAACACTGCGAATCATGCAGAGGGTAGTACTGGGTCCCAGGAAAACCCAACTCCCAGAGGCTGGATGGAAGCTTCGGGGCTGCAGTATGGTGGTTGAGCAGTTTGGTGGTTGGGGCCTTGAAACCAGCGTGGGTTCGGTCCGGCATATGCGTGGAGGTTTGAGGCCGTGAAACCAGCGTGGGTTCGGTCTGGCATATGCGTGAAGGTTTGGGGCCGTTAACCCAGCGTGGGTCGGTCAAGCACGTGCATGGAGGTGGGGGCCGTTAACCAATGTGGTTTTGATCCGGCACGCGCGAGGAGATTGTTGGCCGTGAAACTAGTGTGGTTTCAGGCGGGCGCATGTGTGGAGATTTGGGGCCGTGGAACCCTTGCGAGTTCAGGCCGGGAAGTGAAGAAGTACCAGTTCCAGGAAGAGTCTGCAAGAATCATGTGCTCCAGTGTTTAAAGTGGGGGGGAGTGTAGTGACGGAACTGTGTACCCGGAAATAAGGGCGTTAGTAGTTGCCCAAGATGCTGAGGGGCATTCTGGGATCGCCCTCTTGAGCGACGGCGGCCATGTTGGAAGGTTGTCGTGAACGGACGTTGTGGCGTCATGACTAGCAGAATAGTCCCAGACGACTGATAAGGTAGGAAACCTTGCTAGATACCATTTCCCTGTGTTGGTGTATCCCCGTGGTATTGGAAATGGCGCACTTAACAGTTTACGTCGTTATTTTGTTATAAATATAAAACGTTCATAATTAAAATGATTGAGCAATGATAGGGCAATTCAATGGGAATATGTTGACACTAAATATCAATAGTCAATTCCATCAATGCATGTTGTATGACCATTACAATGAGGACACACTCGGCTTATTATGTCAGGTCAGCGTGATATGAAATGGCGCACCTATCCTGTAGGTCCCTAATGGTAAAAAAATAAAAGGATTCATGATGTAGTTGTTTCCAATTTTATATTATGGCTATATAGTCCATTTTTATATAATAGTTAGCTTACTTTGTATACTTCTTCTTAGATAATAAATCAATAAATAGTATCAAGACAGAATTGCACTGGTTACTAATTGCCATTATACTTTTTGAGTCACCAAGACAACTTGAAGATGTCCAAACAAGTGTTAAATCATCTATTACTGTCATGTAAGAATCATTCATGGCATCTGCATAGTCTGATCTGTCACCAACTTGACTTGGGAATGCCGAAAATATCAATGACAGTTAATATTAACAAAATTTTCGAAACATATTATTTCAGATTTTGACTAGTTTTTTCAGTTTTTCTTTATAAGAAAGTTACATCCTTCTGGACACCATATCCTGTGTTTGACAGTGTGTAGGACATTTTAATCATGTTACATGGTGTTAACATGGATGCCAGTGCTCTTTACAAAAAAAAATTTGAAGTTAAAATTTCATTTTACAAATTTGTGGGATTACGATATTTGAGGAATAAAGTGACATAAGAAAATAACAACAAATATGGGTACAGCATACCTTTCGAGTTCTAAAAGCACCAAATTTTACTTTGAACTGTTGAACATTGTTTATTTGCATTACAGACCAAAATGTATGTCATTTTTGGTATTAAACTCAAGAAAAGACCACTAATCTCAGGTGCGCCATTTCTGATACCGCGCCATAACCCATACCACCACGATACCTATTCTAAAACCATAGCACTGCCACTTCTTGAACTCAGTTGGGACGGTCAATGTAAGCGAAATCTAGTTACAATAACTTCAAGTAAAATGATCCCAATTTGTTAAACAAGAAAAATAAATATATAATTGATAATAAAGACTGACATACCTGTAATCAACAAGTATGCGATGAATAATAGTTATTTTGAAGTTTTATGGAATGTCATAAAGTTGCATACCCAACGGATGAAAACTACAAGAAAGGACTAACGTTAGATTAACCTAACGCGCTTAAATTTACAGACAAGATACAATCAAAGCACTGAGAGTGCTGGTGAGAGGCGATCTGGTTGCTGCTACTTAAGCTTTAAAAACCGACTTGGGTTGTCTGTGCGCTACAGTATTTACACGTTTATTGTTCGTTTTCTTACCGTCGATCTTGTCTTGAATGTCAAAATAGGCATATGTGACTAGGGTGACAGTGGGTTCGTCAAACTTAACTTTCTGTACAAAAGAGGTTGTGGTTTCGTCAAATTGAATTATAGAGGGATTTGAGTTCATATTTATAGAAGTGCGAACAAACACCTTTTGTTAAAATTTGATAGTAGTTTATGGGATTGACGATTGATTTAATTAAAAATATTTGTTAATATTTAAGTAATAATTGGGTGATAATCATGCAATTGTTAGTGTGTTTTAATTAAATGACTGTTATTTTGTCAGGTGTAGATGAAGAAAAGTCAGCATTAAATACGTCAAATATTTATAATAATTTGACATATACATTGTATATACAATTAAATATTTTATAAAACAAAGAATATTTTGTGATTTTTTTATTGTTTATTATAGAATCTAATATCCATGCATCTACATGTAGCAATGATATATATCATACAATAATAATACATAAAATAGTAGCACACACCTGAAAAACAGATACATATAATTATGTTAAAAACTTATTAATCAGTCAGAATGCGAACTATGCATTTTAATGTACACATTATATATATATATTATATACATTAAAAGCCAGCGCATCGGGTCTGAAAAAAAACATTATGTACGTTACAGGAGCTATTCAATTACTGTTACCCTGGCGTTATTTATCAACAGAAACTATACTGAAATAGCACATTGAGTCTGATACAAGTTATGTAAGTTATGAAATAATAGTACATTGATAGCTCTTAAGGAACTGTGTACATTAACAAGAATGCACTTCACTACATTGGAACACCATGTCCATTGTTCTTCTTCATTTCCTTACTACAGGTCCTCAAAAGTTGTGTTCAGGTCTTCGTCTTACTAATCGTCACAAGAATCAAAAAGTTAATAAATTGAAGGAACGTACACAGTGAATTATAAAAAATGTTTATTTTGCTAATCGGTCATGTAGATCGGTTGTTTATTTCAAATTTCAGTAACAGGTCCATGTGAACATACAAACACCACAATACAATTTTCATATGGCAGTAACAAGTGGCAAAATAATTATAACAATGCTATCATATTTAAATATCATGAGAGATAATAAAATATGTATAACAATATTGATCTATGCATTTTACGATGCTTAAATACTTTCGTGAAATATTAATAAACGTAAAAATACAAGATATTTAAAAGCACTTATAAATGTACATATCTAAATGCATTTAATTTAACAATTATTGTAATTTCTACTTCAGTCTATACTGCATGTTGGGTATATAAATAATTGTAAAAAAGGGGCATATTAATTTATATGTAATACGTGTATTGAATGCGTATATCAAAAGTGGCTTTAAAATAATACTACGCGCCTATTTATCAGATTCTTCAGTACCGTCTAACTCTTGTAATCACTTCCCTCACAGCATGAGACATCTCTAGAAAGCGGCGAATATAGCGACACCATATGTTTGCATAACAGTTCTTTCCAGACGGTATACGATTCATTGACAAAACCATAACGTGACCCTGGTCTGAAGTTTCTAAAAATAGCTATACAGCCGGGACATTTGATGAACACGTCATTTTCATATTACGAAACAAGTTCGGTATCGTCCCGGCGTAGTGATTTTCTGCAAAAATATCGATTTTACGAAAGTTTCACAATACTTGTTGATCTTAGAATAAACAAATGTTGTTGATTGAATTAAATCAGTTTAAATTTCGAGAAACATATGAAGCAGTATTGGGAATGTTGACAGTTTCTGGAACTACTTGAATGCGGATACACATAGCAGCCTTAAAGGCGGTCCAGGTTGCATTAAGAAATGGACAATGGTAGTATAGAGAGGCTATCGCCTCTCAAAAATCAAAGAACCGGTTGTACATCAGAATAAAAATCTTTCTTTGCCTACCCTTACCTTAACCAAAGAACTTTGCCTCAACGTCTGCATCTGCTCCTCCCTGTTGGTTAATGATATTGTCAAGATATATATGAATGAGTCTACTTATTCCAAAGGCACGAAATGTGTTCTATTTAAAGTGTTCATGGTTCGTTGCTGTTGTTTATTTTGAGGATTTTTGGTCTTTCCAGCATGCACTCGGAGAACAATCCGTGATGAGGTGGTTGCAATAACGTTTGTTTTCTAGATAATGCATATGTCGGTGTGTATGAAAGAGGAGAGATAAGTAATCGACAAAGTCCAGATCATCATCATCATCATCCACTGGGTGCAATTTCTTCTTTCGCTGGAAGATGCATATAGGTACTTGGTTTCAAATTATATGAGTAAAAATGATCTGAGTGTACCCTATATAGAGAAGGGTATCTATATAGGGTACAATAAGAAAATTTTGACTCAGGTAATTTGAAACCATACATGTGCCTATGGGTAGATGTCTTCATAACATATCTTATCTTATGTTAACCTGGTCGAAGAAAGTAAAAATAATATTCAATGAACACATTCAAGCAAAAATTAAATTGGCTAACAGAAACCAGAGACGATAGATAACATGTTATCTACATCCATCCCTCCATCCCTCCACCCATCCCTCCATCCCTCCCTCCCTCCCTCCATTCATTAATTCATTCATCTTCCAATTAGTCAAACACAAGCTACAGAAATACATTGTAAGATAAAGTTTGCACCAGATTCTATATTGCTTTTAAACTTTGTCATTGCTATGTTAAATTCTCCACTAAACCACTAAAACTCTCAAAATTCGGGCATCTGTTTTGACAAGCAAACAACTTAGTAGATATACCTTACCTTAGTGAATATAAACACAAACTTTCATCATAGCTTATTAACACTAAATGTGACCCCCACATACCTCCAAAAAATATCTCCCCCCCCCCCCCCCAATGTTGAAGACGCTCCTACGCCCATGACATGTAGATTTGACGCGTGTCACCAACAATGACAATTAATAAGAACAGGCCCAAATTCCACGAAAAAACTTAAGTTATTGCTCAGCTGAGACTGCTATTTAGAATTTATTATATGGCTACAATTATAATCTTGTGAAGTAGATTGCTACCAGAAACTGTGAATTTATTGCTAAATAATGATTTTGTAGGTGATGTTTGTATGAAATGCTCATTGAAATCAAACTGTAATGAACAATCAAAAACTGTGTACTTGAGCTTGTTATAACAGACTTAAGTTTTTTATTTTGATTTTTAAAACTTTAAAGCAGTATTTTCTGTAAAAATCAGACTTATTTTGTATTGCTATACATTGTATTAAGTTTGCATCTAACTGTGATGTAACAATATATAAAAGTATACATGAACGCCATTTACCCACCAAAATATGTTTTTAAAATAGCAGTCTCAGCTGAGCAATAACTTAAGTTTTTTCGTGGAATTGGGGCCTGAGTAAAAGTATAAAAGAATGAAACGTACAGGTATTAATTATGGAGACACATGTTCAATCTGGCTGACAGCCAGACTGAACTCATGGCCGGTCGTAAGTCTAGAGGTCTTCTGCGCTGAACAGACTCCAGCTGGTCTATCTGGGTCTTTGTGTGTGGGTGACCAGACAGAGGAGCAATATTCCACCTGGGGTCTGACCAGTGTCTTGTATGCGATTGATTTTAGGGTTGGTGATTTAACTTTTATGTTGCGTCTGAGGGAGCCTAGTGTTAGGTTTGTTTTTGTGTGATGTTGTCATTGTGTTTGTTACATATTAAGTCATATAAAATTGTGATGCCTAGGTTCTTTGCAGATGTAACGATGTCTAATGTTGCATTGTGTAGAAGATATTTTGTCGGTAAAACTTTTTTGCGTTTTGTGATTTGAATGACCTGGCATTTTGATGGATGAAATTTCATGTCCCATTTGGTCTACCATACATGTAGCTGAATTTGGTCTAGATAGATCCTGTTGTAGCAAGCTTGAATTAGATGCATCTTATCAGGAACGATAAATACAATGTAGATGTGTCATCAGCAAATAGACGTACTTTGGAAGATTTAACATTGTCCGGAAGGTCATTGATATAAATAAGAAATAGAAGTGGTCCAAGAACCGAACCTTGTTGAACGCCGGAATAGACTGGTATAGCGCTAGAACTGGAACAATTAACAACTACTGATTGTGACCTATAACACAAGAACTCCTTGACCCATATAAGAGTTTGACCTCGGATGCCGTAGAAGTGAAGTTTATAGAGAAGTTTTTCATGATTAACCATGTCAAAAGTCTTTGAAAAGTCAAGAAGAATATATGGCTTTTCACGTCCAGATACTGGAGAATGTCATCAATAAGAATAAAGTTGGATTTGACAAAGTATTTTTATGCTGTAATTCCTACAATGGTTAGATTTTGTGAAGTGTTTTATGATGTGAGAAGCGACAATGTGTTCCAGGGTTTTGCACAGAATACATGCGAGAGATACAGTGCGGTAGTTGGCTGGGTCAGATCTGGCGCCCTTTTTGTTGACCATAAAAAAGTTGGATTTGACAAAGTCTTTTTATGCTGTAATTCCTACAATGGTTAGATTTTGTGAAGTGTTTTATGATTTGAGAAGCGACAATGTGTTCCAGGGTTTTGCACAGAATACATGCGAGAGATACAGTGCAGTAGTTGGCTGGGTCAGATCTGGCGCCCTTTTTGTTGACCATGTTCCAGATTTTAGGTTAGGTATCAGTTTGTAAGGACTTTTTAAACAACTCTGCTACGATGAGGCTATTTCTATACAGGTGGTCTTATGTAGTTCAGCAGTTTTACTGTTGTAACTAGGTCATTCAGCGTAGGCATTCCGCCTTTGTTTGCTGAATCTTTTCTACTGGGTCATTCAGCTAATTATAATTTATTATACTTTTCGACAGCTTGGACTTGGGCGGATCTGCGCTTGTTTAGTTGGGCATTGTGCTTTGTGTGTTTTTAATGTTTTCTGTGCAAGGCTGGTTGAGTGCTGCCTTCCCTGTCTGACTTAATATAATATTTTTAAATAGTAGTATGGGTTTTATTGGTCTAGGCCCGCAGCCTTGTGGGGGTTTAGGTTTTTGAGAAGTTTGTCAATGCCCTTAACTGAGATGTCAATATTTGGTATGGGATTGTGAGAGTTATAAGACGGCTGAGGCTCTTTCTTTCTATATATACTGCTAAAGGCCCTTTCGGGTAAACTAGCAGGCTCTCTCCACCAGTATCTGTGATATCCTGTACTTTCATTTCAACTTGTGATTTAGGGGACGTAGATGATTTAGGTGTGAAGACTGATTGGTATTGTGCATTTAAATACTGTTGCTCTTCAGTACCCGGTCGATTTTTGACTAGTGCAAATCAATAATTTACGGCGAGATGAAACCAAATGCCTATGATATATAGCACATGATAGGGTCTGTTTTTTTATATAGTATTGTCTTTGACTTTGTTTATTGGAGGATCTTTGTTTTTTTTATTTGGAGGAAATAAACATAAAACAATAATTGAATGATTAAGATAGATTAGTGTCTTACAAGTCAACAGGGGAGAAAACTATCGCATAATATGTTTTACGGACAATGCGGGCTTTTATCATATTCTCATAAAACGGTGTCGGTGTTATTTTCTCCTGCATGACCGGCAAATAAAAAACAAAAATCTTTTTCAACATGGAGTGTTTAATTGGAATTCAAGGCAAAGACTTTGTACTTGTTGCATGTGACCAAGTCGCGGCGAGGAGTATTGTTTCAATGAAACAAGGTGTGTTACTGTGTACTATGAATTTAGTCCGTTGTATTGTTGGAAAATCTCGTGCTTTTTACCCCACCCACTCGGCACCAGCTTCATGTCTAGAACTAAACACATACATTCGACCGATTTTTGCGTTTAAATATTATCGTCATTATAAATGACAATACAGGTCAGTATGCAGAGAATGTTTTAGTAGACTTGCCGCTGCCAGTTGATTTCCAAATTTATAAAAAAATCAGCTTTTCTGGTTTCCAAGTTCCATTCCAAACGGAAGAAATCAAACGTAAGCAACAAATTATAATAATAATGGTGTGATGTAAGTCATCTGCACTCGGTTAGATTAGTCAACTTACTTCTTGGAGTTGTCAGTTTGTTCCCGTGACCCGTCATTAGGCACTTTACTGCAGACAACCACTTTCCGATAATGATTGGCAGGTGTCTTAAAAGGGCAGACTTAAAATCTATGAAGAGACAGAGATATGATACAAGGATCAGTACTGGTTGGCGTGTAGTTTCCGACAGCGAGCAGTATCCGACCTTTGATATTTTTTCGTATTTCAGCGTAGATTTTCAATTAATTTGAAGAATATAATTAAAGAACTACATCATAGCAACAAGTGTGTGGCAAAAAATACAAGTCACGTCAATAAAAAAAACTATCCAGAAATACACGAAATACAATGATAAATCTTCACCTCTTTTGCTGGGGAATCAACTGTTTACGAAATATGCGCATGCGCAATGACTCAACAAGTTCATCTATTTATAGCCATGGGATTCAGGGTTCTCGGTAGGATATTAAAGTAGGAATCCCAGGACTCCTTCTTAGCAAAAAGTTGGAGTCCTGAGGACTCTGTTCGAGTCGCGTAGCGACGAGTGGGGGAGGGTGAGCCTCCCGCAAGGGGGGTTTGGGGGATCTCCCCCCATGAAAATTTTGATTTCTGGACCCTTAAATCCTGCATTCTGGTGAACTATGGAGCTAATTGTTTCAGTTATTTTGTGACCTCAAAAGATTTTTTTTATGTCAGTGTGAATAAAAAAGTAGAGTTTTTGTGGTAGGTTACTGAATGATTCAATGCAACAGAGATCAGGTGTACAGTACTGCTCAATGAAAATGATTATATTTCATAAGTACAGATAACGTACTTGAATTATTGCTATATAGATAATAGTAGCCAAGAATGTATGAATCACGAGCTTATCCGAAAATATGTATATATCCGAAAAAGTGCAACTCGCATGTCACACAAGTCGTTCTTATCCCGACCATTTGCAGTAATTTATGCACCTAAACGCATTATATTGATTGCTAATGTTTGAAAGTCATTAAATTATTTAAAAACTCGAATAATACCAGCGCCATTTATTGCGTCCGAAAATTTGATCAATTACGCGGTTTTAATGTTCACGAGTGACCAAATCATTCTCTGGAAATTCAGAAAATAAGTCTGCTGTTCGGTAACAATATCTCAAATTTAACACACGCGTATCGAACCCAATTTACGGACAAAATTCCCATGCCGCACGATCAAAGACGGGCAAGGCTTTGAAGTGAACCGCGCGTCGGTAACATCAAAAGTCCTTAGCATAGAGATTGACGCCGCACACGCGTTTGATGAAACTGACGACTTATATTTAGGCACAAGTTTGTTGGATTGTTGTGATATTTTAATCTGGGAATTAATGGCACGGAATATGAATTACAAGGTATATATTCTTTGAAAACTCGATATTTGCGGAT
The DNA here is from genome assembly GCA_947247005.1 of Spisula solida. Classification (NCBI taxonomy): domain Eukaryota; kingdom Metazoa; phylum Mollusca; class Bivalvia; order Venerida; family Mactridae; genus Spisula; species Spisula solida. The sequence goes on along the minus strand of OX365948.1, from coordinate 6,305,439 downwards.
ACATTAGTTCTGAACACGAATTTTAATCAACGTGCGTGGTTTTGAGTCTTTTCAATGTTTTTAAATTTAATGTGCGTACACATGTACGATTACCCAAAGTACGACAAATATGACAGTTATGATCAAACTATAATAATCATCGAACGCGGCAATCAAATAAAGTCGATAATTGACTCGATAGATCAATTAAAGCGTACGTGTTTACATAACATCTGTCTTTACTGAATATTATCGCGACGCGTCAATCAAAAGTGATTGATGGTGACTCGTGAACGCTGATTGGTTGATGAGGCAATTAACTCCACCTCTCGTCTGTCAATTACTCGAAACGAGTGATGCTTTATTGAATACGGTGTACGCGACGAATTTATGACTCAAGGTCAAACGCGGCCGATAGAAAAACGGCGCGTCCCAAAAACGCGTAGATCGGTAATTTTACGCGTCTAATTAAAAAAGTATGCGTCCAAATACGCTTAATTACGCGTTGCCGAGAACCCTGGGATTGTCCGAGTCGTTAATAAAGCTAATTTTAGCTTACAACAGGCATCAATGTAATCTGCGACCCAAAACGGAAGTAGGCGATAGAATAATATTGACAAAATACGTTATTATTGACGTCTAACTAATTGACGTCGGAGTTTTTTACTAATTGGAAAATGATATGACTATAGGGCTTCAATCGTCGTCTGCGTGTTCTTTAAACTACGATAGACAACTCTTAAACGATATGTACAGCCAGGAGTTAATTCCCCTTGTGTAAGAGGCTCAATACGGGGAAAATAAAGTATTATTTTACGTAAATAAATGCGAAATGTCAGCTACTGCTACTCTTCATCCAATTAACGGCCTAATATAGTGCAGGGCTCGACACTAACACTGGTCCTGAAAATCCAGAAGGACCAGTGAAAATTCTGGAGGACCAGTAACTGTCCTATTTACAAATTTGGCGCTTTTGCCCTGTCGGACCAGTGGCCAAAAAAGTTAGTGTCTAGGCCTGTAGTGACCCCTTTGTGGCCCCAATTACAGTACCTGGTGTTACGTTAAAAGTACCAAAAAAGTGACAAATATTTCGTACTTGAGCCCAGGATTATTAAAAGGTAAAATATTTTCTTCAAAACCACATGATCGTATCCTAGAAAAAGTGAGAAAACATGCAAAAATTGTCTGATACTGCTCGCCAACCAGTATGCGTTAACCAAGCTCTTTTCGATTAGATTACTTTCTTAATTGACGTGACCGGTGTACAGCAAAGAAACACTCAAGACTATACCTCTGAGTTTCCAACCAGTTCATCTCTAGCTGGGTGGGAAACACTGCAAAGTGTTCCAGAAATGTCCAAGTGCCTCAGCTGAGAGTTGAACCAGGGACCTATCGCTCAGTAGTCAAAAGCATCATCTGCTTGACCACCATGCACCTCCCTTTCCATTGGTGTTTTAATAGCTGTATATTAAACCAGACAGTGGATGACCAAAAAGAAAGTCAAATGTAAGAAAGGAAAGTGAAGTGGTTTTAGTAAGACAGATGTTCGAATAGCTCAGTGAGTATTATACAGGGCTTTCATTTGACCCAGGACTCCGGGTTTTGATGCTTGAATTTCGAAAATAACCCAATTTGAGGCTCAGTTATCCTACATCGTGCGTCATCTTGACCCTCCATAAAATTGGCCTGTGCGTCACCCAAATGTTCAAAAATCATAATTTGATATGGCAATTACTTTATGATTGCATCAAGCGTTTTTTCTGACTTCAGGAAATCTCAACTAATAGTGTGTGCGTGTCATTTAAACATCAAACAAGCTGACAGACTACCCGTCGTTGTATAATCCGCTTTACTGTATAGACTATAGTGTAGAACTGAAGTGTCCTGATTTTCAGCCCCATCCATATACTATATCCCAGACCCAGTTGTCTGCCTATGCTGCTATCCCTTAGCAATTCCATGACCTGTCTGTCTGTAACTCTTGAAGCCCTGAAAGGATTTTCAGAGCTACAGATAAGGTTTTAGTCCATTGGGTATTTTACCCTCGAGTTCAATTTTGTTTGGGTTTTGACAAATTTTAATTGGGTATTTAATCAAACTCATAGGGTAAATGATCTTTTATGTACTGTTTTTCACTATAAAACCATTTTCTTTTTGGGTGTTTCAGATTGTCTTTGCTTTTTCTTACTCCCTTCTCTCAAAATCTATTGGGTTTTTAAGAAAATTAATAATTTGGTAATTACCCCAATACGCAGCTTATTTGTAGCTCTTAATTTTGTAAGAAATCTGAAATGCTTCTGAGCCTTTATTGCTCTGCATTTGGTGCTCCTTGTAATTACTAGTGTACCGGGTACTAGATTTTTAATACTTGGAAAAACTGGTCGTTCTATTGTGTTATTCTTATGGATCTAATTTTATAATACATTTATAATGTGGCCTCCGTAGCTCAATGGTTAGCGCGCTTGCCGTCTAATCTGGCGACCCGGGTTCAAAACCGGGTGGAGGCACACATATATATGCCTGCCATATTTCAGCGGAAAGCTGACTGGCAAATAAAGGCTATTTTTTATTTTTTTATAATACTTAGAAAACCTAGTTATTGCACCAAACCAAAGCCTGTATCATTATACTTCAAATATTTTACTTGTTCATGTATCTATGTTCATCTATATTTTCAGATTGTGACAAGATGCATAAACTGAATAACAATTTAATGATGTTAGTGTCAGGAGAACCCGGGGATACAGTACAGTTTGCAGAATACATTGGCAAAAATATCCAGTTATACAAAATGAGAAATGGTAATTTTATTATTATTATCCCACTCCATTGTAGTATCTGTCTTAATTTGTTGCTGTATGGTGCCTTGAAATAAAATATGGGGAAGAGAGTTTGTTCATGTTTTTGTCAACATTTAAATTACTTACATGATTTATTATTTACTGTTTGTCATTTACATGTCAATGAAAGAATGAATCAATCAATTGTCTGGAAGGCATTTTTGCTAATGTTTGGAGTTTAATTCCTGAACTTAATTATTAAATTAAAAATAGATGACCAATTGATGTTTAGTTGCGCTAATCTGACCAGACAAAAAGGTGTACTTCAAATAGAGAATTAGTCTTAATATTGAAAAAAAATTTGTTCTAAATTTAAGACCTAAATTCTTAACTAATAAGTAACACAATTGCAAGTATCTGCATGATTTCGAAATAAACACATTTATTAGTGAAACTTTACTTTATCTGTTGAATAAAATGCTGTGATTCTTGCAGGGTATGAGTTGTCACCCAGTGCAGCAGCAAATTTCACAAGAAAAAATCTTGCTGATTATCTCCGTAGTCAGGTAAGTTAACTATATGCAATGGGACAGTCAGCATGACATTTTGTTTGTGATTTTGTACAAGCTTTTTGTGTCGCCTGAAAAGGCGACATAAAAGTGTTACTTTGGTGGCGGCGGCGTCACAAATTGCTTGTCCGGAGCATAACTTTGTCACCTTAAGTTCAAATGACTCAAGAATTGGTATGCATGTTTCTTGCAATAAGCCGGAGTGCAGTGCACAAGAACCATAACTCTACCTGTCATAGTTTTTGAATTATTTCCCTTTGATTGATTTTATTAGAGCATTTCTTGTCCGGAGCATAACTTTGTCACCTTAAGCTCAAATGACTCTAGATTTGGTATGCATGTTTCTTGCAATAAGCTGAAGTGCAGTGCGCAAGAACCATAACTCTACCTGTCATAGTTTTTGAATTATTTCCTTTTGATTGATTTCAATAGAGCATTTCTTGTCCGGAGCATAACTTTGTCACCTTAAGTTCAAATGACTCTAGATTTGGTATGCATGTTTCTTGCAATAAGCCGAAGTGCAGTGTGCAAGAACCATAACTCTACCTGTCATAGTTTTTGAATTATTTCCCTTTGATTGATTTCATTAGAGCATTTCTTGTCCGGAGCATAACTTTGTCACCTTACGTTCAAATGACTCAAGAATTGATAGGCATGTTTCTTGCAATAAGCCGGAGTGCAGTGAGCAAGAAACATAACTCTACCTGTCATAGTTTTTTAATTATTTCCCTTTGATTGATTTTATTAGAGCATTTCTTGTCCGGAGCATAACTTTGTCACCTTACGTTCAAATGACTCAAGAATTGATAGGCATGTTTCTTGCAATAAGCCGGAGTGCAGTGCGCAAGAACCATAACTCTACCTGTCATAGTTTTTGAATTATTTCCCTTTGATTGATTTTATTTGAGCATTTCTTGTCCGGAGCATAACTTTGTCACCTTAAGTTCAAATGACTCAAGATTTTGTATGTATGTTTCTTGCAATAAGCCGAAATGCAGTGCGCAAGAACCATAACTCTGCCTTGCATCGTTTTTTAATTATTTCTCTTAGATTGATTTAATTTGAGCATTTCTTGTCCGGAGGATAACTTTGTCACCATGAGGTTGAATGACTTGAAACTTGGTATGCATGTTTCTTACCAAAAGTCCAAGTGCAGTACACAAGAACCGTAACTCTACCTTGTGCCATTTTTCAATTTATTCCCTTTGATTGATTTTATAAGCATTTCTTGTCCGTGGCATAACTTTGTTACCATAACTATTAATGACTCAAAAATAGGAATGCATGTTTCTTTGCTGTGACATGAAGTGCAGTGCGCAAGAATCATAACACTAGCTTGTATAGTGTTTGAATGATTCCCTTCAGATTGATTTTATCAGGACATTTTTTTGTCCAGAGCATCGCTTTGTCGTTTTTAGTTCAGATGACTAGAGAACTCTTGTGAGTCTGATATGTAGCCCTATACTGGATAGTTTTCCGTGACAAATGTGCATTTCGTCAGGCGACACATGCGACTCGCGGAGCTTTTATTTATTAATTAGTTTAATAATTATATTGTAAATGTTTTACAAGTAAGGTGTTGGACAGTTAAGCTGCCGTTCTTTAATAAATTTTGTGTCCCACTACAGTGGTGAAAACTTGCAGGACGTTTTGATGGAAAGCCACAAGGTTTGTCTGCGCTTGTTCTCCTTAACCACCAGCCAGATTTCATTGAAACTTCCCAGGAATTGTTGGTACCAAGCCTAGTTGTGCTTATTGCCAGGAGGATTTTGTCTGATGAATATTGCCAGAGTTATGACGTTTTATGGGAGACATTCATGTTTGTGTCACAAATGATTAAAACATTCTAATTTTATCCAGTGTTGTCTTGTTTCAAAAATGTTTACTTATAAAAACATCTTGTTATTTCAGACGCCATATATGGTAAATTTGTTGATGGCGGGTTATGATAAAGATGAAGGACCATCTCTGTTTTTTATGGATTATCTCGCTTCATTGAACAAGCTTCCATTTGCTGCACATGGTTATGGTTCATTTTTCTCAATGAGTATCATGGATAGACATTATCACGAAGGTATGATTATACTGCGAGGGGTTCCACTAGGGACTGAATAACAAGACAAGGGTCTTTTGGATAATTTTGTACTCTATTTTACCATTTTGTAGCCAAAGTACCCATAATTAAAGGAAAAAATGACCTTAAAGTCAGAATCCTGTAACTTTGTTTAAATGTCAGGTGTCAAAGGGTCAATTCAAGTGACAAAATAAAGTTGCTCCAAACTCAGGAAGTGGAAAATTCTGTCCGTAGTGACTTCACCAATTCTAAAATATTGCAACAATAGTGGTCACGCTAAAGATGAATTTTCCTCAGATACAAATTTGTTGTTTTGCTTACATGTATTCTCCATGATCAAACAGTTGAGCAATATTGAGGTCAGTGATTTGGCAAACATGAAAAACTGATTGTAAAATATCCAAATTGATTATTTGCATTCGAAAATATTTCTACTTGCTGGTTGGTTTGCTAATCACGGTTCGCACAGACCTTGATAAGTACTTGAATAGGAGTTATTCGGATACTTATTTTTAAATATTTTTTTTATTTCAGACATCACCTTAGATCAAGCTGTAGCATTGATGACCAAATGTGTAAATGAGGTAGGTTAACACTATTATTCTGTGATACACTGTTGATGAGATACCTGGTTATAGTTCTTCGTGATTATGAAGAAATAATTAAATCCAATGGCTCTATTAAACTACCAGTGGTTAGGTAAATGACATACTAGAGGTCTAGATTTGATTCCCAGTTGCAGCAGGTTATACCCTTGCATAAAATTTTGACAACAATGCTGATTTTTTTCATGTGTGAAAGAATTTGATAATTCCTTGTCGAAGGGTCAATTAGTACCAGTTAGAATACAGTCCAGAAAAACTGGTAAGGCTGCAGGCTGTATATAAAATTGTTATTCTTTAGAACATTAACAGTGGCTCAAACGTGCCATCTAATGATCTGCATGATCCTAATATGAACTAAGGCATGGCCTTTAACGGAGATTTTTTCTTTCTTAATTAATAAATTAATGTAGATTGTATGTATCTATGTATGTACAGTTTACATAAAGAATCATGTATACATCTTAATTAATAAATTAATGTAGATTGTATGTATCTATGTATGTACAGTTTACATAAAGAAACATGTATGCATTTTAACTACAGTCATGTACTTAAGGGTAAACAGGAATCAAAGAGCTGAAAGACCTGAGGTTGTTCAAATGTATGTAATTCTGATCACCCCGGCTTTATGCATTGCAATATTTAGTAGACAAACTGAGATGGCCGTACTTTCACGATTAGAATTAATGCATGCAGGGAAAGAACAAATCAAATTATGCCACATTATTATTATTGCATTGGCAATAAACATTTTATATGTTTACATCAAATAAAATATTGAAGTTGAATAGTTTTCTGCAGCCAGAAAATTAACTGGTATTGCTTAGGATGTGTTTTTTTGCAGTTAGGATGCTGAGCAAAAAGATAACATTAAGTCGGACAGGGATGGCTACACTCTACTTAACCAGTCGAGCACCGAAATCATAAAAATATACAAGGCACAATGCCCAACACCCAGCCGAGCGAGAAAAATGATCCGCCCAAATCCCAGCTGTCAAAAATCTGAATGAAACAGTTTCAGCAATCAAAAGGCTGAATGCCCACTCAGAACGACCTAGTTTCAAATGTAAAACGGCGGAAAGATACAATAATAAATAAACACCGAAAGCCCCGGCCGGATGACTTAGTTTCAACAAGCAACAAGCCTTAGTCGAGTGTCACCAAGAATGACCTAGCTCCAATAAGCTTAACAGCCCAAGCTGAATGACCCAATTTAAACAACCCAATTTAACCAATTAGTATGCCAAAATGAGCAACAACGCTACATGACCATTCCGGTGTATGTTTAAATTTATTAGTCAGAATAATAAGCCAAATAATCAGAAATGTGTAATATCGAATACTACGACAGGGGCGTAGCCAGACTTGAATTGACTCATAAGCCTTGAAGTTGGTGGTTATGGTTGGGGGTCCTCACGATTCGTGAAAATTTGAGACTTATATTTAATGTTATGCACGTGCGTACATCAGTAACATAACCGACTATATATAACAGTTTATACAGAATAGTACATGGTATCATCTACGGGAACGTTAATAATGAAACAAGGTTAAAAAAGTATGTAGTCGGACCAGGGCTCAAACCTGGAACCATTTGCTATATATTAAGAAGGTTCAATGCTCTACTGAGTGAGCTAAGTGGATTACTACAAAGTTCTCTTCCTTATCAGTAATTAAATCCTATACTAGCTCCAGGCATCCTACAGACAGACACTTTTAGCATATTTTTCAGGGAAATTCTTGACTCTCATTTAAATGAAGCTTGTAACAAATAATTTTTTCCAAACATTTTAAAATCAAAGTTAAACCCCTTTCACAATTGTCATACGACGAGTCTTAGATGTAAATTTGAGGAATATCCTATGTCCGTCGTACAACAAACTTAAGAAATTTTGTCGCGTTTGACACCATCGGACCACAAAATGCATTTTTATAATTAAATTGATCATGCATACATGTATTTCAGTTTAATACTAGCATTTAGCAAGTTCCTATTTGCATATATTTATTATTATTTGAAAATAAAGAGTTTGGTTGGACGTTTTGATTAATTATACCCAGCTGCTGAAACTTATTTTTTAAACCAGCTAATAGTTTGACAATGCTTTTATCGTACGACGGACGTGCTACAACTGTTCATCTTAAGGCTTTCGCGCGTCAATTGTTATGTCCTGCGACCATCGCATGACCATCATACGTCTGTCTGTCGTGTGGCGGACGCACAATAGTTCCCAAAAATGCATCGTAGAGCTGTCGCACCCTTTCCAGGCGCAAATTGGTACATTTCCATGTAGACCCATAACCTCGTGCAACGAAAACATTCCTACGACAATTGTGAAAGGGGTTTTAGTCATGGCTCCTATATATTTTGAAATTACGCATGTTTATTCGGTAATGTCGATAAGGTGAATATGAATTGGAATAAGTAGATCATAACTTTGCCGATGCAGTCTTCAAATTAGTTCTGGATACCATAACTAAATGGTCTTTTATTTACACTGACGTGTCGGCCTTTTAGTTATGGAATTACCCTCTTCAATAATCAACTGTTTAAGCTTAACGCCTAAAATGCATGTTCATTGTTCAAAAATCGCCCAAAAACTATAATTTACGTATAAATGTTACATTTTTCAAGTGTTTTGTCTTAAAACAGTCAATGTAACACCTACTGATAATCATATATTGCTTAAAGTTTATTTAATTCCGGGTTTGATCAGCTCCCGCGGCCATTTTGAATAATTAATTTATCGCAGGTGCGTGCGAGAGCCGTTTTCGAAAAATCCGTTATTTCTTGAAACATGGTCGAAAACGTCTTAAAATTAAACAAAACCTTTAGATATACCTTTTCATAAGAAACAAACACGTTATTTTTGCTATAAATCATGTAACTCCCATTTACACAAATAAATATTGCAATTTACGCAGCCGACAATCAAAACATTGATCACGTGGTTCGTTTCGGAAACCTTTTGTTATAATCCCATTAAAATAAATGGCGATCGTAAACGAAAACAGTGAAATTGTACTGGTTTGAAACAATCGACGGAATTAATGGTATTTCTTGCAAAACATTTTGTTTTTGGGGGTATACTGATAGAATATGCTCCAATTGATAGGGTGTCAATGATTATTTAGTTCAAAACGTGCGTTTTGTCATAAAACGAACGCGACTCAAACTGAGCCGTAGAGCTGTTAGGTTTCAAAGAACAAACGGCTTTGACGATGAAATGGAATGATCATCGTCAAAGACCTTGGACTATCTTCAAATTTCAGTTTTCATGGCAGACATTTTGGTGGAACAGTTGTCGAGTGATAAGCGCTCTCAACTTAGTACCGATCCAGAGGTCCCTGGTTTGAATCTCTGCCGGGGCACGGGAAATTCCTACCAAACTAAATCGGCACTGATGACGAAGACCGACTCACCAACCTCCACTTCTGAAAACCATGCACAAAACAATTGTGGTTTTAACAATGTTATTGTGAAGGCATACACACATCATGTTGGTTAGACTATAGGCAAGATGCTAACAGAGCGAACACTTTACCAACTGAGCTATCCAGGCATTAGTCAAACGTATTGGACGCGTACAGTATACACTGTAGCGGCTCAGTTGAAAAATTGAAAACTGGTCAAGCTGGCCAAATACATTTCTCCCCTATCAGTAATTTAATCCTGTACACAGTACTACAATTATCTAATAAACATTGCTATCCAAAGCACAATACACATGATACAGACGGAACATTGTCAAAGAGTCAATTTACATTTTGTTTTGGTACAAACTAATGAAACTTGGACGAATAATTTCGGTCGTAGGTACGAATAGGAACGGGTACGACAGGAATTTGTTGAAAGTTGTACTTACCAAACCTTTAATAACAACATACGTCATCGGATGTTGATTTTATTGTATAAGTATGCTAATTGCGAGTATTAAAGGCGATTTTCCTTGCTTAACAAGTACTTATCCTTCTTTCCTATGGTTTCATCCTTTCCTATGGTTTCAGCCACCCCCTTATTTTGAAAATTATAGCACAAAGTGTGGAAAATATTATTCCATTATGTGGATTGCATGAAAAAACTAGGATATGCTTACTAAAAATATTCTTGAATTCATTTTTACAAAATTAAGCCATTTTAAGTGATTTTGTAGCCAAAACAAGAAAAATCACGACTTTCTTAGCGGGCCATTTGGAAAAACAGGGCGCTACGCTCTCTGAAGGAATTTGATACAAATAAATTTTTGTATAATATTAGTTGAAATGTTGATTTAAATAACCTACACATTTTTCACTTTGAATCTTTCAAAAAATAAAATTTCTTGGACATTCAACTTGGGTGGCTGAAACCATAGGAAACACTATAAAATTAAGACTAACACACCCTGGGCCATATAAATAGCTAGATTTTTACAAATAGACTTCACAGACAAAACATGTTGGTCAATTTGTGTAGCTTAAAGACCAACTGTAACGTTCTAAACATTTTTCAAGCTTGCAACAATATTTTTTAACAAACAGAGAGTGTTGTTCCTTAAGTGGCTGAAACCATAGGAAAAGAGGATACATCGTGTAATCGATGGTCGGCGTCTCAGACGAATAAGAATGCAATCACGTAGAATGTTGAGTTACTTCCCCTGTTACCTGGCTATCGCTCCGGACCCGGGATTATTTATTTATTTTGTATAGCGTAATTTGAAATCTGCAGATGTTCAGAAAACCTAAAAATTATAGAAGTTCAGCTACGAATTGTCAGTTTTCAACTAATTTGAGATTACAATAATGGTTGAATCCTTGTACCAATCATAACTACTCTCGTACGTCACTGCGGATCTTCGATGAGACCGGAAATCCATACCTTTTCAGCTATTAGTGGGGCGAAACTTCGGCCGATGACGGAAAGACCCGAGTAGTTACGATTGCCGGGAAGACAATTGGTACGGCCTCTACGACATTTATAGGCTCCTGATTTAGGAAAAAAGCCAAACTCAGACGTCTCGGAGATGTTTTTTCAAAACCTTCGGTTTTGAAAAAAATCTCCTATTAGTATATGGATATTTGTATTCAATTTGAATGAACACTGTATTAAACCTAAACAAGATATTTGTAAAACACATCCAAACAGTCAGAAATGGTAAAGGTCACAGTGATCTTGACCTTTGACCTCAAAGTCAATAGGGGTCATCTACTGTTTGTAGATCAACCTCCTTGTAAAAATTGAGGACCCTAGGGTAAAGCTTTCTTGAACAAAAACCAACACACCGATCGACAGACTGACAGACTGACATGTGCAAAGAGTGATAATTTGATACAGGATTTCAGTGCAATTAGATTACTTGTTATATTCATTAAATGAGATTCAGCATTGTATTAGCTTGTGAATGATTCTAGATTTTGAAATAATGACTCCTCTGTCCAGCTAGCAGTCAGTGAAGTGCTGGACAGTTTACCAGACAATCTGGGTCCAAATACCAGAATAGGCAGGTTATATACTTCTGTGACACTGGCTTTGGTCATGTGCTCCATATGTGAAGAAGTTGGATATTGATTGGAGAAGATTAAGTTAGTACTGGTTGGTGACTACCGGTCATTGTAGAGAAACTGTATAGGTCAACTGTCTGGCATGTGACTGACAAATATCATTGCAATCAACTCAAACATTGGTGAGTTCATGGTGACAGTCAGTTGTTTCCCTGCCATATTAGCTAATGACCTCTGACTTTGAGGGAAGAGAGTGTTGTGTGATACAAGAAATCTGGGTGCATAGCACTAGCTCTTTCTGAATGGACTGCATGGTTCTTCAAAGAGCCTGGTTTTAGCACACAAAAGCATGAGACTACACATGGTTTTCCAACCTGAACCAGTTCATCTTTAGTTTGGTGGGAAACTCTGAAGTGTTTCTGAAATTTCCAGTGCTCTGATCAGTAACTCTCAATTGGAAGACTTGAAAGATATCCACTTGGTCACTGCTGCCATTAAACAATGAAAAAAGAATATTGATCAATGTTAAGATAGTTGACTTTTCTTTCAGATCAAGCAGAGATTTATAGTGAATATGCCTGCATTCAGAGTACGCTGTGTCAACAAAGATGGAATAACAGATCTACCAGATATCGTAGCTTCTTAACAACTTTATGTTATAATAAACATTATCTAATAATATCAGTCATTCTATCTCATGTCATTCATTGTCAGTGAGGATTTAGTCGTGAGAATGTTTGGTGGATGTATTGTTGTGATACCATATTGTATATGTCGATCCATACAGTGAATTTCTTCATTATATACTGGTTTTCACTTATCAAGATCATCTAAGTGCTTATTGGACCATAAACTTACTCTGTAATTCATTCATGACTTCAATTTCTCTGTCATTATAGTGCTACAGATACAGATAAAACATTCTAAATAGTACATAGATGAAACTCACAGTCTCTCTGGGTATGTTACTGTGTGGTTTTTAAAGGCATACAGAATTAAGTTTATTGCCTGATACTTTTGTTTACGTATAATGCCATTTCAAATGCATTAACACATGTGTTTGGATTCTGACTGTTATATACTTTGATACCATTCATAAGTGCTGTTTTCTTGAATAAATTCATGAACTGACAAATTTTATGTTTTCAAAATAATTTGCAGGCCTGTGATTCTTCCTTCTTTAAGCCGATTCCTCCTTTTTTAGCTCGACTTTTCGTGACTGGATTGCTGTGTGTGCGTCTGCGTTAGTTAAGTTTATTGTCAGAGTCATTTTCTCAAAGACTATCAAAGGCATCCATTTGAAACTCAACATATTAGTTCACCATCACATTGGAGTCCATACTGACAAGGCTGGTAACCCTGTGACCTATATTAATGAGTTATCTGCCCTTGTTAATCTTAAAATTTTCACTCGCAGATGTACAACGGTACTATCAAGTACGAGAAAGTCAAGCGTCCAGCACTTGTTGACAGTGCTCTTGCTGTATTAAGATCTTCGAAACAAAAGGATCCAAGCTCAGTCTGACATACAGTACTCAAAAATTATGTTTTTACAAGGATGATTGGGTGGGGTAGGGTATTTCAGCCTTTTATCTCTTGGAGCAATTTACGGCCTGATTTTGATAGCAAGTAAAATGCGTGTCTATTCTCTTCTCATTGTTTGTTATCCCCCGCCGATGAAATCGGTAGGGGGGTATTGAAATAGTCTTGTCCGTCCGTCAGTCTGCAGCCATTTCTACCTGGTAGAATTTCATGAAACTTCAAATAAATGTGAACTTTTTTTTCTGATCTATAAATAACTATGGTTGCCATGGCAAAAAAAGTTCATAGAAAATCAACCACTGGCCAGATTTCAAAATAATTTCACAGAAATAGTTGTTGGGTGACCTTCTTACAAAATTGACATTTTTATCGTTATTTTTAAAAAAACATGGCCGCCAATGGGTGGGGCTCTATTTCCCCTATACAGTCAGATCTCGATACAACGACGCTGTTTGTTTCCAAGAAAAATGTTGTTATAACAAATATGTTGGTATACTGAATTGATACAAAGAGCATTTTAATACTTTTGTCCCCAAATTTGATGTCAGTATATCGAATGTCGTTATATCGAGATCTGACTGTATATAAATAGTGAAGTCTTTAAAAATCTTCTTCTAAAAGTACTAATTGGAATTTATTATGAAGTATTAACAATGTTCTTTTGATGATCCTCTATAGAAATAGCGAAAAGAATTGAAATCTATAAAAAGTCTGGTTGCCATGGCAACCGATTGGAAAAACTTTTAAAAAATCATAAAAGTTCAACCACTGGCCAGATTTGAAAATAATTTTACAGAAATACTTGTTGGGTGACCCTCTAAATAATTGAAATTCATGCAGAACCATGACAACCGAAATCAAAGTCCTGTTTGAATATGGTTCTTATAGTTCAATATGCACAGACGAGCGATACAGGACCATCTTGGTCCACTTGTTTATTGGTCAATTTTCTTAAGAGTTACTGCCCTTGGTTTAGTGACTAATTTCGTCCACTAACTAGCGTGTAGAATTTCATGAAACTTAAAAGAAATATGAACAACCATACTGTGATGATGCCTGTCAAGTTATTTTTATTGGTCAATTTTCTGTTGAGTTATTGCTCTTGATTTATTGGCAATTGTTATGTGATGGAAGCTTACATTCCAAACTGTGCAATAATACTGAGCTTACATTCCAAACTGTGCAATAATACTGAGCTTACATTCCCAACTGCGCAATGATACTGATAACCTGTAGGCGGGGGGATATCAATTCAACGAATTTGCTTGTTTGAACTAAAATCACTAATTTCTAGGCTATGCATGTTATTGTACTTTTACCAGATAGTAAATCCATCCATTTTAACTACCAAGGTCAAAAATTTACCTATTAATGCTCCATACTTTTTTTATGGCAGTATTTATTTGACACTCTTGAGTCCTCTAAGCATAACCTTGGCTGTATGTGAGCAGTTTTAGACTGTTTTCTGTTACAGTTCAAGACATTCTATAACATAGAAACACCAAAACATTCTGCTGAGGATGATAAGAGTTTCAATAAAATATTACTGCATATTAATTACACAAAATAAAGTTGGCTTTTCTCTACAAGTATGTTTAAATTGAAACAGTAATTTCTGTTGCAAATGAGAGCAATACCTCAGGCCTAAGCTAAATTATTGTTTGTTCCCTGTCCTGCTACCTACCTGCCTAAATTCTCCCTACCTTAAACTGTAAACCTAGAAGTAATTTTGCGCGATTTAATTTGCAGAGTTCACGATTAAATTAAGTCGCCGCAAAAGTGCTCATAACCTTAATATGGACACTGCAGGAAACTTAAAATCACAAAAATTTGTAGTCGTGAATATGCCCACGATCGGCAAAACGCGAAAGTTAGTATTCGTGAAAGTAAATTGGTTTACAGTAAGTTTTATTGAGAAATCAGAAAACATATTTGGCAACAAGTTCAGTATTACTTCTGTTAAAATATCACCTACCTTACAATCCCTAAATGACAGAAGACGTGAGAGTCAGGAAACAAACAATTCCTATTTTAGGCATAATGGCATACTGTATAGCTGGTTATTTCTGCAGGGTGGAAATTTCTGCCATTCTGTGGTCCAATATTAATTTGCAGTATTAAATCCATGCAGAATAATATCATCAAGCAGAATAAATTGCCAAAAAGTCTGAGGCATATTGATTCTCGGTTAGGTACAATTATGGGCAATTATCGCTGTAATCATCTCATCGTCGTGGTACACATAATTAGTTTAAATGACTGTTAATCTGAGCGTCTTTCAATAGAATATTGTTTAAGAATTAAATGTTAAAACATCACAGTTTCATATATATGAGTGAAACTACGGAGATATTTAATCACAAGCATAAATGTTTACATATATATGTATACATATTTTTCCGTGAAAATTTCATCGTTAAAACATCTTAGTTTTGCCTAAATGAGTGAACATTTATTTAATCCCTACATACAGGTATATGTATATTATATTCGTTGCTTATTCAAACTGCATTCTTTGAGGAATTGTGAATCAGTATAGATCGAAAATGAGCATATTGAGATATTTAAAGAAACAGGATGTTTTTTACAGATTGAGTTCTGTAATCCACAAACATTATTCTCGCCATGAAGAAAAGAGCAGAAATTTATCCTTGCCATTTTGGCAATCAGCAGAAATTAAAAACAGCAGAAATAAAACTCTCATTTTTTAACAAAAAAGCAAAAATAACTAGCTATACGGTATTTCACAAGATCTCTAGCTGTTATATAACAAAACACAGAACAAATATTACCAACAATTTATTTCAACCGATTGAGTTTTGTCACATACATACATACAATCGGGGTAAAATAAATCTTTACAATTACATACTTAAATGTATGCCATAACAACTTGATGAAATAGACAAACATAATATTCAATAAACTTTGCTCATTATGAGGTCAGAAAATAATACAAGGTAAACATAATTCTCAGGGTGCGGTGGCATGCAAATAAAACAAGAACAAAATTTAAGACCACATGATCAATGGGTAGGTACATAACATAAACATGAATATATAACAAATAAATCTATCAAACTCGCTAACAATAGTATTGATCTTCAATTCTATCAAGCACTTACAGGATAGCTACTTCTAATATTCCATGATTATACACTTTATCAGCAAATATCTTGCTTGCTTTGTATAGTACGGAGAATTTGACTCATATCTCAACCATCTATTAGCATAATTTAACAGCTGATATATTGTCCATATTTATAACCTAGGTTGTATGCTTTATTAAAGGAAAGTACCACGAAGACGCTTAGGTGTAATACCAACACAAATCTAAAGGGCCGATATTGCACAATAAGCTCGCGGAAATTTATATATCCCGATGCAAGAACCTTGTAATATATTCATGAAAAGTCAAGTTCTCCGTACTAACAGATACTTTCTATTATTTCAAGTAAAAATATTTAACAAAAGACAACAAATATGTTGAGGAAACTACCAGTATAATAGTGTCTCTACATAGTTCTTACAGATACGGTATACTACGGATAAAACACTTCATTCTGTACAGTAACATACATGTATAATATATTGCACCATACAATAAAATATATAGTCATAAATGAGAAATGAGATGCTGAAAAGTGCACATACAATTATAACGTCTATATGGTCACATCATTCTCAAATTTGACAAAATAATAAGATTTTTATGTATAGTCAGCCGATGATAACACTAGCCTTTCTTTACAAATAAAAATTAAAAACATTTTCAATGTTCTTTTTTGTTAAATCTTGTGCTTATTCACTTTTTATGATATGCTCTTTAAATCTATACTATTAGTGATAACAAGCGGTCAGTCGACCGCACTTTGTTTATATTATGCATGTTTATTTATTGATAAGTCTAGAGTAATCTCCGGCAAACTATAATTCACAGACACTCCTTGTTTCCATGATTGAAGATCTACCAGGAACAATAGTCGGGTTTTAAATAAAAAAATTAATAATATCACAACTCATAATGTTAGTAATAGTTCAAAATTTCAGAATTGCACAAAATATTTTCCACCAAAAATATTTCATAATTATAAAAGCATGGTCTCATTAACGCAACTTAACGAAAACATGAGATGTTTGTAAAACATGTATGCCCCCATGGCAGCCCAATAGTCAGAAATGGTAAAGGTCACAGTGACCTTTGACCTACTTGCCTTAAAATCAATAGGGGTCATCTACTGTTGATGACCAACCTGTATGTCAAGTTTGAAGATCTTAGTGCAAAGCGTTCTTGAGTTATTCAACGGAAACCATTTGAATAGTCAGAAATGGTAAATGTCACAGTGACCTTGACCTACTGACTTCAAAATCAATAGGGGTCATCTACTGTTGATGACCAATCTCCATGTAAAGTTTAAAGATCCTAGGGCAAAGCGTTCTTGACTTATTGCATGGAAACCAATTGGTCTACTGCCAGACCAACCAACAGACAGACCGACCTACATGTGCAAGGCAATATACCCCCTTATCAAAGATAGGAGGCATAATTATGTGCACTGGACTTGTTACCTGGCAATTCAGGTTCAATTCCCAATCAAGGCAAGTCATTCCCTTTTATGAAATTTGACAACAATGTTGATTTTCCTCCAAATGTACAAAGAAGTTTCTGGTTCTTTGTGGAAAGGTAAGTGTACAAAGAAGTTTCTGGTTCTTTGTGGAAAGGTAAGTGTACAAAGACGTTTCTGGTTCTCTGTGGAAGGGTAAGTAAGTACTGGTTATGTTGCACTCCAAGATGAAGGTGAATTGGCCACTGCATTAATCTGAAAAATTGTCTAGAAACAGCGTTAAACCCAAAAAAGCATTATGCTGCATAACAACATGTTTCCATTCAAGCACCTTTATGCATCAAGAAGAATTGAGGTAGGATACAACAAGAGATGTTTGTTAATCATGAATGCCCAATGGCAGCTCAATAGTCAGAAATGCTAAAGGTCATAGAGACATTGACCTACTAACTTCAAATTCGATAGAGGTCAACTACTAATGGTGACGAACATCCCTATAAAGTTTGAAGATCCTGGGCCCGACCATATTTGAGTTATTGATAGGAAACGGTTTGGTCTACATTGTATCCTTTCATGTAGAAGTCAGAGATCTTGACATACTGACTTCAAAATTAATAGAGGTCATCTACTGTTAATGACCAAGCTCCATGTAAAGTTTGAGGATACTAGGGTCAAGCTTTCTCGAGTTATTGAAAGGATAAGTTAAGGACCCTAGGGTCAAGCTTTCTCAAGTTATTTAACGGGTAAGTTAAGGATACTAGGGTCAAGCTTTCTCGAGTTATTGAATGGAAACCAGTTTGGTTCACTGATAGACTGACCAACATGTGCTAAATGAATAAACCCGTCATCAAGGATGCAATATTATACAATGGAAACATTAACAAAATGCATACCTGTATATAACAAGGAATTCAATACCGTTTGTATGATTTTAGAATATTGCATTACAATAATAAATGAGCCGTTCTCCAGGAAATATTTGACTATTGAAATTCTTAAATCTATAGACTAGACACAGTCATACAGACATACATAGAACACATGACTCATGATATTCAGTATTGAAAAATAGGAAATAAATTTCAACCCTACAAGCTGGCGTCCCACAACCGACCACTTACGGCATATATTTCACAATAACTCGAAATGTGTAAATCAAGTCATCGAAATTTCAGCTGAATGAAGCTAGGTTCATCTCTAAAATGAAGAGCTAATTTGTTTTCTTCTAAAAAAATCTCAAGAGCATTTTTGAGGGCCGTTGTAGGGGTCACCGCATCACCTCATTTTTAAGTCCAACAGGGCCTTTAATCCGGACACCCAGTTGTCATGTTTTATTACAAAAATAGCGTTAAATATTGAATTAAACTGTGTAATCAGCCAAGGGAAAGCATCCTTGAATTGTCCGTACAAAATTTGTAGGATTTATCTCTCATGTATATGGGAAAAAAATCAATTGAAACTTAGCGCTAAAATTTTAAACGTTCACTTGTCATAGCGGGCATTTTGATACAAAATGACTTTGTACGATGTTTTGAAACTCTGCACGTATTTATTAAAGCCATATTTTCCTGGTTTATCTGTTTCCAAAACATCTCATCAGCTTACCTCATATTTAGCACCAGGGCCGTATATTATATTTTGGGATACGCAGTTAGTCGATTTTCAACTTCCCCCAAAATGTAAACCAGCTTCGCGAGTACAGACAAAAAATAAATGTGGAATTTCTTGTAAAATATTTAACCTTTATCGTTGCTACTTCGGAGTGTTGTCAAAAATCAAGTGTCTAATTGATTGAATGTAATGAAGCGTTATTAAGACTGTCCAGATTGGTGGTCGACTAAATTTTTAATACATTTGAAATGCTCTTAAATTTTCAATGAATGTTAGTATTGTGATAAATAAAGTACAATCATACATGAATCATGGGAACTTCAAAGATAAATAATAACTATCGTTTCAAACATGTTATAATATTATGTATAACACACAATGTTTATATTACAGTAAAATTATTCTAATTGAGTGCACAGGTGACCGTATCATATTTTACCCTTTTTGTAAAACACCCTGTACATTAAAGGTTGTACAAAATGATACAGTCACCTTTGGTACAGTGCTGATGAAATTTCATGCTAGATGAACTGAACCACAAAATAACACTTTTCTTGTAATGTAAACATGTCCCTGTGGTAAACATTTGTGCCAAGTTACTCCAAGCTGCCCACACATGGACAAGAAACAGACGGACGAAAGGACACTGCTTTTACTATATGCCACCCTTTGCAGGGGCCCTACTGAGGCATAATGCCCAATTCTGAAAATAAGAGACAAGTCTTGTTCGGGTGACATTAGCACACACCTTTAGACTAAAACCCTGTTTCCAATATAACTTTGCAATACTTTGAATTTTTTCATCAAAGATTGCTTATTTTCCACAGAAAAGTACATTCTTTCTAGTGCAGCACATCCGGATTTCGGTAATGATTCCGAAATTGTAGGACTAGAATTGTAGACCCATGCCTTTGAGTGTATAAATTCATCCCAGTATGATGTTGAACAAGCGCCCATATTCAATTCCTTACAAATTATACTGCAGTATGAACATGATTTTGGCAGCTTTGTTAAGTTACAGAGTCTAACGGCTGTATCATGAAATATCCTCTAAAATAGTTTTAACGTTAAGTTTATGTCATCTTTATTAAATTAACAATCAGTATTAAATATAAATTCATATCACTCCAAAAAAAGACTAGCGGATTGTCTAATTGGATCAACCTTGGATATATTTTAAATATAAGAATAAAGGATCTCACAAAATTTAGTTATTACTTAAACTCAAGAAATTAAATACCCATAAAAAACTTTACATAATAAGATATTGCATGTTATAGTTTTTACTATATTTGATTTTCAACATCAATATTTGTATATACAGAACAACCTCTCAAGAGCGGACCTCTGTAGAGCAACGACCACTCTTTAAAAATGCCTTCACCTTTGTCAATTGTTATTATAATTCTAACCTCTGAAGAGCAACAACCTCTAAACAACAGTCAATATCTGCAGCTCCCCAAGGGTGTTGCTCAACAGAAAAGCAAAAGACATCTCATAATCACCAGTTTAACAATTTTAGCTACATTCTTCAGTTCACGAATAGAAGAAACTATTTCAGCATTAACCCTATACTTCATACATCTTTATCTACCTTGATAAGAGATGAGCTAGGATGCATACACATCTCGTGTGCAGCTTTTTGAGCCAAATATCAAGAATGATCTCCCTTGGGCAGGTATCTTGTGAAGTTCATTTCCATCATTATTTTATTGATTATAAGCATTTGAAATTCTAAAATCCTCAGCAACTTCGAGGAAAATGCAAATAAACGCTTTAGGGTAGGGGCAAAAATAGGGTAGGAAAGATTATGAGTACCACAGAAGTATTTTGCTTTTTGGCCGCCTAAGAAAATAGTTAAAGATGGATATGGAATAGGGTTGTGATTTGATGTATCTATGAAGTAAAGGGATAATACTCCAGTATACAAACATATATTATTATCACATAAGACATTAACAAAACAATCACAGGATTAAATGATAAACAGTATTATACGTGGATCAGCTTCGTACATAACAAGTTGTTGCCACGACAACTAGAGTGATAACTTTCTGTCCAATAACTCTCACGTTGGTATCGATGTCTGATTCACTAATGACTGTCTCGAGAATCTCATTGACTTTCTCCTCTTGTAGCATCGTACAATATTTCTGAGCTGAAATTATACAAGTACTGGTCAACAGATAACTTATCAATAATAGAATTAGGTACATTCAGGTCTCACTACAATGACATCTGATCTACTGACATCTCACTACAACGACATCTGATCTACTGACATCTCACTACAACAACATCCGATCTACTGACATCTCACTATAACGACATCCGATCTACTGACATCTCACTATTACGACATCCGATCTACTGACATCTCACTACAACGACATCTGATCTACTGACATCTCACTACAACGACATCCGATCTACTGACATCTCACTACAAGGACATCCGATCTACTGACATCTCACTACAACGAAATCCGATCTACTGACATCTCACTACAACGACATCCGATCTACTGACATCTCACTACAACGACATCCGATCTACTGACATCTCACTACAACGAAATCCGATCTACTGACATCTCACTACAACGACATCCGATCTACTGACATCTCACTACAAGGACATCCGATCTACTGACATCTCACTACAACGACATCTGATCTACTGACATCTCACTACAACGACATCCGATCTACTGACATCTCACTACAACGACATCCGATCTACTGACATCTCACTACAACGAAATCCGATCTACTGACATCTCACTACAACGAAATCCGATCTACTGACATCTCACTATTACGACATCCGATCTACTGACATCTCACTACAAGGACATCCGATCTACTGACATCTCACTACAACGAAATCCGATATACTGACATTTCACTACAACGAAATCCGATCTACTGACATCTCACTATTACGACATCCGATCTACTGACATCTCACTATAACGACATCTGATCTACTGACATCTCACTACAACGACATCCGATCTACTGACATCTCACTATTACGACATCCGATCTACTGACATCTCACTATTACGACATCCGATCTACTAACATCTCACTACAATGACATCCGATCTACTGACATCTCACTACAACGAAATCCGATCTACTGACATCTCACTACAACGACATCCGATCTACTGACATCTCACTATTACGACATCCGATCTACTGACATCTCACTACAACGACATCTGATCTACTGACATTTCACTACAACGACATCCGATCTACTGACATCTCACTATTACGACATCCGATCTACTGACATCTCACTATAACGACATCCGATCTACTGACATCTCACTACAATGACATCCGATCTACTGACATCTCACTATAACGACATCTGATCTACTGACATCTCACTACAATGACATCCGATCTACTGACATCTCACTATAATGACATCCGATCTACTGACATCTCACTATAACGACATCCAATCTACTGACATCTCACTATTACGACATCCGATCTACTGACATCTCACTATAACGACATCCGATCTACTGACATCTCACTATTACGACATCCGATCTACTGACATCTCACTATAACGACATCAGATCTACTGACATCTTCATATACTGACGTCTTTCTTCAGGAGAACATAATGTATACTGACGTTCTGTCATCATCTATCTGTGGCTGTTGTACTTCTAGTTGTATTTTATCCAGTACATGTACTATAAAAAGTTATGCTCACATAAAAAATTCAAATCAACTAAATTGACGATCTTCAGAATCAAGGTAACTACAGTGATTCAACGCCTCCTCGACAGCCTTGTTGTAGAACATCTGCTTAGAGTGCAGGAGTTCTCAGGATCGCTCCTTCAGGGTTGCCAGGTTGACTTTCACTGACTTTTCCCTGACTAAATCATACTTTTCACTAGGGGTGTAACGATACGCTCACCTTGCGATACGATATGTATCACGGTACGGAGTATACGATACAAACCGTATCGCGATACAATTTGTTTAACATGAAGACAGGATAATGAGCATCTTTTCTGTTTAAACTTCATAACATCACAGGATTTTCCCCTTATTATCTAGCAGAGGCTTTATAAGACCTCTTCTCCAAGGAAAATGTGTTTTTCCTAAACAAAATCAGTTCCCCATATTACATGTATCAGTCAGTTCTTTTTCCTAATGTAGGTCTTAAATGAAAATGAAGGTAAAAAGACTTCTCATGAATGCCAACAATAGCCCCATTTTAGCCATCACCTTTCACCTTTAGTTTCACTTAGTCATTATTATGCTTCCTTTAAAATTATTTTAAAACAAAAATAACGTATTCGTTGTATGACTCAAACTATGAGCTGTCAAGGAGTCAACGTTTTTTGTCCCTCGTATTTCGTATTTTCAGTCCGGATACGTACGATCCCGAACAGACTTTAGTCATTCCGCATTAAAAAAAGGCTGCCCCTATGTCGCCGCCAGTTTCACGCTCGACGATAACAAATGCATTATTGATTCAGTGATGTCGCATTCGGAGTTTATTAATAACAATGAGCGACGTCCCCACGTCCGATATATTAATAATGTCAAGCAAATGATACTTAATAGTACCTCATTTTAACTAGAGAATGGGTAGAGGCCGTATCGTAGCCGTACCGTTCCGGACCATCGTCGTACCGTGAACCGTACCGAGACCAAACAAATTCGGTATACCGTCCAACGGTATATCGTTACACCCTTACTTTTCACTGACCAGTACCGCCATTTTTTTGGCCTCCTCCACATGCGCTCCGTTATATTATGCACTATTTTAGCAATATCAGTTATTGGCCAAAAAAAAGGTCTATTTAAACATAGGTTATGGCCATTTTTGACAAGGAAAACAGCTACAAACTTATTATTTACAACTTTGTCAACAGCTATAGTCCTAGTCCATAGCAATTCACTTCATTGTTTGAATGAAAAGTATAACATTGTTTCATACTGATTGAAGCATCCTTTGTAAATGAGGACATTTTTGTAAAGCTACTTGATATATCATTACTGATCAAAGTAACTGTGCTGGCCTAGCAAGCCAAAAGAATTTATATATCATTAAAATTAAAAGTGCAAAGCTTTCCTTCATCAGCTACTAAATGGTAAAATTGCACAGATTGAAGTTATGCGAGCGTAGCAAGCAAGAAAAAAATTGAAGACTGCCACAGACACTTCATTAAACATCTACCCAGAATTTCAATTTTCCCTGACAATTCACTGACGTTTTTCAGGTCGCTGGCAACCCTGTCCTTGGCTGGGTCATACCAAAGACAAGAGGACCACCCTGGCATTCTAGTGAAGTTTCATTAAAATTGGCTTCGTAGTTTGAATGAATTGTTGACGACAGATGACGGGTGATGAACACAGATCGATCACAATAGCTCACCATGAAAATCCATGGTATCAGTTATGCCCTTCCTAGATACTTGGCATGATAAAAGAGAAGCTGGTTTCTCTCTCATACCCTCATGGAGATAGACACTGACAAGAATGAGTAGTCCATACTGATTAATATAGAAGTTGGAAAAACTTGATTCACAATCGATCTACAATAAATAAGAATAAACTAATCTAATAATATCATTTTATCAGTGTTAAGTACATACCATTCTTTGTACACACATGTAGTATTGCCCAGACAGCCCATAATTGTACAGCAGGCATTTCCTTAGACCTCAGGAGTGGTATAAATGGACTGAATGATCTGCAATAAAAATACAATTATAATCATACTTCAAACATAAACAAACTTCATTACAGTAACACTTTACTCCATAGATACTGCAAAATCATTTATTTTCGTGAGTATTAAATTTTGCAGATTATGGTAATTTAGTGGTTTCTTAAATTTGTGGATTTATAATATTGAAAGACAAGACTGTGTTCAGTAAAAGCTTATGCCCCGGTGGAAGCCTTGTCTATAATAACTAGCTTAGTCAATCAGGAGCCAAAAGGCACAACTTGAAATATTTAACACCATTCTTATGTTCCATACACAGACTGACATTTGTTATCTACATTGTCATGAACAGGTGACTGTTACATACAAATGTACTTATACATACAAATAAACAATTAGGATTTAATTTGCTGCTTAAAAAAGGTGTTGACTTAATTCAGGTGACCACTCAAATGGGTTTGACTGTATAAGATATGTGAGTGCTTTAAATTCAGAGGACCACTAATGCAGAATTAACTGTGTAAGTTGGCATTACTGCAGAAAATGAGAAAGTATGTCAATATTTTTTATTCATTATAAGACAAAACAGTGATTTATATCAAGCTTAGCAGGATATGACTGGAAGTAAATCTTCGACAGATCATTCAACTCAGAGCTATCACCATCAGTGATAACAACAATACATTGTCAGTGGAAATAAAACAGACAATTTCCTACTATTCCTATTTATTCTTTAAAATTCCACGAGAACAATACATGTATCTCTTTATGGCAAGCAATAATTTGTAGCGTTTTTCAAACAATACTTGACAATCTTTCTAGGGCAGGAAATAAAAAAATTATTGTTTATGCACATTATACAGATTGCATCAGTAAAAGAAAGTTAAGTATTGAGAGTGTTTATTTTGTATAATAGAGTCATCCCTATTTAAAGAGCCATCTATTTTGGCTAACATTCTGAGCACAACTACCTCCTGGTTCCTATAATTTTATGCCAGGAAGGTTCTTATCCCTTTATACCAGGAAGGTTCCTATCCCTTTATGCCAGGTTGCTATCTGCACTACTACAGGAATTCAAACCTTTAATGCTCAACTCCCATAGTTGACATCTATCAGCTGATTCGGTCACCATTCCGCGTGTTTTAATAAGTCTGGGACAAGTAAAATCTAGAATAGCCATAAACACTTCACAGATAGAAGGAAAACAGAGAAAGATGATCATCGAACCTTTATCGTTAACCAGAGTAAATTACAATTTTGGCACAATAGTTAAAATTTATATTGTCAATAGGTTTTTGACTTCATGTGACCCAGTATAGAACATGACCTTGACTTTACAGAGACAAACATTTTGACAATTTTTCTCTGAAGTGTCAACTAGTCCATAGCTCTACAAGTCATATAATAGAGGACTTAGGGCTTAGGGTAGCTCGTTTTGAGCACTTTGATCAGGTAAGCTAAATTTGTGCATGTAGAATTATTGCTTGCAGAGTCTGCATTTTCCAAAATCTAAGCACTGACTGCAAGTGAACATTATAAAATGAAAATTCAAACTAACAAGTCTAGATAACATAATATCATTATGTTCTTTTTTACTTTTTAAAATGGGAATAATCAATTATTAGTAAGATATTCATAAAACATGAAATTAATCAAATTTGAATGAAGGATCAACTTGTGAACATCCAGTGTTTTAAAGTTTTATTGTTATATGTACATTTGGAAAGATTTGACTGACCAGAATATCAGAATTAAAAGATGTCAGCTGGACACAATCCTATTGACATCTCAGAAAACATTATTACCTATACTGTGCGCTAATTCTGAGCAAACCCAGCACAAAGTTCATAAATCAAGAAATCATCATCACAATGTCTAGGAGTTTCTAGGGACTTGACTTAAGGTCATTTTGATAATTTTGTACAGACTTTCAAGCCAAAATAACTTTTTTTACATATTATTATATATACATGTATATAAATACGAGGGTCAGTCAAAAATAACTGAGAGTTGGTAATTTAAGCTTTCAAAATGTGTTTGCAGTTGTACTTTCTATTATTCATTGTGTACTATCATTATACCCTACGGATATTCTGATGAATTCCGTCATCAGATCTAGGCTCATAAATATAGTTGCCAAGCAACCACAGATCATCACTAAGGGGTATGCGTTCACGCCATCAACATAAAGGTTGAATCTGATGTAAATTAAATGGTTTAGTTCAAACTTATATACCGTGAATAATTACAACTAACATGTGTATATTGTAGAATATCATATCTCAAATAATACTGAGCAATTATTTCAGAATGGTCAATAATACTGTGTTACTTTGTTGCCTAGCAATAATTTTACCCACATTTTATCAATTTTCTCAACATGTGTTCTTTTAGTTGCCATGGTTTACTAAACCTATTACATTGATTTCACAATTTCATTTCAATAAGATTATGAATATATCTCAAGGAGTTCAGTAACCGTTATAGAAATAAAATGTATAAATTTACTTTGGAAAAAAAGGATTCGTTCTTTTGGGTGGGGTAAAAATGTGGTTTTCATACCATCAAATAAAATGACAATTTGCATTTTCGGCAAGTATATTTTCTATATCGGTTAGCAAAATCAACTAGAATTAAGTTTATCCGATAGATTAATGTACAGTATAACCTCCCGAAACGGCACCTCTGAGAAGCGACAACCTCCGAGGAGCGGCACTTTTATTTCCCCCCGTTCGTTTTCACTCTTATTTTAACCTCCGTAGAACGACACCTCCGCAGAGCTGCAAACGGCCGTTAAAATTGTATACCTTTTGTATGGTTTACCTCTGAGAAGCGACAGGTGTGTTTGTACAACGGCATATTCACACGTGTTTACATAACTCCATACATTGTTGTTTTCTATTTTTCGCACCTTCGTGGATTATAATAATTATCGCTCATCAGGTAGCCACGGGCGCAAGTAAATTAGCGACTGTCTTTGTGATCAGTTAGACAATATGACACAGTAACACCGTACATGATGATATGCATAAAACTCGATTTTTTAAAATCAAAGTCGTAATTAATAATTGTAAATGAAATATCAATACGCGCTTATAAATCAGTATAAGAAAGGAAATTCACATACACGTCGTGTTAATGGTTAATCACGTCGTCTAAAACTGTCAATTTCAGCATATGCACTGACCAAGTTACACGTGAGTCGAGGTTGTGTAGTGAGCGATATGACGTAATAGAGATTTTAACACTTTGAAGGTAAACAATTCAATTGAATACGGCATGTGCGTAAAATAATATGGATTCGGTTTATAATGTTGAGAGTTGCTATACCCGTGAAATGTACGCATTTTTGTATCTAATCATCGATCTTATTAATTAAATAATCGTCAGAATTATGTCGCAAAACGCGCGGCTACGAGTAGATCTAATTTTATGCATTTAATCACTAACAAACGACATAAATTAAGATTACCGGGATTATGTACACTCGATAGTCTATGAACGACATTCTGAAAAAGTCTTTTTCTGCCTCCGCGGATGTCGCTTTACGGAGGTTATACTGTATTACGAAATAAATTTTATGTTTGAAAATATTAGATATGTCTATGTTTCCATAGCAACGCAAACTTTTGTTCTACTGACAGCGTGAACGCATGTCCTCAAGTTGTCTTCTTGGGTTGCCTGGCAATTAGAATCAAATTGATATAACCAATGTTATTCACCTGAGCATCAGTAAGATACCATATTTCACGATAATGCATAGAAAATATACCAACATCATTTTTGACATATCTCATACTATATTTTCTATACAAGTTCAACCTTCTAACCAGAATACTGAGGGTCAACATGTGACTTTTTGGATATTTTAGAGGTCAAAGGGTCAATTTGGAGTGCATTAAGTGTTCTAAAATACATGAAGGACTGCTGGATAAGTAAATATTTCACTATTTGAATGACTGATATTTTGTACGAGCTAAAGCTCCATCCTGTATAGATGTACCTAAGTATCCTGATCATGAAATAACCAAACACATATTGTATGGCCACATTTATGTGTGCATGTGTTTTAGCATACAATTAAGGTCTGTTTAGTGATTGTGTCCCTACAAGTCCAATTATTTCTTCACGTTGAGTGTCTTAAACAGCTAGCATCATATATATATAGTCACATTTTGAGTTATTATGATTATCAATAAGCTTCAGTGTAGATTCTGTATGACTGGAATACAGCTGGAAGATCCAGAAACCCTGAATAAACTAATATTCAACTTGAATAGATATTGTACATTATAGTTACCTGTATGCCACCATTTCTGTACCTGGCTGTTCCCATTTCAACACCACACTGTACTGTAAACATATAACATAACACTACTGTCTCATACATACATAACACGACTGTCTCATACATATATAACTCTACTGTCTCATACATATATAATGCTACTGTCTCATACATACGTAACTCTACTGTCTCATACATACCATAACACTATTGTCTCATACATACATAACACTACTGTCTCATACATACATAACACTACTGTCTCATACATACATAACTCTACTGTCTCATACATACCAT
Organism: Spisula solida; assembly: GCA_947247005.1. Lineage (NCBI taxonomy): Eukaryota > Metazoa > Mollusca > Bivalvia > Venerida > Mactridae > Spisula > Spisula solida. Next base: position 6,275,929 of record OX365948.1, on the reverse strand, counting down.
AACACTATTGTCTCATACATACATAACTCTACTGTCTCATACATATATAACGCTACTGTCTCATACATACGTAACTCTACTGTCTCATACATACCATAACACTATTGTCTCATACATACATAACACTACTGTCTCATACATACATAACACTACTGTCTCATACATACATAACTCTACTGTCTCATACATACCATAACACTATTGTCTCATACATACATAACTCTACTGTCTCATACATACCATAACACTATTGTCTCATACATACATAACGCTACTGTCTCATACATACATAACGCTACTGTCTCATACATACATAACACTACTGTCTCATACATACATAACACTATTATCTCATACATACATAACTCGACTGTCTTATACATACATAACTCTACTGTCTCATACATACATAACACTACTGTCTCATACATATATAACGCTACTGTCTCATACATACATAACACTACTGTCTCATACATACATAACGCTACTGTCTCATACATACATAACTCTACTGTCTCATACATACCATAACACTATTGTCTCATACATACATAACACTACTGTCTCATACATACATAACACTATTGTCTCATACATACATAACGCTACTGTCTCATACATACATAACTCTACTGTCTCATACATACATAACACTATTGTCTCATACATACATAACACTACTGTCTCATACATACATAACACTATTGTCTCATACATACATAACGCTACTGTCTCATACATACATAACTCTACTGTCTCATACATACCATAACACTATTGTCTCATACATACATAACACTACTGTCTCATACATACATAACACTACTGTCTCATACCTACATAACAGGACCGTATCATACATACATAACTCTACTGTCTCATACATACATAACACTACTGTCTCATACATACATAACTCTACTGTCTTATACATACATAACTCTATTGTCTCATACATACATAACTCTACTGTCTCATACATACATAACTCTACTGTCTCATACATACATAACACTACTGTCTCATACATACATAACACTACTGTCTCATACATACATAACTCTACTGTCTCATACATACATTACACTACTGTCTCATACATACATAACACTACTGTCTCATACATACATAACACTACTGTCTCATACATACATAACACTATTGTCTCATACATACATAACACTATTGTCTCATACATACATAACACTACTGTCTCATACATACATAACTCTACTGTCTCATACATACATAACACTACTGTCTCATACATACATAACACTACTGTCTCATACATACATAACGCTTATTGTCTTAAACTTGTAATTTATTAATACTTTTAATACATTCTTTCATAGAAAATAACTTATGGATAGAAATTTCATCATTTTCTTATAACATTCTATAATAATTTTGATTTATAAATATGACCAAATGGGATTAGACGAAATGGGAAGTCCCCTGTAAACATAACATATAAGGCCAAAACCAAATTATAACTGGGGTTCTGGTAACCCTTCCTTCCCTATTGTTTTGCCTCTACCCTCAACAGACGTTGATTTTATGCAGTTACGGGCAATAAACCCTTATTTTGTCAAAATCCATCTTTCAGGAGATCAGCCGTAATAAGATTGAAAGATTGCCACCACATTTTGTTATTTAATAAAGACTGTTTTTAAAAGAAGGCATTACTCTGCCAGAGCTTTAACTTTAAAATCTTCTTGCAAAGTATTTAAATCTAAACATAAATATTCTCAATCACTTATCCAATACAGACAAGTTAACTGAATTCAGTCTGATTGTTTGAACAGAAATCAATACAAACTCGAGCAATGTAGACAATACGCTGTGACAGACAAGAATATATAGTAAAACTAATACAGCTCAAACTAGTTAATAGGAAGCAGTTTGGGGGATGAAAACAAAAGTGTTCCAAATGCTTAGGAATAAAGAACTTCGAAAAAAACCAGTCTTCTTGTCTGTCGTAGAGTGTCTCTTGCTAATTCTCTGCCATGGCATTGTAAAATCACATACTTTCGTGAGGCTAAAAATCACAAAATTTGTTGTTCTGCAGGGAGTATTTGAGAATTTAAAACTGTCTTCTGCACTTCAGTTTGTTTGTTTTAGTTCATGGGCATTTATTTTGCCAATTTATTGAATTTGTGAAAATAGTGAAAACTTTAGTTCAATGTGTTCATGTATAAATTTAAGATGAAGATAAATACTAACAAGATCCTGTAGAACATCATTGCGATCTGTGCCCGCTATGATCCATGTTGGTGCACCATCACTGGCTAAATGAGCAATAATACCGGCAGCAAAATAACTCACATCTATCTGTTCCGCTTGTAGTAAACGTCTGAAAGAATTGAAGCAAAACTAAATATGGTTTTAACTCCAATCTGGTTAACAGTATTTTAGTCATACGGCAAATACCCAGTCACATTATACTGACACAAGCAGTTACCTAGAACTAACTATGCCGAGTGTCAAACAAGGGAGATGTAATATATTATATACAAGTACCAGTTTAATGACTTTCATATACATGTACAGTAAAACCTTGTTTTACATCGATATAACAAGCATGCAGCCTATGTAGAACAAATTTCGCGGCAAATTTGCTCTATGTTGTATAATAATTTATCCCTTTAAGACAAGCATCATTATTACAAGCATCCGGTCTAGCTCATGCACAGGTGATGGTCTATTCAACAATTTTTGATAATTAGTTGCTTTATCTTGAGGTAATCATCCGAACCAAATTTCACACATCAGAAAAATATCAGATTTTATTTTGTTGCGGTCCGTATTTTTCACTCATCGTGATAATCCCATTTCATGACTATAGCGTAACCCCCAACACTTGAATCGGTTTCGATTTTTTCTATTTAATACATTAAAACAACACATGCTTTTCAGAACAAGTTCAATAGACAACAATTGGGAACTTCAACACATACGAGAACTAGAATTAAATGCACCACTGTTGCATTGTACATACAAACTCGCACAGACTTTTAATTATTGTAAGATAAACCAAGATAAATGTCAACAAAACACGTGTTGAAATTAATTATATTATTTACTCAACGTTTCGGCATGTTGCCTTCATCAGGAAATACATATAAATTAATACTGTTATATGGAACTCTGAGCGACTTTGAGTAACTGGTTATTTTTGTAAGATAAACGGACATACATGTAGAGTCTTAAATACGTAATCCGTTCATTATAAAACTGCAAGTAAAAATCAAGTCAAAATCCCTTCCTTTCCCGAATTTCATGAAAACCTGCAAATGTACATACAATTTCACGAGTACAATACTGAATAAGTGATGTCAATCAAATCTGCGATTTAATTCCATTCTTATCGAACAAATATCCAAACAATGCCGACTTTGTAAAGTAGAAATTTGTCAATTTAATCAACACTATGCGCTGATTTGCGAATTAATACCGTTATATGGAACTTTGAGTAACTGGTAATTTCGTTGATGTGCTGCTTGTTCGAAGTTATGTCGGTGGACCCCGCTTTGAATTGTCACGAGCGTTTTAACTGGAAACCACAGGGATATAACTCATTGAGTTAAAAAACATTCCGTAAATCAAAGATAATACAGTGCATGTTTTTTAATCAATGAGCTACATCCCTGTGCTTGAAGCTGGATTGACTTAGCATCCAGGGTTTATTTTATGATCAATTTGAAGAATGAGTTTGAAGTTTAAAGAGGTGATTTTGTGCATGGGTGTTTGTTCATACATGTACAATCTATCATGCGCTTAGGGTAATATAAACTATTTAGTTTTCCTATATACTCTATGCATAATTTGTACAGAATCAACAATTACTTGTCTCGGACAACGGGACAAGTGCTAATTTCGCAGACTGGAATAATAACTTTTTTGGACACACCTTGCATTAGGGACAACAAATAGGTGTATAGAAGAGAAAATAATGTACATACTTTGCCATCATGAGAAAATCTTCCCTCATTAATGACTGCCTAAATGATTTCACCTCCGCAATATTGTTCTGAAAATAACAACATTAGTTCCAAGGATAAAAACCATTCCTGGAAAAACATTAAACACAGCAGTACTCAATATAGATAATAATCATTCTATACAAATATATATAAATTAAACAAATTTCGTCCTAATGGTTAATTTCTGTCACGTAGTTGAAAAACAAAAACATTAAAATACATTTTTTCTGAAGATTGACGACAATCACCTTTTAAAACGTTTCAGACTATGCTCTAGATTAGTAAATTTTACCAGAAAATGTACAATAATTAGAATGTTTTTATGTAACCTAATACACAAACAAGCAATAAAGAAAATAATAATAATAGACAACACAGAAGCTGGATAGTTTGATTCTCATAAAACAGCTATACCGTTTAATGCATTGTATGCAAACTGACATCTCTGTAATAGAAATTTGTCATGTTGAAAAGATGAAAATAATTTTACAACAACACGTGTTACTTTTGTATGTTTAGATAAAAAAAGGTGCACCACATATCCTGATGAAGGCCCTTTAAGTAGGATCACATTTAATCATACTAAAAGGGCCTATATCACGGTACATGTTCTATCACAGATGGGTAAATCACCAAAGAATGTTACATACAACTGATATACATAGTAGAGGATTGAAGGGATGATAGATACTTACCAACAAACCGAGTATTTTAGTTTCAACTTGTACTCGTGATTCCACCTCCATATTGCTGACAACTTGTAATGTACTCATAAATAAATCCAGACCTCCTTCAGCCAGGAACACTTTACAAGTGGCAGGTGATTCATCTGTAATATCATCAATATTTTAATATTTCTAGATTTTAATATTTATTATGCTAAGGTTTGATCATCTGCCTCAGGAATTAGAGGTTGTACGTTCGATCTCATGCTGCAACATACCTAAGATCCTTGTTCAACACTTAATTAACAAGTCACTAAGAATTGCAAAGAATACAGAAGTCCCCTACCCGAAGCTATGTCCTTAAAATTATATTCTATGTTTCTGTTGCCCTAGCAACCACAATTTCTGGGAGAATCGAAAAAAATTTGAATGGACATAATCTCCTTATTGGCACCTAACCAAATACCACGTTTCATAAACATAGCTTGGAAACTAATTGGGTTATGGCAGGATCCAGATTTTTGGACATATTTTCACCCTTTCTGTCTCCATAGCAACCACAATTTTTGTCAGAATCATAATATTTGTAGACGTGCATTATCCCCTTATTGTCCCCTATCCACATACCAAGTTTCATAAACCTAGCTAGGAAACTGTTTGAGTTATGTCAGGTTCCAGATTTTTGCCTGAATAACGGACAGACGTTCTCACTGACTTGACATTGTGGGGTTTTCTTTTGTTCATCCTTAAGTTTGTAAAACCCAATAAGCAACATTTTGCACCCCGTAAGCAACAGAATGAATAGAATCTTAATAAAGCCTATTGTTCCACACCCAACAACGTCAAGTGGGTGAGACGGACGGAAGGACAGAGGGCAAACCTATAGTAGGGGAATAATAAGTAACAGGCAACGTTTGTGTCTCTGTATAAAGGTTTTTTTTCTCTAGAGAGGTTGCATTCTCTCCATACCCAAAAATAATGACTGATTGATTCAATTAAACGTTTGTCCAGACAATATCTGATACCTTAAGTAAAAGAAAATCAATATTTGCAGTATTTAGAATCAATATTCATCTATACAGCTGAACTTTCCTGATTGTGGGAAAGTCCTTAAGAAATAGGCATTATGCACAATCCAGTTATTATTAGACAGAGAAATAAGCCCTGTCTTAAAAATAAGGAGCCATTCTGTTCAAGGTGTCATCAGCAGACATGCGTACACATAAACTACGATTCAAACATAGTTTTTATTGTTAAAATACAGTTTATCGTACTTCAAATGATCATAACTTAATCAACACTTTGAATATTATCACCAAATAACTTTTATTTTCTGGGAAAAATCCCATTCCTCCTAGTGCAGCAACAAAATTATTCAAGAATAACGTTTCGATGCATCCTAAATATACAGATATTGCAAATATAACAGAAATGGAAAGGTTTAGAAAGGTCTAGTTATTGAGATTTACCTGTAAGATTCCACAATGCACTCAGAGTAAACTTCAATGTAATATCCACAGTATTATTTTCAATCTTCTGATGCACAAGTTGTAACATTTTCTTCATATAACGTGTTTTTGCACCAAGTTGAGATGTTTTCTGAGTAGATATCTACAGCAAACATGTAAAATACATGAACAATATTTTGCCATTACTACTTTATTTCCATCAACAATTCTTAACTGTTTTCATATTGAAATTTAGTACCCCAGTTTTTCTTTGATTTTTCCCCACCACCTGTGACCTAGTTTTTAACCCCAGATGACCCAGTTGAGAACTTGAGATAGATCTTACAAAGACAAACATTGTAACCAAGTTTTATTAAGATAAGGTAAACAATGTGGTATCTAGAGTGTTAACGAGGAGTTTTTCATTATAATAAACTTGACCAATTATTTACGATTTCCATGTTTTTAATATCATTATTATTAACAAGCTTTTCGTTTCTAGACAACCTGCAAACAAATAACACTATAACAAAACCTGTCAGCATCGAGCACCTATTTTATCTCTCATCAGATGATTCAGGCTCACAGAGAAGACTGGGCTTGCCCAACTGTGTTGCCTCTTAAAATAAAGTCATTGTTATTATAAGAGATGATTTTCAATGACATTCAACATGTTAACTGATTCACCAGTCCACAAAGACAGATCGTACAGGTGTGGTCTTTACAGTTTTCCCATGGGTGGACTTTACAGACAGTTTTCCCATAGGTGGGCCTACAGACAGTTTTCCCATGGGTTGGCTTTACAGACAGTTTTCCCATAGGTGGGGTAGTCTTTACAGACAGTTTTCCCATGGGTTGGCTTTACAGACAGTTTTCCCATGGGTGGGCTTTACAGACAGTTTTCCCATGGGTGGGCTTCACAGACAGTTTTACCATAGGTGGTATTTACAGACAGTTTTCCCATGGGTGGACTTTACAGACAGTTTTCCCATGGGTGGACTTTACAGACAGTTTTCCCATGGGTGGGCTTCACTGACAGTTTTCCCATGGGTGGACTTTACAGACAGTTTTCTCATGGGTTGGCTTTACAGACAGTTTTCCCATGGGTGGGCTTCACAGACAGTTTTACCATAGGTGGTATTTACAGACAGTTTTCCCATGGGTGGACTTTACAGACAGTTTTCCCATGGGTGGCCTTTACAGACAGTTTTCCCATGGGTGGTCTATACAGACAGTTTTCCCATAGGTGGGGTAGTCTTTACTGACAGTTTTCCCATGGGTGGGATGGTCTTTACGGACAGTTTTCCCATGGGTGGTATTAACAGACGATTACCCATGGGTGGTCTTTACAGACAGTTTCCCATGGGTGGTCTTCACAGACAGATTCCCATGGGTGGTCTTAACAGGTTTGACTATATTTACCTTAGCTGCGAGTATAGAACAGATTGCTACAGACAGGTTTGACTATAGTTACCTTAGCTTTGAGTAAAGAACAGATGGCTACAGACAGGTTTGACTATAGTTACCTTAGCTGTGAGTATAGAACAGATTGCTACAGACAGGTTTGACTATAGTTACCTTAGCTTTGAGTAAAGAACAGATTGCTACAGACAGGTTTGACTATAGTTACCTTAGCTTTGAGTAAATAACAGATTGCTACAGACAGGTTTGACTATATGTACCTTAGCTGTGAGTATATAACCGATTGCTACAGACAGGTTTGACTATAGTTACCTTAGCTGCGAGTAAAGAACAGATTGCTACAGACAGGTTTGACTATATGTACCTTAGCTGTGAGTATAGAACAGATTGCTACAGACAGGTTTGACTATAGTTACCTTAGCTGTGAGTAAAGAACAGATTGCTACAGACAGGATGGACTATATTTACCTTAGCTTTGAGTAAAGAACAGATTGCTACAGACAGGTTTGACTATATTTACCTTAGCTTTGAGTATAGAACAGATTGCTACAGACAGGTTTGACTATATTTACCTTAGCTGTGAGTAAAGAAAAGATTGCTACAGACAGGTTTGACTATATGTACCTTAGCTGTGAGTAAAGAAAAGATTGCTACAGACAGGTTTGACTATATGTACCTTAGCTGTGAGTAAAGAACAGATTGCTACAGACAGGTTTGACTATAGTTACCTTAGCTGTGAGTATAGAACAGATTGCTACAGACAGGTTTGACTATATTTACCTTAGCTTTGAGTATAGAACAGATTGCTACAGACAGGTTTGACTATATTTACCTTAGCTGTGAGTAAAGAAAAGATTGCTACAGACAGGTTTGACTATATGTACCTTAGCTGTGAGTAAAGAACAGATTGCTACAGACAGGATGGACTATATTTACCTTAGCTGTGAGTATAGAACAGATTGCTACAGACAGGTTTGACTATATTTACCTTAGCTTTGAGTATAGAACAGATTGCTACGATTGCTACAGACAGGGTAGACTATAGTTACCTTAGCTGCGAGTAAAGAACAGATTGCTACAGACAGGTTTGACTATATTTACCTTAACTGTGAGTATAGAACAGATTGCTACAGACAGGGTGGACTATATTTACCTTAACTGTGAGTATAGAACAGATTACTACAGACAGGTTTGACTATAGTTACCTTAGCTGCGAGTAAAGAACAGATTGCTACAGACAGGTTTGACTATAGTTACCTTAGCTGCGAGTAAAGAACAGATTGCTACAGACAGGTTTGACTATATGTACCTTAGCTGCGAGTAAAGAACAGATTGCTACAGACAGGTTTGACTATATTTACCTTAGCTGTGAGTATAGAACAGATTGCTACAGACAGGTTTGACTATATTTACCTTAGCTGTGAGTAGAGAACAGATTACTACAGACAGGTTTGACTATAGTTACCTTAGCTGCGAGTAAAGAACAGATTGCTACAGACAGGTTTGACTGTATTTACCTTAGCTGCGAGTATAGAACAGATTGCTACAGACATTCTGTTCATTGATTGGTCATCAAATAAACACAGACATTCCATCACTAGTTTAGCACATCGATATCGATCAAATTGCACATCTTGTAAAATCCTATCACTGCATAATGTCAGCAAAGCGTTCTTCTGCAACTGTAATACAAACAAAAAACATAGCATGTGCAATGAATATTCGGAAATTGGATTCCATTTAAATAAAGTTTGGCAAACATCTCTCCCATGTCAATAATGATTTAGTTAATGGACTCTTGAAAGCCATACTAATTTGTAGATTTAAAATTCTAGAATAGGTTTGCAATATTCATAAGTGATAGTTTAAACATATTTTATTACCCAAACAATGTCATACAAATATATCTATGAATCTTGGTCAACTGGTATGATCACACATATTTTTCTCAATGAAACTGGTTTCAGAGCATGCATACTCATTTTTCAATCCCCTTTCTTCAGTATGGATTTATATGTAGCACGACTACATCCAATTTTCATATTTAGGTTTCAATCTTAAAATGGCTGAAACAGAACACCTAGAGTGCAAACATTTTTTTATTTGGCTTAGTCCCTTAGTCTTTTTCCAAGATGACCCAGTTGCATATTTGGCCTAAACAAACATTGTGAATAACTTTCCTTAAATTAGTGAAATTGGTGCCAACGATGATGGAAATTGGGTGATCACAGCAGCTAATCATGAGCTAAACATTGACCCTTCTGTCAGACACCAGTGTAAATTGTTTTCGGGTTTTCCAAAATTATAGGGGTCAAAAGGTCAGCCTAAGGCCCAACTGGAACATACAAGTCTACCCACCTGTTGATGATTAGGGAAGTTTTCCATGGCAAGTAATGTTTGTTCAATGATTTCTTTCAGACAGCTCGGGTGAATTCTCTGTCCAAGTTCTGCTTTACACAGATTATATAAACACGCTGTAGCTGCCATTTGTACTCCTAGAGTACGAGGATGTAACTTCATCGCAGGAAGAACCAACTGTAAGAGGAAATGATTCAAATCGAAGGTGTTGATCAAACTGTGAAATATTTTTTCGATCTGAAGCATATCAATGATTAAGTTATATCGGAAGAAAAGTATCGACGACACATCGATATATCAGCACATAGAAATGAACCAGTAACAGATGCTTATGATGTTCTATTTTCTTGACGTATCTGTGCAACCTCTTTGTACAAATAAATGTTTAAATTGAATAAAACAAGAATGCCCTTTTAGGCCCTAGGTCGCTCACCTGTCGTAGTACATTGTAGTGCATGCAATCCCTGTGATTTGACCTAGTGACATAGTTCTAGTCCCCAGATGACCCAATATCACATGTGATCTAGATTTGTTGAGATGATCACTGTGACCAAGTTTCATAAAGATTAGGCTACAATGGAAACCTTTAGTTACTACACAAGGCTTTTCTATAATTTAACCTATTAACCTTGTATTTGACCCTAAATGAGCCGATATCGAACTTGACATTTTGTTGACATGATCATAGTGACCAAGTTTCAAAAGATAAGTCCAATATTGTGACCTCTAGTGACTACACAAGGTTTTTCTATGATTTGACCTTGTGACCTAGTTTTTGACCCCAGATGACCCAATATCGAACTTGACTTAGAATGTGTTGAGCTGATCTTTGTGACCAAGTTTCATAACAACTAGGCCAAATTTGTGACCTCTACTGTCTACAAAAGCAAATTGTTGACGGACGGATGAAGAATGATCACAAAAGCTCATTCTGTAACTTTGTGACAGGTAAGCTTAAAAGAAGATGCGGTTAAAATAAGAAGTATAATATTTACTCGTATGATATCTTCCCTTGGTATAAACATTTCCTGAGTAAGGCTGAATAATGTATATAATGATTTCTGCATATATAGGTGACGTGTTGTATAACGTTTTAACGATTCTGTGACTTGTTTCTCATTGGCCTCTCCTGTCACCTGAAATGTACAATCAGCACATACACATAACACCTCATTAAGGCCTGAAAAAATCATTTATTTCAAAAAACAAGACATGGAAATTCCATGAAAACCAGCTTTTTGTGGCAGCAAAGTCTAATTTTTTTTAGTAACAGTGATCTTGAAACTACAAACCCAACTTTCAGTCCCAAGCAAGGTTTTCATATAAGCAATTTATAAGCTACCTACACAGCATGTTTCATCATGATATCTCATTCCTAACTGAAGATATTAATCGGAAACCAAGTGTGTGTAGGTTAGAAAATCTTTATTTATATTGAATGAAGATGACTTCCCGTCAAAAAGTATAAACAAAATTTATGATTGCATAATTCTTAGGCTACGATACAGGAAACAAACAGAAATTAAAACCAAAGATAACTATTGCAATATACAAATGTTCAAATACAACATCCATGCAAGTATGAAAGCTTGTAGCAATTCATATTAATGCTAGAAAAAACGGTTAATTTGGGTTAACCAAAAATTTGGCCTAAATTTGGTCTAAGTCCAAAATTACGTCAGGGTGAAGGTCAAAATGGGGTAAGGTGATACAGGCATGTGGAGAGTGTTCATATACAACATCCATGCAAGTATGAAAGCTTTGTAGCAATTCATATAAATGCTAGAAGAAACGGTCAATTTGAGTTAATCATAAAGATTAGGTCAAAATTGTGACATCTTGTAACTACACAAGGTTTTTCTATGATTTGACCTAGTGACCTAGCTTTTTACCCTGGATGACCCAATATCGAACTTGACCTAGATGTTGTTGAGAAGATGATTGTGAACTAATTTCATAACGATAAGGTCAAAATTGTGACATTTAGTCACTTTGTGACAGGTGAGCTAAAAATGTTTAGATTAGTGGCAAAAAATAGGATAGGTACATGTACCAGTACCACAAAATCATTTTGTTTTGGCTTACCACAAGATGTAACTTACACAAACTGATGTACACTTACCACAAGATGTAACTACACAAACTGATGTACACTTACCACAAGATGTAACTACACAAACTGATGTACACTTACCACAAGATGTAACTACACAAACTGATGTACACTTACCACAAGATGTAACTTACACAAACTGATGTACACTTACCACAAGATGTAACTACACAAACTGATGTACACTTACCACAAGATGTAACTACACAAACTGATGTACACTTACCACAAGATGTAACTACACAAACTGATGTACACTTACCACAAGATGTAACTTACACAAACTGATGTACACTTACCACAAGATGTAACTACACAAACTGATGTACACTTACCACAAGATGTAACTTACACAAACTGGTGTACACTTACCACAAGATGTAACTACACAAACTGATGTACACTTACCACAAGATCCAACTTACACAAACTGATGTACACTTACCACAAGATCCAACTTACACAAACTGATGTACACTTACCACAAGATGTAACTACACAAACTGATGTACACTTACCACAAGATGTAACTACACAAACTGATGTACACTTACCACAAGATGTAACTACACAAACTGATGTACACTTACCACAAGATCCAACTTACACAAACTGATGTACACTTACCACAAGATCCAACTTACACAAACTGATGTACACTTACCACAAGATGTAACTACACAAACTGATGTACACTTACCACAAGATGTAACTACACAAACTGATGTACACTTACCACAAGATGTAACTTACACAAACTGATGTACACTTACCACAAGATGTAACTACACAAACTGATGTACACTTACCACAAGATCCAACTTACACAAACTGATGTACACTTACCACAAGATCCAACTTACACAAACTGATGTACACTTACCACAAGATGTAACTACACAAACTGATGTACACTTACCACAAGATGTAACTACACAAACTGATGTACACTTACCACAAGATGTAACTACACAAACTGATGTACACTTACCACAAGATGTAACTACACAAACTGATGTACACTTACCACAAGATGTAACTACACAAACTGATGTACACTTACCACAAGATGTAACTACACAAACTGATGTACACTTACCACAAGATGTAACTACACAAACTGATGTACACTTACCACAAGATGTAACTTACACAAACTGATGTACACTTACCACAAGATGTAACTACACAAACTGATGTACACTTACCACAAGATGTAACTACACAAACTGATGTACACTTACCACAAGATGTAACTACACAAACTGATGTACACTTACCACAAGATGTAACTACACAAACTGATGTACACTTACCACAAGATGTAACTACACAAACTGATGTACACTTACCACAAGATGTAACTACACAAACTGATGTACACTTACCACAAGATGTAACTACACAAACTGATGTACACTTACCACAAGATCCAACTTACACAAACTGATGTACACTTACCACAAGATCGGTCTTGAATTCAGGACAATCTGCTTCCTTAAACATGGGGAACATACATGTCTGTGTCAGTGATAACCCCAGAAACCTCAATCGATGTGTTTTCATGAACTCACTGAAAATAGATTTGTTGATTAGACAGAAATTCATATTCGAATATATTCGAATATTCGGTTTCTGATGTCAATGTATTTGTTCATTTTCTTATATCCATACTGAACTAAAGTTCGATATTTATTCTTATGTGAAGTTACGGTGTTTGTTGACTCCATATTGTTATTTGAACCGTTGATATACACTTAACGATGTTGTGACAGTAATAAATTCGTGTTTTGCATAATAAATCCTCTTATTTCTTTTCTTGGTCGGTTTGTGAATAGATTTTTGATAAAAAAAATATGTCATTGTTGTGTTGTTGTTCCTAGCAGAGATGGTATAAGTATTTACGACTACATTTGTGTAAATCGTTGTCATCATCCAACGTGTGCTCCTTCACACTGTTTGTGAGTTATTAGTATGAATGAAATGTTTTCTCCCTGATCATTAATGTTGGATCATTAAGTAAATAGAATTAAGAAGAAGGTTCTTATGCAACCCCATTCAGCCCCCAACAGGCCAATCAAGCTGAACAATAGATCCATCACACCTTATTCAAACTGCTATTCATTTAGTAGACAGGTCCTGGAGTCTTATCAACACATTTACCAATATAACAACAACTTTATACATCTATGCTTATCCTACAGTGGATGATGACCCCTAAGTTTTATCTTTTATTGGATAATTAAAAGAATCCCACACACTTGTCAGTAAATGTTTAGTTTGTGAAATCTGGGTCACGCGACGCTTGAATACAGACGAAATGCAAGCGTTTCGGGTGTCTGAAATGCAATCGTTTTTACGAGAGTATTTTGGGGACGTGTCATACTGTTTATTCAGATTTTATATGGTTGTATTAATTAACAAATCGATGTTTAATTATGGCAACAAAATGTCAACTAGGGACATGATTAAATTACAATTTTATGGCATTTAACTGCGTACAGCTCATACTAAGAGAATAATTAAAGTGTTTCCATTTTTCAGTGAAAATGACAGAAATCTGATTTTTTTTTAATATTCGAATACTGAATTTGGATTCGAATATTCATTCAGTTTCCCAATATTCGAATATTCGGTCCCATCCCTAAAACAAGACTGCGTTCAATAAATGCTTATGCCCCCTGTGGAAGCCTTGTCCATAAATAAGTCTAAGTCCAAAATTAGGTCAAGGTGAAGGTCAAAATGGGGTCAGGTGATACAGGCGCGTGGAGAGTGTTCATATACAACATCCATGCAAGTATGAAACCTTTGTAGCAAGCCATATCAATGCTAGAAGAAACGGTCAATTTGGGTTAACCAGGACGGACGAACGAACGGACGAACAGACGGACGAACGGACAGGTGAATCACTATATGCCTCCCGATCTATCGATAAGGGGGCATAAAAAATACATGTAAAGTACAACCATGTGAGGAATTTAAAGGGACTTCCTAACATATTTATGATATTGGTGTATTGCAAAAATAAAATTGTCAAATTTTCGCGTAATTTTGGTATAGTTGCCAGTATAAGTTAACCAGACTGACATCTAAAATAACTTGAGAAACTTCAGCATTTTGTAGTTATTTAGCATCTTAAAATTTGTTCACATTAGATGAAAATGAATCGAACAACGAACCAAATACGTCACTGACGTTTACGCTGTAGTTTGTTGATGTTACAGTTTGATTACATAATTCACAAAGCATGTTGGAAGGAAACTTAACATTTTTTTCAAGAAAAAAATACTCAAGTGGGCAAATCGAGAATTTAAAATTGCTTATTTGCACCAAATCTTTCATAAAGCAACCGTCAGTGGCTTTCTTTTACATCAATAATTGGTTAGGTTGAAAATCACGATATACAAAAATTTTAGCCCAATCTGTGAGGCAGCACCTTTAAGTCATAATTTTGAGGTCAAAATGAGGAATTTAGGAACAATCAGGGCCAAAAGGTCAAATCATGGGTCTAATGAATTCCCTGGTTGCTTAACAAGTTAAGTATATACAGTTTGAGGCATCTACCTGTTTCTGGCATGATGGCATCTACCTGTTTGAGGCATCTACCTGTTTGTGGCATCTACTGTATACTAGAACATTGATCATCATTTGGCCAGAACAGAAGAACATGTTTGATCCCTTATTGAGTTAACTACTATTGTTAATCATAGCATGTTTGCAGCCAAATGCAGAACAAACTAGAAAGATTTGTGACACAAAATCATGTCTCATCACAAAGAGCCATAACTTAAACAAACAGCAATATTCATCCAACCTAAAGTTCCTGACAATAATACTTCTAGGCTTGGTACCAACAATTTGTGTGAAGTTTCATTGAAATCCGACCAGTTGCTAAGGAGTATACATGTTCAAGCACGTACATGTGACATCCATCCATCCAGCACAAAATTATATATGGGAGACATAACTACACAAGTATCTTAGCTTTTATTGTGATAAGCGCCATGTTAAAAAATATCAGTCAAATGTTGACCTATAAACCAGTTTTCCTGGAATTATTCATACCACCAAGGAAATTAACAGACAAATACTTGACAAGCTCTTTTAAAGCCGTGGTGATAACTGCACATTGTCATAAGGGGAAACTTGAAATGACAGTCGGATGTTTTATAAGAACAATGACAACACACTTCAAACACATTATACTCAGTTACAAGTCTTCAGAAAACTTGTATGTACAGAGCACACCAATCCTATATAAACTAAAGTCAATATTCTCCTACACAAGGAGATACTCAAGTCTAAAAAGCTCCTGGCAATCTAATATAAATGACAAAGACAGAACGCTCCAAACCAATTACAGATGAAATTAAATACAGTACAACCTGTGTTTAAGACCACTTGCGTACAAAGGCCACTGTTACTACAAACCCTGTCTGTCAAGAATATACCATTTTATCTTTTATCCATTTTTAATGGTATGCATACATGTACCCGTTCAAAGAGACCATCTGTCAACAAAGACCACAACCTTTTCTCTGTTCCCATGTCTTTAATACAGACAGATTCGACAATTTTACTAAGTCTCCATAATGATGCTTTTACTTAAAATCTAATAAGTGTAATTACCGGTAAACTGAGTAAAATATAATTATATACATAGGGTGATCAAAAAGAAAATAGACAAACGCTGTAAAATGACTTGAAATGAATACTGATATACACAAGAAAAGTTGTACGCCTATTACAAAATATATCCTCTCTGTGTCTGCTGAGTTTCAAAAATATTCATGTATTATTTGTAGAGATATCAGCAGTTTTGCAACCTTCTGTACAGCAACCTGTCATGCACAATTGACGTCAAAATGTAAACTCAACAAGAATCTGCTAGTAGTTCTAACAAGAAATTCTTGTCAACAAAATATCATCACAATTCTTTAATGAAGGCAATAGAAAAAGATACACTGGAATAAAGAGAAATATTGATCACAGAGTCATATTCATGTACTAGAAAGTAAATGACATGAACCCCTCATTATAAGGCAATGTAACACATAACAGAGATTTCACGAACATGTGTTTTCTGTGCATTGTGCTTTCTGATGCCATTTTCAGTCCAAGGACCAGCATTTATGTAAAAGGACTGGGCTGATACGTGCATGGCACAGTGGTGGACCGTGGAGTGAATATGGATCGAGAGCTCCCTGATTGGATTCTTGGCTTGGAAACATGAAAAGCTTTTCTGTAACGCTTTTCAGTATTTCCCACCCAACTCTACTAGTACTTGAGATAAACTGGTTGGTAACCCATAGTTAGTCTCACATGTATTAGTGCTGTCCACTGCAACTTCTGCAAGTGCATGTTAAAGAACCAAGGAGGTTTTTTTTAAAAGAACTCTCTTCCCTCTCAAAGTAGAAGGTCATTGGCCAAACTGACAGGGAAAAAACTGAATGACCACTCACTTATGACTGTCTCAGTTGAATGCAAACAAACAACAACTGTCACCACATGTACAAGTGTGTATCTGTGGGATCGGGAGACGTCCATTTACTCTATTACAGCATATCAAGGCAAATTAATATTATTGAAAATCAATGTATTGAAAATCCCAAACTTTTGTCTAGGGTGAGTGCACTTGCAGGATTCCCAGAAAATAACGAGACAACAATTTATTTAAAACTAGGAAAGATCAATTAATACACATGTAAAATTATATTGCAATAACATAAATACTTTGAGAGATATTTGGCTTAGAATTAGGAGAGGCATTTTTAAAGGACTTGAGTATATGACTCATTCGTTTAAATAGTGATTAAAAATCCTGAAACTGAAAAGTCATTTTTTCTTCCTCTTGATAGATACTTTGGCTGAATAAAGTTAAAATCCAGGACAAAAGTATCAATATTACCCCTGAGATTCAGCAGCCCTGTACTATTGAAAGAAAATAGTTAGTTATAAACTTACAGCAAAATTTCCTGCGTAGCTCCATCTTTGCCCGAAATATCTAGTGACGTTAATTGAGGTAGACAGGATGTCCGTGACAATAAATCTGTTATCTTGAACTTTGGTAACGGACTAGTAGTGAGTATAGTTTGCACTGTGGAGTCGTCGGAAACATCGAGATGTACAAGCTTCGTGAGTTCACATAATACCGGCACCATATCGCAACTCTGAGCAGCACGTAATGAATACATTGATAAATATTTCAGTCTGTCTTTACATTTTCTCAGAGCATAAATATCATCTATTAATGTGTCTGAGATATCAAGATTTTCAAGCTTAGGTAAGTCCTCGGCAATTATTTCAAGCCCATGCTTATTGAATTGAGTACGACTAACATTCAAACTAACCAAGCTTCGTAGCTTTGATAAGGATACCATTACACAAAACTTTGTGGTACTGTTCATGAATGTACTGTTGCTGACATTGAGTGAGCGTAGATTGGTTAAGGTCCATTCTCCTAGACAGCCAATCACGTCATTTATTGTTACACTCTTCAGTCCCGTTATTTCAAGGTCAGAGATTTTGTGCTGTTTCAATGTGCGTAAACCTTTGGTACTTAACTGAGCATTTCGTATACAGACTTGTCGTAAGTTCATCACATTTGGATCAAACAACATAAGAGTTTCATCATTGAGTTTGCCCTTCTCACACAATTTTTCCAGCAGAGTCTCAGACAAATGGTGCTGGAAATAAATGTCTGGGTCCTTGAACATAAGCCTGGGCTCGCCAAGCTCGGTGATCCCGGCCTCGCATAGCTCACTAAGATTATCACATATGAAGTCTATGCAGCAATTATGCAGGCTAACTGGTGTGTCGTACATGGCTTCAAACTGGTGTACCGTATTAATCACCTCCTTCATTCATACCATATACACACATCTACAAATATAAACATATATATTTCATGTATAAACTAATAAACTAGAGCAAACACTGTATATGCTCCCCCCATACCACTTTGTCAGACAACTTTTTTTTAAATTCAAGCAAGCTGCCAGCCACCCATTTTAAATGTTGAATTGACTGCTTCATTCTCAGCTATACTATATCTTACAAAACAATTGTCACTTTTGTAACTTTCATTTACACATACACTATAGGGGACTTTGTTCACTTGAAGAATGGAATCAATGTTACCAGTAAATCATAATTTCACAGCATATCACTCAAGTATTCCAAAAAACCCAATACACAATGCATATTGGCACATCTTTAAGTTTCACCCCAGAAATTTTCCAGAAATATTTCTATAAAGCACAATTTCAGAATCATAAACAAGAAACAATGATATAACAGAACGGTAACTTGGTCACATGGCACACAATGTCATATCATACACCTAGGAACGTATACCAATACCATGTTTGGTTAAATATTGAATCAACCACTCTGATGTTTATATGTATACCAGAAACCCAATACATGTGCATGCCTAATCCATTCCAGCAGAACCTTACATCCACAATCTGAACACATTGGAAACTAATCATCGATAAACAATATTTTGTGTTGTTTACTTTCAGTCAATATTGCATGTTTCACATGCCCAAATTTAACAGTCCCAGTTTCATCAATGGTTATGAAAGCAGGGAGTTGAAACTTTAAGAACAAACCTGTTTTGCCTGTCTTTCTATCCTTTGATTATTATATAAAGAAATTAATAATGTTTCTACAGTCAATTATCCATTTTTCACAGTTCCCTGAATTAATGGACTGAAATTCACCTATTGTTAAGAAAGGGCTAAGGGTTGAAGCCCCAATCTATGTTTTAATCAGTTTTGTCCCTCCTATCCCTAATTTTAGAACGAGGAATCAAAACTGGTTAATGCTATAACAGCATTTGCCAAGCAAACCCTGTTAAAAAAGCAACCTTCTGTTCCTGAGACAGAGTCCTGAGTCTTACCACATGGCCACTGAGGACAGTTTACCCTTAACAAAAGCCATTAGGCCGAACTTAAAATATTCTTGGTTTCCCCATCCCGACCCTAGCAGATTTAGAATGGGTAGGTAGGGTTAAATTTTGTTTGGAACCGTTTCAGTATGATAGTTATTGGTTAAGACATACAAATAATATAATTTAGAATTAACTTTAAGGTGAACACCAACAGTCTTAAATTTAATGGTAAGAAAGAAGTCAGTAAACAAAAATTAACATTTTCACTTCCAATTTTTAATAAAAAAAATATTATTTCAATTTGGGCAATAAAATATTTTGGGTAGGGCCCTTTTTAGTTGGGTAGGTAGGGGATGGGGAAACAAACAATATTTTATTTTAGGCCTTAAGGTTTCCACAGTCAATAATGCATCTATGGTTGATCCCTATAATCAGCCCAAAAGAGTGAGACCCTGAGTGGTTAAGGACTGAAAGTTGAAACCCTTTTTTATAAAGAAACAAATCAGTTTGGTCTCCCTTTCTATTCCTTTACTTAGGCTAAGTTTAAAGTTACATGTAGCTAGCCATCAAATGTTTCTACATGCATTTATTTATTTCTGTTGCCTTGGCAATTCATTGATTTTGTTTTAACTTCAACATTTTCTTCAAAGCTTTGTTAATTAAGTTGCTACAAACAAGACCAGTATCATAAAAAAAATCCATTAAAAGAATCAATACTATTCACACTTTCACTTGGTTAATTATGTGTCACAATTACTTTTAAAATAATTATAAAGTAAAACATAAATTTTTAATATGGAGATTTATAAAAATTCTGCCTAACCAACTCACAAATTAAAGGATTAACCATCTTTACTTTTAACTGATTAGACATATTATAAACATCTCAAAAAATGATTGCCAAACCAGGGGTTTCAATTAACTCCAGAATTGACTCTTGGATCCCTGCAATGTCCAAAGTCACAGTTCCACCCTCAGTATCTGACGCAACAGTCACTGAATAGTCAATTTCTCTTCAGTTTGGAAATTAAATTGTAAACAAATAAAATCCCCTTTTCAGTCAAGTTTTTCTAGTCTGTTCTCTCACGAAATGCTTGAGTCGATAGACGATGCTTACGCTAAACCATTAATTTTTTAGAAACTAACAAAAGTGGCTATTGGACTAATTGCAAATGTTTCTTTGCCTTTGACAGACAGTTGGCTGTTGAAATAAATAAAATATACCAGATTTATATAGTGCCCTTTTCATGCAAACGCACGTTCAAAGGCACTTTACATTATTGTGTTGCAGCCACAAGGGCGCAGGTGCATCCTCTACCAGTGCTGATACAGCATGATCTGACCAGAGGAACAGACTGAGAGAAAGCACCTGAAGAGAGAGAGAGACATTAGATACAGGAATATCCGGCGCTGCAGAAGTGTGCCTAGCTCTTATTTCGAATAGACAGCCTGGTTCTTTAATCTGCCCGGTGTATAGCACCGATACACAGCTTCCTGGCACTTCCAGATACTTTGCAGACCATACGGCCAGATATAGCGGGAAATATTATAAATATTTCAGAAATATCAAGTTCCGATGCCAGGGATTGAACCCACGACCTCTGGATTGACAGTCCAGCACGTTACCACTGAGCTAATTCCGCTTACCATTTCTAGTTACCAGGTAACTGCACTGTTTCTTTGGTAACTTGGATGTAACACTGGCATTTCAATGGTAACTGCTATATATAACATGTCCAAGATTTCGTTGAGATGATCATTGTGACCAAGATTCATACAGATTATGTCAAAATTGTGACCTCTAGTGACTACACGTTTTTCTATAATTTGACCTAGTGACCTAGTTTTTTACCCCAAATGACCCAATATCAAAGTTGACCTAGATTTTGTTGAAATAATCTTTGTGACCAAGTTTCATAAAGATTAGGCCAAATTGTGGCCTCTAGCGACTACACATGGTTTTTCTATGATTTGACCTAGTGACATAGTTTTTGACTATCATCAAGATATGGATTATTGATTTTATCTGGATGGCAGGAAATATACGTTGGATATTGTCTTAAAACTAGTGATCTTATATTTGAGATTACTTATTCAATTTTCGTACAATTTACAAGTATCTTATATCTGTGAAAAGCTCTTTAAATTCATATTTTGATTATGTAAAAAATACTTTTCTAATCTGATGTTCCTCGTTTTAACAACTATTTAAACTTGACATATGTTGGTGGTGAACCAGATGATTTAATAATTTTGGTAATTAAATACATTATAATGGGTGTGTTTGAACTGTAAAAATATTAAACAGATTGCATTTCTAAAATATGAAAGTCAATCGCTTTCCATGGATATAAATATATTGAAATTCGGCCAAAAAATGAAAAAGTTATTTAGAAAACAAAATTCCGGTTCCTCTGTTTATAAATGCAGGCCCCTTTCTGCCATCCAAATCCGGACGACCACCAATCCGGACAGACTCAAAAATGCTTTATTGCGGCCATTAATTTTGATCATCTGTTGTCAATCAATTAGACGCTTTGTTTTCGTCAACACTTCGAAGTAGCAACGATTAAAGTTAAATATTTTACAAGAAATGTCGCATTTATTTTCGTCTGAACTCGCGAAGCTTGTTTACATTACGGGGGAATTCGAAAATCGCATAACTGCGCATGCGCAATACTTCTGCGCAGCTCCGAAATGTAAACTACGGTCGAGGTTAAAGCAGATGCGATGTTTTGTTAACAGTTAAAACAAGACTGCGTTCAATAAACGCTTATGCCCCCGTGGAAGCCTAGTCCATGAAAATGCCAATCAGGGGCCATGATTCTGTTAAAATGTTAAATAGGGCTACATGGATAAAGGACAAGGTTCATTTATGGCTAAATTTGGCCCTGAGTTTTATCGAAAAATTGAAATGCATCTTCCTATAAATCTGTCCTATGTTTCTAATAACCTAACATTGTCTTTCAAAAGATTAAGCATACTTTTCCAAATTTCCCTTGTAATATGTCGACAAATCTACTTGAAATAGGTTAAGTTTACCAAAAAATGTCATTTTTAGCCATTTTCATGGCTTTTTAAGGCGTAAAACCTTCCCAAAAACCACGATGGCACTCTTGCAGAACTTGCAGAACACTGGTTATGTGAGAATATAAAAGTGTCGCAAGAGTGCCATCGTGGTTTTTGGGAAGGATTTACGTCGTTAATAGTCGTGAAAATGGCCAAAAATGACATGTTGGGCTAAACATGACATATACGTCATATTCTTGGCAGTTTTGTCAACAAATTACAAGGGAAATTTGGATATCTATGCTTATTTTTTACACAGGAAATGTTAAGTTATTTGAATTAAAACTTATAGGAACATGTATTTTTATTTTTTGAAAAATCACAGGGCCAAATTAAGCCATTAGTGAACCTTGTCCTTTGTCTGTGTTAGGGGCTTTTGATAGTAAACAAGTATGTCAAGTTTGAAGACAACGCCTTGATGTCAAAAATTAGGTCAATGTGACGGTCAAAATGAGGTTAGGTGATACAGGCGTGTGGAGAGTGTTCATATACAACATCCATGCAAGTATTAAAGCTTTGTAGCAAGCCATAATGATGCTAGAAGAAACGGTCAATTTGGGTAAACCAAGAATTTGGCCCTTCAATAAGTCTAAGTCCAAAATAAGGTCAAAGTGAAGGTCAAAATGGGGTCAGGTGATACAGGCGTGTGGAGAGTGTTCATATACAACATCCATGCAAGTATGAAAGCTTTGTAGCAAGCCATAATGTTGCTAGAAGAAACGGTCAATTTAGGTTAACCAAGAATTTGGCCCTTCAATAAGTCTAAGTCCAAAATAAGGTCAAGGTGAAGGTCAAAATGGGGTCAGGTGATACAGGCGTGTGGAGAGTGTTCATATACAACATCCATGCAAGTATGGAAGCTTTGTAGCAATACATAATGATGCTAGAAGAAACGGTCAATTTGGGTTAACCGGACGGACAAACGGACGGATAGGTGAATCACTATATGCCTCCTGATCTATCGATACGGTGGCATAAAAAGCCGAAAATATTGGGGACAAGAACAAAGTATATTGTTATATTGGATATCTTCCAAGGGGCATAACTGTGTGAATTATCAGCGAACCGGAACGTGCCGACGATTATGCGCATCTCCACTTGGTAGTGAAGCTTAGCCATGAAGTTTTGTAAAAATCGGAGCAGTGGTTCTTGAGAAATAGCCTGGACAAGAATTTAGTATACAGTTATAGTGCGATCTTCCAAGGAGCATAACTGTGTGAATAATCAGCGAACCCGAAGGTGCTGACGATATGCACATCTCCACTTGGTAGTGAAGCTATCCATGAAGTTTTGTTAAAATCTGAGCAGTGGTTCTTGAGAAATAGCCCGGACAATTATTTAGTATATAGTTATAGTGCGATCTTCCAAGGGGCATAACTGTGTGAATTATCAGCAACCGGAACGTGCACACTATATGCCCATCTCCACTTGGTAGCGAAGCTATCCATGAAGTTTTGTTAAAATCTGAGCAGTGGTTCTTGAGAAATAGCGCGGACAAGAATTTATAGTGCAAATCTTCAAAGGGGCATAACTGTGTAAATAATCAGCGAATCTGAACGTCCTGACGATATGCGCATCTCCACTTGATAGTGAAGCTATCCATGAAGTTTTGTTAAAATCTGAGCAGTGGTTCTTGAGAAATAGCCCGGACAAGAATTGGACGGACGATCGAACGGACGGACGAACGGACAGGTGAATCACTATATGCCTTCCGATTTATCGATACGGGGGCACAAAAAGAAAATGTACATCTACTCTACATCTACATGGTACGTCGACGCGGTCACACTTGACCATTTAGCGACGGGTGGTTTCTGAATAAAGAAAAAGTTGTGAAATAGATAGGAAAGTAAGAAGAAAAGTGGGATAGATCAAAGATAAGAGTAAATGTATGATAGTGTTGGGCAGCTGCGTTTTCGTCTTCCCAGACCTCTCCGGTTATGGTAGCCACGGCCGATACAGCCCAGGGAGTCATCGATTTACTTGCAGCTGGCCCGGGCCTAATTAGATATGAAGGGTAGACAATCCCCGCTTGAAAGATACCAACTCAGGGGCCTCTGCGATTTGTGCAGGCAGTTTGTTCCAAGATGATGTTGTTCTTGGAAAGAACGAGTTGTTATAGTAGGATGAGTTGGCTGAAGGTTGGCGGTATTTCTTTGAATGGGATGATCTGGTATTAGTAGATGATGTAGCTGGAGAGAGATGCTGGTCTACAGGGATGTCCACCAGGTTGTTGACAATCTTGTAGAATAGGGTCAACTGTGCCTTCTTCCTTCTACTCTCCAGTGTCTCCCAATTCAGATGGCTTAGCATGTCAATGACGCTGCGGGTGTTATGGTAGCGGTTAGTTGCATACCTTGCAGCTCTCCTTTGCACCATCTCTATCTGGTTGATGTGGCTCTTTGTATAGGGATTCCATAATGTGGCACAGTACTCGAGCTGGGGTCTTACAAGCGAGAAGTAGGCGTTAGACTTTACTGCATCATTTGATATCAGTAGGTTTCGGCGCCGGAACCCAAGTGTACTGTTGGCCTTCTTCATGGTCTTATCAATATGTGCATTCCAGCTTAGATTACCAGTCATGTTGACTCCAAGGTACTTGGACACACTGTCTGTGGCTAGAGTGTGATCCTTCAGTGTGTAGCTTGACATGATATGGCTTCTCTTTCTGTGGACCCTTAAGATGCTGCACTTTTCTGGGTGGAAGGACATACCCCATTTCTTCTCCCACTCGGCTAGTTTATTCAGGTCCTCCTGTAGGATGTGGGTGTCTGCAGTGGAGTCTTCTTGCCGATACACAACACAGTCATCTGCGTAAAGTCTATTCTTTGATGAAACTTGTTTGGGGAGGTCATTTATGAATGCCAGGAACAGGATAGGGCCTAGGACACTGCCCTGGGGCACACCACTGACCACTGGCGCTGTGTCGGACGTTGCCCCATCTACAACCACTCTCTGTGTTCTGTTTCCGAGGAAAGACCTGATCCATCCCAGTGCATTTCCCGGATCCCGTAGTGGTCCAACTTTGCAAGTAGGCGCTTGTGTGGGACTTTGTCAAAGGCCTTTGAGAATTCTAAGATTGCAAGGTCATGCTGTTTTCCTTTGTCAATACCTGACATCAATTCGTCTACCAGGGTGATCAGCTGAGTCTCACAACTTCTCCTCCTCCTGAAACCATGCTGGCTGTCAGTCAAGATGCTATGTTCATCAAAGTGTCTCATCATGTTGCTAATGATGATGTGTTCCATGGTCTTACAGGATATGCAGGTAAGCGACGCTGGTCGGTAGTTACTAGCCTTGAAGCGATCTCCCTTCTTGAATATTGCCGAGACGTTTGCAGTTTTCCACACATCTGGTATTTCGTTGTTGATTAGGCATTTATTGTAGATTAGCGTAAGGTATGGTGCACATTGTTCGACACATTCTTTTAGGATTCTTGCTGGCAGCATGTCAGGTCCAGTAGCTTTGTTCGGATTGAGTTGTTTGAGTAACTTGATGACTCCTAGGAGATCGACTTGTATGTCTGGCATTGTTGGATATGGGTTACCTTAGCTATAGCTTTAGTAAATACGTGCCGAGTTTCAAAACATCGTACAACGTCATTTTGTATCAAAATGCCTGCTATGAAAAGTCAGGGCTCACGCTGTCAATCGACATTATCGCCATTTGCGATAATTTTATCAAAGTGGCGATTATTATTTCAATTTCTATAACTTCTTATTTTATCTATCAGCTACGTATCGAGTGTCACAAATTTTCAAGTTCACACTTTAAACTGGACCCATAATTATAATCTTCATTGTTAATTACTGTTAGCCCCAGGACATGTCACTAATCCTATTAGAGGTCTAATTACTGACAAATTGTTGTGATAACATCTTTTAATTCCCCATTTAATTGGTGTAATCAACTGTCAACAACGTTCGTGGAACAGGTCTAAAATACTGACAAACATGTCTAAAATACTGACGAATCCGGGATGTGGGATGCAGACAAGATTGATTGCAATTTAGGGGTAATTATAGTTAATAATAGGTGATTTGATTTATTATCTATCGACTAATGACTGCCATGACTAAAAAATTAACATACTATTCAATAAAACTTATTTTTACGAGCTGCTTGAAAAACATAAGTTGACTAGTATTCGGACATGCAAAATTCGAATATTCGTAATTTGTAAAATATTGCTTATTTTTTAAAAAAACTTTAAATAAAATTATCCATTTTAAAAGGTTGAAATCCTGCATTCAAGCATTCATGAGGCTTCAGCTTTTGCTTGAGGTACAAGTCTTGGTCAAAAGAAAGGTTTTATCATGACATATTAACAATCAATTCATATCCTTTTCCACGGATATACACAGAACGGATAAGCAGGTCTAAAAATAGCCTAATTATGACCTGACTACCCATAATGCATTGCGCGCTTCGGTAAGCACGATAATTGTGAACATGGCTTATCCAAAAGAAATCTTTTTTTCGTGTCAAAACCACAAAACTAAGTGGTTTGATCATTTTCAACAAATAGAGGACACCCCAAAGATCACAAAAAATATTGATTTATAAGAAAAACAGTCGCAAATAAGTTTCCTTAGGGATTTAAAAAAGTAAATATCGGAAGAAATCCAAACCCGTCGATTGAAAATTTATCGATCAGGATAGGTCACAGAAAATGTGGTCTATGTCACAATTGACAGATGAATCGTCCAGACTATCTATTTAAAAACGTTCCAAACACACAACGGAACAAATAAACACCCATCTTTGATTATTTAGACGAAGAGTTGCTTTAAATGAAAACAAATATCTCATTGACAAATCAGGCTGAATTGGTGAAATAATCCAAGATGGCGGCGGCTAGCGGGAAAAATAGCGCCAACTTGAGAATCTCGTCAAGTCTCGCTAAGTCTCGTACAAGTAAGCCGATCGCGATATTTCATTCCAATATGACGGCCTATATAGGAAAATAGTGGGAGTTGAATGAGTTGCCATTCCGTCTAATGTATTTCCGTGCCTTTTCTTATATTTATAAAAGCACTGCAGCTGCTTTATATCGATATCTTGCTGATATATTGGCCATCTTCTAGCTTTTAGAAGATAATGGTTATCAAGAAATTGAATTGATTCCACTCTATTGTTACCTATTTTTCAACCACACAGCCTTGTCATGTGTTTATATGTACTCATTTTTGCACCTCATACCACATGTACTATGTGCTGAGAGTATCAAATAAACTGTAAACTGTCAAAGAAATGACAATTTGATTGACCAAGCTGTTAGACTGTCTGTGTCATGTAAATGGCACTGTACTTATCAAGAGCAGGTGCATAGCTTTCTATAGGCATATGCCTGCACAATTATTGATTTACCCCAGGTATGAAAAAAATGCACCCACCCTGGCACCCTAGTACAATGGAGCCTATTTGTATTAAGACATTTCTTAATTAAGCCACACATATTCATTTTGATCAGATATGGCCCGACTATGATTCATAAAAAGCCTTATGTACCATGCATTAAGTTCGAGTCACCATGCGTAGATTATAAGTTGGGCAAAAATAAATGGCTATTATTTTAAAATGGCCAGTGTGAGCCCTGAAAAGTGAACGTTTAAAATTGTACCGCTACTGTAAGTTTCGATCGATATTTTTCCATTATTCACTAGTCCCATAAATAAGACTCTACGTACGTTCCACAGTACTATAGAGTCTCATAGTTTTGAACTTAGCTGTCTTTAGCAAAATTTTATTTCCGAATTGAACGACTTATTCGGGATTAAACAGTTGAATCGACCACAGTAAAGCTTATTTCAATCATAAAGTACAAAAAACAGCGTTAAGCAAACCTTTACACGGCCAATATTAGATGAAATGTTTGTCTGACATCTTTCGCGATTCACTTCCATTTTAAAAACGAAAGTTACCTACAGATGACAAATTCGTCGTAGACGAAATAATTATTTGGAGTAGGCGTTCTTGACCGACTATAATGTAGGCCTATTTTTAGTCCGGATTCCGGGTTTTAGTTATAGCCATTTTTCGTCTAATAAAAATTCGTAAAAATGTCAGAACAACAACATTCGGAATACATCGGCTCTGTTCGACCGCTTCAAATGGCGTAAATAAGGACATTTCAGTTAATTTGGAAGTGAAATGAAACAGGAATAATTTATGTATCAATGAGGTTAGTGTTCTTGCAATCATTCGTTTTCAATGATAGAAAAGGCATTAATGAAGCCACATGTGGCGTGCATTTACTTTTTATTGCTTTTTATGGCTCATAATCGGTCACCAAACAGCGACAAAGAATCGTGTCGCAAACTGCTACATACATGTACTTGCGACGTAATGTAATGAAATGATACGTTTGGTCTCTGTTGGGACTAATTATTCACGGGAGATAAATCCTACGAATTTTGTACAAACCGTTCATTTGTGCTCTCCCTTGATTCCTTACACAGTTTAATTCGATATTTAATGCCTTTTTCGTATTAAACTCTCTAAATGGGTTGTAGGGCGGGGGGTCACAGCCAACGTGCCGAATACCTGTGAGCCAAGGCAAGTCACTTTTTAGTCAGTAGGAACCAATGACATCATTAATTTCTGATTTTGCAAAGATGCATCTTAATAACTGCTTAGTTAAATCGTTAGGGTTTCAATAGAGGAATGTTTAATATTACTCACTGACCCAAAGCATAGACAGAAACACTGGAAATTATTCACAAACGTGAACGAAAGTCAATTTGTTGACATCTTGGATTTTGCCGGAAGTCTAGTTACCGACGCGTATTATCAATCTGCGGACCAACCTTTAATCAAAGCACTAAAAGTGGCTAGTCTTTTTTGCGCATTATAACCTCTTACCAGAAACTATTTCTAGAACGGAATAGAATGGAAAAGAATAGAATATTGTATTATTTTCCATAAGAATCCAATCATGGCATGGGTCATGACTGGCATTGAAATCACATAATAATTGTAGGCCTATCCTATATGAAATAAAAAAGATAAGAACAAATAGCACTACTGTAACCAACCAAGTAATTACAAGCGACATATCTTTAAAAGAAATATGATGCAAACATATGGAATATTCTGCTATAATGTTAACTCACCTACTATTCAAATTAATACGTTATATTATCGTAATGTTTAGTACATGGATGATAGCATCTAACATCTTTTGCTTCTTCATTTACAAGGTGTAACATGGTATCATGCAATGATCCGAAATGATTAACTCATGGAATTATTTATCACACTCTACAATGACTGTCGAAACCAAGTTATTGGAATGTTTGAATTAAGATGTTCCGATAATGCCATCATTGCACGACACTTTGGATGCCATGTGACAATGCAGGCCATGTACTTGAAACAGCCACATCTGCGTATAAACCGTGTTTTTTACTGACAGCAACACCTGTCCATGGGTATTTGACACGGTATTTCAACAAAAACTCTCCCCTTTTTAGATAGTATACAAGGTTGTAGATTGACTTACCAATGTTCTTTGAATTTATAACTTTCGAGGTTACGATCTTCTGTCAGCAGCATACAACACCGTTACATACTTTTTGCACATTCGGGCATGCGCACAGACACGGACGCCCGCGATTTTATAGGTTCAGCACAAAATGTTGCCAATTACTTTTGGACACAAGGCAGTCGAAACCTCCTACACACTTATATATCAGACAAAAACTAATAGTTAGAGACTCAGTGTTTATTTTGCACCTGCTAGAACTCAATACAATTCAGATTTGCTGTATTTCTAAGTATAACCTAACAGTAATGATATCACCAATTAATGATGCTTGCAAACGCTGTCAATGGTAGATATATAACTCATGTTTTGTTCTGGGTATTGACTGGTTTAGCAGAAAACACGGGAAACGTGTATGCGCCTGTTGGCAATTGTGGACTTTAATTAACAGTATTTCATTATG
This sequence comes from Spisula solida, assembly GCA_947247005.1. Taxonomy (NCBI): domain Eukaryota; kingdom Metazoa; phylum Mollusca; class Bivalvia; order Venerida; family Mactridae; genus Spisula; species Spisula solida. Next base: position 6,245,019 of record OX365948.1, on the reverse strand, counting down.
GTTTCCCGAAACTAGGTTACTTCCTTTGGTAAATCCTCGATAACGTCCCCTGTTTTCAATAAGTCCACTTCCGGGGTGTCCTGATAAGATCGGTATATAGTAACATAGAACAAATTGCCGTTATTTTAAACATATAGCTTACAAAAGTGTTCTTTTTTGTTCTGTTTTTGGTATTATCTGTTAAAAAATTAATTTTGTATCCCATATATACTGCTGTATTACATTAGAATACTGCAAAATTAATTCAATCTGTATACGGAACAAAGTATAGAATCTACGGCGATAATTTTTTTTTTAAAAAATTGAAATTAAAGAAAACATACGAAGGATGTTGTTTGTTCGCTTATCACGATAATAATCTTTGAAAGTATCTGGTAAAATTAAGCAAACTGTTTTATGTTTCATAAGCTCCATAGTTTTTTTTAATTATTAAAAGTGAAGTAATTAAATTATTCAACGTCCATCTCTCCAGCGTACTTCTATTTTGATATATAAGTTTTATATTATGGTATTTGTGAAATTGAACAATATACATTGTCAATGTGGTTGTAAGGTGTTGGCATATTCGTATAAGATTTTATGAGATTTGATCCCTCATTTTCAATTACAGTCATTGGGATAAGAGCTATTTTATTACCCTAATAGTAATCTCCCGCTTATATTATACATATCTTACATCAGAAGGGATGCATCTACATTTGTATATGTCCAATTAAATAGCCACCGTGGTGACATATGTTGCATTATACAATGTGTCAGACACGTAGTTGACCAATTACATAGCAGGGGGTCTTTTCCACTGATTACTAATTCAGATTATGGGTTTTATGACACTTGATTGGTTTTGAAAATATGTTTTAATATGGGGGCACTTTAAACGAATACCGGACTGTCATTTAATTAGTAATTTACTCTATATACATGAATTAGGAATTTAATATTTTCAGAATGCAAACACTAGTGCGTTCATTTTCGCTACAAATTTCCCTAATTATAGCCTTTTAATTAAAATACTTGTTGTTTAAATGTAACATAATTAGTGTAATATTAATTTTTGTATTTAATACCACGAACCCTATTGTGAATAAGCATGCCATGATATGTCTGCGTGGTGGTGGATTTATTTAAAGCACTTATAAGTAAGTTTTTATGTTTACATGTGTTATGGATGATTGTCAAAATAATTTAATTGGTGAGTATCTTCATAAAAAGATTGTAGATTAATTAGTATTTTATAAGGTTACCGAAAATAAGATTTGAACGAATATTTAATAATATTGCTGTATAATCATAATTATTATTGAATAGTCTACTCAACTTATAAATATTGAAAGCGCTCGTGAATAAGATATTTTACTGAGAAATATATTTAAATCTTAATGAAATTTCATTATCCCAATAAGAATTTTAGGCCATGTAATCACTTCCCTACATCACGCATGTTAATTAAATGTATATGACACTCTATATTAACGTACGTAAAAGGGGTAATATGCTGTCGCTCACACATATCGATAGGCCGATTAACAATGTTACCGCGTTAAGCGTAAAACGCACTAGTCAAATTCTACCCTGCTTTATGTAAGACCTCATAATTTTCGTATCTATTATCCGATTTTAAATATTTAAAGCTTGTAATGAAGCAGAGATATATGCCTATCTATTAATACAACATTCATTACGATACCCTAGTTATTAACGGCGACGAGTAAGAATCCGTTCCGCGTAAAAGTAAGTTTAAAATATCCCGTTTTTTACCAAATAAAAATTCAATCAACGGTCGAAAATCATCAAACATGAATTTAATTTTCGATCGATTTTGTTCATTAAAGCTTGTTTTAAAAGCTTATACTGTAAGGTTTTATAAAATGTAAAAAATGTATTTTTAAAGCATTTGCGAGTTGTCGACCGCCAACGAAATAAAACAGAACGGACGTATTCATAATAAATAGAGAGGTTGCGATTCGAACGTGTACGACTACGTGTACGTGTAGCTACCCGTACATGTATACGTACGCGTTGCAATTGAAATTGACTTGCGAAACACAACGTGTGCGTGTAACATTACATGACAGGTGAAGCATGCTTATTCGTGAATCGATAATGAGTGTTTATATAAACTCACTGAGACTACCGGCGAAAATCTTGGGTTTCCCGTGCATACGCATATAACTGTGTGACGTAGTACACATTATATTTTCGTCTGTCACACGTCCGTTACTTGTAGGAACTACACATACCTGGATGACGAAATACCCAAAAATAGTATTCACGTACACGTACACGTTACACGTTGTCTTTCGCAACCTCTCTAATGTTTGATGTAAACTACGCCGACCATTGATCATCTTTTGTGGCGATTTTTTCAAAAGCTAGCATCATGGTTCGTAATTTAATGCAACCAATACCTCTCAAAATGCATTTAATAGCAGGTTATATTGTAAATAATCGCCATTTTATAATTAACATTCGGCAATAAGTCCGCAAGTTGAATACAGCTACCGAAAAAAAATAGTCCCGCATCGTGACAAAAATCACTATTTTGGCTCCATTTTGTAAAGACAGAACCAATAGAAACCAGAAAAAAGTACAACCAGTACCTCAAAACGTATTTAATCTCACAATTTAAACAAGTTTCAATCAAAAATATGTTTTCAATTAGCGCATGGAAGGTGTGCAGGTGCCCGTTTCACACGCGTTTCGACGTGATTCCGCCATTTTGAAAAAGCGTGCCTACATGTTCGTTCGATTGACGACAAAAGAAAAGCAAAATCATCGTCAACAAAGTACTTTTATCTCAAGTATATACAATACAATACCTTTATTACACTCAATACATTTACATGTAAATATGAGGTGAATGACATTCAATACATACAGATGAGGCTACACACATATTAAATTGCAACACATATCATGATTATTATTAATGGAAATTGTGACATGGTATAATATGACATACTTAAGTGATACATACATACATTTCATCATTAACACTTGTACCAAACAATATAATTATGGTCTTATCGTTATCAATATAATTTTAACAAATTTAAGTACAATGTAATTTCAAACATTCATCTTCGTTGCTGGTACACATAAGATTTTCTAATTTAAACATATTTGGTCGCCTGTAATATTTTGGTTTCAAATACTGTTTTCTATCATTATTAAATCGGTTACATTCAAACAAATAATGAAATTCATCTCCAATCATATTTTGGCAAAAATTACAGTGTCTTTGGTTAGTAGGTATACGTAACCAGTTCCCGGTTTCTACAGGTAAATGATGATTTCTGGTTCTGAATTTGATAAAGTAATATAACAACGGGGTCTGTAAGCCAGACAAATAAGATTCAATACCAAATGACTTTTTAAAATTTCTATAAAATGTACTATTGCTTGCATTGTCAATTTTAGAGTACCAATCAGTAAGAAAAATATCTTTTAATCTTTGTTTCACTGCTAGTTTTAACCATTTTGGGTTTGGGAACGCATTATGTGTCCACACGTTTATATATCCACATTTAATCAAAATATTCTTAACATTGTATAACCATGGGAATCTTCTCTTTAAAGTTTCATCATTTAATCCTATAGATGATTGTAAAATATGTTTGTAGACGGTTGTTGATAGTTTTTCAGTTCCATTATTTTCATTTGTAATGAGTCTTGACCAAAACGAAATAATTTTTTCTTCAATGTCTACTGATAAAGGCATACATCCTGTTTCACCATAAACAAAGTAATTGGGAGTTGATCTTTTAAGTTTTAGAATATATTTTAGAAACTTTAACTGTACCCTTTCTATAATTTGATTGTTGCCGAAACCCCATATCTCAGCACCGTAAAGTAATATTGGCTTTATTGTCTTATTAAAGAGGTCAATCTGTAGATCGATAGGTAAATTTAGTCGATTACTATTTTTTATAAGACTGTACATTGCTCTGGTTGCTTGTTCTGATATATGTTTTTTGCAGTTCACAAAGGACTCACTTTTACTAAAATAAATGCCTAGATATTTATATTCAGTTACAACTTCTAGATTTTCATTTTTAAATTTAAAATTATAAACTGGTTGTCTCCCTTTGGAAAAAACTACAATCTTTGATTTGGATATGTTTACTTTTAGTTTCCATGTGTCACAGTATGCTTCATATGTATTCAGAGCTGCCTGCAATTCGGATGCTGACTCAGCGACGATAACGGTATCGTCTGCATATAGTAAAATAAAGATTTTCAGAAGATTAAATAAGTTATTCACATTTTGATCATTTTGCATAGTAATTCCTTGTATATCACTATTGTTTTGAAAAAAATCATGGAGGTCATTTAAAAATAACGAAAAAAGCATGGGTGACAAATTTTCGCCTTGTCGAACTCCTGTATTACAGGAAAAGAAGTTAGATAGATTTGAGTTTACTTTTACACAGGATTTTATATTATTGTACATATTTTTTATAACTTGAAGGCATTTGCCATTAATACGAGTATTCAGTAATTTTCCCCATAATCCTTGTCTCCACACGGTGTCGAAGGCTTGTTTAAGGTCTATAAAAGCACAAAACAGTTTCTTTTTATTATTGTTAAGATACTGAATTATATTGTGTAAAATAAATAGATTATCCGAGGTCGAGAACCCTTTCCTGAAACCCGCTTGAGTATTATTTAACAGATTGTTTGACTCAACATAATTAGTTATTCTATTATTGAGAACACATGTAAATACTTTACCTAAGCAGCTGAGTAAAGTAATGGGGCGATAATTTTCCGGTTTAGTGATGTCTCCTTTATTTTTGTATATAGGATTTATTATACCTATTGTCCACATATCAGGGATAATTCCGGTGTCAAATACTATATTAAAAAGTTTAACAAAAATATCTTTCATTAGCGGTAAAGAAGCTTCTATTTGTTCGTTGACTATATTATCATATCCACTAGATTTATTATTTTTCAGTGTTTTTATTGCTTTCTCGATTTCTTTATAAGTTATATGTATATTTATTTCCTCATTTATTTCTATTTCTTGGTTTTCGCCTTCTTGTATATAATTTTCATTTTCATTATAATTAATATTTTTAAAGTAGTTGTAAAGATCTGTTATGTCTGCTTCATTTGTTTTTGAAGATCTGCCATTTAAAAGTTTCCAATATTGTCGAGGATCTTTAGTTTTAATATTTCTAATTTTATTTATGTGTTGGCGTTTGTTTTCGTTATGAAAATGATTCATTATATTTTTATAATTGTTTGCGTTTCTTTTCAGATTTTGTTTTGTATTATTATTTTTTCTTAGTTTATAAAGATGCTTCGCTCTATGAAATCTTTTCCTAGCTATTCTACATTTTGATCCAAACCACGTGTTCGTCTCATGTTTTCTCTGAGAACGTTTAGAAGCGGCTGGTTTTGAATAACCGAAGGTTTCACGAGAAGTATCGAGATATAATGATGATATATCATTTACTATTTCGTTTATATTATGTAGGTTAGTTTCATTTTTTGAAGATATGTTGTTAAGCATATCATGTATATGTTGTACTTTATTCATGTCAATATTATTAACAAAGTTACTTGCTTTCGATCTATTCCATAATTTAATTGTTGGTTGGTCATTATTTTGTTCTTGGTTACTGTTACGTATTTTGAATCCTAAGTTAAGTTCAATCGGGTTATGTACATCAGACAGCATTTCGCAGAAGTCTAATACTTTCAAAGAGAGTACATATTTAAAAAGTGCTGAATTACAAATAAAATAATCTACAACACTAGTCCCTTTGCATGTTTCTAGTCCAGGAATATCGGACTTTGTTCTACCGTTTAAGATATACATACAATTCAGTTTTAAAAAATCAATAAATTGATAGCCATAATTGTTTACAGATTTGTCTCCGTTTAGACGAGTTCTGTTTATATTGGGGAACTTGTCTAGCATACTAGCTTCCAGGCAATATTCTGACAAAATGTCATCTAAGTTTTGAATTTCAAAGAAATCACTGTCAAGCACAATATGATCTTGTAAGCATTTGGTTCTCGAATTAAAATCACCAAATAAACAAAAATTGTCATATTTCTGTGAAAATGAGTTCAAATCATTTTGTATTTCTAGAAAAGGATCTTCTACAGCATATTCGGAATATTCAGGTGGTATGTAGATAACACCACATAATACATCTTTATCAGTATTAAACAGATACTTATCTATTGTAAACCACAAAACCAATTTGTTATCAGTTTCTTTAACAGACACATACTTTGTGATATTTTTTCTTATAAGTATAGCTAAACCTCCAGATTTCCTTTTACTAATGGATTTCCTATTTTTCATGAAAATATCAAAACCTGGAACATTTACAGAGTCTAAATCATCACATTTAGTTTCTTGCAAGCCAATTATACAATATTGGTTGATCAACTCAATAAATTCAGGCCTATGTAGCTTTGACTTTAAGCCACATACATTTAGCGTGAGCATTTTAAAGTCAGCATAACTAGCTGAAGAATCGTCAGCATTACTAGATGAGGATTCGTCAGAAGCATCCGTTTGTTTGTATGGTCGTAAGACCGCATTTTTGGGGTTATCTCCCCTTAACTGCAAACGTTCTTCAGAGTTCGAGTTATCAATTACAGCAGTATTTCGATTATAATAGTCATAATAGTAAGTATACATGTAATAAACTGATTGACTATACAACATGTTAAACAAATACACACACATGTTTGACCAGTATAGATATTGTCCATAATTATGATACCAGTCCAGTGTAAGTACTGGGTATGCATTTTCAATGCTGTTTTCATTATCAAATAATGACACGTAAACAGCGCAATTTCTGTTCGAGAAATATTGAGTATAGTAGTTACATAAATGCATATAATTTTGGCAGTTCCAAAGTGCAGTATTAAATGCACTGTTGTACACATTATAAATCGCATCACATGTGTCATAATATAATGCGTTATTATTATACAAAACACTGTTCCAACACACTTGTGCACAGTTACTCGTTGGTATATTTACGGGTGGTTGAACATTGTCCATCAAGTGAAAATATGGGTCAGTCAAATACACACATCTCGGATTGTGCGTATTATTGGTTTGTGTCGACTGCATTGATCAGATTTTGAGGTGCGCCCTGGGGGTCGCTGACTAAGTTATGATCCACGACTTGCTGATTATTTGTTTCAGAGTTTTTGTCAGTTAACACTCCATCACGTTCCACAAATTCCATGGGTGACTGGGTTGTCACAGTATTTTGACGTTTCAAGTTTATATCATCATCTAGCGGGGAGCGCTCTTTGCGTTTTTGTGAATATCTATCCACTTCCATTGAAAGTTGGTTGAATCTATTTGGGGTTTCAAATGTAAGAGTTTTACCACTAATTTTCGAGCCGTACGATGGTGCATTGGGTCTGGGATATTGTCGATTTTGATTCCATCCATACTGAGCTTGTCCTTGGACGAATCTATCTGTGGCGTTCTCACCGGTATAATCCGGGGGTTTGGGGGCCCGGACGTGACATCTGTGACCGAACTTGTTGATGTATGTACCGTTATTAATATCGAATGGTTTATTGTTTATGTATAGTCGATCTTTGACCAAAACTACCCTCTCGCCTTGCTCGGAAAGGTTACGTACTATCGGGTACAACTTCTTCCTACGCTCTTCGATTTCGCGCGGGAAATGTTCGTAAATTTTCATACGTTGTTGCATTGAATTCAGGACAATTCCAGCTTTCCTGACTGTATTTCTGTCACTCAAATTATCAAATTTTGCAATAATCGGTCGCGGTCTATTTGCTTCCGCCGCTTTAACCGGGTCACCAACTCTATGCACTCTCTCAAACTTGAGATTGAGGTCCGAGATAGGTATTTCATCAGTGATAGTAGAGTTATCTAGTATGTTTAGTGTTATTGCATCAATAAGTGTCTGTTTCACATCTTCTCTCTGACCGGTCCCAATAGTTCGGGCCTCATCAACACCAAACACTATGATGTCATTTTCCATAGACTTGGATTGAATATCAAGACACCGATTATTGAGTTCATAGTTTTGGGATGTAAGCCTGTTAATTTGTGATTCTAGTTTGGAGTTACATTGTTTTAAATCAGTTATTTCAACATGGAATAGTTCACGGTAGTTCCTTACTTCATCTACTAAATCACTATGGTACTGACAAGTTTTTTCAATATCGTCCACCTTCTTAGACAAAGCGGAATTAGACTCTTTCATGTCATACATCTGATTTTTAAGGTAAGCTAAGTCTTTTTCCATAGGACCAATTTTAAGAACATTGTGTTCGATGGATTTTAGTCGTGAGTTCATTTCCTGAATCAAATCATACATACTGTTGTTATCCTGGGTGGGGTAACTTTGGAATGCTGGTCTAAACATCTGGGGTGAGGTATGGTTTGGTATGCCAAAAGGAAAGAATCCAGGTTGTGGTCCGACGTATTGTTGTATCATAGGTGTCTGATTTACCTCACCATCTCGATTTTCACTAACTTTTGCCGCCGTTTTACCGCCTCCATTGTTCTTGTTTTGGTTTTTGTTTGACATCGTTTATCAATCACAAAAGTATCACACTTGTCACTTTCACAATTATATATCATACATCCATATCATAAACGAGGTAAACAGTTTCCAATTAACTCGAAACATTTATAATTTACGTATTTAAATCACTTTTTTTCGGAGCCCATAATTTTACGTGTATTTTCTTGCGCATGCGTAGTAGCCAAAAAGAAAAGCAAAATCATCGTCAACAAAGTACTTTTATCTCAAGTATAACGGATCGCTACTGCTAGGAGTATTGGCTGAATAACGATTGAATCGATATACGGACACCCCGGAAGTTGTGATATTAATCTGGCGCATGCGCATAGCCGTCAAGGGAAGACAATTTCAAAGGGAGGTTACCTAGTTTCGGGAAAGGCCTATTCTCGGTAACAAAGGTGTTTCTGTTCGTCAGCAAATAATTAACAAATGATGCGTAATTCTAATTCTGCGTACGCCAAGAAGGGATACTCTCCACTTGATGCTACTTACTATTTATTGATGAACTATTGGATCAACTACAGAACACCGATCATGGAGTAACTGTCGGAAGCATAAAATGTGGTAACCCAACCCTTGCAGATGACCTTACCCTTCTGAGTCCGAACCTAACGTCGCTTGAGAGTCAACTCAAAATTGTATCACAATACGCAAACAAATGGGGTTATAAGTTCAACAATGAAAAGTTTAACTCTTGAAATTCGGAAGCAAACAACCCCTGCAGTTTGAAGCAAAATTCAATGAATCCGCTATAAAATCATGTGAAAATGTAACTCGCGTTGGTATTGTTTTAAATAGAAAATTTAATTGTACAGATACTATTGAATCTCGTATTAGAAAGAACTGGGCATCGTTCTTCTTAACATGGAGCATAAAACAGGAGACATTCATCCCTTAGTAATCGCGTCTTTGGTGAAAAAGATAACAATTCCATCAGCTCTATATGGGTCGGAGTTATGGCACAACATGAATAATGCCGATATCATAAAAATAGAATAACTGTATCGCTTATGTGCGAAGATAATACAGCATTTACCAGCATCCTCACGCACTGATATGGCATTGATCATGTTAGGATGGTACCCGACCGAAGCCGAAGTTGACATTAGAAAACTTTGCTTTCTACAAAAACTCTGCACCATGCCAACTGACACTATAAGCAAAAAGATATTCAACCATCGTGTGAACTTATACGCCATGAAAGGCTTCAGAAATCAGTGCGGGTTTATTCCTGATATTTGTCGAATCTTGACTAAATACAATTTATTTACAATGTATATATGTTCCTATATTATATGTAAATCACTTAACGGTGGAAATAAAGGGAATATACTAGTATATATATTATAGTCGCCAAATTAACACTTTATATTGCAATATGTTTTATGTAGACTTTTTGTCAGTACATATACGTATAAACGTGTATATGCAAAGTTACAATTGATAGCGCACAGCTGATGATAAAGATACTGAAGTTCATGATTGACAGTGGTACATGTACACACAGGCAGAGACTGTATCATTTCTAAAACTAATCGAATAATGGTGTTTAAACTCTGTTCACTATGAATGGCAATTTATAACCGTACTCGGGCAATTCCAACCCTTATCTTTAAAAACACAAACACATTAAACCGCTAGCGTGGATAAGTCACAACCTTATTGAAACTGGTTGATAAAAGTTTATATTGTAATGTATCTACATGCGTCATTAAAAAGTACCATATCATTATTATCAAGTAATGAACGAACATTGAATGGAATGTTGACAACGAGGTGATAAAGTAACTGGTCATTGCATTAGGACTTATAAGGTATATAATATTGTGAATGTATCAACGAGTGTCTTGGTTATAATCTATGTAACTGTTTACTGATGGCTAGACTTGCAGTAAGGAACATGCTATTTTCACCAACACAATGTACCCTTTAATACAGACCCTCTCTCAGTAGACATGTATTTTACTGACTGTCGAGTCAACGATGTACCTCCAAGGGAGACAATCGCAAAGTGTTGATATCGAAAAATCTCTCGAAGTCGAAGGTCATTGGCCAAATTAGGCATGGATAAAATCGAATGGTCACGCTCTACGATTGTCTCAGTCGAACGCAAACAGACAGGAGGTTTGACCATTACCCCACTAATATATTAAATACCGCCTCTATATCGTACGCCTTGAGTGCGAGTGGTCGGGGTAGGCCGCGCGGCAAAACGAAATCGAAAAAGAACAAGATTGAGTTCAATGAACGCTTATGCAATGGAAGCCGTGTCCATAAAAAAGCTAAGTCAATCAGGGGCCATAATTCTGTTAAAATATTGGATTGTGTTAAATGGCTTTGATAATGTAAGGGGCTTATGCTGGTAAACAAGTATGTCAAGTATGAAGGCAGCGCCATAATGTAAGACGAAATTTGGGTTAACAAGAATTGCACGCTTAATTAGTCTAAGTCCAAAATTAGGTCAATGTGAAGGTCAAAATGAGGTTATGTGATATAGGTGTGTGGAGAATGTTCATATACATACAACTATGCAAGCTTTGTAGCCATCCATATTATTGCTAGAAGAAACGATAATTTTGGGTTAACCAAGAACTTGGCCTTTCAATAAGTCTTAGTCCAAAATTAGGTCAAGGTGAAGATCAAAATGAGGCCAGGTGATACAGGCGCGTGGAGAGTGTTCATATACAACATCAATGCAAGTATGGAAGCTTTGTAGCAAGCCATAAAATGCTTCACGAGTTATTTATCAACGTAAGATACTGGTATCCGCTCTCACAATTTGTCTGATGCACTCCTCTTGTGTTGATCTCACGATGTTATGTATTTTTCAAAACGGACAGTCTTCAGTAATGCCGAACATGTGAGTATTTTAGTGTGCAATTCCAACACGGCTTACACGGTATATTTTAGCCCATACTAGAGAATCAACCAAAAAACAAATACAATGTATTGGTGAGCGAAATTTTGTATGAAAACATGGAAATTACTACATGTTATTAGCAATGACAAAATAGATATAAAAATTTCGACCGATTTTAAATGTTGAGGAGCGTACTAGAATCTAGTGTTTGGTTTTCTGTTTAACTATTGCCAGTCTATATACAATTGTCAACACTATAGATATCAGTCTTGTACAAGAACCAACAACGATCTATCACGGTGACGAGTTTATGGTATACTCCAGTTGGACAATCATTGGAATATAATTTCTTTATTTCTTGAGTCTCAGCATAATTATAACGTTATTTAATTAGCGACACATGTTACCAAATTAAACTTATATATTTTCGAATGATTGGTAATATCAACCGATTGGGACTTCCGTTTTAAACAGGTTAGTATGATTGGTTTTATTATACTGGTAATCATAAGAGACTAACCTCAAATGATCTACCTAGGTCGTGATAAGCCCCTTGCTGCCAGAAATTTCAGTGCTGTGATTTTGTACTACATTTTGTATTTCCCAAGTATGTAGATATGGCTCGCTAGTTTACTTCTGTGTTTGGAATTCTAAATAAGCGACAAAAGTTCAGGAAAAGCGAGTATCTTTCAATATGTGGAAAGGAGCAATTGTACATATTTCTTATTTTATCTGAATTCAAAGTTTGTGAACACACTTTATAACACTCGTTTTTTTCATTTCGATATATCCAATAAATAATTCTAAAGTTATGTTATTTTTTCAATCCACGCACTCATCTATCGTTTTTGAGAAAGAAATCACGTATTCATGTACAAAATCATCCAAGCGGACCGGTTGGTGCGAAATGGCTCATGATTGCCTTTTATGAAAAATATTAAACCTTGTAAAATATAAGTATAGTCGTTTGCCCCACCTTACTATATACATCTCACTCAGTGCTATTATTCGCGTAGTGACAACATGAACGCAGCACACTTGGAATAAAGAAAAGAAGTGTCTTTAGCTAGTGAAACTTCTATCAATACGCATAACAACTTACAGTATTATTATTTAAAATGAAACCGCTTCGACAAAAATGCTGGAAGAATCCCAAGAATACATTCAGTTATTTAAACCGCTTATATTATATTAAAATTAATCTTCTAAATTTATGTCGTATAAAATATAAATGAGCTTATTTATTTAAAAAGCGCACAGCCGGTAGAAATATTTATTCCCTAACAGTAGAACATCTACCCACCCATGCCACATTTATGTTTTTGAGTTTACAGTTTTAACATCTTCAACAATTACCAACGTTCTATAATTGACCGAATTTAATAATTTCATCACGATGACGTATTACGGTACTCGAAGATTACGTAATTATAATGGAATTAGAGTGTATATGTCGGATTTAACACCGGGTAAATAATACATGATTTCATTGATTATATGGTTATTTAGTTATACTTTCATGCATGGAACATAATAACACAAGTATGAAAGACGAACTATATCTAAAATACTACGAGTGATTCAATTGCTTAAACGCTCAGTATTAAGGGGTAGGGGTGGCTTGCTGTTCTCTTACACCCTCTTGGCATCGCATACCATCAGGAATGAGGTGTCAAAAGTGATAGATATACAAATGCATTAATTCCATTAAGTTGAAGGCCTAGTCACATTATAATATAAATAAACAAGCGTGCCATAAATTAGTAAAATTATGATTAATTATAACAACAGATCTCATATACATGTATATGCGTATGTCGTGGACCTTCATATCTGTAGCATTGATCACTGGTGTATAGATAATATAGACAGTTTATTTGATACTTATTTACCACATGCATTACACTTCACACGTATTACAAAGTTTGTAAGAGTAACTTTATGTTTTCCCTTTTTTCAGAAGCGATTATGTCTGGGGCACCAGGTGTAGAAGATGAGGGTCTGAAATGTCCGGAATGTGACGGCGTCCTTCACGATCCTGTCCTGTTACCATGCCTTCATTCTCTGTGCAGACATTGCCTCAGTCGAATATACACGAGGAAAGTGTCTGAGCCAACCATTCACTGTCCAGAATGTGGTGACGATATAGATAAACCAGAAAATGGTTTAGAAGCATTCCAGCAAAATCATTTTCTAAACGGTCTTTTGTCCGTCCATACGGCGAAAACAGCAAGGGACATCAAATGTCGAATATGTGAATTTCAGAAGAAAGACACATTTGCATCACTGAAGTGTTTGAATTGTGGCGACTTCCTATGTGAGGATTGTGGGAAGGCTCATTCTTTGACCCGGATGACGATGGAACACCAAGTACAACCTCTTTCTGATCTTCAAGATGGTCGGCGTGACAAAGAGATGCGAGAAAAACAGGTTATATATTGTTCACTTCACGAAGGTGAACCCGTGAAATATTACTGCGAGTCGTGTGCCATACCAGTGTGCAGAGAATGCCAGCTGGAACTGCATGTTGGACATGCATGTGCTCCAGCCAAACAGTCACAAGCTTCAAGACGTAAAGCCATTGCAAACATGATCATGAACGTGGAGCAAAAGATAAATGAGTTAAGGAAAGTGGCGGATAATGTTGATAGTACCCTTACTGACATCGATAAACGAGAAAAGGACCTTGTTGAAGGAGTGGAGAAAACAGCTAAAAAATTAGTTGATCAAATCGAAAGAGAGAAGGCAGAGATTCTAAAATCTTTAAAGGATACGATGGACGAACAACGGGATGCCTGTGCGATTAGAAAAGAAAGCATTAACAAGATTGCGGACATATTTGCTGGAAATGTTAAGTTCTCGAATGCTATGGTGAAAAAGGGCAACGACGTGGAGTTGCTTTTTCAGGAAAAAACTATTCGCCATCGGCTGATGGCACTACAAGCCAAAAATCTGAACAATCTTACGATGAAATGGCAGGCACCAGATATCAGATTTCGAAATGTGTTTTTGACTATAGATCGCATCGGTTTGTTTGATCTAACTATGTCGCGAGAATTTAATCGAAAACCGGAAGCCCCGCTAAAATTTGGAGCTCGGCATGTCGCCGGTCTCCACCTGATCAGACGCATTAATTCTACGGTACCACGGGAAGACAATTTTGAAAGTCGAGTAACTGGATTGGCGTTTTTGTACGATGATCATTTTGTTGTCGGGGATCAAGAAAACCGGAAAGTGAAGCTAGTTACGAGGATCGGTCATTATACTGAAACCATTGCTAACGTGAAGCCAGCTGGTGTGGCCGTCTGTGGAGATGTTATTGCAGTCACAGACCACATGTCTCTGAACTTGTATTCAAACGACAGAACCATTAAAAAAAAGATTTCTCTCGAAAGTACAGGTTCGTCGTATCCAGTAACGGCTCTGTCTGACCAGTATTTTGTAGTTGTTAACAACAAAACCATCTCATTCCAAATGTTCGATTTGAGGGGCGACCTTGTTCATAACATTATGCCGGCAAAGGGTTCAAAAATCAGAAACCCTGTGTTTATTACTAGTAACTCGAAAGGACAAATTATTGTCTCCGACTGGCTTACAAATTGTGTTATTATCATGGACGATCAAGGCCGAACAGTGAAAGAGTTCAAACACAAAGCAAAAATCGGAAAATCTGATTGGTTGCCGGGTAGTCTCTGTTGTGATCATTTTGACAATATATTCGTGTCCGACTTCAGCCGCAGTAGAATTATTGTGCTCAACCCACAGGGAGAATACATGTTCGAGTATCTGACACGTACAGACTTCCTAGATCGTCCTCGGTGTATGGCCTCTGACAATAATGGCAACTTACTGATTTCTGGCAAGGGAGGCTATCTCAATATGTATGCTTGTGAATACATATAAACTGACATCATCAAGTTTTGATTCCTTGCCCGGAGTTAAAATATATAATACAACTTAAATGCAATGCACTGCAATTTAATACAATACCAGTACGTTGTACATGTTCTTTTGAATATCAAACTTCAAATTCAGTCTCACGTTTTGAAATGAGCTATTGACAAGGGAATGTTGTTGGGTATGGACTTAACAAGACACTTGATCAAAGGTGATCACTATGGATCTTTGTTCCAAAAGTTTCACATAGTTGGAACTGGTGCATTGCTATTTTAGATATTACAAATATATTATCAACCCTATCATGAGTGTTAATGCATTATAATGTAGATTTTGTCGGTGATTGATTCGTAGACATTAGAAAAATACAAAGTTTTTCCGAGCAGTATATTTTACAATGTCGGTGAGACTTGACTATACAGTTATCTAAACCTATCCTAAGCAGTCCGTCTATGTACATGTATTAAATAGAACTGTTCCCCCTCTCGCACCCATCTTGTCATTTATGGTTGTGTATATAGGTAGGTAAGGAGGTAGGAAATGCTAAAATATATAAAAATAAATTTCCGAAGTAACATTTCATGACTTTGGATAATTTCGTCTCATTGATTTCTCAATACAATGTACATGTTTCGAGTTGAGGCGATATTAGTAGGTTGGGAGCGGGATGGAATAAACAATATTTTGAATTCCGCCCTTGCGATACAATAATAATGGCTATTTAATTAAAACGGGTGATTGGAACTGCTTCAGAAGTTCGGAGAGATAATTGCCTAACTCAGATGAAAATTAATATAGGAATTACAGTATTGTACATAATTATCTTACCTAGGTTATACATGTACTAATTTACTAAATAAATAAAATGTATGCAACTATTTTCAAATTTGATAATTTTTGCGTTCGACTGAGACTGTCGATGCCATTCGGTTTTATCCCTGCTTAATTGACCAATTACCGCCGACGTCGAGGGAAGAGACACATGTGACACTGTGTGATACCACAGGAACTTGCATAACTTAAAAAACAAAATTTGAAAAAAAAGATTTTTTTGGAATTTTTTTTTCACTAGGCCTACTGTAGAGCCAGTATCAATAAATATATATTTTAATAGATCTACAGAAAAAAGGACTCTGCGCGCTGTCCTAGCTCTTGTCGAATAGACTCCTTGGTTTTTACTGTACCCGGTGTATAGCACTGATACACGGGAGAATACCACTGGGTTACCAACCGGTTCATATCTAGTTGGGTGGGAAACACTGAAAATCGTTTCTGCAATTTTAAGTGCCCGAGCTGACATGTAATGTAACTGTTCATTTTGCACAAAATACTAGTATAAGAATGTTTGATCGCCAGCACTGGTGATTGTTCAGTCCTGTCTTTATTACTATCATTTGTTTCAACAGTTTCAACACAGGTTAAAGCGGTTTCCTTAGGAAGCCCAATGACCGGGGAAGTTAAAATGTCAAAGGGTGAATGATCGGCTGAACTGCTGTAAGCAGCCCTCGGAAATTGGTAACTTAAGTTTTGTTTAACTTATTCATGTTTGAAAAAGTGCAAAGCTGCGCTCATATCGCCGACGCGCCATACAGGGAATGATTGGCTGGTGCTACTTGTTTTATGTATGTTCAATTGGAATATTTGATCCATCCACAAATAAAAAAAGACGGATTACCACTCAGCTACATAGTGGTGATTAGTCAGGTTTACCGCACACTACGTACTTCTAATTTTATAGTAAAGGGGAAAAAATTCTGTATAGAGATTGAGTGAAGAAAAGTCGACTTTTCTAAACCTAACTTGAGCTTTATATTAATCTTTGTTTTGCGTTATTTCTGTCTCCATGATATGCACGGACACTTGTACGCGAACTTGATTTGAAAAAAGTACACATCTGCATTAACAATCTGGCAAACGCAGAAGGACGGACGGCACAAATTTTGCAATACAATTGTATTTGTTTTTGTTTATGTCATCATTTGTTTAGTAGTTGTTGTGAAGGATGTGATCATGAGATTGTAATGAAATCAATTTGATTGTCATTCCACATTTCTTAGCTACATACACTCAAGGAGTTTAAAAACGTCTCACATATCGCTTAAAATATTTATTTTATTGAAAAATCATTCTACGTGTTTGTTAATATATCTTTCTTACGCATAATTCAATTTTGTAAGAAAATGTTATGTCATTTTTTTTCTTAGAATACTGCAAGCCCACCCACTCTGCACAAAAGTGTGGGATTTTCAATACAGGCTATGCGTGGCATTACTCTTATGCACGGTGCTCAGATTTGTTAGACGCGGGTGTACGTGTACGTGTTACATGTACGTGCATGTACTTAGCGAACAAGACTTAGCAGTATTTTACAAATTGATCAAAATTGACGTATTCTCTTATGAAAACAACACCATGATATGAATTGATTGTTTTGAAAATGTACGGATATTTAAAAATAGTTTTAAAAATAGCAAATCCAACAAACGCACATGCAAATTGTAGATGACGGCGAAAAGCTTGTACGCCGAAACGTTTTTTTATCAACCATTACAAGTATATCCTATAATGATTTTTGTGATCGACAGAGACGGTCATAAGTACGTGGTCATTCGGCTTTTTTCGAGGGCTGCTTTCAACAGTTCAGCCGTTCAGCCACCTTTTGACATTTTGACTTCCTCAAGTCATTGGGCTACCTTAGGAAACTTGCGTTAGAGTATCTATTGGGAGACTATTCTCTCCTGGTGGGTGTGCAGCCAACATCGATCTGCGGCGCCCAGGACTATCGAACATGCTCAGACACCGCCCTCACAGGTACCAATAATTTACACCTTGGTCGAGTGGAGCATGTGTGTTATTCTTGCTCAAAGAAATTAAACAGTGGTGCAGAGGGGGATCAAACACGGGACCTCTGGATCCAACTTGGAGGGAAGTTGTGCGATACATGTACTGGGATGGGATACCTAAGCTCTTTCCATAGGCTCCTTTGCTTTTTGACAGTAGTTGTCGCCAGTAATTGCTGTTATAAGCACGGGTAACTGTATCATTAAAAATATTTTTATAAAATTTATAATATCTAAGATAACATAAATTTTATAAAAGAGATTACTTTTACTCTCTATCAATGATACAGTTACCTGTGGTTCTAAGCGCACAATTGTGTTTTTCTGCGCGTCTTGTGAAACAGTGAAACATACTGTGCGTATTGTTACTCGTTACGGTGTATCATTTGGAATCGGAACGCACTTTAAACGGTTTACAATTTCAAAACCATAGTGCAGTGCTATGCTGCTCATCAATATTAAATCGGAAGTTCGGTACAGTTTGGCAGTGAAAAGGGAAACACAGAATACAAGTTTGGAATAAGATGTCTCTGAACAATGCCAGTCAGACGATTTATTGAAAAGTGTAATACAATAATGACGTCACACTATAAAAGAATTTAGGAATGTACATGACTTCAGTTGAGACATTACAAAGTTTGAATATCCTTTTAGGGAATACATTTCATAATGACAGCACGAGGCATGTTATGTCGATAAACGATGTGCTGTTTGTGTCAAAACACGTTGATGTTCCACAACAGAGTGCATTAAATATGTGTAAAGCACGTTAGTATATTCAAAGATCATATAACTTCAGATAATTACATGGAATATTATTAACCAAAAGGCGTTTAAAACCACTGTGCGGTCCATGCACTGTACACTATACACTTTTAAGGACGGTTGATACAGTTGTTTATGCGCATCATTTCTGCGCATATACCTTAAACTGGTATAGCGACCGCGTTTTGCCCTGGATCGTCATGAAAATTGGGCAAAATGTTTTCGTGATACTATCTAGGGTTAGTATAAACATGGATACTTTGGGGTAAAAAATGAATTCACTGAGTAAATAATATGAAAACACTTTGCGTGAAAGAGCGGTTACATTTTCATTATTTTATTTGAAAATTATTACTTGGGTTACCTGTACCCATTTATGTAATGGCCTGATGTAGTAAGCAGCACAGTAACAGTCGAACTATGTATGGGTAGAATGATAACAACACATAATGAGAATTGAAAATGGGCATTTATTCAATTAATCCAATTATTAGATAAAAAAAGATAGGTCACGGGACTACTTTTTGCGCTATGACGTCATTATTGTCCCCCTATATCATAAAAACCTTAGTGAAATTGCGTAAAAACGACGCATTATCTGTGCGGAAAAAATATTCTAATACCAAAAGAGTTCTTACATTGCATATTATGTACATGAAAGTATAGTAAATATAAACTTAGACGATATTGACGAGTAACAAGAATTATGTTATGTGCAGTTACGTCGTAATTGTGTCTCTTTGCAATGAAAATTGCGGTAAAATGGCGCAAAAAGGACAAATTAGTACATTTTGCATAATATGTTTTTCTCATAATTTCTAGCCTTATCATAATTTATTTTTGGCTAAGAATGTTGATTAAAGTGTACTTTATCTAAAAATTAAAAAAAACATAGGTTATCACGCTACACTTTGTGCTTCATTTGTATTATGACTCCCCTTTTCCCCAATTTGGCAGTGACGTCGCATTGCATATAGCAAGGGGGCACATATGGGTCCTGAATCGCTCACTTGAATAATCCCCACAAAAAAAGATCATTAATGTATTCCCTATATATAAGGAAAAGGGGATCTGTGTAGTCCCGGGCAATACAGACACTCATTATAAATTGGTACAGGTAACCCAAGTAATAATTTCTAATTTCACATAAAAATAAATGAAAATGTAACCGCTAGTTCATGCAGAGTGTTTTTATATTATTTGCTCAGTGAATTTATTTTTTTAACCCCAAAGTATCCATATTTATACTTACCCTAGATCATGTAGATAGTATCACGACAAACATTTTGCCCAATTTTTATGACGATCCAGTGCAACACGCGGTCTCTATCCCCGTTTAAGGTATATGCGCAGAAATGATGCGCATAAACACCTGTATTAAACGTCCTTAAGCAAATATCGATCCATAAGATTTACGAGAATGACCTCCACGTGCAAGAAAACTTACGTACAACCTTTTTTCTAAACAAAAGTTTATATTTCAAACTTTATTCATGCATGATATGTTCAAAGTTATAATTTGTTCCTGACACAAAGCAATGTCCGTATAAATAAGCCATAATTATTTGCGTAACTTATAAACAATTCTCTTATCTGGAAAATCCGACAAAAACGACGTGAGTCATATTCCGAGCAAATATTTTTTCACCCTACTAATAGAGCTTACATGTGAGCCATATTCGGTTCAACATAGCACACGTTTTATTTCACATTTGTATATGGGTATATCAGCAGTTTCCGTGAAAATGCATGCCATGGTCTGAAATATAACAAGGTAACATCATTTTTGTTACAATAAGTCGATTGTGTCAGATACTCGTGTGTCTTTGATATGATTAAACGTTTACAACTAAACGATTGTACAATGTTTCTCATAATCCAGCAAAGTATCCCAAATAGCAAACATGGTATCTGGATCTACGTCTGACTGTGCTAAGCGACCAGACGATACAAACTCGCATGCGTCCGGTTTTATATCCGAGTGTTTAGAACTTAGGTCGGAATGTTCTAGCTTAGCCCGTAAGACATTGTTGCAAATAATTCCAGTGATAAATGCATCCTCAATGCTTACATACGGAAAGAATTGCGCATAATGCACAATGGGTGAGAGCAGATGACCGGGAATGGTATATGATGTACCGGAAATGTAGTCGGGGTACATGGAAAATGGATAAGAGTCATTTGATAAAAGCCATTTTCCATTTCGCTTGTATCACTTTTCCCAACAGCAAATCACGTGACTGAACGCGTGATTCTTTAACTACGTTCAGTAACAGAGGGACGTTAATAAAAACGTCATCGTCCGCTTTGATGACGTAAGATACATTTGGGCAAAATTCAGCGAGCCAGCGGAAGGAATTGATAACTTTCCTGGTTAGATTATAATACGTATCGACAAAATCTATAAATAGAATATCTTTGTACAAGTCATTCTCTTTATGAATGATTTGTAGATCTTCTTGCGATTCGGTTCTCCCAAAAACAAATAGAACCCGCACTGTGAATTCGGATTTAACACCTCCTATTGCGTACGACCTATCACGTGACATTGTTCCGTATGTTTTCCGGATTGCGTAACGTGTTTTAACATTTCTGGCTGTTATTGGCACCATGATAATCACACCCACAGCTGTGCACAATTCAGGATTATGAATCAGAAACTTATCATCATATTTTGTTTTAATTGTATCAAGGCTGTAGTATTCAGATACATTATCCGTAGGTAGTTCTTTCTCAACCAGCACATGAGCTAAATGTCTGTCACTTGTAACTGGTAAGTTTTTCTGCGAAGGAGTGAATGTTTGAAATGTGTTCATTAATTCCAGTTTTGTCAGATTGGTTATTAATACTACACTCAACGATAGCGTTACGAGTCCAAAAACAAAAGTCTTCCGCATAGTTAATTTCCAGCGAAACATCAATGGGGAATAGTGTACCACACGAATAGTTTTCATCTCTGAACTAATTCACCAACAGTATTCTATGTTTTTGACATCCCACTTTCAGGTATCAAAACTCGATGTCTGTACCAAACTGCCAGTTGCTATTGACATGTTTTGACAATGGTATATTGATTTGTACCAATCAAATACGAGAGATGGTCAACATATATTTAAACAGTAAAGTACATCCGGTTTTGTCACACCAGTACGAAAACAATCAATATAATTGTTCTATTTCTATTGAACCAAGTAAAGTAATGTGTTAGGTAGTATGTTCACAAAAAATCGGACAGCACTCTACAGAAATAACACAACAATTCGGACAGCTCTCTACAGAAATAACACAACAAGAAAGGCACAAAAGGAACACAAACAAGAAAAATAATCATAGACCACAAGTACAAGCCACAAGGACAATCATAAAAATGAACAAGAAAAAATGAAACTTATTAAGTCATTAGCTACAGAACGCGACACGGTAACCCGACAGCCTGTAGCCTTAGATAGGCCATACCCAACTTTCATTGTTGTATTGATAATCCGCACGTCGATAAAATTTACATTAAAGGTAGAAGGGGAAATTTAGTTTAACTTAATTTAGTTATAATTCCTTAACGGAATAAAATATCAAATTTGTACATAGCACAAAAGTTTATTTAATCTTTACACGATACTATGGTCATTTTTAATTCTTTTTAAATCTAAAGCATAGGCGGACATTTGAACTTTGAAAATTATCATTCTTGAAAAACTTTATATCCTATGTAAAATTAGCGAATTTGACATATAAGTGTCCGTTAAACTTGGTGTTTAATACTCAATATCAAATATATCACATATGATATCAAAAATGTACACCCCACATTAGAAAGTAAATTTATTTTACTTTCGAAACATGTTAAAATAAATGAAACATTTTGAGGATGTAAGCGGGTATCTGAACGTTGAATTTAGTCATTACTTAAATTAATTTTGGTGCATAATCATTCAGTAAAGTTCGTTAGCTGCCGGACTTTACCGAGCTAATTATCTGCGCTCAGCATGACGGCCAATTCAAATGATCGGATTATACAGCCTGCAATAAAACATATCGTATATGTATGATATCTGTACCCTAAGGCAATAATGCTTTTCTGTTTAGTGGAGTCATTTGTTACATACAAGGATGTATTATAGCAATTTAAAGTTGAAGTCTGAAGACAATTTACGCAATGGATAATATGACTAATTTTCTACATAACTAACTGAAATAGTTGTTATAATTTTTAACCCGGGATGTTAAATCCACGAAATTCGATTTTTAATTACTATATTTTTAAAATGGATCCATATATCGTTCCTGGTTTAATAGTGACAGTTTATTTGCTATGCATCATCTATATTAACATCATCATATAATTTAAACAGATACACCTGCGGTCATCCTCACAGGAAATTCAGAATTATAAGAAACTAGAAACTTTTAATACAGTTTTTGGGAGGCGACTAAGCCTCTCATTACTACCATTGTCCATTTCTTAATACAAAATTAACCGCCTTTAGGCTGCTATGTGAACCCGCATTCAAGTAGTTCCAGAAACTGTCAACATTCCCAATACTGCTTCATATGTTTCTCCAATTTTTTTAACTGATTTAAGCCAATCAGCAACATTTGTTTATTCTAAGATCAAAAATTATTGTGAAACTGTTCGTTAAATCGATATTTTGGCCAAAAAAATCACCACACCGGCTGATACCGAACTTGTTTCATAGTACGAAAAAAGCGTGTTCATCAAATGTCCCGGCTGTAAAGCTATTTTTAGAAACTTCAGACTACGGTCAATTGATGGTTTTATCAATGAATCGTATACGGTCTGCAAAGTACTGTTATGCAATCATATGGTGTCGCTGTACTAGCTAGCCGCTTTCTATAGACTGTCTCCCGCTGTGAGGGAAGTGATTACAAGACGGTACTGTAGAATCTGATAAATAGGCGCGTAGTATTGTGATATACGCATTCAATACACGTACATTGTATTACATATAAATTAATATACACCTTTTAACAATTATTTAGATACCCAACATGCCTATATAGTCACATATACCTATTTTGACATTCAAGACAAGATCGGCAGTAAGAAAACGAACATTAAACGTGTAAAGTCGGTTTAAGCTTTAGTAGCATCAACCAGATCGCCTCCCGGAAGTACTCTCAGTGCTTTGATTAGAACACCTCGTTATAATTAAATTGACTCTGAAATACAAGCATAGCAGAGATCATGTTTGTATACAAGGTTATTCACATGCGAATGTGCCCACCAGCCAGCCATTGGTAAATGAAAGGGTTTTAATGTTCATTCATCCAAAAGACTGCCGGTGGGCACACTATGAGAGACCATGCTTCGAAGCTTTTATATGCAGGGTTATTCATATACAAGTGTGCCCACCAGCGAGCAATAGGTGAATGAAAGGTTTTACTATTAATTCACCCAATAGACTGACGGTGGGCAATTTGCATATGCATATGTGACCTTTCATATACAGACCCTGTATGTTACACAACACTGATGGCGAATCCAGACTGGCCATGATACGGTATGTTTTAATACGGAAATGTTGAACTTTATAATATTATGTTGAATATACCTGGCTTGATTTTTATATGCAATTTAAGTTATGAATTTAACTTGATAGAACAAGTCTACGTTATGTATAAACTCTATTCCTGAAGATACTGTTCTTATTATAAAAATACTATTTAACAAGAGATGTTTGTAAAACACGAATGCCCCCATGGTAGGCCAATAGTCAGAAATGGTGAAGGTCACAGTGACAGTGACATTGACCTTTGACCTACTGACCTCAAAGTAGGGGTTATTTACTGTTGCTGACCAACCTCCATGTAAAGTTTGAAGATCTTAGGTCTAAGCTTTCTTGAGTTATTGAACGGAAACTATTTAAATAGTTTGAAATGATAACGGCCACAGTGACCTTTGACCTACTGACCTCAAAATCGATAGGGGTCATTTACTGTTGCTGAGACGTCGAAGAATTTTGCCTTACAAAGATACCCTCTACCAAATTCGATTGCTTTTCTTCTCAACTTATTGCACATAATACTGCATCTGTTACTTGCCATACGTTACACGCTGTGTGTATTACCATTCTACTCGCGACGCCTCATTGGCCATATATAATATGTTATAATTATTTTCTCACATACATTTTGAATTCAAACTTTTCTACAATAATTATATCCGACAAACGCCTAAATCCTGATGGTATCCGTCAACACACGAGATTCAGTGAAAATAAGCCAATACATGTATATTGCTACGTGCCAAGGAACTATTTTCATTTCATTTGTTTTATTTGACTCAATCAGACAGTGGACTATAATGTGACCACCCATTTTGTATACTGGTTTTAAGTTATGTTTCGAATGCTAAGAATATTAAAATGTAATCATAGTGTAGTTAGAAAACACCTCAAATATATGTTGTTCCATATTTCATCTGACTTCGTTTGCATCTCGATGCATGGTTTTGAATTTGCGCAAAACGTTCGAAGTGACCACAGGAATGGGCTGGAATATATGCGATGTAACTGTAGTTACGAATACAAACAGAACGCAGACGGAATATTTTGAGTACACTTCGAATTTTAATTCTGACAGCATTCCGAATAATTCCGACGTCGTGTGATCTGGAGTATTTGAGTGAATACATAAACGTATAGAGCATTTGAAAACGTTCGAAATGACCAGTGTATGTGGATTGCACTCGGAAGGCAGACATATTACACTTCGACACGAACGTACCTTGAATTGCTACGACATTCCTTCTTATTCTGACTCTTGTGTTATAGGGGTATTAATGCTATATCTTACTACGTTTCTCATCTTTGTTTTCTTCAACGAAAGGAATATCTGAGCACTATTATGCTTTGGGCAGATTATTGTATGGTGCAGAAGGAAACGACTGTGTTACCTGCACCTGTCATATGTCTTACTTGTGACATCCTTGTGCTTACAACTGAACACATCCATGCTGGGGACAAACACCAACATGAAAACAACGCTTGTTGTGGTGTGTCTGTGTTTGCTCCTCTCGCCATTTTATAAGTCAAAAAGATCACATCGAGTATGTGACTATTTTTATGGACACTCTTATATGGTACCAGGACTTACATGCGATGGAAGTGCATGCCCGATTACTGCCGGATAAAGAGAGCGTAATGACCAGACAACAATTTGAAGAGCACGTAAGTAGGGGATTACATTTAGTTCTTCTTCAGCCATACGCGATTTATAAAATACCAAAGTTGCATGTCGCAAACTATGATTTACCATCAATATTTTTGAAGTTGTTAAATGGTGGCGTTTAAAGTTACAAATATAATATTATATATGAACCGGGCTCAGTAACATTATTATTGTAATATGTAATATTGTTAAGAAAAGGCTATGAAAAGAGAAAAAAGTCATGTTCTTTGATTTAATTTTAAGTAATTGAATAATATAGTACTATCTCTTAGATTTAATTTTTCTCATGCATTCTGTTAAAATAAAGTCTGTCGTTGCTATGGAGACCAATTTATGACAAGTACCCATGTTGAGAAAAACGAGGGGTGAATGGTTAAAAACTGTAGCTATTTTTTTCAAAAAGCAAGCACTTACAATTTTTATATGGTTTATTAAAAAAAGAATTTAATTCTAAATTGTGATACAATTTTGTAAAGTATACGTCATGAATTTATCAAATACTGGATGTATGACATCCTTGTAAACGTTACGCCAAATAACGTTTGAATGACGTTTGCGACGTCACTCAAAAAGGAGACAGGAGTGTTTAGTTTTAAAGGTATATGTAACTTTGTAAATGGATGTTACATTTTGATCAAATTTTCAGAAACCGTTTCTTAAGAGTCTTGTCTTTCTAACGCTATGGTATCATGATTTTCATAATTTTGTCACTAAGCCCGGATTTCCTGGAATCATCTCAAATATATATTATACATGAAAAAGTTTGACATTAAAAGCCTGTTTCAGAGGAATTTTCTTTGATGCCGTCATTGGAAATCCTGCATTGGCTCCGAGGTTTCTCACAGTTGGTGAAGGTCGAATAGCAACGTCAACGACTTTTATCGTCTAATAGGATTGCCTCTGTTTTATCTGCATTTTAATAGTATTAACCATTGGTACAGCTATATTATTCATATTAATCAGAAGAACTTCATTGTGATTTATCACAGGTCTGCAAAATTATTGATATGAAAATTAAGTTAATGTCACATACTATTATGGGTCTGGTAGACCTCAGTTTCCCTTCGGTCTATATACACTACTGGGGTTGACTCGCCGGTCCATTCATATGATGTTGTTAATTAGTATGCTAGATGATTTAGTCTGCATTAGAATTTAGCTTTAGGTAGTTTTTAGTCCCCTACCGGGTTTTGACCGGAGAGGACTATAGGTTGTCCGTCCGTCCGTCCGTCCGTCCGTCCGTCCGTCCGTCAGTCAGTCCGTCAGTCCGTCCGTCAAAAAATCTGGAACCTGACATAACTCAAACAGTTTCCAAGTTAGGTTTATGAAACTTGGTTAGTGGTTAGGGGGCAATAAGGGGATTATGCACGTTTTAAAAATATTTTGATTCTGACCTGAAATTGTGGTTGCTATGGCTACAGAAACATTGAAAATGGCTTTAAACCGGTAGGGGACTTCTGTATTGCTTGCAATTCTTAATTACTTGTTGTTTTTGTTTCATTCTCTTAGTTGTTGTTAATGGTGGTAATTAACAGGTTAATACGTATTTTGAAACTTGAGGCCATGTATATATGTCAAAATTGTATGCCAATATGTGGGCCCTAAATTGGAAATAAACATTATCTTATCTTATCAATAATGGCATAGGGCCCTCAGTGATCTTACTGAAAATAACATACTATATGGCCTCCAGCATGGATTCCGGGAAAAGAGATCATGTGAAACCCAACTCATACAATTAACTGATGAATTGATAAATAATGCTGTTAATCGTAAACAGACAGACTTAATATTATTAGATTTCAGTAAGGCATTTGATAAACTCTAAACTTCTACTAAAACTTCAGGACTATGGTATATCAACTCAAATTCTAAATGATCTACCAACATCCTTAAAATCCCAAGTGCGTTTATTTGCTGATGATACTGTTGTATATCTCACTATCAACTCCCCAAATGACAACAATATCTTACAAAATGACCTTAATCAATTGGAGCAATGGGAAAGTAATTGGGACATGGAATTTAACCCAATCAAGTGTCAAGTCATTCATCTTTCTAAAAGTAAAAAAGTGGTTAAATTTCAATATTTCCTCCATGGACAAGTTCTGCAATCTGTTGAAAGTGCAAAATACCTGGGTCTTGACATCACATCTGACTTAAATTGGAATACACATATCAAAAGAATTACAACAAATGCAAATAAAACTCTGGGCTTTGTAAGGAGAAACTTTAATACTTCAAATGCTAATGTAAAAACCTTGGCATATAAGACGCTTGTTCGTCCCTAAGTTGAATATGCTTCTTCCATATGGCATCCTCATACCAAAATTAACAACAATAAAATTGAAATGGTACAACGACGTGCCCTGAGATGGGTTTGCAATGATTACTCTCCTCATTCTAGTGTCACAGCCATGCAAAATAGACTGGGTTGGCGCTCACTCCATGACAGACGACTTGATGCCCGCCTTATAATGTTTTTCAAAATCTATCACCACCAAGTAGCCATCGATTTCCCACAATACATTCAAAAACCAAGTAAATTAATTAGAAATATGCATCCATTCAGTTTTAGACAAATACAAGTCAAATCAGACTATCAGAAATTTTCCTTCTTTCCCCACCCAATTGTGCTATGGAATAGCTTACCAAGCCATGTGGCAACCACATCTACTCTCGATGCTTTCAGGGTAGCTGTGGCTGACATACAATACTAATCAATCGTTTAGCAACGTTGTTTGTTTATATTTGGTTTGTTTTATCGTTATATATATTTTTTTCTCTCTTCTTCTTACTGAAGTTATATTGACTGTTAATTATACTGTTTTATCCTTAACTGAGATTGGAACCCTCAGTTATGGTCTATCAATCAATACTCTAATCAATTTCTTTTCTTGTATCGGCGCACATAAATTGCCTCTTAATTTGTTCCATGTCTATAATACCAGAAATTGGTGTTGACATTATCAAGAACATAGATAGATGTGAACTATTTCTTATGATTATATCTAGATTCTGTTAAACATAAGTTCCCATATCAAAGTATTTTTTAAAGTTGTAAAACTCTAAATTACCATTCTAGTGTATTTAATTAAACGATTTGCCTGCTCATAGCTACACGTATATATAGGCCCTACAGTAACATGTATGATTGCAAGTTAACAACGATTGGTAAAAGGTCCCGCGTATTCCTACAATTAGTGTAGTGTAGTACACGCGTATCTTTTTGGGACCGCATATTGTCTTTACAGTAGTCGCTAAGGACGCACCCAATTTCTTTGTTTACATTCGAGATCCGGTGCATCTAGAAGATAAAAAAGTTGTTGATGGTTAACTGTTCGTGTTAACGATATGGATTGGGAGAAGAAATTTACTTCCATTTTAAACGATACAAAGGCAAATCTTTCAAAAGTAAAGGTAGTTACTTGCTGGCATTTGTAAAATTGATGATCATTCGCCCTCTAACTCACTCGTACCGCTGTTGAACACTGTTGAAATTGTTTGTCAAAGTTGGTCCTAATAATTATTTTGTATGGACAAAAGAGTAACCATATTGCACGTGGCATTCGAACCATGTTCTTCCTATGGTTAGGGGAAATGCCATGTCTAAACAGTCTATAAATTATAATAGCCAAACTGCGTTTCTGTCTTTAATAAAAAAAAAAAAAAATTTAATAAAGCACAGTCACTTAATCGGATTCGTACATTCAATCTACTGGCACACCAGAGAAACAATTCTATAAATTTCCGTCACCTATAATATATATTTATATAATATATTTATATATATTAAAGGCCGGAGCAATTTATTACAATTGTTTCTCTGGTCAAGTGCCAGTGATTAAATCACTCTTGCTACGCATCCAAACTTGTGACTGTGCTTTATTCTGTAATAAAACGTAGGTACGTATTCGTTATATCTTAAACTAAAATTGTTTACAAGTTTTTTATGCACATTTTTTTGCTGCAGCGACTGGAAATAGTCCTATCAAACTTGCATATGTTTTGGATATGAACCATCGATACACATGTGTATAATCAGCCAAATTAATTAGGGCTCTGATCAACTAACTTACCTACTGTCAACCAGCTGCCTCACTCTTATGAAACCATAACATCATTTACATCTAAATGTATTGTTATACTGAGAATATCTATGAAGTGCCCTCATACAAAGATCTGAAAATACAGATTACAAAAATGCATGTAAAATTGATTCATTAACATATCTTTACAGAACAAATATGAAGCGAATGGAACGAAGAATGTCACATGGGCTCCAAAGTACTGTAAGTACATATATGCCTTTTTACCTCACATATCATAAAGTTACGAGGTGAGCTTTTGTGATTACTTTCTATCCGTCTGCAATTGCTAGTGTACGAGTGCATCTTTACTGGTGTTTCAAGTTGTTGAGTGTACCAAAAAGTCTGTTTTTCTTAATTTTCCCCATATAAATTGACAATTTTTCAGGATTACAGGATTTTTAGAATTTTTACTTGCACCCATCCTTGTAGATACTAGAGGTTGCTATTTGGGTGTGATCTTTAGGAGACTTGTTCACAGTGATCATCTCTAATATATCTAGGTCAAGTTTGATATTGGATCATGTGTCATAGTAAAAAAACTATGTCACTAGGTCAAGTCATAGAAATCTTTATACACTAGAGGCTGATTTTTGAAGTGGAGATACCTGATGTATCCGGGGAATTATTTGTCTAAGGTCAGGAAATTTTGAATTTAGTCAGGGTAACTGGAATACTTAGAAACAGTCTTGGAAAGTCAAAGACCCGGGGCGTAGAAACAGTCTTGGAAAGTCAAAGACATTTGGAATCAGAAATCAACATGGGCCAAGGAATAAGTTGCAAGAGGAATAGAAAGGGATAAAAGCTCTTCAGAAATCATTCTGGGTGCATGAATAATTTATCCATTGCTGATATGACATTAGGTCTGTTGAAAACGGATAGAATTTGTTCAGTAAAAACTGGTAGAATTTGGTCAGTGAAAACTGGTAGAATTTGGTCAGTGAAAACTGGTAGAATTGGATCTGACAGTGAAAACTGGTAGAATTTGGTTATAGGGAAAACTGATAGAATTTAGTTATAGGTGAAACTGATAGAATATGGTTATATAATCCAGTTAGGATCTGGTGACAGTGACGTAGCCGTTTATGTGTACACAGAAGATTACAACCATTGTCTGAATAGGTAGTGTGAATATAGTTTGTTCGTTTAGCATTGAAATTATGGCTGTCTGATTAAGCCTTTATACCGGTAATTCGTTTTATACTGTACTAGTGGACCCGACCGCCACATCACTTTATTCTTACCCTGACTGGACTATACATGTAGGTGAAACTGATAGAATTGGGTTATAGGTGAAACTAATAGAATTTGGTTATAGGTGAAACTGATAGAATTTGGTTATTGGTGAAACTGATAGAATTTGGTTATAGGTAAAACTGATCGAATTCGGTTATAGGTGAAATTGATAGAATTTGGTTAGGGAATTTCACGTTCTTTGATTTCTGGACATCCTGATTGTGCTTGGTGAAAATACATGTAAACATTCCTTACCTAGATATTTTTACTTATAGCTTCACATTTTTGGGAACTTTTATATGTTGTAGATTCCACACCGATGAAACGAAGTAGCTCGTTACATGAAATACCTGTGATAACCTCTACCTTATATAATCAAAGTTTTCCATCAGATGTTTTCAATGGTGCTACAAGTAATACCGTCATGCCATATCCCTCTTCACAAACATTGTTAGAGAAATTAGAAAAACAAAACAATGTAAGTATTATTCTGTAAAATCATAATTTTTCGAGGGAGTTGCTGTAATTTTCGTTGATTTCGTTGTTGCACTAGGCCACGAAATCTAATCCCCACGATTAATCTACCTCTCAAATGTTGAACATTGGTTTACCCTTTCATATTTCGTAATTCCTGAATTTACAACCCCCAGAAAATGCAAATTTATCAAAATCCACAAAATTGAATGCCCATGGAAATATGTGATTTTACAGTAGTAGTGACTATAGTAAGCTGTCATTCATAAGGCTTCAAAAAATGTTTGTTTCTTAAAACATGCCACCAGAAAACTATGAAGGGTACTTTTTGTAAGGTTGGACTTTTTTTAACATACTCATACTATAGAAAGTTTGAAAAGTCTGAAAAATCGAGGAAATATAGATTTTTATTTTCAAATGCCATCTTCTAACATTATCCTGATTTTTGTTAAAATTTTGCTATGAAGCTGGGTTTTACAAGAGGATGGCTATTGTTTTTGCATGAATTAGAAATAAGTAGTTTGAATAATTTGTCTTGTAGGATATTGATCATCTGAGGGGAACTGTACATCGCTTAGAAACAGATCGACATAACTACAAGGAACAAATCAGGGATCTTAGAAGTACGTAACATTATTTTCTTCAAGATCATAATTTTGTGCCTGAGACGATTCTCTGTACTTAATACATCTGATTGGTGATTTCTGAGCTGAATCTTGACAACTGAACCGAGTTTTATGACATTTTTATCACCGAGTCTGTTAGGTTTGTTTGAAAATAAACTTGAAAAATTTAGGTTGAAAACATTTATCTATTGGTACTGGTAAATTATCAACTGATACTGACATTTATCTGTGTTTAAGTAACAGTAATGTTGTTTTGCAGAATGTTTCAATTATAAATATTCCCTGCTGATGAAATCAGGATGTTGTGCTGAAATGACATTGTCCGTCCTTGAAGTGCGTCTGTGGAATGTCATTGTCCGTCCTTGAAGTGCGTCTGTGGAATGACATTGTCCGTCCTTGAAGTGCCATGCTGAAATGACATTGTCCGTCCTTGAAGTGCGTCTGCCTGCTGGAATCACATTGTCCGTCTTTGAAGTGCGTCTGCCTGCTGGAAGGACATTGTCCGTCCTTGAAGTGCGTCTGTCTGCTGAAATGACATTGTCCGTCCTTGAAGTGCGTCTGCCTGCTGAAATGACATTGTCCGTCCTTGAAGTGCGTCTGCCTGCTGGAAGGACATTGTCCGTCCTTGAAGTGTGTCTGCCTGCTGGAAGGACATTGTCTGTCCTTGAAGTGCGTCTGCCTGCTGGAAGGACATTGTCTGTCCTTGAAGTGCGTCTGCCTGCTGGAAGGACATTGTCAGTACTTGAAGTGCGTCTGCCTGCTGGAAGGACATTGTCCGTCCTTGAAGTGCGTCTGCCTGCTGAAATGACATTGTCCGTCCTTGAAGTGCGTCTGCCTGCTGAAATGACATTGTCCGTCCTTGAAGTGCGTCTGTGGAATGTCATTGTCCGTCCTTGAAGTGCGTCTGTGGAATGACATTGTCCGTCCTTGAAGTGCCATGCTGAAATGACATTGTCCGTCCTTGAAGTGCGTCTGCCTGCTGGAATGACATTGTCCGTCTTTGAAGTGCGTCTGCCTGCTGGAAGGACATTGTCCGTCCTTGAAGTGCGTCTGTCTGCTGAAATGACATTGTCCGTCCTTGAAGTGCGTCTGCCTGCTGAAATGACATTGTCCGTCCTTGAAGTGCGTCTGCCTGCTGGAAGGACATTGTCCGTCCTTGAAGTGTGTCTGCCTGCTGGAAGGACATTGTCTGTCCTTGAAGTGCGTCTGCCTGCTGGAAGGACATTGTCTGTCCTTGAAGTGCGTCTGCCTGCTGGAAGGACATTGTCAGTACTTGAAGTGCGTCTGCCTGCTGGAAGGACATTGTCCGTCCTTGAAGTGCGTCTGCCTGCTGAAATGACATTGTCCGTCCTTGAAGTGCGTCTGCCTGCTGAAATGACATTGTCCGTCCTTGAAGTGTGTCTGCCTGCTGGAAGGACATTGTCTGTCCTTGAAGTGTGTCTGCCTGCTGGAAGGACATTGTCCGTCCTTGAAGTGCGTCTGCCTGCTGGAAGGACATTGTCTGTCCTTGAAGTGCGTCTGCCTGCTGGAAGGACATTGTCAGTACTTGAAGTGCGTCTGCCTGCTGAAATGACATTGTCCGTCCTTGAAGTGCGTCTGCCTGCTGGAAGGACATTGTCTGTCCTTGAAGTGCGTCTGCCTGCTGAAATGACATTGTCTGTCCTTGAAGTGCGTCTGCCTGCTGGAAGGACATTGTCTGTCCTTGAAGTGCGTCTGCCTGCTGAAATGACATTGTCTGTCCTTAAAGTGCGTCTGCCTGCTGGAAGGACATTGTCTGTCCTTGAAGTGCGTCTGCCTGCTGGAAGGACATTGTCAGTACTTGAAGTGCGTCTGCCTGCTGAAATGACATTGTCAGTACTTAAAGTGTATCTGCCTGCTGAAATGACACTTTCCGTCCTTGAAGTGCGTCTGCCTGCTGGAAGGACATTGTCAGTACTTGAAGTGCGTCTGCCTGCTGAAATGACATTGTCAGTACTTGAAGTGCGTCTGCCTGCTGAAATGACATTGTCAGTACTTGAAGTGCGTCTGCCTGCTGAAATGACACTGTCCGTCCTTGAAGTGCGTCTGCCTGCTGGAAGGACATTGTCTGTCCTTGAAATAGTATATGTAAACCAAGATACTGTGATGATGCCTGTCAAGTTTTTAATCAATTTTCCTTTGGAGTTATTGTCCTTAAATAAAATAATAACCACTCAACAGAAACGGCACAATGCCCAACACAAAATTGAACGAGAAAATGAAACTAAACCCCTTTGAGTCCTAATTTCAGGTGTCAAAAAATACTTAACAATTAAATTTATTTTAGGTGGACTGTGAAATAAATTGTGAATTGGCTTCTTAGAAGAACCATTTATTCAACCACTTATTTGATCCAGAATTTCACATATTTAAGTTCAGCATGCCTGTATTTATTTGTTTTCAGATGAAATATATCAGCTAACAGACAAAGCATGCGACAGAAGACCAGACCCTAGTGCTGAGCGTAGAGTAGAACAAATTAGACGAGAGTTGTTGGGTGAAATACAGTTACTTCAAAGTCAGTTACAGATTAGTTCAGCAAAGGGAAATAACTCTCATTTGTCTGATACTCAGTTACTTGCCATGAATCGAGATGTATTAGAAATGTGAGTATTAAATATATTCACTTATATACCTGCTTCATATACTCCTGCTTAAATATAATCTCTAGTTGTGTACTATCTACTGTAATAAACTTACAACCTTATTCAGTAGTATTATGAGACTGGAAACTCAAAACAAACTGGAGACCACAAAACAATAAATTCCGGGCCCCTACACTGCTTTAAAAAAATAGTTTCTAATACATAGTATCAGAGTGTTAGAACTGTAAATTGCCTATATCGACTACCATATATATGTACTTACAACAAAACAAAATTGATGAATCAAGGAAAGGTGGGTAAATCTATATTTTTACAAATTTTAAGTCCAGTACAAATTTCAGTCTGACAATATTTAAGGATAAGATTCCAGTTTCAGCAACACATTTTGTCTCTCTGTCCTCATGTATTGACTGTGTGTTTACTGACTTTACATTAACTGACACTGAAGTTATACTCAATGTATGTTTGCAATTCCTCGACAGGCCGTATATGGTATTTTATAAGACATAAGTCAATACCTTAAATACATTGTAAATTATCTCATTATCTTGTATGCTTGCAATCAACTGAGACTGGGGTATGTAGGTGGCTGTTTGTTGTTTCCCAGCCATGCCAACCCTGTTTGTGGTTCCATTATCTAAATCTTTCACTCACCCCTTCAAATGGAATTTTTACATGTTTTGCCTCAACATATTTTAGATACTTTTGTCGATGTTGCAATGATACTTGGTTAAACCAGATTATGTCTATTGACTATTTGTTATTGTTAAGTCATTACAAAGTTCTATGTATTAGATTATTATGTATGTCACTGTACTCTATTAATATAAAAAATAATTGTTTAACATCAACAGGTAAAAAATATATTACAGGTATTAGATATTTTATGTGTCAGTAGTTGTCATTTTTGGGCAAAATGTTTTCTTATTTTTAGCTCACTGTGATCACTCTTCGTCCGTCGTTCGTCCGTCGTCCGTCCGTCAACAATTTGCTTGTGTAGACACTAGAGGTCACAATTTTGGCCTATTCTTTATGAAACTTGGTCACAATGGTCATTTTAACAAAATCTAGGTCAAGTTCGATATTGGGTCATCCGGAGTCAAAAACTAGGTCACAAGGTCAAATCATAAAAAAACCTTGTGAAGTCACTAGAGGTCACAATTTTGACCTTATCTTTATGAATCTTTGTCACAATGATAATCTCAACAAAATCTAGGTTAAGTTCGATATTGGGTCATCTTGGGCCAAGAACTAGGTCAAATCACAGGGCTTGCATGCACTACTACGACAGGTGAGCCACCTAGGGCCCAAAGGGGCCCTCTCGTTAGATCAACACATTTAGATGTCTTCACCGTATTAGCTTTACTTGTTTAGAGTTTTAGCTCATGTGCTTAGTAAGCAGTGGGTAATTCATAATTTGTTGGATGCCTGGCTTTGTCGGGTATCCATCTATTTTCTTTAAATAACTTCTCCCCTAAAGAGCTGAATGGATTTTGTCAAAACTTCTCAGGAATGCACCTTGGATGTCATCTTTCAGTTTACATGATTGTTAGTTATGGACTGTCTCCAAGATCTAAAAATACAGAGATTGAAATGATGTACCAAATCGCACAGTATCTTGCAACGATCTTCTGAAATCTCGCGAAATCTTGTTTGTTTTTAAAACCTTATATCTCCTGTTTTAATAAACACATGCAAAAACTATTACTTCTGCGAAATAGATATATTAGTCAGCTTTACAATGATGCCTCATTTATGAAAAGCAGTCAAGGACTAAAATAATAGACCTCAAAGAGTGAGACCTACTCTCATTTTAATGGAAATTCAAAGTTTATCAGAAAATACCTGATTTGCCTCATTCAAATCATAATTTTCTGAATTATATATGAGGTAGGCAAAAACAAGTTACATCATACAATGGAAGAAATTTAGCTCTTCAAAATGAGACGTAGATCATTAAAAATGCTTTTTTGCATTTTCCCCCAGTGCTTTCAATTGAGTGTATAATCTGTGT
Source organism: Spisula solida (assembly GCA_947247005.1). NCBI lineage: Eukaryota > Metazoa > Mollusca > Bivalvia > Venerida > Mactridae > Spisula > Spisula solida. The sequence continues at coordinate 6,207,852 of OX365948.1, read as the reverse complement.
GTTTAGATCTTTGACTGTCTGCATAAAAAAGTGTGAACTTAGAAAAATCTATTTGTCAATACCATTAGGCCTAGAACTTGGGTACTAGTATTTAGCCCATCTAACAATATCATCATCCCTGGGTTGGACTTTTTACTTTATATGCATGTAGTGGAAACTATAAGTAATGTCTCCTTACCTATAGCAGACCTTTGCTGAACCTAGGCCAATTAACATATTTGTTCATGGATTTACTTGAAACTTCACACATGTTAAAATAGAGGATGTCCAGAGTGATTTTTAGCATTTTCTTGTCCTATGCTGTTTGTATAAGGATACAATCTTCAAGACCTTTGTCAATTTTATACTGTGTATTTTATTGTGTAGTTTACTTTAAATAAAAAAATATTTCACCACTTTTGAGTCTATGCTTTTAAGCTCACCAAGGTGAGCTTTTGTGATTGATTTTTGTCTGTTGTCCGTCCGTCCATATGTCTGTTAGACAATTCACCATTAACACTCTAGCATGTTCAATTTTTCAACTTGGTCAAAAGTTGTATGTCAATGAAATATAGGTCGAGTTCGAATTTGGGTCATGTGGGATCAAAAACTAGATCAAAAGGTCAAATAATAGGAAAACCTTGTTAACACTCTAAAGGCCACATTTTTCCTTCAATCTTTATGAAGTTTGGTCAAAATATTAATCTTGATGACCTTAAGGTCAAATTCGAAGTTAGGTCATGTGGGGTCAAAAACTAGGTCAAGAGGTCAAATAATAGGAAAACCTTGTTAACACTCTAGAGGCCATATTGTTGCTTCATGAAGTGTGGTCAAAATGTTTATCTTGATGACCTTAAGGTCAGGTTGAAGTTGGGTCATGTGGGGTCGAAAACTAGGCCAATAGGTCAAATGATAGTAAAACCTCGTTTTCACTTTAGAGGCCATAATTCTGCTTCAATCTTCATGAAGTTAGGTCTAAACGTTTATCTTTAGGTTAAGTTTAAAGTTGGGTCATTTGGTGTCAAAGTAGGTTATTAGGTCAAATAATAGAAAAATCTATAAAACATTATAGAGACCATATTTCTGTTTTAATCTTCATGAAATACATAGTTATAGGCCATGTTTAGCCATGTGAGCGCCACAGAATCTATGATTCTCTTGTTTAAGTTCATCTGTGTACAGAGGGTTTGTCGAGTGTGTGACAGCATTTTCATTTAATGACATCTCCTTCTAAACAACATAATGGATTTTGACCAAACTTAACAGAAACTCATTAAAGTACTATGGTAGTGTGTATGTTCATGTTTCCACTTTTTGACAGCTGGAACAGCTGAAACTTGGAATTTCAGCGGTTATGTTCATTTTCTCGTTCAGCTGTGTGTTTGGCATTGTCTAATTGTGGTATGTGATGTTTTTATGTTTTCAGTGCTGTTTAAATTGAGTGCTGCCTTGTATACCATTTTTTTTGTCTTTTTTCAAAGTTTTGAAAAGTTATTTTGTAGATACTGATAGTAGTGATATTAGATTTTATGTTTGTTTTACCCCTCCCACTCATGATTTTATTCAGATATTACCTTGCAGTACATGAACTTAGAACTTTACTCTGATGTTTATATTCATACATTACGGCATAGCATGGATCATTTGACATGATCCTGACCTTTATGCATGAATGTTTTACAAGGTTCTTGCATTGAATATATAATTTTCCGCGAGCAAATCGTGCAATATCGCTCCTTTTGATTTGTGTTGGTATTACACCTCAAGCTTATGAAAACATACATCCAGGAATATAGATGTAGACAATAAATCAGCTTTTAAATTATGCTAATAGAAAGACAAGAGTCGTGTGAAATTCTCTGGACTTTAATAGAAATTTAATGTCTAAGTTATAGATACAGTCAGATCTCGATACAACGACAGTGTTCGTTCCCGATCAAAATGTCGTTATAACGAATTTGTCGTTATACTGAATTTCACTAGTGACGGGAATTTTGATTGGGAGATTGTTTGATAAAAATCAAATATTGATTAACATATAATTTATTATGTCATTAAATTGTCATAATCAGCAAAATCAGCAGTAAGAAATTATCACAATTGCATAAAATAATATTTAAAATAAAATATAATGTTTTGAGAGAGCTCCAAATAACGTGCGTCCGAATTTAAAGATGTCCGGATACTACTACAGTAAACTAAAATATAACGCTCTAGAGAATAAATTGGTGATTCATTTTGTTACTAATTATACCCTTTCGACTTTAAGAATTGATGAATTAATAAATCATGTCGAGAAATCTCGATTGACATCTTTTATTTCGTGACCGGTACGATTTCTAAAATACGAATATATGCGATGACTTCGCTTATCTCCCTTGATTACGAATGCGCGAGGCGTATTTCACAAACTGTGATTCGACTGTGAAAGGTTCCACTATTATAATGAGAGCAATTAAAATGATTTTCACAAGTGTAATTACATAAGTAGGCTCCTTGCTTAGACCGCGACTTTGTGTAAAGCCGATAAATAGTTCAGGTGTGAAAAAAAGTCCCTTGAAAGTGTCAGTATATCGAGTATTAATTACTGTGTAAACACTCGATTCGTTCCCATTGTTTTGCTGTCGGTGTCGGTAAATGAATATGTCATTATAACGGATACAATTAACGTTGTATAGAATTCGTCCCCACCAATTGGTGTCGTTATAACGAAATTGTCGTTATATCGGATGTCGTTATAACGAGTCCTGACTGTACTTTCAAATACTTTGAAATTATTCTTTCTTTGCATTATGAATCCATTTAAATTTACATGTGCATGTATTGCTGTATAATTAGTGGATATCAGAATTGATAGGGTTTTAATTTAACAGTGCATTAAATATAATTACATAGGCATATTTTTATTATTATTTAATGCATATTCAAAAGTTATTCATGACTATTCAATGATTCCAGTGTTATTGCTTGGTTGCTAATTTGAAAGTATGAATAATTCAAACACTAGACTAAATACTTTTTTTGATACTATTAGTTCATACAGAAATTGATATATGTCATCATATTTTTTTTTTGATGAAGTCTTCAAAAATCATTTGAAATTGTTTAACATATTATTATATTATACCTTATTTATATAGCACTTTTATCATGTAATTACACGTTCAAAAGTGCTGTACAATCACATTTAAGACATGGTTAAAACAATTTGACATATATATATGTATGCAAACATAACAACTAATGTATATATATGAGCCGTTCTCCAGGAAAACCGGCCTTAGTGACAAAATTAAGAAAGTGATTATAATGTATTGTTAGAAAGAGGAGACTCATATGAACAGTTTCTGAAAATTTGAACAAATAATTACATACTTTTACAAAGTTATAGACTTTTAAAACTAACCACATCCGTCTCCTTTTTCAGTGATGTCGCAAACGTTATTTGACGTAACGTTTACAAGCATTTCACAAATCCAGTATTTGACCCATTCTTGACGTAAACTTTTCAAAATTGTTTCACATCTTAGAATTATATTCCTATTTTAGTATAACATACCTAAATCGTGAAAGTTCCTTTTGGAGAGAAGTAGCTGTTGTTTATAACCACTTACGCATAGTTTTTCTCAATATGGGTACTTTTCAGAAATTGGTCACCATAGCAACGACAGAATATGTTTTAACATGATTCATGAGAAAAATTAAATCTAAGACTTAGTACTATATTAATCAAGAATTTAAAATTAAATCAAAGAGCATGCTTTTTTCCTCATTTAAGAGCCTTTCCAAACCTTATTACATAATTAATATAATAATGTCACTAAGCCCGGTTTTCCTGGAGAACGGCTCATATATATACATTTGTATGATCAATGTTGAATAAATATCTCACTACGGCTAATAAATGATAATAAAAAACAGAGTTGACAGCAAGTTTTTTGGTGTTGTTACTTCTTTATTTCCTCATCCGGTTTCATTTATAATCTTTAGGAGGAATGAACATGGTAAATGATGTTGCTAACGTGGTAACAATGTCAGGTGATACATGAGATAGAATAAAGGGACGTCACTCTATGTGACGTCATTTACAATGTTCATTCCTCCTGAAGATTATAAATTAAACCAGCAGAGGAAATAAAGATGTAACAACACCAAAAAACTTTTATTATTATTAAATATACATTTTGTACTTTTGTATATACAGTTTAATGTTTAAGGAAAAATATGAATTTGCAGCAGACAACTTGTAATTAAAGCAAATATAGGCATTGAATGCTTCAAATCCAATTGGCTCCGTAAGTTGCCTGGCCAGTCCACACACGCACAATACTCCACCAGCTGGTATTATATGTTACGCAGTATAATTAAACATGAATTATAATTTCAGTAAACATGCATTCCGAGATGAGCTGGAAGGATTTAGACGAGATGTTGAGGTCATGAGATCTAGAGTTGGTATGTATTAACTGAGATAGGTCATTTATTTAATCACACCAGAGTTCTGGCTCCTTGTGGAAGCGTAAGTAAGTACTGGTTTGTAAACTAGTCAAGGAAAACTGTTTTGGTGAATCAGCGGCTGTATATAACTAAAAAATTGTTGAGAAAGGCTGTTAAACACAAATTAACAAACATAACGGCTCAAAAACGGTTACTTTGCTCATTTATTAACAGGACACAAAGCCTACATACACATAGCAATTCACCCATTAATGCCAGTTCCCCACCCACCCTCATGTGAAATGTGATTCTCATTTCATTTGTGACAAATAATTAAGTTTCTAAAAAATTCAAATTATGAATAAAAACAAACCGGCATTTTGTATGTTTTCTAGGTATTTGAAGGTCATGGAAATAGAAGAGCATTTCTAAAATCAGTTTGACATAATTTTAGTGCACACGACTTTGTAACAAAATCTCTTTGTAACGTCATTATATTGAAGTACAAACCCATCAGTTTATAGCTTTTATGCTATAATAGCGTTAACATATTGCTTTTCATGTTATAATGTTTGAAGAGTCCCTCGGAAGCCCTTACAGGCTTGGGCACCAACACTCCCTCAGGATGCTGCAGATGTTGTACCATGAAAATTTTTAAAAAAACATGTGTTAACCCTACAAACAAACCTTCCTTCAAATTCTAGTTCATGTATTTAAGTTCATTTGATTATCAATCATTACCATATATTATGATATATTATTTACAGCCAAGATGGAGCTAGAACTTGCCAGTATGTTGTCAGGTAGAAGAGATGTAGAGAGAAGACAGGATAGTTTAGATAGGGTAAATGTTTGTATAGTTTATGTTGAAACAAATCCACAGTACTTACCTCAGTCATTTTGGCTCAGGGGTGGTATTCTATTCTATTGGAGGATAAGGATAGCCAATCATATCGCCTGTTACTTACCAAGAGTTTAATATGGTGTGGTCTGATTGGTTGTCCTTATCCTTAAGTCCAGTAACATCAATATTGTATACCTCCCCAGGTCATCTTACATTGTTTGTTTGTGATCAAGTCAGACAGGCTTACTGTTGTAAATTTGTATTTTGTTCCCTGCCAATTCGACCAATGATCTTCAAGGGAAGATAGTGTTGGGTGAAACAAAGCATCTGTGCGATACCCCAGCTCTTTCCTTAGACTCCTTGGTTTAATAATGTGCCTGCTGTGTAGCACCAGTACAGGTGAGATGACCAGTTTATCTCTAGTTGAGTGGGAAGCCCTGAAAAGCATTTCAGTGCCAAGTGCCATCGGAGAGATTTAAACGAGAGGCCTCTCGATCTGTAGTGAGGAGTGTTACCCACTGGAGCACCATGTCACTCTCAGACCATCTTATAATTGGTTAACAGCTCTAATATGCTGTGTTAGCCATCTTCCTACCTTATTAACTAGAGAACCCTTGAGCGTGTAATCCAGAAACTTGGTTGGCAGATTGGTCATGACCCCAGGTCAAAGGCCATTGTCATTGTAACCTTCAATACAAAAACAGTTGCTGGTCTATAACACTTACGTCTACAGTATTCAACTTGGTAGTGAAGTATGATGTGAATTTAAAGCCTATAGTTTTGAGATTATCTGGTCTAAGTTCAAGGTCACTGTGACATTGAAAACAACAACTGTTTCCAATCAAAAGCTAAAGGACAAGTAGTAGGTAGGTTAGTAATGTCCTGCATAGGAACTTATTGCTTTTGTAGTTCAGAATGTCAAGGTACTAGTCGCCTTCATCATGAAATGACTGATCGGCTGCCAGTAGAGAGCATACTATACATGTATATGTTTTTACAGATGTCTCTTGGTTTTGTTTTATTACTATTTCCAGACTTTGTGAGTACAGTATTTATGTAATGCATGTTTCAGACAATGAATTCACTATCTGTAGCACAGAGAAAGTCACATGTATCACCGATGCCATCATCTACTGTAACAATGATGAACACGAACAGACAGTTAGAGAAACTACAGCTCAATGAACTCAGGTTTACAATTATTACATATGCTTGATAAATCATTTAAACATAAAACAGAAATTTCATCTAGGTCAACTTCTATTTAGCTAGAACCTAAGCTACCTAGCTATAGCCCCTTACTCCATTTGACTCAATATTATGATGATAAGAGATAAGCTAACCATGTACATATCCCTCATGTGAAGCTAATATCAAGAATAAGTCCATTTTGATAATTAGATTGTCTCCACTCCATCCATACTCTTTATTGGAAAATAATTTGTGATGGTCAGGTGACAAGCATGAATTGGTGTAAATATTATGTAACGAGTTAAAGCCTTTTGTGCTTTGTCCAAAAAAAGAGACAATAATATTATTATTGCAACAATCAAAGGTCGATGCATGTGTGCTTAAAAGTTATTGGCCGATTTTGTTACATGTGACTCCTCATTGCCTCATGATGGAGGCATATAGTGATTGTCCTGTCCATCCTTCCATCTGTTCGTTCATCGATTCATCCGTCTGATTTTGTTACATGTGACTCCTGAATGCCTCATGATGGAGGCATATAGTGATTGTCCTGTCCATCCTTCCATCTGTTCGTTCGTAGATTCATCCATCTCATTTTGTTACATGTAACTCCTGAATGCCTCATGATGGAGGCATATAGTGATTGTCCTGTCCATCCTTCCATCTGTTTGTTCGTAGATTCATCCATCTCATTTTGTTACATGTAACTCCTGAATACCTCATGATGGAGGCATATAGTGATTGTCCTGTCCATCCTTCCATCTGTTTGTTCATAGATTCATCCATCTCATTTTGTTACATGTGACTCCTGAATGCCTCATGATGGAGGCATATACATGTAGTGATTGTCCTGTCCATCCTTCCATCTGTTTGTTCGTAGATTCATCCATCTCATTTTGTTACATGTGACTCCTGAATGCCTCATGATGGAGGCATATAGTGATTGTCCTGTCCATCCTTCCATCTGTTCGTTCGTCGATTCATCCGTCTCATTTTGTTACATGTGACTCCTGAATGCCTCATGATGGAGGCATATAGTGATGGTCCTGTCCATCCTTCCATCTGTTTGTTCGTCGGTTGATCCGTCTCATTAAACCAAACTTTCAAGTTTCTGAAACTCAAATACATGTATTTTCAATGTCCATCGAGGCACTGATTTCAAACTTTTTAACCATCATAAAACCTTGCATTGTCAATGTCATTTAACACCATCCAGCATTTCAACAGAATTATGGCCCCTGATTTAATTAGCTCTTTATCATAGGCAAGGCTTCCGCCAGTAGGGCATAGGTGTTTATTGAACGCAGTCTTGTTTTTGGACTACATTTGTGTTTGTAAATCTTGAAAGTTTAGAAGGCTGGTGTTAAAATCAGAACATAATTTTCAAAACAATATGTACAATGTAGTTTAAACATTTTTCAGGGCGACCCTTAGTGCCTTAAAAGATAAAATAGATTTTATGGAGCGTACCTCAACTCCTGTGTCACACACCATAAAGCCTACTTCCACCAAACCATATTTGATCACCAACAGTAAGTATTATATAACAGTTTATTTCATATATACATTGGACAATGTGTCCATGAGTACACAATTTTACATTTATAAATATTTATACATAGATATTACACCCAAAGAACATTACATAACAGTACAAATTTGATGCATAGGTACATAATAGCTTACAGTGCAAAACATACATTGATAACCTTCAAGAAGTAGCATGTATTTAGCAACGGTAAAAACGAGATAAATGTAGTCACATAATAGTGTGATACTTAATTAAACATCAAAGAATTCCTGACGTTGAAAGATTTTTGAACAAAAATGGACAATTTTTTTATTACGTTTTCATTTTCGGACGATAACAGTTCGATAAATTTTGGGATGTTTGGCCTTTTCCAAAAGTATTTATGTAAATATTGTTTTCTCAAATCATCGTATAATGGACATTCTAATAAAACATGATATTCATCTTCTAATTTGGGACAAATATCACAAATCCTTTCATTGTATGGTATTGCCTGTGGTTTATGCCATCTGCCGGTTTCGACTTTAAGTCTATGTGAGGACATTCTCAAACAAGATAGAGAAAATCTAAATTTTTCAATATGTATACATGTTAAATAAGGTTGTAATTGAAAATTGCAAAACAATACATATGTTCTAGCACGTGTTGATTCTCTTAACTCGGAATACCAGTTTTGTATAAACGTATCATTTATTCTTTGCTTAAAAATGTTCATAAATATATATACCTCAGATTGGAGGCAGGTAATATTTATTTTGTACTTGGACTAATCCAGGTCTCTCCGTAAACTTCAATGTAGCCAGTGATTGTGACAAAGAAGTCGGTGCTACGTAGGTGTCTAAAATTCAGTCTCTTTTAAACATTGGACCCGTTCAAACTGGTTCAGTTTGAGGAATGTTGCCGGTTGTAAATCCCTCAGTAGTTGGGGAAATCATTGACCGCTTGCCTTGGACTTATGGAGAGCTGTGCTAATCCTATAAATCTAAAGCATAATGCAATAGTTGCTTTCTTGTCTATATTTAATTTGGCTTTTATTTTATTAGAACCAAGTTATATGTAGAGGGTAGGATGTGCTTCAAACACTAATGTTATCTATATGATAAGGTACAACTCTGTGTGTTTGAGGACCTAACTTTCTCTCACAAATTGATATACATGTACTACGTGCAAGAAACTTGTATTGTATTCATGCTTAAAGTTAAAGGTCAGGGAAAGAAGTTGCTGGTTCCTGGTGGAAGGTTAAGTTTAAGCTAACAAGTTGTTAAATAAGTGTGTTAAACCTGATTAAACATACAAACAAACAGGTGAAGATGCAATGAACAAGGGGAGATAATCTGACTGCACTGATATGTACATGTATCTATATTACAGGTATTCCACCTAGCCTTAGAACATATGACGATGATTTGTTAGATGATATAGACCTATCAGATGACGCAAGTTCACAAAGTTCAGATTTCACAGAATTTGAACCTGGTGTAACAAGAGATAAAAAAGTCTTACATAGTAAAAATACAGAGGATGGTTTTGAATCAGGTATGCAAACTATTATTTTATGTTTTGTGGCTTTGATTTTTGTTTGCCCTTATATTTAGTGTTGTGTGCAAAATTATTATGCTCCCTGATTGCATCCTCAAACATCATTGGTTAGTCAAGTCCCCAGACAATGATTCAAGGTGATGAGAATACCAGATTGAGAAACATAGTCAACTTAGAGGGCATTATGGTAATGTATTACAGCCCATTTAGACTCACAACGTCCTTTCAAACCAAAACCAAGGATACATGCATATTTCTGCCAGGTTCTAGATTGATTTGCCATATACAAATACAATGATTGAGTTACCAGTACAGTAGAACTTTGATGCCTTAAACATCTTAGAAACTTCAAACAGGTTATTCAGTATAATGATGTACTAGTATATCGAGGGTTGCCTGCAAGACTGCAGTATATCCTTCTTTAATAATAAGCAGTTACGACAGTTTTGCGGGCAACCCTCGATATAGTAGATGGTAATTCCCTGTCCAAATGTAGTTTGAGGCATCAAAGTTCCACTGTATTTAATATATCTGTAGGTTAACAATTTTTGTCTAGAAAATATTTAAACCATAGCATGTTTCCAATATTAAGGCTAACACAAAACAGCTCAATTGTGTTTTCATTGTGGCCCATAGCATTTCTGACTTAAACATTTCTGTCTTAGCCTTTCTGACTTAGCCTTTCTGACATAGCCTTTCTGACTAAAGCTCTCTGACTTACTTACCTTTACTCAATTTTCTGACTTAGTATTTCTAACTTGACTTTTCTGATTGCTAGCTGCATATGTTTGTTTATCAATAGTTTATGTTTTCAGATACAGATAGTGTAGTGTGAGTGACGTGGGTGTGTACATTGTTTTACCTCCCCATTGTTGGTTCCATGTCAACTGCCTAGTTTGGGTTCCATGTTTATTGCCTTGTTCTGGTTCCATGTTTATTGCCTCGTTTTGGTTCCATGTTTAAATCCCCATTCTGGTTTCAGGTGGTTAATGTTACAACCATATTTAACAACTAACAATATTTAAGGGTCATTGTACAGAATAGAGAATTCTCAAGTTTGCAGCCAGTGTAATTGTAAAAGATCAAAAAGATTTACCTGCAAAATCTGGTAATACTGGCCATTGTATAGAGGTTATTGCTCTACAGAGGTTAAATTAAAGTCAATATCAGCTTAGTGAAGTTTCTAAGGTGTCCTTATTGAGAGGTTGTTGCTCTTCAGAGGGCCACTCTCGAGTGCTTGTACTGTACTTTATTGTCTGAAATTGCGAATCTTTGAAGTTTAAATTAGTAGTTTTAGTCGTCTATCTAATCTGTTATTACTTGTGGTGAGCATCTGATTTCTCTTGATTGTAACATCCTCATGCACTAACTTAGTTTCGAATAATTTGGCAGCACAAATGTTCACCATAGGATTAATATGAACAGGTTAAACACCTGAGTAAAAGTTGTCAGGAACCAGTAATGGCAGTATGCCTCTGAAGGATGGCATATCAAAATTGAACTGTCCGTCAGTCTGTTTATCTGGGCCTTCATTGCAAGTTTTTAAAAAAGTTCAATAGTTTATCAACCAATAATGCTATTGCATTTAAACTTGACACTTATTTATTATCATAATTAAACCCTACTAGACAAGTGGTATAACTCTAGGATTATTTTGTAAGGAGTTATGGCCCTTTTTAACTTAGACATTTTGGTTAAAGGTTTTTTAAAAAGTTAAATATTTTGTTTACTGTAAATGTTATTGCATAGAACTTTGACACATTTATTGTTAAATGTGTACGTTAATCTATAATGTGAAGATGCAATGATGGTCATAACAATAGCATTGAACATGTAATCTGTGACCATTAGTTAGGGTCCGTCCGTCTGTCCCAGCATACGAATGGCCCCTTGTTGGGTATGAGAGAATTATACAAATACCCAATGAATGTCCATTTGTGAGTCCAATCTATTCATTCTGTAAGTCTCTTATTGGGTATTTTGTCCCTTTTTGGGTACTTTTTAAAAAAAGAAATACCCAATAAGGTCAACCGTAAGGACGTCCGTCCGTCCACATTTTTCTAAATAACTTGAAAACCATTATTGGTATCAACTTCAAACTTTAAACATAAGCTCACATCAACAGTACGCTATTATATGGAAAGTTACATAACTCAAGCTACAATATTGGAAGAATTATGGCCCTTTGTAAAATTCAAATTTTCTTCATTTTTCAGCTTTTTTTCTTGATAGCTTCCATCTTAAAACATTAGCTCACATCAACAGTATGCAATTATATAGCAAGTTACATTACACTAGCTACAATATTGGAAGAGTTATTGCCCTTAGTAAAAGTCAAATTTTCCTCATTTTAACCTTTTTTCTTGATAACTTGCAGACCATTAAAGATATTAACTTCAAACTTTAAACCTTAGCTTACACCAACAGTATGCTAATTTATGACTAGTTTCATAACTCTAGCTACAATATTAGAAGAATAATGGCCCTTTGTAAAATTCAAATTTTCCTCATTTTTCAGCTTTTGTCTTCGTTACTTCAAAACCATAATAGATATTCATATGAACCTAGTTATACTTATTGCCAGTGATAATCCACATATCTGAAGTAAAGGGCAACAACTCTAGCTATGACAAATTTTGACTTACGCCCCTTTTTCAGCTGCAAAAACTTTAACATTGGCCATAGTTCAGAAACCGTTCAAGATATTGAAATGAATCTTACTGGTATTGACTACGACTACAAGTACATATTTGTGGAGCAAAAAACAATACTGACATTTGTAGCAATGGGCAACAACTCTAGCTTTATATTGTGGCAAAGGCAACAACTCTAGCTTTAGTAAAATTTGACTGATTCCTTTAAACACTTGCACACTAAACAAACATATTAATGTTAAGTTCTGTTTAATAGTGTATTTCCTAATAGTGTATTTCCTTCTTGCAATCAATATTGACCAATTAGGATGATGTAAGACAGGGCAATGTCAATGAAACCAATGTCATTATTTAATTGAATTAAGTGTGCAAATTCAGTATTACGATAAAATTGATGGTTCGAGCTCTTAAAATTTTACTGTAATCAACTAAGAATAATTTTTTCTGTTTTGTGATTCAATTTTTGAGTCCAGCCTCCAATGGATATTATCTTAAAGACACATGGCAATATTTGAGATGAGATTTAACTCAGATTGAGATATTTCGGGAGATTGGGGCCTGACTTTGCTGTACAGGAAAATGTTGACAATTTTCTATGTTGCTAGGCATAATCTGGATCCTGCTTAGTGTCCTATTTTATCACTCTGGCATAGATAATGTGGCATGTAGATTTGTAGAAAGTAGAAGTACCTGTAGAGTTGATACTAATATTGTATTAATTTATAACTCTTGTGTCCCACTTATAACATGTTATCCCTGATATCAAACCTACACTATTGGTTACTGTTATATTGATTGTAGGAACATTTGCACAGTATTTTAAACACCAACAGTTTATAAATGATTTCATGTACAGTATACATGTCACATTGATTATCACATTGTCATGCCGGGTGATACTAAAGTTACTTCATTGTTCAGAACTCTTCCTGATATTAAAGGGAATGATGATTATAAAGCATCTAAGTTAGTGGTCAAGTGTGTGACATGCAAATATTAGCAACAACTTACTTACTAAGATTCTTGTTTTAATCAGTTTCATACAAAGTACTCTTCCAGAAATAAAAAAAATCACTTATATTTCTGCATGCAAACTTTCTGAAATTTCCAAAACTCTTTCGACTTGCATGAATATCCACTTGCACAGTATTACAAATACCAGTTATACAGACTGTTTCATTACATGTTTTCATTTGATAGCGGTTTGATTATGAAGAGTGAATAGTTGAACAACTTATAGTACACATTCATATGTACATGACATTGTGTAATAGTGTTACATTCAATATAATCACAGTATTAAACACTAACACTTGTTGAATATTGTACATGCAATTCAACCTCTGTAGAGCAACACCATTTGGGAGCTGCAAATATGTGCCATTCATTGTGTAGATGGTTTTGCTCTACAGAGGTTGAATTTATAGTTAATAAACAGCTTAGGGAAATTTTGAGGGTTGTTACAGAGATTGTTGCTCTACAGAGGGCTGCTTTCAAGAAGTTGTACTGTATTTTCATATGAGTACAATTAATGTATTTAAACTTGTTACATGTAGACATTTATATGTTGCAGATGACCTTGATATGGACGACCTTGACCTTAGTGATGACGATCTATCCCAGAATTCCTTGGATGGTGCCTTAGAACACGATGATCTCACGTGATGGCCTGGGAGAGCGATCATCTCACGTGACGGCTACCATGGAAAATGGTGATCTCACTGTTGCACTCATGTGACGGTATTCTACAATCTGTGGAAACTCTCTTCTGTGATAACTGAAGCTTTATTCTAGTTTTTAATGAACAGTAGTTTCTAGGGTGTGCTATCAATGAATTTAGACTAGACTTGTTTGAGTTAGTTCAATCACCTGGATTTAGTTCAATATTGTAGTGATGGGTTTCACTTAATATTTCTGGTCTTCTAATATTTGTTATGTATGTAATTTGTCAATGATTTGTTTATATGACGACGTACTGGAATATGTATTGATGTCATTATATAAGCATTGAAAGTATGTGTTGTAATTGTCAGATTAATTTTATGTTTATTGCCATTGTATCTACTACTATTTAGAGATGAACTTTCCTTGCCATTTGTCAATTTTAAGACTGTGCGTAGAAGTACGGTAGAACCAATATCCTCATACATCAGTGTTTGGTCAAGTCTCGCCAATGATGAAAACAATGCTGGTGAACAAAAACAACGAGCATGAAAACCAACATCTTAGAAAAATAGGTCAACAAGTCTTGCATTGGTATGATGGGTGACTCTCTATTAATGAGATCTTAGAGATCATTCTCAAAGTTATGATAAGCCAGTTCTGAGCATAGTTAAAATTGACCTGTGGTATGTTGTAACAAACTCGACTAGGAATACTAACTCCTATATGCGAAAATGTTGAGTTATTAGTCATTAAATGTTGACTGTTGTGGCCCTCAGGAAGAACATTACTTGTTGATGTTCACCACTTTTTAACAATACAGCAGCTTACATGTTTCCTGAATCTGCCCTCAGACTGTCAGTCTTTTGAACAATATGGTGTTGCATTTAAGAACACATATATAACATGAAATCAAGTTTCAAGTGATGTATATAGGATCTGCCATGAGTTGTCTTTGGAGATCAAAATTTCATAAACAAGTCTAGAAAAGTTATTTAGCGAGCCTTTGGCAAGCTTAATAATTTGTTTTCGTGACAAGTTTAATAAAGATCTGAAATAAAATGAGTGATAGATTTTATCACGTTCAATAGTTATCAGGTCGAAACAATGTTAGAAATAACAAATTTAAGACGGCAATGTTATGCTTTCTCGCAAAAAACCCTGCTGACGTCACACATTTATTATCACACTGATTAGTGAACCTAGTTTCATGATTCATCTGACATGGAAGATATTATTTAATGACATTTGTGTGATAAATACCGGTATAGAGAAGGTATTTATGTATGACCTATTAATCAAGATACAATTGTTATAACTCTAGATGCCAGTAGAGCTACAAACACAGGACAATCTGTCAAATAACTGATATTATTATTTCATTCTTAGTTGAAATTCTTTAATTGGGAACATTTTGTACATGTATTAGAAACATGATAGTGAGAAAGGTTTGGTGTCTTTGTATAATGTTGTATCGTGTTTGTATTGATGTAATATTTATTTATAGTTTTATACCATATTTAAATGAATGTGCTTTGCACATACATTTTCAAATGGTGACAAATTTTATGTGTTGTTGCTTACAATGTATAATCTATAGACATTCTCGCGGTGGCTGTGTTACAGATCTACAGAGAACATGCACACAAACAGCTAACAAAAACTCCCTACTGCAGTGTAGCAATACCACATGACTTTTTGCTACAGTTCCAAGATGAAATTTGACAACATTTAAGTATTTTATTTCTTCATTGATTTCTATGAAATATATGCCACGCCAAGGGGAAAAATATTTGCTTTCCATGAAATATAGAATCTTTTTCAGCAGCTTTACCGTTGTTTCCAGAACCCTGAGAAACCTGTATTTTCCATGGTTTCACAGGGTGATGGACAAACGGCACATTTGCTGAAAAAGATTTTACATTAATTTTCATGGAAAACAAATATTTTTCCCTCAAGTGTGGCGTATATTTCATTTGTCCATGTTAATAATGTCACGCAATAGGGAGGTAGTGAATTTAAATTGCAATGTATAGGTCTACATTTATGGGAAGCTACAGTATTATATGTTCATGTGAGCATTTGTTTCACAACCTTTTTAGCTCACCTGTCACAAAGTGACAGAGTGAGCTTTTGTGATCAATCTTCGTCCGTCAAATATTTGCTTGTGTAGACACTAGAGGTCACAATTTTGACTTAATCTTTATGAAACTTGGTCACAATGATCATCTCAACAAAATCTAGGTCAAGTTCGATATTGGATCATCCGGGGTAAAAAACTAGGTCACAAGGTCAAATCATAGAAAAACCTTGTGTAGTCACTAGAGGTCACATTTTTGACCTTATCTTTATGAAACTTGGTCACAATGATCATCACAATAAAATCTAGGTCAAGTTCGATATTGGATCACCCGGTGTCAAAAACTAGGTCACAAGGTCAAATCATAGAAAAACCTTGTGTAGTCACTAGAGGTCACAATGTTGACCTAATCTTTATGAAACTTGGTCAAAATGATCATCACAACAAAATCTAGGTCAAGTTCGATATTGGGTCATTTTGGGTCTAAAACTAGGTCATAAGGTCAAATCATAGAAAAACCTTGTGTAGTCATTAGAGGTCACAATTTTGACCTAATCTTTATGAAACTTGGTCACAATGATCATCTCAACAAAATCTAGGTGAAGTGCGATATTGCTTCATATGGGGCCAAGAACTAGGTCATTAGGTCAAATCACAGGTCTTGCATGTACTGCTATAACAGGTGAGCGACCTAGGGCCCTTTGGGCCCTCTTGTTAATACTTGCGGTTTTATATGACTATATATGTTAACTTAAAAGGAAACTAGCATGTAGTTGAAATTTAGAACTGAACTTTTGTGTATTTATTAGTTAGATGGGTTAGTTGATTGTGTTTATCACATGACAAAGTGAGATTGTGTTTATCACATGACAAAGTAAGATTGTGTTTATCACATGACCAAGTGAGATTGTGTTTATCACATGACAAAGTGAGACTGTGTTTATCACATGACAAAGTGAGATTGTGTTTATCACATGACAAAGTAAGATTGTGTTTATCACATGACAAAGTGAGATTGTGTTTATCACATGACAAAGTGAGACTGTGTTTATCACATGAGAAAGTGAGATTGTGTTTATCACATGACAAAGTAAGATTGTGTTTATCACATGAGAAAGTGAGTTTGTGTTTATCACATGACAAAGTAAGATTGTGTTTATCAAGTGACAAAGTTACATTGTGTTTATCACATGACAAAGTAAGATTGTGTTTATCACGTGACAAAGTAAGATTGTATTAATCAAGCAACTGTGATATCGTAGTATTTATATATACAGTATAACTGAATAGTGTTTTACATAATATTGATTATTGTGATAGCTAGAATAGTTCTAAAGGTGTGGAATTCGAGACGACCAACAAAATATGACATATTCTAAATCTGATTACGGATGTTTAAATCATAATCTCTAACTGGTCAGTGTTGTGTTACCATCTTTCAATTCACAGACTTTTCTCAGTTCAGTCTGTGTGATGGGGTTCGAGTCATGGCAGCCTTTGACTGTACTTACACAGAAACCTGGAAGCCATGAAGCTAAAAATAAGATGTCATCATTATTAACGCTGGTAATCACACAAATCTTGGTCTGCCGACGATAACACTAGCCTTGTCAACAAATAAAAATGACAATTAAATGCATTTCCGATGTCCATGTTTGTTCGATCTCGTACATTATCACTTTAAATGCACACAACTTAGTCAATCCACACTGATCCTGTTGCAACAAGTCATCTGTGCAGTGTTGATATTATCTATTTTTGTTTATATACAAGGCTAGTTATCTCTGGCAAACTCTGTAAGAAATATATAGTGTTTGTATTGTTTATATATGTATGTAATATTGTGCTCTATAATATTGTTGTAATATATATTACTTAATAAAACGATAAACATGTGCTAATATCATAGTTATTTTTACACACTTCCTTTTTGTCAACTGTGATACTAAAATATTTACATTGTATATAGTGCAGAGATTTTAACCTGTTCCTCAACCCTCTATTAGTATAATTTAACGACTGATTTCTTGTCTATGTTTATAACCCTGGTTGTGTGTTTTCATAAGCAGGGAGTATCACTTAGCCGCTCGAAGTGAACTTCAAACACAAATCTAATGGACCAATATTGCACAATTTACTCGCGAAGTCGATATATTCAACGCAAAAACCATGTAGTATATTCATGCATAAACGTTAGGATCAAGTCAATATCTCCATATTATACCTCCACTGAAAGAGGTTTGAATAATGTGGTAATCCACAACAGAACTGAACATCATTCATAACATTTATTAAGGTCAAACAAACAAGTAATGATAAGGCATAAACAAGAGGGGTTGCTCACTATCAACTATTTCCGGGTGAGCATGCCCCCAACCCCTAGCACAATAGTGAATCCACATGATTATAGGGCTAGATACGCGCCTGCCTGGTATACGAATCACCTGCAGCCATTGTATATTATTGATAAACTCCATAGAACCATGCTTAATATAATACCAAGAAATACAGAAAACTTGAGAAAAAGAATTTTTGGTCCTGCATTGCGTTGTGAACAATCTCCCTGGATATTGAAAAACCTTTATTTTTAACTGACGGTCAGGAAGCATGTGTAGTCTGAATATAGTTCTATGCAATCATGTATAATCCCCCTGCTGTATTGAACAACCTCCTAATAGCACAAATTGTGAAGAAACAAACAACTTTTCACAATATGACCAATTTGCAATTGCATTGCCATTTTGGTTATTATTCATACCACCAATTGTCATAGTCATTGGTTGACACTGAAGGTGTTAGAATCCCTCCAGTGGTTATCATTAATGCATGTAGAGGCGACCACCTTCAGGCTTTATTAAACGTTCATAGTATTCACTGACTGTCAGGTCACGGTCTGTGTAACACATTCCACACACCCAGAATGTAAAACTGACCAATAGCTACTATTCTTCGCTCTAACTTTGTATCACACAGATGTCAAAATAACATTGTAAAATTATTGTAACCATTTGGAATAGTCTTGAAGTATTTGTGGTCGTTCATCTACCGGTGGTAAATGTGGTTCTATTCCCTTTCTTCTTCTGTCTTTGATTACTCTATCCTACAATACAAAACATCTACAAATTATTTTAACTGTACTCTAGATCTATTAACTTCGAACAAGTTTATTGTATTATTCACAAGGTTTAGCTTAGATTAAATCAGGCTGATTTACCGTCTTGCTAATTCATTAAACAATTCACATTGAAATATGAGTAACAAGAGGGCCATGTGGCCCTAAAGCGCTCACCTGATGACTAGCAGTAAAGGCAGAGTCCGTATTTGTTATGATATGACATTAATATTTGATGTAGATTTTACAAATACACACTTTATGGCCAGGTTTTATAAAGATAAGGTAAAAAATGTGACCTCTAGAGTATAAACAATGTTTTCTTTGATGTGATCTAGTGACCTAGTTTTGACCCCAGATGACCCAGTTATGAACTTTACCTAGAGTTTATAGAGACAAACATTGTGACCAAGTTTCATAAAGATTAGGTAAAAAATGTGACCTCTAGAGTGTTAACAAGGTTTTTCTTCAATGTGACCTAGTTTTTAACCCCAGGTGACCCAGTTGCGAACTTGACCTAGATTTTATAGAGGTTCACATTGCGACCAAGTTTCATTAAGATTATGTCAAAAATGTGACCTCTAGTGTGTTAACAAGGTTTTTCTTTGATTTGACCTTGTGACCTAGTTTTTGACCCCAGATGACCCATTTACAAACTTGACCTAGATTTCATAGAGACAAACATTGTGACCAAGTTTCAAAAAGATTAAGTGAAAACTGTGACCTCAGAGTGTTAACAGTCCAATTGTTGATGAAGGACGGTGGATGATGGACATAGGGCGGTCACAATAGCTCACCTTGAGCACTTTGTGCTCAGGTGAGCTAAAAATAAGTGAATGTTTATATAAAATCTGGCCCTATGATTATGATTTTGTTTTCATGCTCAACTCAACTTGAAAAGCTTTATCTGATTTTGAACATGCCTAAGGCCAAATATAAAATATTGTTTCTTTCCCAACCCTGGCCATTAAGGGTTGCGTAGGTAGGTAGGTAAAATATTATTTTTTTGAAAAATATTTTTTTAAATATATTTCATTGTCAATAATTAGGAAATAGATCGCTGTTTTGCGTGATATACTGGTGAATAGATAACAGTTTAGAGTTCATATGCGTAGGAATTAATCACGAAGGCCGTAGGCCTGAGTGATTAATAACTATGCATATGAAGGACAAACCGTGATCTATTCACCGGTATATCACACAAAACAGCAATCTATTTGCATTCTAACACGTGTAATTCGTACAAATTTAAATGGACTATTTTGTTTGTGAAGTTGGTGGGTTATTTATCATGTTGCTATAGACAACTTCCGCTGTTTAAAGAATCGTAACGTCCGCCCCTGGAATTTTAAGCTTTACTATTATCTTTATTTGTCGCCAAACTGATGCTTATCTAACGCCAAATTCTAATTACATATTTCACGTTTACGCATATGAATTGATACATGCAATAACATGTTGCTAGAATATAAATATAATCGAATAAATAAACAGAAACGCTACGAAAGGAAAATTACGCAAAACGTCGCGCTTTATGGCGACGTCAATATTCATGACGTCATGAAATAAACAAGACATAATTTTCATTGATAAAAATCACGAATTATACCCGGGAGATAAATTAAACAGCCGAAATTCTACCGTGATATACCGTTTCTTAGATAACGCTACAGCTCTGTACGTTTACATGGAGCAACATACAGACAGTGTTAGAATTTTTGTTTTGCCCATAGATGCACATTCATATTTCTACAATTTTATTGATATTGTGATCTGTGAGGGTTATATTGCCAGTATAAATGTTCCAACAGATATTGTGTATGATGACTAGTGAGAATGGGGCTCATTTTTTATGAAATAAAACAGTTATACAATATACAGTTCTAAAGGCTTATATGGCCAGGGCTCAACACTAACACTGGTTTTTTTATACTAATTTATTTAAGGTCGATTGTGAAACAAGTTTTTCCAACTTATATTAATCACTCTCGACACCTCATTCCTGATGTTATCCATCGCCACAAGGGTATGAGAGAAGAGAAGCCAGTTTCCCTTTTATGCTGAGCGTATAGCAAGGGAAATTTTGGTACCATTTTTATTTCATCTTTGGTATGACGCGGCCAGGGATCGAACCCGAGACCTCCCGGACTCGAAGCAAACGCTCAACCACTAGGCTATCGAGGAGGCGGTCCGCTGGTCCGAGACCAGTGAAAATCCAGAAGGACCAGTGAAAATTCTGGAGGACCAGTAACTGTCCTATTTACAAATTGGGCGCTTTTGCTCTGTCGGACCAGTGGCCAAAATAGTTAGTGTCTAGGCCTGATGGCTCGCCAAGGCTTGCCGTATAAACTTTCTCCAACTCGCCCAATAAATTCAAATAGTATAGGACACTAACCCAGTATTCTCTATATACATACATTGTATAGTAATTACAATAGCTATTACTTTAATGCAATAATGGTTACTAATAACCACACCAGTATTTTGTATCTCGGTGAAGACAAAGTAGATCTTATACCATACTTAATAACTTATAAATGGAGCCAAGTTAAATATAATAGTAGGTGTGTTAATTAAATAAATAAATTGCTAACACTTTACCCAGAACACTCGGCAGTTTTTCACATTTTTGGCATAATCTTGGCATTGCGCTGTATCACCTGTTCTATGAAGACACTTTAACGTCCTTTGACCTTCCTGAAAAACAACAAAATATGAATACATGAATAGGTGATAAAGTGTGGGCTCTATCTGTTTGAATGTGTTATGTGTGCATCAGATTTTGTGACACAGACTGACATGCATTTCAAGTCTGAAGAACATGACATGTCTGACTGGATGTAAAGTTTGCAGACAACATGCATTGTTACTTACAGTTGGCGATCAGCAGGTCACCATGACTTTTCAAGTATACATAATTTAAAATGATTCAGATTGGCTGCCTAACACATATAGATTTTAACACATTTCACTCACTTTTATCGCTCACATTGCTTCTTTTATTTTACTGCTTTTAGGTGAGCTAGCTTTTGTCATACCTCATATGTATGTGAGGCTAAAGTTGGCCTGCTTACGTGTTCACACTAATATCTTACATATAAGGGACATACAGGGTGTCCCAAAAAAATGGGGACCTAGGTTAAACATTCGTTTCTTTGTCTCTTTTATCAATAACACATTGTCAATATGACAAAACATTAAGGGATAAACATAGTTCAAAATACCAGCATCATTATTGTGATTATTTAGTCCAATACCCAGAATTACCTCCCTTGCTTTCAATCACGTGTTTCAGCATATTAGCATACAGTGAACTTGTGATTTCCATGTGTTCATAGAGACAGATTTACAGGCTGACCCAAAATGACATCTCAGGTGTCCCATAGTCAAGAATAATGGATCTGCATGCACTAATGTGCATCATGTATGGAAAACAGATTCAATATTGGGCTCATGTCCGAGTTATATCTAGGGGCCTTGCCCTTAAGAATGACGTCAAATGCCAGTGCTCTCTTGCGAACTTGTCTTATTTTGCTGCTGATTTGTTGTAATAGGGTTTCTGCTTTCTTATCAATGCTGACACACTTAATGACTCTGATATAATTTTTTTATACCTATGAACTGTTGATGTGGATAACAGTTTGCCTTATTACCTTTACTTATTACTAAGCTTTCTTATTGATTGATATCAATAACAATACATCAATATTTATATTTTGCTTCTTAGGTGATTGGTAACAAATATTTTGAAGGTTGCCTGCTCCCCTTTTGTTTAGTAAACTCACCACAGTGGGACTTTCTCCCCGTTTTTATTATTTAAATGCAAAGTTCTTCGATTTTCACAAGAATTTCATCACCTCTGTGACTTAAAAACCTTTCTGTCTTACAAATGAACGCTCAGACAACAATGTCTAATCAAATGATGTCATTTTCCAGGTAAGTCAGCAAACAAAATAGGAAATGGCGACATATGTAAAATGATGATGTCACTTCCTGTTTTAAAGCAAAACATATTACTAAGTACCTATTTTAGAAGAAGGGAACACTTCTACACACTCTCACAAAAGAACAGTCAAATTCATTACAAATGAAATAAGTTACAAAGGTTTTAGGTAGGTCCCGGTTTTTTTGGGACACCCTGTAGATTGTTCAAACAGACAGACCGATGCAGTGACAGACAGACAAACGCAGTGACCAACAGAGGAACACAGCGACAGACAGACAAATGCAGTGGCAGACAGGTGCATTGACCGACAAATACAGTGACTATCAGACACAGTAACAGTAAAGTCACAGTGACTGTGAGACACTATGACAGACATGCATTCACAGTTACATACAAGACAGAGTGACTGACAGGCAGACAGGCTCAGCAACAGACAAATGGACACAGTGATAGGCCAACATACACAGCAACATACAAGACACACAGACAGACGGAGAGATAGACAGACAGACACAGCGACAGAGAGACAGGGTGACATACAAAACACACAGACAAACAGAGTGACATACAAAACACACAGGCAGACAGAGTGACATACAAGACCCACAGACAGACGGAGAGATAGACAGACAGACACATCGACAGACAGACACATCGACAGACAGACAGTGACATACTGACACAATAAAAGACAGATATAGTGACAGACACAATGACATACAGACAGCCACAGTGCATACACACATAGTGACATACACACAGATACAGTGACATACACACAGACATAGTGACTTACACACAGCCATGGTGACATACACACAGACATGGTGACATACACACAGATACAGTGACATACACACACACATAGTGACATACACACAGATACAGTGACATACAGACAGACATAGTGACTTACACACAGCCATGGTGACATACACACAGACATGGTGACATACAGACAGACATAATGACATACACAGTGACATACAGACAGACACAGTGACATACACAGACAAAGTGACATACACAGACATAGTAATATACACACAGACATAGTGACATACACAGACAAAGTGACATACACAGACATAGTAATATATACACACTGACATAATGACATATACACAGACATAGAGACATACACAGACATAGTGACATACACACAGAAATAGTGACATACACAGACATAGTGACATACACACAGAAATAGTGACATACACAGACATAGTGACATACACACAGACATAGTGACATACATACAGACATAGTGACACACATACAGACATAGTTACATACACAGACATAGTGACATACACACAGACATAGAGACATACACAGACTGACATAGTGACATACACACAGACATAGTGACATACACACAGACATAGTGACATACACACAGACATAGAGACATACACAGACATAGTGACATACACACAGACATAGTAACATACATACAGACATAGTGACAGACATAGTGACATACATACAGACATAGTTACATCGAAGACATAGTGACATACACACAGACATAGAGACATACACAGACATAGTAATATACACACTGACATAGTGACATACACATACATAGTGATATACACACAGACATACAGACATAGTGACATACACACAGACATAGTGACATACACACAGACATAGTGACATACATACAGACATAGTGACATACACAAAGACATAGTGACATACATACAGACATAGTGACATACATACAGACATAGTTACATACATAGACATAGTGACATACACACAGACATAGTGACATACACAGCCATAGTGATATACACACATACATAGTGACATACACAGACATAGTGACAAACACACAGACATAGTAACAAACACACAGACATAGTGACATACATAGTGACAGACACACAGGCATAGTGGCATACACAGACATAGTGACATACACACAGACATAGTTACATACACACAGACATAGTGACATATACACACAGACATAGAGAAATACAGACAGACACCGTGACATACAGACAGACCACGCATGTTAATTAAACATGCGTGAGACAGACACAGTGACATACAGACGCAGTGACATACACAGTGACATACATGGGTACTGTAGGCCTACATAGAATATCGTGTCCTTGAACTTAGTAACTTACCAGATAGCATGGGTTTTTCTCAACATTGTTAAGAGATCTGTCCCTAAAATGTTTCACATTTTCTTTAAACCGTTCAGAAACTTCTGGATTTTTTTCTAAAGTTGTCTCTTGTTCATGGCCGAACCGCCCTGTTGTGGAGAATATGAAGTCTTCCCGAGTCTTGCCTGCATATTCTTCTGCTTTTGACATCTTGCTTGATGAGGGAATCCCTCCACATGACGTCACAAAATTTGCGAGGAAATCCCATTCCCAAAATGCAACGCGAAAATGGCCACTTGCGGGACAAATAGTCAATACAGTAAGTTTAATTACTATTTTTGTCAAATTACACTGCAATTAACTGAATAATTGCGTTATTAATATTGACATATTTGTAAATATTTTGTTTCTGTATACAGATATGTTGTTAGTGACCCTTGTGCCGCTTGTTTTACGAGAATGTAATCGACAAAATTTGACCTCGACCCCTCGCGTACCTCGCCGAGATAGAAGTGATCTGGGGGCCAAAAATGAAGTCGGTGAAATTAAAAAAATTGCAGAACAAATTGTGGACACAAAGCTGTTGTCGAA
Source organism: Spisula solida (assembly GCA_947247005.1). Lineage (NCBI taxonomy): Eukaryota > Metazoa > Mollusca > Bivalvia > Venerida > Mactridae > Spisula > Spisula solida. The sequence continues at coordinate 6,182,160 of OX365948.1, read as the reverse complement.
AGTAACAGTCTGGTTTATTTAATCAATTTTGTTCTTATATGATAAAAATCCTCACAGTTTCGGTCGGCAAACAATGACAATTTCTGTTAGGATTTTGAGTGGTTTTTCAGGCCCCATATTTTGCCCAACTGGTGTACACATGGTTAAAATGTAAACAAACAGACCTTTTGACAGTTTTCTGTGGTGTAATGGAAACAAAATTTATTCATTTTGTCAGTGAAAGTTTTGTCTTTAAGTCAATATGTGCTGTTATTTTGCATTATTTGTGTAATAAATTTATGTTAACTTTTGAAGTTTTGTAATTTTTACATTCTTTTTGGGTCTCATATTTTGGGAGCTTCTCTAAATTAGCAATTGAACAGTCATAAACATGTTTTTTTTGTAGTATTTAAGCTAACACAGTGACAGAAATAACAAAACAAAGGAAACGTATGCATCTGATGTCTATGTGTGTGACTAAAATTGTCTATAGCGCTATTACCCTAAGACTACATTTGTACAGGGCCTAGATAACACAAGGAGAAATGAATCGCTGTTCTTTATCAACCAATTATTGATTTTTTTCTGCGCCGTTGGTATAATCAGATAATTCGCTGGTCACATGGTTATCGATCGATTGTTTTGTTGCGCTACTATCGGACAGATTACTGAAATTGTTTATCGTTTTATCAATTATTATACAATTTCGAAAAAGTTTTATGTTATAAAACCCTTTAAGATTCTAGTTTCTTGTTATCCAATTTTTTACAAGACAAAATAATTATTAAGCGCGCAAAGGCGATTCAAAAAGCCGTCACTTAAAATCTATTCCACCATTTCGAACGTCCTAGTATAGTATTTGCTATAGTAAAATTAGCGTAATTTGTGGAATAAATATCCTATTTTGATAAATTAAAATGTTTTAGAATGCCGAAACACTGAACTTCATACTTTTCTACATTTTATTGAAAACAAAGAAATAATGAACGAACAACGGCGAGCTAAAAAGGCCGTCAGTGATAAGTTTACAAGTGATATCCGTTATATGACTAAACTTAAAGGTTTGACATTAATAAGTCGTTAAATATTATACATGTTTTGCATATATTGCAAACATACTTCATCATAATTTACAAAGTTATTTACAACAATGAAAACTGTGATTTCTCCGTAAATGCTAAAGATTGCCTCGGTCAAAAATTTAGTACTTTAAGAACACAAGTACATGTAGAATAGATCTACACCAGACCCCTTCATAATTCCAGGGACGTATAATAATATTCTTCCCAGATAATTCTTAACACTTTATAATAACATGTATATAATATATTTCACAGAAACAAAATCCCACTATGTGGTTTGGTAATTACATAACAATACTTAGAATATAACCTACATTATGAGCCAATGAAAACGTCGAATTTTGGCGGTTAAATGAAAATTTAATCATTAAAATTTTGCTCTTAATAGACGTGATGTCATGCGTTGGCGCTAACCTCTAGCGACCAATCAAAATGCAGGATGTTATATTCTAAGTTAGTTAGAACATATTAAGTAAATTTTATAATATGTTCTAACTATAACATAACCCCTGCGTGCAGATTCTATGATTGGTTTTGACAATTATATCGTGTTATGTAATAAACTTAATAAGTCACTGTGCCCTATCGAGATAAGCAATCAAGGTCGCCAATTTGCACAGTGGGGTTCCAATATATTCCCAATCAATATATGGTGTCAAAATCTGGCACCTATATACTTAAACTTTGATCAGATCTTGCTAAGCTTTGAAAATGTTGTTACATTTTGTCACCTCATTTTTTCATGTAAACATGAAATGATCGAGCGAAAAAAGGGTATTTCACTTGACTTGACTTTGACTTCGCTATAAACAAATAAATGATTAACATAGATCACAAAAAAACATTAAACACTCTATTTTTTTAACATGTTTCTTGCTAAATTCTTTATTCTATATATGTACATCCATGTATATGCAAACTTTTTGGTCTTTTCTATTTAATAATTAATATACATACAGTATTTGCTGGAACTGAGTATAATCGTCCCAGATATTTGTGAAAATATAGTTAAATCCCTGTTTTTACCCTCCTAATTTTTGTTTGTCCATTCAATAAATAATTTAAAAAATTAACACGTACAATGCTCGTATGTCAGTACTACCGATTTACAACAATAAAAAGGAAAATGCGTCACATAATGTGGTAGTAAATTGTAATTTAACACAGACATGTAAAAAATAATAATGCGCCAATAGATGGCTAGATATGTAAAATGGACGATTTTTGAACGCATCCAAATTTCTAAATTCAATTCATACAGCGCCACAATCGTTTTCCACCATTCGAGAATTATAAATAGTTTATAATTATCAAAATTTTACTGTTAAAACATAAATATTAAGTGCACATGGTGTTGAGCAAAAGTGCATAAACTTTGTTTTCACGCCATTTTGAAGAACAAAGGCGGCTTCAGACTAGGAATCAGCCAACTGTGATGTTCAATTTCTGTGATAAATCGACCGATACTTGAGAATTTATTCACACAAATACATTGTCTGTCAACTTATCTAAACATAAGACTAAGTTATTTAAACGATATAGGGTTGAAGGAACTAATGCACTGAAAATAAGTTGGCTGTTATTGTTGATGCTATCGGCGAGATTTTACAAAATGGCCGACTCGGCAGTATCGCTCACGTGATCACGGCTGAGATCTCACGAGGCTATGGCGCGTTACACACTCCTATTAATAGAATAGCTCCTGATTTGTACCATATTAGGAGTCGGAATTTATGACACACCAAAACGTTAAAATAATGCTACAATTTTCTTATTATTTTAATTTCAATGTTTAAAATGACATGTATTCGATTTATATGCTTTTATTTATCCACGCCACTGGAAATATATTTGGACAATGCCCCCCCCCCCCCCCCCTCCAGAAGAGGTTAGACACTAATTTTTGGGGATATCTGTGCATGATGCAGAAGATACTCCAGTTTCAGAAGCATGTCTGGTTCTTTTACGTGCCTGATGTAAAGCACCTTACACGGGATCTAGAGACCTCGCTTTACATAAGACTGTCAGTTAAAGTTCAGTTATCATGTTAGTTGGGAAATGCTGAAAAGCATTTCTGTTTTAATCTGGCTGGAGGCGGGATCAAACCTACAATCTTTGGATCAGCAGTCAGTAGCTCTTACCACTGGACCACTTGTCCACCCTATGACACATGTATGTACAAGGATGAAAGAAACATGGGCTTATAGTTAGCTGGCTCGCATGTATGAACTATGATTTCCATTCTATATCAAAGGGGGATAGCTACAACACAATTAATAACTTCTCATGCACCTTTCATTAACCATGACCTACTATAAAAACTTGTAGACGCTTTAGTCTCTCTGACCTCAGACTGGGTAAAAGGGTTATACTATAACTTGAACCTAATTAAGAACAATAATTATTGTTTAAATTCACTTGAAGAATTCTTAATAGAAATATACTTATTAAAGCTTTGCTAAAAGTGCTGGCATATTTGTCATTTCTGATTTCAGTGCAATTGCATTGTTTAGTCCTTAGAGTAATTTTTTATTCCATTTTTTGTTTTCGAGTACAGAATTTTATAACTTGGTCAAGTAAGTGGTTCACCATTTGGACTCTTGTTATGCTACTTTGAATCTATAAGTGGTGTAATCCTTACTCCATCAATATACACCCAGATCCCATGTCCAATATAACTCCATCAATATACACCCAGATCCCATGTCCAATATAACTCCATCAATATACACCCAGATCCCATGTCCAATATAACTCCATCAATATACACCCAAATCCCATGTCCAATATAACTCCATCAATATACACCCAAATCCCATGTCCAATATAACTCCATCAATATACACCCAAATCCCATGTCCAATATAACTCCATCAATATACACCCAAATCCCATGTCCAATATAACTCCATCAATATACACCCAAATCCCATGTCCAATATAACTCCATCAATATACACCCAAATCCCATGTCCAATATAACTCCATCAACATACGCACAAGTCCAATATAACTCCATCAATATACACCCAAATCCCATGTCCAATATAACTCCATCAACATACGCACAAGTCCAATATAACTCCATCAATATACACCCAAATCCCATGTCCAATATAACTCCATCAATATACACCCAAATCCCATGTCCAATATAACTCCATCAATATACACCCAAATCCCATGTCCAATATAACTCCATCAATATACACCCGAATCCCATGTCCAATATAACTCCATCAATATACACCCGAATCCTGTGCCCAATATAACTCCATCAATATACACCCGAATCCCATGTCCAATATAACTCCATCAACAGTCTACAGAAAAATTAAGGCATCATAATTATTATAAATACAAGTTAAAATGCCATTTTCTTTTTCAGATTTTATTTGATGCTTGAAGACAATATGTAAAGATGAGTGCCTTTGACGATTTGTGTAAGTGAACACAGCCACATATTTTATTAATGGATCACACAGTTTATTATTATGCCCCCCCTCCATCTTTGATGAGGGGTATATTGCACTGCACATGGCGGTCGGTCAGTAAACCAAATGGTTTCTGTTCAATAACTCAAGAACGCCTTGTCCTAAGAGTCCTTAAACTTTACATGGAGGTTGGTCATCAACAGTAGATAACCCCTATTTATTTTGAGGTCAAAGGTCAAGGTACATTTGTATTTGTGACCTTTAAAATTTCTGATTACTGGGCTGCCATGGGGGCATACATGTTTAAATATCGCATTACAGCCTATATCACATCAGCCTTGTGACAGCCGTTCACCTATCTACTATCACATTTTGAGACATTTTTTAGGTAAATCAAAGGCTGTAAACCATCCTCAGGCCTGGTATTTTTATGCCCCCCTATCGATAGATGGGGAGGCATATAGTGATTCACCTGTCCGTTCGTCCGTCCGTCCTGGTTAACCCAAATTGACCGTTTCTTCTAGCATTAATATGGCTTGCTACAAAGCTTTCATACTTGCATGGATGTTGTGTATGAACACTCTCCACACGCCAGTATCGCCTAACCCCATTTTGACCTTCACCTTGACCTAATTTTGGACTTAGACTTATTTATGGACAAGGCTTCCACAGGGGGCATAAGCGTTTATTGAACGCAGTCTTGTTCAGGCTTGTGTCTGATTTCAGATTTTTTGAATCCTGAATTTTCCTTCTTTGTTTATATTGAAAAAATGAGTTTCAGGCTTTGAAACAGTGAATTTCAGGCTAGAGGATGATTGCTATTTACCAGGCCTGATCCTACAACCACTGTACAAAATAATATAAGGGATTCAAGATGAACGCAACGTTGCAAGTCAATTCTCAGCATGTCATCATTTTTTTTAGAGAAATTATATTAAATGCTGCTGAGCTCAATATTTTTGCAACACATACATTTTTAGAAATTCAGCAGCAGATGAGATTCATTTATATTTTAATCTTTACTCAGCATTTTCTTAAAATTCACTTAACGTAAGAAGGGCATGTATTTTGATTTCTTGACCCTTTTAAAAATTTAAGTAGCTAAGTTTAGTATATTACATCCCTACTTAGTATTTTTATGCACCTATATAATACCTTACATGTACTTTGGTATTAACTACTTAACTTTATGTAAGAACTTGAATGGTAACGGACATGTTACAGTGACAAATGTCAGCTGAGTGTCTGCACCCACAATGCATTGCTCTTATTTGGGTTTGTTGCGAACTTGTGATAGTCAAGTGGTCTAATATTTTCTTACTTGCATTGCTTGGCAACTGTGTTGTACAGTATGGGTTCGAATTCAACTTTAGGTGCACACCAGTTATCAAATTTTTGCCTTTACTTACTGGTAGCATATATTGTTTTTACAGGGTGTGAAGATTGTGGGAAGAGCCATGAAGGAATGTGTAAGAAACATGGAGTATTACATACTGTACAAGATGCTGTCATCCCTTCTCGTGCCAAGTTAACACTTCCGCCATCTTTATCTCTAAAATCGGTCAAAGAGAATGGGGAAGTTCGTAAGTAAACTTTACAAAATCTTTATACATTTATTATAATTGTATGTTTATATATATTTACCAAAGTCTCTAAAAATGGCACTGGAATATTTCCCTGCTTGACACTCAGCACAGCTAGCAGATAACTGCTTGTTGGCCGATGACAGGATGGTGTGACTGCCTGGGTGGTATGACTGAAACACTGTTGTCTAGTAAGACTTAGTTTATTGATTTATTTTAGGTTGATCATTACTGATGTTATCAAACGCCACGAGGGTATGAGAGACAAGAGACAGTTTCCCTTTTTAGCTCACCTGTCACAAAGTGACAGAGTGAGCTTTTGTGATCACTATTCGTCCGTCGTCCGTCCGTCAACAATTGGGTTGTGTCCTCTCTACAAGTCACAATTTTGGCCTAATCTTTATGAAACTTGGTCGCAATGATCATCTCAACAAAATCTAGGTAAAGTTTGATATTGGGTCATCCGGGGTCAAAAACTAGGTCAAATTATAGAAAATCCTTGTGTAGTCACTAGAGGTCATAATTTTGACTTAATCTTTGTGAAACGTGGTCACAATGATCATCTCAACAAAATCTAGGTCAAGTTATATACTTTGTTAAAAATGTCGGACAATAGCTATACATAGCTAATGTTTCCTTGTTGTAAATGTATCCGACTTAAAATAAATATTGTATTGTATTATTGTAAGTTTGATGTTGGGTCATCCGGGGTCAAAAACTAGGTCACAAGGTCAAATCATAGAAAAACCTTGTGTCCTCTCTAGAGGTCACAATGATGGCCTAATCTTTATGAAACTTGGTCATAATGATCATCTCAACAAAATCTAGGTCAAGTTCAAGGTCATCTGAGGTCAAAAACTAGGTCACTAGGTCAAATTATAGAAAATCCTTGTGTAGTCACTAGAGGTCATAATTTTGACTTAATCTTTATGAAACTTGGTCACAATGATCATCTCAACAAAATCTAGGTTAAGTTTGATATTGGGTCATCCGGGGTCAAAAACTAGGTCACTAGGTCAAATTATAGAAAAACCTTGTGTAGTCACTAGAGGTCATAATTTTGACTTAATCTTTTTGAAACTTGATCACAATGATCATCTTAACAAAATCTAGGTCAAGTTTGATATTGGGTCATCTGGGGTCAAAAACTAGGTCACTAGATCAAATCATAGGAAATCTTTGTATAGTCACAAGAGGTCACCATTTTAGCCTATCTTTATGAAACTTGGTCACAATTATCATCTCAACAAAATATAGGTCAAGTGCGAGGTCACTAGGTCAAATCACAGGACTTGCATGCACTACTACGACAGGTGAGCAACCTAGGGCCCTTTGGGCCCTCTTGTTACTGAGTTTTTTACTGAGTGTCTAGCACAGGAATTACTGGTACCATTTTTTTTGTCTTTGGTATGACATGGCCTGGGATTGAACCAGTGACCTCCCGCACTAGAAGCGTAAGACCAGTAAAACTTAAGTAATACAAGTTGCTATGCTTCCCTCTATCTTTGATGAGGGGATACTGTATATTGCTTCGCTTCAACTTTGATACTAATAATAGGGAGTTTAATTTATGACTCCTATTGATTTTGAGGTCAAAGTGACCATGACTGACCAGGAGAAACATCTCATGTTTAATATTGTTATTATTGTATTGTAATTGACTATTACAGATACTGGTGTGTTTTCTAAGCGTACAATCCCTGTGAGGTCACGGTTTGGTCCGGTTGATGCTCCAGTGATGTCCAGGTTAAAACTAGAGACAAAACAGAAGAAAGAAATGACAGTGTGGAAGAAAAAGAATGCCATGCAGAAAGCGATGGAGAACTCGAGTCATACTGTGGAAACGTCTGACCTGAACCAGTCAGCGGGTGAAGCTCATTCTCCTGTCATACCAAATACTCGAAATGTACATTCTAAGGGAAGTAACTGTGTTGGAGCTGAGGTTGCTATATCTAGTATACAACAACAATTGATGTCTATAACTAGTCAGTCAATCAATCCCCAGGGTCTAAGTGATGGTGGATTGTTGCTCCTCCAACCAGGTCTCAACCAGATCCCAATGCAATCAAGCCCAGTAAACAACCATCAGAATATGAGCCAGCTTCAACAGAGTCTTCAAGATTTACCTCCCATTACTTTCCCTAATACATGTACACCAGGTGGCCTTCAGCTGACACAGGAAAACCTTCAAACATTAGCTCACCATTACCACAACACCTATGGATCAGATCTGTCGACTGTCCAACAAAACATCAATCTCTCAGACTTTGTTACTCATTCCCAAATGCAACAAGCTATAGGAGGTGATCAGTCAGGCAATGGTTTATTGATGGCCCCCGCTCTCGTACACGAAGGTCAACCTGGTGATGATTCTGGTGTGGTTGATACATCAAATGTTAATGCCAGTGATAGTACAGTAACTGATGCAACTTCCGATGCTGAACTAGATGACAGTTTGGATCAAGATATGTCATTTGAACTAAAGGTAAGTTACTCCACACTCAATGATATTCGTACTTGCACATATACAATATAAAGGTTTAGATCACCCCTGGTTTTTCAATAACTTAGAAAAGCAATTGTGAAATGAAAGTCAGATTTAGACAGCTACAGTAAATGATTTTAATTTAGGGGTATAAAGGACTTGAGAAGTATTAATTCTCTTTTTATCTCAAATTGGAATGTGTCTTCATGTTTATTTCCATGGGAGGCTGGAATGAAAATTAGCATAACTAAACAGAATTTTAGCAAAATCTTAATTATGCCCCCCATATTTAATGAGGGGGTATATTGCTTTGCACATGTCTGTCTGTCGGTATGTCGGTCGGTCGTATAAAATGGTTTCAGTTCAAGAACTCAAAAACGCTTTGACCTAGGATCTTCAAACTTTACACAGAGGTTGGTCAGATACAGTAAATGACCCCTATTGATTTTGAGGTCAAAGGTCAAGGTCACTGCGACCTTCAGTTCACCGTTTTTGACTATTTGGCTGTCATGGGCCAGGGACATACATGTTTTACAAATCTCTCTTGAATTTGAGATGAAATTTCTACTCGAGATGCTTCGGTATGTTGGGGCCTGATTATGTTCACTGTGTAATGTATCATCACTGTGTTGTAGGTTGTCACTGGCGATGGATTTGTTGAGTTACTGGACACTTCCGATGAAGATCACTCAAATTGGATGATATTTGTACGACCCGCCAACAATGTCAAAGATCAAAACTTAATCGCTTACCAAGAAGACGGACAAATATTTTTTGTATCCTTGAAGGTAATTCTTTTTTTAGTCCCCTACCGGTTTTTGACCGGAGGTTACTGGAGGTTTGCCGTCTGACCGTGCCCACAAACGGGTACTTAGGTGGCTACTTTTTATGGACAAACCAGTTGAAAATATTTAAAACGAACATGGCTTAAATTTCTTTTATGTGGCTAAAATTAGACCCATAACTATTCTTCATTCCGTATTGTAGCCACATAGATACTGTTTCGTTAGAACGCCCGTCAGTCCGTCCATCAAAAAATCAGGATCCTGGCATAACTCGAACAGTTTCAAAGCTAGGTTTATGAAACTTGGTATGTTTATAGGGGGCAATAAGGGGTTTATGCATGTCAAAAAATATTGTGATTCTGACAAAAATTGTGGTTGCTATGGCGACAGAAAGAGTGAAAATATGCCCAAAACTGGATCCTGCCATAACTCAAACAGTTTTCAAGCTAGGTTTATGAAACTTGATATGTTGATAGGGGGCCATAAGGGGATTATGCGCGTCTAAAGATATTTTGGTTCTGACAAAAATTGTGGTTGCTATGGTAACAGAAACATTAAAAATGGCTTCAAACCGACAGGGGACTTCTGTATTGCTTGCAATTCTTAATGACTTGATAAAAACTGAAACTTGTATATTCTAAAAATATTATTTCACCTGATTCTGGCCTTTTTGCAAGAATATACCGGTATTATAGGGGTTTTGTGTGGAAAAAATGTCCATGAGTACATGTATGTTGTGCTTATAATCAGCTTAGTGTTCATTGTACATCTTGTACATATTCCTAATATTCCCTGCTTAAGAAACCAAAAGTCAAAGTTATACCCTTGTTAGGTAAGCATGTTTTTATGGCACCATGTAACTGCATTTTCGATTTGTATGCTAGTTTGTTCATGCATTTACGTGTACCCCACATGTTAATAAAGATTTTAAAAAAACCCATCACATGTAAGCCTGATTGATATGTTCATGACAGAGCACTAGGCAGGTTTGAGGGACTGCTCTGAAAGCCTGTAATCCAGTGGTTAGTAGTCTGGTTAAGTAACCTGGTGAACAAAGTTCAATAACCTTACATGAAAATTTGACTACCATATCAATTTCTTCCATATGTTGAGAAGTTGCTGATTCTGTATGGAAGGGTAAGTTAGTACTGGAATGAATACAGTGCAGGATAATTGGTGAATCAGCCACCATATATAATTGAAAAAGGTTGAGAACTGGCATTCAACTTATATAAACAAATAAACTGATGATTGTATATATACATGTAGTGTAGGCATGTGTTTGTTCTAATGTCTGTAGTTCATCTGGTAGACTCCCTAAATGAATGTATTTTATTGTCTTTCTGTTTTAGCCTATATCAACAAACACAGAGCTGAAAGTTTGGTATTGTAAAGATTATGCTAAATCTATACATAAAGGGATGCTGACCCCAGAGACTGCCTGCAGACAAGGTATAAGTCTTCTTATCTTAATTCTGTTGTAATAGTCCGAAAATTCAGATTAGCTGAAATACAAGGAAGGAGCTTTTCGGCATAAAATAAAAGTTATTTGACGAAAAAATACAAAGACTGAGTAATGGTCATTAGAAATTTCACATGTTGAATTCTAACGAAAGAACAAAGTTGAAACAGAGTTTTGTTTAGCCATGTGTGCTAAGGCACTCAAAACAGACTTGCATCATTTTTTAGAATTAGGCATTATTCCTAAGTAGAACCCCTGGTTACTGTATAACACTGTAAATCACTTCATATCTTCATGATCTTTGTTTTTTGGCAAATATGGGTTACAGATATATGATATTTCGGGAATCTATGAACTTGTGATCCAAGTTTTCATGACTGGAAGTATCTCAAGTACAAATCTCATTTCAAATTGAGATTATACACTAAGCAGAGTCTGAGTATGAAACAAATTTAAAATTGGCGGGATCTTGAAATTTTATTTTACTGGAAATTAACTCAAAACATTGTGTCTATTTTGTGATCAAAACAATGTGTCTGTTTTGTGATCAAAACAATGTGTCTGTTTTGTGATCAAAACAATGTGTCTATTTTGTGATCAAAACAATGTGTCTGTTTTGTGATACCACTTTTGTTGAATATTGCCAACTTGGAAGTTGTATCTCGATACGGGTTAAGAGATTCTGTTTTATGAAACTAAATAGTCATATGAGGTTTTGACTTTATCATATGATGTATGACTGGTGCAGAGGTGCAATATTTGATAGAAGGTGCAGAATAAACACATGTTTCCCGCTGCATCAAAAAGCTTCATAATGATATAAACCCTGGAAACAGGTTTTGTCTTTATTGTGGCAGTATATTAAAGAGCCTTGTTATTGATCTGCTGTATTAGGATTTATACTTCTGTTTGATTTCAGGTGATGATAACAAACTACAGTGTTTGATGTGTGAGACCAAGTTTTCTGACAATGATGAAATGGAAACACATTTGTGTATAAGTAAAATGAAAGGTCGACGGAAGGGGCGACCAAGAAAATATGTAAAACCAACCAAAACATGGAGAGCGAAGCTTGAAAAAACAAGAATCAAGGAATCTCAAGATGTAAAAGAAAAGAAGAATATTGACTCAAATACTTCAGATGATACTCTGAACACACCAGTCAAACGTGGACGTGGTCGACCTAGAATACGACCTCTTGCTGTCAAACCTGACACTTCTCAAAAACCAGACACCATTCAGCTTACTCCTATAGATATGCAACAATTACAACAACAACAACAGCAGCAGCTACAACAACAACAACAGCAACAACAACAACAACAGCTACAGACACCTCCACTTGAACAGCCAAATTTAGTTCTTGATATAAAGAGTTCTAGGAATGAACAGATGATGAGTTTTGATGATGATGACAATGATGAGCATAATGATTCTGTGGATGATAGTTTGGATCAAAAGGATTCATTCTTTGAAGAAAAGAAATTGGTGATCACAACGGATGATAAACCAAAGAAAAAACGTGGTCCTAAGTCAACGAAATCAGCCACAGTGTGTCCTCACTGTAATGAATCTTTTCTAGCGGAAGCTGCATTCTATCTACATGTGTACTCCCATACTGGTATAAAACCTTTCATTTGTGAAGTTCCTGGTTGTGAGAGAGGGTTCTTGTCCAAATTTAAACTTGAACGTCATCGCTTGATTCACACGAGTCCTCGACATCATAAGTGTATGTACTGTGACAAAAGTTTTAATCGTAAAGATCATCTCAAGAACCATCTGATTACTCATGATCCAAATAAGAAAATCTGGAAATGTGAAATTTGTGGTAAAGAATACTCGTACAGTTTCTCATACAGGACACACATGGCATTTCATGCGGCTGATCGTGAAGAAACACTTACATGTGGAATATGCAAGAAACTTTGTGAAAGCAAAGAGCAGTTATTGTTTCATTTGAAAGTGCATACTGGTGCTAGAGCTGCAAAAAACTCAAACGAAAAAATTCATCAGTGCTTCGAATGTTCTAAGAAATTTTTTACTCGGAAGGATGTGAAGCGGCACATGATAACTCACACCAAGAAGAAAGATTTCTTGTGTCAGTATTGTCCACAAAGGTTTGGTCGCAAAGATCATCTGACTCGACATTTACGTACGACACACACTGGAGATAACGCCACGTCTCCACGCTCTCGAAGAAACACTGGTGATAGTTCAACCACACCATCTCCCTCAAAACCAAAACGTGAGAGACCGGTGTACACGCAGGTTGAGCCAACGATGGTTCCGCTACAGATGACGTTACCCACAATGCCACCTGAGGAGCTACAGGAACAGCTGATTGGAGGTGTGGCTGTGCCATCACAAGGTGCAACTATGAGCGGTTCACAGGCAACATTACTCCACAATCTCCAGTACGCAGTCAACCATGTAGCTGCACGGGATATACAAATACCTGCTGCCTTGTATGAAGCTGCTGCAGCAGCCGGTGTGCAGCAACAACAAGAACAACAGCAACAACAACAGCAACATCATCAGGTTCAACAAAATGAAATTGCTGTTGCTTCCATGAACAATTTACAACAAACAGCTGGCTTGCCATCAATGCATACTAGTCTTCCAGTACAGTATCAGATAGAGAAAGGATACTTGTTGAACGCCCCACAACAGGAAGCCACTGTAGTTAGACAAATACAAGTGTCACCAAATGTTGATTACAAGCAATTAACGCAACAATTAAATGGTAACATGTACATAGCTGTGAGTAATGCATCGTCTTTACAACCGCATCAAAATCACACACAACAAGTTCAGCAGATCCATATACAACAACAACAACAGCAACATCAGCAGCAACAGCAACAACAACAACAACAGCAACAGCAAGCACTCCTTGCTACAGGGAAACTTGACCCACAAACTATTGAATTAACTCGACCGAATGGACTTGCAACAGTGACCGGCTTACAACAGCCTCCCGAGTATCAGCTAGCTATGGCTTCTATTGCTTCTACTTCTGATCAGAGAACTCCGGTGCTTATGGCGAGTTCTGTCGACACGAGGCAGAATTCTCACCCACAGACGTACTCTACTATTCTTGGTTATATGGAGACATTGCGGTTCTTAGATCATTTACCTACAAACAATAGTAACACTATCCCACTGCAGCCGTTACAGGCCCTTAATGTTGACCTTACACAGGCTCAACAAACACAGCTGATCCCAGCCGGGGCTTACAATACAGTAAGTGGTGGTAATATACTCAATATAAATCAGACAGATCTAGCGAAGGGTGTGGTCACTATACAACACCCACATGGTACGTTAACCTCACAGGATATCAAGAATGTTGTATCACTAGCACAAACTGTTACACCTGTGCAACATGTGACATATCAACAATAATAACAACTTCAATAGTGTATTCATTCAATCAGATATATAGAGCATCGATCATAAGTTGTCAATTGATATAAACTTTTATTAAACGAGTTATGGAAATTTTATTAACAAGCTTTTATGAGCTTAATAATATTTCCTTAAGTTTAATATAAGTTTATATCAATTGACAACTAGCATTAAATTCTTTATATCATGACTCTAATAACATGAAAAAGAAGCTTTCTGTTGGAAAAAAGACTATATAAACAACGCCAAAAATAACGTCATTTAGGAGATTAAGTGACATCATAAATTATGAATGTTATAAGAATATACGTACTCGTTATACTAACCAGGAAACAACCACAGTCATGTGATATACTCATTTATCACCCTGTTTGGACTGTATTGTATCAACACATTGAAATTGATGTTATTCATGTCATTAAATACTTGTTGGTAAAAAATTGTGAAACTCCTTTAAATTCACAACTTAGTGCAATAATAAAACATGGAGAGATATTTTTAACTAATTATATGAGTACATTCTTATAACTCTTCTGAATAATGCCATAACTCTTTTGCTTAAAAATGAATAAAATTAAATGTGTGAGTGTTATATCAATCTATTAGATTTAGTAATGCATTTATGTTACTACATTTAGTTTAAAAAGGTGACAATACTGCATGAAATCTTTTTAACTTGATAATTGCGACGAAGGCACTAGTCAGTTATCTTAAGTTTTACCTATGACTATGTTATTGAAAACTTCAAAAAAAAAATTACTATTGCATTTTTTGCAAGCACATTTTCTTTAAAAGGGAGATAACTCAAATTCTTTTCAAAATGTTATTTATTGAATAACTTTGCTGTTTTACGACTGTTTCAATCATGTAAACTAGATAATATTTCATTCACTCGTTACGAAATCATACCAATAAATTAAGGAAAATAATTTTGATTATGAATGGTGATATCACTTTTACATGCGTTATAGTACAGAGAATTTGACACAACTCTCGATATATTGTCTATATTTATAATCCCGGTTTATGTTGTCATAAGTGGGAAGTATCATGAAGACGCTCGAGCTGTAATACCAACACAAATCTATAGCACCGATATTGCAAGAGTTGCTCGCAGAAATTTATATATTCAATGCAGGAACCTTGAAATATATTCATGCATAAAGGTCAAGATCACATCAAATTCTCTGTGCTATACTAAATTTAGCATTTTATCACACCAGTTGAAGTAGGCTATAGATCCATGCATCTAGTACAGTAACTGTAGATCAGTTTTACCACCTATACTAGGTACTTTAGATCATTATACAAATTTTATACCATATTGTAATACATGTAATGGTATTTGCTGCTATGTTGTTTCATAGTGAAGTATACATTTTGTACTTAACGGTGTTTGCGGCTGTTCTTGTAACATATGAGGACATTTTGCTAGCTTAGAATGAGAAGGTCGTAAGTGCTACTTAAAGCCTTACAGTACTCACGCATATTTGAAATCTGCACCACAAGGCTTATGAGCCTATTTTCATAAAATTGGTACTGGTCCTATTGTTAACCAAACAGAATTTCAAAAAGCTTGTAATTTAAAGGTAAAGAGTAGTTTTCAGACAGTTTTTTCTTGTTTTCTCAAAATATCAAAAGTACTTGCGACCTTCTCATTCTAAGCCAGTGATTTTTCCCAATAATAAAATTTGTTCAAACTTTGTTTATTGACAGTGTACCATATTAGAAACCGAAAAAGGAATTAATTAGAATTGGAGAAAACCCCTGTTAGAGCAGATTACTCATAAATAAGTTTGGTGACTTATGACTATTTTTGCATCTTTCTGTTCCTGACGTGATTCTTATCTCATATAGTTATACAAAGTTTGAACATTTTATATTATTGTTAATGTTTTGCCCTCTCTCATGGAATACAAGTTACAGTCGCTTTAATAGTCAAATTGGATGTTTAGTTTAAACATATTTTATTACCCAAACAATGACATACAAATAGATCTATAAATACATATATATACATACATGGGTAAAAGGGTCGAGCCACAAGTTCTACAACTTAGTTACGGATGAAATGTAATTAATGGAATTTTTATTTGTGAGTTTTTATTTTATTAGTCCCCTACCGGTTTTTGACCGGAGGGGACTATAGGTTTGCCCTCCGTCAGTCAGTCAGTCAGTCAGTCAGTCAGTCAGTCAGTCAGTCAGTCAGTCAGTCAGTCAGTCAGTCAGTCAGTCAGTCAGTCAGTCAGTCAGTCAGTCAGTCAAAAAATCTGGATCCTGACATAACTCAAACAGTTTACAAGCTAAGTTTATGAAACTTGGTATGTGGATAGGGGGCAATAGAAGGATTATGTACGTCTAAAATATTTTGATTCTGACAAAAATTGTGGTTGCTATGGCGACAGAAAGAGTGAAAATATGCCCAAATCTGGATCCTGTCATAACTCAAACAGTTTCCAAGCTAAGCTAAGTTTATGAAACTTGGTATGTGCATAGGGGGCAATAGAAGGATTATGTACGTCTAAAAATATTTTGATTCTGACAAAAATTGTGGTTGCTATGGCAACAGAAACATTGAAAATAGCCTTAAACCGGTAGGGAACTTCTGTATTGCTTGCAATTCTTAATTACTTGTTATTATAAGTTTCTATTTAATGTGGGTGTTACATAGAAGGGCCGTTAGTCTCAAACTTATTGGTTACACACTTCTGGAAAATCTCCCGATTCTGAAATTTTAAAGATTTAATTTTTGACTTTTGATAATATTCTACAACGCATTACAATGATTCCTCTCATGGTTGTATGTTGTTGTTGATGCACAAAATTGTTGCTGAAAATTATTATATTCATGCGACCTTCCTCAAACAAAATTGAATGTGCATTATTGTTTAGCATATGTTGGTTGTTACGTTGGTAGACCATATATTGGCTAACTGTACCCAGAGAAGACTTCAACTTTTGGTCTACTAACTTAGCCTGGAGGTTTTGTCGTAAAATGAATGTTTATCAGGGCCGTATCAAGACAAACAAGCACTGAGGCAAAGATTTTTTAGCGTCTATTTGGGGCATTTTTTCTTCAAAAATGTACTTAGTTTGTTAATTTCTCAAATTTTCACCAAAGCAAGCATGTTGGTGTGCCTCAGTGTGGCTAAGGGCCTGCTATAGTTTTCAAGGTCAAGGTCACTGTGTCTTCAAACATAAAATGTCTTCATTAGCTGTAAAAAAGGGGCATACTTGTTTTACAAACATCTATTATGCATAGTGTTTGTCGACTTATTGTGTACACATGTTAATCTCAGTTGTATCGAATATTTTTTCTAGGAAATGAAGTAAACTTGTTATTTATCTCTGTAATTTTACAGTGTTAAGATTATCCATGTTTGTATGTATTTTACTGTATATTTTGTAATAAATAGTCCTTGTTACATATAAAATTTATGGGAAAACTAAATTGATTAAAAAATTTATTAATTTTCATTCTTGTTAACTGTTTAATTTTTCCCTGTCTGTGTGTTACTTGAATCAGGCCCGGTATTTTTCAGGCTTGTGTCTGATTTCAGGTTTTTAATTCCTGAATTTTCCTTCTTTCTTTTTATTGAAAAGATGAGTTTCAGGCATGGAGACCAGGATTTTGAAAATTTTCAGTCTTTGGAATGATTGCTAACTACAAGGCCTGTTGAATGTGGTCACAGCCTCCGGAATGATTCAAAGTCTGGATGACCACTAGGTGCAAGTACTGGCCCAGTATTACAAACAATACTTCAGACTACTCACTCACATCTCAAATGTACCAAATGTGACATTATTTTATTAAATTATTAATTAATTATTAAATGTCAATGATTGTAAATCAAGAACTCAAAACTTATAAACTGACACTTTATAAAATGTGAGTTTTTGGCAAATATTTTGTCAATCCCATCAGAACTGTCAGTTTGCCATCTAGTTAGTACTGTACGGGAAAGGATGGCTGCATGTTGGTGTTAAATACAGATATGCCAATGTTTGTGTAGATCTATAAAGTAATTGCCAAGAAAGTGTTGGTTTATAATAAATACTGTACATGCAAAGGCAAGCAATACAGAATAACAGACAGCACCTAGACACCCATGTAAAAGATGCAAACATTTTGTTCAGTGCATGTGAACTAATCATTTGTCCATCCCTCCACCGCGTCTTTGTGTCTGCTCTGTTTGTAAGATACAAATTGATTGGTAGGCTTGTCCAACACAGCAAGCCAATCTTGATAGGTCAAGGTCACACATGGGCTCTCACAAGGTTTTGGTCCTCTTCCTCACTGCTTTGCATCCAGACTTCTACTCTTCCAAGTCATAATTTCAACTTCTTTGTTCACTTAAAAACTTCATAATCTTGAATTCATTTATTCACAACTTTTTATTTCACAAATTCATGATTATAACTTCACAGTTTTATTTGAAATCGTTAGATGAAATCATGTTCTGGTAAAGTGTGGATCTTGAACTTGGAGGAAATTGATAAAGTGTGAATGTTGCCACTTGTCACTCCATAGGAAAATCAATTCTCAGTTCAGCATCTGACATAGACTACTACTCACTAGAAGAAAAGGGAAGTAATTAAAATAGATACAATCTTGTTATACCATATTGATAGTCTATTAATAAAATCAATGGCAATTTCATGAGAATAGTGTAGTTGAGAGTTACGGCCCTTGACATCTTACTGTAAAATATTCAGCAGCATGGTTTCACCTTTTAATTCAACATAGTAAAAGCTTATGTACATATTTACTCATAGAACTGTTGGACAAAATCCATATCCACAACATTATGTTTTTGTATTCCTGTACACAGGAAGATTACTGTCTAAACTATGGGCGTTTCCACCATAATGAAACCATGACTCCAGGTTGTCAAGACGACCATTCTACCATTATTTGCTAAAATGTCTACATGTGTCGATCCAGACTGTAATTTTGCCATAGGTGTTTGTCAGGGCTTAAGTAGTCAGACACTTGGGGTGTAATGATACACTCACACCCTTAATTTTTCTTGCCATATGATATTCTCTATTAGCTGCTTAAAATACTTTAATGTTAACTGAGATTTAGTAAACATCTACATAATGGCTTTGGTGCTAGCATTACAGCAAGTATTGCAAACCATGTGTATTCAACTTTTTGAAAAGAATTTTGAAAATATGGAGTATATTTTAGGCGAATTAAAACGGCTGGTACATGTACATGGTAATTAAACACTATCAGTAGGCTGCAGCATTTTTTTGCTGTTAGAATATTATTTAGATAATAAAAAATCTAGTACTGCACCGTATTAAAATTTAGTTATGTTGTACCGTGCACCATGTGGAGCTAAATCAGCAGTTCATCATGGACTGCGGTATACCCTTACACCACTATCAGACAGCCATCTATAAAAAACCCTGGCCAAACCCCTTCGGAGATAAACTGCTCCTGCGAAATTGCTAATATGCAGTCATGTTCCCCTTTGTTGGAAATGATCAATTTGAAAGCCCTTAATGATTTTCCATTTCGAGATATAAATTATTGTGATACTGCAATAGGTATCTAGCAGTGCAGCTGTAATGAAGGATAGGTGATGGGAGGTGGTCCCCCAATATACATGGAGGTTGAAGTATTGTTTTTGTGCTTAATACAACATATCCTTGAAGTATGGTCATAAGCTTGGATGTATAGTAATTCATGTAGCAACCGTTTCCAAATATTTTCAGGATAGAATTACCTTGTCACAGTTACTAGTATTTGTAAATGTCTTCACTTCCCTTAATCATAAAAATTACTGTAAATTTCATACTCCGGTGTTTGTTTGAGGAGGGGAAGACATTCCAGGTTGCAAACCACTGTCTGGCTCTTGCTTGCTTCATGTAGCAAGGCTTCAAGTCTTGTACTCTACACAACTCTTGAATATCTTTATGTAAATCATACAAGGAACCAAAATCCTTGTTCCTTATAGGCATTACCATATATTACCTGTAGCCAAAATCCTTGTTCCTTATAGGCATTATATCCCTTGTAGCCAAAATCCTTGTTCCTTATAGGCATAATATCCCCTGTAGCCAAAATCCTTGTTCCTTATAGGCATAATATCCCCTGTAGCCAAAATCCTTGTTTCTTATAGGCATTATATTACCTGTAGCCAAATCCTTGTTCCTTATAGGCATTACCATGTATTACCTGTAGCCAAAATCCTTGTTCCTTATAGGCATTATATTACCTGTAGCCAAAATCCTTGTTCCTTATAGGCATTATATTACCTGTAGCCAAAATCCTTGTTCCTTATAGGCATAATATCCCCTGTAGCCCAAATCCTTGTTTCTTATAGGCATAATATCCCCTGTAGCCAAAATCCTTGTTTCTTATAGGCATTATATTACCTGTAGCCAAAATCCTTGTTCCTTATAGGCATTATATTACCTGTAGCCAAAATCCTTGTTCGCCAAAATCCTTGTTCCTTATAGGCATTATATTACCTGTAATGTTTCAGTATACCATCACGTATGACAATCATTGTCAAGGGAACACATGGGTGAATTGCTTGCTAGGTTATCTAATCTCTTATGCTATCCAATATTTTTATGAAACGAAATAGAGAATATTGCAAAAGACCGACGACAATGGAGAGACCTTATTGCAGTTTTATGTGGCAGCGTGTACGAAGAGGATAGGATAAAGAATGTTGTTATAATACACAGTAGTCAAGGTCGCGGTCCAGTGGATCATGCAGTGGATTTGTAATCAGGCCACTCGGATCTAATTCCTGTTGTGGCAGGTACCTTCATGAAAATTGACAACAATTTTGATTTCCTCCTTATATATGGAGAAGTTGCTGATTCCTTGTGGAAAGGTAACTTAGAACTGGCTAGGATACAGACCAGGAAAACTGGTTAGGTGAATTGGCCTTCTTATGTACCTGAAAATTGTTAGGAAAGGACATTTTTTAAAGCCAAACATTGTGTGAGAGTTTGATCTCTATGGTGATGGAGTACATACCCTTAGTACAGAACCAGGGCCCATAATTCTTGGTTCCAGACAGAACATATGAGAATCTGCTACAATCAGACTATCATTCCTTAGTGGCTTGAAAACAGAACTACAAAACATTTATTGTAAGATTTGTCCTTTTTATTTCTAGCATACCATCTCCTACAGCCTGACACAGTCGGCCAAGGTTTGTTCAATGGTTTATATGTAATATATTTATATAGAATTTAACAACAACAGGATTGTGTACACAGTAATCATGGAAACTGTATACACAAAATTACTAATAAACATTCATAAAAAGTAAATTTGTACAATTTATTTACACACATCACAGAGGAGGAGGCGAGTGACACACTGTCATAAAACTGTATCCTGTTCCATGGGGTGAACTGTAACAGTCTCAAAATGCTGCCTCGCCATTGGTCAGAATAAATGAATCAGATGCTTGTATTCTCAGAAACATCTTATCAGAATGCTTGAATACTCAGAAACAACCAATCAAAATGCTTGAATTCTCAGAAACAACCAATCAAATGCTTGAATTCTCAGAAACAACCAATCAGAATGCTTGAATTCTCAGAAACAACCAATCAAAATGCTTGAATTCTCAGAAACAACCAATCAGATGCTTGGATTTTCAGGAACAGCCAAATGAGGTGTACATGCTAAGACTGTTTTACAGATTCAATCTAAGGGCATCAGATTCTGGTAAACAAACGAATCAATAGTGTATGAAACGTTCAGGATGGTCAAACAATGGAACTACCGGTAGGTGTATGGTAAATATACTATGACAAAAGCCATTTAACGTCATAATAGAAATGTTGGAATATGCGATATACAGTTAATGATAAAACGTTAGAACAAGTCTGTCTGTATCTAACATATGAAAATCACATTTTAACAAGAGAGAATTTTCTTCAATGATCAACATTATGCTCTGGTCGCTTGCTTAAATTTCAAAGTCTTGTTATTCAAGAAAAAAAAACAATTACGATCTTCGTAACACAAAGTATTCTGGTGTTATATTAATAAATGACAATATAGAATGCCAAAACCAGACACTAATAACTCCAAATTAAGACTTAAATAAGTTAATATAAGGCACATTGTAATTAATGTTAAAAAGGAAAAGATTTTCCTACAGTTAAAGATATGATTTTATTTAACAAAATCTGAAATAGTAATTTTAAAAATGCAACATTTCAAACAATTGTAATTTTTTTTATTACACATATTTGATAATTTTATAATAATAAAAGTAACATTATATTATGACTTACAATTGATTATAGGTCATGGTAATATGATGCTAGGGAGGTTGGACTTATTTGACTCAAACATGTTCACAATGAAAGTGCTTGAATTACATATAACAAATACAGTAAGCCGAGAGAAGATGAGTATGAGAATGCAAGTGTAACTCCCAAATTATCCATAAACATGGCATACGTTAACAATATTTCACTAGCTTAGAATAAGAAGGTCATAACTACAAAATAAATATTTTGAGAAAACTGTCTGAAAACTCCTCTTTACTTATTGAAAAAAAGCTTTTTAAACTTCAGTTTGGTCAAAATGACCACTTCCGATTTTCATGAAAAGCCCCTGAGATGCAGATTTCGAAGTTAATTCTAAGCCAGTGATTTGTGCAAATGCGTTTTACTAAAATATTTTCCTCATTTTCTATGTAAGTTTAGGCATACAGACAAGTTAATAGAGACTGCTGACCATGAGAAAGCAAATATTTACTAAGGGAGGGAAAACTGGCACACACCGTTGATTTTGGCAGCCACATGTTTTCATAGACTGTGAATAGTTTCAAAAACCTGTTTAATCATGGAAAAAAACATACAGTGGATCATCACTTCTTGTACCAACTATTTACATTGGATAGTCTAGTTTAGGCTCCATTTCAACATGTCTTGCTTCAAATGTAAACAGTAGGAGAAAATGAAGTAGATTCAACCAATGTTTAGTTTAACTTAAGTTAGTACGGTAAGTGATCGAATATAGTAAAGAGAGAGATCCTATGACAATCTCTAGTATAATATTACAGACCATCATTCAGCCTGTACCGATTCATACTGATATGTTGATAAAAAACCCAGAGGTGAAATGTGTTGCTTAAAACAACTAAATAAAACAAGAGTACCGCCTATGAGTGTTTGATGCTCGACATTCTCGTACTTGAAAGTACCCTTGCTCACCTGTGAGTGAAAATTCTAAGAGTAACAAGGGCAGATAACTTGTAAATATAGGTCACAGGGTTACCAGGCTTGTCAGTATGGACTCCCCTTGTGATGGAGGATAACTATGTTGAGTGTAAAGTGGAAATGTTTTTAACAAAGGGGATCAACACAAACATGCTTTGACATTCTTTGAGAAATTGACATTTGTGGGTAAAAATTCAAAGTCATCAAAGGGGATCAACACAACCTTGTCAGTAGATGTAGGTCATCACATTCCAAGTGTATTGACTTTCAAGTTGAAGCTTTGATAGTGTTTGAGAAAATTCAGTTTATGTGAACATTTTACTACTATTACTATAAATTTAGTCGAAACAAGGGCAGATAACTCCATAAATATTGGTCACAGTGTTACCAATTTTGTTAGTGTGGACTCCCCTTGTGATGGTGAATAACTAGTTTCAAGTGGTTAATGCCTTTCAATGTTTTGGATAAAGTGACTCTGACAATAAACTTAACCACCGCACATGCAGACAATCCCGTCACGACAACAGCTCGACTTTTTTCTTTGAAAAGTCAAGCTAAAAATACGTGGTATATAAATGATGACTTGACAACTAAGGACATATAACTGTGTTAAGATGACAGTTACTGGCCCTGACAGAAATACTCATACAGCATGTGCATTAAATTGAAAACTATTTTTCAGGGGCAGTAACTCTGTCATGTTGTTTCTACTTTTAACATTGTATGATTGTATAAAGTAAGTATAATAACGATGCCACACAGTTTTTTGGCAATTCAGAATCAAACCACATAAAATTACTTGTTCCATAAAAATCTACTAGTAGTTATTTATTTATTTAATTGATATAATACTAGAAAGAAGTTCATTTAAAGAAGCAATGCAGTTGGGCAAGCCCAGTCTTCCATCTGTTACTCGCACATTTCCAACTATTTGTCGATGAAATAATATCATGTTAAAATTAGAATCACTAAAATATTGTGCAGCATATACAGAAAAAGTAAAATTTTATTTAATAATCAAACTAAAACATTTGAATTGAGTACCACACTCGTAACAAAAATTGATTTAACAAGATAAAATTCATTAAAATTCTAACAAGAGCTGTCCACGAACAACGCGCTCCACTATTCGCAGCGCCATGCTGGGATAGTACAATCATTATATATTTAAAACAAAATACTTCATAACAGCAGCATTTACCTCTGCTGTGTTGAGGTTGGGGCTTCTAAGTCGAAAAAGGGGAATAATTTGGACAAATTATGCAGGACCATTACCTACTCATGTGTAGGTCCTCTTGGTCATGAAGGTTAAAAAATAAGCATTTCTTAGTCCAAAAGGGGGCACAATTTCAACAAAATGCTTAATAGTTATCTTCTCCTGTGTAGGGGTTTGGGTCATGATGGTGAACAAGTATGCAAAGTATCAAAGCAACATACCAATGCACTTTGAACATATTAGAGGTTAAAAAACCTGTACCTAAACTTTAACTTTTGCATTTCCAAGTCCAAAAGGGGGCATAATTTCAACAAAATGCTTGATAGAGTTACCCACCCCTGTGTAGGGGTTGGGGTCATGATGGAGAACAAGTATGCATAGCATTATTTGAATGCACTTTGAAAATATTAGAGGTGAAAAAACCTGTACCTAAACTTTAACATTTGCACTAAGTTGAATATAGGGGGCATAATTTCACCAAAATGCTTGATAGAGTTACCTACCCCTGTTTATATGTTTGGGTCATGATGGTGAACAAGAATGCAAAGTTTCAAAGCAATATGTCAATGCACTTTGAAGATATTAGAGGTCAAAAAACCTGTACCTAAACTTTAACATTTGCATTTACAAGTCCAACATGGGGCATAATTTCAACAAAATGCTTGAAAGAGTTCCCTACCCCTGTGTATGGGTTGGGTCATGATGGTGAACAAGTATGTAAATCAATATATGAATGCACTTTGAAAATCATCTTTCTAATTGAAAGAAACTACTAAGTTGATTATAAAATACTGAATACGAGGTATATGTATGATATGGAAAACGTATCCATGATCGTTATATGGAAATAAAACAATATTTTAACAACATGTACATGTCAAAAAACGAGGTATGGTCATAAATGACATAAGTAAATGAGAATGACTTTGTGTGCACAGTAATATCTGAAAGACATTAAAAACGCATTTCAACATTTTATATCAAACCTTGAACACTTAAAACTACTCACAGCAGTTACTTCCCTTGCAGGTTTAATACAGATAATATACTACAAAGGGAGGTAACTGCTGCAAGGTGTTTGTAAAACACTGTGAGAAACCGTCAAACATCATGTTACATACTCCACTGACACAGGATACAGATAGAGTATCATGACCGTGACCTAATACACGCCGTGCGAGCACAAACACGCTATGTGACCACATATACGTATCATTCTAACCACTCAAACACACAGGCAACCATGAACTGTGGCAGCAGAACTCTGTGTAACAACATACTCAAGTTTGAAACTTGAAAAATTAATTTTTCACACTGATATTTTCCACAAGTTCAAATTCTGTGGTGAAACTTTCAATGATACCTGTCCTCGTGCAGTCACAACTTGAACAGTAAGTAGATGGTGTATTATATCTGAATCATACAAACAGCAAAACATGGTCAAACTTGTATATAAACAACCTGGACAGGAATGTTTGAGCTCCTATTTTTGGCAATATTTTTTTATCTTCCACTCTGAAAAGTAGTCTGGCAACACTTCAACAACAAAACAACAGCATTGCATAGAACATTGTAGACTGGTTAACGGTTTTTTCTGCACTGGAGTCTGGCACAAATAGAAAAAACGTGAGAACCAGTCTCAACTGAATGCATCTTCTGCTGGAGGAACATATGAGAACCCCTGAAACATACAGTCTGCTTCCATCACACTCGCACTAACCATTTTGTTTAAACCTGGTGACTTGCCAACGGATGCTGAAAATATACAAAAATATATACATGTAAATAGATCTAGTTAAGTATAATGACCTAAAGAAACAAGTTGTCGGGAGCGGTGGCCTAGAGGTAGGGTGCACATCGGTATCAAGAGGTCCTGGGTTTGATCCCCGTCTGCGCCACTGTGCCCAATGACTAGGTGAAGTTAAAATGTCAGAGGGTGGCTGATGGGCTGAACTTCTTAAAGCAGTCCTCGAAAATTGGTTACTTTTTTAAAAAACATAAATACATGTACAAGTATTATATTCATACAAATATACCTCAGCTGGTATTCACAAAGCATCTTAGTAGGCATTTTAAAATCTTTAAGTTGACCTTATCGATTCAGCTGAACAAGAAAATCCAGATTACAAATGGTTTACATAGTTTTCAAGCATTATATAAAGAGCAACTATACTCTTAAGAAATCGTTAGTTATCCTTCAATTATAGGACATTTGCAAAGCTCAAATTTTAACTTCAGTCAAAATTTTCAGTGATACACTTGAACTAGATTGTAGATTTTTCTTTTCTATATTTAACATCTACCTTTGTTTTCTTAAGTGGAGTGTATCAAAATTAAGTTTACTGTAAAGATTTAATATACATAATCAATAAGGCATAACTGGCCTGACTTGATTTAAATGATTAAACCACACATGGACAAATGGGTTAGTTCAGCACTATGTAGGGTCACATAGTTCCCAAGCTGTATAAATCCTGGACTACCCATATGACTAACTTTACTGAAACTTTCAAGTTGTGCATGCTTTATGTACGTATCAGCCATGAACAATATCTTCATGTAGTACATGAGTACATGGCATGTTGCATGATAATAGATTAGGAAGACTGTTTCAGGTGTTGAAGTCAGGCCTGTCTTTATTCAACCTAGGCGCGCTAAGAACAATTTGTTTGAATCATGTACGTACCTGGGACAGGTTCACGGACAAATTCTGGATCAAAATGTCGCAGATCTAACTGTCCACTCTGTAATTGAAATAAGACAATGTTATATGATACATGTAAATATAGTGTAAGCATACAATGCTACTAGAGTTCTCACCCCTCCTCGTCTAGTACCCGTAGATATGAACATCAGTGTGCACATATCACATGGTACGTGAGGACATTTTTTGCTAAGAACGCAAGTAGAAATATGTCAACAAAAAGTTAAAAACAACCGTAAGTAATTTTTTACTTCGACCGACTTTAACAAGACATCCTTGACACTCAAGCCGACCATGAGTACCGGTACTAATTTCCTTGACTTTTAAAATATTTTTCAACAGAATGTCAGAATTTCCACCCTGATTATTATAACAATTCAATAACAAGTAATCGTCTCCAATTATATAAAACAAATAACTTCCTACTCAAATGTTCAAAATATAGTCTCAAAAAAGAACAAGTACAGTATAACCTCTATAGAGCAACACCCTTTGGGAAACACAATGTTTGGGGGTTGTACAGAGGTTTTTGTTCTGCAGAGGTAACATTAATAGTAGACAGTTACTTCTGAAACAAAATGATTATGTTGCTTAAGAGAGGTAAACTTGTTGCTCAATGATTGGTCTTACTGTATAACAAAGGATGTTTAGGTGATGAACACTATCACATAATTCAGACACTGTAAGATATGCATGTATGTCTCCACCAAATTCATTACCCCACTGTATCACATGATGATCCATCTTAGAACAATACTTTATACTCAAAGTGATTTATTAAGTCTTAAAGCAAGCAATGCGGCACAGATTGCAATTCACTACCACGATAAATCTCGCTGACTACGGCAATCCATTTACTGATAAATCTATTTGAATCTTTATTAATCGTCTCACATACCACATTAGGGTTATATGGTGGATCAATTTTTTTGGCATCTAAATCTTGCCAGTTTATATCGGCGAAGAAACTGTTGGTTTTGATTTCCTGGAAGTCTTTTTTGGCACCCATTCTCTGCTCCTTCTCTTTCTGTAACAACTGAAATTAACAAATATATTACAGTTTAATCATTCATCAATAATCTGGTGTAAAAATATTGCTTTGACCTAGACCTTTGACCTACTGACATCAAAATCAATAGAGGTCATCTACTGTTGCTGATATTTGAGGATCCTAGGGCAAAACATTCTTGAAATTATTGAATGGAAACAATTTAGATTTCTGGCAGACTGACATACAAACAGGCCAACTTGTGCAAAGCAATATACCCCTTTATCAAAGAATTGGGGGCATAAATTTCCAATTCTAACACTGTCTGTATTTTGCTCCATGTAAACGTATAGAGCTGTAGCGTTATCTAATAAACGGTATATCACGGTAGAATTTTCGGCTGTTTAATATATCTCCCGCGTATAATTTTTATCAATGAAATTTACGTCTTGTTTATTTCATGACGTCATAAATGGTGACGTCGCCGTAGAGCGCGACGTTTTGCGTAATTTCCTTTTCGGAGCGTTTCTGTTTATTTATTCGATTATATTGCTATTCTAGCAACATGTTATTGCATGTATCAATTTATATGCTTAAACGGGAAATACGTAATTGGAATTTGGCGTTAAATAGGCATCAGTTTGGCGACAAATAAAGATAATAGTAAAGCTTAAAAATCCAGGGGCGTACGTTACGATTCTTTGAACAGCGGAAGTTGTCAATAGCAACATGATAAATAACTCACAAACTTCACAAACAAAATAGTCCGTATACATTTGTACAAATTACACGTGTTAGAATGCAAATAGATCGCTGTTTTGCATGATATACCGGTGAATAGATCACGGTTTGTCGTTCATATGCATAGTTATTAATCACTCAGGCCAACGGCCTTCGTGATTAATTCCTACGCATATGAACTCTAAACCGTTATCTATTCACCGGTATATCACCCAAAACAGCGATCTATTTCCTAAATATAGGCCTACTAACCTCACATCCTTCTTTTTTAAATTAATGGATATTACAACAGTTAGAAGTTATATCTTTGCATACAGAATATCAAAGAAGTTAGAGTTGATGTTTACATAATATATTAGACCGAGGAAATATTCTGGCACAGTTAACTTGGCATAGTTCTAGCAAACTATCCTCACTCTATTAACCCAATCTCAATGGAATAACACAGGAGATCATAATACACTGGAACAATAGGTTTCCAAACAGATCATAAAAGCTTTGGAAGTATACAGCATCTGTTAAAATAAATGAAAAATAGATAGAAGTTTGGTGTATTAGGCCAAGTATAATTAGTGTTGTAGGAATGTAGCACAAGAAGATCTGAATTGAGAAATTGACGAGGATAATGAGTTTTTTCATTCAAACATTGCGCCCCAATGACACAAGACTTGGTATAATGAGGACATTTTGATGGCATATCACCATTTTAGACTCCCAAAGGAGGAGAGTATTTGATATATGCTAAGTAACGAATATTTACAAGAAGCAGACGGTATGTAACCTAGAGAACAATGTCTAGAGAACAATGTCGACAACCGATTGATCGTTACTATACAATGTATATCTCATACAGGTACCAGTATTATTGCACTTGCATATTTACAATTTTCGGGTTTAACTTCAACTTCGAGATGTCAACAAATAATTAAGAAATGAAGATTTACAAATGGCCTTGACCCAAGTGTTAGTGACCTTGACATAAGAATTGCACCCATAGACATGCCAATTGCGCATGACATGTGTTATCATCATACTTCAAGTTCATTAATATTATAAAAAATAATATTTTTTAACACATTTAATTGAAATGGCCTGAGTTGTATGAATATGTTACCACACAGTAATATACAGGCAGAAGGACAAACTAAACTATTAGACTTACATACAGACAGACACACTACCTCCAAGCTAGATGAATCAACATTTGGTATCATTGACTAGTATTTGTATTATTCAACTCACCCCTTCTAACAAAGACCGTGCCGATGCAGACACATTCGTCCGTAAACGTAGAGGTTTGTAGAGAATATTATCGTACATTTCTGCCGTATCTCGACTGTAAAACGGAGGCTGAAAACAAATCAAAACAGATTATTCAACAGTGAGACAAACTGCAACAGCACATAACTTACTTACAGGTTTAGGAAGATTGATCCCGTTGAGACCACCAACCTCTGGGAAACGAATAAGGGACAAGCGTAATATTCTAGATTTTACTTGACATATATGAAACGACAATATTTCAATCAAAGTGTCAAAGAAGAACCAACAAAGAAATGATGGTTGTGTGACAGATACGTCTGGAAGTAAAATCTAATTTGTCCAACATGACGTAAGAGTGTAATCTACGCAAGACATTAAGTATTAATAGATATTCCTAGAAAGTATTTTAACTGCAGTTAGATGACAGGAAGTATTCATGTTGTCTGTCAAAACAACAATATACACATCAACTAGACAGGAACTATCCTTGTACAATTATGTTGAAGAGTTAAGTGAGTTTGTGTACAGAAACCTTCTATATCTTGTTTTCTTGTTTATGCTGTCAGGGGCATAGTCAGTGATACAGACGTACGCACATATGTAACATTTATTTGAAAAGTAAAAATGTAGATATGGCCAAAATGGCATGTAAAGTCTGAGATTCCCATAACCATGAGGCCCCCAACCATACCCACCAACTTCAAGGTTTGTGTTCAAGCCTGGCTACACCCCTGGCTGTCTATAATCCTAAAAGGTTTACGCAATGTCTTATGGTCAATATTTTATCAACTAGTTTTGATTGGCTGACTCCCTTACTACACATTCGGGATGAGCGTGACAAATATTAATTGTAAATAAATATTTAACATACATGCCAGAATGCATTGACACTAAAGTTAGCTGTTTTATAGTACATGCTAAAACACTGAAAACAAGGTGTATATTGTTTGTAAACAAGCACAACTTGTAAAACTTTCTGTAACAACAAAACTAGTTTTTCATGTCATACAAATGGTGAATTTCCTGTTGACAATCCTTCAATACAATATGTGCAGGTACAAATGTTATGGCAGAAATGTTATGTGCAAGTCATGACAAACTTTAATGTCTTAATTAAATCTATGTCTATATTTATATATACAGTATCTGAGTGTAAACAAAAACCAGAGAATTGAAGCATCTCATACACTGCATCTCACCGTATCTTGGTCCTGTATCTCTAAAGTGCCAAGTGCTTTATTGGGGATATCTTCTTTTCAAGTAGATATAGAAGACATGAATAACCTCCCTTGGAAAGTGCAATGAAGCATCTCTCTCAGACAACGGACCCCCCAGTTTGCTGGTTAGCCTTAAATCAATCAATAACAGGGCAGCCTTCTGAATCCTCTAGCCATGTGCACCTCAGTTTCAACATGTTGTTAGATCCATAAAAAAATATCCATTTAACATCTGCACAAATATTCATACAGGCACATATTATTTCATCAATACATGTACTTGTTTCATTTACATTCTATTTGCACTTACTAATATTCATACCTGAGTTTACACTGTGTTATGTTTGAGTTGACACTGTGTTATGTTTGAGTTGACACTGTGTTATGTTTTGAGTTGACACTGTGTTATGTTGTGAGTTGACACTAAGTTATATTTTGAGTTGACACTGTGTTATGTTTGAGTTGACACTGTGTTATGTTTGAGTTGACACTGTGTTATGTTTGAGTTGACACTGTGTTATGTCTTGAGTTGACACTGTGTTATGTTTTGAGTTGACACTCATTCCTAAGCTTCTTACTTCAAGTAGACACCAAGAGGTGTTTCACATTTAAATCTAAAGTCTATATTTTACACTGTTTTGAATGCCTAACAATGATACCATTCATAAAATTAATGTAGTATTTTACAGTTACATCACATTCACAGCAACGCCTGCATGTGTCACCCGAGGCATTCCTACAACTTGTCAGTTTACATCAATGAATGAATAACTGAATATTTACCATACAGTCAACTCTCAATATAATGAACATGTTAAAAGTTTTTTCGAGGGTCACAATTTTGCCTTTCTTTGTTAATATGAATTATGACTTATTTGTAGACGTAATATGGCCTCCTAACGTTCATTTTGAATTTTTATTCTTTTCAAATCTTCCTTCAATTTAAATTTTCATTAAGACAATCTATTTTCATAGTCATGGAAAATTTGAGATAATGTGGGTCAACTGTACATGTATGTGCACCAACACAGACAAATTGTCAATTATCTTGCTACAATCAAATGTGTCTACCAATTATATGTTTACAGTATGTACCAAGCCTCTGCTGGTTAATTAATTTAATTTTAATTAGTTAATTTCAGTATTATGCATTACTTGATAAGCTTACACCGAAACTCAATAAAACGTACATAAAATTTGGACTTCAATTTATACAACAGTATAATTCAAGAGGTATCACTAATATTGCCCTCAGGAAGTAAATCCATTACAGGAGTATTACTGAATCATCTGTAATGTTTCATCATTAGACATTGCAGATAACAATCATCAACAATCTACCAGACATTGATATAATACAACTGTAAATGTCTCAATTTAAAATTATAATTCAAACAAGACTGCGTTCAATAAACGCTTATGCCCCCTGTGGAAGCCTTGTCCATAAAGTCTAAGTCCAAAATTAGGTCAAGGTGAAGGTCAAAATGGGGTTAGGTGATACTGGCGTGTGGAGAGTGTTCATACACAACATCCATGCAAGTACGAAAGCTTTGTAGCAAGCCATATTAATGCTAGAAGAAACGGTCAATTTGGGTTAACCAGGACGGACGGACGAACGGACGGACAGGTGAATCACTATATGCCTCCCCATCTATCGATAGGGGGGCATAAAAAGCCTAAAATTCTTTATTTATCTAAGGTGCATGTATTTATGTATACATTACAACCTTTGTACAGCAACACCTTTTAGGCGCCAAATGAATTTAGAGTAAATATCACCTGAGGAAAATTTCAAAGGTGTTGTTGTAGAGTGGTTGTTGCTCAACAGAAGCTGGCCTGATTTCAGGTTTTTGAAGGAATCCTGAAATTCCTTTCTTTGTTTATATTGAAAAATTATAATAAATCAGGCTTAACTGACTTGTAGACCAATGAAGCTGAACCTATAATGAGAATAAACATTAAAAATTACACTTACCAGTCCATACATCATCTCATACAGAACGGCCCCTAAACACCACCAGTCTACTGTTTTATCATATGGCTGCTTCCGTAACACTTCTGGGGCCAAATACTGAAAGGGGAGATAAAAACATAAAAAATTATGTATTATAATACCATAGCACTTTTGGGACCAAATGCAAAATGTACTAAAAGGGAGATAAACACAAACATGTATTATGATTCTGTAACACTTTTGGTGCCAATTACTGAAGGGGTGATAAACATAGGTATTGTACAGTGACTGATAATGTTCCTCTAAAACACTATCTTCATACCCAGTAATATGCCAACTCTTATAATGACACTCGACACAATGACACTCGACACAATGACGCTCGACACAATGACACCTGACACCTGACTGCTAACTGCTTACCAGTACCTATACTTGTACATTACAGTAGTACGACTGTATACAAACCTTTTCTGAACAATTAATTGAGTTTCGAAAGTCTAAACTTTGATCTATGAGAAGACTATTACAGGTCACAGTGACAATTCACAAGTTACGAAGTTAACCTACATACATGTATATAAGAGAGGACATTGACCTTCCAATTAAATTTCATTGTCATGTATATGCCATGTAAACCTTATCCCATAAATACAAGGTGACCATAACCCATCTGTCATAAACTCTATGACGTCAAAACATTACAATGATAAATGCTGAATCATGGGAAATATGTATTTGCTACCAGGCATATAAAGCTTTGACAGATGATGACTATAAACTGAGATGTTCATTTAGATATCTTCATATTGAAATTAAAACTTATAGTAGATAAAATCTTGATCAAAATATCACCGGCCATTCACACAGGCTGGCAAATGGATCAGCATTTCTTACATATGTTTAGAACAGCTATGTGATCACTCACTGGATCATGATAAGAGCGCTCACTGGACCATGATAAGAGCGCTCACTGGACCATGATAAGAGCACTCACTGGACCATGATAAGAGCACACATTGGACCATGATAAGAGCACTCACTGGACCATGATAAGAGCGCTCACTGGACCATGATAGAGCGCTCACTGGACCATGAAAAGAGCGCTCACTGGATCATCATAAGAGCGCTCACTGGACCATGATAAGAGCACTCACTGGACCATGATAAGAGCGCTCACTGGACCATGATAAGAGCACACACTGGATCATGATAAGAGCGCTCACTGGACCATAATTTTGAACAGCTATGTTAGCGCTCACTGGACCATGATTTTGAACAGCTATGTTAGCGCTCACTGGACCATGATTTTGAACAGATATGTGAGCACTCACTGGACCATGATTTTGAACAGATATTTGAGGGCTCACTGGACCATGATTTTGAACAGCTATCTGAGCGCTCACTGGACCATGATTTTGAACAGATATGGGAGCACTGGTTCGTAGCATACTGTCATGAGTTACCTCCCTGTATATATCAGGAATAATAAGGGAGATAACTGGTTGCAATCTGAGTTGTCTCCCCTACTATATACAAGATATACAGGAAGGGAGAGAACTTGTAGCAATCTGAGTTGTCTCCCCTACTATATACAAGATATACAGGAAGGGAGAGAACTTGTAGCAATCTGAGTTGTCTACCCTACTATATCCAAGATATACAGGAAGGGAGAGAACTTGTGAGCAATCTGAGTTGTCTCCCCTACTATATCCAAGATAAACAGGAAGGGAGAGAACTTGTAGCAATCTGAGTTGTCTCCCCTACTATATCCAAAATATACAGGGAAGCAATCTTCTGTGTATTGGGCAGGAAAGGTTCATTATTCCCTAATAAGGTCAGAATGAGAGCTCACCTCTGGAGTTCCACAGAATGTATTGGTCGTCCCCATGCCTTCAATACCTTCCTTACATAAACCAAAGTCTGTTAATACTATATGACCCTGAAAATATAATACAACAAACATGTAATCGTAAGTGACAAATCATTGAGACAAAATGCACTCGTACATTTGAGCAACACTAAGAGTAACTTCTTCCTAAGTCAATGTTTTCAACATGTTGTAGATATCTTGACATTGCACATTCATTGGATGGGTTGACGAGATAAAATGGATATACCTGGCATAGTCATTATTTATAATCGTAAACTACAAATTCAAGCTGTAAAATACAAGGACAACAGTTTAAATGCTATTATATACTTGCTCAAAGTTACCCTTATGTGAAATAGGTTTGTCTATTAACTATAACTCTAGCGCGATAAATTGCAATACAAAAACAAACACAAACTCTACTATATTCATCGTTTCTGAATATTTAGGAGCATGCAAACTTTATATGTTGGGCCAAATGTTTGAATGCTTTCATACGCAAATGTTTCAGTCCTTGATTTTAATCCATAACAAAAATATAGGCAATATTGTGTTTGTTTTTGTACTGCAATTTATGGTGTTGGAGTTTTAAGGGTCAAGCAGATGACCTGCAGCAGGTCAGAAAAATCTGACTATACCATGTGATAATGGTATGATATCAACCTCCCACAAAACAAGGACACAATCAATTATTTATCAATTAAGGTGGCACTTTGTGTGCACTAGACATTGTAACTACGTCAGAATACTAAGTGGACATTATATATAGAACAGATGTAAAACTTCTCACTTCATGTTTTCACTTAATTCTATGAGACTCTATAGATATATTATTCAATTAGCAACCAAATATCACATACAAACTAATCCAATTAGGTTTGTTAATGACTCTCGTCATGTATCTCATGTATAATGCATGTACCGCTATATACCTAACACCACTATAAAGGGGTATCTGAACATGTTAAATCAAGCACTCAACAACAGATGGAATAAAGAAGACAGTGGCTGTCACAGTTCAGCAGCTACAATCAGCAACAACTGGACAAACAAATAAATCAACAATGTCACAATAAAAGATGGAATCAACAGCTACAGTCACACTAACAGCTACAATCAGAAACAACAGCTAAAACAACAATATCTCCTCAGCAGACAGAATCAGCATTCATCATTCTCTTTCTGGAGAAAAGATTAGTGTTATGTAGGTTCACACCAAAATATTAACCAACATGAAAAATGTAATGCACTGGAAAAAAACTACAATTTTAATCGACATGGGGGCAATGTTCTGATAACATGTCATCCCGTATATTAATGCTGATTATTACGTGACAACATTTGCCTACAGTATAACAGTAATATAAAGTAACTGTAGTGTATTAATTCATGTATCATGTATCACGACACTGACACAGGTGTAACTTATCTCTACAGTAAACTATACAAAAAAGAAAAAGCATTCCAGTAGCAGTGGAGGCTACGATAAACCATAGTATGTATATATACATGGTATAATGAGGTTACTGAGTCGGCAGTGACACAAAGTGACAGAGTGAGCTTTTGTGATCACTCTTCGTCCGTCCGTCATCCATCCACGATTTGCTTGTGTAGACACTAGAGGTCACACTTTTAGCCTAATCATTATAAAATGATCATCTCAACAAAAGGTCAAGGTCAAGTTCAATATTGGGTCATTCGGGGTCAAAAACTAGGCCCCACTAGGTCAAATCATAGAAAAATCTTGTGTAGTCACTAGAGGTCACAATTTTGACCTAATCTTTATGACACTTGGTCACAATGATCATCTAAACAAAATCTAGGTTAAGTTTGATATTGGGTCATCCAGGGTAAAAAACTAGGTCATAAGGTCAAATCATAGAAAACCCTTGTGTAGTCACTAGTGGTCACAATTTTGACCTAATCTTTATGAAACTTGGTCATAAGGATCATCTCATCAAAATCTAGGTCAAGTTCAATATTGGGTCATCTGGGGTCAAAAACTAGGTCATTAGGTCGAATCATAGATAAAACTTGGCTTTAACATTATTATGGGCATTAGGTGAAAATTACAAGATTGTTGGTTTAGACAATATGAAAACGTTGTACATGCAATAGAGGCTGCATTTACTTGAGTCTTAGAAGTTGTAAATAATTTTAAATGAGGTCAACAATAAGGGGCCTGCATGAACTACTAAGACAGGTGAGCTTTTTATCTAAAGCTTAAAATTCTAATTTCAAAATTGTTCTTAAATACTATCTACCTAAACTTAATTACATGCAATGAACCCGAGTGACAACAAAATATCTGTTAGAAAAACAAAGTTTTTGGTCATTCTTGACAAGTGGTCTTCAAAGTCAAGAACATGTAGTGAGTGGCTTATATACAGGATGTCAAAAAAGAAAGGTTACAGTTTCAATGTTTATACTTGTCAAATATCTACACATTCTATAATCACATTGAGAATTTGTATGTGTTTAGACAATAGATACAAGTTTTACCAGTTTTAAGGTTAAAACTCTGACTATTTTTTTTAAAATTTATAATTTACTAAAATTACGTTTTTTTTTGTCCCAGACATCTATTCAGTTGTTCATGTCCAAACAAACTGTGAAATCATCAGGATAGCTTTAAATAATAAACGTTGCTATACAAGTTGTTTTCCACATAGTTTTATGTCTTGACATCATAATTGTTAAGAAGATGCATAATGACATCATTAATTAATATGCACAAATGTTTTATGATAGCAGAGTTCACTGCATTCTGAATAATGAGTTTGTATGTTTCCATCTAGTCACTACATGCACCATCAGGTGGCCCACCACACATCAACAGACCATGGAAAGATAGGATGTCATTATTATATTGTACATGTACCGGTATTTAGGAACTTGGAATATACAGTACCGGTAGTCACTTTAAAGTGAAGTTTACACAGACTTACATAATTCCAGTCCAGGATATGAGGACAGCATTAATTACTGCCACAATCTTGTTTTAATTAACTACATTTTCACATGAGTGAATGGAAATTTATTGATAAGATGTTGTAATTAATTGAATGATTGCACTAAATCACAAATAAATACTCTTATTTTCACAAACTCAGATAAAATTAATTAAACCATGCTTAAGCTTCCACAATAATGAAATTCTAATAATAGGGAAAGTCAGTATGAGTGTTTCTGATATCCAATCCACAGGTATAATTTATTGTATCATCACATAAACATACACTTCACTGGCATAGAATTAGAAGGTCGTAAGTACTACTCACAACTTTATAAGACTCATGCACTTTTGAAATCTGCATCTCAAGGCGCTTCTTATAAGCCTATTTTCATGTTGACTGAACTGAAGTTCTCAAAATATTGATTATGTACTTACAACCTTCTAATTCTAAGCTTTTTGTTTCCGTAACTACATTCAAGTTTTGGAGTGAAACTTTAAGAAAATTGCTGTATTTTCTGTATTTTACCAAGGGGGTTGTACTGATATCAGCATTAATCTACCCAGACATGGACTGCAACAAACGCCAAGGTAAACTACCGTCACCATTAATCTGAGGGGTCCGGTTCTAAACAGGGGAGACAACTCAAAACTGTTCAGTTTTGAAAAATGTGTTCCGTGTGAAGATATTAATGTGATCCTTGAAAACTCTATTAGCATAATTAAACAGTTCATTCCTTGTCTATTTTTAACCCAACTTGTATGTTTTCATAAGCAGAATATATTATAAAAATATGCACAAGGTCAGTAATATAAACACTAATCTAAAGAACCCATAATGCACACATTTCTTGTGAAATGATTAAAACATTCCACATACATTTAACTGGTCCCTCTTAACTTTCTACATTTAAAGTTTCTACATTCTTTTTTTTAAAGTATATATGAAGTATTGAAAATTACATTATTTACATATGATATGATTCTGACATGGCACATGTGATACTGGGATGTGAAGAAGTCGGTCAAATGTTGAGTATGCATACTGAAATAAGCTGGATAACGTGTTCAAACTATCAGAAGGTAATAATCGTATAATTATTCAATCATGTATTTCTCTGATCTTTCAATTACATGGATTACCTTCCTATTATCTCATTTTCTTCTGACATTTTCACACAAGAAATGATTCAATTATCTGGACATTTAATAAGGTATTAAATAACCATGGTAACTATTTAATAAAGACATTTTCATTAAAAATTCCTAATCATGATGTTACAGTATGTAATGTAATCATTGTCAAGATTTATATCATCAAAGTTGCGTAAGTTGTTTGTTTGCGTTTGACTCTAACAGCATTGTAAATGCGTGGTAATCTGTATTTTTTCTGCCAGATTGGTTAACTGACCAGTCTGACCTCAAGGGAAAAGACAGATGTGTGATACAAGAAATCCTGATGCGATACTCTAGCTCTTTCCGAATAGAATCCTTGGTTCTTTAACATGTCTGGTGTATAGCGCCAATGGGAGACTACCACTTGATTACTGAAACCAGTTTTAAAATCTCTAGTTGCGTGTTAAACACAGAATTGTGCTTAAGAAATTACCAAGTACCCTGGCAGAGATTTGAACCAGGGGCCTTTCAATCCCAAGTCAAGAAGTTGTCCACTCGACCTGCGTAACTTGTTGACATCAAGGACAATTTATCCAATCATAATTAATGTTTTAATGTTTGTGCTCATAAAACAATTCTATTGGTCAATTAAATGACCATGATAAGAAGACGTCAATGGTTGAGTGGGTGTTGATGAATGGTTAGGTTGAAACTTGAGGTGACAACACCTGGTCAGGCTACGTCAGAAATCATATCTTAAAAGCCTAAAGGTGTTTTTATGTGTAATTTATAATTACCTATGGTTTTATTCTAATTTGAGTAAACATATAATGTATGTACCCTAGTATGGACGTTTTACACCTTTTTCACAAAGGCAGATAAGACTTTTTTCTAATTATATGTTAAAACATCTTTTTCTCAGCTGAAGCAATAAAGTACCTGTTGTTTAAGATGACCTCTGGTCAAGCATGAAGGTCAAATACCCTATAGGTCAATCATCAACAAGACCCATGAGATTGGTCACTATAATAATAATCAAGAGGATAGTGCAGAAGTTTATGACCACTTTAGCCCAGTAACCAAAAGTTCAACTGCATGCATAAATAGATAAACTGAAAAAATTAACCTCCGGCTTTTTTTATCTAAATTCAGCAACTTATATCTATATATAGTGTCACCATTAGCGATAGATATCTTCTATATACTGACAATCAAGCTTTAGTGAATTCAGTAACCCGAGATAACAATCTATTCTGTTTTTTGGACACTGGATGATAAAGTGAAGGTTGTTGACCATTCTGGCTTTGTCAACTTACCACAAAATAATAGGTTCTCCACACATATCTATCAAATGACAATAGCTGAATAATGTAAGCTATGTGACCTTCAAGGAGATAAAGAGATCACCCATGCACAAGTCACAGCTTTTCCTTGACCGTCTATTGGCTTCAGCGAACAGATTTACAATTGGACGAAAGCCACTCATTTTCTTATTTAAACAGTCTATGTAAATGAATGCTTTGAAACATTGTCTATGTATTATCTTATTTTATGTTTTGTTTTATTTCACTGTCAAGATGCTCTCCCTGTAAATTAGTGTCATGATGAATATCAAGGATCCTGTATATAGATTGAATGACTACTTCAAATTTTTATTGTGAACAATAAAAAATAAATCTGTAATAAATCATGGATCTATATAGAATGTTACATTATGTTGTTTCGTGTTCACATTGATAAATATTCCTGTGTTTACCTAGTTGGAACCTGTAGTGGGATTCAAACCTATACTGTATGGAACTATTGCCAAGCAATGTAAATATGACAGCATAAGACAACTCAGCTATCGCAACAACCCCAAACATACGTTAATACCAATATCAATGTGACTTTATGACACTACACCAGTAATTGGTTGATATATACAATGCTGTGTACCAACGATACTATTCACCAGACGTCAGTTGTCAGATCTCATTCAAAATACAAACACGTGTTCAGTACACAAGCTTTTATAAGTATCAGGTAAATGAACACACTGACTATATAATAGCCTTACTAGGTCATACTGTCTCAAACAGCGGAAGTACAGCCATTAACATCAATGGAAGAAGCATTATAGAACGGAAATATTATATATCATATGAATAATTCAACATAAATTATAACATAAACATGTTTGAATAAAAGTTTTTATCCTATTTTGTAGTAATTTGACAGACAATACAGGACTATGTTTTGAGTAATTGGAACACTGTTGTAACTGAACCTTGGAAGTGAAACAGAAATGATAGTTCAGCATCCTCAGCCAACGGTGTACTGTTCTTGTTATTTTATGTATTTTTTATGATATATATTTATATATAATTAAACAGGCTTTATGATAGGCTGACATAATTATATTTTAACCTTGACTACCCATCTAGGTATCATGGGGCACTATTAAACCAAGCATTAAAACACAAACTACTTTAACAATGCCAAAGTAATGTTTGGCCAACGTGACACAGACAAACTTATGTACACCTCAAGAAAAATGCTTAACAAGTATTAAAGTTTATCAACAAGTTCATGATCAGCGCTTTGCAAGCATTTTTACAATTTTAGCTCAACCTTTGTACTCCATTTCTGAAGAACTCTGTCTAATGGCAATAAGAAGAGAATCTATGTCACCAGATTAATCTACCGGTATGTCACCAGATTAATCTAGCGGTATGTCACCAGATTAATCTACCGGTATGTCACCAGATTGATCTACCGGTATGTCACCAGATTAATCTACCGGTATGTCACCAGATTAATCTAGCGGTATGTCACCAGATTAATCTAGCGGTATGTCACCAGATTAATCTAGCGGTATGTCACCAGATTAATCTACCGGTATGTCACCAGATTGATCTACCGGTATGTCACCAGATTGATCTACCGGTATGTCACCAGATTAATCTACCTGTATGTCACCAGATTAATCTACCGGTATGTCACCAGATTAATCTACCGGTATGTCACCAGATTAATCTACCTGTATGTCACCAGATTAATCAATGTCACCAGATTTTCCGAGTATTCAGGACATCCTGGACAACTTGTTGGTTTATGGTACAACATCAACAACTTGTGCAAGAGATTATATGCACCAGCTGAAAATATGTCTTTTCTGCAAAACTGAATGTGAAACCTCCTATTTTGTCGACACTTTGAGATATTGCAAAAAAAGCACCTAACAAATTTTATGTATGACCTGAACAAAACAAAGCATTGATTTACATTTTATAGCAAAAATTTCACCCAATTAAGTGG
This sequence comes from Spisula solida, assembly GCA_947247005.1. Classification (NCBI taxonomy): domain Eukaryota; kingdom Metazoa; phylum Mollusca; class Bivalvia; order Venerida; family Mactridae; genus Spisula; species Spisula solida. The sequence goes on along the minus strand of OX365948.1, from coordinate 6,139,401 downwards.
TTTTAAATCCTGGAGACATGGTTGAGATTTCCAGTAACATTCTCAACAAACCTCCAATCAATACTGCACTCAAATTTTCTAGTCCAAATATTTGCGATAAAATGATTTTGTAATTTGTGACGGAGCCATGTAAACATACAAACTTAGACTTGATTATGTTTGCTCTTTGCATTAAGATTGAGTTTGAAACAAATTTATAGGATAACAACACTAAAAACTGCCGAATTAATGCTTACTTTATGACTCAAGTTTTAGAAAATTAAAATCAGGAAGATTTCAAATTCCTTGCAATGCAAATCCTAACATGACCACTTCAGAGACCATGGATGATTGGACATCTTATTGAGAGTTTGTCTTCATATTAAAGTGGAATAAATAGCAAAACTGTAAAAAGGATGTTCACTAATGGCTTAATTTAGCCCTGTGATTTTTCAAAAAATAAAAATGCATGTTCCTGTAAATCTGTCCTATATTTGTAATAACCTATTTTTCGATAAAACTCAAGGCCAAATTTAGCCATAAATGAACCTTGTCCTTTGAGTTCTAAGATTTGCGATGGTCTTTCTTAGATCACAGTAAAGTACTCTTTATATTCTTGTGATCTTTATTTAGCAAATCTCAATAATGGTCTTATTTCGCAAATTTGTGAATGTGTCAGAGCTCTTAGGTTCCAGAACAGGTCTTAATGTTATACATTTTGGTATTTTTTTTATCAATTTGCAATGAACTGAATCAATGATTAAGGGCGAAAACAAAAACCTTGAAAATACCAAACAAGCTATACAAAAATACATGTATGCTATCAAACCTACCTTAGAGTCAAGAAGGATATTTTCTGGTTTGAGATCACGGTATATAATATTCAGAGAATGTAGATATCCTATTGCACTTGCCATCTCGGCAGCATAGAATCGTGCTCGTACTTCCGGGAAATAACGTTCTCGTTGTAAGTGGAAAAATAACTGAAATAAAGTAGGAATACATTGCATATTACTGATATATTAGAACTAAAAAGTTAGGTGTAGAATTGCATAATGTCATTTTGTACATGACTGTACTTAGTTGCTGATAAAGACGCGTGATGATTTCAAAGAGACAATCAATTAACATATATTTCCTATCTAGTACAGCGAGGACACTATTAATATGTTGCAAAATCTTGATTGTATATAAATGGACATATTTATATATGTATGTTTCCTCTGTAACTTAAAAAATTCTCATAAGCGCAAAAGAGGAATATAACTTTACTATAATGGTATGCAATTTTCAAAGATTATTAAGGCAGTGCTGCAGATACCAGAACTATGCAATAATGGCTTGCAGTCACAATCCTGTTACAGAACTAGTGCACTATGATTTTTTCGTACTACTAACAAAATCCCCACCCCGCTCAATTTCACAAGGTAATCTCATTAAAATCAGATCCTAACATTTGCTACATTCTTTTACGCTGTTAAGAGACAGATCTTATATCAGTGCAAAGTAGTGAAGGGTAATAAGGGTCTGATTTTAATGAGATTGCTTAAATAGTTATACCTATATACAGGCATTATCTCGAAGTATTTAACATCTTTATCATTAACTTGAGATCAGTACTCACCTCCCCTCCATTAACATAGTCAAGGACAAAGTACAATTTGTCTGGAGTTTGGAATGAATAGTGGAGGCCGACAAGAAAAGGATGTTTCACGTTTTTGAGCAATACGTTTCTCTCTGCCATGATGTGTTTCACTTCATTTCTTTTCATTATGGCTTGTTTCTGTAGCACTTTGACAGCATATACTCCGCCTTCATTTTTGTGTCGAGCCAATAAAACCTGGAATATACACAGAATTCAGATTTAGCAGGGAATCATTTTCCCTTCAGATTTACCTGCATAATGAAATAACACCTTTTCATATGAAGGTGATTTCTTGGTTTGAAAAGTGAATTCTTGATTTGAAGGTAAACTATTCATTTGAAGGTAAACTATTCATTTGAAGGTAAACGCTTCTTTTGTAAAGTGAACTCTTCATTTGACATTTTAATAAAGCAGGGTTACCAAGTTTTCCATAAGTTATCGGGTGAACTTTGTCTTAAGCCTTTAAAGTTCTGTTTGAGCTGCATCTTCCCATTATTAAACAATTCACAGTGACAATCAAATTAGTGAATAAAGCCATTGTCATGACAGTTCTACATTAAGGAGCCATTTAATATCCAGTATGACCTATAACTACAGATGTACAAGTCTGGCTCTTGGGGGTGTCTCTCATTGTCGCCCCCTCATATTACCACTGATAGATGTCTGCTATATGTTAGATGTAAGAAACCATAAGAAGTATACTCTCAGGGACACATTCATTATTTACAGTCTGCTAACAAAGTCTATATGCTCAAGGACAGATAGCTAATGTTATCCAGATATTGGACATTGAATTAGCTGTTCTGTATTCTCCTAAGTATATTACACGCATCTATGTATTCGATGCAGGTACTGGTAAAAAAGGGATGAAGATTAAAAGAAAAATGTTAGATGCAAAGATAATGAATATATAATACATCTGGATGAAAATTGAATTAGTCTGGTTCATGACATTCTGACGAAATGCTTTCTTTTTTCACTTTGTAAGCCAGAATGCCAATCAGGTATTGATACATGATCACATGCTCCTCCATAGCCAAAGTGCTTAATGCATTCAATAAGACCTGCGACCCTCCTAGGCAGCAGGTGATCAAATTTAGCTTTGAACCCTCCTGGACTGCATGTGATCAAATTTAGTGTTGAAGAAATAACAATCAACAATCGTGCAGAAATACCAAAATGCATGGCTCATTTAGTAGAGGGAGCTAACTCTGCAGATTGACAAAGGAAACAACTCAGGTCCTAACAGTTGAAATTAGTTCATTGAACGGTTAAATGACAAGCCAGTATATGGCCAGTTTATGGCATCAAATCACTTTGTCAGTCAAGATTATAGGCACAATAGCAATGACCACAGTTAGACCAGAAACCGCCCAGTTTTTGGCATCAAACCAACTGACCAATGATCATGATGGCAATGGCCATGAAGTCTTACACCAGAAATCACATGTAATCAGTCAGCCGACCAGAGTAATAGAGTGGTAGAGAAGTCTGCTATTCAACCTTGAAATCGTGTTCTTGACCCTGCAAAGGTCAAAACCGCTTCAGAAGGCACCATGGAGGAATTTTTCTCTAAGAAAGCAGAAATATCTAATTACTTTGCATAGATTGTGCCAAACAAGTTATAACTGTCAACCAATCACTGTTGAACACTGCTGAGAAGAACAAACCAGTAATTGCACCTAATGAAAGAATCTGTAACAATCACTTAAATAGACTTGAACTCCTGACCTTCAAACACTGAGACAGGACTTGTACTCCTGACAGGACAGTGCTCTAGCTTGCACTCCAGTGCCTTCGAACACTGAGACAGGACAGTGCTCTAGCTTGCACTCCAGTGCCTTCAAACACTGAGACAGGACAGTGCTCTAGCTTGCACCCCAGCGCCTTCAAACACTGAGACAGGACAGTGCTCTAGCTTGCACTCCAGCGCCTTCAAACACTGAGACAGGACAGTGCTCTAGCTTGCACTCCAGTGCCTTCAAACACTGAGACAGGACAGTGCTCTAGCTTGCACTCCAGCGCCTTCAAACACTGAGACAGGACAGTGCTCTAGCTTGCACTCCAGCGCCTTCAAACACTGAGACAGGACAGTGCTCTAGCTTGCACCCCAGCGCCTTTAAACACTGAGACAGGACAGTGCTCTAGCTTGCACCCCAGCGCCTTTAAACACTGAGACAGGACAGTGCTCTAGCTTGCACTCCAGCGCCTTCAAACACTGAGACAGGACAGTGCTCTAGCTTGCACCCCAGCGCCTTCAAACACTGAGACAGGACAGTGCTCTAGCTTGCACTCCAGCGCCTTCAAACACTGAGACAGGACAGTGCTCTAGCTTGCACTCCAGTGCCTTCAAACACTGAGACAGGACAGTGCTCTAGCTTGCACTCCAGCGCCTTCAAACACTGAGACAGGACAGTGCTCTAGCTTGCACTCCAGCGCCTTCAAACACTGAGACAGGACAGTGCTCTAGCTTGCACTCCAGCGCCTTCAAACACTGAGACAGGACAGTGCTCTAGCTTGCACCCCAGCGCCTTTAAACACTGAGACAGGACAGTGCTCTAGCTTGCACCCCAGCGCCTTTAAACACTGAGACAGGTCAGTGCTCTAGCTTGCACCCCAGCGCCTTTAAACACTGAGACAGGACAGTGCTCTAGCTTGCACTCCAGCGCCTTTAAACACTGAGACAGGTCAGTGCTCTAGCTTGCACCCCAGCGCCTTTAAACACTGAGACAGGACAGTGCTCTAGCTTGCACTCCAGCGCCTTTAAACACTGAGACAGGTTAGTGCTCTAGCTTGCACCCCAGCGCCTTTAAACACTGAGACAGGTAAGTGCTATAGCTTGCACTCCAACGCCTTTAAACACTGAGACAGGTTAGTGCTCTAGCTTGCACTCCAGCGCCTTCATAATTCTTTGTCTTACAGGATTCTAGTATTTGAACTGAGTGATTCAAGTTATTTAACTGGTTTCATTTCAATGATGTAATTAACATTAATGAATACAGATTACAGTACATTGAATATATAACATGAGACATGGAAGAAGATGATGAGATGTAATCACAAATACAAGTATAATGACCTATATGCTCATAGTACTAAAGTTAAATAATACTAATGTAGTATTAAAATATGTAAATTTTTCAGGTTAAAGCACTTTTAAGCTTATGAACTTGAGCAAAATTATCTACAAATTAAATATGTCAGTCATTGTTGGCTTTAAGTTCATAATTTGTTGTTGTATACTGGTATTACCTTATCTGATTGCACTGGAACAGCTTACACAATTACTTTATTTATAGATTTATTTATAGTTTAATTTATAGTTTTATTTATATACATGAAGTTATATATCAATGCTTATAATCTTTGGTAATAAATTTAGAGTTCTGAGACCTGAATTTCAAAACACAAGCATGCCTACTTATTATACAAGAGCATGTACATGTATGTTTACATTTGAGAACAGTTTTGCAGTGTATCCTTTTAGGGTGATTTTGAATATTTAGTTGTTTCCAGTCGCTGAAAAATTACTCAAAAGATGTATGGTCTCAGGTACCTATAATATGTCCATAAGCTATTAACTCTTAAGTTTGACCTTTACCTTGAATGTACAAATGTATGTAGTTTGGTTCGGGGGGGGGGGGGGGAATTTGAATGAATGAAGTGAATGACCAGGTTCATTATTGACAATGCAATCAGTAATGATCTACATAAAGACACATAATCATCACATATATTACATATACACGTAAATCAAAGTAAGACGAATATTAGATAGGTAACATATATTTGACGTCCTAAATTGAAAAAATGTGACAGCAAAATGCCTGAGTGACTTACATTTCAAACATTAAGAGTGGATACTGTTTATTTTCATTGAGACATTGATTTATGATGATAAGAGAATGAAGGTCTGGGAATGTTCGTGGTCCTTGACTCTGCCGTATGATAACACAGGATTCCTGTTCAAATATTGACATTATTTCAGAATGTACAATCATATATCTATTCTCAGTGGCATACATATACATACTTATATAGCTTGATCAGTCAATGACCCAATCAGGACAGTTACCGGTAATCAACATACATGTCCATATATAATCTTTGGATGCCCTGAATTATAATCAAATATAATCTGACTTCACCTGAACTTGAACTTCAAAAAAAAATTTGACCCATTATAGAGTACAATCACAAACTTGAAGTCAAAGTCAATGCCATGAAATGGAACTTTACAGTTATTATATAGGGCAATATGGCCTTCTACAAATATTCTTTCTTCGAGACCTTTATGCATGAATTTATTACAAGTTTTTGGGTGGAATATAAAAATTTCCATGTGAAATTCGTGCTTTAGAACCAAATATGTCATCCACAATAAATAAAGTTGTTAGTATTATTATCATATAACTTTCCACTTGTGAAAACAAATCAAAAAAAGTTAAACGAAGACATTCAGTCAAATGTTAATTATTAAAATCAAGTGTAATACCAGTTTTTCAACAATTTTTCACTCTTTCCTTTGAACATTTTTAAGACAAAACCATTTCAAAACAACTTCACCGATAAAACAAATAACCTTGAACGAATTCACAAAACTGGGTAGGGAATGTTTTGTAACCGGTAACGACTAAACAAAGGAAACATAAAACCATATACCATTGTTTACAAAACATATGCTGCTAACATTGACCTAGCATATATGTTTTTATGACAGAACCAGATTTTTATGTTACATATTCACTAGGTCCATCAGAACTAGGTACAACAACATAATTGGACAATCCTTTCTGTGATTGCATTGGCTAGTTTAGATCAGATGGGCATAGTACATCTTTATAAGTACGGATGTTTGATACAGGAGACATCTATACATGGACTGAGATGTATGCCAGATAGTCATTATGAAACACAATCAAACATGACATAGCTAGTAAAGATAAGTTAAGTTCAAGTTCACAAAAACTTATATAACTACTAGCTTGAGTTCACTGACTTGTCCTAAATAGTCAACCAACAGAATGTATGTATGTGTCGCTCATTGTTAACCTAAGTAAGCAGATATGACCTTAACTTGAGGACATGACATAAACACCTGTAATAATGCACACCTTCTGTTCTTTTGGTCAATATCTTAATGAGAGATACCCTTAGGAGGGAGATGAAATAGGCTGGGCCTTCCTACTACTTTCCACTATCTCAATGCCAGTTATGTATTGGTATACCTTAATGTAGGTTTGTATCTAAGATACCATACTATAATAAATTAGATTTAACAAACTAAAACAACATGACGCTTCAAAAAGTACAAGATTGAGTACAATTGCAATCTTTATTACTTACAAAACCACACAAAAAATTAGCTGGGAAACAAGAAACAGTTTTTGTACAGTCTACGTGCATTAATTACTAGTATTGAACATACCTTGCCAAAGCTGCCCTTTCCGATCACCTTCAAGAATTCAAAGTCACTTGGTTTGACGCTGAAATAGATTTATTTTAAAAATTTGAAATCAATGTCATTGATGAATATGCCTTTTGTACAGAGTCAACCAATCAGAATCTTCCATAGTGAGACTGATATCATTTCCATTGGTCAATTTCAAAACTTTACACAGAATCAACCAATCAGAAGCTTCCATAGTAAGACTGATATCATTTCCATTGGTCAATTTCAAAACTTTACACAGAATCAACCAATCAGAAGCTTCCATAGTGAGACTGATATCATTTCCATTGGTCAATTTCAAAACTTTACACAGAATCAACCAATCAGAATCTTCCATTGTGAGACTGATATCATTTCCATTGGTCAATTTCAAAACTTTACACCCGATCAACCAATAAAAAACTAGCATTATTAGACAGATCGTCAAACTCAGATTGTTGACGTATCATAATAACAATTATTGTGAACAAATGATACATCTCAATATTATCTGTCCTTCACCAGCATTTCAAGCCATAAATCAGTGTTAATTAAGAAATGATATAGCAGATTTGGTTACCATGACGTCAATAATAACTCAGGCATTGAAATGATATTGTGATAAATGAGCATTAAAACATATTCTGGCGTAACAAATATTGTTTGAGATATATGATAAATATCAAAACTTGTCCATAATGAGAGCAAGCTGGTAGTAGTGCATGTAGTTTACAAAGGGAGTGCAAATGTAAGCTACAGGAAAGCCTATGTCCATGCATGACTTGTAGGCAAATAGACCCCAAGACCTGGGGAAAATTACTTGCTTTGAACTATTGTTGCTTGCCCTGGATTATTGTTGCTTGCCCTGGAATATATTGCTGTTTCTATTTAGTGCTACCTTCTCTGTCTCATTTGTTATTACCATTTTGTTGCTGGTAGTGCAATAAGGTGACATTACAACACCATTAGTGTTAAGTGTTATGTATTTAAAGTACTTGTCTCCTAAGGTGCAATAAACATCTTACATAATGGCATTCTAAAGCATTTATATGTATACTCTATGGGCAGTACTCAGGTTGGTTTCTATAACGTCATCACAATAACACACATATACGTATTGGAGTGTATGTTTTTGGAACTGCAGTAACATGCCTACCACCTGTGCTAGGTGTATAACGGATGTTGATATAATGCCTAGATAATCAACTACAAGTGGTAATGTTGGATATATGTGGCACTGGTAAGTATATGTGGCACCAGCATGTGGGTACCGGTAACTAGGTCAGCAAAAATCACAGAAGTGTAGATAAAACAGCACCTATGGCTGCAGTGCAGATGTTTGTAGGTATTATACAAACACTAAAACTGTTCCAGATTCGAGACATGCAAACATACACAGCTATCTGATAATGAATTATATTAAGTTAATGTAAAACAAGACTGCGTTCAATAAACGCTTTTGCCCCCCATGGAAGCCTTGTCCATGAAAAAACTAAGTCAATCAGGGGCCATAATTCTGTTAAAATGTTGGATAGTATTACATGGCTTTGAAAATGTAAGGGGTTTATGATGGTAAACCTTTGCCAAGTTTGAAGGCAACGCCATGATGGACATGATGTAAGACGTAACGGTCAATTTTAGTTATCCAAGAATTGGACGCTTAATAAGTCTAAGTCCAAAATTAGGTCAATGTGAAAGTCACAATGAGGTTAGGTGATATAGGTGTGTGTACAACATCCCTGCAAGTATATGGAAGCTTTGTAGCAATCCATATTAATAACAAAGAATTGGTCAATTTGGATTAACCACAAATTTGGCCTTTCAATAAGTCTAAGTCCAAAATTAGGTCAATGTGAAGGTCACATTGAGGTTAGGTGAAATAAGTGTGTGGAGAATGTTCAAATACAACATCCATGCAAGTATGAAAGCTTTGTAGCAAGCCATATTAATGCTAGAAGAAACGGTCAATTTGGGTTAACCAGTACAAACGAACGAACGAACGGACGGACAGGTGAATCACTATTTGCCTCCTGATCTTTAGATACAGGGGCATAAAAATCTATTGATTCAACTGAATAGTGTTTCACATTGAATTGACACATATTATTCTTAGTACATTTTCCTTTTTGTATAGGTGAGCACATTTGACCTATCACTCATCAATCCTCATGGGTTTTCGTCATTGTACCGTAAGAATGTTTTGATTAGTTAAAATAACAACTCTTGATTGGACAACTGATAAGCACGGATATTCAAGGACGACATGTTAATTGTGCTAAGCTATACCATAACAATGTTTTAACTCGATAATATTCCAATCCTCATAGGACTACAGACGGACAAAAACAACATAAGTACCTTTTCAATGTTGCTACACTATATCCCTCTGTTAGGGGACCTGTGTGTTTATTAACTCTTATTTAACAGGTTATTTCCGTGCACAGTTTGCAAACAATCTAACAAAAAGACAGCATTCTGGGATAAAACAAATGGTGATCCTAGTTTTGATTTTGTAAAATATTATAGATACTATATAAGGGTGGTCTTTATACACAGTTTTGACTGTTAAGTATACAAGTTTTAACTTTCAAATGACCTCCAAACCAATAACATGTTTACTTCATGGCCAGGCAGCCAGTTCAGTTAGTACAGGCAGATAACAAGAGTTTTTGTGCAGGAAATATTTAAATATTCAGGTTAGAAGTTAAATATGGTTGATTTGTGTTGACATATGATAAGACAGTTATAAACTATGTGTACAAACTCTGACTGACTTACCTCTTCTTTTCACTAGGACCAAGATTTATCGGGTTGCTGTCTTTGCTCTGAAAGAATAATGAGACAATTATGGAAAATTTTTGGAATTCATTAAAACAACGGTATAAACAATTAAAGGAACAGTTTGATGCCAATTCATAGGTAAATAAAGTATACTGAAGTAGTTCAATGCTACAGTATGTGTTTCTATCATAGATTGACCTCATTGACCTTGTGATTGATTGACCAGACGCAGGGGAAGCCAACACTCCAAACATTTATTTGTCAAAGGTTTTTGTTTGAGGTTTTAAAGGGAATCTCTTGAAATACGCTTACATGAGCATAATTATGTTATAACTAAATTTAAATCCTTTTATTGGTCAAATGGTTTACAGCAAATTGGTTCTTTCATGCTATGTCAGACGGCCATTATTGCAGCTGCTTGAATTAAAGTACTAAAGCATTATATTGACAAACACTATTTAATTGATCCTCATTTATCTTTGGCTGCATGTTTGTGTGTTTTCACTATTGCACCGATCTTGTGGTAATAAAAGAGCAAACATCTGAAATGGTACTGTACTAGAATCTGGAGACTTGGATCCTAAAACTAAAGCATCTGATTGGTCAGTTACGTGTGACCAATGGTGTGGCTGGATTACAACCAAGGCTTGTAACATTGGACACAAATAAACAAATATATGTTTGGTGTGTTTTCCATTCAGGTATATAAACATTGAAGATTGTCCACAAATCTCTTCAATGATGGTTGATTAACTTGTTTCAAGGTCTATGTTAGATCCCTTTGGCACAACAAGGTTGTACATTTGTATCGACCATTTGACTGTAATGGTTGATACTAGATACATCTTTGTTGTGCCAATGGGAAAATTAGCTGCAGGCAGGGAAAGGATGAACTTCACCATTGCTGACTTCATGGATGCATTAATAATTGGTGGTAAGAGGGAGGTTAAATGGTCATCTCTGTTTATGTGGTCAGTGACCAGCTGATCAAGTCACCAATCTGGTACAAAGAAACACCTGTACTATAAAATAGCCACAACATGGTGTATGCATCAATATAGGAGCTCATAATGTGATTTATCGCTTATTAATAAAACTGAAAGAAAGGTGCTTAATTAAGACTTAATTGAAATCATACAAAGTAACAAATTAATGAAACACTTTGAAAGGGAAACACTTATTTTTGCTAACATAGTCATGTTGATAAGTACTAAATGACACCTTGCAGAGCAAGATTGCGCAATTTGCATTGCAATGTTACTTGCAACCTTCCTACTATCTACAAATTGTGTGCTGTTTTCCTACACAGTGGCCTTGATAACATATCTCCTACAGTTTTAATGGTCAATATAGAGTTGCTAATATGATCAACATGTATACATAATTTGCAACTTCATATCAGTAGGGAATATATTTATACTGCACTTCATGGTTTATAAAACTGTCAAAAGAGTGTCATTAACTAAGATAGCGTGTAACATGCAACCTTATTTCCTGCCGTTGAATATGCGCTATATCACATGTTGGTATACGTAGTCCATCATATTTTATAAAAACATTTATACATACTGAAACATGCAAATATCATGATAATTACATTATCGTTACATGTTATCTATACATTCAAGCCTATTCCACATTTATATTTACATGAGAATCTAAATTTTGTGTCAGCCAATGAAATTATTGATCAGATCTGTCTATAAGAAATGCCCTATGATTGAATAGTTTGAGGTTGGAATTTAGAAATGAACCGGAATCACATGCTGAGATTTAAGGCCGGTCTCAACATTATGCTAAAATTTATAACCTCCAAGTCCTGATTTAGTTGTTTCTGAGCTGTTGACTAATGAAAAAGCTTTATTCTGAGCTGTTGACCAGTGAAATAGCTTTATGCTGATATATACTCAAAACAGTTTGTTAACATATGACTTTAAACCGAGGTAAGTTGACATATGACTTTAAACCGAGGTAAGTTGACATATGACTTTAAACCGAGGTAAGTTTACATATGACTTACTTTAAACCGAGGTAAGTTGACATATGACTTTAAACCGAGGTAAGTTTACATATGACTTTAAACCGAGGTAAGTTTACATATGACTTTAAGCTGAGGTAAGCTATGTATTTTCTTTAAGATTTCAGACAATATATCTTATGAATGAACATATATCAGTCAGGAAGGGAGGGGGGAATTCACAGTCTCCAATTATTTTTATTATATTGCTATAGATCTTCTCATAGGTTTTCTCATATATTGTTTGATATATGAGGAGAAAAAAGCTGGGCCAAATCAGTAAAACTTGTGACATGATTTATTGTAATATAGGAATTATGATGTATTGTGATGTACGGTTTATATACAGGTTTTACAGGGAAACAGATTATAAATAATAACAAGCAGATGGTTTATAACAATCGACTGAGATAATTTATGATTGCTATTGATATTAACTGTGTAATACAATCATTTTTATCTACTATACCATAATGTAAAGATGTTTCATAATAATAGATGTTACAGCACAGATTTGGGGGCATGTCACCGATGTAACTCTGGCAGTCACAACAGACATGTCACCAAAGTAACTACGTTTTTATGAAAATACAGTCACAACTGGTTTGCGTTAAGGCATTGCAACATATCGACTCTACTTCCCAAATGGATGTGAAAGGGATCTCAGACTGTACAGAATTTTTTTAGACCAAAAATAATTAACAGCTATTGAGGCAACCGAAACCTTACAAAGCTCGTCACAATTCTCAATATTACAGGATTTATTTAATAATGTGATTGTATATTAACATACCGAAACATAAAATGTTCGCTAAGTTTCTGACTACAAGTCCATAAGATTCTACCATGTTCCCTGTAGTGCCTGATTGAATGTCATACAAACTAAGTCTCATATTTCAACCAGTTTTGCTGTTATTTTGTTTTCATGATCTAAAATACTTAATTATTATAACGTCTCAAAGACAAAACTCTACTTAGTGCTGGTAGAAACTTAACATGACAGACATTGCAGGAGGTATGATAAACAATTGAAAACTAATTTGAAATCTGTTTAGTCAATAGTTACATGTTTGCACGAGAAACACGTACGCCTAACCTACGTCAATCATCTCATTACTGATTCACAGCAAACATGAGGTCGGCTGTTCTGAATTAGCAGAAGTTCAATTGACATTTACATATTAAGATTTATACCATTTGGTGTGTGCATGCTGTTGTTGTAAACAGTTTGCTGAAAAAAGATCATTCAATCATTTGACTCATCAAAAGTGAAAGTAGAAATAGTCAATCATGATTATAAAACTGTTCAATCACAAGCGCAGACTATAACATTGATAACGTCATTACGTTAATTGCCATGCAAGCCACATCGCAGTGATATTGTATCTTTTCTGCTACGTCATTTCACTTAAACACATAAATTGTGAAAACGTTAATGGTTGGTTATATATCTTACAGAGAACAGACATGTCTATTGCCACTCCATCTGTCTCACATTACATCAAGATGTATGAGCTGATTCTACTTAAGAAAAATAAAGAATAAGCATATATGAAAATTTGAATAAAAAATGAATTTAAAACAGAGTCTGTTCATATAAAATTCTACAGCTGTTGGCAACTGATTAGTCATTTTGAGTTTATTAGGTCATTGTTACCCTGACAAACATGTGACCTGCTGACATCAAGAAGACATAGTGTTCATCAGCAGTATTTCAAATATACACAGGAGACTTACACGTCACATTATTCTGACACTCAGCCATGGCAACAAGCTGTTTCCTGAAACCACTAGTATCCTTATATCCTGAGGACCAAGAAAGGGAGCTATACCTGTAACACAACATTGGTATACAGTGACCTGGGATCAAACCAGCAACTACGGTTCCCAAGGTGGCACTCTAACCACCAGTTGCTGACAATGGTGAATAAGGCACTGATGTTCTAATGTCATTCTTTGATCGACTGACAGACCAATGCTTCACTTCCAAACATGAACAGCTAGTCCTCAATACATGTTGTGAACATGAAACCCTTGCACCCCGTTTTTTATACATTAATGTACAATGCATAAATATCCCTATATGGCGTATGTTTTTACTTCATTATCTGCATTAATTTCATTGCTACATTGATTTAATGCGACAAATAAGGAGCTTTCTGTTTGCCAGTTGGCCGGAGGCAAACATTAATAATACATAAGGCAGTATAAAACAACATCTAGTTTATGTATATTGTGTTTCCATGACAATAATGTCAAGCGATAGCTGCTGACAAATATAGGAGCTGACATGCCAGTGATACTTAACAATCTAGAGATGACATCGGACATGTCGAAGATATATAACAATCCGGAGATGACATCCGACATGTCCACGATATATAACAATCTGGAGATGACATCGGACATGTCGAAGATATATAACAATCCGGAGATGACATCCGACATGTCCACGATATATAACAATCTGGAGATGACATCCGACATGTCCACGATATATATATACTGTAGTAACATCAGCATTCCAACTGTCCATAATCCTGGCAAAAGTCACATAATTAGTCAGGATCATGAAATTAAAAATTTTGGTTTAGGCATTCTCCCTTCTAATATTGTTAACTTTCCATTTAAAAATGTATATTTTGTTTTTCATGTATGTATATATGTTATTCTGTTATAGTGATGAGCTGTATATGCTTAAGCTAAATAAACTGTTTGTTCTGTTCTGTTCTGTTCTGTTCTATATAACAATCTGGAGATGACATCCGACATGTTGGTGATATATAACAATCTGGAGATGACATCCGACTTTTTGGTGATATATAACAATCTGGAGATGACATCCGACATGTTGGTGATATATAACAATCTGGAGATGACATCCGACATTTTGGTGATATATAACAATCTGGAGATGACATCCGACATGTTGGTGATATATAACAATCTGGAGATGACATCCAACATGTTGGTAATATATAACAATCTGGAGATGACATCAGACATGTCAATGATATATAACAATCTGGAGATGTCATCCGACATGGTGGCAATATGTAACAATCCGAAGATGACATCAGACATGTCGTAGATATGTAACAATCCGGAGAAGACATCAGACATGTCAGAGATATGTAACATTCCGGAGAAGACATCAGACATGTTGGAGATATGTAACAATACGGAGAAGACATCAGACATGTTGGGGATATGTAACAATCCGGAGAAGACATCAGACATGTTGGGGATATGTAACAATCCGGAGATGACATCAGACATGTTGGAGATATGTAACAATCCGGAGATGACATCAGACATGTTGGGGATATGTAACAATCCGGAGATGACATCAGACATGTCAGAGATATGTTACAATCTGAAGCTGACATCCGACATGTCTACGATATGTAACAATTTGGAGATGAGATTTTAATGAGAAACTTCCTCTTGATCTGTAGTCAAGAACAACCATCACTTGACATGAGATTTGAACAAGGGACCTCCTCTTGATCCGGAGTCACTTGACCCCCGTGCCACCTTATAATAATAAGACTCTCCATACCTCCTTTATGTACATTATAAATGTTTAAGAGCATGTTTCCCTTCTTAATGAATGAGGGGAAATTTTCATCTTTGTTATGACATAGCCAGGAGCAAACACGTACCAATAGGCAATAGAGCTGTTTGAAGACAGCTATATTTTGACTATAATTAACAAATTGCACTGTTTTATTGGAGAAAACAAATTACTTGAAGCTGCATGTTTTTGTTGACAAACGATGCTACAAGGTTTTGTTTACAATTACAGTGTTATCATGAAACAGAATGTATTTCCTGAGTTCAGTACATGGAATTAGTACAACATTAATGATTGAAGACGAAAATGCACATGATGAAAATAGAAGCTTTCCATTTTGGTATCTTGTATATGTATTTATCCTGCTCAGGAAGAGCTAAGGAAGAGCTACAGTAGCAGTGTGATGGTATAACAATGTCAAATTAATTGGCAATGAGAACAAGAAAGTTAGGATGACGTCATTATGCAGCAGTATTAGATGATACAGACGTGACCTTCATCTCACAATGAAATGATAACAGACATGATCATGATACATGCATGCATCATATCAGCATGAAGCATTAATTGTGTCTAGTTTGATAGGAATCAGAAGAAATAGTTTTACAGATAAGATCACAATCTGTGACAAGTTAAGTACATAATACATTGAAGAGCATACTGACTGACAGACAAATATTAAATTTTACAGATTTTGGTAAATTGTGGATTTAAAATATTGAAAGAAAAATCTCTTGCTACATATTTTGAAGTCAATTATTTGATGTGATTTAATTTCGCAATCAAGTTCATCAGTGAAATCCACGAAATAATTCATTCGCAAATATTGATATTTTGCTGTATACAGACACAGCCAAGGAATGTGTTACTACATGCTACCCTCAGGGACATGATAAAACCATTGGTAATTTTGTGATAGAAATTTATGAATGAAAGTTCATAATGATCTAAGTTTAATTAAATGCCCTAAAACCATCCATAATGAACCACATTCATTCATTATTCATTGGTTAACAAATACATGTAAAATCATTACAAACAATTTGTCTACTGCCATTATAGGTAAACATAAATATTGGCAACTATAAATAGCAAATTACTTAAAACCCCCACTCGTATATACTTATTTAAGTAAGTACTTAGCATCAATGACATATTTAGGATTTTGCTTGAATGAAGTAATGGTTCATTTGTTCTGAAGATTAGAAAGTACATTTTGTGTACTGATCAATTACAAATGTACTTTGTGGTCAGCTTAACGCAGTATATCCTCAGGTCAGAATGCCCGATTTTTACAAAGATGGTCACGATATGCTTTAGTAAGTTAAGTGAGCTAAAATAATGGGCCCAGGTGTGATAAAATAATATGCTAATATGAGGAAAATCATATGCCCAGGTGAGCAAAAATGATATTCTCAGGTTAGTTAGAATAATATGCTCAGGTGAGTATAAATAATATGCTCATGTAAGAATAAATAATATGCTCAGGTGAGTATAAATAATATGCTCAGGTGAATATAAATAATATACTCAGGAGTAAAAATAATATCCTCGGGTGAGTATAAATAATATACTCAGGTGAGTTAGAATGATAATCAAGTAATATAAGCTGAAACTTACCATGCTGTCACTTGATTCAATACTTAAGTCAGAATCTGAAGAATCCGGAGCATTTCTTGGGTTATCCAACGCCAGGAATGACTTTACTTCCGGACTGAAAATAAATAATATAACAAAATTAATTCTAGCTCTAATTCCACATGCAACTGTGATTAATTATAATAACAACACAGTAAAATAATTAGTGCAAGACCTTAGAAACTATTTAGTTTTTGTTTGGTTAAAACAATGGCAGTCATTTGATTACTTAACAATTATCTAGTTGTAAAACCAGCTGAATTCAATCTATTAGCCAGGTGAAGGTCACTAAAGAACATGGGTGAATGTCACAATAAATATTATTAAATTTTGAAAGGTTGATACATTTTAATTATCAGTATATGTATATTAATTAGTGAGATTTAGGACAAATCATCATTCACACAAATTATAAATCCCCATTTACACAAATTATAAATGGTCACTTATTACAAAAGTAAGATCTACAACTTATTTCCAGCTAAAATTGAAGTTAGTAATGGCATCAAACCAGACAGACATTAAAAGAAGCAATACAAGCCACAAAGACTGCAAAATCATCACGAAACCCAGTATTATGTAACATATATAGTTGGCAAAATGAAATGGTTTTCAGTAAATAAATGAGGGTCGTTCTAAACATGTTCAAATATAATGTCAGAATTATACAATAAAGAAGAGTAACATTTTTCAGAGCTCTCTCTCCTTTTTAGTAACAACCCTCTTCCTGTTCAATACAGCTACTGAATTGTTTTGCACAGTAACATTTTACAGTCAATTATAAAATCTACGGCAACAACCTCTACACAACACCCAGGAGTTACTTCTTCTTACTTGGTTACTATAGAGGGGTCTTCTGTACTATACAGAAATGAAGGTTATATTAAAGTATTGTAGTGTTGGCTCATGTGCATTATGTTTAATAAAGAATTGTTTTGTGTTCGGCTGGGACATTCATAGTGTGTCGCCATTTGGTTTTATCCCTGCCTATTTGGCCAATGACCTCCTGCTTCGAGGGGAAAGACAGAAGTATCCCTAGTTGTCCTAGCTCTTCCAAAAATACACTCCTTGGGCCTTTCTTTAATGTGCTCGGTGTTTTCAACCAGTTTATCTCTAGTTGGATGGGAAACACTGAAAATCGTTTCTGAAATTTCCAGTGCCCCGAGATTCGAACCTGGGACCTATGTATTGGTAGTCAAGAGAGCCAACCACTCTGCCACCAATCCACCCAATAATAATAATAGCGTCTTTATTTTCAGTGGATAACATGCTTACTTAATTATGATGGACATGCAGACGTGTAACTTGTTTGTTACATGATTATGACATATACTCAATTATTCAGTGGTTATGACAAACTCCAGGGAGTCTCTATAATGTTGGACCTGATAATGTATAGAAGACATTAATAATTACCACAGTTATAACCGGGTGCCATCATGTTACGTGGACAGCTTACAAGGTCAGGAAAATCGTTTCATTGTCTTTGCCTCATATTTAATTCATTGTCAGTCTGCTGCGATAAGCAACAGAATATACAAAAGCAACATTGTAGAGGCTACAACTACTGAATAGGTTTCTTTGTTTCTGGCTGTATTTCAACAGTTTTTCTGTCCCAAACAATGGCCAGTTGACCTTATTAGTTTTTAACAAGTAGCAAGCAACTATATATGGAGAAAACAAGACTTTAGCTGATGACAGAGTTAGTCTGGTTCCCGTACCATGTCTTTCAGTTTGGGTCTGGCTTTAGCTGATTCTCCAGCGGTCAATCAAGATGGCGGACGTATGTCAGGCTATTTTAAATATTCACCCAAAGTGTGTGTTCTTTTGGTGTTTTTTAGATGAGACTTTTTAAAATATGCCACTGAAAAAATATTTAGTCACATGTTTTTATCATAACGACACCACTCATTGAACGACTGAGACTCATACTATGTGTGCTTCTGACTGAATCTTATTTACACCAAATAATTTAATAAGCACAAAGACATTGTTTTGTAGGGTGAGTATTGAATATTGTGGTCACAGCAGACTATCCAGCTAAGAGTAATAAAATATTATAACTATGAACTCGGCACTTCACCCTATTAAACAAAGACTGCCTGCATGATTTTATAGCAGGCAAATTAACTTTGAAACACTTCAGATATATTTGGACTTTGAACCTGCATGAGTCATTGAGTACATCAGTTGATCTCAGAAGTACACTGAAGGTCATCAAAATGTAGGTGTGTTCATCCTATGATCCCAATTATTGATTTAGTATCTATATGTTCTACTGTTATACTAGCATTGAAGATAAACCAGTAATTCCCACTAATTTATCCTTTAAAGCTTCAGATAACAAAATCTGAAAATCCACAAAAAATTAAATATGTTTAAATTAAACCACAATACAACGTCAGTAGTTATAATATATTTTGAAGGCAAACAAGGTGTGGTAAAATATGTACCACAAAACACAGGAGGCTGAATCTGTGTTTTTCTTTATCATAAGCAAATAAAATGAATACATCAGAAAATTAAAACACTGGTTACAAGAGCCACCTTTGCTACAAAATGTAGTACACTCGGGCTTTACTAGCAGCAGATTCCTGACACTATAAATGTGTACTTGTATAGTAAGTATGAAAAAATGATCATCCAAATTTGTAACCAGAGCCATCGATATACAAAAACACAAATACAGTCAACCCTGTCTGTAAAGACATGAGAATTTAGCATGAAGTTGCTTTTGACAAGTGGTCTCTCTTAACAGGTTCATTGTCATTGAAAATGATACAGTTTGTGGTCTCTGCAGGAAGGTTTTGTGGCACTAGTAATGGTCTTTGTTCACAGGTGGTCTTTAAACACAGGTTCCATTATACATAGAACATATTTGTTGCAGCTTTGAAGATTAAACACTTGCAAAGTTGTAAATTGCTTAAACATGTAACATTGAAAAGTTTCCATGATCAGTGCATGCTCCTGGTAGCCTAGCTAGTGATGAGGTTCATTGAGATCCAGACATCTAGCCTGCATACAGACGCACTATCCATCAAAGTACCAGACAAACTATAAACTAACTGATGGCAATTTCATCAAAATGAAAATCTGTGTGATAGTGTTCTGCATGCAGTATGTTATATGGTATTGGTTCTGTAGCATACAGGTTTTACACTGTCTCTCAGCAGTATTCAACAGTCAGTCCTACTGGTTATCTGATCAGCATACTCAACCTCAGCCTCTCTGGATCAAGCCCACCAGACAGATACTCGAACATTCTCAGACAGACAGACGCACCAAGTATCACACACTTGATTCATTATGCTGCATATAGTGTTCATAATTATTGTAATTAAACAACTGAACTTCAATTTTAAGAATTAAGAAATAAACTATTCCCCCATTACCAAGATTTTTACAAGAAAGCATTCATACATTTAGGTACGGTAATTGATATATTACCTGTAATTATTGCGTACTTAAATGGTTTAATGGTGTATTGATTACATTGGAATCCGTATCAAGTATTTTAAGTCATGCCAATCCATAATACCCATAGTGAATGAAGTGTAAGTCAATAAGTATTAATTACCGAAATCCAGTCATATAAATTTAATAACCAATCAACCCCATAGCCACAATAGTGATATAACAGCATTCACCAATGATATGATCAAAATTGAATTCCAAATCACACCCACTATGCAATTACCTTCATTTAATACTTAAATAATATTTTTTCTCAAAAAATTTAATAAATAATTAGTGCTTAATTAACAGCTTGGACTTGGACTTTCAGTGGTTCAATTCATTTTCTCGTTCAGTTGTGGGTTGTGCATTATGTGCCATGTAATTGTGATATGTAATGTTTTTATGTTTTCTGTGCATGACTGTTTAAGTTGAGTGCTGCCTTCCCCATCTGATTTTTGATTATCTTTTTGTGTACAGTTAGTATATTATATATCATAATTGCATCACACCTTTCAATATAACTGCATTGATTAAGTGCACACAACTTAGAACGCACTTAATAAGATGGGTGTGACAGATTCAATATGATTAACCTGCCACCGACACGGTAATAATCATACAGTACTTATATTGACTGCACTCAGTACAAGTTATATAATATAATATGATAATTAAAACCCTCAGTAGCTTGAAGGAATGTTATGATTGATATTCTGATCCTCTGTGGTAGTTACATATAATATCATATGTGTCAACAGCCTGCATCTTGTTCATGTCTCATTCAACACCCCGTATACACAATTGTAGAATTTGAGATCAGCCGAAAGCTTCTAAAATAATTTTTATAACAAATAAATATTGTCATCACTCTTACTATTCTTATATCCAATAATCTGTATTTTTTTTATAATTTAAGGTTTGATGATATTAAATAGTACAAATAATTTTTCAGAAATGTAGCAATTTGATCTAGTTTGTGACCTGTGTAAACACAACCTGATAGTTAATTTGAGTTACCGGTACCTAGACAACTTAATTAAACGCTGATCTTAACACAGTTTAGTTCTTTTACCACTGAGCTTAAACATACTGACTGCTGCCGAAAACTAGGTTTCATCCTATTCTCAGTCAAACATATACATACTTCTTCTTCTTCCTTTTACTGAGTTGGGTTCTTTAAAGAACGTATGTAACTCAATGAAACTGAGTGTGGTGGTCTAATTTGTGTTACAGGCCACCTTTCTCCTGCTAAGACCACTATTAGGAACCTGTCTGCAAAGACAAATTGCCAGTAGTGTCAACTAAGGTAACTGTATGCCTTTCCCATAGGTAATGTTTAAAATTACAGACATGTTTCACTCACTGAGTCTCGTACTGTTTTCCTATCTTAGTATATAATAATATACATGTAATTAATTCAATTATCTTAAAAAATGTGGAGATTGGTAACCATCATTTGCCATGCATAATAGCATTTAAACACTCATACAGATATTAAAAATGTAATTTCTTTAAGTGGCATCAAATCATTCCTTAAATTTCATTAATACATACACAATGTACATATGTATTTTTACACTGAATATACACTGTACAGACATGTACACCATCAATGTTTTATACCCAATACAACATTTTGTTTAATGTTCACTTACGTAATTATAAACTTCTTCATCCATCTACTGAATATTGTAGATCCGTGATCACCCATTACTTTATCACCCTTCTGTTTGTCCTTCTTAATCTTTTCCTTCATGAAGGCGAATTATTACAAAGATTTGTTAAAACAAAACTTTATTATTGAGATCTACCTCACAAGTATTTATTTCACAGTTAAATATCCGCTACATTTTGTACACATTTTTTATCCGATTTGTCACCACGAGAAATTTGTGTTTTTTATTTCATTTATTTAGTGTTCTCTCTATCCCGGTGTATTGTATTGAATGAATGGGTGTCTACTATTTGTTACATACTGTATACATCAATACAGTAGTCCTAATCACCGAATACACTACACTGTACAGACTGTACAACTACTGGTTCACTTTTAGATAAATAGGTTCAAAATATGTGGTATATCTGTATGTATCCAGTATATCCATATATCTAAGGTTTAAATGTATCCAGTTTAGGTTAAAGTAAACACTATCTGTCACTAACCGATGTCAATGAACGTTTAAACTTTCATAGTGGCTTATCAATAAGAAATATTTTTAAGACATGATAATAAATAAATTATTTAACTATTTAATGGTTTATAATCACAAAATAAGTCCAAAGTCTGTCTAGATTAAGTGACAGAAATATAAACAAAAGTTTATTGAAATGGAACCCGACTCCATTCAAAACAATTTTTTGTAAATAATGGGAGATAATAAAGCATTTTTTTAGAACCACAATCATGAAGACAATAAAACTTTCCACCATGGAGATATAAATGGTGTCAATTTATGATAATCCAACAACAATTTATCATGGATTAGTGATTTAACAATACAGCCAAATTTAGTCCAATAAAGACAAATGCAATAAATCTTCTATCTTTTCATAATCCTGTGCAAATACTGAATAAATACAATAAATCCACAAATCTGGTTGATATTTGTGCAGTTACACAAAACTTCTTTTCATCGCAAATTAAAACATTAAAACAACAATGGATAATATGATACCAGTATTATCTGTGCAAAAAGTCCAAACCAATATTTATATGTATGTCAATAAAAACACTTCTTAGTTTAAATTAAAAAAAAAATCCACCAAAGTTCAGTTTTAATCCCACACAAACGGCCAGTTATATTGTCTTACACTTTTTGACCAATGTCGGACAATACAGCGTTCCATTAACCTGTACAAATAAAGCAACAACCAGCCGGAGCACAAATAAAGCTATCAGAGTTAACATAAATGTGACAATTCTATTACGTCATACCACTTCCTGTCTCATATGAGATGCGCGTCTATCAAGACCGTATTTATCAGTGCGCTATCGATTTTCACAGAGTGCGGACGTGGTTCGCAACTCGGACCGTATATTGTAATTTGTATACCGCTTAGTATACAAATTATAGTCTCTAAACTAGCGTACGAGATTAATTTATTATAAGTGGTAGATAACGCGGTTATCTTCACTGTGAAGGCAATTTGTTATCAAATTACCTTTTTCACATAAATTATTTATACCTACTTGTATTTATATTCATCTGCGTGGCAGAAATTTGATACGTGTTACTTTTATCACGTGCTATCTCTGTTTAGAAAAAGAGCATGGCGGACGCCATGTTAAATCACCCGGCGATTAAAAAATTAGAAGCAAGGGTTGACGGGGATAAAGAGAATAAACAAGTAGAAAAGAATGCTAAAGGTAACCCTGGCACAAATACTAAGGGCAAGAAGACCCCTGTTCAGACTGTCACTGAGTCTTCAGCGGCATTGAATAAAGAAGTTGTGTCTATTCTCAAGCAGCTGAATGAAAATTTAAACAAACAGGACTCAAAATTAGTCTCTCTGACACAAAAAGTTGATGAGCTTTACAATTATGATGAATGTTATGACGAGGAATCAGAAATTGTGGGTGAACAATGTGAGTCTGGCAAGTCTCCAGAGCATGATTCAGGAGAGCCACCTTGTAAGAAACGTTGTACCGAGACTTCGTCTATCTTCAAAGATTTGACTGAAAAGTTTCAGTCTAAAGAAAAAGTGGACTGTGAGGTAAATGAAGATTTATCTTCATTTGTAAATAACTCGTTTAGAAATGGTATGAGTGATGACACGCTCGCGGAGTTGTTGAAGGACATTCATCGTCCACAAAATTGTGAAGCGCTTGTGAAAACAAAAGTAAACTCGTCTATGTGGCGTCTTTTGAAGCCTCAGACGCAAACAGATGATATAAAATTCCAAGGAATGCAAAATACCATTGTCAAAGCCGCAATAAATATAACAAAGCTGGTAGACAAGGATGGTGACAAGCTTGATACCCAGTCAGTTGAGTGGGGTACCACAGCCTTAGCACTTTTGGGACATTCATATAGATTAATTAACAATAAGAGAAAAGAATGTCATCGGTTTGATCTTGATCCGAGATTCTACCCTCTCACATCTTCCAGTCAGCCATACACTGAAAACTTGTATGGCGATGACATTAATAAGAATGTAAAGGACATCCAGGAGATGTGCAGAATCGGCCGTAACTTGGGTCGCGGATCCCAGTTTCAAAATCGTGGTTACAGCCGTGGAAGACGAGCTGGCAGACGTGGTATGAATCGTCCATACCGTGGTAGAGGGGGTTACAAACCCTATGATGGAGAGCAGTCTACGTCAAATCAATCAAAAAACCAGAGAGGGGGGCACAGGAAGTAGAGAATGAGGTATGTGACATTTTTCAAGCTGGTAGATTAAAACTTTGCAAAGAAAATTGGAGAAGATTGTCTTCTGATAACAGTATCTTGGATACTGTGGAACATTGTCATTTAGAATTTTATGACGGAATGAACCCAATTCAGACATGGTGTAAACCTAATATATTTACAAAAGAAGAAGACATATTAGTTAATAAAGAGATACAAAAAATGCTTGATATGAAAGTGATAATAGAAGTTGAACATGATGGAAATGAGTTTATTTCTCCAATTTTCTTAGTAAAGAAAAAGAACAATGAGTATAGAATGATTTTAAATCTTAAAGAACTCAATAAGTACATTGTTTATCACCATTTTAAAATGGATACTTTTGAGTCTACATTAAAATTGGTAAAGCCTGATTGTTTTATGGCATCTGTTGATCTCAGACATGCTTATTATTCAGTACCTATTGCAGAATCTGATCAAATAAAATTGAGATTTGAAAAATCAGGAAAACTCTACCAATATGTTGCATTGCCAAATGGCCTTTCAAGTGCCCCTAGAATATTTACAAAATTGATGAAACCAGTGTATACTACACTGAGAATGTTGGGACATTCAAACTCTAGTTTTATTGATGATTCATTCTTGTCAGCTAATACTGCAAGAGATTGTGAATTAAATGTAAAAGATACAGTTGATCTTATGTCCCATGTGGGTTTTATTATACATAAGAAAAAGTCTGTTTTAGTCCCAACTAAGAAAATTACTTTCTTAGGAAATGATATAGATTCTGAGAAAATGATTGTAACATTGCCACATGACAAAGTTCAAAACCTTGTACAGGAATGCCAAAGTTTATGCAAGCTGTCAGTCGCTTCTATCAGACAGGTAGCAAGGGTACTCGGACTGATGGTATCAAGTTTTTCAGCTGTTGATTACGCACCATTATATTACAGGAGCCTTGAAAAAGAAAAGGCTATGGCATTAAAACAATTCAGAGGTAACTTTAATGCAAAAATGTTGATTACTGATGACATGAAGTCAGATCTAAAATGGTGGTTTGGGAATTTACATTTACAAAAAAGAGTGATAGACCGAGGTAATGCTGATATTGTTATTACTTCTGACGCATCAAACCAAGGTTGGGCTGCAATATGCAATGATGAACAGACCGGTGGTAGATGGTCTAGTGAAGAACTAGGTCTTCATATAAATTGTTTGGAAATGCTGGCTATATGTCATTCAGTCAGAGCTTTCTGCAAATTAAAATCTGATATCCATGTCCAAATAAAGTCGGATAACATGAGTGCTATAGCTTACATAAATAAGATGGGTGGCTGCAAGTCACTAGATCTAAACAAAATGGCAGTTGAGCTTTGGCATTGGTGCATTGATAAAAATATATGGCTTTCGGCATCCCATGTGCCGGGGGTTGATAATATATCAGACTATGGCTCCAGACATTTTAATGATAATGTAGAGTGGAAGTTAGATGGAAATCTATTTTCCAAGATAGTAGATATCTGGGGAGAACCTGATATTGATATGTTTGCTTCTAGGGTAAACAAACAGCTTAAAAAGTATGTGGCTTGGATGCCTGATGCTCAAGCAGAATTTATTGATGCATTTTCTCAGAGTTGGTCTAACATGTTCATATATATGTTTCCACCTTTCAGTTTGATTGGTCGAGTGATAGCAAAAGTGAGAATGGACCAGACAGAATGTATTATGATAGTTCCTCTGTGGCCGACACAGATATGGTGGAATTCACTGATGGAACTCTTAGTAGACAAACCTTTCGTCATCAAGGTAACACAGGGAACTTTGACAATTCAGAATACATCCAAACAACACCCTTTGATGAACAAGTTGAAATTACTGGCATGTCATTTGTCAGGCAAACCTTACGTAGCAGAGAAATTTCAGAAGACGCTTCCAATATCATTATGGCAGCCTGGAGAGATTCAACGAAATCTCAATACTCTGTTTACATCAAGAAGTGGTTTATTTTCTGTAATAAGGAACAAATTGATCCAATTCAACCATCTTTAAGTATGGTGTTACAGTTTCTTTCAGACCTTTATAAAAGAAATTTAGCTTATAGAACTCTGAACACCGCACGCAGTGCACTTTCCTCTTTAGGGATTGTTGTGGACGGTATTTCTATTGGTCAGCACCCTTTGACAGTGAAATTCATGAAAGGTGTGTTTAATTTAAGGCCACCTAGGACAAAATATAGTGAAATTTGGGATGTTTCCAAAGTTTTATCTTATATGAAAACTTTGTCAGATGATAAAGAGTTATCTCTTAAGTTACTAACTTTAAAATTAGCTATGCTTATTGCGCTCACTCAGGCTAGTCGTGCTCAATCTTTACATTTACTGAGTATTGAAGGCCTTAAGAAAGGACCCGACGTGTATATATTACAGTACAGTAGTACTTTGAAACAATCTAGGCCAGGTGTGCCTATACCAGTGGTAAATTTGAAGATGTATCTTCCAGATAGAAGATTATGTGTATTTAGTACTTTGTCGGAATATTTGAAAAGAACTGAAAATATCAGAAATAATTGTAAATTACTGTTTGTAAGTTACTTGAAACCATATGGATCAGTCTGCACAAGCACTATAAGTAGATGGTTACGGACTATGATGCAAATGTCAGGAATTGATTGTGCTATATTCAAATCACATAGTACCAGATCTGCAGCAACCTCTAAAGCAAAACAGTGTAATGTTCCTGTCAATGAGATTATTCAAGTTGCTGGTTGGTCAAATGAAAAGACTTTTGCCAAGTATTATAACAAAGATATTCAAAGAAGTGATGGAGGATTTGCTGAAGCAGTTTTAGCATAACACAGCAATCACAGGTAATTGTTTGCTTACAAAAATTTTGTAGCTTTGAAGTCTCATATGAGACAGGAAGTGGTATGACGTAATAGAATCTAAAATCAAACGAGACTTACCTGAAAGTTGAAGTTTGGTTGGGATTCTATTAGTCATACACACACTGGAGGGATCATATGCCCTCCCATTCCCTCCCTTTTTTAGTAACGAGGTTACTTTATTTATTATTTAGAAGCATCTTAATGAGAATTAATTTGCAAATAGGATGTGCAAATTTGTTATTGTGTTATGAATTAACAAAATTTTTGTTAAATCGATGCTTTGAACTACTGATAAATACGGTCTTGATAGACGCGCATCTCATATGATCCCTCCAGTGTGTGTATGACTAATAGAATCCCAACCAAACTTCAACTTTCAGGTAAGTCTCGTTTGATTTTAGATTGTTCTGTACAATGAAGTAAGTGTCTTACGTTGTTTCTGTCTATATGAAGATAACAGACAGGTTGTAATACTGACAGTGTTTTTAGATTGTTAGATGAGACATTAACCTATAGCCAGAGGGTGCACTGGCTAAAGTATGTACTCCATGACACCAAATCATTAACCTATCATTTATATTGTAAACTTGATTTCTTCAAGATATAACACATTCGTTCAATACATCCAATTCATATAAATTACAACTATTTTCAAAATAGTCACATGGGGTGAGTACCCTGTTTAAGACTTATATTCAGACATGTGTCCTTTCAACTGATTGCACTTCGACTCCCCGACCCCTCTCTCCCTCCCCTCTCCCAGTCATTGAGTCACAAGTAAACTGTTAACAGGTCAGTGAAGGGATCATCAGTGGGGGGGGGGGTGATCAGGGAGGGGAGGGTACATGTCATCAGGGAGAGATGTCATCAGGAAAGGGGTCGGAGAGAGAGTGCCCGGAATACAAGTCCTGAATCCAGGCTAATTTTACCCAAAGGGATTCGACCCGATAAAATATCTTTCACATCTATACTATGAATACATAAGACAGGGGTCTTTCTTTATGACTGGCCCTCATATACCCAACTCAACATTATGTCCAATATTTTAAACAAGCCGAATACAATCATTTAATTTGTACTGCACACTTCAAGACAATATAATATTATACATAAAAAATACAACTTTTATCAATACACATACACAATGTCGCCTGTGTCGAGCATAGAATGTTCACAAAATGCGTAAAACCCGGTTTGACGACATAACCCTGCACAGACAGAAACTAGAAAACGGCCTTCGATAAAGAAGAGAAATCATTATTTACACACAATCTCAGGATATTAGTACGACGATTTGATAGTGGGACATATTTTTTGCAACTTACCGCCACCTATATGTTTCTGTTCCGCTTAAATAGACGATAATCCGAGTTCAGGGAGAACTGATATTCAATTTCTAATATTTACATTCATTTCGACCTTTCTAGTATCACGTGACGAATCATGTGACAATATAGAAAATGATTGGTGTTCGGGTAATACCATGCAACTCTTCGGCCAATCAAATTACTCGTAACAAAAGCTGTGCTGTCACTGTCAAAATGGCAAAAGTCGGCGAATTGTTTTCAGTCAATGTTGTTGAATTGCTGCTTTCGTCTAGCTAAGCTGTACAGAAAGGGACGAGTGTCGGTGAGTTAATCCAAATATGTTCCTCTACCAAATCGTCATACTAATTTCCTGAGATCGTATGTAAATAATGATTTCTCTTCTTTATCGAAGGCCGTTTTCTAGTTTCTGTCTGTGCAGGGTTATGTCGTCAAACCGGGTTTTACGCATTTTGTGAGCATTCTTTGCTCGACACAAGCGACATTGTGTACGTGTATTGATAAAAGTTGTATTTTTTATGTATGATATTATATTGTCTTGAAGTTTGCAGTACTAATTAAATGATTGTATTCGGCTTGTTTAAAATATTGGACATAATGTTGAGTTGGGTATATGAGGGCCAGTCATAAAGAAAGACCCCTGTCTTATGTATTCATAGTATAGATGTGAAAGATATTTTATCGGGTCGAATCCCTTTGATTTTACCAACAAAGCTTTTGTAAAGTAATGGTGTTTAAATTTGGTTCACTATGTATCATGTGATCAATGACTTAAAGATGCGTAAAAACCACCAGAATCAATCAGTTTGTTAGCTGGGCTATACAGTTATTGGAATGACCTTCATCTCCTCTCACAGAAACTGTTACGCTTCTCACAGCACTTTGATTTCACAATATCGTTCTATTTAGAAACATGTAGAGAAACAGAATATTCAGGCAAGGCAATTGGAGAGTAAGAAACTGTTGACATAAGGCACAATAATTTAATAAATTTACATAATTTAATGTGACTAAATGTGACAATGATTCACACTCGGGCAAGAACCAGTCTGTTCACATTTCATCAACTTCGCTGATTTGTAATATTGGCAAATGACTAAAATTGTAACCATTTCATGAGCAAAAGGCAATGAACCCAGTTTTTGAAAGTTTGTTTATTAAATATCTCATGAATTTGATTTCAGCTATGAACTTGAAATGGTTTGGTACACAGATGGTTATGTAGAGATTCAGTTACAGACAACTTAGAGATTCGGTTACAGACAACTTAGAGATTTGGTTACAGACAACTTAGAGATTTGGTTACTTAGAGATTTGGTTACAGACAACTTAGAGTTTCGGTTACAGACAACTTAGAGATTTAGTTACAGACAACTTAGAGATTTGGTTACTTAGAGATTTGGTTACAGACAACTTAGAGATTTGGTTACAGACAACTTAGAGATTCGGTTACAGACAACTTAGAGATTCGGTTACAGACAACTTAGAGAATTAGTTACAGACAACTTAGAGAATTAGTTACAGACAACTTAGAGATTTGGTTACAGACAACTTAGAGATTTAGTTACAGACAACTTAGAGATTTAGTTACAAACAACTTAGAGATTTAGTAACAGACAACTTAGAGATTCGGTTCTAAAGAAATATTTTGATTTCAGGTTACATAGATAGCTGTCGCATTTGTTTTTAGTCCCCTACCAGTTTTCAACCAGAGGGGACTATAGGTTTACCGTCCGTCAAAAAATCTGGATCCTGACATGACTCAATCAGTTTCCAAGCTAGGTTTATGACACTTAGTATGTGGATAGGGGGCAATAAGGGGATTATGTATGTTTATTTGATTCTGACCAAAATTGTGGTTGCTTCGGCAACAGAAACATTGAAAATTATCGAAAGATCATGGCTTCAAACCAGTAGGGGACTTCTGTATTGCTTGCAATTCTTAATGACTTGTTAGTCCCCTACCGGTTTTTGACTGGAGGGGACTATAGGTTTGCCCTCCGTCCGTCAGTCAGTCAGTCCGTCAGTCAGTCAGTCTGTCCGTCCGTCCGTCCGTCCGTCAAAAAATCTGGATCCTGACATAACTCAAACAGTTTCCAAGCTAGGTTGATGAAACTTGGTATATGAATAGGGGACAATAAGGGGATAATGCACGTATAAAAATATTTTGATTCCGACCAAAATTGTGGTTGCTATGGCAACAGAAACATTGAAAATGGCTTAAAACCGGAAGGTGACTTCTGTATTGCTTGCAATTCTTATTTACTTGTTTAATTTGTTTTAACATGTTTGGTGGTATGTCGTTGCCGGGGATCAAGCCTGAGACCTCTCACACTGGAAGCCAAAGCTCTACCACTGGTATTGCGTGGCCGATCAAGCCTGAGACCTCTCACACTGGAAGCCGAAGCTCTACACCTGGTACTGCGTGGCCAGGGATCAAGCCTGAGACCTCTCACACTGGAAGCCGAAGCTCTACACCTGGTATTGCGTGGCCAGGGATCAAGCCTGAGACCTCTCACACTGGAAGCCGAAGCTCTACCACTGGTATTGCGTGGCCGGGATCAAGTCTGAGACCTCTCACACTGGAAGCCCAAGCTCTACACCTGGTATTGCGTGGTCGGGGATCAAGCCTGAGACCTCTCACACTGGAAGCACAAGCTCTACAACTGGTATTGCGTGGCCGGGGATCAAGCCTGAGACCTCTCACACTGGAAGCCCAAGCTCTACACCTGGTATTGCGTGGCCGGGGATCAAGCCCGAGACCTCTCACACTGGAAGCCAAAGCTCTACCACTAGGCTATATTGGTGAGCTGATAACAGTGCATGCACAATGTCATCTGTATGCATCAGACAGACATATTCCTACATATCCCAGAGTAGATAATTTTATATAGACACAATTCATCACATAGATTTAACAAATGGTTTCAAGTTAATTTAATGGCAGATACTCATAAATCTGTACATATCATTAATCAGACTTTGGATCAGTATTATCTTTGCACCTGGATGTTGTGGGTTTAAGCTTGGCACCCGGATGTTGTAGGTTCAAGCTTGGCACCTGGATGTCATATGGGTTCAAGCTTGGCACCCGGATGTTGTGGGTTCAAGCTTGGCACCCGGATGTTGTGGGTTCAAGCTTGGCACCTGGATGCTGTGGGTTCAAGCTTGGCACCCAGATGTCATATGGGTTCAAGCTTGGCACCCGGATGTTATGGGTTCAAGCTTGGCACCAGGATGTTGTGGGTTCAAGCTTGGCACCTGGATGCTGTGGGTTCAAGCTTGGCACCCAGATGTCATATGGGTTCAAGCTTGGCATCCAGATGTTGTGGGTTCAAGCTTTGCACCCAGATGTTGTGGGTTCAAGCTTGGCACCTGGATGTCATATGGGTTCAAGCTTGGCACCCGGATGTTGTGGGTTCAAGCTTGGCATCCAGATGTTGTGGGTTCAAGCTTTGCACCCAGATGTTGTGGGTTCAAGCTTGGCACCTGGATGTCATATGGGTTCAAGCTTGGCACCCGGATGTTGTGGGTTCAAGCTTGGCACCTCGATGTTGTTGGTTCAAGCTTTGCACCTGGATGTCATATGGGTTCAAGCTTGGCACCTGGAAGTCATATTGGTTCAAGCTTGGCACCTGGATGTTGCGGGTTCAAGCTTGGCACCTGGAAGTCATATGGGTTCAAGCTTGGCACCTGGATATTGTGGGTTCAAGCTTGGCACCTGGATGTCATATGGGTTCAAGCTTGGCACCTGGATGTTGTGGGTTCAAGCTTGGCACCTGGAAGTCATATGGGTTCAAGCTTGGCATCTGGATGTTGTGGGTTCAAGCTTGGCACCTGGATGTCATGTGGGTTCAAGCTTGGCATCTGGATGTTGTGGGTTCAAGCTTTGCACCTGGATGTCATATGGGTTCAAGCTTGGCACCTGGAAGTCATATGGGTTCAAGCTTGGCATCTGGATGTTGTGGGTTCAAGCTTGGCACCTGGATGTCATATGGGTTCAAGCTTCACAATCTGTTACCACAACTGCTTTCATTTCTATACAAGACCTGAACCAGGGTGACACGGTGGCGGAGTGGTCAACACTCTTTACCACCAAACCAAGTCCCTGGTTCAAACCTCTGTTCGCAAAGAGCTAGGGTATACAACCTGGAATCATTGTATTAAACCATTGTCTCTTTTACTTGCTGTCCCTTCAGCAAAACACAGGATCCCATTAAAATAGGTGCTTGCACTTTTATAGATTATCCTTGTCCGAAAGGTCTAAAGAATTACATACAATAATTACATACATAGTTACAACAGTTGGCGGCCCAGTTAAATAAATTGAAGGCCAAAATCATATTAATCTTCAATTAAAGATCACAAATTTTGATTCAAAAAGATAATATTAAGTCGGACAGGGAAGGTAGCACTCAACTTAACCAGCCGAGCACAGAAAACATAAAAACATACACGGCACAATGCCCAACACACAACCAAACGAGAAAATGATCTGTCCAAGTCCCAGCTGTCAAAAAGCTGAATAAACTAGTTTCAGCAATCAAGTTTGTTGATTCATAAAACCATTAGAAACTGCATATTCATACTACTCCAACAAACAGGGGTCCTAATGACTCTCATGATCCCCCCTCCCCCACTCACTATTTATTTCTATAATCACTGCATCAACTTTGATTATCAGAGATTCAATGTTTCCAGAAAAAATCCGGAATCAGTTTTCTTCCAAAAAACCAAAATGATTGATATATGAACTATATCTTTATGTTTGCCACAGTATCATTACTGTCTTTGTTATGTTTAATATTAGCATCGCTTCCATGCTATAGTTTGTGATCATCCTCAGTCACTTCCTCGCTGCTGGCATAGTAACAATCTGTCGCTAGAAATAGTGTTGTAAATTTCCCTCTGGGATATTAGGTCTAAATCACTAAGACAGCAGAGTATGTTAATGAAGCATATACTTGTATATAATAAGTTGTGTATGTTAATTTTCTGACAAACATACAAAACTTAACTTTGGTGCAGAAAAAAAATTTCAAGGGAGGCAACTCCAGCTTTCCTAAAATTAAGTTTAACAAGAGTTATTTTATACTGTTAGCATCTTTGAGAATTATGATCTGAAATCATTACCAATTAAAGATTACATTAAATTTTTTTACTTAGTGGTGCTAAGTAATAAAAGGTTGTTTTTATGCAGTTCATGCAACCCAAAGTTGTCTTTTAAATTCATTGTTTTACTTTGATAATGAAGAGCTATGGCCGCTTGTTATAATGAACACACCTGATTCCAGGGTAGCAATACCACGTGACTTTTGACTACAGTTACAAGTAGAAATTTGTAAACATTGGAACACAAATATAGCCGTAAGTATTATATTTCTCCATCGATTTCTTTAAAATATACACCACGCTAAGGGGAAAAGCATTTGCTTTCTGTGAAATATAATATCTTTTTCAGGAGTATTACCAACTTTTCCATTACCCTGTGAAACCTACACGTTCCACAGTTTCCCAAGGTAATGGACAAAACGGCACAGCCCCTGAAAAAGATTTTATATTTCATGGAAAGAAAATAATTGTCTCCTTAGCGTGGTGTATATTTCATAGAAATCAATGAAGAAATAAAATATTTATGACTATTTTATTTTCCAATGTTTACAAATTTCTTTTTGTAACTGTAGTCAAAAGTCACGTGATATTGCAGCACTGGATTCTATCTCACCTCGTATTAGAGTAATGTCGGGTTTATGGACATAATGAACACACTTGATTCTATCTCACCTTGTTTTAGAGTAGTGTCGGGTATATGGACATAATGAACACACTTGATTCTATCTCACCTTGTATTAGAGTAGTGTCGGGTATATGGACATAATGAACACACCTGATTCTATCTCACCTCGTTTTAGAGTAGTGTCGGGTATATGGACATAATGAACACACTTGATTCTATCTCACCTTGTATTAGAGTAGTGTCGGGTATATGGACATAATGAACACACCTGATTCTATCTCACCTCGTTTTAGAGTAGTGTCGGGTATATGAACACCTGATTCTATCTCACCTCGTTTTAGAGTAGTGTCGGGTATATGGACATAATGATCACACCTGATTCTATCTCACCTCGTTTTAGAGTAGTGTCGGGTATATGGACATAATGATCACACCTGATTCTATCTCACCTCGTTTAAGAGTAGTGTCGGGTATATGGACATAATGAACACACCTGATTCTATCTCACCTCGTTTTAGAGTAGTGTCGGGTATATGGACATAATGAACACACCTGATTCTATCTCACCTCGTTTAAGAGTAGTGTCGGGTATATGGACATAATGAACACACCTGATTCTATCTCACCTCGTTTTAGAGTAGTGTCGGGTATATGGACATAATGATCACACCTGATTCTATCTCACCTCGTTTTAGAGTAGTGTCGGGTATATGGACATAATGATCACACCTGATTCTATCTCACCTCGTTTAAGAGTAGTGTCGGGTATATGGACATAATGAACACACCTGATTCTATCTCACCTCGTTTTAGAGTAGTGTCGGGTATATGGACATAATGAACACACCTGATTCTATCTCACCTCGTATTAGAGTAGTGTCGGGTATATGGACATAATGAACACCCCTGATAGTAATCATGTAATATCATATAATTATGGTTTAAGCAGATTTTCTGATAGCTATGCACTGGTTGCTTATTATTAAGGAAAAATAAGATAAATGTAAACAAGGGCTAGGTAAGGGCCAACAGCAAACCAGATATTTAGGTATGGTACATATATAAACATGCTAATATATACCCAGCTGTACATATAACCTAGTAATGATGGAACTCGGTGACAAAACTTGGAGAACCAACTATCACAATAATGTAGAAGAAAGCTACAACGATACCACAAACAGTAAAGGTGCTACAAGGCATACCATAATTGTGCCCTGAATCAGTAACATAAAGTTAATACTGAAAGTAATAAAGTCTTAGTAGCTACACTTACTGCTGGATACACCACCAGATACTTGCAACCATATTGTAGAACATATGTGTACTGTTACACATTCTTCCTGGCTCAAACCTAGAAAGCCTTCAAGGACAGACTAGGGGACACAACAATTAGGCTATACATAGCTTGGGTTTTATCTTCTTCTATCATCTGTATGCATCATAATTACCTTGTACTAAGTTGTTCATTAGATACCCCCCTCCCAAATTGTTGGCTCTGCAAATTAATTATCCAGAAGAAGAATGGTATCGGGCTCTGAGCTGGGTGTCGATTAGTTGTATTAAACTTGTTATAGGCTAGTTTTCAACATGTTTAACAGGCATTGCATGCAAGATGAATAGCGTAAAAATGTGGAATATTATATTCTGTTTAAGTCCTTTATGTTGACCATTTAATACTTGATAATGTAATGTATATATGTTTTCAATTACTCTACATTCATAAAACTTCCATTTGATTCTATCTTTTGTTGAATTAACATAAATAGCATATACTGGTATAGAAAGTGTTTTACTTTACAAATGTCACTATATATCTGATATATGTAATACCAAACTCTATTAATATCACCCATTACTCCATTGATCTACTATAAGGTTACAATTTGGTAAGGTACAACTATTTGATCTACTATAAGGTTACAATCTGGTAAGGTACAACTTTTTGAATGAAGTCTGTCTATAATACATACATACATACATGTACACAGCCTGAATTAGACAGCTTATAGTCAGACACCTTCAGGCTCAACAATTCTGAGGGGCAGTTTTGAGGGGGGGGGGGGGAGTGGCAATATTAACATTAACTAACTAACAACAAATTATGTATCTGCCGCTGCTATTTGTTCATAAAATTAATTCCCTTTGTACCCTAAAACATAGGTAATCAAGTCAAATTATAATGCTAAAATTAAACAAGACTGCGTTCAATAAACGCTTATGCCCCCTGTGGAAGCCTTGTCCATAAACAAGTCTAAGTCCAAAATTAGGTCAAGGTGAAGGTCAAAATGGGGTCAGGTGATACAGGCGTGTGGAGAGTGTTCATATACAACATCCATGCGAGTATGAAAGCTTTGTAGCAAGCCATATTAATGCTAGAAGAACCGGTCAATTTGGGTTAACCAGGACGGACGGACGGACTGACGGACGGACGGACGGACGAACGGACGAACGGACGGACGGACGGACAGGTGAATCACTATATGCCTCCCGATCTATCGATACGGGGGCATAAAAAAGTTTTGATGTTTGATTGATCAAATCAGGGGGAGGCTATCAATTA
This sequence comes from Spisula solida, assembly GCA_947247005.1. NCBI lineage: Eukaryota > Metazoa > Mollusca > Bivalvia > Venerida > Mactridae > Spisula > Spisula solida. The sequence goes on along the minus strand of OX365948.1, from coordinate 6,102,019 downwards.
ACAACTCATCAGCTAACATGAGCCGGCGGACAAGATGGGGAGGGCTTGCAGGCAGATATGGCCGGCATACAAATAAGTATAACCTTCTGGCAACAAATTGAACAGAGCCAAACCAATCACAATTTTAGGCTGCTTATAGCACTTTTAATAAGACCAAATGTTGTGCATCCAGCGCGGAATTCCCATCAGGTTTTTAGAAAATCTGACAGAGGAAAAAAAAGGAATTTGTTAGCTCCACAGAGACTATAGCCTCTGGCTGCCAGGTAGCACCACATAGCAGACCATGCGAACAAATACTAACAAAAGAGTGTTTTCTGATCTAGGAGACAGGTTGCACAGATATGCTATTTATACATGTTGGTGCGCTATGCTGTGCGATGATGTCGCGTTAACGTGCGATGACCTAGTGTTAAATGATGTGACGTCATTTTCGACGTCGCCATATTGTTTTTTTACGTTGGATTATGTTGAAGTAAGATATGTATTTTTTCAATAATTTTCGTGATTTGAATCAGGCTTATATGCCGAAACGTTATTAAAAGAGTGGAACCGTATTTATATTTCATATTGGAAAAAAATAGATTAAACAAGATTGGTTCTCAAATCTTGAGCAACAACTTGCCTCTACCGAAAGTGGGACGTGAAATTCAGTCTACCGGATCATTATTCTGTATCCAGTCTGTCAAAAATAAATAGGACATAGTCAATGCAAAACTACAACAACAACAATCGCCAGTTTTCGCATGTCATCGTTAATGGGGAAATCCTCTATTACTGTAAATGTCTTTTCTTTCATGAGCACTATATTTCACAAATCCCCTATTTATGATTTATTCGCTAGTTCATGAGTTAGTTAGAACATCATGATCATTAAATTTTGGAAATCATTGTGAACTTCCATCAATTAGTATGGAAATTGTAGTGTGTTGCTTAAGAATTTGTGAGAATATAAAGCATCGTAAAAAAATCGTGAAAATAAAAACCTTGCAAATTCGACAGATTTTTACAGTATTATGTTAAACAATCGGCTGCATGATAAATCATAGAGATTATATATTGGAAACTACCATAATGATACCACGCGTACAGACAATATGCAATCTTGTGATGAATATAAAACGAGAATAAATGAATGAACCACTTCAGTTTATTCCAGAATTCATAAAAAAATCCCACAGAAAAATACCATCCGCAAAATCTTTGACGCCACAATGGGAAATGAGACTGAATAATAAAACTCTAATTTATTGTCTGTTAGAAGTGCAGTAGAAATAGATTGAATGAAATGCTTCTGTGCTTTAACTCATTTTCGCAAGAAATCATAAAAGGCAATATTATATGTTATTTAATGTTTACAGATTTAAGAACATTTCCTAGACAGAGATATCATTTTCAAACATGTGAAAAGTGATTTATCAGCAAAAAAAATGAACATGAATTTAGAAATTATCCAGACACTTGAACACATGTAAGGAACGGCAGTTTGACAAACTAGAGCAAGATATTCAAAACAAGTAAAAGACATAGGCACATGGTTTCAAATTATGGTTTCAAATTGTCTCAGTGTACCCTATAATTTGTAGAAGGAATGTTTTGCAGCAGCCATGTTTAGCCGCAACGGATATGACGTTACAGGAACTGGTATCCGTGTTTTCTGTGACAACTGTAGATAAACTGGGCACCAGCTTTCATAGCGCAATATCTGTTGCGGCTAAACATGGCCGCTGCACAACCTTCTCTATATATAGGGTACACTCTGATCATTTGAAACTCGGATTGTTTGAAACCATATGTGCCTATGGTAAAAGAATGGTAATCATAGAACATACGGTATTCTACATAATTCTAAAATACATATTCTAAATTAAGTGGACAATCAGAATGTGCAAGAATACAGAGTATTTTGTACTAGTGGGTACCAGTGCTCTGCTGACCCCAGACGTTGTGAACGGAAACCCTTTAGTTACAACAACTGCAGCAAATAACTTGATGAGGCTACAACAATAGAATGTCCACTAATAACTGTTACTTTAATGAGAGGTAATTAATTGGGAAATTGTTTGTGTAACATGTCTATGTGAATACTATATACGTTTGGGTATTTTGTCATCCAGGTATGTGTAGTTTCAACAAGTTATAAATGTGTAACAGACGGAAATAAAATGCGTACTATGAAACACTGCTATGCGTATGCATGGGGAAGATTTCATCGCTGTGGTCTCATTGAGTTTATATAAACACCTGTCGTTCATTAAGAGATCATGCTCTAAAGGTCACATGATTCTACACATGTATGTTTAAATTAATTTTTTTCGCAAGCAAATTTAAAATGCAACATGTATGTATACATGTTCAGTTAGCTACAGATACAGGTATTCGTACATGTTCTTTCACAACCTCCCTATTAGCAAGAATTCAACTTTCACCAGAATTCCTGGCACTAAAATTGAGTTAAACATTGCCACCTTACTAATAACTTACACATGATAATTGGTTAATCCAACAAGGAAATTCCTGAATTAATGAACAAGTGCGTAGCTAGCCCTCTGTTCATGTTGATTCACTAAAGTGCTTCAGTCGGGAGTATGCTCCCCGAAAATTTTGAAAACAATGGTGTAATCTTGTGCAATTTGAGAGTTCTTGCGGTGCTTTATTGAGTTCTAAATACGTCAATTTTAGGATCATTAATTTGTAAATAAACGCTAAAATTAGCATAGTACTGAAATAAAGCTACAATATAAATCAAACAAATATCAATCTAGAAGTCTCATTTTATTATGTTCACATAATATTCAGATATGCGCACAGAAGTCTAGTTGCCCTTCTCTCTTCAGACCAGCAAAGTTCTTTCAGTATGATAGCATTGCCAGCCAATGTCCAATATTGTCTGTACATTTGTAGCTACTAGTAAGCAAAATTGCCAGTCTAGTCAGACGTTCAGTAGTTATTGGCGCCCCGATGGATCGGGGTGTCTGTATTGGAGGACTTTGTTATAATGAGCTGGAAGTTATAATGAGCTGGAAGACAATTCCCCCATGGTGAGCCTCAACTTGTATGAAGTTTATGAACACTTCCCCGTGTTGAGCCTAAATTTGTAAGAAGTTCATAAATAATTTCCCGCGTGGAGCCTCAATTTAACTATATAATATAACTTTATTTGATTAACATACATAAATTCCCCTTACGAACCTCGCTGATCCGGCCGGTGAAATTACTTATTTGCATAAAGCTAAGTGTGTCGCCCCCGGCCAAATATCTCATTAACATGAAGCTAGGTACCGGTCTGACCAACAGACCTTACGTAATCTTACATATCCTACTCCCCACAATTCGTTGCTCTGCATTACACCCAGTATCCACAGCAAATAAACAACCAATCAGCGTATCGCTTACGAACAGCGGCTTCATATCAGTAAATACACTAGGTACACCGTCTATTTTTAGAACAGGAAAAACCGTTACTCGGCACGGCTCTTGAATCGCGTTCGACGAGGTAAATATTAGAGTTTCTATAAATACATGTATCTACCACATTGTAATCTATAAAACCCAAGAAGTGCAGCGTAGGGATTTTAAAAGATGTGCCACGTTCAGGTTTCTCTGAAAAGATTCTTCAATGAAACAAAATAGTCGGTACCAATTTTGAAAACCACGTACAAAGTAACAAATGAAAAATTGATACCGACTATTTGTTTAATTGAGGGTCATTCAATATACATGTACAATGCGATATAAATTGAATGACCCGTATGTACTGCATATCAGCGACATAATAGCTATCCAGCTTTTTAATGCACAACTTTGACCGACCCTGCAGTCTACATTGAAATGCTATATCTTAAAACATTTCATGGTAAATGGATATGCCCTGGAAACTATTTTTGGAATAGCTAAAACTTGTCTTAGATATAGATTTCAGTCGTTCTGCCAATGGAGAGATGTGTCTATACAGATTTGAACGCATTTGCTTTTACAGGTATCTAGTCACTTAAAATGGTTTCTATACAGATCTGAATTAGCTGGTAACTCACTGGTCCTCGGTAGAGTTTTTGAGTCTTGGTAGACTCATCTTCTACATCAATTGTTCTCGATTCTTGCTATACGTATTTGAATACATCTAAGCGTATAGACTCATGAATAAACTTGACATCTGTATAGATTTAGTGTCTAGAAAGCAATTGATTCTAGAGTCTATAAAGATTTAAATAATGTTGCTTCTAAACAAATACATTTGGTTGTCTATACAGATTTGGCACATTCTATGTGTCATGGTTATGCAACACATATGTCTTGTATTGTTAATAGTTTTCTGTTTATAAAAAAAACAAAGTTCATATACCTGTTGTATTTTATTCTTGTTATTTTTAACTTATCATATAGAAAATTTCAAATTGATAGCAATGCCTTTACACTCAGCTTTGTTTATTAAATTTATACAACCAATGAAATAGTATGCACCAAATATGGAATTTGCACATACTGAATTGCTATCGGATATATAGCTATACAAACTTTACACACAATACACCATTTCACTATTACATTATACTAATTGCCAATAAACTGAAATTAGCATTATGAAGTTACTACACGTCACATCACACTGAAATGAGTTGTAAATGATGTGCATCTGCATTGTTTGCCATTTGATAATATTAAATGAATAGCATGCGTATATTTATAAAAGATGTTTGTACAAGAGGATTAAGGTACAAACTAAGATCCTTAATATTCAAGATGAAAATATATTTTTTGTATTTCACTTTTGCCATTATATTTTGAAAAATACAACACCTGCTGTTTCTTATAAAGATCAATCATATATGTCTTTACAGTTTTCAGAACTTCTTTTATGGCGCCCTTTGATGCTTTGCATCAATGGTTATCTTGTAATAGCTTGCATGCATTTTTAATCTTCTTACAGTACTAAAACTACCTCTCAGCTCAGGCTATGGAGTCCCGTCTGGTGATTAGAATGGTTAGATCATTGCCCTTTTCTTGTTTTCTGGGATTGGGTCGGTGCATGGGAACTTTGCCACAGTGTTGTTGGTGGCGAGCTATTTTCGGCTTGAAGAATCCTTATATATAGATGTGGTTTACTGGCATTCGTCCATGGCCACAGCCTTGCCGAACAAATCACTGTCTTATGGCAGCACCTGCTACCTTTACACGCAGGGAACGATGCTTTAAGAAATAGCTCTTCGTAGCTGCCTGAACTAAGTCAATGTTTTGCTGCTGTGAAAGTTTATTTGATGGTCTAGCATAAACCCAACCGCAACCATGCAAAGAGACGATAACGTTGAACCTCAGCTAGGATGTTACACCTATATGTGGACTTGCCTTGGCTAGGATGTTACACCTATATGTGGACTTGCCTCAGCTAGGATGTTACACCTATATGTGGACTTGCCTCAGCTAGGATGTTACACCTATATGTGGACTTGCCTCAGCTAGGATGTTACACCTATATGTGGACTTGCCTTGGCTAGGATGTTACAGCTATATGTGGACTTGCCTCAGCTAGGATGTTACACCTATATGTGGACTTGCCTCAGCTAGGATGTTACACCTATATGTGGACTTGCCTCAGCTAGGATGTTACACCTATATGTGGACTTGCCTCAGCTAGGATGTTACACCTATATGTGGACTTGCCTCGGCTAGGATGTTACACCTATATGTGGACTTGCCTCGGCTAGGTTGTTACACCTATATGTGGACTTGCCTCAGCTAGGATGTTACACCTATATGTGGACTTGCCTCACTTGCCTTGGCTAGGATGTTACACCGATATGTTGACTTGCCTCAGCTAGGATGTTACACCTATATGTGGACTTGCCTTGGCTAGGATGTTACACCGATATGTTGACTTGCCTCAGCTAGGATGTTACACCTATATGTGGACTTGCCTCGGCTAGGATGTTACACCTATATGTGGACTTGCCTCAGCTAGGATGTTACACCTATATGTTGACTTGCCTCAGCTAGGATGTTACACCTATATGTGGACTTGCCTTGGCTAGGATGTTACACCTATATGTGGACTTGCCTTGGCTAGGATGTTACACCTATATGTGGACTTGCCTCAGCTAGGATGTTACACCTATATGTTGACTTGCCTCAGCTAGGATGTTACACCTATATGTGGACTTGCCTCGGCTAGGATGTTACACCTATATGTGAACTTGCCTCAGCTAGGATGTTACACCTATATGTGGACTTGCCTTGGCTAGGATGTTACACCTATATGTTGACTTGCCTCAGCTAGGATGTTACACCTATATGTGGACTTGCCTTGGCTAGGATGATACAGCTATATGTGGACTTGCCTTGGCTAGGATGTTACAGCTATATGTGGACTTGCCTCAGCTAGGATGTTACACCTATATGTGGACTTGCCTTGGCTAGGATGATACAGCTATATGTGGACTTGCCTCGGCTAGGATGTTACACCTATATGTGGACTTGCCTTGGCTAGGATGTTACACCTATATGTGGACTTGCCTCGGCTAGGATGTTACACCTATATGTGGACTTGCCTTGGCTAGGATGATACAGCTATATGTGGACTTGCCTTGGCTAGGATGTTACAGCTATATGTGGACTTGCCTTGGCTAGGATGTTACACCTATATGTGGACTTGCCTCGGCTAGGATGTTACACCTATATGTGGACTTGCCTCGGCTAGGATGTTACACCTATATGAGTACTTGCCTTGGCTAGGATGTTACACCGATATGTTGACTTGCCTCAGCTAGGATGTTACACCTATATGTGGACTTGCCTCGGCTAGGATGTTACAGCTATATGTGGACTTGCCTTGGCTAGGATGTTACACCTATATGTGGACTTGCCTCAGCTAGGATGTTACACCTATATGTGGACTTGCCTCGGCTAGGATGTTACACCTATATGTGGACTTGCCTTCTCGCTCTAGATAGCACTTCAATGGTAGGAGTAACCGGTATGTATAGTGGTGTATTGTCACTTTTTAAGTATAGAGTGTGTCCACACAACTGGTCCATCACATACACTATGCAAGTGGGATCTGTTAATCTTTTCTTCTCTAGCAACAGCAAGTCTCTTCTTGAAAGATTACAGATTTGCTGCATTGTGTTCAGAAAGTTTCTACAAGGGTTGTTCAAATTGGAATGCAACTAAGCCCATAAAAAATTTTCCTTAATAGATTCTAATAAAACAAGCCTTTAGTATGATTGCAGTATTCATCTCCGATATATATGCCAAGTTTCATTCAGTTATTCCTTTTTTAAAATGCGATTTTGTTATCATTCCTAGGTACACTGTGCATATACTGTACAGGAACCAAACGGACATCTTAACATACCTGATAATTTTTCCGACAATACAATTTAATAGTCGTTTGAAACAAATAAAGATCACAAGGGACAATGCTTGACAAATAAGAATGGTCGGAAAGCTCAAGAACCTTCACGCTTCTCAGAACGTAGCGTTAATGGCTGCTACAGGTGGAGGCCCATTGCTCTACAATAGCATGCTATCCTTCAATTATTTGCCTTGGCAGCGATTGTATTTCCTCAATTTCTGAAGGCATTTACCTTTGTTAAGCTTGGTATTTACCCATTGTCTATTTTATACATCAAATTTAATGGTAGAAAATTGGTTTATATGGAAAGTGGTGTACATTTCTACTGGCGTCCATGGTGCGTTTTGCAATACATACTTTTGTTCTGTCTTTGCTGGCCCATATTTGTTTATGGATCAGTCGTATGGGTGACAAAATGAACATGTGTCTTGTTTGTGGTCATTGCTTTTGTAAACGGTCGATTTTTTTATCTAGAAACTGGTTTTAACTTTTTTTTGGACAGTTTGCAAGGGCATATGTGCTGGTGTCTCAAAGCAGATAGGGATACCCAAACTACACTTATCGTCCTAATTCTTGTAATATGCTTGATAATTTTATGAATAGCTCCTAATGATGAGCAAACACCTTTAGCTACTTGCCTAATTGTAAATAATCCACCAGTTTCCAAAACATTTTAATTTTCTCAACCCTTTTCTAGTATGTTGCGGTATTTGGATGGCGTGCATAGGGTTCATTTCCAAATACAATAACACTACTTTAAAATTTCTTAAACTATCAAATAGTTGACGAATAAGACTCTGCATGACACTATTTCACCATACAAGTTATTTTAAATATTGTATTTGCTCCTGCATTAAGAAAACAACGGTTCCTAAATGGGACCAAATTTGGTAAGAAAAAAGTGACATTTTCCCAATCATTGAAGCATTAGTATACACGAGTAGACAGTGTTAATTGACGTACTGTTACAGCTACACGGAACGGAATTTAAAATGTGAGGTATCAATTTAAAGCTAATACAATGATCTTTCAAATACAGCTCACTATTTTTAAAACATCATTGATACAAGAAAGATAAAGCATCACTTGCATTCCAATTTGAACAACCCTCGTAACAAGTAGTTGCCTGCAGGTGTACAGGATGTAATGAGTCAAGTTAAGGACTTTGCAGTGAACGTGACTTGCATTACTAGTTGCTATGTCCGAGCCTGTACGCGGCGATGATAACCAGACATATTACTTGCTCCATCATAGCCCTGTAGATATGGAATGTTTTTAAAAAGCGTTTTTTCTTCAAATTGAACTCTGGTGGACATAACAAACATAGCATTACATTGTACTATATTCACCCTTGGAGTAAATCAACAAATACGCATTAATAAAGGGAATTTATCAAAGCATGACAGCCCTTGCATTGCAAATCTTGCTCTTCCACCCTATCCCCTTGAATGTATTTAATTTTTGCCTGTGGGCATGGTTTAGTGACGCACAGAATGGCACCGACGATGTACTAGGTATTGACATTTCGTAAAGGAAATAAGGAATTTATCTTGTAATATCAGGCGAAAGTGAATATTTTTGATTGCTTGAGGTACATATAAATAGTCTTCGTCAAATGATCTAACTTGATCGCTTGTATCTTTTATTTTGTTAGCACTGGCTACGGGATTCCATTTGGAGGACGAAAGTGCGTTGCGTTCCTTCAGTATTATATATACGTATAGAGCGATTTTGATTAGATCGACTGCTATGATATTTTATTGATGGAATTTCAAATTGCTGTGGTCAAACACCAGTACCGCTTATATAACACTTAGTGACAAAAGTAACACAAACATTCTTGCGCAAATAACCAACTCGATTTCTAAGGATATTACAATGCGAATTCTGTATAAATTTGGAAAAAAGAAACAACAAAGAAGCGTTTAAAGTGAATTAAGTACGACCTTTGCCGGAAATTTTTTTTTTGTCAGAATCATGTGGATTCAGCCGCGTACTCGCGTATAGGTAGCTACAAACCTGATGAAGCATAATGATATATCATGGCACCATATGTATTGTATTAATATAATAATGGAAGAAGAGCTAATTAATGAAACCACAAGATTAGTGTTCACATGGGAATTTCATATTAATGTCAAAGAGACATGGTGGAATACACTATCCTCATGGCATCCTTTTATCAATTTATATGTTTGGCATACCCCAAAGCATAAGCTAATTAAATTCAGGTGGGTTGAGCATGGTAATAATTTTATTTACATGAAATTTATTCTTTCTCACTATTATAACCTATTAATTCAGCTACATCAAATTTGATCCTCAGGATGATGAAGTTATATAATTTTGCTTCATATTAATTATGCAAATTCTTAAAATAAAAATCTTGTAAATATATTTTCAAACCAATTTCTACTACTCCCACATCCAATTGGCTGACTCCTGAGGGAAGTCTAGAAACTGAGCAATGGTATAGATCAGAGAAATTGACTTTATCCCCACCTTTATGCATGAATATATTACAAGGTTCTTGCGTTGAATATATAAATTTCCGCGAGAAAATCGTGCAATAACGGTCCTTTAGATTTCTGGTGGTATTACATCTCGAGCGTCTTCGCAATAACTTCCCGCTTATGAAAACGCACAACCGGGATTATAAATATAGACGATATAATTATGAGCTGTGAAATTATGCATATAGAAGGTCGACAGTCAAGTCGAACTCTCCGCACTTTAATTCAGGTTCAACATTCAGTGCAACAAACAAAATACAACTTAAACCAACTATGATGTTTTCGGATTCATTAATTACATAGGTTATATACATACTACGTCAGTATAATGCAGGCTACCAAATAAGACCATCCTTGCTTAAAATAACCAAATACAAATTAATTATGTTGTTTGTTATTCTCTAGAAGTTTCTTACAGATGCTTTTGGATGAGAGAGTTCCATTTAAACAAGCAGATTTTCTGTCAAAAAACATTTAATTATTGCAAAACACTATGCACCTGTCATTATTATGCCACATATTTTTATACAGATAGAGATTTTGATACAAATCCATTTTCTTAGGGTTGTAAAGGCGTGGATAACATAACATAGAAGAGTAAAACCATGTTATGTATTTGGGAGTATGATAAATCGTGGGTATCAGATTTCGTTGTTGAGTTTAACAACAAAATCAACGAAAATTCAAATCCTGTGAAAAATAATGATTTTAAAGTAAACTGGTTTGTAACTATAAAGGAAGTGATTGAGACTGATCAGTAATTGTGATATCTAGCTACAAACGAACCGAATAGGGTGCTAACAATTCATAAAGGGGACGAAACACTATGGTCTCGAATCTCGGCGCGAAATTTGTAAACAACACCGCTTGGAAAGGGTTGCTCTTAAGATAGATGCAAAATATTAAGCCGAAGATCTGAGGTAAATTTAATGGATGAAACGTCGATCAATACTATTTATCAATGCAAAATATTGTAAATAGTGAAAATAAATACATTATAGCAGGAGTTTGTTGCTAAACTGTAATATGAATGTTATGAAACCAAACAGTGTAAATTTTGTCTGCTTAATCAGGTACTGTAACAGCTACATTTTTATCAACCCTCAAAAATCATTAGTCATTTTACAGCGCGTAGGAATTTATTCGCACAAAAACATTAACTCACAGAAGAAACATTCCAAAATTTCTCGCAATACAAAGAAATAAAAAAAAATTCAATTGCTAGGGACAAATGTTCTTAAAAATGATTGAAAATTATGATTTTGGTTTAGATTAGCTGGAACGCGTTTTTTGCTCGAATGAATTGGTCGTGGAGAAATTACATTGGTAAAATCGTAGTGATTTCTGAAGTTGGTATGTAACAATACTTGGGGGAATCCCCCAAGTAAAAAGGTACTTTTTCAGTTTTGATTTTTAAACCATGTCACTATTTTGATATTCACAGTGATTAAGATTTTTGAATATGCAGTTATGAACACTTCCTGTATTTAAACTTTATACATAATTTATTATAGGAAAAGAATGGATAAATAGAACTTTATATAGACTAACCTGGGAACGTTGCTAATATCCCTGATAAATCACTCCGTATGTCAACAGAATGCACCTTCCACTTCCTACACACGATGCACACGAATGCAAAAACGTCAGTGTTTGAATTATACAGGTGAGAATTAACTTGAACTTGAGACTAATTAACAAAAAAATGGCTGACTCATTGCACAGTTTCAGTACAGAGAAAAAAATATAACGACAAAAACTATGTGCTGTTGTAAGTATGATGTAGTTATATATCATTTACCACATCCTATTATTATCTTATAAGAGTTTGAAGAGCTTGACGTCAGAGAAGAACATAAATGATAATATATACTATAAATCCATGAATGAATGAAATAATACTTTTTACTTTCTTTACAGTCTGATAACAGTATAATGGTCGACATTCACCGAGAATCCGTACAGTAGTTGTCGTAAATATCGACAATCAACTTTGATCTGAAACTTGCATTAAAAATCACACCACAAGATCAATTGATTACAATTAACACCTATTAAAATAATGTTAAAATTAATCCATTCAATGAATACAAGACATACTAAATCAATTGTAAGCTGCTTAAGTAGGATAAAGTGGTAAACTTTTGTCACTTCTACATACACAGTATATGGTCAGATCTGGTCAGTCACAAACAGTCTACAGTGATTTATTGGCCTGTCATCAACTGACATTAACACCTACTGTTCATAAAGTCATTAATACATGTGATATTCTAGAGCTGTCAAAAGCCCGGAAGCCTTATTGTTTCAAGAGCATGTGGCTAAGACTTATACAATATACTTAAATAAAGGTTAAGACAAGCTTACGCCATTCCCCATATACTGTTAAAATAAGAGGGCCCTTGTGCCCTAGGTCGCTCACCTGTCGTCGTAGTGCATGCAAGCCCTGTGATTTGACCTAGTGACCTCACATTTGACTTACATTTTGTTGAGATGATTATTGTGACCAATTTTCATAAAGATGGGGCTAAAATGGTGACCTCTAGTGACTTCACAAGGATTTCCTATGATTTGATCTAGTGACCTAGTTTTTAACCCAAGATGACACATATCAAACTTGACCTAGATTGCGCTAAAATAATCATTGTGACAAAGTTTCATAAAGATGAGGCTAAAATGGTGACCTCTAGTGACTACACAAGGTTTTTCTATGATTTAACCTAGTGACCTAGTTTTTGACCCTGGATGACCCAATATAAATCTTGACCTAGATCTTGTTGAGATGATCATTGTGACTAAATCTCATAAAGATTAGGTCAAAATTATGACCTCTAGTGACTACAAAGGGGTCTTCTATGATTTGACCTTGTGACCTAGTTTTTGACCCCAGATGACCCAATATCCTACTTGACCTAGATTTAGTTGAGATGATCATTGTGACCAAGTTTCATAAAGATTAAGTCAAAATTATGACCTTTAGTGACTAGACAAGGTTTTTCTATGATTTGACCTTGTGACCTAGTTTTTGACCCCGGATGACTCAATATCGAACTTGACCTAGATTGTGTTGAGATGATCATTGTGACCAAGTTTCATAAAGATTAAGCCAAAATTTTGACCTCTAGAGAGGACACAAGGTTTTCCTATAATTTGACCTAGTGACCTAGTTTTTGACCTCAGATGACCTAATATCAAACTTGATCTAGATTTTGTTAAGATGATCATTGTGACCAAGTTTCATAAAGATTAGGCCAAAATTGTGACCTCTAGAGAGGACCCAACCCAATTGTTGACGGACGGACGGATGGACGGACGTACTCATGAGACGGTATTTGTGGGGTTTTCTTTTGTTCTTTCTTTTGTTTGGTTGCAACCCACAAGTAGCATTTTGCACCCCACAAGTGACGGAATGAATGGAATCTAAAAATAGCCTATTGTTCCACACCCCACAACTACTGATGCATTCGTATGGACAGACGGACAGACTGACAGACTGACAGACTGACGGATGACGGACGAAGAGTGATCACAAAGCTCACTCTGTCACTTTGTGACAGGTGAGCTAACAAGAGGGCCATAATTGCACAAAGTTGCTCATCTGAGTACTAATTTCTAAAGTTATACCAGGGTCACAAATCAGCCGGATGCTGGATCTGGTGTATCTGTCAAGTCTATGTGGGGAGCGGTGGTCTTCGGGATCGAGAGGTCCCGGGTTCAACCCCCGTCTGGACCACTGCTTAATTTCTCTGAGCACGAATAATCCACATGCTCCACTCGACCAAGGTGTGAATTGGTACCTGTGAGGGCTGTGTCTGAACATGTTCGATAGTCCTGGGCGCCGAAGATCGATGTTGGCTGCACACCCACCAGGAGAGAAATAGTCTCCCCAGGGAGACTCGAACGTAGGTTTCCATAGGTAGCCCAATGAACAGGGGAAGTTTAAATGTCAAAGGGTGGCTGAACGGCTGAACTGTTGAAAGCAGCCCTAGAAAATTGGTAACTTAACTTTTAAGTCTATAAGCATTGTGTGAACACACTGGGTGCGGCATTGAATCCTGCATTGGCTGATGATCATACGATGTCCGTAAGATGGATACCACCCAGTCATTGGATGGTCACCAACAAATATCACTGTAGCTAATCCACACCTCCATTTTGTCTGACAAATTGTCTCGATGACCAGCCGACGTCCATTTTGGTCTCCAGTCAATTAGACGAAGAGTATGCCGCCAAACATCGGACAGAGCTCAGATTGGATTTGTGATCCAGGTATAAAGTATGTATGTAAATGTGAACTAAAGGGCATTGACCAAAAGTAACACTGATATGAAATTCTGAACAAACTTGTAAAAAGTCCCTCAAAAACTTCTAATACATATTTCAACATTTTGGACCTTGAAGGGCATTTTTTAACAATTTTAATATAGAGGACCTTAAGTTGATGCTCTATGCCACATATCAAAGCTGTATACTGGAACAGACTCTAAACATTATAAATAGGGCAACAGTCATAATTTATGCAACATACCATAAACATATAAAGTTACCACCTAGCTTACATAATTATGTCATCAGATGCAGGAAATCATAAATCATATAGCTGTCTCAGTACATAGGGTGTAGAATGATGTTTGTGTATGTTTATACATGTAACAGCAATAAGGGGTAGAATACTTGGAAGAATGTGTTTGACCCTCTTAATGTCCATTTCCACCAAACATCATCGTATGGGTGTGCCGGAAATGGACATTAAGAGGGTCACCGGTACCGTGACATTTTACCTGTGACATTTGGTTGAAACTGAACATGAATAGGGTCACTGGTACTGTAAAGTTAACTGAACATATAATGTAATTACCTAAAAGAGACATTTGAAAACATATGTTGCAGACAATGAACAAAATTGGACAAGAGACACATTAGAGTAGTTGTAATTGACCGTAAGTATCAGAAGCAGTTAATTAATCTGTTTAAGTGGGTCAAACACATGGTTGGTTTTAACCTACTGACTTTAAAAATGGTGTGAAATTCAATAATTTAGCAGATTAAATCCAGCCATAATGTCACAAGGTCTTAACACAGATTACTGTATAATTCCAGTAGACTTTTTGCTGTTCTATAGGTCTCGACAATAGTTTTGTATAGGATAGAACATGAGTAGCGGTTGTATATGAATATTTAGTATACTAATAATTTAAATATGCAACAAGAGCACCGCCATGCGGGGCAATATATACAACAAGAGCACCACCATGCGGGGCAATATATGCCCGAAGGGTATTGTTTCAGGAATTGGTTAGAGCAGAAGGGGAATTGCCAATGACAGACAGACGGAAACGGGGTCATATAACCTTTAACCCCTAAGTGTGACCTGACCTCGAAGCGACGCATCAGAACATGCGCTCTGCACGTTGTCTTGATGTAGTGAAAATAAATTTGTGTCAGATTTCTTTAAAATCCTTCAGGGGTTCAAAAATTACAGAGCGGAAGGGATACAAAGTCATATTACCTTTAACCCCTAAGTGTGACCTGACCTCGAAGCGACGCATCAGAACATGCGCTCTGCATGTCATCTTGATGTGCTGAACATTTGTGTCAGATTTCTTTAAGATCATTAAAGGGGTTCAAGAGAAATAGAGCAAAGTCATATGACCTTTAACCCCTAAGTGTGACCTTGGCCTTGAAGCGACCCATCCAGAACATCCCAGGCTTTGATATAGCAAAGTCATTTAACAAGAGGGCCCAAAGGGCCCTAGGTCGCTCATCTGTCGTAGCAGTGTGTGCAACCCTGTGATTTCACCTAGTGACCTAGTTCTTGGCCTCAGATGACCAAATATCGCACTTGACCTAGATTTTGTTGAGATGATTATTGTGACCAAGTTTCAAAATGATTAGGTCAAAATTGTGATCTCTAGTGACTGCACAAGGTTTTTTCTATGACTTACCCTTGTTTTACCTAGTTTTTGACCCTGGGTGACCCAATATCGAACTTGGCCTAGATTTTGTTGAGATGATCATTGTGACTAAGTTTCATAAAGATTAGGTCAAAATTGTGACCTCTAGTGACTACACAAGGTTTTTCTATGATTTGACCTTAAGACCTAGTTTTTTTACCTCAGATGACCCAATATCGAACTTGACCTAGATTTTGTTGAGATGATCGTTGTGACCAAGTTTCATAAATATTAGGCCTAAATTGGACCTCTAGTGTCTACACAAGCAAATTGTCGACAGAAGACCATAAAAGCTCACTCTGTCACTTTTTGACGGGTGAGCTAAAAAGGTACTGGTATATCTCTGATGTCTGACACTCAGTTAGTGTTAGTTCCAAGTAACTGCTGGTAATTGTTCAGTGTCAGGATGAATGTGACTGGGTAGACCCCATTTGTCTGAAATACTGTTAACCAACGGTTCTTTAAGCAATATTTACAGTGCTATAAGCATTTAATAAGCTTCTGTTTAAGAATGAACGTAATGTGTCAGACGAATTTGAAAACAAAATTCTAGTACTTGAAATTTAAAGAAACTATTTGACAGGACTTCATATTTTATGAAATACCACTTAGTATGGTATATATACAATGTTTGACAATTCATTAGAAATTGAAATTACATCATATTCAAATGATAACATTCAACCTAGATATTTACTGACCGCTTTTTCATAAAATGTTACATTTTTACAATTTAAATAAACATTAAATTTTATAAAAAAATTAGAGATTTTAAACAGTTAAAATTTGGATTAACATGTCTGACTGTTTTCATATTGTTTACATGAAAAATAAAGTACCAATTAAAAAGTCTACTTAAATTTCAAACATGTGTCCATTCAGCGGTACCCTGAGCATTGAGTGGTAAGTCTGCTGATACTTGGCGCTGATAGCAGCCACAGCATACTGTATAGCGGGTATATTTCACAGGGTCCATTATTCGCGTTTTCTGGATCCTTTTGAATACACGGTGTTTTGATTTCGCGCAAACGACCTCGACCACGGATTTAAAACCTTGTTGGTAAACATGAAGTGGGAGGTCAATCATACGTAATTTACACCTTGGAATATAAAAAACATAAATTGATTGCTGAACAGGTTAATTTATAAAGCCTAAAACTTAAAGTGTTCATGAAGTGTTGATCATTTGCAAACATACGTACATTTTCACAAGTCCCATATTGCTAGCATAGTCCATAATTAATGATTAAATAAACAAGTCCGACAATTTAGAACTGACAATACGCTATATTATTATTTTTCACGCACGCAAAATCGAATCAACGCTTCTGATATGCAGAAATTTATTTAATGCTAACTGATGAGATATGGAGTTCTATCAGTGAAATAAAACCTATATCAGTCACTGGTTATCACCTACAATGTGACTGATATAAGCTCCGCCCCCTCACAGGGACTACTTTAATTTACCAAAATCTCAACACTAAAATGTCTGTAACTTTTTTATTACTGAACGGAAACATGTCATGTGGGGGGTTTTATTCTTAGTTAGACCATTTCCTACAAGTTTGTGTATGATTTAATGCAAAATTCTCAAAAGAGTCGTTTTCACCTATTCACCATAATCCAAGATGGCGGATTTTGAAGTGAAAAATATGAATGGAATAACATATTCATACGTAGCCTAACCACAGTGGTAATTTGGCATAAATAGTACCAGTTTTGACACCATAAAAGCATTAAATAAATAGAATATTTGTTTGTTTTGATTGAATATGGTTAAAATCTCATCTTGTAGTGATAAAATTTTAATATTTTCACTCGCGCTACGCGCTCTTGAAAATATTGAATTTTATCACTACACGATGAGATATAAACCATATTCAATCAAAACAAACAAATATCCTCTATATATTACGTCATTTTCTAAACATAGTGTGTACACATACTGCGTCTGAGTTTTTTTAAGAGTTTGGTCTTGTTGGGGCGCACAGGGAAACTCGTTGGTATACATAGTCTAATAAGAAGTCGGCCGCAATTATAAAACTATTTAAACCCCCTGCCATGATTTATTTATGCTCCCCACCCGCAAAAGGGCGTGTGCTTCTGTCCTACCAAATTTGATTATTAATAAACGATTTATGGGATTTACAAATTACACAGTAAGCTTATTTATTTTATTCATTAATCGCTTGTTGCGTTTCCACTGTTATTTTGAACAATTTGTTCGGTGGCCGAGTTGACTATCATTAGAAAATGTATACAAATACTTTTTTGGCAAACATTTACACGTTTTGCAAACAAAATCATTAAATTTAACAAGTTTGATGCACCTGCTTATAATTAACCTCTTTTAATGTTGAGAAAACATGATGCACATATGCTATTTGATACACATGCATAGAGTTTACACACGATTTACACAAAGATCTAATTTCGATTGATATTTTGTAATTTATTACAATTCTTAGTCGTACTGCCGTATTTTACCGTATTTTGCTAAACTGACGTACTTCTTGCAAAGTCATTGGGTCAACGTTAGTTATTTCGTGTTGCCCCTTCACATGTTGTTAATCATGAATTGTCTCCCTTTGTAAAATTTGTATATTTACGTGGTGAATATTTCGCTGGGTTTAGATTTCGCGCTATCGATGTTGACCGCGAATATAGCGAATATAACCCTATATGTACCAGTTTGTCAAAACTATATCTTAGGACACTAAACAAACAAGAAATATCCTTAAAAAAGATAAACAGCGTTAATATAGCAGATAAGTGTACTTATTTTCAATGAAGATGCGGACGTTATTTCATATCATTGAAATTGAACAAGACTGCATTCAATAAACGCTTATGCCCCCTGTGGAAGTCTTGTCCATAAATAAGTCTAAGTCCAAAATTAGGTCAAGGTGAAGGTCAAAATGGGGTTAGGTGATACTGGCGTGTGGAGAGTGTTCATACACAACATCCATGCAAGTATGAAAGCTTTGTAGCAAGCCATATTAATGCTAGAAGAAACGGTCAATTTGGGTTAACCAGGACGGACGGACAGACAGACGGACGGACGGACGAACGGACGGACAGGTGTATCACTATATGCCTCCCCATCTATCGATAGGGGGGCATAAAAACACAAATCAAACTAGAATTTATATATTTATACATGTTTATTGTTATATATACATGTATACTGTTAAAAGAATAATAATATAGGTATGTATAGTTGTCTATATTCTATTGTTCGTTATAACCGGCAATTATAGCGATAATGATTCCAAACTTCACTTCACATGATTTTAATATTTAGCACGCACTACGTCTGAAAAAAAAACCTGTAGACGGGACTTACCTTAAATAAGCATAGAAATTATAGACAAAACGACAATGGGAAAAAAGAAAATCAGAAAAAAATATGGCTTATCCAAGATTTGAACTCGAGGCCCTCTGGTCTTAACACGATTCAAGCAGACAAACGGGTAACCAATGTAGCTAATTTCGCTACTAAATTATAATGCGCGGAATTATCTTTATAAATCCATTCCTCACTTGACCCTGGTCACTTTAAGGTCAAATAGCTAGTAAAGTCATACACTTCGTATAATGAGAAACGCGAAAAACAGATCTCTGTGTGTAGCTATTGTAAATTTTGTTGACATGTTTAAGAAAATGCAATTTTGTCGCGGTATCTTTTGTGATGAGCATAGCATATTCATACCTATCAAGCATCTGTATCAATTTACTCCGAATTTATTTCCGAACATTTCATTGGTTTTGAAGTGGTCAAAACAAGGTTAAATATCAAGCTAGACAGCTAACGCTGAAAAATATATGTACAAAGTTGAGGTACGATTCTGTATCAACCATGTCCTACTTCAATCTATTGAAATCAATTTTATACAGAAGAGCTTATTAGAAAGATGAATAATCATCAGTTAAAAAGGAAGAATACATTGATTACCTGTATATATTTAATGCTTTAATTTCAAATCAATAAATCCAGTGTAGAGAACAAACACTTAAGTTCACATTGCTTGTCTGATAACTGCACACATTACATTGTACATATAGGCAAAATTAGGATTGTAAAAAACTGTCAAAGACTATATATAGAATGATATACAGAATTTTAAGATTATTCTCGTCACCGTGAACCTTTAATTACATATATAAACTGTGTTTATGGCTATCGTAGATAAATGAATGAGTTGTACATAAAACTTTAAGGCCTTCACATATCAGACATGTGAAGTTAATAGGGACTACTCAGTGTAGACTGCATAATCAAAGTACAGGGTGTGTCTGTAGCCTTTATAATCAAAGTACAGGGTGTGCCTGTAGCCTTTATAATCAAAGTACAGGATGTGCCTGTAGCCAGTACAGGGTGTGCCTGTAGCCTTTATAATCAAAGTACAGGGTGTGCCTGTAGCCAGCATAATCAAAGTACAGGATGTGTCTGTAACCTGTATAATCAAAGTACA
Organism: Spisula solida; assembly: GCA_947247005.1. Lineage (NCBI taxonomy): Eukaryota > Metazoa > Mollusca > Bivalvia > Venerida > Mactridae > Spisula > Spisula solida. Next base: position 6,081,729 of record OX365948.1, on the reverse strand, counting down.
GGGTGTGACTGTAGCGTTGATCATCAAAGTACAGGGTGTGTCTGTAGCCTTTATAATCAAAGTACAGGATGTGCCTGTAGCCAGCATAATCAAAGTACAGGGTGTGTCTGTAACCTGTATAATCAAAGTACAGGGTGTGACTGTAACCTGTATAATCAAAGTACAGGGTGTGAATGTAACCTGTATAATCAAAGTACAGGATGTGACTGTAGCCTGTATAATCAAATTACAGGGTGTGACTGTTGCCTGCATACACAAAGTACAGGGTGTGGCTGTAGGGACTGTAGACTGTATAATTAAAGAATTAAGGTGATTCCCAACTCTTCATTTGAGCGGAAGTTTAGTAATCGGTGTAAATAAGACATATTAAAAGCATCTGACTACCATGATGAAATAGTACGAAAAATTAAAAAATTGATTCGTCAGCATGTTCTCATGTCTTAAAATAGCGAATTTACTGTATAGTTGTTACTATATTATACTACAATAAGCTTGCAGACTAAAGTTATAGCTGCAATTTTATGTACCATTTATTCCAAACTTTAAAACATCAACACTCGCAAATACTAGCTACAACGTATGTGAAACGTTTTATAATGCACCCACACAAAATTGTATCCAAGTTTTAATATTTGTATAGCAAGCATCCTGACTACATTAGAGGAAGGTTCTTTGCATTTATTTTGTAAGGATATAGACTAGCTAATGCAAAAGAGCATATAGCTAAAACTGGGCTCATCTTCAAATATACACATTTTTTTCAAAAACAAATTATTGCGAAAACTGGATACAACGTATTCAAAACGTTGATGTATTTTGTAAACTCTCCTGGTTTTCGACATTTCCGAAATCACTAAACTGTCAATAAAAAAAATCTAGCCGAGCAACTGCCATGAAATTTTGAATAAACTTCTATAATAGTTACTCTACTGGTTGCATGTACAAAAACAGTACATTGTTCAACAATTTTTTTCGTATATATAACTTAAAAACAAAAAATCTTATATTTTAAAATATCATTTAAAATACATATAACATGCATATTCTAATAAAACAAACATTATCGTGTGATTCCGTATATAGGAAATTTCATGTCAAGTTTCATGAAATAAAACGTCAAACTTTTTCGGTAAAATGCAAATATCCGTTTTTAGGGGGGGGGGGGGGGGGGGGGGTTCCCCAAATTCTAAAAATATCTCAAAAACTAGCCGAGCAAAACTGTTATGGGTTTGCACAATCACTGTCATGAGTCTGTTCTTCATAAAAATCAGGTGTTTGATACCTCTTGTACAGAAAAATTTAAGAGTTATGAATCACCTTAACTCTGGTTCTATATTGTTATGGTATAACACAATAATGCAGACACAATTAATTGTTATCAAATGCAGAATTAGATATACATTGCATTGAATGAACATACTGTTTGCTTATAAATTGAGAACTTCAAAACAATTATCATCAATAGATACAATACTATGTACTCTTTTACGAGTTAAAAATATCATAGCACTCAAATCAAATTACTTATTTAGCTTAACATAAAAGAATTAATGACATAATTACAAGAATGAAGAATGGGCGGGGGGGGGGGGGGGCTGGTGGTATGCTGCTTCAACTGTTTGTACTTACATGCACTTATTTAACAGTCAGTCAATATATATATAAAATTAAAATTATATAGTGCAAACAAGTTAACTTGACTCTCTTACCTGCTATTAGCATAACTAAACAGTTGATTTCTTGTATAAAATTTGACTTCGCCTTTGTTATCATAACAATAATCATAATCTCTAGGCACAACTTTCATGTGGAAATTCATATATTCTGTTCAAGAAGCTGGTAATATATTTCTGCATGAGGGTTAAGGACGACGTTAATTTGTTCGCACTATACATTAAGAGACATTCATCTCCCACATCCACTACAGTACATGTATGATAAATGTATTATATGTGCTAAACAATTAGTATGTGACTTGTCTGCATTTTAAAATATGTGTCACCTTTGGCTTAACATGTCTCAGCTTGAATATCATAAAAATGTGGACTTTTTTTGCAGTATAGCAATACCACTTGATTTTGACATCACTACAGGCTACAAATCCAAGACGAAATTTGCTTCGCTTCGAAAACAAAAATAGTATTTTATTTCTTCATCAATTTCTGTGAAACAACTCGAGTTCTAAGGGAAAAATTATATGCTTTCCACGAAATATAGGATCTTTTTCTACCGCTGGGCCCTTTTTCTAGCCCCCTGTGAAACATTCGGAGTGGTTGTATGCCATCAGACTACAGTTTCAAGCTGTCTTCTTTTCCAAGGTTTCCCAGGATGCTGGAAAAGACGTCCCAGCTGCTGATAGGGATCTTACATTTTCTGGATGCTATCATTTTTTCCTTCCCTTGTATGTATTGTTACTATAGCGCCCAGTGAAGCAACTAAATCCCTCCAAAGTATATATAGTACAAAGAAATTGACGTGATTCTCGACATTCTATTAGCATAATCTTGTCCATATTTACTGAAAGACTGTTAGTAATTCTAGTTATGTTAGGTGGGAAACACTGAAAAGCATTTCTATTTTTGACCGTCTGGAGGAGGGATCGAACCCACAACCTTTGGATCAGTAGTCAGTAGCTCTTACCACTAGACCACTTGTTCACCCCTGGGTACTGTTTTATCAAATCACTTACGGATATCGTAAACTTACGTCCAAATTTAAATTCTTTATAATTCTTTAACAAATACAAGCTATGGCCAATGGATCTGCAATATTAACAATGATTCAGTTAATGAACTCTTACAAAACCACAACAGTCCAAAATTTGTAGTTGTTAAAGCAATATAAGGAATTTAAATTTGAACGTAAGGTTAAGGTTTCCGTAAGTGCTTTGATAAAACAGTACCCTGGAGAATACTATATGATATGTAATGAAGTATAAATATATCAGTGTACATAGCTACACCATGTCACCCTACCTTTACATGACACATGCCTGACTAGACTATGCAATCCCCAGTGATATATTGATACATGTATAATGCCTACTTTGACCTCATACACATCTGAAATATTTTGCACAATGTACAATCACTGAATATTTGCTGCATACTAGTTTTCTTTCATCAATACAAAGCATGACAAATCACCAAGGGAGACAACTACAAATTCTTTCCTGATTTTTACATGATTCCAAAGATCCAAACCACATGTTTTAGATCTTTGATTATTCAAAGGGAGATATTTACAACATTATTCTGATTTTTACTATCTTTCAAAGGGAGTCAACTACATAATTACAACATTATATTTTTGATTTTTACAATCTTTCAAAGGGAGACAACTACAACATTATTCTGATTTTTACAATTCAAAGGGAGATAACAACATTTTTTCTGACTTGTACACTCTTTCAAAGGGAGACATCAGCGATTCTCTGATTTTTTTATCAGAGTCTTTCAAAGGGAGATAACTACAATAATTTACTACTTAATTCAATGTTTTATAAATCACTACATTTACATTACAATGAAAATAACTACTGCAACATTCATACAATATCATCAATGCACTGATTTACACCATTCTCGTTCACCAGAAAATTTCTTCATCCGAAACATAGTAGTCTGGGAACTTGACTAACTGCTGATGTATGCGGATGATTTACACTTGCAACCAAAACTTTTCAAAATTCAAGTTCTCAAACATGGTTCCAGCCATTGCTTTATATGTTGTTGACTTCATTACAATTCCATTATTTTATGTTAGAAAATGCATCAATTTTTCCTAAAACTTATTCTTGAATGGTATCCAGGTACTTAGAAAAAACATAATTTTGATAAATGTTTATATGTAAACTCTTCAATCAGATGATGGTGGCCAGAAAGTGGAAGAAGAAGATAGTCATGTTTGAACAAGATCAAACATGCAGAGCGCGGCTATCACACTGCAAGACAAACCATTTAGTAGATCCCACCAATTCTGGAACCAAATATCAAATATTGGATTAAATCCACATCTGAGTGTATGCACACAGGAGCTGTGCAAAATGTCAATGCCTCAGTAATTCATATATTTGTTCTAATTGTAGAAACCTACAACAAAGTTTAAGTCAATATTCGGGTTTAGTTGAATTAGAAATATAAAACATATTATACATTAAAGCAGTATGGTATTTTATCAATGAGCTGACAAGTAAGGAGGTACATTTATTGCATGCTTGTACAAAGAAATCAATGTTAGGCTTTTAATGTTGAATATAATCGTATTGAAATGTATTTCAATTTTAACAGACATCTTTACAATGCAAACAAAGCTCATGCATATAGTCCGCCAATCATAACCCTTAATTGCCTTTGTTTACAAATGAAAATTGAAAATTAAATACATTTCGCTGTCTATGTATGCTCAAACTTGTGCATAATCACTTTTAATGCATAATTATACTCTTTCAATATACCATCATGACAAGCAGTCAGTCGACCATGCAGTGTTTATATAATCAATGTTTGTTGATTGATAAGAGTAGAGTTATAAAAATCTAATTACAGAAATGGATTTCTCAAGAAACGTTATAAAGGGAGACTATTCTTGATATTTGACCTCGAAAAGCTGCACATGAGATAAGTATACATTATAGCTCATCTGTAATTTGGAGACTGTAGAAGGTATGGATGAATGGGTCAAATCTTTATCATGAAGAACACCCTAATGATGCAAGACATATTAAACATACTGCACAGAACCAATAACAATAATTAAAATGCTGAACTTGAAAGGACATATCATATATATTGTTGCCATACATGCCAGAGGCTATAAGTAAGTAGGCTTCCAAAAAGGCGGACAACTTCTGCAATAATCATCCGCCTTAAAATTCCTGAAAATATGCAAAACTAGGCTTCCACTGGTATGAAGTATTCATAAGAAGTTTTATTAAAATCTGGCCATTGGTTAAAGAGTACAAACCTGGACAAGCCTAGTTGTTTTACCATTAAAAGTAATAATACATAGCTCTGGCAATAATTATTGACAATTTTTTTATCATGAATCAAGGAAATATCATCACCTTCGAGATCCCCCCACTTTCACATCTAACATACTCTCCCCTCTCCCTCTGATTACTTGGTAGAACCAGCAAGTTACATAGAATGCGAGGGAGCTATACCATCATTAAGGAATTTGGTATGTCATTGGCTGGGATCAAACTTGAGACTTCTCACACTTGAAGCAGATGTTCTACCACTGGGCTAACGACGCAGACATATCTAGAAGGTATATGCCTAACTTGATATCTATGTAAACAACAATGATGGTGACATTGTCAATTGGCCGTAAATTCCCAGTTTTGTACATTGTTTAAAATTACTGTTTAAACTAACCGAAAGTTCAATGTGAATTTGCTCATAAATAAAGAAGTCAACAGACAAGTTGTGCTATCATCCAAAGAATCATCATTTAACAAAACACCTTCACAGAACTTCAAATGTAAAAGAGAATTTGTAAACATAAATTCAAGTGAGCACACGCAGTATGTCCCACTGGAGAAGATTATACAACAAACAGTCCAATATTAAGTCTCCAAACATCCCAGTTTATGCGGTTTCTCCAAATATTCAGTTACATTATTCTAAACATTGTTTTACCAATAACAAGAACAGTAAAACCTCACGTTTGCAAGACCTTGTCATTTATAATGGTCATACAAGGTTTAATTAGGTCCAAGTATGTCATAGATGTTTAACACTCCATATCATAATTAATACCTGGGCCAAAAATCACCAGGACGATGTCTGAGTGTGAGAGGTCTAAGCATAACAACACCCCAGAAGCCGACGATGGTCTGCATAAAATCCCGGACAAAGGGTGCCAGGCAGTCATCAGGCAATGATCATCGTATGTCAGTCAATCAGTAATCAGAAGGTCATGATGAATCTCGTAATTACTAATCAATGTGTTGTATTGTCCAACAATGCCTTGATGACTGGCTGCTGCTCATGCCTCCTCCTGCCTAAATTGGCCTAAAAGTACTTAGGCCAATCAATGGACATTTGTGACCCAGGTATCAGTCTTTCTTAGAACTGATGAGGAATTACTTTAGCAATAAGGTAACAGAACTACATAAAATATGCCTCTAAGCAACAACATACAGCTGACATCATTAGTCCGGTGAACAATAAGCATAGTTAGAACCTGGCAATAAATGCATTATAGTTAGTTCATGTTATTTTAGTCTGTTTATTACATAGTAATGCTGTAATTATTGCTCATGCTTAATGAGCTACTAGAGTAGTATAATTATCCGCTTATAGAACAAATAGCAGTTTTATTTCAGACAATTAATTCTAACAGGTGCCCAGTGTATAATTGGCACACAATTATACTGAACAACATATTATGTGTAAAACAGTATGTTAAACATCATTCAATAGGTAGATGCTGACAATTGGAAGCTTCTCATTAAGGATGACACAAAAATGTGTGTCTTCCACAAAGAGCCATAACTCTGACATATTTTATGTGGCCTAATATTTCTGACAATAGGCACAACTGGACTTGGTACAGAACCAAAAAGTATTCATATGAAGTTTCATTGAAATGAGGAGAACAAGCTTGGACAAACTATGTGACACCCATACAGACATATGTTCAGCATAAAATCCATGCGTCTTCCCCACTATACAAATGTATTTGGGAGAAATACCTGGTAATTATGAAGTGTCAGAATCAATTCCAATTTGACAATTGGATAATAATATATATATTACAACAAGCATTTTTGATGCAATATTGTATCATCTGCTTTATACCAAAACCTGAATGATCTTAATTTTAGCAAGATCTGAAATAAAACCGGTATATGTTTATATAACACAAGAAGCACCAGACATACACATCATACATTACCCTGGCTGAAGTTTTTTTCTAGCCTGCATGTTTGAAGATTTCTTCTCTAAAGAAGTAATGATAAACTAAGTAGTACAAACCTCTAAATACATTCTAACAATTTGTCATTCTAGAGACAAGCGATAATCATGTGTTGATTCTAGTGACTTTTCATGATCATGGGATTCTAGGGACTTCATAATCATGTGATTCTAGTGACTTCATAATCATGTGATTCTAGTGACTTTTCATGATCAAGTGATTCTAGGGACTTCATAATCATGTGATTCTAGTGACTTCATAATCATGGGATTCTAGGGACTTTCATGATCATGTGATTCTAGGGACTTCATAATCATGTGATTCTAGGGACTTCATAATCATGGGATTCTAGGGACTTCATAATCATGGGATTCTAGTGACTTAATAATCATGGGATTCTAGGGACTTCATAATCATGGGATTCTAGGGACTTCATAATCATGGGATTCTAGGGACTTCATAATCATGGGATTCTAGGGACTTCATAATCATGTGGTGATTCTAGTGACTTTTCATAATCATGTGGTGATTCTTGTGACTTTTCATAATCATGTGGTGATTCTTATGACATTTCATAATCATGTGATTCTTGTGACTTTTCATAATTATCAGTATGTGATTATTCTAGTGACTGTTGATAATAATGTGATCATTCTAGAATATTTTGACAATTATGTGGTTATTCTTACTTACTTCTGTGATAAACGTGGATGTTGTATCAATTTCTTGATGAACTCATCCAGTCCTTCTCTTCTCTGTTGTATAAATTCAGGATCTAAATTCCCAAATATTTTCTTTCCCGGCAGTCGTAGGTTGGCTTCAGGACACAAACGTTTAACCTAAAATAGAAAGAATTGACATTGTACATTACATACAAGACAATTCTGCATGAAAACGGTCAGTTTGGGTTGAAATATTTTGTTATTAAACATTCCTTCACTGATGCTGATACTCCAGGAACTGTGTCAACTGGAGAAGGATCTCCCTCATAGCATGATTCTAACCTGTGTTTCCTGCTACGACCACCTTCCTAATTCAGATATCACTGGAAATTGTTTATACATGTATATAGAATATTAAGTAACCTAGCAACAATTAGTCAAAGTCAACTAACTGCTCACTGCTGTTTTAAGCTTAGAATCTGTGGAAAAATAATGTAGAAAATCCAATTACACACAGGCACTGCAACTCTCTGGACATTTTTAATGTCTTTTAACAATCATAGAAATTAATGATCTCTTTATCAGTATAATGAAGATAAATTGTATTCTAAATGAAACAAAAAAAAGAGAATTGTGAAGTTACAAATTGAATGCTCCATCATAATCAATGGGTTGTATTTCATGAATGATTGGAAATGAACAAAGGGAGGTTATAATGCTGCAACCTAAAGGGACTGAATTCAAAATGATAAAATCTCGAAATTTTAAAAACTATGCAATGTTAAGTTAGTACAATACAGCTGTGGTCATAGTCCAGTGGTATGCTGGATTTGTGACACAATCCAAGGTTTTGGCAGGTCAAACCCTTGAAAATTTGACAACAGTGTTGATTTTCCTCCACATGTGGGAAAATTCCTGGTTCCTTGTGTAAGATCGTACAGCTTAGGATACTGGTTAGGTGAAGCGGCCACCGTAAAAAAACTGAACATTTTTTAGTAACAGCCATAAACCTGAATAAAATTTATGTAAGCTTAAGGATGTAAAATTGTAGCATTTTGTAAACATTATTACTTACACATATTTATTTATCAAATATTTAAAAGACTATATACCATTTCATTGACATAATAGGTGCAAGATTAGCGTATGTAAAATAAATTGCACATAAAATAACATACCGGTAATCTATAATTACTATAGATAAGCAGTAACTGCGTATAGTACAAAACTCATTTCCCAAACAGATCCTATTAACAAAATATCAAGAAATCTCCCAATTTAATTAATAGATAAGAGAAAATGCCAGTTTTCTTTTAAACTTGTTATAAACAAGTGTTGCCGATGGAACTTTGACACCAACATTCAGACAAAAGGTACACAGCACTGGGGCAGGTTTATTTTAAGCGATCTTACAGGAGTTCTTAATATAAAATGTCAACAGAAGTTAGTTTTTTTGGTCGATTTCAATTTGAAAGATATAAATCAAGTATGAGGCAAAAATTCTCCTCACATTATCAAGGAATACCCTGAGAGAATACAACAGATATGATACAATTAGGATCCAGCAAAGAAGAACTGTTTTTATACAAATTTAATAATCAAAGAGACTGGATTATGGCAAAAAGTGAATTTGTTCGGAGACCAGAGTCTAAGAATGCATCCTTTTCATTGGTCAATTTTAGTATTTCTCCTTTTAGTTCATAATTATAAATTAACATAAAATCGTAAAAAGACAATATTTGCTCATAAATAATCAGCCCTAAGTATAATACAGGCATCATATCATGTCATACAGGTCAAACTACTAGTAATTATAATAATTAATAACAATATTACATAATAGATAAGACAAACATACTTTAAAGAAAATGTTGGTCGACATAAATCCTAGGGTGTCATAAATAACATTATGTAAGGACCAGTGATAAACATGTACACAGGACACGATTGTCAAATTTTTAACCACACTTACACGATTGTCAAATTTTTAACCACACTTACGCACACAGATTGGTTGTTTTTATCCTACAAGTATGTCTCTAGGGCAAGTTCATGCATACAGTCTTAATTTACTATCTAAATCAAGGTATTCAGACATGTTTTATATAATTTAAGAAAGGTTGAAAACAATAGGGAAGATCACCTATTCATATGAAAAGTGCCCACCAGCTGCCTATTGGAGGAATGAACAATACAACCCTGCTTTTCACCAATGGTGGCCTAGCTGGTGGGCACATTTGCGTATTGAATAACCATCATGATCCCTCCTATAAAGACACCATATATTCACTGAAACAGTATTCTCAACAATTCTTTATTCAACTAAAGACCATTTTCAGTAACCCATTCAATAAAAGTACAAAACAGACGAGGAAGCAGTTGTATATAAGTAGTCACTTTAAAGACTGGTGGCAACAATGTACGGTAGTTCAATCAATTTTGAAAAATGCATGATTTCAACTTCTTAATGATTTGAATATTTCAACTTCTTAATGATTTGAAATAATGCTCTTGACTAACAGATCGTAACGTCCCTTGTATGAACTGCGGCCATGGCCCAGAGCACTCAATTTGTGACCCGGCAATCCCTGTATGATTCCCACTCATGGCAGGTCATTACTATCTATGAAAATTTGACAATAATGATGAGACTTCGCACGAGAAATTGCTTGTTTCTTGAACATACATTCTTGGGAAACAGTCCAGAATGACTGTTTAGGTGACTCGGCAACCACATATAACTGAAAAATTGTTGACAAAAACACCTAAGAAATATCTTAAAAAAGATATACAGCGTTGAGTTAAATGACATACTGCAAATGTTATATGTATATTTTTTCAATACATTTGGGAAAGTTGTCAACTAGTTTTAGACATAATAAAAAATGAATCTGCCACTCACAAATATATCAAAACAGACACCTTTCTTAGAGACATCCATCCACCATCTCTCCGTTTTCAATTAAGTGTCCAATCTGTGTATATTTAGGTCTTTGATTTGGTTGAGAAAATAGAAATAAGTAAAACCTATTAGTTAATCTTGCCTCATGCTAGTTACGCACCAGCTGAATGAACAAAATCCAAAATACACATTAATTTGAAAAAAACATATTCTCTGGTCTCAATACTAGTAGTTCAAAGGTCTTATGTCTGTTAATCTAGCAAAGTTAATGCCTTTCTATGGGATATTATCTCTGTTTTCTTTTCCAGAGGACCATTTTGAAATTTGATATAACTATCAAACATGTAATCCACAATAAACAAGAGATGTTTGTAAAACACATATGCCCCATGGCAGCCAAATAGTCAGAAATGGTGATGATCACAGTGACCTTGACCTTTGACCTACTGACTTCAAAATCAATAAGGGTCATCTACTGTTGATTACCAACCTCCATGTAAAGTTTAAAGATCCTACGGCAAAGCGTTCTTGAGTTATTTAACGGAAACCATTTGGTCTACCGACCGACCGACTGACCGACCGACCAACCTACATGTGCAAAGCAATATACCCCCTCATCAAAGATGGGGGGCATAATAAAGTTGTTATTATTATTATCCATGCCCACTATATTTAATTGAACTGGGAAAAATTCTGAAGTGCTTTGCTTATGCAATGGAACCCTGGTCTTGATAGCTCAGAAATGTGGTCTCAATCAAATTGTTCCAAGTCTCAATTGTCTTGTATTCACTGTAAAACATCGGCTTTTTTGGGTGGGGGGTTAAATGAACTATTGCAATGTGATACAGGCTGATGTGATCTGCATGAGAAACCCACTTTGTGCTATTTTTAGAATTTTATCTATGAGGAATTGACCTAATTTAGCTTCTGAAACTGGTATGCATGCATGAACAGGGTTTGCAAGCATTGTTACCGTGTTCAAAAACACATGCTGAGCACTTGGAGCAATGTAATATCAAAAGAACTGATTATATTTTATCAGAATTTGTTTGATAAATATATAACATACTGCCTGATAATCATATCAACTACATCAACTTGTATATAGTTCAGAACATAGCATTATAACATACCTTGAACTATGATGTAATGAGGTAATTTCCTTTTACACGTAATATATTATTGCTAATTAGTAACTCCACTAAACATAAATCCACCTTCAGGGTTCTTCTTCTATTCAGCGTGTCATACAAGTTTGTAACAAGGTAACAAACATCAAATACAAGCCAATGTAACAAAACAAAGCTTAAAACTTTCTTAAAAAAAAATAGATATAAGGCTCTGAACCTAGAACACACAAATTGACCACAATTGATAAATGACGTCAACACCTATTTAAGCTTCATTAAAGTTTCACTATAAACGATATTATTCAAGTCGTGAATATAGATGATAGAGCATTGGTTGACAGTAAAGTGACGTCAGTGAGAACACAACAGGAAGTCCAGACAGACAGCTAAACATTGTAACAACACTGTGTCACTGTGACTAAATTATAATAAATTATGCTTATTGTAATTAACATGCTAATTAAGGATGAGAATATTGATAAGCTTTTATATAACCTAGTCTATGAATACTTGTTGTAGTTGGATATGCATATAAACATCACAGCTAGAAGATGTTAATTTTAAATGATGTCAATATTTAGGCCAGTCGAGTTAATTTGTAGTATCAATCTTCATGGCCAATATAAATAATATTATATCATCACATATTTAATTCCAATCAATGTTTAAAACCAATATCAACATTGGAGTCACACTTTTAATATCAACATTGCCCATAGCCAATATAAACATTAGTCACATATTAAATATCAATGCTCATGGCCAATATAAACATAGGAGTCGCATCTTTAATATCAACATTCATAGCCAGTATAAACATTGGAGTCGCATCTTTAATATCAACATTCATAGCCAGTATAAACGTTGGAGTCGCATCTTTAATATCAATGCTCATGGCCAATTAAAATATTAGAGTCAAAAAATTTAAATTCCAGTCTGAGTCCGGACATTACAGTACTCCCTACAGCAGTCGCATACCATTGATTTTTGTTGTGTTATTTGAAACTTGCATAATGGTACTCTGAGAGCATGTTTTGGAAGCTGGTATATAAACTGTACTGTATTGTATTAAAATTTTAATGTGCAGTCAGCATTTAGACAGTTAACTTACCAATATATTGTGCTGTGAGTCAATAAGACTTGGCCATACTGGAACATTATCTCATAGGCTGATATTTTAAATTGAATATTTGAATGATAATTATTACACCTGATGAATCATACATTGTTATTACCCTCTTAATGTTATAATAATTCATGGAAAGTGACTCGAGACGCGTCTCACAACATGTTTCGTGTTACCACTCCACTTTGGGATTTGGGAAACTTGGCAGGTATGCTATAAGATTCACGAATATCCATTGCTAAATGCATCTCCTACTATTGCACAAGCAAGGTTTTTCTATGATTTGACTCTGTGACCTAGTTTTTTATCCAAGATGAACCATATTCAAACTTGACAAAGGTGAAGCTAAAAATAGTTAGTCTGAAGGAAATGGATGGAGAGGAATGAACTAGGATACCTACATGTGCTGCAGTAGCTGAGTAGCAAGAACATCACAGAACAGAGTTAAATAGAGTAGGGGCTCATTTGTAGCTTTTAATCTCTCTCCACAGAGAAAGAAAGAACTAAATCCATTAAGTCATGAAAACTGCACCCACATTCAAATAGTTTTGTGATCAAGTTTGTTGCAATAGACACTATTTGCAAAAACCACCTGCGACCAAATGACCTACAAACTGATAAATATCCAGTTAAAGGTATATTTAATATATACCAATAACCTAGCTGCCTGGAAGCGTATTATAATCTACACCAAAGTGCAATCAAAGTACTAAAGTACCATTACTGGGGGGGTCGCAACTCTTGATAATACAGAGTTAAAAGGATTTCAAAAAAATGTGAATATTGTGACGAGGCTTCTGAGAGGCAATAGCAGCTTACTCATTCAAATCACACTACAACGGAACCATCAGAATACTAAAGCTCATGAAGGCAATACACAAACTGTAGTCCTAAGTAATTTGTCACATTGTGTGTTTGATTCCGTGTTTCACCGACTGTTTTCCGTTTTTTACTCACAAAACTTCATGTGATTCTCATTAAATGACTTATAAAAAATCGATTGTACCAACAGACATCAAGACTTGTATCAGTCCTGGTATACAGTATTGCAGGTCAGACTCGCGTAATAAATAAAATGAAAACATTTGTTAAAACGTTTCCGCGCTAATAATTTTGATGGTAGAAAACAAAAAGAATATAAGAAATAGGATAGGGAATGAATGGGCGCAAGGAATTGAAAAAAACTTTCATCTAAAAACTATACAAAGTCATAATTCCACAACCCTACAGCTGAACACTAGAAATTATAAACCAACAGGATAGGGTACGATTAGCAAGAACTAATTAGATAGGGGTCGAAACAAAAATACGCAATATGGTGTCGACTTTTGGCGGGAAAATTGTATACGCAGCAGCGCTCGGTAATGGGTGGTCCTAACGACAGACGCAATTATTTAGCTGATGATGAGTGGTAATTTAATGGATCAAATGTCAATCAATACTATTGAGATGGGCGCAAGAAACAAAGTAACTAAAAACTTTACAGAGTCCTTATTCCATAACTCCAGCTGCATACGAACTCGATAGAGGGTGAGAATATGGCGAACAAATCAGATGGAGAAGAAACACAAATAACTGATTTGGTCTCAAATTTCGGCAGGGAAAATGTATGCAACAGCGTTGGGAAAAGGGTCGATTTAACGGTAGACCCAAAATATTTAGCTGCAGATCTGTGGTAAGTTAGTGGTTGAAACGTGGATCAATACTATCAACAAATGCAAAATATAATAATTACTGAAAAATAAGCATATGAATGCTCAGAAACCATGAATTGTTTAAAGTTCGTCTGCTCAACAGGTTACTTTTAACAGTGACATTTTAATCATCCTTAAAAAATCCCTAGTCATTTTATAGCGCTTTGGAATTTATTTGCACATTTACTCATCGAAAAGATTTTCAAAAAGTAAGCACAATACAAACAATTAAAAATAATTCAATTGTTATAAACACTTGTTCTTAACAAGGTGGGCCCTAGGTTGCTCACCTGTGCACATTGATCCAGTAGAACCATTTTTTTCATGTTTTTTTAAAAAGTTTTTTTTTATCGGTTGTCATGGCAACCAGAGTTCTGCATGGATTATAATTCTTTTATAATCCCCTTGAATTCAGGGGAGGCAACACTGTGTGACCTATTTTCAGTCGGTAAGAGTGACTTCCCTGAAAATCAGGGGAGACAACTCTGTACCGGGCAAGAGTAACTTCCCTTGAATTCAGGGGAGTCGACTCTGTCTGACATATTTTAAGTTTGAAAGAGTGACATCCCCTGACAATCAGGGGGGAGAACTCTGCACAGGGCAAGAGTTACTTCCCTTGACTTCAGGGGAGGCAACTCCGTTCGACTTATTTTAAGTCGGTAAGAGTGACTTCCCCTGAAAATCAGGGGAGAGAACTCTGCACAGGGCAATAGTTACCTCCCTTGAATTCAGGGGTGTCAACTCTGTCCAACCTATTTAAAGTCGGTAGGAGTGACTTCCCCTGAAAATCAGGGGAGAGAACTCTGCAAAGGGCAAGAGATACTTCCCTTGATTTCGGGGAGAAAACTCTGTCCAACCTATTTTAAGTCGGTGAGAGTGACTTCTCCTGAAAATCAGGGGAGAGAACTCTGCACAGGGCAAGAGTTACTTCCCTTGAATTCAGGGGAGTCAACTCTGCACCGGGCAAGAGTTACTTCCCTTGAAAATCAGGGGAGAGAACTCTGCATAGGGCAAGAGTGACTTCCCTTGAATTCAGGGGAGTCAACTCTGTCCAACCTATTTTAAGGCAGTGAGAGTGACTTCCCTTGAAAATCCGGGAAAGAACTCTGCACAAGGCAAGAGTTACTTCCCCTGAAAATCAGGGGAGAGAACTCTGCACAGGGCAAGAGTAATTCCCTTGAATTCAGGGGAGTCAACTCTGTCCGACCTTTTTTACGTCGGTAAGAGTGACTTCCCCTGAAAATCAGGGGAGAGAACTCTGCCCATGGCAAGAGTTACTTCCCTTGAATTCAGGGGAGGCAACTCTGTCAGACCTATCTTAAGTCGGTGAGAGTGACTTCCCTTGAAAATCAGGGGAGAGAACTCTGCACAGGGCAAGAGTTACTTCCCTTGATTTCGGGAAGACAACTCTGTCCAACCTATTTTAAGTCGGTAAGAGTGACTTCCCCTGAAAATCAGGGGAGAGAACTCTGCACAGGGAAAGAGTAACTTCCCTTGAATTCAGGGGAGTCAACTCTGCCGACCTATTTTAAGTCGGTAAGAGTGACTTCCCCTGAAAATCAGGGGAGAGAACTCTGCACAGGGCAAGAGTTACTTCCCTTGATTTCGGGAAGACAACTCTGTCCTACCTATTTTAAGTCGGTAAGAGTGACTTCCCCTGAAAATCAGGGGAGCGAACTCTGCACAGGGCAAGAGTTACTTCCCTTGAATTCAGGGGAGTCAACTCTGTCCGACCTGTTTCAAGTCTGTAAGAGTGACTTCCCCTGAAAATCAGGGGAGAAAACTCTGCACAGGGCAAGAGTTACCTCCCTTGAATTCAGGAGGTCAACTCTGTCCAACCTATTTTAAGTCGGTAGGAGTGACTTCCCCTGAAAATCAGGGGAGAGAACTCTGCACAGGGCAAGAGTTACTTCCCTTGAAAATCAGGGGAGAGAACTCTGCACAGGGCAAGAGTTACTTCCTTTGAAAATCAGGGGAGAGAACTCTCATAGGGCAAGAGTTACTTCCCTTGAATTCAGGGGAGTCAACTCTGTCCAACCTATTTTAAGTCGATGAGAGTGACTTCCCCTAAAAAATCAGGGGAGAGAACTCTGCAGAAGGCAAGAGTTACTTCCCTTGAATTCGGGGGAGGCAACTCTGTTCGACCTATCTTAAGTCGGTGAGAGTGACTTCCCTTGAAAATCAGGGGAGAGAACTCTGCACATGGCAAGAGTTACTTCCCTTGAATTCAGGGGAGGCAACTCTGTCCAACCTATCTTAAGTCGGTGAGAGTGACTTCCCTTGAAAATCAGGGGAGAGAACTCTGCACATGGCAAGAGTTACTTCCCTTGAATTCAGGGGAGGCAACTCTGTCCAACCTATCTTAAGTCGGTGAGAGTGACTTCCCTTGAAAATCAGGGGAGAGAACTCTGCACATGGCAAGAGTTACTTCCCTTGAATTCAGGGGAGGCAACTCTGTCCAACCTATCTTAAGTCGGTGAGAGTGACTTCCCTTGAAAATCAGGGGAGAGAACTCTGCACAGGGCAAGAGTTACTTCCCTTGAATTCGGGGGAGGCAACTCTGTCCGACCTATCTTAATTCGGTGAGAGTGACTTCCCTTGAAAATCAGGGGAGAGAACTCTGCACATGGCAAGAGTTACTTCCCTTGAATTCAGGGGAGGCAACTCTGTCAGACCTATCTTAAGTCGGTGAGAGTGACTTCCCTTGAAAATCAGGGGAGAGAACTCTGCACAGGGCAAGAGTTACTTCCCTTGATTTCGGGAAGACAACTCTGTCCAACCTATTTTAAGTCGGTAAGAGTGACTTCCCCTGAAAATCAGGGGAGAGAACTCTGCACAGGGAAAGAGTTACTTCCCTTGAATTCAGGGGAGTCAACTCTGTCCGACCTATTTTAAGTCGGTAAGAGTGACTTCCCCTGAAAATCAGGGGAGAGAACTCTGCACAGGGCAAGAGTTACTTCCCTTGATTTCGGGAAGACAACTCTGTCCGACCTATTTTAAGTCGGTAAGAGTGACTTCCCCTGAAAATCAGGGGAGCGAACTCTGCACAGGGCAAGAGTTACTTCCCTTCAATTCAGGGGAGTCAACTCTGTCCGATCTATTTCAAGTCTGTAAGAGTGACTTCCCCTGAAAATCAGGGGAGAAAACTCTGCACAGGGCAAGAGTTACCTCCCTTGAATTCAGGGGTGTCAACTCTGTCCAACCTATTTTAAGTCGGTAGGAGTGACTTCCCCTGAAAATCAGGGGAGAGAACTCTGCACAAGGCAAGAGTTACTTCCCTTGAAAATCAGGGGAGAGAACTCTCACAGGGCAAGAGTTACTTCCCTTGAATTCAGGGGAGTCAACTCTGTCCAACCTATTTTAATTCGGTGAGAGTGACTTCCCTTGAAAATCAGGGGAGAGAACTCTGCACATGGCAAGAGTTACTTCCCTTGAATTCAGGGGAGGCAACTCTGTCCAACCTATCTTAAGTCGGTGAGAGTGACTTCCCTTGAAAATCAGGGGAGAGAACTCTGCACAGGGCAAGAGTTACTTCCCTTGAATTCAGGGGAATCAACTCTGTCCAACCTATTTTGAGTCGGTGAGAGTGACTTCCCTTGAAAATCAGGGGAGAGAACTCTGCACAGGGCAAGAGTTACTTCCCTTGATTTCGGGAAGACAACTCTGTCTGACCTATTTTAAGTCAGTGAGAGTGACTTCCCCTGAAAATCAGGGGAGAGAACTCTGCACAGGGCAAGAGTTACTTCCCTTGAATTCGGGGGAGGCAACTCTGTCCGACCTATCTTAATTCGGTGAGAGTGACTTCCCCTGAAAATCAGGGGAGATAACTCAGCACTGGGCAAGAGTTACTTCCCTTGAATTCAGGGGAGTCAACTCTGTCCGACCTATTTTAAGTCGGTAAGAGTGACATCCCCTGAAAATCAGGGGAGAGAACTACCCTTGAATCAAGGAAGAGAACTCTGCAGTTTATGAATTACTTCCCTTGAAATCATGGGAGGCAATTCTGTTTGACTTTTTCAAGTCGGTCAGAGTGAATTACCCTGAAAATCAGGAGAAATAACTCTGAAAAACATGGGTTTAAACTCCCAATAGGAAGAGTAACTTCCCTTTTATTGAATGCAATGGTAGACTATTATTATACCACTGCTTAGTTACTAGAAACACACTTTCTCGCATGCATATTAAGGTACCTGACAACGTTTTTTCTTGTTGAATAAATCAAACCAAGCATGTAATGCAACTATGATTTCCTGGTAAGCTGGAGTATGTATTATTTATCCTCCTTTTGAATGTTTCTTGTATAATGGCCAAAATATGAGATACATATTAGTAAATTCATTTTATTTAGGTGCATAATTTTACAATTTCTTAATCTAGTTTTGTGCCCCGGGCAAACATTACATAGTGACTATGCAAACTATATACCTAGTATTACACCTATACATACATGTAAATATCACCTTTCATTCATGATTTGTTAGTACAGTTTTCTGGGCTTGTATTTATAATGCATCTTAGGAAAACTTACATATTTTGACGTGCGATAAGCATATTCACTGCAAATTGAAGAATGACCTATGTTTCCTCATAGTGATTATAGTAGCTCTCTATACAATACATCAACACTACATGTAAATAATTCATTATCTAGGTTATATTATTTAGCTGATACACTTAAGGAAATTTTTCGTTTTTAAGAAAATTCTAAAGTTATCTACTAAGACGTTTTATAAATACCAGCGTAACGGTCAATTTTATCCCCCGCCCAGTTTATCCCCCGGGGGATAAACCGGGCCGGCCAAGTTTATCCCCCGGGGGATAAAACGGGCCGGCCAATTTTATCCCCCCCTAGGCCTCTTCTTCCCCCACCCTAGGCCTTTTCTTCCCCCACCTAAAAAATAAGTTTTTTTGTAATGTGCTGAAAATAATTTTTGTGAATAAATAAATGTTGGTGAGAAACATGAAATAATGGTAAATATGGCCTGTGAATTTGTTTTTGAAGTGATATAAAGTGAAAAAAATAAAATAAATTGATTTAATCAATAAATTAGGTTCATTATTGCAATAATTTGGTCTTTTTAATCCCCGTCTGAGTATAATTAATATGGAGATGGGGAGATATAGACTGGTCTATTTTATCCCCCATCCGAGTATGAATCGTACACAGATAGGGGAAGAAGTAGACTGGTCTATTTTATCCCCCATCTGAGTACAGTGGTACCTCTCTTGAGCGACTTTTGTGGGAGACAGAAATAGTGTTTGTTGTAGAGAGGGAGCCGTTGTGGAGAGGGATTGTACTTCTAACAGACTGTTGCATAAATAGCATGATTTAACCTCCAAAATATGTACATTATGTACACAAGCAGCGTGTCATAATTAGTAAAGATGAATACAGTGTATTGAGGTTGCTAACTCCTGACCAGATTATGATCTTATTAATTCTATAAAAGTAAATTATTTCACCGATTTTGCCATGATTATAAGTACTGACTACATGTACATACAAAATAACAGAATGTTCGTGTACACCAATTTACATACATGACGGTCCGGATCGGACGGGCTTTAGACGGTACCGTATGCCAGACGCCATTTGTATTAAAATACACGAACGCTTTCCTTTTTCTTGTTAGAAAAGATGCATTAATTGTCACCTTATTTTAATCAGAAGTTACAAGTTTTCTCACCTTACCCTGATCAAAGTTATTATACAGACCACCAATGAATGAAAACAATCTAATCGTCGTAATTATTCAATTAGACCAAACCACGATTTGTTAATCGTGCCAAAATGCAAGTGTGAAAAGCTTCTCAATGATGATTTGTATACCATATTAACACATTTTGGCAGACAGTGTCAAAACCAATGAAAACAATCAACAACTGACTTAACCTACGCCGTTCCGGAGAGGTAATTCTTAGTGTTGGTACGACTTTTGAGTGACGTTTGTCGTTGAAGGGAGGTGTCGTTTCTCGGAGGGAAATTAACGTTGAAATTGCACGGGAGGAATTTTGAATGTCGTTTAAAGGAGGGAGTCGTTTGAGAGAGGTTACGTTACGAGAGGGAACACTGTATAATTATTATGGGGATGGTGGAAGAAGAGGCCTAGTCTATCTTCAGGTGGGGGATAAAGTAGACTAGGCCTATTCTTCTCCAATTCTCGGTATTTAGAATAGTTAGGTGAGGGATGAAGTAGACTAGGCCACTTCTTCCCACATCTCTGTATTAAGAATAGTTGGGTGTGGGATAAAGTAGACTTGGCCTCTTCTCCCCCCCCACTCTGTATTAGTTATAGTCAGGTGGGGGATATAATAGACTAAACCTCTTCTTCCCCAACCTCTGTATTAATTATAGTCAAGGGGGGATAAAGTAGTCTAGGCCTCTTCTTCCCCCACCTCTGTATTAAGAATAGTTAGGTGGGGGATAAAATAGTTAGACCAGGCCTCTTCTTCCCCCCACCTCTGTATTAATTATAGTCAAGGGGGGATAAAGTAGATTAGGCCTCTTCTTCCCCCACCTCTGTATTAAGAATATTAGACCAGGCCTCTTCTTCCCCACCTCTGTATTAATTATAGTCAAGGGGGATAAAGTAGACTAGGCCTCTTTTTCCCCCACCTCTGTATTAATTATAGTCAAGGGGGATAAAGTAGACTAGGCCTCTTCTTCCCCCACCTCTGTATTAATTATAGTCAAGGGGGGAAAAAGTAGACTAGGCCTCTTCTTCCCCACCTCTGTATTAATTATAGTCAAGGGGGGATAAAGTAGACTAGGCCTCTTCTTCCCCTACCTCAGTATTAATTATAGTCAAGGGGGGGATAAAGTAGACTAGGCCTCTTCTTCCCCCACCTCTGTATTAAGAATAGTTAGACCAGGCCTCTTCTTCCCCCCACCTCTGTATTAATTATAGTCAATGGGGGGGATAAAGTAGACTAGGCCTCTTCTTCCCCCACCTCTGTATTAAGAATAGTTAGGTGGGGGATAAAGTAGACTAGGCCTCTTCTTCCCCACCTCTGTATTTATTATAGTCGAGTGGGGGATAAAATAGACATGGCCTCTTCTTCCCCATCTGCATAACAAAAAAAATCATAATTTTTAGGTGGGGGAAGAATAGGCCTGGGGTGGGGGAAAAAGAGGCCTGGCAGGGGATAAAACTGACCAGGCCTGACGGGGCCTGTTACACCAGCTCTGTATTCTACTAAGACTCAAATGAATTTGATATTAACAATTGTAACACTTGATTTCAATTACATAAAACTTCTGCAATAGAATAACGTTTATTATTAATCCTCCGCCACGAAGTGGTAGGGGATTATAGGAATGGTCTCCATCCGTGTGTGCGTCCACCCCTCCGCCCGTAACAAAATCGTGTCCGCTCTCTAACTTTTTAATGCCTTGGCTCAATTGCATGAAACTCATACCAAATATGTAACTAATAAAGACAACCTGCAAAACCCACATTCCAACCATGCCGGTTCATGGTCAAGGTCACAATTCAAGGTCAAAGGTTTGAATCTTACATTTCGTGTCCGTGCCATAACTTTTTAATGCCTGGGATGAATTGCATGAAACTCATACCAAATGTGTAACTAATAAAGACGACGTGCAGAACTCACATTTCAACCATGCCAGTTCGAGGTCAAGGTCACAATTCAAGGTCAAAGGTTTGAATCTTACATTCGGGTCCGTTCCATTACTTTTTAATGCCTGGGTCGAATAGCATGAAACTCATACCAAATGTGTAACTAATAAAGACGACGTGCAGAACCCATATCCCAACCATGCCGGTTCATGGTCAAGGTCACAATTCAAGTTCAAAGGTTTGAATCTTACATTTCGTGTCCGTTCCATAACTTTTTAATGCCTGGGATGAATTGCATGAAACTCATACCAAATGTGTAACTAATAAAAACGACATGCAGAACTCACATTCCAACCATGCCAGTTCGAGGTCAAGGTCACAATTCAAGGTCAAAGGTTTGAATCTTACATTCGGGTTCGTTCCATTACTTTTTAATGCTGGGCCGAATAGCATGGAACTCATACCAAATGTGTAACGAATAAAGACGACGTGCAGAACCCATATCCCAACCATGCAAGTTCAAGGTCACATTTTAAGGTCAAAAGTTTGAATCTTGCATTCCGCGTCCACTCCATAACCTTTTAATGCCTGGGCTGATTTTGCATGAAACTGATATCAAATATGTAACTAATGATTACAACATGCACGATAGTTCCCTAATACGCATCGTAGAGCCGTCGCACGTCCATCGTGCAACAATTGTGACCGCACTTCGAAATTACCCTTTCCAGAAGCAAGTCGGTACATTTCGACGTAGATTTGCAAGCGTCGTGCGACGAAGAAATTCCTACGACTATTGTGAAAGGGGTTTAAAGTTCACCACTGACATAACAATCACAATTAATATAACGGATGAACATAAAATAATAGTAAAATAATCATGATGATATTAAACTCATTTTACATGTTTATATAATTAGATTAGGAACACTACACACTATTTTGTCTTATTCTTCTACAGACAAAACTATGTTCTATACATTTCAATGCATATTAGGCAAACATATGAAATACATTATGTATCTATACTGTTAAGGTGGTATGTGCGCCATTTATTCAACGATCAAATTTTCTCCAAAACACTTCATCAGCTCTAACGACATTAGAGTTAAAAAAATGATGTATCACTTGGCTCGTTTTTGAGATACACAGTTCCATTGTATTTTGTTCATTTCATTTATTTCTTGCCAAAATGACACCAACATATTCATTTTAAGATTACATAGTTATTATTACAGGGTGACAATTAATATATGTCAGGATAACAAAATTTAAAACTTTGTCCATGTTTGTCCTGGAGAGCTGCTTTTGGTCTTATTTAAAAGGTAAAGAATTGAAAATTTGTCCTATATTAGTGAATGCATCCATGTGATGTCATGGTTACATTCATGGTGTCATTAGTGAGGTCATAAATTCCATAGAATTTGAAAATTGCTGACGCGTCAAAAATTATCAAGGTCTCATATTTAGTTTGGAAGTTTCGACATATTAGTGGTCACCCTGTATATTATTATTATTATATTAAACCTAGGGTGACTTTTAAACAATACATATATTGTGTATTCAATGGTCATTCCTAATGACATTAATTAATTAATTACACAAAATACATTAGAAAATCTCATTTTTGCAAATGGATGGGGTAACTATTTATCATGTACAAATACTGATATGGTCTCAACTTTCGGCAGGAAAATTGTATACGCAGCTCAGCGCTTGGAAGAGTTGTCCTAACGACAGACGCAACCTTTCTTTCGATTATTACAATTAACATGGGCGCATGAAAATGAATAATCAAAGCGCTGCAACCGCTGAAGGCCTGAGGCTAATTTATTCCCTTGGGAAGCAGTTTACTGACTCAACTGATGTAAATGTAAACGGATCAAAAATGTTATAGATATCCAATAAGAAATGACAAAGTTACAGAACGGACACGATTTCACAATTTTCGAACACACACTAACACACACACACTTACGGACAGAGTCCTTATTCCATAACTCTTCCTATATACAAACTGGATAGAGTATGAATAGAGTGACAAATATGACGGGGATGAAACACAAATTACCGATTATGGTCTCAACTTTTCTACAAAAATGTATACAACAGCGCTGGGTTGTTCTAACGGTAGACACAAAATATTTCGCTGAAGATCTCTGGTAAGTTAATGGATGAAAAGTGGATCAATACTATCAACAAATACAAAATATTGTAAGTAGTGAAAAATAAGCACACGTTAGATTAGGAGTTTCTAGCTAAACGGTAATATGAATGTTAAAACTTTGTGCAAAGTTTGTCTGCTCAACAGGTTACTTTTAACAGTGACATTTTTACATTTACTCATCAAAAAAAAACTTTCAAAAAGTTCACACTATACACACACAAATAAAAAAAGAATTAAATTGTTATAAACAAATTTTCTTTGAAATGGTTGAACATAACGATATTGATTGAGATTTACTGGCACTTGTTTCTTGCTCGGATGAATTGGTTTAGGAGAAATTGCAAGGTTAAAAATGTTGTGATTTCAGAGTTGGTATGTAAAACGAATACTGGGGGTTCCCCCCAGTAAACACCATATTGCTGTTAGTGAAATATATGTCTATATTATGTCTGAGGAATGAATCCAGTGTGATATATCAGTAAATCAGTGCATGAATAATTGATGTATTTTTATGACTATATGAATATAGTATGAATATATATTATTGTAAATAGTGTAACCTCACGGTTAACCCTGTCACAGTTCAAAAGATGCAAAAATATAGTATGGACAATGTTGTATTATATTCAAGGGTTTGAGGATTCTCTTATACAGTTAACTCTCAGCTTCATTAGGCCATCATTAAAGCTCTGAATGCAGTTACCAGTTTGTTTGCAATCAGCTGAGACCATCAAAAGTGTGTGGTCAGTCTATTCTTCTCTGCCAGATAGGCCAATGACTTCCAACCTCCTTCAGATTTCCCACCCAACTAACTATACAGATGGTTTTGTGAGTATTGGACTGTTACACTACCAGACACAAAGAGTTTATTAAAGAGCTAAGGTATCGCACCTGGATTCCTTATATCACAGAACATTTTCAGGTCATTGGCCAATTAGGCGGAGAACCCCCCCCCTGACATCTCAGTCATACACAAACAATAGACCGCATAGAGGTAACTAACAAGATAGTTATATCCACAGACCTAAGAAATTATATCACAAAATACAGAGTTTTGAAATTCCCCATCATCATACCATTACTATATACATGTATATAAGAGAATATATATTAATGACGGGAATATATAGTAATGGCGGAATGATGGGGAATTTCAAAACTCTGTATCTTGTGATATAATTTCTTAGGCCTGTGTTATATCATATAGCAACATATGTAAATCACTGTCAAAATTATTCAGGATGCGGCCGACACCTTATACATAGCCATCAAATGCAATCTGGCAGGTCCATAAGCATTGTATACCAGCTGTGAACCGATTTCTTGCATTTAATAGTATAAGGTATTTAAAAAAACAAAGCGTCACACAAAAAATAGGAATTGAATATTTTATATAGATTAGTACCACCAGCTAGCTATTGGTGAATGGTAGGTTTTCATTGTTAATTTATCCAATAGATTGCCGGTGGGCATTTTGCATATGATTATGGTGATCTCTCCTATAGAAGTAATCCAGAATTTGCAATATTTCTGCTTGCCTTCTAATTTACATGCAACAAAAAATATTTACCATGATCAGTTGCTTATGCTTATGCTTTTGTGATTTAAATAAGCATCTTCCTATTTCGATTTCTCTTATATGAATATTGTAATGGTTGTTGCGTGCATAAAGGGAGGTAATGGGTTAATTATGCACAAAGTAAACCTTGTAGGTTGTCATTAGAGTAGAATGGCATATATAAGGCCAACAAACAACACATCACCCGTAGTAGTGAGCTAGCTTTTCTCTGACAGGAGCTGTTGGTGTCTGTCCGTCCGGCACGTTACAAATGGTGGCAGTGGTGGGATGAAGTCAACTGCCAGATTGGAATAAAAATTGGTGATGAATTTCATTATTTATTCAATTGTACTCATTTTTCTGCTGCTAGAAAACATTTGCTCCCAATGATTAAATACATAACAAGAATATCCATACTTATTATAATATTATGAATGATACAGAACCACTAAGGTTAAATAATCTGACAAAATTTATAAAATATGTCAACAATTATTTCAAGCCACCTGGCTAATACCTCTATACATTGTTATATTCACTGAACCATCTGCATATACAATGCAACCCAACTCTTATACTGTAACATTGATTCCATCTTATTGTTACCTTTTCTAACCACGTTGATTCCACTCTATTGTTACCTATTTTTCAACCACACAGCCTTGTCATATGTTTATATGTACTTTGTAATCATTTTTGCACCTCATATCACATGTACTATGTGCTGAGAGTATCAAATAAACTGTAAACTGAGTTGCCTTACCCACGTGTTTCCAAGGCCAAATCTCGGGACGAGATTTCTCGGAGGGGGAAGTAATGTAACAGTTGTTGGGTGCATAAAGGGAGGTACTTGGATAATTATGCACAAAGTAAACCTTGTAGGTTGTCATTAGAATAGAATGGCATTTATAAGGCCAACAAATCACCCTCAGTGGTGAGCTAGCTTTTCTCTGACGGGATTTGTTGGTGTCTGTCGGTCCGGCACGTTACAATATTTATTGTACAAATGTGTGGATAACCGTAAAAGGAGCGTCATGGTAAGTACTTCGACCAGAAATATTGAACGTTTATAATTCAAGGACGATTAAGTTACTTCAAGTTCACTATTATTGGATCACATAAACAGCCTGACTTAAAAGTACACAATCTACCTTAACAGTAAGATCTGTTAGTACGACCCGTTTAAACACGCCTTCTCTTTCTATTTTCTCTATTTTCAGTGCGTAACCTGTCAGCCAAGCGCAACATGCTTTAAAAAGTACAGTGTGCTAAATACAAAAAAACATTTTGGTGTCAACACAGTCACTGTTTATGGCTTGATTCTGACAGAATGTAAATATATTCTTAATATAGAATTTAATCTAGAAACCAGAGAACTTTTAAACTGTTAATTTATATAAATGCTTTGTAACTTTCAAAATTATGAAAGCGAGATGCGGATTGGCTCACAGGCTAGTGTTTAGAGTATAATGTTTTGCCAGACTGTAAAATAGCACCGAGAGCCTGTGGATTGGCTTGCCAATAAGTTCTACAGAAGACCATTTATGTACAGTGTATTGTCAGATCTTAGTTGTGCAGAGAAGTGAGTTATAGATGAAATTTATCAGATTGGTCACATGAATTTAATCCTGAACATTATACACAACTTACACATTCCAATACCTAGCTATCACATAATTTGATTTCAACCATTCCAAGTTTTTCTCTTATATTGTAATACGTAAGAATTTTGTGGTTTAAACAATTACGCCAATTTTATTGGCATGTCACTCGACTGCCTTAAGGAGGTACGAGCTGCCTTGTGCGCATGCGCGAAATTTCAAAATCGTATTAGATAAGAACAAACATGAATTTTAGTTTCAATGATTGCATATGAATGTTGATTAATGGAAGTAAACAAAATATTATCGCAAAAATTAGATATTTTTAACTTTTTATTTTTTGCCTGTATGAAAAAGTGGGTGGGGAACGGCAAAATTGTCAATAATATGGGTTCACAAAAAGTCCCTACAATTGTTCAAATGCATATGCTTATATATAATATGTAGTGCATGGTTTAGTTATAAGAGGTAGCCACACTTTGAAATATTTTTAAGAAAAAATTATTTCATTACAATATGCAAATTAGGTTAATTTTATGCTAATTTATTCATAATTAGTGCTTTTTTATGCACAGCTTCC
Source organism: Spisula solida (assembly GCA_947247005.1). Taxonomy (NCBI): domain Eukaryota; kingdom Metazoa; phylum Mollusca; class Bivalvia; order Venerida; family Mactridae; genus Spisula; species Spisula solida. The sequence goes on along the minus strand of OX365948.1, from coordinate 6,053,805 downwards.
AAAAAAGGCTGGTGACCCCTATTTTTTATTTGACTAAACTGGTGTTCTATTTGATACTAAACTTAGGGCCAATTCTAAATCATTTTCGATCGTTAGGTATTTTTTGACGTTCATTTGAAATCGTTTGAAAATCACACTTTTTTGCAAGTGGGTGGGGTAACTATTTATCATGTTCAAATACTGAATTTGTTCACCAGGCAGCTGGAATTGTGACTAATGTCAATAGGAATGACCATTGAACACACAAAATATCATGCATTGCTTAGAAGTGGTTTCATACAGTAATAATCTTAAAAAGAACATAATGGTGCCATAAATGCAGGAAATAGATAAAATGACCAAAATACAATGGTAGGTCATTAGAAAGCCATGTATGTCGAAAACGAGCCTGGTGACATATCATTTTTATGATTTCAATGTTGTTCTAGAAGACTGTTCTGTCATTTTAAGATGTTTCAAGGAAAATTCGATCGTTAGATAAAAGGTGCGCGTACCTCCTTAAGTGGTTACAATTTATATCCTAGCATTGAAACAAACATAATTATCTGTGGGAAGCATTTATTAAAAGAGACATGGGACAGGTCCTGTCCTAGATTTTATGGAGAAAATTTTGAGGATAGCACATACTGCCATGGAAGTTATAGGAAATTGTGTATATGGTGTAAATGTAGGCAGACAATGTTGGTATGCCCCTGAGGGTTATACTGTGTGTGGGTGAGATAATTATAGTAAACCATGGGGACACAAAAGTCAACATCAGACAACTGACAGCATCATTCAGACAGAAAATTACAAAAGTGAATGAACACTTCTTCCAAAACAGACGGAACATTGAGAGAGAGAGAGTGAAAACTCAATTCGCATTACCGGTAACATACAAACTCTGCAATGAGACATTCCAGATCTTGCAAACCTTTTTCTACTTGCCAGGAATTGCTGCACAAAATTTGGAGGAAACAGACAGACTTTAATGAATAATATTTCTTTAATTTGCAGATAGTCTCAGTGATCTTGACTTCCAACCCAGACAATTTATCCATAAATATACCATGTCAGACTTGTGCTGCCCAACACACAGATAGTTTGTTATAGACATAGAACAATTTGAAGGTAGTTTATGATGAAATCCGAGATGGCATCCTGATCTATTGGGAGTGAATTATGTGAATCAGGATATGGAAGATTGATGGTAAATTTACAATTAAATGTGTTTGTGCTACCAGTATGCCACACCGAACATCCATGTAAGTTTGCAGAAGGGCACATGGACAAATGTACTTTTAAAAATAGGGGTCTTCCCTATGGAAAATTTATCTGGAATTTCAGTGGAATTTTGGCCTTTGTTTTAGTTCGACTTTTCGAAGAAAAAAAGTTGGGCTAATGTCGTGACGGGATCATCACATTCCACAAGTGTATTGACTTTCAAGTTGAAAGCTTTGATTGTGACTGAGATAATTTAGTTTATGTGTAAAATTTGCCACTATTTCTAGGTACTAAGTCCAAACAAGGGAAGATAACTCCATAAATATAGGTCACAGTGTTACCAGCCTAGACTCCCCTTGTGATGGTGAATTATAACTATGTTGAGTTTCAAGTCGATACCTTTGATAGCCTTTAAGAAAATGACTCTGACAATAAGATTAACCAACACACACAATCCCGTCACGACAATAGCTCGACTTTTTTTCTTTGAAAAGTCAAACTAAAAACCAAGGCCAAAATATTAATATATTCATCTTATCATAAAAATGGAGATATTGATGAAATTAATTTGACATAATTCAAAATTAATAAGTTCAACATTACACTAAGTAAGCAACAGCATAAGTACTATAAATTTAAAACTAACTGAAGAATTGTCAGTGGCTTGAACATAAGCAGAAATTGTTGAGTTCTTGCCTTTCGGTGATTTTCAGTGGAAATTCCAGTGGAAATCCGCAGGCAATTTGCATTTGAGTTATGATGTAAAATAATGTATTAGATGCATTACACCCAAATTTGAAGTTTTTATGAACATAATATACCGCAACAGGACTTTAGTATTTTCACTTTAATACGCTAGTTCAATCAAGTCAGAATACTAAATATTTAAGATATGATTTGTTTATTATCATAATGGACTGTTCCATCGCATTTAATGACATTGTTGGACAAACATAAATTGGCCGCACTAAATTTAGCCCTTAAGTTAACAAGTCATTAAGGGTTGCAAGCAATACAGAAGTCCCCTACCGGTTTGAAGCTATTTTCAATGTTTCTGTTGCCAAAGCAACCACAATTTATTGTGATGTAGTTAATACGCATTTTTAGTTTACTTCGGGTGCAAAAGGTAAACAACAATGTTTATGTTCTGGTACTATTTATAGCCCGGCCAATTTACCTTTGTCTGATAGGATGCCTCAAATAGATATTTTTATAGTAGGAGTAAAACCAATGTATTTTGTGGATTGCATGTTTAAACTGTAACTCAAATATCCATAAATGCAGTCCTAAATAAGGCGCAATACAGTTTTGCATAATTTAGTCCCCACTACCATCATTAAATACAATAAGTTAAGTAACTGAATCTGCTGTTTTGGAACTAAATTAACAATGATTGTTTAATAGTAAAAATTGAAATGTTTATACCATGACGTCATTGACATCGGCACATGCATGATAGAAATTGGGAAAATAGCCTATGTGTGATGTAAACAATTTCATCCAGTGTATGTTCAACACAATGCACTGATAGACCTGTATAATAATTGTCATTAAAAAACTGCAATATGACAGAACAGTATGGAGTCACAATGTAAACGTTTACATCTACTGTACATTGCTACATCAGCAATACTGTCATAGAATGCCAAGGTGTTCCTGAAATATAAATACAAAAACCTTCACATTGAACAACTGATAACAAAACTCAACGGTTTTTGCTAATTTAAATGTGATAGGTTGCTTCAGCATATAACATCTTTAAAATGTCACTGATGTTTAACGCTTTCAAACATGGCTGTTTTTACAATTATAAACAAACAACATAGAAGCTACGCCATTTTGGCAGAAAATTTAGGTGGCTACATTTATACATGTAAACTGAAACAATGCACCAAGGTTTCATTCGAAATATCCTTTATCATGTCAAATAAGCAAACATAAGTTACCAATTTTGCTTCAGTTTACCCAAACTATAAATGAAAACTGATAAAAACTATCATGACATAAAATGCTTAACCCAGGGACTCCTGAATTTTGAATTTAAAAAGGGACTAGAAAGGGAACAGATGCTGAAATTGAGAACATGACTAAAAATTGTCACAAATTAGAATTTTCAGAATTTCATATTATAAAATATGTATAAAATTAATGTAAAATAATTAATTTGTATTTCCATGAGCAGAACTGGCAAAATTGGTTAAACAATACATTCAACTTCCCCCAAAATACATTGATGCTCTACAATCCATTGCTGTATATTAAACACCAATACCATCAAACAAATAGATAACAGAACACAACAGAGAATCCAGGAACGGAAACAAGCAGACTAAAATTGATTATTTCTATATTTCTAGGATATACAATGTCCTAAGTCAAGCGTGAATTCTGTAAGAATCAAGACAATAATATACCTAAATAAAACAAGAGGGCACAAAGTGCTCCAGGTCTCTATACTGTCGTAATAGTTCATGAAGGCCCCCATGGTGACCTAAGAAATCTTTAACAACTTCAAAAATCAAGTAAAGGGAGCCTCAGTGCATGTAAAAGGTTATCATATAGTCCTGGAGTCTCAGTGCATGTACAAGGTTATCATATTGTCCTGGAGCCTCAGTGCATGTACAAGGTTATCATATAGTCCTGGAGTCTCAGTGCATGTACAAGGTTATCATATTGTCCTGGAGCCTCGGTGCATGTACAAGGTTATCATATTGTCCTGGAGTCTCTGTGCATGTACAAGGTTATCATATAGTCCTGGAGTCTCAGTGCATGTACAAGGTTGTCATCCTTGAGTCTCGGTGCATGTACAAGGTTATCATATTGTTCTGGAGTCTCGGTGCATGTACAAGGTTATCATATAGTCCTGGAGTCTCAGTGCATGTACAAGGTTATCATATTGTCCTGGAGTCTCTGTGCATGTACATGGTTATCATATAGTCCTGGAGTCTCTGTGCATGTACATGGTTATCATATAGTCCTGGAGTCTCTGTGCATGTACAAGGTTATCATATAGTCCTGGAGTCTCAGTGCATGTACAAGGTTGTCATCCTTGAGTCTCGGTGCATGTACAAGGTTATCATATTGTTCTGGAGTCTAAGTGCATGTACATGGTTATCATATAGTCCTGGAGTCTCAGTGCATGTACAAGGTTATCATATTGTCCTGGAGTCTCGGTGCATGTACAAGGTTATCATATAGTCCTTGAGTCTCAGTGCATGTACAAGGTTATCATATTGTCCTGGAGTCTCGGTGCATGTACAAGGTTATCATATAGTCCTGGAGTCTCAGTGCATGTACAAGGTTGTCATATAGTCCTGGAGTCTCAGGGCATGTACAAGGTTGTCATATAGTCCTGGAGTCTCGGTGCATGTACAAGGTTATCATATAGTCCTGGAGTCTCAGTGCATGTACAAGGTTGTCATATAGTCCTGGAGTCTCAGTGCATGTACAAGGTTATCATATAGTCCTGGAGCCTCGGTGCATGTACAAGGTTATCATATTGTTCTGGAGTCTCAGTGCATGTACAAGGTTATCATATAGTCCTGGAGCCTCGGTGCATGTACAAGGTTATCATATTGTCCTGGAGCCTCGGTGCATGTACAAGGTTATCATATTGTCCTGGAGCCTCGGTGCATGTACAAGGTTATCATATTGTCCTGGAGCCTCGGTGCATGTACAAGGTTATCATATTGTCCTGGAGCCTCGGTGCATGTACATGGTTATCATATTGTTCTGGAGCCTCCTGGAGCCTCGGTGCATGTACAAGGTTATCATATAGTCCTGGAGTCTCAGTGCATGTACAAGGTTATCATATTGTTCTGGAGCCTCCTGGAGCCTCCGTGCATGTACAAGGTTATCATATTGTTCTGGAGCCTCGGTGCATGTACAAGGTTATCATATTGTCCTGGAGCCTCCTGGAGCCTCGGTGCATGTACAAGGTTATCATATTGTCCTGGAGCCTCGGTGCTTGTACAAGGTTATCATATTGTCCTGGAGCCTCGGTGCATGTACATGGTTATCATATTGTTCTGGAGCCTCGCTGCATGTACAAGGTTATCATATAGTCCTGGAGTCTCAGTGCATGTACAAGGTTATCATATTGTTCTGGAGCCTCCTGGAGCCTCGGTGCATGTACAAGGTTATCATATTGTTCTGGAGCCTCCTGGAGCCTCGGTGCATGTACAAGGTTATCATATTGTCCTAGAGTCTCAGTGCATGTACAAGGTCATCATATTGTCCTGGAGCCTCGGTGCATATACAAGGTTATCATATTGTCCTGGAGCCTCCTGGAGCCTCGGTGCATGTACAAGATTATCATATTGTCCTGGAGCCTCGGTGCATGTACAAGGTTATCATATTGTCCTGGAGTCTCGGTGCATGTACAAGGTTGTCATATTCTCCTAACCAGCAACTGCGTTATTTACATTAGATAACCCATATTGACAGATTAGACTAAAATTGTGATCTCTACTGTCGGTTTAATAAATGATGTTAATGAGGGAACTGTCCCATTCAAAAGAATAGGGAGGGGGTATGTTTTATATAATAAAAGTGTAGTATAATACTTGAAAACCTGCTTTCACATCGTCTTATTAGACGAGTGGATAAGCATGCCGCTGTTTTACCAGTAATTTTGTTGAAACTTTGTTCAATCTCGTCACTGGTTCGACACCCATCCAAGTTACATAAATTGAAGTTTTTATCTTTTTACCAGAACCTTATTTTTTATTTGTTACTAATCTATTATTACTAATGTTGTAAACTACACAAGGTTTTTCTATAATTTGACTTGTTCTAATGACCTTTATTACAAATGGCGAACTTCATAAAAGTTCGTTTTTTACCGATGGAGACTTGGAAAATGGCTATATCATTGTAAAAGACGCATCTAACTTTTGGTTTCAATTCTGGGATGAAAAATGTGCATGTTATACTTGGTTAAATAAGGTAGTTGTTGACCCTGGTTGACCCAATATCAAACTTCACCTAGATTTTGTTGAGATGATCATTGTGACCAAGTTACATAAAGATTAGGTCAAAATTGTGACCTGTAGTGTCTACATAAGCAAATTATTGATGGGCAACAGATGAAAGGCGGATAAAGAGTGATTAAAAAATCTCACAGTTTCACTTTCTGACAGGTCACCTAAACATTAGTACTATTATCATCACAAAGTGAAATGGAATACATTTCAAGTGTCAAACTCTTAAACAAAGTGGGATACAATATTGAGACAGAGCACTTCCATACATGGAGGACCAAACACGAAGTTTAGGATAATTAATTCAATGGGTCGCAAAGTGTAAACAATTTGATAGCCTCTGAAGTCATTCAATGGGTCGCAAAGTGTAAACAATTTGATAGCCTCTGAAGTCATTCAATGGGTCGCAAAGTTTTAAACAATTTGATAGCCTCTGAAGTCATTCAATGGGTCGCAAAGTGTAAACAATTTGATAGCCTCTGAAGTCATTCAATGGGTCGCAAAGTTTTAAACAATTTGATAGCCTCTGAAGTCATTCAATGGATGGCAAAGTGTAAACAATTTGATAGCCTCTGAAGTCATTCAATGGGTCGCAAAGTTTTAAACAATTTGATAGCCTCTGAAGTCATTCAATGGATGGCAAAGTGTAAACAATTTGATAGCCTCTGAAGTCATTCAATGGGTGGCAAAGTGTAAACAATTTGATAGCCTCTGAAGTCATTCAATGGGTGGCAAAGTGTAAACAATTTGATAGCCTCTGAAGTCATTCAATGGGTCGCAAAGTGTAAACAATTTGATAGCCTCTGAAGTCATTCAATGGGTCACAAAGTGTCAACAATTTGATAGCCTCTGAAGTCATTCAATGGGTCGCATAGTGTAAACAATTTGATAGCCTCTGAAGTCATTCAATGGGTCGCATAGTGTAAACAATTTGATAGCCTCTGAAGTCATTCAATGGGTCGCAAAGTGTAAACAATTTGATAGCCTCTGAAGTCATTCAATGGGTCGCAAAGTGTAAACAATTTGATAGCCTCTGAAGTCATTCAATGGGTCGCATAGTGTAAACAATTTGATAGCCTCTGAAGTCATTCAATGGGTCGCAAAGTGTAAACAATTTGATAGCCTCTGAAGTCATTCAATGGGTCGCATAGTGTAAACAATTTGATAGCCTCTGAAGTCATTCAATGGGTCGCAAAGTGTAAACAATTTGATAGCCTCTGAAGTCATTCAATGGGTGGCAAAGTGTAAACAATTTGATAGCCTCTGAAGTCATTCAATGGGTGGCAAAGTGTAAACAATTTGATAGCCTCTGAAGTCATTCAATGGGTGGCAAAGTGTAAACAATTTGATAGCCTCTGAAGTCATTCAATGGGTGGCAAAGTGTAAACAATTTGATAGCCTCTGAAGTCATTCAATGGGTCGCAAAGTGTAAACAATTTGATAGCCTCTGAAGTCATTCAATGGGTCGCAAAGTGTAAACAATTTGATAGCCTCTGAAGTCATTCAATGGGTCGCAAAGTGTAAACAATTTGATAGCCTCTGAAGTCATTCAATGGGTCACAAAGTGTAAACAATTTGATAGCCTCTAAGTCATTCAATGGGTCACAAAGTGTAAACAATTTGATAGCCTCTGAAGTCATTCAATGGGTCGCAAAGTGTAAACAATTTGATAGCCTCTGAAGTCATTCAATGGGTCGCAAAGTGTAAACAATTTGATAGCCTCTGAAGTCATTCAATGGGTCGCAAAGTGTAAACAATTTGATAGCCTCTGAAGTCATTCAATGGGTCGCAAAGTGTAAACAATTTGATAGCCTCTGAAGTCATTCAATGGGTCGCAAAGTGTAAACAATTTGATAGCCTCTGAAGTCATTCAATAGTCATTCAATATGTCGCAAAGTGTAAACAATTTGATAGCCTCTGAAGTCATTCAATAGTCATTCAATATGTCGCAAAGTGTAAACAATTTGATAGCCTCTGAAGTCATTCAATGTGTCGCAAAGTGTAAACAATTTGATAGCCTCTGAAGTCATTCAATGGGTCGCAAAGTGTAAACAATTTGATACCCTCTGAAGTAATTCAATGGGTCGCAAAGTGTAAACAATTTGATACCCTCTGAAGTCATTCAATGGGTCGCAAAGTGTAAACAATTTGATACCCTCTGAAGTCATTCAATGGGTCGCAAAGTGTAAACAATTTGATAGCCTCTGAAGTCATTCAATTGGTCGCAAAGTGTAAACAATTTGATAGCCTCTGAAGTCATTCAATGGGCCGCAAAGTGTAAACAATTTGATAGCCTCTGAAGTCATTCAATGGGTCGCAAAGTGTAAACAATTTGATAGCCTCTGAAGTCATTCAATAGTCATTCAATGGGTCGCAAAGTGTAAACAATTTGATAGCCTCTGAAGTCATTCAATTGGTCGCAAAGTGTAAACAATTTGATAGCCTCTGAAGTCATTCAATGGGTCGCAAAGTGTAGGCAATTTGATAGCTTCTGGAGTCATTCAATGGGTCGCAAAGTGTAGGCAATTTGATAGCCTCTAAGTCATTCAATGGGTCGCAAAGTGTAGGCAATTTGATAGCCTCTAAGTCATTCAATGGGTCGCAAAGTGTAGGCAATTTGATAGCTTCTGGAGTCATTCAATGGGTCGCAAAGTGTAAACAATTTGATAGCTTCTGGAGTCATTCAATGGGTCGCAAAGTGTAAACAATTTGATAGCTTCTGAAGTAATTTAATGGGTTGCAAATTAGACAAATTAGTAGGAGTGTATTGAATTGATTCATTGTGTAGACAAGTTCATAAGAATAGGAGAGATCATGTTTGTATACAAAGGGATGGCAGGTTTTTTTTGTTCATTCATCCAATAGATTGCTGGTGGGCATTTTGCATATGAATACCGTGATCTCTCCTATTGGACAAGTTAGTAGGAATGTATTTATGTAATGCAATGTGTGAACAAGTCAGTAGGAAGTGATTTAATCAATTGTATTGTGTTGCAAAATTGTAGGAATGCATTAAGTAGATTCACAGCATTATAATTATAGACAAGTAAGTAGTTAATGTAGTCAATCAATTGCCTTGTGTAGAGAAGTAAGCAGGAAGGCATTTCAACGAATGTAGACACCTCAATGCCAAAAGCAAATAAAACATAAATTATATGCTGATGTTAGAAACATTCACCCTAAGCAAGTACTGTAACAATGGTTCACTAACTGTATTCTTTTAAGACAAATTGAATAAGCCAAGTGTTTATATATTCTGGATGCAACTTCTTGGATAAACAATAACACTGCCATATGCCATATTCTAGACATATAACATAAGGTTTGGGATCATTACTTAGTTCTACGTATTAAGTGCAATATGACCATCACACGATCCAACAACACAAAATACGTGGCTCTCTGAAGTTATGCAAAGAGTACCTATTACAACTAGAATTATCACTGTCCTGACCAGGGCCCGTGGTAGCATGCCAGAAGAGGGGGGTTATCAGTGGTATTAGTTGCATTTTTTTTACTAAGACACACTAATAAAGTCATATCTATACATGTACTGATGCCTGAAATAAAGTAACTCACTTCCTTCTAAAATAACAAACAAAGGTTTAATTTCCAAAATAGAAACTATTATGAACTTTGACTTTTACTACGTTTGAACTTCTTTTTGATATAGTAAGTGTGCACACTTAATTAATTCAATTTAATAATGACATTGGTTTCATTGACATTGCCCTGTTCCTACATCATCCTGATTGGTCAATATTGATTGCACAATGGAAATTCACAAAAAGAACTACATTAATATGTTTGTTTTGTGTGCAAGTGTTTAAAGGAATCATCCAAAATTTACTAAAGCTAGAGTTGTTGCCTTTTGCTACAAATGTGAGTATTGTTTTTTGCTCCACAAACATGTACTACTGTCGTCGTCAATACCAGTAAGTTTCATTTGAATATCTTGTACAGTTTTTTAACTATGGCCAATGTTAAAGTTTTTTAAGCTGAAAAAGGGACGTAAGTCAAAATTTATCAAAGCTAGAGTTGTTGCCCTTTACTTCAGATATGTGTATTATCACTGGCAATAAGTACAGCAAGTTTCATATGAATATCTATTATGGTTTTGAAGTTATGAAGAAAAAACATGAAAAATTAGGAAAATCAGAATTGAACAAAGGGCCATTATTCTTCTAATAATGTAGCTAGAGTCATATATTAGCATACTGTTGTTGTGAGCTTATGTTCAAAGTTTGAAGTTAATATCTAAAAGAGTTTGCAAGTTATGAAGAAAAAAAGATGAAAAATGAGGAAAATTTGAATTTTACAAAGGACCATAATTCTTCTAATATTGTAGCTAGAGTCATGTAAATTGGCATATAATAGCGTACCGTTGATGTGAGCTTATGTTTAAGGTTTGCAGTTGATACCATTAATGGTTTGCAAGTTATTGAGAAAAAATATGAAAAATGTGGACGGACAGACAGACAGGTTGATTACTATAGGGCACGCAAAAAAAATTGATATATAATAATATATAATTCAATACCACATTATTATTGTTTGAAGGGTCAGGCACTGTGAAATCATATACAGACATATAATCAACTGTATTTATCCATACTAAATATGTACACTATTTATGAGCTTATGAATAATTCATACATACAATATGTTCTTCTCATTGTTGTTCTCTGAAATTCCAAACTTATGTTGTTCATTGCATAGGGTTTAAAATAGAGGTTTAACATGAGTCTCAAATGTCAAACTGGTTGAATATGACCAAAGTTTTGAAATTTATCAATGGCAAACTTTACAAGGCAGTCTAAAAGACGGCTATAATCTGCTGCCGCGTCATTGATAGTGAACAGTGACATCCAACATATGTCTAGCAGTTTGGTCGGAACATGGATTCTGCACATCGTCTTTGCTAATTACACAGTTGCTATAATTATGTTTCAAACCATTCCGACCAAGCGTTAAAAAGTTATGGAGCAGACATGATTTTGTTACAGACAGACCGACTTGACTATTCTTTCGTGGCAGTGGATTAAAAAGCTTAAATTTTCAGACTTTGCTCCTTAGTTAAATTAGTTAACAAATTATTATTAGACAGGTAAAACTGCGTTATGAGATAATGTCCTCAGTTAATAGCTTTAATAGTTGGAAGAAAGGAATTCTAGCAAAACGGTTTACAATGTGACTATATAGCTATTTATTCATAAACCATGTTTATAGGTGAGTAGAACATGTGTCCATGGGACAGGATTGCCCCTCATTATAGCATGTATCAAACATGTGTCCATGGGACAGGAGTGCCCCTCATTATAGCATGTATCATTTCGATTGGGAAAGGAGAGGGGAATAGCGAGTTGAGGTAATATCATTATTCAATTTCGCTAGCCCTGAGGACTAAAATTATATTAAAATATCAAAGGTCCATCATTTTGGTAAAAAAAGACAGGGCGAAAATTCCATCCTTTACGGTCATCTATACATTGAGGTGAGAAAGTTTGAAGAAATTCCACCCAAGTTCAACACACAATATTTTTCATAATGGGGTAAACAGTAAAAAGAACAAAGGGCCACAATTCTGGTAAAATTGGATGCAACAAAATTTCCATCCTTTATGGTCATCGATACATTGGAGTTGTTCATCTGTAAAAGTTCCGAAATTCCAACCAACAGTTTGTGAAGAGTTCAACACCCAAGATTTCAAGGTGATCCTATTCCTAACTGCTCTGTCGATTCAAAGATATCTGTCAAAACCGTCAGAATGTTCCATTTTTAAATAGGTAAATCTGTGTATTGACCAATCAGCGCTCATATTTTACTCATACCATCTTTGACCATAGGTTAATGTATCAAATTAGCATAGTATATTTCATTAGGGTTCTTAGTGTAGTGCGTTAAACGCATGGTTTCAGCATAAATCACTTGTGAAATCCAAGTTAAGGTTTGAATCCAGTCTGATACGCTTTTTCTTTGTTTTGATTTTTATAATATTGTTTTTCTGATGTTTTTATATCGACAAATTAATTTTATCATACTTTTCTTTGAGAAAAAAGTAGCTGGCTTGATATAGATACACTATGGTTTTTTTTACATTTACTAGTACATTGAATACAAAACATGATTGCAGAAATTTCCAGCTTCGTAGGATGAACACAATCCTGGTGTGCTGGAATACAAATGCGAATAGATCTAGTTTATTCATTGCATGTATGTAATCGCCGGAATGAGCAAAAGCATTAATATATGTAGTTTAAGCAAAATTATAAAAAAAATCTAGGCATTGTTGGGATTTGAACTCGCAGTTAATTATATACATTTTCAAAATAAGACTCACAAAACCATAGCTGTTAACCACTCGGCTACAGGGCAGTTAAAGTTTTGATCATTTAAATGTACTAATGATGTAAGGACTTAGTCATGACACACCTGTAATAATCGATCGTGTTGAATGTTTGTTTACGCAGTTGTGACAGATCACTTTGAATCAACAGTATATACTTACTGTGTTTTGTTCTACTTATGGTGATTTCATTCAAGACATCTTACACCAGTTTGAATTTCCATTTAAACAGTAAAAATAATTTTCTACAATAACCATAGTTTAAATAATAATGTGCAGAAGTAAAAGGGACCAATCTGCCTTCCATGAGTTAGTCAGGTCCTCAATAAAAACTTCTGGTCTCCGACCACTGGACTAGTGTTAGTGTTAATCAATAAATATTTAAATCAAAGCACTGAGAGTACTAATAGGAGGCGATCTGGTTGCTGCTACTCAAGCTTAAACCGACTTTACACGTTTAATGTTCGTTTTCTTACTGCCGATCTTGTCTTGAATGTCAAAATAGGCATATGTGACTATATAGGCATGTTGGGTATCTAAATAATTGTTAAAAGGTGCATATTAATTCATATGTAATATGTGTATTGAATGCGTATATCAAAAGTGGCTTTTAAAATAATACTACGCGCCTTTTTATCAGATTCTACAGTACCGTCTTGTAATCACTTCCCTCACAGCGTGAGACAGTCTATAGAAAGCGGCTAGCTAGTACAGTGACACCATATGATTGCATAACAGTACTTTGCAGACCATATACGATTCATTGATAAAACCATCACTTGACCGTAGTCTGAAGTTTCTAAAAATAGCTTTACAGCCAGAAACAAGTTCGGTATCGGCCGGTGTAGTGATTTTTTTGCAAAAATATCGATTTAACGAACAGTTTCACAATAATTTTTGATCTTAGGATAAACAAATGTTGCTGATTGGCTTAAATCATTTAAAAAATTTGGAGAAACATATGTAGCAGTATTGGGAATGTTGACAGTTTCTGGAACTACTTGAATGCTTATTCACAAAGCAGCCTAAAGGCGGTTAATTTTGTATTAAGAAATGGGCAATGGTAGTAATGAGAGGCTTAAACGCCTCCCAAAAACTATCTTGTTACAACCAAAGGTAACTGTATCATTGATAAAGAGTAAAAAATAATTATTTTTTAAATTGATTTTATCTTAGATTCTTGCTTTTGATACCATGGAAATCTGAACACTTTAGTAAAAATGCACCTTTCTAAGATAACATAATTTCATGTAAAAAATTAATTTCAAATCTGTATCAATGACACAGTAACCTGTGGTTCCAACAAATGCACCTGTAACCAGTAGTGTATTATTTGTATAGTGTGACAGACTTGACTGGAAACTAATGAAACTTTGACAAGGACTTTGTGGGTAACCATCATCTGTTTTTATAAATAATGGGTCGGAAATTGTTTATTTTAGTGAAAATATTACTATAGTGTGCCAATGATAATGAGAAAGATGGGAAAATTTGGTATAATCCATACAGATGGATTAATCAGGTGTGCACAATTTATCAGTGATTTTTTCAGTTCAAAACTGACCATATCTGTTTACTCAAGTATAGTTCGCTGGAAATAACACTAGCCTTTGTTTACAATTCTAACACGATCTGCAGATTAATCCATATACGCATAGAGCAAACCAGGGAATGTATTATTACCGCAATAAAACTTACATGTTAAATTGGCTGTTACTATTTACGCCCCGTATCACATCACATATTTATGAATGAATGAACGTAAACTAAGTTTCATAAAAACTTCTGATAATCAATTCATTTATATTTTTCATTTCATGAAATAAATACCCTATACTCGTGTTATCAAAATTGTTTCAATGTTTAAAAAGTATTATTTCCTTCAGAAAATTACGAAGGTCGTTTTCATTAACGAGGGAGGTAAATGTACCAGCTAATAAGCCACTCAATTTCAGCGTGGAATTATGTTCAATGTCAAAGGGTGAAAATGGAATGCGCCCAGTGAAATAGTACAGGATATTATCGTATTTAGAATACGCACTCGTGATTGAATTTTTCCACATCCAAACTCCTGCCCGTGTTTTATTCACCGACAAAACACGCGAACATATTTTTATTTCTTAAATAAAAATGAAATACATTTTCGATGTTCATTTTTGCTCAATCTTGAGCATGTACACTTTTTATGATATACTCTTTAAATCTACACTGATAACTGGCGACCAGTCAACCGTGCAGTGTTTATAATTTGCTTTGTTTGTTTATTTATAAAGCTAGAGTTATCCCCGGCGAACTATAATTTGTAAAACCAATTTTACAACAGTTGACCAAACCGATTCATGGCGCTGATGTTTGTAAACATCACATTATCCTGGGCGCACTATAGCCCGTGATTAACAAAGGAATGTTACAGAATTATTGCAATGAGAAGAAACAAAACAAAATCTAAGCACAATACATATTGCTAACAAAATTAGATCTGATATCTGTTCAAACAATTAGGGCAAAGGTTCATGAGTGGATAGGTTAATGCCAAATTGTATTATTTTATTACGGCTGTTAGTATATACAAATATAAATACATACCTTTTCAAACAACGTATGAAACTCATTGTATCTTCTGAAAATGAACCAAGACTTTGTTCCACTGTTGACGACCACTTTATAAACCTGCAGTGAGAGACCACCTTTAAATAACTTCCATAATTTGTTACGACATGGTGAGCCACCGTAATACTTCAGCAGTTTTTCTTCATGTTTCGTGATTCCTTCAATTCTCACAGAGATATGATTCTTGGTCATACAAATCATTGTGAACGATAATATACTATCCTTGCATAATAAATTTTAACAATAAACACAATTGCTTAAAGTCAAACATGAATATTGCAACAGTCTTATAAATCCGAAAACAAATGCATTGTTGCGTCATAATACATTTTTCATAATTCACGTATTTTAAACAAATTACACACAGGATATTCAAGTTCCACTGTTTCAGAATTAAATTTATAGCTATAAATTAATCAAAAATCTTGTCAGTTTCATCTATCAGAAGTGCTGCTTTGATTAAAAGTATATGTACCACTTGAATACTGACTAGAATGTCATCAGTTTCCAAAATTTCCCTCATTTTCCAACATTTTCACATTTGGTTGCTAAGATACGCAGATTGTAACATTAATTCCATCTTCACAGTACAACAGTTTGATGTCTATGTATTCACATTAAGAGAAATCAATGTGAACCAATCGCTGGTTTTCTCTGCACTATGCAGTTTAAACATTCAAGTTTAACACTTCGTTGCAGTGAAATTGCAGTAGCTAAAAGGTTTATTAGCAGTTAAGCAAAAACAGACAACACACTGAACACAATCCTAAATCAGCTATGCTCTGTTTTGTCATGACACCTCAGCGTGAACTTTCAGCACGGATAGTTAGTTTTGCATTGTCTACAATTTTAAATACCATTGCTGGTTTTAAAAAATAAACATGTATTCTTCAGTCAACACCTCCCACACAAACTGCAACATTGGATTCCTCATAGTATTGACAGCTCTATTCAAACATTGCATTCCTTCACAGTATTGACAGCCCTTTTGGAACATGTTCAGCTACGCAACAGAGCTCAATTCAGCCATTCAAACCAGTGTTTGTTACACAAAAAACGATTCGAGTCAAAGATTTTTTCAATGTACATTTGTATTACGTAAAATACTTATTTCCATTTCCCTGAGTCACTGGAGAGTTGAACAGGAAATTACTTTGTGAGATTATTCTGACTTAAACACACAAATCTCTTCAGTAAATCACATCTTGGAACCAAATCACATCTTGGAACCAATAGGTGTCGGTGAGAAAGAAACATTCATTTTGTTTAACACTACTAAGTACTGCTGAGCACGAGCTTGCAACTAATGACTTCACATTGGTCGATATATAGGAAAAAGTCCACATAACAATGTACATGGTGTGTACCACAAAGCTTAAAGTCCCGAAAATAACAAAACATACAATTGAAAGTGCAACAGCATAATGAAAACTTCAATATTTTGCATATTTGAAAGAAGTTGAAATATTGATCCAGAGTAAATTGTACTTAAAACGTCCCATTAAAAAATCAAATATTTCAATTGTCCTTTTCAAATTCTGGAGAACATGAAATGTTCACTGGCTGTCAATGATCACAGTCACATAGTTTGCATACCCCTCCAAATATTTGCTGCTATATATTTCCAGTATCGGAAAATAACACCACAATTCCCCAAGATTTCTAGATAAACAGATCCAAGCATTCATCTCGGACTTTATCAATATAGCAGGCAAAATCCTATTACTATACCCAGCTATTTCCTCTGTCATGTCCTATAATCAAACATGAGCAAACATCGTTCTGTAATAATTTCCCCAAACTTGTTTAGAATCAGATTGTATCTGGTCTACCGCTACACTATTACTTTGTACAAACACACACTAAATGGAGTGAGCACATAAATAGCTTGATTCAACATTGATGTAATGGTCTCATCACCGAAACTGAGTTACTGGAACAATAGGTTTGGCGCCAAGCACTCAATACTATTTCTAATATTTAATCAACAAAATAAGTTTCCAAAAAAGAACTGCCATATTCCCTTCTATACTAGCAGGGGTTTTTCATGTATTTTACGAATCCCATAGCCAGTGCTAACAAAATAAAAGATACAAGCGATCAAGTTAGCCCATGGACATTAATTCGAGTAGGAGCAATAAATCAAGGAATTACAGTACATTAATTTTGTTCAAGAATTTTCAGGTTCTAGAAAGGCCATTTAATGTTCACGCACAAGTTCTAGAACAGTTCTTAAAATTCTCTCAGGGGCGATCTTTCCCTTTCCCAGACCGCTACACCATGTATCCTCTTCATGCTAATATGTAAGTAAGATGTGTTTTATAACATGATCGAAGAAAATGGCAGTTTTTATGTGCTCATTTTGTGATTGGAATGACACAAAAACAAATCTCTTAACGCCCCCACAATAAAATTAGATAACCTCTTGTTTTTTTTGTCCTATCAATTACTTGTTGCAAGTTTATTGCCATTGGTATATCACGATTCCAGGGAAAATTGGCCTGTCAAATATAGCAGTAGATTTAAGAAGATTTGGATCTTTAGAAGGTCCAGTTTGTAGAATTATCCCCTAGCCAGAATGTATTGAATTGCAGAGATGTGCCAAATGTCGAGACAAGTTTGACGTATCACTCGTTGGATCACAATCATCCAAGTAATAAATGAGAAATCAAGATTTTTGTCATATAATGCAAAAAGTCTAACAAGACGACAATTCTATAGAAGAAAAAGTTATTACCATCAATTCTGTCTGGACAGTTAATTCAGCGTCTCTGTACACTAAATCAATCAAACAGTGTTCGTAATTGAAAGTCGCCTAACAAATTACATTGCTATTTCTAAAATTGGAATTCTTCTCCTTGTGTTAGAATTTACATTCAACAGTATTTGAGTCGGGCTGAAAATATGCCTGATGCAGGTTACAGTTGATCAAAGTCCTATACATAACAAAGATTGGCAAGTAATCTAAATCTCGCGAAGTCATGCAGCAGATTGACAAGATCTTGCAAAATCACGTTTGCTAATTGTTCATTTTCTATTGAAGATATATTTAAGTAAATTATATCACTTACAACAGAGCAAGAAATTACCTACGAAATGATACCTTGTTCATTAAAATTAGAGTACAAAAATTTTTTTTTATGCAAAATACGAACAAAGTCCTTGCATGAACTACCCGCACATATCTCAGACATTTTGTCTTTTTTTTACTGCTAATACCAGTTGAATTTAAGTAATAATTTCAAAGAATTTTCTTAAAGAATCAAAAATATTCTAGAAACAGAAAAATAACCATTCTATGAAAAGACTAAGGAACTTTAAAAACTAGAGCTGTCGCCATTCGGCAGAGTAATATACCTGCGCTGGCAAAGGGCCATAATTCTGCCAAAATTCATCACAGCGCAAATTCCTTTCTTCACGCACATCTATATGTTGAGGTTGTTCATCTGTGAAAGTTTGAGCGAAATCCTGCCAAAACTGTAGGAGGAGTTGCATCCACAAGAATGCGTCTACGGACAGACAGAAGGACAAGCTGAATCCAGTACACCCCCATTACAACTTGTTGTGCGGGGGTATAAATATGCGTTATGCCAACACATCTAGGACCTTTGGCCAAGTATGGCTATGATATTCATTTCCTTACGTTAAATATGAGAAAACTATATGAGTTTTATCAAAACGAAATTACAATTTCAACTTGACTACATTATATTCAACATGCACTCTGAAATACATGTTTTTCTGGAAAACGTAAGCAGAATTAAATCATTAATTATGTAACTACACTTAAAGCAATCTCGATTTCTACTGCTCGACTTGAAGAAATTGCATCTCTTATTTCATGCATAATTCATAAAATATCAGCATTGATTACATAAACAGGCATTCAAACTTTCCCGTTAGAACATTCATCTTTCTGCATCCAATCAATCATAGAAAAATGTCGCTAAAATTCCCATGTTTTTCCCATGATACTTCGCAAACAACCCAAACTGAGCAATCAGATTTGTCTTCTCACTTGAATGGAAGCAATTTTCCCCGACGTAATGAAATTTGAAAAAAAAACTTTCTCCAAATCATTAGAAAATCATACATTCCAAGCATTGATCGCTTTCTGGAATACTTTTTCTATGACACCCCCAACATGACGTCAAAATTAAAAAAAAGAGTATATTTATTACATTAAGTAACAAGAAATATCTTTTAAAAAGATAAACAGCGTTAATATAGCAGATATGTGTACTTGTTTTCAATAAAGATGCAGACATTATTTCATATCGTTGAAAATGAAAACACTAATCAAACTAGAATTTATATATTTATCCATGTAAACTGTTTGTCAGTAAATAAACAAGAGCCGTCACAGACGGGTTATGCTCCCCATGGGGCGTTTGTCACAGAAAAAATGCTAAAAAAATATGTTCTTATTCTTTGCCACTGCACTGTAATAATAAGATTTATTTATCTATGAATTTTCAAATTGATATATCCAAAACTGTTTGAGTTATGGCCTGGACAAGAATTAAGTATGATAAATACAAAGGGGAGCAACTCTAAAATAGGATTAAAGAGTTATGGTTCTTGGGCACTGCGCATCCTCTCAATGAGATCTATTCAGCTATGAAGTTTCAAATTGATATCTCTTATTCTGTTCAAGTTATGGCCCGTACAAGACGTATGAAAAATTACAAAGGGCCATTGCTCCAAAAATATACAATCAAGAGTTATGGTTCTTCTGCACTGTACTTCCCCTCAATGAGGTCTATGCACCTATGAAGTTTCAAATTGATATCTCAAATACTGTTCAAATTATGGCCCGGACAAGAATTAAGTATAAAAAATTACAAAGGGGAATAACTAAAAAAATATGCAATCAAGAGTTATGGTTCTTGTGCACTGCACTTCCAATCAATGAGGTCTATTCACCTATGAATTTGCATATTGATATCTCCAATACTGTTCAAGTTATTGCCCGGACAAAAGTGTGACGGACGGACGGACGGATGGACGGACGGACAAAGCGGCGACTATATGCTCACCCTTCGGGGAGCATAAACCAGAATAGTAATACGTAGGGTGTTCCAGAAGTAAAAGGACTTTTTTAATAGCAGCGCGGTTAATGAGAAATTTAGAAACCTAATTTGCTGTAAATAAAATTTCATCTATCACTGACTAACACGCGAAATATAACAGCAATTGAATTAACAATAAAAAATCTATTAAACATGAAATATACCATGTACCATGGAGGCGGGTCGCTATGATGACGTCGCCTTTCAAACACAGTATTTTAACCGAAAGACATCCTTAGTAATTTTATATATTGTCACCCTGACTTTCAAAACGAATCTGATGTTACTGTCAACATTGTTTATATTTGTCTCTGTACCAATGTTCCCAAAAAATGAGTTACAGTGATGTAAGAAATTGCTCTAACCTTAAAGCGTCTATCAGTGTACGAACGGTGTCTATCAACGTCAAACTACTTTTTCTGTGACTTGACCTGTGTTCTCTTGTTAGTTCATTCCTTTGCTTTCTGTGAACAGTTTGTGCCAATAGAACACAAGTAGATGCTGAGGATGCTATTACATTTTGCTTATTTAATTATTTTAATGGTTTGCATTGTTGCTTTTTCCAATTTATGACATAATTTAGCAATCGCGCGGTTTCTAGTTTTTGACGTTGACGTCATTTCGTCAATGATGCGCTTGGATATATACACTTGTTTACCCAGTCGTGATCATATACAAACAGCGATTTCTTCGTAAATTTGCATGCACACGTCAGTGACATCAAGGCAATGTCACATAATTTGCCAATATTATTTATTCAGTGCTTACTGAGATATGTACATGTTTAGTAAGGTTAATAATAAAAATTTACAGTGTGACCCGCCAATATGTTACATGGTTTCTATGACAACACATTGTATAAGCACCACCACCAACAACAAAAATATGTTGTTATCAGTATATAGAGAATGAAATTCTACACATATGAGATAAATTTCATTAAAATGTAAGTGTTGAGTAAGAAGTTATTGGAAAAGTCCTATTATTTCTGGAACACCCCTCGTATAGGTATATGTATTAATTAGTCTAGATTCTGCAGTCCGTTATATCTGGCAATTATAGCGATATATAGTGATTCCAAACTTAACTCAGACTTTAATATTTAGCGCGCATTATGTCTGAAAAAACTGTAGACGTGACTTAAATTACCTCATATAAACGTCGAAATTAGACAAAAACAAAATGGGAAAAAGAAAATCAGAAAAAAATAGGCTGATGTAGGATTTAAACTCGAGGCCCTCTGCTCACTAAATGATATGGTGTAGACAAACGCGCTACCTATGTAGCTAATTCCGATACGAAATTTTCAAGCGCCGTATTACTATTATAAATCCATTCTATACTTGACCCGGGTCATATTAAGGTAAAACAGTTAAAAATAGAATTAATAAGAAATACACTACGCACTAAGAGATCTCTGTGTGTATCTACCGTACCTTTGGTTACAAGTTTAACAGAAATGTAACTTTTTCCCAGTATCTTTTGTGATGAGTATAGCATATTCTGACCAATGGGAAGTAAATATTCAGTTTCTTCTATTTTTTTTAAGGTTGGCAACGAATATCCGAATAACCGGTTATTCGTTTTCTGTTCCAAGTATCCGGATAGCAAATTGGTATTCGAATATCCGTTATATCATTTGTAAACAAGAGGGCTCGAAGGGACCGAGTTCGGGCCCTCGGTCGCTCACCTGTCAAACTTTACCTAGATTTTGTTTCGATGATCATTGTGACCAAGTTTTATACAGATTAGGCAAATATTGTGACCTCTAGTGACTACAAAAGGTTTTTATATGATTTGACCTAATGACCTAGTTTTTGACCCCAGATAAACCAATATCAAACTTGACCTAGATTTTGTTGAGATGATCATTGTGACCAAGTTTCGTAAAGATCAGGCCAAAACTGTGACCTCTAGTGACTACACAAGGTTTTTCTACTATTTGACCTTGTGACCTAGTTTTTGACCCGAATGACCCAATAACGAACTTGATCTAGATTTTGTTCAGATGATCATTGTGACCGAGTTTCATAAAGATTAGACCAAAATTGTGACCTCTAGTGACTACACAAGGTTTTTCTATGATTTGACCTTGTGACCTAGTTTTTGACCCCAGATGACCCAATATCGAACTTGACCTAGATTTTGTTGAGATGATCATTGTGACTAAGTTTCATAAAGATTAGGCTAAAATTGATCTAAAAATTGTATCTCAATACCTTAATAGCAAGGGACAACATCTTTTAACACCTTTAACAAAAGAATCAATTTGGTATCGGTGACACTTTGTTTATTGTGGGGGTTTGTGTTTGTTTTCTATACACAGGGTCTCCGTTAGATTCGCTAATGCGTTATAATCACTGCAGTATACTTTAAAGTTTGTTTTCAGCGGACAATAATCAGTTTATATGTTTACATTCGTAACAGTCCCTAATTTTAACAAGCTGTCTGCTCAATCAGTAATTAAATAAGACCCGGGTTAAATACCAAACATTCTTTTCTCATCAGTAGCTAATTATAATCACGTTTAGCTTTGAAGTTTGTTTAATTTAAAAGTAATTATCGGCGTATATTACACACCTAATATGCGTCGATGTTTATCATTGGTACCGTTCCTACAACATTGCGGCAAAGGAGATCACTGCTTGCAGTTTGACAAAACGAAAGTAGAAATAGTATTTCATACAAATGGAGTTACCTACCCTTATATAGCATACATCCATGCACACTGGCACACGAGTAAGATATTCATAAAAAGATACTTCTGATAATCAACGCTCGGAGTTCAGGTTTACATAAAGTTAATAGGATTCAGTAAAACCAGAAACAAGAGGATCATAGATCCTTGGGCGCTCACCTGCTAAACATGGTCAAACTTTGAACTTGACCTTAAGGTCATCAAGATAAACATTTTGACAAAACTTGATGAAAGTTAATGCAAAAATGTGGCCTCCAGAGTGTTAACAAGGATTTGCTATTATTTGACTTTTTGACCTAGTTTTTGACCCCACATTACCCAATTTCGAATGTGACCTTAAGGTCATCAAGACAAACATTTTGACCAAAGTTGATGAAGAATAAAGCAAAAATGTGGCCTAAAGAGTGTTAACCAGGTTTTCCTATTATTTGACCTATTGACCTAGATTTTGACCCCACATGACCCAACTTCGAACTTGACCTTAAGGTTACCAAGATTAACATTTTGACCGAACTTCATGAAGATCAAAGCAAAAATGTGACCTCCAGAGTGTTAACAAGGTTTTCCTATTATTTGACATATTGACCTAGTTTTTGACCCCACATGACCCAACTTCAAACTTGACCTTAAGGTTACCAAGATTAACATTTTGACCGAACTTCATGAAGATCAAAGCAAAAATGTGACCTCCAGAGTGTTAACAAGGTTTTCCTATTATTTGACCTATTGACCTAGATTTTGACCCCACATGACCCAACTTCGAACTTGACCTAGATTTCATTGAGGTACAACTACTGACCAAGTTTGATGAAGATCAAAGCAAGATTGAAAGTGCTAGAGTGTTTACGGTGAAAAGTATAACGGACGGACAGACAGACGGACTGACAGACGGACGACTGACAAAAAACAATCACAAAAGCTTGCCTTGCCACTTTGTGGCAGGTGAGCTAAAAATAGATGACTACTCATTCTGAGACATAAAATGTGAGACTGTCTGATAGTCTTACACAAAGACGATGTTGGTCGCGAAATTAGGTAACATTACATGATGCGCCCAATGTTTGGTTCATTTTTGATACGGATATCCGCATAATCGTTCGGATAGCAACCCGGCAACCAATTTTGGTATCCGTTGCCATCCTTAATTTTTTTTGTAAACATTTCATTGGTTTTAAAAGTAGGTCAAATACCAAGCTAGACAGCTAACGCTGAAAAAAACTGTAGACAGTCTGCCCTCCCTTAGATTAAGCAGGAAGCTGGTAGATAAACAGCTTTAACCAGAGGCATCTATTAGGATTCTAGCTTTTCAGCTCCCATCCATATGGCAGATATATCAGACACTTATCCACTAAGAATGCATAGGAGACAAAATGTCATTTTTACATTTAATGATTTTAGGCAATGGATTGTCTCAGCAGTCTGTTGAGACATGCCACAGACTATGGACTGTATCATCAAGACTGAGACACTGGGACAATACATCTATACAGTACATATTGTCTGGCCCCTTGGATCAGTATGGACATGCAGCCGAATCAATGTCAGCAACAGACTCCTTTGATAAGTAAGATAACATCTATAATTATCATATCAATCTACAATGTCTTTCCTACTAGTGAAACCAAACATACATGAAGAGTCACGATAAGCTGCCTTGTCAATGATCAATTAAAGACCATCATGTCTCCAAACCCATGGAAATATACTGATTTGTAAGCTTCAAGTCGTCATTCAGTTTTTTTTGGCTGAGGCTGCGTCTTTTGGCTTTTTGGGCGGCTGGGACTTTCAACCTTTTGGTGGTTGGGGCTTAAGGCTTTCAGCAGTAGGGTTCCTTTTCTTGTTCAGCTGTGTGTTGGGCATTGTTCCGTGTAATCGTGGTATGTGTTGTTTTTATGTTTCTGTGCTCCACTGTTTAAGTTGAGTGCTGCCTTCCCTGTCAGATCTTTATTATCTTTCTCATGTTTACAATAAATCAGCACCAAAATATATACCAAAATGAAATTGAAAATCAATAATCTTTTACAAATTTGTGCAACAAATTCTCTTAAAAAGTGTCACCTCTGCAGTGCTACACATATTTTTGTTTCCATTGAATGTTGCACAGTAGAAGTGTACAACATGTATATGCAAAACAACATAAAAATTCATAAACCAGTAATAGCACAAAATAACCTTCCTGTGGTTTATCTGATGTATTTACAATAAAAGCAAATTCTCAATGATTGGTACTTAGTCTATCATATTGCCAGAAATAGGACTGTGAATTTATGAGATCATTGGAAACGCCATTTCACAGAAACCCATCACTTCAGTATTATGTACAACAGCCACTTTCAATCATAGTTTGTGTCAATCAATAAAAGCATGATAAGGTTAAACCTATCTGCAATGCAGTCATAATTATAATTTAAATAAAACTAGAAATGCATTGTACTGCCATTTGAAACGATCAAGGAACATAATTCTCCTCTACATGAACCAACTGAAAGAATCAAGGGACATAATTCTCCTCTACATGAACCAACTGAAAGAATCAAGGGACATAATTCTCCTCTACATGAACCAACTGATAGAATCAAAGGACATAATACTCCTCTACATGAACCAACTGAAAGTATCAAGGGACATAATTCTCCTCTACATGAACCAACTGAAAGAATCAAGGGACATAATTCTCCTCTACATGAACCAAATGAAAGTATCAAGGGACATAATTCTCCTCTACATGAACCAACTGAAAGTATCAAGGGACATAATTCTCCTCTCAATGAACCAACTGATAGAATCAAGGGACATAATTCTCCTCTACATGAACCAACTGAAAGAATCAAGGGACATAATTCTCCTCTACATGAACCAACTGAAAGTATCAAGGGACATAATTCTCCTCTACATGAACCAACTGAAAGAATCAAGGGACATAATTCTCCTCTACATGAACCAACTGATAGAATCAAGGGACATAATTCTCCTCTACATGAACCAACTGAAAGTATCAAGGGACATAATTCTCCTCTACATGAACCAACTGAAAGAATCAAGGGACATAATTCTCCTCTACATGAACCAACTGATAGTATCAAGGGACATAATTCTCCTCTACATGAACCAACTGAAAGTATCAAGGGACATAATTCTTCTCCTCTACATGAACCAACTGAAAGAATCAAGGGACATAATTCTCCTCTACATGAACCAACTGAAAGTATCAAGGGACATAATTCTCCTCTACATGAACCAACTGAAAGAATCAAGGGACATAATTCTCCTTTACATGAACCAACTGGAAGTATCAAGGGACATAATTCTCCTCTACATGAACCAACTGAAAGAATCAAGACAGAAATATGCCCTTATTTCTTGAATTAAATTGCATAGGACAAATTGTGAGACATCAGTCAAGTATGAGGTCTTTTTTTATCCGGGGAACTCCTGGACAATTTGGGAGAATAAGCATGTATAAGGTCTAAATTTGGGAAACTCCTGAACCCAGATTGTTCTGTGCAATGGAAAAGACTGGTCTAATGTTTCTTCTGAACATATGTTCTTTCTCTTTTAACCAATGTACCTGAGTTACCTTAGATTGTAAATGTAGTTGGTGCCATATTTACAGGATCCCATCCAGATACATAAACATTTCTCAAATCTAGAACAAGTTTATAACAAATCTTGATTTTTTCTGCAAGGCATAGATTCAAGACAAAACACTCAATGAAAGACTTGTATATATTTATTATAGTGAATACCTCATTCAGACACTACCTGAGACAAGTCAGGGTCAGGTATTAGTTATTCTTAGTATGGGGAAATCTAGGGAGAAATGTGACAGTCAGCAAATTGTAACTATAGGCAATACTGGGCTTTTTCAGGGCACATAATATTCTGACTAAGATTTTTGAAGAGTTAACCAAATCTATTACCCGGGTACGTTAACATTGCAAATAGTAGTCATGTGACCACACTACTACGTAATTATGCTACCTCACAGGTAGTGACGTAGCATCTGGCGTTCTCGTCTTGTTCAATTTTTATGGTTTATGTATGATGAAGTGATGTTATATGGTTATATGTAGTATTGTGAGTGAATGATGAGTACATGGCATATTATGGCATATTGTTTGTTTATTTGGTACGTATTAAATAAAAATAATCCAAACGTATTTGTTGTGTGGTCACTATGACATAGATTTACCAAAACAATATTTCAACTCTACATTATAAATACCAAGAGTATTCTCCATTGATAAAATATCTTGTTTAGTCTATTTCTGTAATAGGATTGTCTCCCCTACATAGGAAGGGTGTGCATAAGCAGAAGTATGGAGTACAAGGTACTATGAGGTATAAATAAAAATGGATACACAGAAGACTAAAGCCTAGGTCCCACTTAGGAATTCCACATCGGTGATTTCTTCTATACCACCCGATTCATCACAATTCCTTCCAATTTCCCTGAAGCTTCCCCTAGACCACGAGTAAGCTGTCTTCCCCTAGACCATGAGTAACCTGTCTTCCCCTAGACCATGAGTAACCTGTCTTCCTCTAGACAATGAGTAACCTGTCTTCCCCTAGACCATGAGTAACCTGTTTCCCCTAGACCATGAGTAACCTGTCTTCCAGTATCCTGATAGCTCATTAATTGAAATCGAGAGTACATTGCCGAGGCAAACAATGCTCAGTGGGACCTAGGCTTAAGCACTTCAGTAAAACTATATATATATTGTTATCCTTATTGAATCTCCATCCTCAAATGGAAAATAGTACTTTTTATTGACATATAACTTCAGGGCCTTGCCATTAACCATGACATGGAAGCTACATTAGGATGACATCCATTCATTTAGAGCTCCTCCATTTCCTTGAAGTATGACAAACCTACGAAATGGTCAGCAATCAAAACCTGTTAGTATGTCATAGTAGAAAGGTATAGGCTATAATCTGCCCTGCGTTCAAGGAAAAATCATGTGATGCACGTTTCGTACCAGGTTCAAAAAGTTTCATACCTGGTACGCAAACGGTACGAAACGTTTCGTACCTGGTACGTACCAGGTACGAAATGAGCATCACGTTATTTTTCCTTGAACGCAGGGCTGGTTGTTGATAGGGTCATTGGTAGAGTACACAGAGTCAGGTAATACAATATCGAACATCAAGTATTGATAATGGTCTAAAGTACCAAACATCAAGTATTGATAATGGTCTAAAGTACCGAACATCAAGTATTGATAATGGTCTAAAGTACCAAACATCAAGTATTGATAATGGTCTAAAGTACCGAACATCAAGTATTGATAATGGTCTAAAGTACCGAACATCAAGTATTGATAATGGTCTAAAGTACCAAACATCAAGTATTGATAATGGTCTAAAGTACCAAACATCAAGTATTGATAATGGTCTAAAGTACCAAACATCAAGTATTGATAATGGTCTAAAGTACCAAACATCAAGTATTGATAATGGTCTAAAGTACCAAACATCAAGTATTGATAATGGTCTAAAGTACCGAACATCAAGTATTGATAATGGTCTAAAGTACCAACTCATTTTATCTGTGTGTTGAAGTAAATTTTACTGTAATTAGCTAGCTATAAAATTAATGATTCCACTGGATTTGGACTATGGAGAACATAGTACTTTATACAAAAACAATGTAAATGGTAAATATCTGAAACTCACATTCACTGTATACCAACATCCAGAAATCAAGACATATCTCACATTACAATATAATAGATTTGTATTGACTAGCTTATTTTAAGTGCATACTATTGAATCACTTAAGCGGCTAGATAATGTTACAACTAAAAGCATTTTTTTCCAAAGCAAGTATTGAGTCAGATTACCGATAATTGGGGGAAAATAATGGCATTTTTATGCGAGTGCTGCGCCATGGGCACTGTATACATATATGGACATCAATCCAGCTCCTAGAATCAAAGAATATAAAGACATAATTCATTTTGTAGACAGGTCACTTAATGTGATGAATATCAGTAACTGAGAAAGATTGCTGAGACTAGTAGCAATAGTTCTGGACATGAATACAGCCTCCAGCAGTAGGTTGAGACACAAACGTCCACATATATGACACCCAAAGTGCTCACAATATATTATATCCAGACATCAATTATTGGGACAAAAGTACAACACAAAACCAACCTCTGCTTTATATAAATAGACTACAGAAAAGATTTTTATGATAAATGATGTACTTAGTTTGATATCATGTACATGTGAGAGAGAGTGCAGGAGGGATGCCCTGAGAGTGTGGGTGAGAGAGAGTGCAGGAGGGATGCCCTGAGAGTGTGGGTGAGAGAGAGTGCAGGAGGTATGTCCAGAGAGTGTGGGTGAGAGAGAGTGCAGGAGGGATGCCCTGAGAGTGTGGGTGAGAGAGAGTGCAGGAGGGATGCCATGAGAGTGTGGGTGAGAAAGAGTGCAGGAGGGATGCCCTGAGAGTGTGAGAGATAGAGGGTGCAGGAGGGATGCCCTGAGAGTGTGGGTGAGAGTGAGTGCATGAGGGATGTCCAGAGAGTGTGAGAGATAGAGGGTGCAGGAGGGATGCCCTGAGAGTGTGGGTGAGAGATAGTGCATGAGGGATTTCCAGAGAGTGTGAGAGATAGAGGGTGCAGGAGGGATGCCCTGAGAGTGTGGGTGAGAGAGAGTGCAGGAGGTATGTCCAGAGAGTGTGGGTGAGAGAAAGTGCAGGAGGTATGTCCAGAGAGTGTGGGTGAGAGAGAGAGGGTGCAGGAGGGATGCCCTGAGAGTGTGGGTGAGAGAAAGTGCAGGAGGTATGTCCAGAGAGTGTGGGTGAGAGAGAGAGAGAGAGTGCAGGAGGGATGCCCTGAGAGTGAGGGTGCAGGAGGGATACCCAGGAGGGTGTGGGTGAGAGAGACTGCAGGAGGGATGCCCTGAGAGTGTGGGTGAGAGAGAGTGCAGGAGGTATGTCCAGAGAGTGTGGGTGAGAGAGAGTGCAGGAGGAATGCCCGGGAGAGTGTGGGTGGGTGAGAGAGAGTGCAGGAAGGATGCCTGGGAGAGTGTGGGTGAGAGAGAGTGCAGGAAGGATGCCTGTGAGAGTGTGGGTGAGAGAGAGTGCAGGAAGGATGCCTGGGAGAGTGTGGGTGGGTGAGAGTGCAGGAAGGATGCCTGGGAGAGTGTGGGTGGGTGAGAGAGAGAGTACAGGAAGGATGCCTGGGAGAGTGTGGGTGAGAGAGAGTGCAGGAAGGATGCCTGGGAGAGAGTGGGTGAGAGAGAGTGCAGGAGGGATGCCCTGAGAGTGTGGGTGAGAGAGAGTACAGGAGGGATGCCCTGAGAGTGTGGGTGAGAGAGAGTGCAGGAGGGATGCCTGGAGAGTGTGGGTGAGAGAGACTGCAGGAGGGGTGCCCGGGAGAGTGTGGGTGAGAGAGAGTGCAAGAAGGATGCCTGGGAGAGTGTGGGTGGGTGAGAGAGAGTGCAGGAAGGATGCCTGGGAGAGTGTGGGTGAGAGAGGGTGCATGAGGGATGCCTGGAGAGTGTGTGTGAGAGAGTGCAGGATGGATGCCTGGAGAGTGTGGGTGAGAGAGAGTGCAGGAGGGATGCCCGGGAGAGTGTGGTGAGAGAGTGCAGGAAGGATGCCTGGGAGAGTGTGGGTGAGAGAGAGTGCAGGAAGGATGCCCGGGAGAGTGTGTGTGTGAGAGAGTGCAGGAGGGATGCCTGGAGAGTGTGGGTGAGAGAGAGTGCAGGAGGGATGCCCGGGAGAATGTGGTGAGAGAGTGCAGGATGGATGCCTGGGAGAGTGTGGGTGGGTGAGAGAGGGTGCAGGAGGAAAGGTTCTATAAGAAGGGTGTGTGAGAGGGTTTCATACATTCGGGGACAGTTTTATTACATTTTTAAAGTAATTTTCATTCATTGATAATGGTATTTGTCTCAATATTTAGGCTGAAACTACAAGCTCTATAGACCTAGCTACAAAATCTTAACAGTCTTTAATCAGATACCATTTCTGCACACATTATATTCATTAAAATCTATAAAACAATACAAGGTATTCCCTCACGTAATTACACTGAAATTAATTCTCAATTAATTTGTGGTATTGACAGCAAAAATTAGTGATAATTATTAAGCAGACATAAAATGTGCCATTTTAAGAGCTAAGAATAATTATGTAATGCAATACTTTCATAAGACTATATTCACATTTAGTAGCTGCATTGAGCAGTAGCAAAGTCATGAACGAAGGCGGTTCATTTAATACCCAGACATCGTTATTGCTGAAAAACTTAGCACTGATATTAATGAAAACAAACAGCAATATAATCACATCATTCCTCTATTCACATATAAGATCTTAACTTGCTACCACAAAGGATTTACATAATAAAAGTGTTTAAATAAGTACATGATTGACATTATATCGTTTTTGAAATTGTCACACTAACATATCTTCACAGTGAAACTACAATTTGTTATAGCTGCAATACAATCATATGTTTAAAGTTTAGTTAGAAACGTGCAATATTATCAACAATACGATTATACACCCTTGTTACCCTGATAAAACAACATGATTTGATAATCGCAACATGATTGTTTTTGCAATATTTTCCATATAAACTATCCAGATTGTTTATTTCAATATTACATAATCAACATATGAAGAAAATGTACTATTTGCACTAAACAATTCGATATAGGTAATATTTTTCACTATGTAAAGCCTTAAAGAATGTATGGATTTTGCATTTGAGAATGAGTTTTGTACTTAAAAACTTTGTAAAACTCATTTATTGGACACTATGTAATGAATATCATTTGGGAAGTATCGACAGTTGTATAAACTATGATTTGGACGTTTCAATTTTTTTAAATCTTAGATAAATTAACGCTCACCAACAATAATTCAAACATGTATAGTATTTTTTGGATACTGACCGACGTGATTGTTAAATTTATTAGGATACTGGCCAACATGAGTGTGGATAAAAACCAACATTACCAATTGAAATCTTGCCAATGGGATTCTCAAGGTACAAATAATTGTACATTAAAGAAGTGTGCTCATGAATTGTGGTAGCAGGTTTATGAGCATACCCGATGTAAGGCATTTCACACCCAGTCTATAGCACATGCTTTTAGGACATTTAATAATCAAAGCACTAAGAGTGCTGATGGGAGGCGATCTGGTTGCTGCTACTAAAGCTTAAACAACTTTACACGTTTAATGTTTGTTTTCTTACTGCCGATCTTGTCTTGAATGTCAAAATAGGCATATGTGACTATATAGGCATGTTGGGTATCTAAATAATTGTAAAAAGGGGCATATTGATGTATATGGCATACGTGTATTGAATGCGTATATCAAAAATGGCTTTAAAATGATACTACGCGCCTATTTATCAGATTCTACAGTACCGTCTTGTAATCACTTCCATCACAGCGTGAGACATCTCTAGAAAGCGGCTAGTATAGCCACACCATATGATTGCATAACATAACAATATACAATTCATTGATAAAACCATCACATGACCCTGGTCTGAAGTTTCTAAAAATAGCTATATGGCTGGGACATTTGATGAACACGTCATTTTCATATTACAAAACAAGTTCGATATCTCCCCGGCTGAGTGATTATCTGCAAAAATATCGATTCAACGAACAGTTTCACAATAATTGTTGATCGTAGAATAAACAATTGTTGCTGATTGAATTAAATAAGTTTAAAAATTTGAAGAAACAACTGTTGCAGTATTGGGAATGTTGACAGTTTCTGGAACTACTTGAATGCGGATTCACATAGCAGCCTAAAGGCGGTCCAGGTTGCATTAAGAAATGGGCAATGGTAGTATAGAGAGGCTTACACCTACCAAAAATGGGTACAAATGTTCACCACATCGAGACAATGTGTCATGCACAAAACCCAGGTCCCTAGCTTAAAGGTCACACTTAGAGGTCAAAGGTTAAAAGGCTCAAATAGGCATGTGATTCGTGTCCGCTCTGTAATTTTGTCATCTCCTGATGGATATTTATAATATTTGGTACAAATGTTCACCACATCAACGTGATGTGCCATGTGCAAGACCCAGGTCCCTAACTTAAAGGGAAAGGTCACACTTAGAGATCAAAAGTTAAAATTCTCAAATAGGCATGTGATTCATGTCCGCTCTGTAACTATGTCATTTCTTATTGGATATTTATAACACTTGGTACAAATGTTCACCACATCGAGACGGCGTGTTATGCGCAAGACCTAGGTCCCTTGCTCAAAGGTAAAGGTCACACTTAGAGATAGAAGGTAAAAAGGCTCAAATAGGCATGTGATTCATGTCAGCTCTGTAACTATGTCATTTCTTATTTTATATTAATATTACATGCCACAAATGTTCACATCATCAAAACAAGGTGTCATACGCAAGACCATGGTCCCTAACGCAAAGGTCAAGGTAATACTTAGAGATTAAAAGTTAAAAGGCACAAGTATACGCTTCTGGTCTGCTTTGTTTTTTTGTTATTTCGTTCTGGATTTTAAAATTACTTGGTAACATTCGCATTTACATCCTGACTCAAATGTAAAGGTCACACTTACAGACCCAGCTCTTGTCTGCTGATCAATGTCACATTTAAGCAATTACAAACTTGTTTCAAGTTATTCCATTTGCATAGCTTTATACTTAGATATCTGATGACAGCTTTTAGCGGGGGCATCCGTGTCCTGTGGACATATTTCTAGTTAAATACTTTTTTCTGCTATATGTTGGTAAAATTCATCATAAGTCAAGACAGGTAAATTTAACACATGTATCTAAATGTGCAAAATTCACCGGGAATAGGAACAGTAAATTATGGGGACCAGGCTAAATGCTGTGAGCATGTCTTGAATGGTGCCAAATTGCATTTCTAATTTAAACAAGAGGGCCCAAAGGGCCCTAGGTCGCTCACCTGTCGTACTAGTGCATGCACACCCCTATGGTGATCCTACACATTTTCTGAATAAAATTTTTGTATGATTTGACCATGTGACCTAGCGTTTGACCCCAGATGACTTAATTAATATCAAACTTAACCTAGATTGTGTTGAGATGATTATTAGGACCAAATTTCATAAAGATTAAGTCGAAATTGTAACCTCTGGTGAATACACAGGGTTTTTCTATGATCTGACCTATAATTTAAACTAAATATTTCCTCCATATAACTGTACAAATACATGCTATAAAGACAGAACAATACCTTAACACTTAAAAAAATAATTATGGTTCCAGTGGGGTTTGAACCCACGACCCTCAGGAAAATGTCAATTGACATTGTGACCTTGTTTTTGACGCCAGATGACCCAAAATCGAATTTGGCCTAAATTTTGTTGACAGGATCATTGTGACAAAGTTTCATAAAGATTTAGTTGAAATTGTAACCTCTGGTGACTGACTACACAAGGTTTTTCTATAATTTGACCTTTATTTTAAACAAAATATTTTGGAATATTTTTCCTCCATATAACTGTACAAATACATGCTATAAAGACAAAACAATACCTAAACACTTAAAAAAATAAAAATTAAAAATTATGGTTTCAGTGGGGGTTGAACCCACGACCATCAGGAAAATGTACAAATACATGCTATAAAGACAAAACAATACCTAAACACTGAAAAAAATAAAAATTATGGTTCCAGTGGGGGTTGAACCCACGACCATCAGGAAAATGTACAAATACATGTTATAAAGACAAAACAATACCTAAACATTTAAAAAAAAAATTTAAAAAAAAAAAATTATGGTTCCAGTGGGGGTTGAACCCACGACCATCAGGAAAATGTACAAATAAATGCTTTACAGACAAAACAATACCTAAACACTAAAAAAAAAAATAAAAAAAAAATTATGGTTCCAGTGGGGGTTGAACCCACAACCATCAGGAAAATGTACAAATAAATGCTTTACAGACAAAACAATACCTAAACACTCAAAAAAAAAAAAAAAAAAAATGATGGTTCCAGTGGGGTTTGAACCCACGACCCTCAGGAAAATGTCTACGCTCCCTACAGCGCTTTGATTTCCACTTAACCATTACAATTCACACCCTGCTATAGAATACTAGAATATTTTGATATTTGACCTTTACAAAACTGCTTTGAACCCTGATACACATTTTCATTGGTTGATGAAAGTTTATTGTATGTATAGAGAGTAGAGAGTTACAGCAGAGAGTTAAGTGACCATGAAGACTACATGTTGAAAGGTTTAAAACAAGGTTTTTTCTATAATTTGACCTAGTGAGCTAGTTTTTGACCTCAGATGACCCAATATCGAACTTGACCTAGATTTTGTTGAGATGATCATTGTGACCAAGTTTCATAAAGATTAGGCCAAAATTGTGACCTCTAGAGAGGACACAACCCAATTGTTGACGGACGGACAGACGGACGGACAGACGGACGGACGGACGGACAGACGGACGGACGACGGACGAAGTGTGATCACAAAAGCTCACTCTGTCACTTTGTGACAGGTGAGCTAAAAAGGGGACATAATTTCAACATATATTTGATAGTTGCCTATTCATGTGGAGGTCATGGCGTCATGATGGTGATAAAGTATGCAAAGTATCAAAGATACATGTCTTAGAGGTTACAATTGTGTACATAAACTGTAAACTATTATAGGTTAATACCTTGAACGTAAACTTACAAATTTCACGAAGTTGAAAAAAGGGACATATTTTCCGATAAATACTTCATAGAGTTATCTACTCCTATGTACGTGTTGGGGTCATCCCATTATTCTTCCAATAGTGAAGCTACATATTAAATTCGCACTGCAGTGCATCAATGAAAATTCAATGTTGGTCAGTATCCACTTTAAAAGATAAATCATGTTGATCTTTATCCTCAATCATGTTGGTTTTTATCCATTTTTCACACATGGGTTCCTTTAAATAGTTATCACGTAGAAACGGCAAATGTAAATAACTTACTCTAAACTAAGTCTGATAGTGAAATGAATGAGCTGTATAAACAAAAGATCTTAACCCAAAATATATGTTTTATGGACTGTCAAATAAATCCAACACAGATTTTTCTAACTTTTTAACGTACTGTGTATCACATTCACAAACATACGGATAAATAGTTTTAGTTTCATGGAAGGAATGTACACGTTTATCTTCATACAGCATCAGAAGGTGGTTAAACCCGTAGATTTTGAAGAATTGGCCAAAAATGCGATGAATATGTAAACATACATCCGCCATTTTTCAATCATGTTGTGAATATCCAATCATGTTGTTTTATCAGGGTAACAAGGGTGTTATACCTGACGT
Source organism: Spisula solida (assembly GCA_947247005.1). Taxonomy (NCBI): domain Eukaryota; kingdom Metazoa; phylum Mollusca; class Bivalvia; order Venerida; family Mactridae; genus Spisula; species Spisula solida. Next base: position 6,017,594 of record OX365948.1, on the reverse strand, counting down.
ATATTTTGTTGGCTTCACACTCATTCAAAATATCAAAATCTCATCTGAATCGAAGTTTATGTCATATATGATGCCGTTGTAGTGAACATTTGTGTAAGTCAGATATTGTACTTGTATTTGGTATTGACCTAAATATAAACAACTCACACACATGAAAACCGTTCAACATGGAGACCGCTATGTGCGCGGGTTGCTCATATTCAGGAATACCTCATACTCGGTCAATAACCATTACATAAATATAAAACATAATGTTTGCATATTTAATCAAAGTACTGAAGTACTTTTACTTGGGGGATATCGCAATTCTTGGTAATAATATATGGTTTACATCATTCAGATCTCACCAAACGGACCCATAAAGGCAACCCACCCATAAAAAGCCCAATGAACTAGTTTCAACTGTAAGAAGGAGACTGAACAGCCTAGTTTTAGCTGAGAAAAGATATTAAAAAAATTAAGAATAACAGTCAATGGTAATATCATGCAGCTGCACAAATAATGTTTGACGGTAGTAAAAAAAAATAATATAAGTAGATCTAATTGTATAACGGACGAATGGGCGCAAAAAGTATATGAAAAAATAGCACCAAAACAACACTAAGTCGAAATTCCATAACTCTACAGCTCCATTATAAATGAACCGCATAGGGTGTGAATGGCGCGAAAGAATTAGATAGGGGATGAAAGAAAAATCGACAGACATGGTCTCGAATCTGGATGGGAAATTTGTATGGAAAGGGTTGTTTTAACGATATACGCAAACTATTTAGCTGAATATATGTGGTAAATTCATTGACACAACGTCGATCGAAACTATTAACATAAGGCGCTAGAAAAAAAGCAACTTAAACTACACAAAATCCAAACTCCATATACTTAAACTCTAGATGCATACAAACTGGATATGGTACGAGTAGCGCGAACGATTCAGAATTGGGACGAAACACAAATAACCGGGCATGGTCTCGATGTCGGCGGGAAATGTGTAAACAACAGCGCTTGGAAAAGGGTTGTCCTCAAAATAGACGCAAACTATTGAGCTGAAGATCTAAGGTAATGTAATGGATGAAATGTCGATCAATACTATTAACAAATGCAAAATATTGTTAATAGTGAAAATAAGCACATTTTAATAGGAGTTTTTAGTTAAACTGTTATATAAACATTATGAAACCAAACAGTGTAAATTTCGTCTGCTCAAACGTTTACTTTAACAGTGACATTTTTATCAACCCTCAAAATTCATTAGTCATTTTACAGCGCGTAGGAATTTATTCGCACAGATACATAAACTCACAGAAAAAACATTCCAAATTATTTCCCAATACAAAGAAATAAAAAATAATTAAATTGCTAGGGACAAATGTTCTTAAAAATGATTGAAAATTATGATTTTGGTTGAGATTGACTGGAACTCGTTTCTTGCTCGGATGAATTGGTTGTGGAGAAATTACATGGTTAAAATCATAGTGATTTCTGAATTGTATGTATAAGCATACAATAAAATAAATTGGAAATTAGGCAATAAAACAAGACTGCGTTCAATAACGCTTATGCCCCCGTGGAAGCCTAGTCCATAAATAAAGTATATAGTTATATTGGATATCTTCCAAGGGGCATAAATGTGTGAATTATCAGCAAACCGGAACGTGCCGACGATATGCGCATATCCACTTGGTAAATATACTTACTTTGAATGGAAAGAAAACCAAAAAAGCCGAAAATATTGGGGACAAAAATAAAGTATATAGTTATATTGGATATCTTCCAAGGGGCATAACTGTGTGAATTATCAGCGAACCGGAAATGTGCCGACGATATGCTCATCTCCACTTGGTAGTGAATATATCCATGAAGTTTTGTTAAAATCTGAGCAGTGGTTCTTGAGAAATATTGCGGACAAGAATTTAGTATATTGTTATAGTGCAATCTTCCAAGGGGCATAACTGTGTGAATAATCAGCGAACCCGAAAGTGCCGACGATATGCGCATCTCCACTTTGTAGTGAAGCTATCCATGAAGTTTTGTTAAAATCTGAGCAGTGGTTCTTGAGAAATAGCCCGGAGGACAAGAATTTAGTATATAGTGCGATCTTCAAAGGGGCATAACTGTGTGAATTATCAGCGAACCGGAACGTGTAGACGATAAGCACATCTCCACTTGGTAGTGAAGCTATCCATGAAGTTTTGTTAAAATCTGAGTAGTGGTTCTTGAGAAATAGCCAGGACAAGAATTGGACGGACGAACGGACGGACGGACAGGTGAATCACTATATGCCTCCTGATCTATCGATACGGGGGCATAAAAACAATCCTTGAATAATGCGCTCCACTGTTCTCAGCGTTCCATTGTTCTCAGCGCTCCACTGTTCTCAGTGTTTGGCACCATTAACAATATCAATGTCCAGACTCACCATAACATGCTGTCTTAAGATTTTTGCATGTCAAATATTTTTTAGGAGGGCTTAATGGAATTTAACGGACTGCAACAAAATGTCTCACCATTATTGCAGTGACTGTATCCGTTTATTTCATTTACATCCTGGATCCAGACATAAAATACAAAACTTCATAACAAGCTTTACAGTGTGGTGTGGTAGACCTTTGGTGTTGTAACAATACAAACTTGGATAAAATTGGTGAAAAACTTCAATGGAAGGAATGGGTTACGGCTAGACAGACACAATTTCATTCCTTTGAACGATACAATAACAGATTTCATTCCTTTGAGTGGTTCAATAACAGCAGATCTAGATATAAAGTCGAAGCTTTAGGCGTAGTGTTTGTGAATTATATCACAGCTCTGTTAAGTAACTCACAGTCTATATTAAATCACAAGTTCTTACAAACTATATTTTGTGACAGATCTTTTTTGAGATATTTGGTTACCTTGTGACTAGGTGATAATACAGTAGAGGACAAATTCTCCAATAAAGACACAGCTTTTTACATTTTATAACAATAAGTTATTGTACATAGTTCAACCAAATTAACGCTGTCATTGACCTTTACGCATGAATATATTACCAGCTTCTCGCACAAAATACAGTAAGTTCTGGAAGAAAGTCATGTAGACTAGTGTTTAAAGTACACCCTGTACAGACATAATCCTGTCCGCTTATAAAGTCAGACAAGGCCGACAAAATATTTAGACAGGAAATCAACTATTCAATTATGCATTCTGGTCTGAGGACCAAGTTAATTTCTTTGAGCTATAGAAAGTTCTGTAGGGACAGTCTGACTACTATAGTGCGCCCAGGATAACATGAAAGGCGGGAAATTTTGGTATAATCCATTTAGGTGGATTAATCAGGTGTGAATGATTTATCCGATATGTTTTTAGAACAAAACTGACCTTATCTGGTTTCTTTAGTAATGTGGAAAACCAACTTTCCAATAGTTGACAAAACCGATTCATGTTTGTAAACATTACGTTATCCTGGGCGCACTATAGTTACGTTCCTTTCCTGTTACAAGACACAGTACACTATGTTATTCTGTATAACACTATAGCTGAACAAACCTCAAAATGTTAAGTTACCTAACTTTTAATTCTCAAGTTACTTATCCCAGCTACAGCATTTTTCATGATTGTCTAACAATTTGTACTTTGCAAAACTTGTGCTTTGATTATGGTATGCATATGAATTAGTCAATACCAATCAAAAATATTTTCAGGCAAACCTTAAAGCTGTGTCATTTCAGAGCTTTTTTATTTTTTTACCCATATACCAGTAATTTGGAGATTACCCCGCACATTATCCCTACATTCGCCTCACCAGTAGTCGTGGAACTACAGTCCAGTTAGAATATTGTGAGAGTGACGTTATCATAAATGTGTGTACACAAAAGTTTACAACCATTACCTGAACAGGTAGAGCGAATATAGTATGTTAGTTTAGCATTGAAATTATGCTCTGTTTGTATAAGCTTACACTGTAATAGTGGACCTGACCACTGAGCCACTCTATTCTTACCCTGACTGGACTACTCCGGACATTCAAAAATAAACAGGACTATTGTCACAAAACCCTCATGGTTAAACAAAATAAATAAAATTATATACCGTCAGAAATCAAAATCCTTTTTCTATATACAGTAAAATTATGAAAACAAAAATACGCGGTCCGAGAGTTACAGATGAATAAACGAAGGTCACTAACGCCGACCCGTCGCACAAATGACGTTGCTTTTTTAAGAGTGTAACTCGATGAATCAGATATCAATTTTTCGCAATTGAATTCTGATTCAATGTTATGTAATAACATTTGTATAATATTTAAACTGTACCCGTGAGGGCCCCAGTCCTGTTTATTTTTTAATGTCCCATGTATACTCTCATATGCCGAGTGCCAAACGAGTTATACCAGTACCATGTATAAGGACTTTGGTATAATCATAACCAGGGGTTGATCCTGGAACTACCGGTACCTGTTCTCCAGGACAAAGTGGATGTACTGACTATTCAGCCACCAACAATTGTGCATCTTGAATGTTTGAAACTCTTTAAAATCAACATAATAAACAACTAACTTACCACATATTTCTTATCTTTTTCCCAAGTTTGTGTGTCGGATATGGAGACACAAGGTGCCAGGGTGGCCACTGCTGAATTTTCTGCACTCATTCTAACATCAAACCTCGTACATCAGTCAAGCAAAAAATCTGAAAAAAATGGAACTTATCAACTCCAGACTTTTTGTAAAACAAATATTTATAAATAATTTTTTACCACTCATAAAAATCCATTAATAATTGTAAATACCCAGTAGTTCATTTAACATACTCAATGAGCAGGGAGACATGTGGTAAACAAATAGATGTGTACTTAATCTTAGTAAGGAAGTTATCTTTGCGCATCTAAACATAGCAGGAAATGTATATAATTGTATGTGAAACTAATTGTTTCATGAACAAAAAAACCAAAGAAAAACCATATACGAGGGGTGATCAATATATTTGTGGGCTTTTCATCTAGCAATTTTGTTTTGTCAGCAAGGCTCAAAAGCAAATAAGCATTATTCAGTGAAGGATATCTCCGACCGGATGCACCTATAACATAGTTTTATTCATGTAATGGGTGCGTGACGCAGGCTGTCACCGTTTGAGCAGCACCAAGCTCCTTTCTGGACTCATATCCGACCCACTGTATACGATTTATTTACTTTTAATACAGAAATAAGTCATAAATAGCCAACTCTGGAATGTAAGGCAGAATAAAAATTGTCTCGTTGCGTTACTGGACTTAAAATTCTGAAAAAAGCGGTTGGCTTTACACGGTAGCATCATCCCGACGAAGAAGGAATCACGACCTAACAAGTTTAGGGCGCAATTTCTAAAGAACTCATTTCAAATGGAATGAAAGCTTTATTGCTTTGTAATCTATACTGATCGTAGAGTTTGCCAGTAACATATCTTTCCGAAATATGCCTCTTATTTCTCAGAAATTAAGGAGGAGTATTCCTAACTCTGTTTTAATTCTTCCTTTTATTCTTATTTTACCATGGCGTCAGTTTGACAGAGTCCCTACAATCACATCAACAACAAAATCACGTGTAGATCACTGATTTGAGTGCAAAGAATCCCCATACATGTTGGTCAAATCATCTTCGAGCTATCGCAAGGATTTTCAAGTTAGGCGTTACTCTTAAGGAAATGCCATTGCTCTGTGATTATTTATTGTCTGTCACGCTCGACGGCGCGCACTGCACCTTGGTCACAATAAGTGACGTCATCAAGAAAATTGTGACGTCACAATATAATTAATTAATTAAAACGCTAGATAATTGATAGATCTATATTGCCTGGTAATTTCAGTGTTCTAGAATCAATATTTAAGAAGTTAGAAGGAAAGTCTTCGAATATATTGATCCCCCCTCGTACATGTATACCATGTCAGCCCATCAATCTATTCCATGAATCCATAATGAATTAATACTTTAATCTAGTTTATACTTATTTATTTCAGGTTGATTGTAAAACAAGTTTTTTCCAACTTATTATTAATCACTCTCAACACCTCATTCCTGATGTTATCCAGCACCACGAGGGTATAAGAGAAGAGAAGCCAGGAGTTTCATACTGAGCGTCTAGCAAGGGAATTTCTGGTACCATTTTTATTTTGTCTCCAGAATAACGTGGCCTGGGATAGAACCTGTATATTTCAGAAAACATGCAAGCGATGAAAACGACCATATGAAGAAGGAAACTTAAAGGCTAAACGAATGGATTTGAAAGAAACACAAGCTTTTAAGTTTAAATATAGTGATTATGACATGGTGTATTGTTTTATAATAATGTTATCAATATACCAGATTTTAGAATCGTTCATTGACCATTTGCAATAAGATACAAGATTTTAGAATTAAGTCTTACTTTGGTGTTGAAATACGAAAACTGTCACAAGTACAGTTTAAGTTTTAACACAAAAACTTGAAATTGTAAAGTATAAAAAGTTATAGTCAAGAACAATTATTTAAAGTCACATTATCTCTCCCAAAACTTTTTTCCTGATCATTCAGTAAACAGTAAATACGAAAAATTAGGATATTTTTTTCAAATGACCAATACATGTAATTGACGACAGAATGTCAGCTATATAGTTGAAACAGTATGCCAAAAATCACATTTAGTACAATGTATGGATGACAAAATACTAATTTTGCAAGAGTTGCTCCCCTTAGACTTTTTCAATTATGCATTTATTGTTTATATTCCGTTTTAAACCAAACAAACCAACAGGAGGCTTTTTTGTTTTCTACCAGCTTATGGTGTTGCCTCCTTTGGTGCTCTGCAGATAGGTTGCCAATTATTGTTTTTTGAATATAGCCATTTAAGGCATAATGGGACTTTAAAGAATTGTAGACAATATTACCGTTATAAGATTAGAGCTTGATAATCTTTATGGCTGTCTCATTGACATCAATTTAAATAAAAGCTGCATTGATTTAAAGTGTGTTAAAAGTACAGTATCTGGCTGTTAAAACTTCACTTCTAAGAAAATTAAACATCAACATTGGTAGATGATCCTTATAGAATTGATATCATCAGTGGTTACATTGAGATGAGGTGGGGACAGATAAAATCAGACATAATGCGAGATTGTAGTATTTTAACACTCAATGATAACTACAAATATTTATCCAATGCAACTTTATGAACATTGAATTCAATACATTCTTTAATGCTATACATTCATAAACTTGTAGCATTTAATTCCTTTCAACTAGATCCCCTATTCAAGGACAGTAAAATCAAACTCACCTTATTCATTCAACTAAAGTTGTAAACAATTATCCACCCACTATAGGTGAACTCTGACCTCCTATTGTTTTATCTTCCTTGCTTAGATAAAACCTAATTAAAAACTAAGGGAGGCCATCAAAGATGACTATAAAAATAGACAATATGGATTGCCTCCCATGAACAATACAATTTGTGCAATTTGGAGAAACTTGTTTAAATATTAACAACTTGACTAACTTGCACGAGTCATTTGGCAACATATACATGCAGTGTCCAGGTTACAAGTAGTTATTTAATATTTGTCATATTTCTGCTTTTTAAATTTAGCTAAGCGATTTTTACGCAACTCCTGGATCCCTCGTTCAGCAACTGCAGAATGATCAACCTGCTTTGTTATCCTATTATAATCATAATCTACGAAAAGAGAAATGTTACATTTAGAAACTGTAAAAGTAATGTCAATTATGTAAATTTCGCACAATGTTAGTAATGCAAATTAATTTAACACAAAGTTACATAAATCTATTTGCATTATAAGAGCCTTTCATAAGAATGTATTCTAGTTCTTGAGATATTAGCATATACATGATGCATGCTAAAGGACAACGCTGCAGGTCTGATGTCAAGAACCTCATACTAATGCTACGTCCGTGAGCCTAACTCCATTTGAAATTTTTATCCCTGGTTTTCTTCGTTGACTCCAGTATTCATGCAGCCCCCATTTCTTGTCCTTTTAAAATGTGCTACCCACCTGACATTCTCTCTCTGCATGTTCAAATTACTTCTAAGTATTCTTTAAACAGTCCTACAACTAAAATCTTCTAACTTTCCCCTCAATGATCGTATTGTCGAACGTCTAGCTGTTTCTGGCCCTCAGTTGACAATGATTTGATCAATCTCATCCCTTCAAAGCTTATACCACAGGTACACAAGACAGTGAAGACTACATAGTTGTTGTTGATCGTAAAGTTTCTGAAGGTAACTTTCATAACTTGTAACCACCTCCTTGATAGCCTAGTGGTTGAGCGTTCGCTTCGAGTGCAGGAGGTCGCGGGTTCGATCCCTGGCTGCGTCATACCAAAGACGAAATAAAAATGGTACCAGAATTCCCTTGCTAGACGCTCAGCATAAAAGGTAAACTGGCTTCTCTTCTCTCATACCCTCGTGGCGATGGATAACATCAGGAATGAGGTGTCGAGAGTGATTAATATAAGTTTGGAAAACTTTTTTCACAATCGACCTTAAATAAATTAGTATAAACTATAACTTGTAGGGAAAATGCGTTGCTTCGTGTAGCATCGTTTTTTTACACAAATCTGCATCATTCAGGGGTGTCAACAGTGCCAAATTCAAAATCAGGAACTTCAATGAAGTTTTTTCCATAATTAACCCAGTTTGTATCAAAGAAAATCTGAGTTGATTAAATTTACCATAACTTCGCTATTTCTTGAAATAATTTCATCAAATAACTTTACTTTTCATCAGAAGCCATTGCTTTTTCAGAAATAATAAATCAGGAAAATGGACACCCCTCAAATATTTCTTCATGGATGGTCTCCTGTACATAATTCCATATGATGATTTATCAGCTGATGAGTGTTTTAAGTCTAGGGGGTAATGTTTGGTGTTCCTGCCAGCAACATCTCCAACAACTGTCAATCATACAGCATCCATCTGTCAACATCTACCCAATCAAAACATTCTGTTTGTTGCATGTGTTTGACTGGGACGGTCTTAAGTGTTCGGTCGTTTTCCCAGCCACATTAGCCAATGACTTCCAACTTGGAGGGAAGTGACAGTTGTGTGGTACAATGAATCAAAGTGCAATACCCTAGCTTCCTTGATTCTTTAAATATTTTGATTTTAGAGTGTAACATGTATGAAAACATTTAATGCCACCATTATCAATTTTGCTGATTCTCTAAATCAGTAACTAATTATTTACAGAACTTACCAGGAAAGTAAGTAATCTTTCCAGTAGCTTACCTGTAATATTAATAATTAATAAATAAATAAATGAATAAATAAATAAAACTAAAAAATACAACTAAAATATTCACTGTAAAGCAAGTACCAGTCAAGAGCCCACGTCATTCAGAAACTTTCTCATCGACCTGATCCCTCTAAATAGTCGGTCTATGATTAACCCAAAAACTATATGAAACACAGTTGTGTCATACAGGCTGTTCATTATAGATACTATTCACCGACTTTCATAAATCTGGACAAGTCTGTTGTCAAATATATCGACAAACACACATGGTAAAAAGCTCAGGGTCGGTTATACATAAAAAAACAAGACTGCGTTCACTAAACGCTTATGCCCCCTGTGGAAGCCTTGTCCATAAATAAGTCTAAGTCCAAAATTAGGTCAAGGTGAAGGTCAAAATGGGGTTAGGTGGTACAGGCGTGTGGAGAGTGTTCATACACAACATCCATGCAAGTATGAAAGCTTTGTAGCAAGCCATATTAATGCTAGAAGAAACGGTCAATTTGGGTTAACCAGGACGGACGGACGGACGGACGGACGAACGGACGGACGGACGGACGGACAGGTGAATCACTATATGCCTCCCCATCTATCGATAGGGGGGCATAAAAATTGTTTACATGTGCGTTTATGCATATTTTTTGCTGCATCAACAGGAAATAGTTTAGCATCAAATTTGCATATGTTCAGAAGGCAACCACTGCGGCACATGCCTTTATTTGGCCAAAATCATTAGGACTCAGGTTGATGAGAAGGATCGGGTCGATAAGTATCAAGTATATACAGTGTACAGAGTATATACAAAATAAAATGTATAAAATTTGAAAGCTTTTATTATGAAACATTTCTATCCATCACAATATCACTTTAAACAAGGACATTGATACTATGCATGTGTTTAAACTGGCAGAATGTATCAGGTGAGTTCTAAAGGGTGATCAAAATAAAAATAAATTGTCATAGAATGTCAACACCCAGTTCACGGTTTTTATGTTAATTGGCCACCTTTAAACATGCCCATTATATATAACCACTGAAGAACAAAGGGTCCTTATCTTTTCTATGTTTGAATCAACCCTGAGAACATATCTCTACACTTTCTCGCAAAAATCACATCAATTCCATGTTATCATGGAAGTACTTTACTGAAATCCCATGTGATTGTACTTTACTGAAATTCCATGAAATTGTGATTGTACTTTACTAAAATTCCATGTAAGTGTGATTGTACTTTACCGAAATTCCATGTAAGTGTGATTGTACTTTACCGAAATTCCATGTAATTGTGATTGTACTTTACTGAAATTCCATGTAATTGTGATTGTACTTTACTGAAATTCCATGTAATTATGATTGTACTTTACTGAAATTCCATGGAACTGTGATTTGACTTTACTGAAATTCCATGTAATTGTGATTGTACTTTACCAAAATTCCATGTAAGTGTGATTGTACTTTACTGAAATTCCATGGAACTGTGATTGTACTTTACCAAAATTCTATGTAAGTGTGATTGTACTTTACTGAAATTTCCATGTAACTGTGATTGTACTTTTCTGAAATTCCATGGAACTTTGAAAGTATAATAGTTAGTGTAAATTTTTGCAAGAATAGTCTACCTGACACCATGATTAATTGTTAAATCCATCTTAGATAAACAGCATCGTATGGGAATATAACACATATCCATAATGTTTCCACTTTCATCAAGTAATAATCTGTCTTGTTTGTTTAACTATGTTTCTATCATCATTACCCTTTTCACTCTTTGATCTATAATCAGTATCTACATAATTATGCTCCATTTCAACTGAGCGAACACTTTCGTAGTTCTTTATACTTTTAGGATTACGATAATCATAATCAAATAAGTATGGTAAACGCTTACACATTTCATCATATGCATAACAAATACGACCAATTTCAACTATAGATAACTGGACAGAGGATTTACACACGTCTACATTTGATTCATGTAGTAATTCCATCAATAAATCTGGCTGATCTCTGGGAAATAATGTCCTGCAAGAAGAAGAGAATATGTTTACACTAACATGTTGAAATAATGGGACTGTTTTATCAAAGTATGTACTACAATAACTTCTTTGAAATTGGCAATGCAGAGAAAGTTTTCATCGAATTGTGGCAAGTATAAAGTTACAATAGCCATCTGTTTTTTTCCACTTTTGATTTCGCTTGCCAATTTTCATTCCTACCCTGAATTTAACAGAATCGCCACACTGTATCTAACCTGCGAAATTTATGTAGATCAGCACAAGATTTAAATAGCCAATTGACAGTCGTTTGACAAATCTAACGGGAAATTAATGAATTAGGTGTAAACAAACATCGTGTGTTTCTAATATCCTGACCTACCCTTAAATTTAAAGTGACCCTAAATGTTAGTTTTATCCCCTGTGCAGTGTGCATCCTTAAAAAACAAAGAAGTTTATTATAAATTATACAAATCACTTACTGTAGTGAATTTTTACAGTGTTTCTGTCTATAGTGAAACAAATGTCTGTTGACTTTTGTGATCACTCGATAGGGAAGATCAATCCATGGTCGCTTTCTAGGCACAAGATGAACAACTCCCACATCAACATCTGGAGCGGGTACAAAAGCTCGACCTGACATAGAATACATGATAATCAGTATGCCTACCAAAACAAAAATGATTATACTTAGGACGATAGTGAATTATAAACAAGAAATATCACTGAATGTGCTTGACATAGTGAAAGGCGACCATTGGTTCGGAAAAATATGTGGACAAAATAATTTTAAGTGTAAACAAGACTGCGTTCAATAAACACTTATGTCCCCTGTGGAAGCCTTGTCCATAAATAAGTCTAAGTCCAAAATTAGGTCAAGGTGAAGGTCAAAATGGGGTCAGATGATACATGCATGTAGAGAGTGTTCATATACAACATCCATGCAAGTATGGAAGCTTTGTAGCAAGCCACAATGATGCTAGAATAAACGGTCAATTTGGGTTAACCAGGACGGACGGACGAACGAACGGACGAACAAACGGACAGGTGAATCACTATACGCCTCCTGATCTATCGATACGGGGGCATAAAAAACAAAGGGCTACAACCCCCTTAAAATTGATCCAACGAACATAGCCCCAAACAATTAGTATCTGGAGCTATAATCAGTGGCTAGGGGTGTCAGAAGAATTTCAGTTATATGCCGAGCCGAGCATAGCCTTTATTTGCCAGTCAGCTTTCAGCTGAAATATGGCAGGCATATAAGTGTGCCTCTACCCAGATTATAATTATGGGTGGCTGCCAGTGAATTTTTTATTGTCATTCTTATTCTTCTGGCCTTCTTTTCAATATCACCTGGGGTGGTATTCAATATTAATCTTACTTGACTTAAGGATAAGTGCAACCAATCAGATCACACCATATTAAACTCTTGGTCAATAACAGGAGATATGATTGGCTATTCTTATTCTCCAACTAAATTAGATCAATATTAAATACCAGCCCTGGCCATACAAACCTGTTGTTATGCAGTTTCAGACTTGTACAGTGGATGAGGATCAGTGCCTTAACAAATACTCTAAATTGAAGTCAATAATAAATAGAAATATCATTTATCTTTCTTCACATGTCCATGATCACTCACAAAAAAACGAAAATATTTTCTTCATGCTTAATTAGTTTGTTTTCCATGCTTGATGGCAAATTTCAAGTTATTGAGAAATCTGTTTTATTATTTGCTGTCGAGGGATTGTAGAGATTTATCTGATAGAGAAAACAACATCATCATTATTTTGTAATTTTCACTGTTTTAGTAGCTGGTTCCATAACCATTCAGAAAAAGAAACATAACGTCAACGGCACTGGGCTTCAAATTATGCATACCCGGTAACATCATTATTGCGGCATGATTTAAGAAATTCTAATTTCCGCATCAGTTTTCAATCAAGCCAATTACGGAACAATTATACAAGACATTGAAGCATAATTATTATAAACAGAAAATTTGTTGATTTGGTGAAAGACCAAATTTTATTTCACTCGTGATCAAAGAAACTTAATTTTTCACTTGTGGCTTTTGGAAAAATTTATTTCTGTGATCACTAGACATAAAATTCAATCTTACACCAAAATTAACAAATATCCTCTATAACACCCTATTTTCAGAAACCTTCGATTTACAATTTTGATCATGATTATCAGTTATAGATATCATCATACAAGTCATGTTGTCAATCCCTGTCATACCCTGTCATAATACTCTTCAAATAGGTTCATAATATTAACTTATTTGTAGGGACAAAACTTCCAATTGCTATTTCACATTTATTCTATTATTTTAAACGGCAGCATTTTGCCTTTAAGAGAAGTAAGATAGTAGAGAAACAAGTAATTTCTTACCAGGTATTACATGTTTCAGTTTAACATTACACCAGTTTTGAACATCTATGGACACACGAGAACGATGTTCTGTGTTTGGTTTGGCAACCATTCGCTGTGCAACCTCTTTTTGAAATGTCAAAGTCATTGGAGTTCTTCCGTATCTCCATGCACCAGTTCGGTTTGATAGTGCTTCCATGTATCGAAATATTAATGGAGTAGATATACTAAATGGTAAGTTTCCAATGATATGTATATCCGGAGGTTCATCAGTCCAAGCTTTGATGCACTCTTCAGGAAACAAATTGTTCATATCAAATGTTAGAGCATCTCCGTGGAAAGCTGTTAATCTACCAGATGCATCAGCAAGCATCTGCAAGAATTAATTCATGTTGTTCGCAATAAAATAATGGAATTAAAATTGAAACAAATCATTACAAAAAAGCTTGAATAACTACCTACATATTTTTCTAACACCAGGGTAAGTATGATAAGCTTTAAGCTGATTCAAAACAAATAATTCTTTTGAGAGATACAGCTGTTCAACTGGGATGATTACTCTCAGGCCTCAACATTGAAAGAAGAAAACCCCAAAATCTTACTTGTCCTGCTATATAAATAAAGAAGGAAAAAAGTATGCAGGACGAGTGGACGAGTGGATTATTGAGGCCTGACTCTTCTGTTAATCAGATGCAATTCAATTGCAAGGTGAAACTTGTTTCAAATTTGCAAAACCACTAATCGCTCAAAAACAATACACATCCTTCACAATCACTGCGAATAAAATACATGTATGCTACTACATGTATACATTATATCTTTGACAGCAACATGCATGAATGTAGATTTTTCTTGAACCCCCATAAACCTTAAATATCTTTAAAAGTAATAATGCAATTATATTGAAATTTGGCAGAGTTGACTGAATAACCTCTACAATCTCTGTGTTTGAAATTTCAGACCTTGATTGCTTGTGTCTTTTACTTTGTATACACTAGCTACAGGATTCCATTTTGGACCGGGGTGCTTTTCACTCCTTGTCATTATACTAATGAATAGGTTTTGACTTGGTCAACTGCTACTCAGTGTGATATTTTATTGATATAATTTTAATTTCCTGTGCATTTACTCACTTGCAGTCCAGGAAAAAATCTCGGATCTTTCTCTATAACATACAGATTACTGACATCTTGTTCGAGGATAGCTCTGGTGATTCCTCCAGGTCCTGGTCCCACTTCACACACATGACAACTGTGAAGATCACCAGCAAAACTAACTATCTTTTTATTAAGATGCATGTTCAGAATAAAATTCTGTGACAGTTTTTTGGCTGCTGAGAGTTTATAAAGACGAATTATTTCGCTGATCGTTGGTAACGGCGGAAGTCTCATGGCTACCGACTTGTCGAAATCGTTTCATAAAATAAAAACAATAGTCGCGAAAACAGGTGACGAACGTAATTTTCCAACAACAAACTCTGTGTAAAGTATGTCACTGCAATTTACTCTCATATAATCACATCATTCCTGTAAACATGTGCTTGACATATTGAGACATATGTGATAAACACTGAGAAAATGATTTAACGCTAATATAATAACAAAAACAACCTTGCAGACAGGAGTTTATCACGAGTTTTCTCCCTTAATTTGCAGAAAGTTTCTGCACTCGTGAGGCGGCGAAAGAATAAGAATATTTAAATTCAGGAAAATAAATTCTATCATAGTTCACGCCGTATGATTAGAGAACCGGTTTCTGTTTTAAGAATAGGATATTACTGCTTGGTTTCAAAGGAAACAAGTTTACAACTCGAAGTTATTAAAATCTCGATTTCACTCGATTAACTAATTGCACATTTCAGCATTTCTTTCTTTTTGTAAATCAAGCGCAACCTCACACGAGAATGTCGTTGCAAACGAGACATCCGCCAATTTTGAAAGTCTAAATAAACGAAGAAAAATGTGAAATCGAATATATCTTAATTTTAAACCTCCCCGATGTTGTGAGGATGCATCGTTTTACGTTTTATGACTATTTTTTAACAGTCGCTTCGGCGGCGATTTACGTTGTTGATTTTGCGACAGGTAAAAATGATATTCAGACCTGTCTTGAGACGTTGAGTGTCTCATATTTTCGCCTTCTCGTTAATCCATGAATCTGTGCATGGTTTAATTATATATATCCGCTAGTTTGTTTTTGCAAATGACAAAAAACATGTCTCCTGAAATAAACTTATGAAATATGGCACAGTTGTAACGCACTTGACTACTGATTGAAAACTTGATCATTTCTGAACGATTTTGTCCCCCCCCCCCCAACCATAGGCAGCCAGCACGGGTAGCAGGACAGAGCGGACCGTGTTTTGGGACAAAGCGGTCGAAGCGGACCGTGTGTTGGGACAGACTCACAGAGCAGACCATGCTATAATATTATGATTAAAAGTTGTGCCATGGAATAAATTATATATGAAGTAGATACCATATTATATGATAGATAAGAGTATAAAGTAGTGAAAAATATGAAATGTCAAGCGAGTGCGACCCGTTCGTTCGTATTTTTCACAACTATTCCTGAACAAGTTGGAATCACAATTATCGCCATTAATATATAGCCTCTATTCCTATAACTTCGTGCATTCCTACAAGTTTGTGCATTTTAGTAAAACGTTCATTTCTTTGCTAAAAGTCTCATTTTTGTGTCCAAATTCATTTTAAGTTATTAAAAAGACATTTATCCTGCTGGATAATGCAAAAAGATGCCACAAAAACGGGTTTATTACGTTCACAGGTGGGTTTTGTCCGAGCACCAATTTTACTGTTTACATATTCACCGCTTCCGGTCGCGAATTAGGGTGACATTTGTTTTCCTCAAAATTTGCATTAGATACGATAAATCTACGATTGGAAAATGGCGCTTACTTACAGACAATTGATCAAACTTGATTTTACAAAACTTTTTAATGGCAATATCCTCCCTGTGCGATCCTAATGACGTCATCAGTTTATGTGCACGAACTTATAGGTCAAAAATGTTTATATTAAAACTGCAGACTGCATGTAACATTGAGGCCGATTTTGCAAGTTTTTGCAGTTTGACATTCAACTTTTTGTTCGAATTTGTTAATAGACAGATAATTGATATAGTTTATCACATGGTTGATGCCAGTGTGTTTGTTTTTGTGCAGATGCGCCCATTTCAAATATAAGATGCACGAACTTATAGGTGTACAGGCTAATTAAATAAATAATTGACGTATGTGAGAATGAAATCTGTATCTGATCGTAAATTTCCCTTCTGTAATGAAGTTGAAACTTATGCATCTGTATTGTATGTCAAGATGAGACTCAGTTTCAGTTTATTCAATAATTGCAGTCCTGTAAAATACAGGATACATAGACTCAAATAAATAGATTAATATGTGTGCAGGTAAGAAGATGCCCAATTTGCAGGGCATTTGCGTTAGTTCCAGAAATACATCGTTGATTATACAACATTGAACACTAGCAGTAAAGAGTATTGAATTAATACATAAATGGATATGTTATTTTGTATGCATTTGTTAATAACTAACACAGTATCTAATGTATAAATAAATGGGTATGTTTTTGTATAACTTATTTTTTCACCAGTTGGATAATCCGATTATATACTGAGGATGAATTATATATTGTAAGGTGAGTTTATTTTCTGCTACAAGTTATATTGCAATATTATAACATGGTCCGCTCTGTCCCAACACTAGGTTTGAATGCGGAAAAAATCATGATAGAATAGGATGAAAATGACAATTATGAATGTGTATTATTTACTTTATTTGAATATCTGTTAAACATACAGCATACAAGGTGCGTATTTATAAATCATTCATACAACATAATTAACATTAGGAGAGAAATAAAAATATCTTTAATTTGTATTTTCAATATTATATATCATGTACATAACTACATGTAAGCCAATAAATTAAAATAAATAGTGTTGATAATTGCACTATGATTACCAAGATAAATATTGCACTTCAAACACAAATAGTTGTGAAAAACACAAACAAAATGGTCGTCTTCTTGTAATATTTACAGTTCTTTTTTATAATGGTCATACTCATGTATGGATACTTTAAAACTAGTATAACATGTATTTATATGTATATATTTGATTTTATTGCACACATAAATTTAATTACAATATTATATAACATAGTCCGCTCTGTCCTAACACATGGTCCGCTTTGTCCCAAAACACGGTCCGCTCTGTCCCATGGTACGCTCTGTCCCGCATTCGCCAGCACGTACCCTACTTCTTCCCCAGTCAATTCAACCTTCTCATTGGTTACCTATATTAAGAAAGACGAATATCAGAAAATGGAGTACCTGTCACATAACTTGTCGTATTTTTTTATTTATTCATTCTTCCGTATACAGGACAGGAATCCATCAGCTGGATTGTACTACGTCCCAGGTGAGGTGTTGAGCAAGACAGCCACCACTTGAGAGTTGTTCAATATACATTTAAAACGTTCCGGTATTTACAAAATAAAACTATAATATTCTCGATATCGACATTACAGGATCTGGATTCGAAATTTCACAGTCAGGGGGGGGGGTAGACATTCGGAGCACCTCGTATATTTCTGTAGAATCATCACTGCCGCTTCCATAGCTCGATGACGAGAAATATACGCATTTTTCCAGTTAAACATATTAGGTCAAGCAAAAATATTGTCAGTGAGATCGTCAAATAGTGTTATTATTGTGTTCAAGTAAAACTTTTTACAAATTCTTATCATTTGGCTAAAATAATCGCGATTATTGTACCTAGTTGCTCTATTTGCTATAAGCAGGTGCTCCCCTGACGTACATTCGGAATATCTCGCACATTGTCGCTCAATTAAATTTAGTTCCGTAATCCCGGAAAACGGGGTTTAACCTGTAATGTCGATATGACCAGTGAATACACCCTGTGGTTGTTTACTCCTGGGACAAATGCTATATTATGGGTATCAGCATGTAGCGAAGAATTTTTACTTTCAGGATATATCAACACTTCAGTGCTTAAATACACACCCTTTACACAATGTCAGAATCGCAAATTTGGTTTGGTCACCAATTTAGGCGTTCAGTATATACACCGGACGGAAAAGGCCGAGCTTTCACGATTGAACAACTATGGACGACGCGGCGTATAGTCTAGCCAATCAAATAATCGCTTCAAGATCTGTTGAGGTCGAAAGGTTATCTGAATACTAAATAGAATTGGATATTGACGGAGACTAATTTCGTACATGTTTTTTAATTATTGAAGCCAGGCCCGTTTGTGAAACATACATTGTGTTTCATGGCAAAATTCATGTTTACAAGCATGGGAATCTGGGTGGTGCTGAATGCCTGGTTTGTGATTCTGACGTTTGTTGGGTAAAGTGTATTTAAGGACTAAAGTGTTGACTAAAGAAAAATATAGTAGCTACACGCTGATACCTGTAATATACCATTTCAATGAATAATAAACCTACACGGCTAAAATGTGACAGGCGCTTTTATAATCGGCAATTCTGTTTGTAGCCTGTCGTAGAAAGTAAACAGTGGTAAAATCTGATTTGGCTGGGGGAGTATTTGGGTTTGTGCTGACTGCCTATGCACCCAACTAAAGATGAACTCTTTGGAAACCCAGAGGTAGTCTCGTGTGTATGGGTGCTATACACCAGTCACATTAAAGAACCAAAGAGTGTATTGGAATGAGCTAGGGCAGGCTTCACGAAAACTTTAAAATTCTGTCAGTCATTTGGACTGGCAAATCCTGTCAGTCATTTGGACTGGCAGACCAAAGATCTGAATTTTAGATCTTTGGACAGACACAAAAAGTCAGTCTGAATGAACATTTGTCAGTCAGAAAAAATGAAACTACTAACTAGGTGTATAGAAAATGCACATTATTTTTTAAATGATTAATTCAGAGGTAAATACTTTAGAAATGCATTGTTAGCTTAACACAGTTAACAAGTGATTTCCAATAGGCCTAATTAGATAGTTAACCTTTTTACACTGAGCTCATTTAGCCCATTCAATGAGCATATATCAGACAGGACTTTCTTGCATCATTAGTGAAACATGAAACATTATTGAAACACTAAAACACCTAGTAGTTATCTGGTCATCATGTTTTTTTAAATGAAATTACAAATTTGTTTGCATTCTCCTGATTAATTGGATTAAGAAGCTTTCTAAGAATGGTTAAAGAATTTTCTGAGTCTGGTTCGATATTATCGATAATAGATCAAGTGATATGGTAAAACAAGAGCAGGGCTCGATATTAACACTGGTCCGCTGGTCGGAGACCAGTGAAAATCCAGAAGGACCAGTGAACATACTGGAGGACCAGTAACTGTCCTATTTACAAATTTGGGGCTTTTGCCCTGTCGGACCAGTGGCCAAAATAGTGTCTATGCCTGAATTAGAGAAGCACACGCCTACTTTCTGTAAATTTTGTACAATGTAGTAAAAAATGTTCATTTTCTATATAATTACAGTCATTACAAATTCTCAGTTCCTTTGAAAGTTTAGGCCTTTAAGATACAGCCCTCTTTCGATTAAAAGATATGGTTGTATTTCAAATTCGGGGTAAATTCTAGAGTATGTATATAATTTATTCTCCTCGTTTTTAGTTTTTAGCCTATTTATTTCCTTTGATATGTCTGATGCATATTTGTCAGATGTGTGCTTAGATATATTCTTTGTTAGTCCCCTACCGGTTTTTGACCGGAGGGGACTATAGGTTTGCCCTCTGTCAGTCTGTCCGTCCGTCAAACAATCTGGATCCTGACATAACTCAAACAATTTCCAAGCTAGGTTTATGAAACTTGGTATGTGGATAGAGGGTAACAAGGGGATTATGCACGTCTAACAATATTTTTATTCTGACAAAAATTGTGGTTGCTATGGCAACAAAAACATTGAAAATATGCCTAAATCTGGATCCTGCCATAACTCAAACAGTTTCCAACCTAGGTTTATGAAACTTGATATGTGGATAGGGGGCATTAAGGGGATTATGCACGTCTAACAATATTTTTATTCTGACAAAAATTGTGGTTGCTATGGCAACAAAAACATTGAAAATGGCCTCAAACCGGTAGGGGACTTCTGTATTGCTTGCAATTCTTAATTACTTGTTCTATTAGGTATTGTCACTAAGTTGGTCTTATATAAGGCATTTCGGACAAATGAGCTAAGTGACTTGTGTCCATGTTCATTTAATTTGTTATCAACTTCGAATGCTTCATTAATTAACCTTGTGGCTTGATATATAATTCCGAGTTTAAATCATGTTAGAATTGAAATACAATATTAAAAAGTCGTAGTATACCTTTGGTATACAATGGTTTGTCGTTATTCCCATACGCCAGAACTCCAAACCATAGTATAACAGCCAGTAAAGAAGATTTTCCATAGCTTATTTCTTAAATATATTATATCAAACATTGTCAAAAGCATAATTTCGTATATTCATCTCTATTTTCAGATGTTGCATTAATTGTATACTTCTTTACTCATGGTTATGAGATATGGGGATCACTGTCGCTGACATTTGTGGCTCTTGCTGGACTGACTATGCTAGTGTTCAGTTTTCACTGGCAGGTGAGAGAGAGAACACTGTCATGTACATCTTTGATTGTGCATCTCTGCTTCTTAGCTCCAGTATACAGGTAAGTGATGCAATCATACAACTTGTGTCTTCTTTCAAACTGTCAGACTTTCTGTCAAACAGGATATCATAAATAAATTAATATAAAATACTGAAATGAATTTGACATGGAAACATTATAAAGCACAGGCATGAATTTGAAATTCATCAGATAAATCAAGCATTTCGTCATTATGTTAGTCTCCAGTGATTTTTCTTGAACAAAATGAAACAGCCTGTGCCTATAAAATTAGGAAATTTTAGCGCGACAATTCAAGGAATTAGGAATTATTAAAAAAGATTTGTTTGGTAAAAATTGTCAAAAACTCATGTGTAGCAACGACTTTTTGCAAGTTAGAAAATCTATTGTTTTGACTTTAAAACAGCCATACCAAAAAAAAATCTTTGGTCTCCTATGTGGATGTAAGTTGTAGATATTATCAATACATGTCTTTGTGCTGTATTATACAGCACATTATGGACGGCACAAAGTTTGTCTATGCTAGTTCTCCTTAACTATTTGTCAGATTTGAATGAAACTTCATTATGAATACTTGGTACCTACCCAAGCTGTGCTTGTTTTCAGTTATTTTAGGTTAGATGCTTTTTGTCAGAGTTATGGCCCTTTGTGGGAGACATACGTTTTAAGCTAAACTGATTGAAGGCACGGTTACCTGATAGAACTGAGGTTACGAGTTGTCCAGACAATTTCTGAATTAGATGCAGATTATAAGTTATAACACTAAGTTATCGCCCTGAATAATAAATATGTTTAGAGATTATTGCATTTAATTGTAAAACAAATATACCTTAGCTGTAATGTAAATTCACATTTTTTTCCCAGTAACCTAAATACTATTTTACTTGATTTTCAGGTTTTTACAAGTATTGCATATTGGACGACGTTCACGTAAGTCAGGTAGTACAGAGGATCTTACTGCAGTATATAGAGCAATGAATGATGTCAGTTTGTTACGTATGTTCTCAACATTTCTGGAATCAGTACCTCAATTAGTATTACAACTCTACATAGTGCTCTCAAATCTAGACAACTATAACACACTCATAGGTATGTGATTTGTGTTTTATATTCCTGGTTGCATTTGATAATTTTGATTTACAACCACTTACAGACTAGTCAGTTGACACTACAGCATAAGATTTTATAGTATAAATTCATTAAAATTCTGGCCCCACACTTACAAAACTTTTTTCTCAGGTTCAATCTCAGTATCAGCTAAGACTGAACCTGTGACTCAAATGAGTCTGAACTGAGCCATTTGGGAACCTTAATAGAGTTTAGGACAATTTCATCAAATTTGATCCTCCTATCTATTGGTATCAAATATTTGATCCTAAAGATCAACTTACGATTGAGCCTGAAACTGAGACTGAAGTTTTTGTGAGCACCAAAAGTTGAGCTTGGTCTCAAAGTTGAGACCAAGCTCAACTTACGACTGAGTCTCAGTCTCAAATAGTTTTGTGAGCGCGGGGCCAGAAGGTTATTTGAACTTTACTATTTTGACCAAGCATATATAATACATTATGTGGATCAGGGAACAGGGTGTATGGTACATGCTCATCTTTTTCTATTGTCAATTATCTGTTATATATAGCTTATTACTTTTAATAGAATTGTCAATCAGTTAAACCCATGTTAAACTGTTAAACCAAGCATTTTAGGATATCAGGGTTTTGCATTTGACCAATGAGTTGGTCTCTTGTCACACCTTTAAAATCATTAAATTTCTAAAAACACACATTTTGACTCTCTTGATTTAGGCTGATAGCTCAACTTTATTTCAAATTTATAAATGATAGTCCAACACTAAATAGTAACAATGACCCTCTGAGTAAGATTTGGTGACTCAGGCAGTAATGAACCCTTGATGTCTGATTGATGATGATATTATCCAGTAGCTTTATTTTGTAGACATTGATACATAATAATTATGATATAAAATCATCAATACAATAATAATGAGATTATTTTCTCTTTCCAGGATTTTCTACTGTGTTTTCACTGCTATCTGTGTCCTGGTCAGTCGTTGCTTATACAGACGCCTTGCATCTGGCTGCTAAGAAGTTTTATAAACGCTGTTTTATTTTCATGTTCACCAATATTATATGGCAGACAGGTATGGTGACCGCTAGAATAGTGTCCATCATATTGTTTGCTACAGCACTAGGTGGATATGTCTGTATACCACTGGGTAAGTACCCGTAGTTGTACGTATGTTTCGTGTCAATATCCTCGTGTTTAAAACCCTAGCAAACAAGTCATTGTCTCTATTTAAACATTGAAGCAACCTAAAACTATTGGTTGTGTCTATTTGGATATTGAAAAAATGCTATTTAATTATTGAAAACAATGGATGCTGTTTTCATATGGTAGTTAGACAAATATACGACTTACATATTGTAATTAGACAAATATATCACTTACATATTTTAGTTACTGTATTCCTAGATACTTTCGCGGATACAATATTTCGCGTTTTTCATACCATCGGCATATTCGCGGCTACAAATTTTCATGGAATCATAACGCCCGCGAATTCCGCGAAACTAAAGTCGCTACGGCATAAAGGTATGTTTGACACATATTGCAATTTCAATAGGACTGTTTGTCAGCACCATCCGTGTATACCCAAATCAAAGTCAATTGATTGTGACCTTAGCTGACCTGATAACAATTATGATGATCAATTAATCTCTTTATAAATAAGGATTTCAGAAAGTGTTTTCACTAGGTGTTATCAACATAAACCGGTAAATAGTTACAATTATGAATTAACCACCAAACATACATGTTTAACAAATAAATGTGAAATGATTATTGTGAATACCTGTACAGGAATACATTGACTTTAATCGTGACAAAAACAAACATTATACGTAGAAGTAAACTGATTCATTAACACCCCAACCATGTACCCCTGTGCTTGTTTACATTGAGCACATTACACGCTACGTCATAGCAGTGTTTATGTCTACACAAGCTACAATATGCACGATTCTTAGAGGATCGAAATTGATGTTTATATTGAGAAAATTAGCGCAATTGTTCTTAGATTTTATAAATATGGATTTATTGAGAGAAGTTCCCACGTCATGTATGCGCAAGTACAATTATCCTTCTTCTAATGTTTTGCGATTTAAGCATGTTTAGTATGAAGAAGCTAGAAACGTTCGCGGATTCGTTGGAGGGAACATTTTCGCGGCTATTAAACTTCGCGAAATGATACCTCCCGCGAAAGTCGCTAACTTAAAATGCGCGAAACCATTTCTAGGAATACAGTAGACAAATATACAAATAGTTTTGCCATATTGTCACAAATCATGTTAATGTTTTTCACCGTGTGGAAGATGTTTGTATATGTCAGACATGTGTATAACTGTAGATAATAAAACTCTGATAAAAATGGTAAAAACTACAAAGATAAAAATGGAGGTTGTCATGCAGTTTCGACTCAAAAAGTGTTCAAATTTGATTGAGAAACTCAATGATCTATGTGATATTTATGCATCCCTATCTTTGATGAGGGGGTGTATTGCTTTGTACATGTCAATAGGTCGGTCAGTAGACCAAAATGGTTTCCGTTCAATTAGTCCAGAACGCTTTGCCCTAGGATCCTCAAACTTTACATGGAGTTTAGCCAGCCACAGTAGATGACCTCCTGATGAGGTCAGTAGGTCAAAGGTCAAGGTTGCTGTGACCTTTAACATTAATGACTATTTGGCTGCAGTGAGGGCCTACATGTTTTACAAACATCTCTTGTTTCTGTTTAGTAAACCAGGCTGAGAAGGATAGGGTAATTAATACAATTATTTGATGATTATGTTTTATTTCCATTCACAGCTCTTCATTTTATAACCATGGTTGTTTGGATCACAAAGTTTCAACCCAAGTATGAATCCACATGGTGTGAACGCTGTCTATCATCAATCTTTCTCTCTATTGTACATACACTACTCTTCCTCAAACAAAAGGATGGTTCATCACGATACAGGATGACATTTTTCTACATCCTCACCCTGGTGGAGACATGTGTATTCATGGTGGTATGGTATATGTTCAAGCCTTACACTGGACCAGTCTGGTTTGATGTTACAGCTTTCTCTGTAGTGTTTGGATCCTTTGGTTTAGGTAAATATATACATCATACTTGTTCCATGACATCTATCAAGGGTTTTTTGGAACCTTGGGGATGGCACCTTAGACCTTTAATTAGGGGTGGGTGGTATTTAATTTAGATATTTTTGGTAACATTGTGAACTGATTCTGTAGAGGTGAACATGATTTTGGGAATACTGCATGATTGTAACAGCTATTATTTTATTCCCTTGGAAAGGGCTCTGTAACCGCCCCTACTATATAAGGGATAAAAAGCTTTGCCAACAGACCCCTGTATTCATGCTCTTGTGAACAAAGTGTTTGAAGAATCTGCTTTTTGTGTACACCCAGCATGTGTTTCCATGCTGTCTCTCAACTAATGCTGATCACAGGCCTATAAATTAAACTTACTTCATCTCTCCAAGAAATGATACACAGTATAAGTATAGTCTGAACTCTACATGTGCTGCTTACATTATTCAGTTGAGAAAACATATGTCATCTTTTCTCAGCTTCTCCAGACTGTCTATTCAATGTTTGTTATTTGATTTCAGGTGCACTATCTATGTTAATGTATTATGGTTGTTGTCATGCCAGTGGCCCGGCTCCACTCCCACCACAGAAACCTGGTTTCCTGAAGCCGGGAAACATTCAGTATCAAGGTTACCGCTATCATGATAGACCAGACGTAGAGTCACGTAAACCATTGAAAGATAATCAGGTATCAATCTTCAAAAGCCTCTGTACTTTATAATCATCTTGGTGATAATATAATTATAGTATTTCTTGTTAATTATCTCACCTGAGCATTTTGTTTTCACTGTGAGCTATTGTGATCGTTCTGTGTCCATCGTACGTTGTCAACAATTTTTTCAAACATCTTCTCCTCATAAACTACTAGGCTAATTTTAATGAAACTTGACTAGATTGGTGCTAGGATGGTCCTCTTTCAGATTCTTATTTTTTTATCATGATTCAATAAAAACATGGCCGCCATGGGGCAGGGCTTTTTTTCTCATTAAGAACTTCGAAAATCTTCTTCTCAGAAACTGCTTGCCTGATTTCTATATAATTTGACAGAAATGTTTCTTGGGTGGCCCTCTAAAAAATTCTAATGTTAACGTTGATTGCTTAAAAAACATGGACATCGGGGTTGTGGCTAATTTCCACTACATGGCTATAGATATAGAAAACTTTTTTTTTTCTCAGAAACTGCTTACCTTCACAAGTTCACATGACCCTGGTCTGAAGCTTAGTGAGACCTCCTATATTCTAAAAATAGCTAAATCTGGAACCTCAAATACAAATTCTAAAAATAGCTGTACAGCCGGGAAATTTGAACATGTCATTTTCATAATACAAAACAAGTTTGATATTGCTCTGGCTGAGTGATTATCTTCAAAAATATTAATTGAACAAACAGTTTGACAATAATTGTTGATCTTAGAATAAACAAATGTTGCTCATTTAATTTAGTCGGTTTAAAAATTGGAGAAACAAATGTAGCAGTATTTGGAATGTTGACAGTTTATGGAACTACTTCAGTGTGTATTCACATTGTTTAGCCTAAAGGCATTCAGTTGGCTTTAAGAAACAGGCAATTATACATTTTAGAGTCTAATCCCCTCCTAATCATATATGAACCCTCACCCTATAGATGGGATTCAAACCCAGACCCCAAGAATCCAACCCAGCCAATGAGGGTTCTTTATTAAATGACTTTAAAATATCTGATGGATAGCTTCTGTCCCAGGCATTCATAAAAGCTAAGTGGCATATCTGGGAGGCAAATAAGTAGTTAAAATTATCTGATGTAATTATTTTTTTGTTAAATTTGTCCAGAGTTTTTATGCATGAGAACTCACTTACATTTTTGTCATTGAAAACTGTGTCAGGATTGTTTTTAACAACAGTCTAGGGCAATTCATGCTTCGTTTATGGTTATATTGCTAAATTTGTTGAAAATTGAAGTGAATGCAGAATGCAATGGTTATTAATCTGTGATAAATATTTCAGAGTACAAAAGCAGGCAGCAGGAAACCTACAGTATTTGATGTGTCATCTACATCAGCCCGTATCAATCTGTGGTTGAGTGCATCACTTGATCTAAGTAAGGAGGGACTTGTTGGTAACCCAGACAGTCACTTAGATCCATCCATACAACAACGTGCTCGCCAATATGATGCTTACAATGACACGCTTCAATCTGACTTGTATCAACAACGTGTGGAGACATCAAATAATGTGATTGTGTCACCGAATGGCTCATCCGACAGCACCAACACAGTGAAACCATTACTAGGTAATTTACTGGTGCATTTTATACCACTGTCTGTCCTGATCATCTCTGTCATAACTTATTTTCATATTTCGGAGATTGTGAAATCACTTTGCAAGTCTTGACTACACAGAGACAATTTTACCCTCTGATACAAAAAAAAGTTATCTTACCAATTTTCAAGGGCTGCTTTCAGCTCTTCAGCCATTCCGCAACCCTTTGACATTTAACTTTAAATACTTAACATTTCCCTTGGCTTAATTATGTGGATTACTTTAATACTTGTACTCCCTTACAGGTTAACTATCATTAGAAATGGGTTGATGATCTTAACAGGCAGATTTTGTAACTATGGTCTTTGTTTACATGTGGTCTTCAAAACAGGTTGACTGTTTATTGATAAAGATAAAAAAAACAACACTAAATATAAATTCATATATTGTAGGTCAATCACACCAGACTTCATATATGGACAGAGGTAGTTACGAGGAGACTTCCCACTTAGGACTAAATAAAACTGGGGACCGACTTAACTTCAGTCATGCAAGCAAGATGACAGACAGAGAGCATTCCATGAGAGACTACAATATTGTAGAAATGTTCTCAAGGTGTAGTAAGCTAGATCCGTCATTTGTATCCAATGATTCTATGAGTGAGGTTCTCTTCAATCAGACACTGAGGCGTACTTCTACTGAAAGTAACCATAGGAACCTATCTCTGTCTCCAGATCACTGTCACGCTCCAACCGAACTAAATAATCTACTCACTGCTATAGAAAGCCAAAGCTGGAATCATTCCAGAGTCTCTAACAATTCTTCAAAGTCATTGATTGTTTCAACTAGAACTACTCCCGAAAAAGATGAGCATCTCGGTACTGGCCCCTTGAAATTTTCACCGTTAGATCCGAGCAAACTGTGGGAGGAATCTGAACAAAGATTGGACTCTGCAGCTTTACGTAATAGTTTTCTGTACAATAAGGAATCTGATTCAGCTCTTAACAGCACAGGGGAGAAAACTGCAGTATTGACTGTTACACCGGATATGTCAAGGGGAATAACTCACCTCTCATTATCTTACTCCGATTTGAACAGTGGTCAAAAATCTGATTTGGACAACAGTGTATTTAAACATGAGGTAAACAAATCTGTGGAAACCATAAACGATAGCAGTAATAGTCGTAGCCAGTCTAAACTTCTCTCCTTCTCAGACGTGTCTCTCCAACTTCCTGATGATTCCAATACTAGCAACAGGAACCGTTCTAATAACCAACCAGATATTGTTCAAAGTGTTTCATTGGAAAACCAAAGTGGGTATGGATCAGATCGTCCGTGTAGAAGAAAGAAGACTAGTTACAGTAACTCTCTAGACAGAAGTGGTATAACTAGATCCATTGAGAGTTTTAGTAGTCGGGAATGTTCATCATCGGATATGCAGCCATCATATCTCTCTGACCGAGGGTTAGCATCCTCCGATCATGCTCTGTCATCGTCTGCTTCAACTAATGATATGTATGGTCAGCGCTCAATGACTTCCAGTGGTTTCCAGAGTGAAGAGTCAAACCTAAGTGTAACCAGTCCTAAGCTTAAACAGTATATGAAACAAATGCAAAACAAACCTCTTGTAGAAAATGAGATTTCATGTATTTCGCTACCTGTTTCGACAAATCACATTACCAACAAGAGAGTTAGCTTGGATCAAGATGTGTATGCAGATTCCACAACGTTCAAGAATTCCACGCCAATCAATGAAGGAAATGCTCGCCCAGCAAATGATGACATCACTCCAATCACGAGAGAATATGGTAAACAAGCTCAAACTGAGATGCTTCCTTCTTCATTGTTTCGCGCTGCTGTTATAAATAGTCGTAACTCTCCTGTCTTACCACCGATTGGCTGGTCCCGTCGTTCATCTTCCACTGGTTCATCAGGCTCAGGAAAACGCTTCTTCCGAGATTTGTCCGACTCCGATGGTCCTGATGACATGAAATCTACGGAAGATGTGCGAGACACTTCTACAAGTTTGTCCCACAACATGGGCTCTAACTCATACCTTGAGAGATCTAGCTTATCTGTTCTACTGTCAGACATGTCAAGTTTTAAACATGGTGGAAATAGAACATCTGAGGAAACTTTATCATCAGGTTCGGAAGCATCTTTGAGAAGGTCCACCCACTCACACACATCAGATAATCAGGTGAACCGGGCTACAAGTTTACCTTACATCCCTCAAGATGAACTGTGTCCTAGTGTGACGATGGATGACGTCTCTGTAAGCTTACCTCATCTAGTTAAGAATAGACGGAGTCTAGATAAATCCTTAAGCAGTATACATGAGTATGAAAATATTGAGAACTACTCGACACAGAATAGTAGTGGATCTAGTCCTTCAAGTGTTAATTTATCTGGTGGTAAACTTGTGTCTGATTACTTGTGTAGCAGCGAGCCGGAAAAACACAGAATGCAAGAACTATTTGATGAATATTCTAGTCTGAAAAGGTCATCAGAAAAGGGCCAAGTGTCTGAGTATATGAATATTAATGAAATGGATGATGAGCACTTAAATAAGAGTGCAAGAACTTGTCAGGAAGAGAACACGTTTAAACGAGACAAATGGAGGTCTAGTTTAGATAGACGAATGACCAACAACCTGGTGACAGATATTGAAAAGCTAGCACCTAAAAAGTTGTACCAGCTGAAATCAAAGAGTGTTGTACCGAAAAAACTTTCTCCTGTGAAAATTTCTGAATATTCTGATTCTCCATATAAATTCAGAAAATCTAAGGATATTACACCGAGTGCTGACTATGTAAATATTGAAGAGTTTGATCAGTCCGGTCTTACAGAGTCACCATATAAAGTAAGACGGAACATCGGATTGCAGGAAAACGTAGGTTGCAGTAACATCATGAAAGGTAGTGTGGACAGTATTAACACAGAACTAGCAAGTGTCAGTCAGATGAACATGAGGGATTATGAGAATATTGATCAACTGAATGGTGAGATAGTGGGTAACTGTCCTATAGCCTCACCGGAGAGTTTGTCAGATGATCTGTTACTCAATGACCAGCATGTCAACCAAACATACAGTATCATAGACAAAATACGTAGTGAATTCAATCATGACTCTCCACTGTCTCATTCTGTTGAGTTGTCAAGAACTAAGTCGCCCATCAACACATCGGGTGTTAATAGTGCTTTTAAGCCTGTCAAGTCTAGACGTAGTGACAGTAGATCTTCTGGTAGTGATAACTCTAGAACTAGCAGCGGCAGTTCTGACTCCACCCTAGACAGTGGCGTGTACAGAAGTAGCCGATCTGTCAGCAACTCGTCTAGAAATCAGTCCAGGGACGACCAGTCTGTGTATATGCAGGAGACATCAGGACGTTTATCTGATAGTTTGCAATATTCGTGTGATACAGAAAATGTGTCCTCGTTTCAGTGGATACAAAACACTGGGATCTCTATGATGACAGGATTATCAGATTCGGTGGATCAAACACCTAGAAACTATCTAAGACTTAATATTACCCCACCCAGTTGTTTGAATGTGTTAGCCAATGACACGGCCAGTCAGAGCTCCAAACATTCCTATACAGACTCCATTCCATGGGAAGAGTCAATGGACAAGTCTAATAACTCTAGTATAAGTGGAGTGAAACAACAACGTACTAGGCAACCACTGAGAAGTCTGGAGAATACACCAGTGTTCTCACCCATATATGGGAATGACAATGTTCATGGTATAGAACTCTCAACAAGGACACGTTTCATGAGTACACCAAAATTATCCGATGGCAAAGAATTAAGTACTTCAAAAAATTCTGAAGATTCATTTGGTGGCTTAAAAACTCCTCGTCGAGTGTCAGCTGGTATATCTACGAGAGGTAGCGGCAACAATACAAGTACCTGGAGTTCGCAGTGTGATTCCGACGTGTCTGATCATATGGGACATAGCACTTTCGCTTTGTCTAAAACAACCTATATTTGAGATTTTGTTGGTGTAAATATGTGAGAGATACTGAATATACTGTTTGTATTGGATTGTATATTTATGTAAAAAAAAAATGGTGTGCAATTTATATGATGCTTAACTGATATTTGGTATTAATACTTTTTTCTTGACATATCTTTTCTTATACATGTAATACGACCACCATTGGGTTTAAAGAAAGTAAAGACATTATTTAATTAGTCAAAGACAAGTCAAATTAGATGAGAAAATGTGTTTGATTAAGGTGACATTTTACTTTAACTTGTCAGTAATTTTGTCCATAATTTTACAACAAATATATATTTAAATATACATGTTCCTAAATTATTTGTAAAAACTAAGTTATGTACATGTTTCAAAATTATTTGTTAAAAATTAAATATTCAATAGTTTAAAAATTGTCTGATAATGTTATAATTCAGTGATGGCTTATGAGTTATGACAAATATATGCTTGTTGACTCTTTGCATGTAATAGTATGTGCTTGAATTAGAATTCAGTTATTTGGCTAAAACATACTTTTTTTCTAGCTATATAGTAGTTGTCAATTTTTAGTTTTTAGCAATTTTAAACTGGTGTATTGAGGAATTCACTCTCTTCATAGATCTTGTTTTTCAATGCAAAGTACTGTATGTAAGTTAAAGGTCACTGTACTAACTCCTAAAATCGTTTGCATTTAAAATATTTTGTATTTTGATATTCAATTGTGTTCAGCGTGTTTAATGCTATCAAGTGTATGGGATATAGGGTGGTAATGCTATCAAGTGTATGGGATATAGGGTGGTAATGCTATCAAGTGTATGGGATATAGGGTGGTAATACTATCAAGTGTATTGGATATAGGGTGGTAATACTATCAAGTGTATGGGATATAGGGTGGTAATGCTATCAAGTGTATGGGATATAGGGTGGTAATACTATCAAGTGTATGGGATATAGGGTGGTAATGCTATCAAGTGTATGGGATATAGGGTGGTAATACTATCAGAGTGGTGTTTGACATTAGGTTTTACTCTATACTTGATCAATGTAGCATCCATCTCAAAGCAATGCAATACCGCTGCATACTGTATATTTGTTTGTCAATCGCCTTATGTTTTAAGTTTCCATTATATCAGGGTCCTATAAAAAGCAATGCAATGGCTAGCTGTACAGTTTGTTTGTATTGTATATATATTAGTATATCATGTATTTAATAGATGTGTCATCTAAGGTAAAAACTAAGTCTGTAAGTGAAATCCTAAATTAGATGGCTTACTTGTTTCATTGAATCTACTGGCTAGATGTACATCATTCTCATGATTAGGATATAGAAGCATTGGAATATTTCCAAGATTCTGATTACCATATTTGGTTTCCTGTTTGTCATTTAAGTTATGCTGTGTTAGCTACTAGTATATATACAGTTTCCATTATTACAATATGTATCTCCTTTGTTTTGAATTGTCAACTATTTTTTCAAGGGCAACTTTCATGTATATTAATAGACATAAATCATATAAGAGGTTTAGAAACAAGTAACCAAATTTATATCAAATCTTGAACTTGATCGAGGCCATCAGCACCTAAGCTAGAAAAAATGGTTGGCGCATAGGTTTTCTTACTAGATTCCTAATTATCACAAATTTATTGACATGTTCTATCAAAGATACATTACTAGTAATCAGATTTGCCTTCAAATTGCTGACAACTTGTAAACAAATATTGTAAAAATGAAAACTATATAAGATTGTCATGTATGTTATGACTGTGGTGTATATTATACTATTTAGATTGTAGTGTGGTAATGGTATGTTTTACATTTCATTGATTATTTATATGAATGTGTAGGTATCTACTTTATTGCACTGTTCTAGTAATGCTGTGTCCGGGGTTATAAACCTGAGTTTAGGAACCAGTCTGCTCTATAGTTTGTTCTTGGTGATCAGTCCCAAAGAGCTTATCTGATTGATTGGTTCTAGGGGATCAGTCCCAAAGAATTTATCCGATTGGTTTGTTCTTCTTGATCAGTATCAAGGAACTTATCTGATTGGATTTCGCATAAATTTATCTGATTGGAATAGTGCATTGTGACACTGGTCTATAAAATCAGTGATATATCCCAATTTGCGAAATATATTTTTAAATTCCACTTTGATGTTTATGAATTTCATAAAGCCAGTTTGAAATGTCCAAAATGTGTGTTTTTCATTAATATTTAGTAAACATATATCAGGTAGTATTTCTGACTTTAAAACATTTGTATGATCTCTTGATAATTAGATATTCCCTTGCCCTTCTTCCATTCGCAGCTATATGACATTGTACTTTGTTTGTACTTTGTCTCATCTTGTTTGTCATGTACATGTGTTGGCGCCATAGTGTCATGTTTGTATCTCATTTCTATGAATCATGTGCTATGCAACTAACAGTACACTCATGTAGGTCAATTACGTCTCATTTACGTTTGTTAATACTTGACACATATAAAATCTTCTACTACTGCAACCCCTTTATTGTAAATCATTCTTAACAACAAACTTAACGACTTTCCAAGGATGTTGTTATGGAAATGTTCCACTGTGTTTATGTTGTCTGGGTGGTTTATCAATAGTCTTACTTTTCATTTCAATTTTCTCATATTCAGTGGTGCTACAATTCCAGAATAAGACTGAAAACCGAAAATGCTGCACTAGAAAGAATTAAGTTTCCACAAAAATGATTGTTTTGGTCAATTTGAAATTTCATATACTGAATTTGAACAATAGAAAAATGTTTTGGTGTAGGGATGTGTTTTAATAGCATCTGAAACAGACGCGCATCTTATTGTCAGGATTGAGCATTATACTGCACAATGATCTTCAACAAGAAAGGTTGTACCAGTATCATTTCTAAAAGTCTCAAAAGTTGCTCATACATGCCAGATCTCCTGCATCATGTGCATGATGTTAAAATTAAAAATGGTCACAATTATTAGTTCAAATTGCTGCATTAAGCGTGTGCATGGTATTGTCAAAAAAGTAAAATAAGTGAAAACTGCATAATTTAAATTATAAATTTCAATGATTTAAGTTTGAAATTTGAGCAAGAAAAATCTACGTCATTTTATGGAAATTTCCTGCATTTCCATCTGACCAATCTCACCCAAAGGGTTCTGTGAAACATGGCATGCAAGGTTGCTATGGTTACAAAACCTTTCAGGAGTGTTTATCAGAGCATATGAAGTTGTGCACCTGATTTCGTTCTGTGCTCTAATTCTGTTTCTTGTTTAATTGTTGGAATGATAGCTACTGTTTACCTGTTTCATTATGCAGACTAGTGATAATACATAGGCTGACAGTATACAATATGATGTCATTGGACTTACGTTACTCACCCTGTTAACATAAACTAATGCTATTAGAGAATTTTTAATTAATTTTTCTTGATTTTAATTTTTTTTGCGATTATTTATGTGATCACATTGTGTGTGTATGTTTGTTACTCTTACTTTTCAGGTGTTACTATGTGAAAAATTGTCACTGTTTTGTGAAGTCATTTTTATTTTGTGGACAAAAAATTGTGGTTTTGGTGGTGAATGCATGGATTTGATAAAAAAATGAAGAACAAGCAATTATTGGGATTTAGTTTCATGATCTCTTTTTTTTCATAAAAAGTAAAAACAGTTACCCATGTACAGCTTACTTTTCCAAAACCAGCAATTTTAGTTTATTTATACATTTATTTGACTTTGTTCATATTTATATTTAGTCTTATCACTGTAGTGTGTTAATTCGTTGGGCCATATTACCTCTCGTTGCTTCTATAATGCTGTATCTCGCTGTTCCTAATGGTTGCACAAGATACGGTATAATACTGTATTCCTAGAAATGGTTTCGCGCATTTTAAGTTAGCGACTTTCGCGGGAGGTATCATTTCGCGAAGTTTAATAGCCGCTAATAACATGCTAAAATCGCAAAATCATTTGACGAAGGATAATATTTATTGTACTTGCGCATAAATGACGTGGAAACTTCTGTCAATAAATCCATCTTTATAAAATCTAAGAACAATTGCGTTAATTTTCTCAATATAAACATCAATTTCAATCCTCTAAGACTCGTGCATATTTTAGCTTGTGTAGACATAAACACTGTTATGACGTAGCGTGTAATGTGCTCAATGTAAACAAGCACAGGGGTACATGGGTGGGGTGTTTATATTCAGTTTACTTCTACATATGAATGTTTGTTTTTGTCATGATTAAAGTCATTGTATTCCTGTACAGGTATTTACAATAATCATTTCACATTTATTTGTTTAACATATGTTTGGTAGTTAATTTATAATTGTTACTATTTACCAGTTTATGTTGATAACACCTAGTGAAAATACTTTATGAAATCCTTTGTTATAAATAGATTAATTGATCATCGTAATTGTTATCATGTCAGCTAAGGTCACACTCAATTGAATTTGATTGTGTATACACGGATGGTGATGACAAACAGGCCTATTGAAATTGCAAGATGTGTCAAACATACCTTTATGCCGTAGCAACTTTTTCGCGGAATTCGCGGTCGTTATGCTTCCGCGAAAATTTGTAGCCGCGAATATGCCGACGGTATGAAAAACGCGAAATATTGTATCCGCGAAAGTATCTAGGAATACAGTACTAGCAACGAGAGGTTATTAACCCAACAGATCTACCCAACTGCAGTTATATTCCTTTATTATATACCTACTTAAGTGAATAAAAATACATGTGAAAATGTGTTTACTGTTTCAACAATGACGTCATGAACGTAGGCATTTTATTGGCGTATAATGCAAGGTCCATTATAGATAAGGTAATTGTTTACCTCATGACGTCATTAATGTTGGCATATTTTTGGAATATAACCCATTGTACGTGCATGATTCAGATCAGAAAATGTGCAATACATTCAGACTCCCAGAGATAATATTTGACACATATGGCCATAGTGTTTTGTACAATTTGAGTAATTAATAAGAAATATGATAAAGGTTTGAAAACCAAATAGTTGTGGTTCCTTGTCACATTGCAAGTAAAACAAAATCTAATCTTAACATTCTGCTATCTGACAACAAAACACTTTTTTAGAACGATTTTTCAGTTCATAGGTGATTACCGCTTCAAATTCATTTGAAAAAAACTGCTTAATACTAAAATTGAACAAAACTGTACGGCTACCGCTTTAGAAAGGGATTCCAATTTTTAAAACAGAAGAGAGATACAAGTATGGCTCCATGTTCTTCTAATGCTGACCTTCTCTCAACTTTTATCCATTGTCTCTATCCAACATTTGTCTTGTTTTGAGTAAATTTTATATATTATAAACTTATCATACATCTTTTGTTTTGTAATAAAACTTTTGTAATACATTTGTGTGTTTGTTCAAACTATCTGGTCAACAATAGCTGACCAGTACCATAATTTGCATAACAAAACCAAGCACATGCCTATTTTAAATCGATTTACTGTGCAGATTTTTTGACCTGCCAAAATGAACATTTCATTTCACTGTTCACAGAAGAATCACGTTATAAGAGGGGCGTTTTTTAAGTTCCAGGAAAAGTGCTCTATACTAATAATAATAATAATAAAGACTTTATTTAATGAGGCAACACAGTTGGCAAAGCCAAGTCTTACCTGTGAGCCTCAATATCTATGCACATACAATTTACAACAAATGTGAACAAATATAACATTTACAGAATGACATTTACATTAAATTTAACAGCAGTGCGTTAATTAAGCTACTGGTATTAAAACATTTCATATGAAATCTAGAACAACAATTTATAGAACAGTTGAGTGAAGTTGATCTATAAAACAAAGAACAAAATTACATTTATATATTATGAGACACAAGTATTTTACATGTTTATCAAGTTTTTCCCATCAGAGAACAACCTTTTGAGGTATGATGTCTTAAAGACAGCCAAGCTTTCTGATTGTTTTATGTGTAGTGTTCCAGAGTTTGGGCCCTGAATAAGCAAGAGTTTTCCTAAAAAATTCTAGTCTTGGTTTTGGAACCTTAAGGGATTGTTGAGTGTGGGATCTTAGTGAATGATTGTTTGAGAATGTGAATAAGTTTGACATGTATTCAGGAAAGAGATTGTTAATAGATTTGTAAACAAAAATGGCTTTTTTGAAATAGATTCTTTCATGTATAGTCATCCACTTGAGTTCTTGAAAGAGATCGTGTGATGGAGTGTCTATGTCCTTGTCTAGTATTATACGTGCAGCTCTTTTCTGAAATTTGTACAGGGTATTGAGAAGCTCATTATTACAATTTCCCCATATGGTACAGCAATAGTCAATATGGGGTAAGATGTATGCATTGAAGAAGAGGATTCTTATGTGTTTATTTAGAAATGATTTTATTCTGAGAAGAAGATAAAGTAAAGAATTGCATTTCTTAAGCAGATGTTCAACCTGAGTTTGCCAGTTAAGTTTATGGTCAACATGAACTCCTAACAATTTTTCTGTCTCTGAAAATCCTATAACTTGGTTTTGCATTGTTTGAGTGAACTC
Organism: Spisula solida; assembly: GCA_947247005.1. Classification (NCBI taxonomy): domain Eukaryota; kingdom Metazoa; phylum Mollusca; class Bivalvia; order Venerida; family Mactridae; genus Spisula; species Spisula solida. Next base: position 5,979,402 of record OX365948.1, on the reverse strand, counting down.
ACTACTGGTTTTAAGAGAGTTGTAGATTGTATTTGAAGGTGAAATTATCATAGCTTTGGGTTTTTGGGGGTTAGGCAACATTGAATTCCGTGTACACCAATCATTGATAATAGATATACTTTGTTGCAGTGAGTTATATACTTCTGGTAGTGATTGTTCAAAAGCAGTGACGGTAGTGTCATCAGCAAACATGTCAGTAGATGTATTTTTGAGGAGTAGTGGTAGATCATTTATGTAGAGTATAAACAATATTGGGCCCAAAATAGACCCTTGAGGAACTCAAGATGATATAGCTTGTGATCCTGATAGTTTTCCCGAGATGGAAACTTGCTGAGTTCTGTCTGATAGGTATGATGTGAACCAGGCAAGTGTTTTCTTATCAAATTTATATTCTTTCATTTTATCTAACAGTATTGAATGATTGAGTAAGTCGAATGCTTTTGTGAGATCAAGGAACACTGTCCCAACAATTTTGTCATTGATAGCTGATATCCACGAATCAATGATTGCAGTAAGAGCTGTTTCACATGAGTGTTTTGATCGAAATCCTGATTATGTGCTATGTATCAAAGAATATGTTTCAATGTAGGTTTTCAAATTGTCACTGACATGTTTTTCAGGTATTTTAGACAGTACTGGGAGTATTGAGATTGGACGGTAGTTGTTAGCATCTGATTTTGATCCTTTTTTGAAAATTGGTACAACCTTTGCTTTTTTGAGGAGGTTCGGAAACGTTGCAGTCGAGATACTTTTATTAAATATTTTAGTTAGTGGTTTTGTTATGATTTCTGCTGATAATTAGCTCACCTGAGCACTTCGTGCTCAACGTGAGCTATTGTGATCACTCACCGTCCTACGTCCGTCCGTCCACACTTTCAAATGACATCTCCTCTGAAACCTTTTAACCAATATTGATGAAATTTTGCCTGGATGTTCCTGACATAGGGGGATTTAAAAATTGCTCAAATAAAGTTGATCCATCTAGAACTCTGGTTGCCATGGCAACCAGGTAACAAAACCTTTAAAAATCTTCTTCTAAGAAACCACAAGGCATGCATAGAGCTTAGATATTTAGCATGAAGCATTGCGTGATGGACCTTTACCAAGATTGCTCAAATCATGACCCCCGGGTCAATATTGGCCCCGCCCAGGGGGTCCCTTAATTTTGTATAAGAGATATATAGAAAAAACTCTAAAAAATCTTCTCTGGAACCACAAGGCATAGAGCTTAGATATTTAGCATGTAGCATTGTCTAGTGGACCTCTACCAAGATTGCTCAAATTGTGACCCCCGGGTCAATATTGGCCCCACCCCAGACATCTCATAATTTTATATAAGAAATATATAGAAAAACTTTAAAAACTTCTTCTCTGGAACCACAAGGCATAGAGCTTAGATATTTTGGTGGTAGCATTGTCTGGTGGACCTTTACCGAGATTGCTCAAATCATGACCCCTGGGTCAATATTGGCCCCACCCCGTGCCTCCCTTAATTTTACATAAGAGATATATAGAATTTTTTTTAAAAGACTTCTTCTCTTGAACCGCTTGATGGATCTTCATAAAATTTGGTCTGTAGCATCTTAATAAGGTCCTTTCTCAAATTTAGGGCACTTGTCTTCTTTAAGAGGCTACAGTTTCATATATAGAGGATCTTGCATTAGTGCTCATTACATACGAGTTTTATTAAACGAGTGGACAAAATGATATGACACAAGGCTTTGCCGAGTGTCATATTGTTTTTGTCAACTAGTTTAATAAAACTCTGATGTAATGAGCACGAATGTAAGATTCTATTTATGTGCATCTGTTTTACCCCAAAAGCATTGAAACATGTGACTATGTATATGAAACAGTTATAAAGCAAAATATACAAGAAACACCAATTTGACTTGAAAATGGGCAATTTTAATTTGCCAGAACATTAATATATACATGTTATACATATCTGGGCGAAAACATAACGCCACAAAAGGGGGCAAGGTTAAACGAAGTTAAACTTGGACCAAACGCCCAGACACGTTATATTTATCACATAACCTTAAAAATGCACATTATTGTTCAAAAGGATGATGTACGCTGCATATGTTTCAGCCAAAATTCAGCGGTATATTTAAAATAATAATTTAAATATTTATTGCCCAGTCTGGGAGTGCCGAACGATATTTACGGCATAGCTTTACGGCACTCCTGGACCGCAGGTTATGTGATAAATAAAAATATCATGAGCAAGGTGATTCAGGTGAGCGATTCAGGGCCATCATGGCCCTCTTGTTTTAGAAATTTAGCCCCAATTCTATCTAAGCCTGTCGTTTTGTTACAGTCCATAGATTTTAGTTGTTTTAGAATGAAACTATGGGATGTGAAATGAAGTTGTTGGTGATATGTGATCTTTGATGAATTCACTTAAAATAGTCTTATCATCTTGCGAAATGGTATCACAGTGATTTGGTGCTTTATTGAATGTTTGCAAAAAAGTCATTGAAATACTCTGCAGTTGTATCAGCATCTTGAATAGGCTTTCCTGAATCATCGACAATTAAGTGACTTTGATGTTTACTTGATTTCCCGGATAGATCTTTTAAATTCTTCCAAATTTGTCTTGGGTTTTGTTGGTTATTATTAATGGATTCGGAATAAAGGATTTTTTGCTTCTTTGATTAGAGATTGAGTTTTATTTCTCCAATATCTTTAATTTTCAGTATTATTTGATTGTTTGGCTTTGTCTCTATGTTTCATTGCATTTGTTATATCAGGATTAAACCAGTCAGGTAAATGTTTGTGTTTTACTCTTCTTTGTTTAAGTGGAGCATGTTGATTTAGTGCATTACTATATAGTTTAATAAAACTATCAAATGCATCTTCAGGGTCATCGAAGATGTCAAGTATTGACCATGGTTGTGCCTCAAGAGAGCATAAGAAATCAGTTCCATTGAAGTTTTTTACATTTCTGTAGTTAATCAAATTATGAGATGGACCATTATCCTTCTGTGATGTTAATTTGCGTGTAAAACAGACTGGGTAGTGATCACTGAGTGCAATGTTAGGAATATTTATTTCTGTTATGTTGCATGGCATGTTTGTGTAGACATGATCTATTATAGTGGATGTTTGGGTGGTTACCCTGGTGGGCTTGTCAACTAATTGAGACAAGTTAAAGGCATTAATTGTATTGTTCCACACTGAATTAGAGTCCAATGTTAATACAAACAACATTGTGTAGTTCAATAACGATATCTCGAGAGTCGAGTGCATACAAACAACATTGTGTAGTTCAACAACAATATCTCGAGAGTCGAGGGCATACAAACAACATTGTATAGTTCAACAACGATATCTCAAAAGTCGAGGGCATACAAACAACAATGTATTGTTCAACAACAATATCTCGAGAGTCGAGGGCATACAAACAACATTGTATTGTTCAACAACAATATCTCGAGAGTCGAGGGCATACAAACAACAATGTATAGTTCAACAACAATATCTCGAGAGTCGAGGGCATACAAACAACAATGTATAGTTCAACAACAATATCTCGAGAGTCGAGGGCATACAAACAACATTGTATTGTTCGACAACAATATCTCGAGAGTCGAGGGCATACAAACAACAATGTATAGTTCAACAACTACATCTCGAGAGTCGAGTGCATACAAACAACAACGATATCTTGATGTTTATGACCTTATTACTCCTCTGGAGCATTGTCGCACAACCTTGCCCTAGATATTGCTGCCATTCATCAAAATTTAAACTTAGAAAAGATGCATGATGAAAATTGCACCTAGTTTTATATGGAGAACTCATGCTGAACTTCCGTGAACAGTTTCGATGTTACCTCGGATGTATGTAAGTAAAAGCAGAGATATAGTGCTCGAGTTGACCAATAGCTAATACAAGTTCTATACTTGAATTAAGAAATAATGAATTTATCGCTGTGCATTGTTGTAGAATAAAACACAGGCATGAGCTCAGATGACCTAGTACTAGTGCATGCGTTTTATTCTAACAAAGCACAGCTTCATATTCATTATTTTTGATTTTAACATTGCCAATGCTCACCATTTTATAGCAAAACAAGACATATGGTTGTCGTCAAACTACATTCTTTCCTTGGAACGTTACAGCATTTAGCTTAGTAGATGACGTCAAACGTGATGTCATCAATCAGCTGTGTTTCAATGTTCTAAAACAATAAATTTAAAATACATGAAGAGCCGAATCTCGTGTGATATGTTAGAATGCCTGTAAATGTACATTTAATCTACAACTATTGATTGTACGTACGGAATATCTTGGCGATGTGTTGATCCTGATTCTACATGCGGAATATCTCTGCAAAGTGTTGATCTGTCGGGCTGTATAACCTCGAGTTGCGTGTAGAATGCCTTGGTGGTTGAGAGCGATGTGGTATAACCTCGAGTTGCTTGTAGAATGCCTTGGTGGTTGAGCGCGATGTGGTATAACCTCGAGTTACTTGTAGAAAGCCTTGGTGGTTGAGCATGATGTGGTATAATACAAGCATCAAGACGTTATACACTTCATGTTATTATATACCTAAATGAGTGAAGTTTTAATGCCTGGCATCTACTAATGCAGCATGCATATAGTGATTGTCCTGTCCGTCCGTCCCATTAATACTGATACCTTCAAAGCTTTCCTACTTTCAGGAATATTGTGACTCACAACATATCCTCATCTCATTGATCTCATATTGTCAGGATTATGGCCACTGATTGACTTGGCTAGTTTTTGTATTGAACATGTTAACCGAAACTTTCAAGTTCTTGAAACTGAAAGTCCATCAAGGCATTGCTTTCAAACTTGGCATACTTGTTTTAAAATCATCATACTGAAAACAGTCTTGTTTATGCATGCAAACGTGTTAAAGTTTTCAGCATATAACACATCATACATGTACAATTGGCCTGTATTTGCGACACTTATCTGATATCGTGCCGTGCCATAAAAGAATGTCCAAATGTCGTTTCTGTGGTACTACATGTAGTATGTTTGCACAACACTTTCCTGTGAAAACTTTTCTGAATTATTTTCTCTGAACAGTATGTCTAGAGATAACCGAGTCAATAGCTTAGTTGATCTTGAAATAACTGATAAAATGCACTTTTTCTAGTCTATCATTGAAAGTCTGTGATTGTGGCCAGTGTCACTAAATTTCACAGGAGGACCCTTTCTCGACAGGATCTCTACATTACCACGTTGCCAAAATTTATTAATAATTCATGTTAAGGTTGTCATAGGCAGGTTCGTAACTTTCTATAGGCTGTATAGGCCGCGTCCCACACATTTTCACAAAAAGTCGAAAAAATAAAAATGTCAAAAATGCAATTAAAATCAATGGGGGTATCATATGAGGTATAGGAGTGTCAAACTCACCTGGACTGTTATTGATATTTAGTCTGAAAACAGCCCAGAAAACAAATACTGCAGTATATAATTAAAAACAAGCAAATTCGTTGAATCGATAGTAGTTCACATTTATTTAAAGTTTCATGAAATTCAACCAGCTAGTTACTGAGAAATGGCTGCGGACGGACGGACAGACAAACTGATTTCATCAGTGGGGGATAAAAATCGGGGAGCATATGCCCCCGGACCCCCTACAATTGAATAAGGAAATCTTTGTTTATTTTGGAATCTAGTCATTACTTTAGATTCCTTCTTACAGTGTGACTTTCATTCATGTTAATGATTTAGATTTTTGGATAAAACATATTTACCATATCACAATTGAGAGTCATAGTTGTTGTTTTTAAATGTGAAAACTGCTAAGAATGCACCTGCGACGATATAGAAATAAAAATTTGCCCCCCCCCCCCCGACTCCCTAAAATAACTTGGCCTACACATTAATTTCGACCAAGCTACGCCCCTGCTAGGAATGCTAAACCTGTCATTTGTCTGTCTTTCTGATTCCTGAATGTTACAGTGATATGATGGCTTTTTTTGTATCAGTGCTAAGTTCATAGATGCCTTCCGACCATGTTTATTTACCTCAAGGCTAAGCACTCCACAGGCGCTTGTTTGACATTTATTGCTTCAAATCTGGGGATATTATTTAAGCAAATAGTAATATGATCTAAATGATACATTCACTACATTTTTTAAGGATCAGAAAGTTATTTAGTTACCCTCCTAAAATGCCATTTCCGAACTATGTTTGGACGTTCAATTGCGTACACATGTAACATAAACATATCACCAAGGAAGTCTTTTACTGTAAGATATTTATTTCCATATTAATCTATAAATAGATCATATTAACAATTTTATCAATACATATAACATGTTATTTGTATCCAAATATTCAAAAATTGGGAATATTTCCTAAAAAATATAATGCTTTCTAAACAAGAGGGCGATGATGGCCCTATATCGCTCACCTAAGAAACATTGCTTTCGTAACATATCAAATGCAGCGAATGGGCCAAGACTGTTCCACATCACTAAAATAAGTTCATTTGATAGATACTAGTAGTGCTGTTTAAGCTTGGCCTAGATTTTATAGAGACAAACACTCTAACAAAGTTTCATGAAGATCAGGCCATAATTGTGACCTCTAATATAAGTGTTCACAAGCTTTTTGTAAGACCTAGTTTTTGACCCCACATGACCCAGTTTCGAACTTGACCTAGATTTCATAGAGACAAACATTCTGACCAAGTTTCATGAAGATTGGGCCATAATTGTGTCATAAAATGTGTTCACAAGAAATTGTGAACGGACGGACGAAGAGCAATTGATTACAAAAGCTCACCCTATCACTTTGTGACAGGTGAGCTAATAAAAACAAGAAGCTTAATCAAGAAGAGCTCTGTATAATGTCAAGGTAAAATATGAGCTGGTGAGCATGCACTTTAGTTGTAATAGGAATCCCATGGAGCTATAGTGTCATAAATTTAGTAAATTCTGTACTGTAAAAATGAATACTTTCGAAGGTCAAAAAGTTAGCAAATGTTTTGAATTTCAGATGTTTGGTGCCTGGAAATATTACAATTGAGTTATTTCTTTGTAGTCTTCAGAGACAAAATTTCATGCTTGACAAAATGTTAGCAATTTTTGTAAATTTTCCAAATTCGGCAGTATTTCCATTGATTTACAGTGAACTCACACCCACCAACTCATCCCCCCACCAACTCACCCTGGAGTTTTTTTGTAAAATTAACGGTTATTTAAAATGGCCGCCATTTTGAAAACGCTGTAATGAGAGCAAAAACAAAAGTGACTAAAAGGGAAAAACAAAGGAAAAAGATAAAACAATGTTTGTCAAAAACATTATGATTGGCAAATTACGACTATAATTAGATCTATTATATCAATTGCCAATAGTCAAATACCTTGCAAATCGGGCCTATTGAAAATATTGAAAAAACTGTTACAAACTCGCAAGTATTTGAGAAAGCTGTGATGTGTTAATTTATTTATGCATAAATACACTAAATTATCATGAATTAACACCAAGTTTAACAAGTAGATCCTTGGGCGCTCACCTGCTAAACATGGTCAAACTTTGAACTTGACCTTAAGATCATCAAGATAAACATTTTGACAAAACTTGATGAAAGTTAAAGCAAAAATGTGGCCTCCAAAGTGTTAACAAGGTTTTGCTTTTACTTGACAAATTGACCTAGTTTTTGACCCCATATGACCCAATTTCGAACGTGACCTTAAGGTCATCAAGACAAACATTTTTACCACAGTTGATGAAGAATAAAGCAAAAAACAAGGTTTTTCTATTATTTGAACTATTGACCTAGTTTTTGACCCCACATGACCCAACTTCAAACTTGACCTAGATTTCATTGAGGTACAACTACTGACCAAGTTTGATGAAGATCAAAGCAAAAATGTGACCTCCAGAGTGTTAACATGGTTTTCCTATTATTTGACCTATTGACCTAGTTTTTGACCCCACATGACCCAACTTCGAACCTGACCTAGATTTCATTGAGGTACAACTACTGACCAAGTTTGATGAAGATCAAAGCAAAATTGTGACCTCCAGTGTTAGAGTGTTAATGGTGAAAAGTCTAACGGACGGACAGACAAGACAGACGGACGACGGACAAAAAACAATCACAAAAGCTCACCTTGCCACTTATGTAATATTCTACATATAAAATTGATGGGGGCTAAGTTGGACATTTCGAAATTGACATCGGGCGAGTTATCCAAATCCAGTGCAAATTAGTCGGGGGCGAGTTGGTGGGGGGATGAGTTGGACAGATACCTTTCCATGTTGCTAACTGAACCACTTTAACTTATACAGTAACTATATAACTATACATTTTTATAAGAAAGGTCGGAAATTTTATAATTATTATCAACATGTTACATTTTATATACCTCTGTAGCAGACATTGTACCAGTGTATGTTTACATGTATAACTCTTAATACGATAAATTGCAGTACATTACAAAACACAACATTACCTATAAGCCTTTCCCGTAACTAGGTTACCTCCCTTACAAATTGTCTTCCCTTGACTCTTATGTGCATGCACCAGATAAACACCTCAACTTCCGGGGTGTCCGTATATCGTATATTTGTGGTATTAAAAACAAAAAATAATATTAAACTAATTAATTATATTAGATTTAAACAATATGACTTTTAATTAAATGATATAATGAGAGACATTTACAGTGAAAATACACGCACTGGCGTTAGCGTTCTGAAAATATTAAATACCTAATTCATGCATATAGAGAAATTATATAACAGTCCGGTATTTGTTTGAAGTGCACTCATAAATACCCATATTTAACTTATTTTCGAAACCAAGTGTCATAAAAACCATAATCTGAGCTAGTAATCAGTGGAAAAGACCCCCTGCTATGTAATTTGTCAACTACGCAGTGATTTTTTTCCTTTTCTATTAGGGTCCGGAAAGCGGACCCTTTCCCAATTGCAAAAAGGCTATAATTTTCCCAAATTTGAATGGAGAAATTCCCAATAAACAATTTAAACTAGAGCTGTTGCCATTCGGCAGACTCATATACACCCGCCGGCAAAGGGCCATAATTCTGCCAATATTCATCGCAGCCAAATTCCTTTCTTCATGCACATCTATATGTTGAGGTTGTTCATCTGTGAAAGTTTGAGCGAAATGCTGCCAAAACTGTAGGAGGAGTTGCGTCCACAAGAATGCGTCTAGGGACGGACGGACAGACAAGCAGAATCCAGTATACCCCCCCTTACAACTCGTTGTGCGGGGCTATAAAAAATGATTTTCAAAATCGGACAAAAAATGATAAAGTTATGAACATTATTGACAAGAGGTCAAGCATAAAAGCCCAAAGAAACCAGTAAACATTCAGATGTAATCTCTTTTTCTGTTTTATTTGGCCTTTTTGCTTCATGGAAATTCCCAATTTCAAGTTGTCACAACGCGAATATTCCCAATCTGAACGGACCCGGACCCTTTCCCAAAGAGGCAAAAAAATCACTGCTACATGTTTTGACATACGTGTATACAATGTAATACATTGTATACACGTATGTCACTGGTGGCTATTTAATTGGACATATAGATGCATCCCTTCTTTGGTTCTGAACCAGAAAGATCTGTATGATATATCAGCGGGAGATTAATATTAGGGTAATAAAACAGAGCTCTTATCCCTTTCTATGAATGTAATTGAAAAAGACAGACCAAAGATCATATAAAAATCTGAGTATTCTTTGGAGGATTACGTCTGTGCAGCCATTTGTATACATGTATAGTCTCTAGTCTGTGGGGTTCGTTTAAATTCATGTTTTTTACTTCCCATTTGCTTTGAAGTATTGACGGATGCTTGTTTCGTTCAGTGAAATATTTTGAATTAATTTTTTTTTTACATGCGCTGTTTCGTCAAATTTTTCTCATGGGGGGGGGGAGGGGGCATCCTAAATAATAATTTATTCTCAAGAAAGAGTCTGGCCACCATTTGCTCAGACGGATCCAACCAGCTTTGTTTTCTCATTGGGTTATCCTGATCAATGCCTTGCACAACTCATGTATTTATTTTTACAGGATAACTTAATTCAAGGGCTTCTGAACCACCCTCTTGAGCCACGCATAAATTAATACATGTATTGTGTGACTCATTCACGGGATTGGAGGGGGGATGCCAATACCCTATCACACTATTTTGTTTCACAAATTTGCGGGTATCTTATACGAATATGCCAACATTTTAAAGCCCCATTGACAATGTATATTGTACAATTTTTGTTATGGATTAAAATCAAGGACCCTAACATTTGCCTATGAAAGCATTTAAACCTTTGGCACAACATATACAGTTTGCATGCTCTTAAATATTCAGAAATGGTTAATAATGTGGATTTAGTGTTTGTTTTGTCAGGATTCAGAAATTTGATGGACCAACCAACGGAGGCCAAATCTATAGATTGATAAAATTCTTTAGAATGACAGTAAGACAAATACATTAAAATGTGAGAACATTATATTACAGCCAGTCCGTTATAAACCCCCATTTACATCTTTACTAGGCCAAATAAAGAAATATGCATTGAACAAGATGTTCAGGTTATAAAATATTCTATTTTTATCACAGAATTTGGATTATGACAATATTTTATAACTGAGTTCAACAAGTAGCTTATTTTGCGTGAACTAAAATTTTTCTTAGGAATTATCAGAAATGTTGTCCTTTAGAAGTCAACAAAATAAGTTGGGCTCTGCCTGAAAAATCCAGGAAAGGTTTGGGTAACCTGAACCACAAATATTTATTAGTTTAGCCTTAACAAAATCAAAACCTTCCTTTATAACTGTAAGAATCTTCACTCAAATATTACATTCACACTCCAATCTCACAAGGCAGTTCCAGCACTTAGTCAACAAAATCCACACGTCAGAGTATATGTTGAGTGCAGATAAAAGTTTATAAGTCCAGGTCCCGAAATACATATATATATAACCGAAGATAAACCCAAAATATAACCAATATAAGAATATTAAACAAGTTGATCACAAATAGCTGGTCCACAGTCTTGAAAATTCTCTAATATTGCAACAAGCACTAGCTAAAATAATATCAACAACATATCACAAAGTCATAATAACATAGTGTGTGGGGTGATCAAAAAGAAATGAGACAAATGCTATAATTTGTAAAGTTTGAGCGTTTTAACCATAAAAATGTAATATTCGTTTGGGTGCATTTAATGCCGATGAGTATGTGTAAAATATATTTTTTTACTATATGTAACGATTTATTAATAGAACGTTAAATGTAAGGTGTTTCACTACGTCGCCACACATCAAAACGTCGTCTGTTTTAGCCGTATGATATGGAAACGCATATACTAATATTTGATTGAATATTCCTCAAACATTTGTTAAATTAACTGGAAATGATGTCAAAACATTGAATACCCGTGGGTTTAAACGGTTTTGACATAAATATGTTTGTTTTAAATATATGACGTTAAAACTAACAGTACCGGCTTCAAAACCATGTCATATTTCGGCAAAAATCATGGCTTGGAGTATATCAAACAGAGGCCCAAAATGCATTAGATGAGCGATCAATTTTGAACGTCATTTGCCATGACGGACGTCATACACGGTAGCCGTCCTTAGAATTAGAATGATAGAAGGATTATTTGAAATATTCTTGATATTTATTTACAACTGAAATGATTTTAAACAAACTAACACCCTTTCTGGCTAGATACTGAATATATAGTAAATTTATTCATTATGTATAGAGACATGAACGATTTATTGGAGCAATGTGACATTCGAATAGTTAACCGTTTACTTACATGACGTCATTGACGTCAATTGTGTGCGGCGACACTGTGTACCCAAGGTTGCTAAATCGCTGATATCTTTACAAATAATATATACATATTTATGAAACTCAGCAGACGGAGAGGGGATATATTTTGTCATATGCATACAACTTTTCTATTTCATATTACTACCAATTGTCATTTTACAGCGTTTGTCTCATTTCTTTTTGATCACCCCACGTACAATGCATCCACTCCAGTGTGGCCATCTCTCACAAGACCAGAAAAGCAATTCTTAGGTATAGGTATAGAGGATTTATCACAAGCTGTCAATTGATAAAAACTTTTATTGGCGCGCTTCATAATTTTACTTTAACAAGTTCAATACAAGTTTATATCAATTGGCAAAGAGTATTACATTCTTTATATCATATGACAAAAATAACACGAAACAAGAGGGACCAAAGGGCCCTAGGTCGCTCATCTCTCGTAGTAATGCATGACAGCCCCTATGCTGACCTAAGTTATCATTTATATTTTATTTTTTATGAATAAGATTCAAGAAAATTCAACCTCTATTGCAAGGTTTTTATGATTTGACCTTCTGACCTAGTTTTTGAACCCAGATGACCTAATATGGTACTTGACTTAGATCTTGTTGAGATGATCATTGTGATCACATTTCATAAAGATTAGGGAAACATTGTGACCTCTAGTGACTACACAATATTTTTCTATGATTTGCCATTGTGACCTAATTTTTGACCCTGGATGACCAAATGTCGAATATGACCTAGATTTTGTTAAGACAATCATTCTGACCAAGTTTCATAAAGATAAGGCCAAAATTGTAAACACTAATGACTACACAAGATTTTTCTATGATTTGCCTTTGTGACCTAGTATTCGACCTCGGATGACCCAATAACGAACTTGACCTATATTTTGTTAAATGATCATTGTGACTAAGTTTCATAAAAATAAAGGCCAAAATTGTGACCTCTAGTGACTATACAAAATTTTCTATGATTTGACCTAGTGACCTAGTTTTTGACCCTGTTCAATTGTGGTCGAACTACTGACGAAAAGTGATCACAAAAGGTCCCTGTGTGTTTGTGAGAGGTGAGCTAAAAATCCATTTACCTGAATTCAATAAATTAATTATATGTATACTACTAGTATGTACATTTAGTCAAGTACAAATAGTGTGTCTGATTCATAGTCTTTCAAATCATATGTTAGAGTGACAGCAAACACGATAAACTATTCGACAAAGTAACATCAAACAAAATGTTCAGAAAAGTATGTGACTTGAAAGTTGAAATGGTCTATATATTTTCATCGTCTTGTATCGGTCGTCTTAAATCGGATATCTCCACACAGTTCTAGTCCCAATTCTCCCAGTCATCATCCTGTGAATAGACAACATAAGTTCGGAAAATATCATTTATAGGTTTAAAGCAATACAAAAGCTTTGCCACAATAACACGTGTTCATTAAGTAGGAGTGGCTGGGTATGGTAAGGGGAGTGGCTGGGTATGGTAAGAGGAGTGGCTGGGTATGGTAAGGGGAGTGGCTGGGTATGGTAAGGGGAGTGGCTGGGTATGGTAAGAGGAGTGGCTGGGTATGGTTAGAGGAGTGGCTTGGTATGGTTAGAGGAGTGGTTTGGTATGGTTAGAGGAGTGGCTTGGTATGGTTAGAGGAGTGGTTTGGTATGGTTAGAGTAGTGGTTTGGTATGGTTAGAGGAGTGGCTGGGTATGGTAAGGGGAGTGGCTGGGTATGGTAAAAGGAGTGGCTGGGTATGGTTAGAGGAGTGGCTTGGTATGGTTAGAGGAGTGGCTTGGTATGGTTAGGGGAGTGACTGGGTTTGGTTAGAGGAGTGGCTTGGTATGGTTAGAGGAGTGGCTGGGTATGGTTAGAGGAGTGGCTTGGTATGGTTAGAGGAGTGGTTTGGTATGGTTAGAGGAGTGGCTGGGTATGGTAAGGGGAGTGGCTGGGTATGGTAAGAGGAGTGGCTGGGTATGGTTAGAGGAGTGGCTGGGTATGGTTAGGGGAGTGACTGGGTATGGTTAGAGGAGTGACTTGGTATGGTTAGAGGTGTGGCTGGGTATGGTTAGAGGAGTGGCTGGGTATGGTTAGGGGAGTGACTGGGTATGGTTAGAGGAGTGCCTTGGTATGGTTAGGGGAGTGACCTGGTATGATTAGAGGAGTGGCTGGGTATGGTAAGAGGAGTGGCTGGGTATGGTTAGAGGAGTGGCTGGGTATTAGAGGAGTGGCTGGGTATGGCAAGAGGAGTGGCTGGGTATGGTTAGAGGAGTGGCTGGGTATGGTTAGAGGAGTGGCTGGGTATGGTAAGAGGAGTGGCTGGGTATGGTTAGAGGAGTGGCTGGGTATGGTTAGAGGAGTGGCTGGGTATGGTTAGAGGAGTGGCAGGGTATGGTTAGGGGAGTGACTTGGTTTGGTTAGAGGAGTGGCTGGGTATGGTTAGAGGAGTGGCAGGGTATGGTTAGGGGAGTGACTGGTAAATTAAGTGGAGCGGCTGGGTATGGTTAGGAGAATGACTGGGTATGGTTAGAGGAGTGACTGGGTTTGGTTAGAGGAGTGACTGGTAAAGTTAGTGGAGTGGCTGGGTATGGTTAGGAGAATGACTGCGTATGGTTAGAGGAGTGACTGGGTTTGGTTAGGGGAGTGACTGGGTTTGGTTAGAGGAGTGACTGGGTATGGTTAGAGGAGTGGCTAGGTATGGTTAGAGGAGTGGCTGGGTATGATTAGGGGAGTGGCTGGGTATGGTTAGAGGAGAGGCTTGGTATGGTTAGAGGAGTGACTGGGTATGATTAGGGGAGTGGCTGGGTATGGTTAGAGGAGAGGCTTGGTATGGTTAGAGGAGTGGCTAAGTATGATTACGGGAGTGGCTGGGTATGGTTAGAGGAGTGGCTTGGTATGGTTAGAGGGGTGACTGGGTATGGTTAGAGGAGTGACTTGGTATGGTTCGAGGGGTGGCTTGGTATGGTTAGAGGAGTGACTGGGTATGATTAGAGGAGTGGCTAGGTATGGTTAGAGGAGTGACTGGGTATGATTAGGGGAGTGGCTGGGTATGGTTAGAGGAGAGGCTTGGTATGGTTAGAGGAGTGACTGTGTATGGTTAGAGGAGTGACTGGGTATGATAAGGGGAGTGGCTGGGTATGGTTAGAGGAGAGGCTTGGTATGGTTAGAGGAGTGGCTAGGTATGGTTTGAGGAGTGGCTGGGTATGGTTTGAGGAGTGGCTGGGTATGGTTAGAGGAGTGGCTGGGTATGGTTAGAGGAATGGCTGGGTATGGTTAGAGGAGTGGCTGGGAATGGTTAGGCGTGTGGCTGGGTATGGTTAGGCGTGTGGCTTGGTATGGTAAGGGGAGTGGCTGATATGGTTAGGGGAGTGGATTTGTATGGTTAGGGGAGTGGCTAAGTATGATTAGGGGAGCGGCTGGGTATGGTTAGAGGAGTGACTGGGGTTGTTAGGGAAGTGACTGGGTTTGGTTAGAGGAGTGGCTTAGTATGATTAGGGGAGTGGCTGGGTATGGTTAAAGGAGTGGCTTGGTATGGTTAGAGGAGTGACTGGGTATGATTAGGGGAGTGGCTTTGTATGGTTAGAGGAGTGGCTTGGTATGGTTAGAGGAGTGGCTAGGTATGGTTAGAGGAGTGGCTGGGTATGGTTAGAGGAGTGACTGGGTATGGTTATAGGAGTGACTTTGTATGATTAGAGGAGTGGCTGTGTATAGTAAGGGGAGTGACTGGGTATGGTTAGAGGAGTGGCTGATATGGTAAGGGGAGTGGCTGGGTATGGATAGGGGAGTGGCTGATATGGTTAGGGGAGTGGCTTGGTATGGTTAGGGGAGTGGCTAAGTATGATTAGGGGAGTGGCTGGGTATGGTTAGGGGAGTGACTGGGTTTGGTTAGAGGAGTGACTGGGTTTGGTTAGGGGAGTGACTGGGTTTGGTTAGAGGAGAGGCTAAGTATGATTAGGGGAGTGACTGGGTTTGGTTAGAGGAGTGGCTTGGTATGGTTAGAGGAGTGGCTGGGTATGGTTAAAGGAGTGGCTGGGTATGGTTAGAGGAGTGGCTGGGTATGGTTAGAGTAATGGCTGGGTATGGTTAGAGGAATGGCTGGGTATGGTAAGGCGTGTGGCTGGGTATGATTAGGCATGTGGCTGGGTATGATTAGGCGTGGTATGATTAGGCATGTTGTCAGATGAGTGGTTGGGTATTGTTAAGGGGGAGCTGCTAAGTATGGTTAGGGTGTGACTGGTATGGCTATCTGTAGTAAATGCAGGGGTAAACAAGAGATGTTCATAAAACATGTTTCAACCTTAACCTTTAACCTACTGACCTCAAAATCAATAGGGGTCATTTACTCAGCCTATTGTTGCTGGCAAACCTCCATGTAAAGTTTGAAAATCCTAGGGCTTAGTGTTCTACATGTAGAGTTATTAAACGGAAACCATTTGGTCTACTGACTGACCAACCAACAGAACGACCAACCTACCTACCTACCGACTGACAAAATTTACAAAACAAAATTCCCCTCATCAAAGATTGGGGCATAATAAATTATTATACGCTTACCATACAGCTTTTGTATGTTAAAACTAGTGAGTATGCAATGTTTACATACAGCGCCTCCAGTGAGTATGCAATGTTTACATACCTCGCCTCCAGTGAGTATGCAATGTTTACATACCTCGCCTGCAGTGAGTATGCAATGTTTACATACCTCGCCTCCAATGAGTATGCAATGTTTACATACCTCGCCTCCAGTGAGTATGCAATGTTTACATACCGCGCCTCCAGTGAGTATGCAATGTTTACATACCTCGCCTCCAGTGAGTATGCAATGTTTACATACCTCGCCTCCAGTGAGTATGCAATGTTTACATACCTCGCCTCCAGTGAGTATGCAATGTTTACATACCTCGCCTCCAGTGAGTATGCAATGTTTACATACCTTGCCTCCAGTGAGTATGCAATGTTTACATACCTCGCCTCCAGTGAGTATGCAATGTTTACATACCACGCCTCCAGTGAGTATGCAATGTTTACATACCTCGCCTCCAGTGAGTATGCAATGTTTACATACCTCGCCTCCAGTCAGTATACAATGTTTACATACCTCGCCTCCAGTCAGTATTCAATGTTTACATACCTCGCCTCCA
Source organism: Spisula solida (assembly GCA_947247005.1). Taxonomy (NCBI): domain Eukaryota; kingdom Metazoa; phylum Mollusca; class Bivalvia; order Venerida; family Mactridae; genus Spisula; species Spisula solida. The sequence continues at coordinate 5,962,446 of OX365948.1, read as the reverse complement.
GTGAGTATGCAATGTTTACATACCGCGCCTCCAGTGAGTAAGCAATGAGTATGCAATGTTTACATACCTCTCCTCCAGTGAGTATGCAATGTTTACATACCTCGCCTCCAGTGAGTATGCAATGTTTACATACCACGCCTCCAGTGAGTATGCAATGTTTACATACCTCGCCTCCAGTGAGTATGCAATGTTTACATACCTCGCCTCCAGTGAGTATGCAATGTTTACATACCGCGCCTCCAGTGAGTATGCAATGTTTACATACCGCGCCTCCAGTGAGTATGCAATGTTTACATACCTCGCCTCCAGTGAGTATGCAATGTTTACATACCTCGCCTCCAGTGAGTATGCAATGTTTACATACCTCGCCTCCAGTGAGTATGCAATGTTTACATACCACGCCTCCAGTTAGTATGCGATGTTTACATACCTCGCCTCCAGTGAGTATGCAATGTTTACATACCTCGCCTCCAGTGAGTATGCAATGTTTACATACCTCGCCTCCAGTGAGTATGCAATGTTTACATACCAAGCCTCCAGTGAGTATGCAATGTTTACATACCTCGCCTCCAGTGAGTATGCAATGTTTACATACCTCGCCTCCAGTGAGTTGATTATATTCAGTCGATGACAAGTTCATTTTCTGTGCAAGTTCACTTGCTGCAGCCAGATCCTCTGCTGTGATATCCACATCAAAATCTTGTTCCCATTCTTCTGATTCTAAAATGCAATAAAAATATTCCAAGTGTATTTCTCCAACCATTTTACTAATGACTTAACAAAACAAAGAATGCGAGTTTATAATTTGCAAGCTTAACAGATTTATTAAATTAGAAATAAGGAATATGTAGCTGTGGTTTGTTACAGAATTAAACACAGGCATGACTTTTGAAAATGAAGTAACTAAATCTCGAGTGCGTAGCAAGAGTGATATAATGTTTGCATCTGAACAAGTACATATGTTTTATTAAACAACAAAGCACAGCTATATATTCATTTTTTCAATTCTAACATTGCCAATGTTTCTCATTTTACGGCACTACAAAACATGGTTGACTTCCAGCTGCATTCTTTCTTCAGAATGTCACATTATTTGGCTCAGTAGTTTACTAGATGACGTCATAATGTGACATCATGAATCAGCAGTGATTCAACGTTAATTCAAGCAAACCTTTGTTTCCTCTATCTGTTGTGAATATAGGTAAAGCTGCTGGTAGTGTTAGAATATGACACAATGCACAAATGACATAAACAAGTATATAGATAATCATATGAGGTTAATCCGCAAAAGTCACAAATATTGATATTTAATGTAGTGTCGTCCATTGTATTCACAATTTGCATACACAGTCTTTTTAAGAGATATGATATCATTGTAATTGCACAAATTGATGAAACAATCTTAAAGCTTGTTATTTTATTGCACTTGCTGTAGGTCTGATTGGCGCACACTCTACAACGTCAGCGACATTATTTCTTATGTTTCAGAAACATAGCTTCATTGACTGATGCGATTTCGGATAAATTGGAATTCTCGTAAATCAAACATGACAGTTAAAGTTCAGAAAGATACTCAACACGTATATAAATTTTCCGGCAAGATTTCATGTGGAACAGTTTTACACATACCATGTTTAGCCTTCACAGTTTACCGTCTGACGCCTGTCTAAGTGAATGACGTTTTTCGCTTTCTTAACTTGGGCAAAGTTTTCTTTTTAGTCTTGCCATTCTTCATTTTGTCGACAAGTTCCCTTTAAAACACTTACATGAGGTGTAGACAAGAGTTCTACTTGCATCCTCTTTGACTATTTTTATGTTTTACTTCTGTTTTCGATTGTGCGGGTGTCATACCATGATCGGGGCAGTATTTTTTTGCGCCGCACATATCCCAGACGTCGCCATTTTGGAATAACACGAAAACCGAAGCGGTCCGAATAAATTCATAGGTTTGCTGTTAATGACATCATCAACCTTTAATTTTGCACAAATACGTGCGCAACTATGACGTAGACATCCGCATATTTTTAATGCACAAATTAGAATATTTATTAAGTTATAAGCATTTTAATGAAAGCCCATACGCTTTTACCAAATATAAAATGGCATGCGCCGACTCTACCCAACTGGCATTAGTTAATCAAGTATAATTTCCTAAATCAATATCACATATATGTACAGAAATAACTAATGAATAACCTCTAAAATACTTTATGGGAAATTATGCATATTGTTGAAATGGGAGACAAAGTTTGCGACTTTTGCGGACAACCCTCGTATATTTCTATACCGGTAACTATCCCCAAACTGAATATATTTTACCTTTAGTTCCACTTGAATCTGTGGATGGTGAAACTCGATCACCAACAACAACCATATCACCTTTAATTTTAGTTGTTAGTTCCTTCTCCATTGTTTTATCTTCTGTTTTATTCTTATTATTACACTCCACATTGGAAACTATCTCAGCTTTTATAGAATCACCAGCATCTACTGGTATATTGTCTGTTCCTTCTTTTTCTGCTTTAGTGGTTGCGTCTGTTACTATTTTCTCTGAAGAAATATCCATTGAATTATTGTCAAGATTTTCGGCTTTATCATCCATCGTATTCCCTCCTATATCTATTCCATCTGAAACAGCACCGTCACTTTTATTTTTATCTTGATTATCACCACCGGGAGAATCCCCACTTTGTACAGTCTCATCAATATGTACAACTTTTTCCTTTGGTCCATCAGAATGTTTTACTTGAACACTGGTCTCTGTAATGTCTTTTACAACACTAATCTCTTCAATAGAGTCAGAATTGACTGGTCCGGTATGTGTTTTAGAATCTGTTGTATTGTTGCCTGCTGTTTGACTATCACTGACCAATCCCAATCTACTACTAGGGTCCTCTCGTATCGAAGAATCATGTAATGTTGCTTTCTTGCCTGGACTACCATCATTCTCATCACCACTGGACTCGTCCTCTGAAATTAAGAAATCAGAAACGTTTTTACCAGTTGGTATCAAATCAGTAACATTAATGTCGCCAGGCCTTTAGACCCAGACCAACACATTATTTCACCAAGTATAGTCATTGAAGATGGTGGTGTTACTTCTGAAGTGATAAAATATATGCCCAAACCCAACACAAGCTATCTGCCGGATCCAAATCAGTTTAAGGCCTACAGATCAACCCCTAAGTATCACACGACTGTGGTCAACTTTCAGGAAAGTGGAATCCGGGGAGGGGGTGTAAATTCTCCATCCCTGAGAGACGATTCTTTCTTTTAAAATTGATCTACTTTATTAACATCAAGAATATTCAGGAGGTATCTTTATGATCAGTCATCATATTGAACTAGAGCTCAGAGAAGCTGAGCATGAAATTCCCCCTTCCTATCAGCAAATCAATAACCCATCAATCTTTCATAGGGAGCATAATAATTAATTACTCAGGTACATATATTTTACGCACAGGTTGGCATACAACAGGGGCAGAAGGTGTTTAGTGATTATCTGACAATTGCTATCTTACTGTTTCAACAATACATTTTTATAAATCACTATACCCTCGTCCCATCCAATAGAATCTTCATGAGTATCCGCTCTCTCAGCACGCTTCATGAGTGCTTGCTTTCTGGCCTCATCAACATGTAACTGGTGAACCTTATAGAAATACCGCTGCCAAAAATCCTGATGTGAAACTTCTGAAGGTACCTGCAAATCAAAGAATTACTGAAGCTATTGTTGTTAGGGGTACAATGTTTATCTGTTTGTCCAATGTTATGGGTACAATGTTTATCTGTTTGACCAATGCTAGAGGTACAATGTTTATCTGTAAGTCCAATGTTAGGGGTTCAATGTTTATCTGTTTGTCCAATGTTAGGGGTACAATGTTTATCTGTTTGTCCAATGTTAGGGGTACAATGTTTATCTGTTTGTCCAATGTAAGGGGTACAATGTTTATCTGTAAGTCCAATGTTAGGGGTACAATGTTTATCTGTTTGTCCAATGTTAGGGGTACAATGTTTATCTGTTTCTCCAATGTTAGGGGTACAATGTTTATCTGTTTGTCCAATGTTAGGTGTACAATGTTTATCTGTTTGTCCAATGTTAGGGGTACAATGTTTATCTGTAAGTCCAATGTTAGAGGTACAATGTTTATCTGTTTGTCCAATGTTAGGGGTACAATGTTTATCTGTTTGTCCAATGTTATGGGTACAATGTTTATCTGTTTGTCCAGTGTTAGGGGTACAATGTTTATCTGTTTGTCCAATGTTAGGGGTACAATGTTTATCTGTTTGTCCAATGTTAGGGGTACAATGTTTATCTGTTTGTCCAATGTTAGGGGTACAGTCAGGACTCGTTACAACGACATCCGATATACTGACAATTTCGTTATAACGACACCAATTGGTGGGGACGAATTCTATACAACGTTAATTGTATCCGTTATAACGACATATTCACTTACCGACAGCAAAACAATGGGAACAAATCGAGTGTTTACACAGTCATTAATACTCGATATACTGACACTATCAAGGGACTATTTTTCACACTTGAACTATTTATCGGCTTTACACAAAGTCGCCGTTTAAGCAAGGAGCCTACTTATGTAATTACACATGTGAAAATCATCTTAATTGCTCTCATTATGATAGTGGAACCTTTCACAGTCGAATCACAGTTTGTGAAATACGGCTCGCGCATTCGTAATCAAGGGAGGTAAGCGAAGTCATCGCATGTATTCGTATTTTAGAAATCGTACGGGTCACGAAATAAACGATGTCAATCGAGATTTCTCGACATGATTTATTAATGCATCAATTCTTAAAGTCGATAGGGTATAATTAGTAACAAAATGAACCACCAATTTATTCTCTAGAGCGTTATATTTTATAGTTTACTGTAGTAGTATCCGGACATCTTTAAATTCGGACGCACGTTATTTGGAGCTCTCTCAAAACATTGTATTTTATTTTATGCAATTATGATAATTTCATACTGCTGATTTTGCTGATTATGACAATTTTATGACGTAATAAAATATATGTTAATCAATAATTGATTTTTATGAAACGATCTCCCAATCAAAATTCCCTTCACTAGTGAAATTCAGTATAACGACAAATTCGTTATAACGACATTTTGATCGGGAACGAACAGTGTCGTTGTATCGAGATGTGACTGTACAATGTTTATCTGTTTGTCCAATGTTAGGGGTACAATGTTTATCTGTTTGTCTAACCAAACACTGTTACAAGATTTGGTACATAGGTGATGATATTATCAGCAAGTAATGTTTTCACCTTGTTGTAGTATTATACAGTAATGTAACAACAGGTGTAAGGCAAACACTCCTGGTACAAGTTAGGGCAACATTACAAAACTTAAGTACTTCTACTGACGTCCCAACCATAGAGCCATTACTGAAATTAGGTATTTTGCCAACAAAAACTTGCTGCTATACTTTGTATAATGCAGGAGTGTGAACCACAGGTAACTGTATCATTAATATTTATAATAAACAGTAAATACATTTTTTTTATAACATTTATAGTATCTTAGAAAGGTTTATAACACGGGAAATTGACCATCCGGTCACTGAGGTGCAGTTTGTTTTTAATGAACATTTCATTAATACTGGTGTTATTTCTAATATTTGTATATAATCAGAAATTAGAGAGCTTCGTCTTTAATTTGATATCAATATTTTAACAATCCGTCCATGAATAAGAAAATAAACCCATAAGGTGTGAAATCACTTTCTTTTTTCTGGTTCAGAATAGCATTGTCGTTTCTATTGAATGCACCTCAGTGACTGACTGGACACCGTGGTATACATTTCATGGTATTACTTTTTAACAAGTTGATCAATTTCGATGGGATTTTGCATGGAGCTAGTTCAAACAATGTTGTCTATGAATGTAATTACCTTATGAAGATATCGAAAGCCAATTCTTGTTTTTGATACCATGAAAATCTGACCACTAAAGTAACAAGAGGGCCCAAAGGGCCCTAGGTCGCTCTCCTGTCGAACTTGACCTACAATTTGTTGAGATGATCATTGTGACCAAGTTTTATACAGATTAGGCCAATATTGTGACCTCTAGTGACTACACAAGGTTTTTATATGATTGACCTAATGACCTACTTTTTTACCCCAGATGACCCAATATCGAACTTGACCTAGATTTTGTTGAGATGATCATTGTGACCAAGTTTCGTAAAGAGCAAGCAAAAACTGTGACCTCTTGTGACTACACAAGGTTTTTCTATTATTTGACCTTGTGACCTAGTTTTTTGCCCCGGATGACTCAATATCGAACTTGATCTAGATTTTGTTGAGATGATCATTGTGACCGAGTTTCATAAAGATTAGGCCAAAATTGTGACCTCTAGTGACTATGCAAGGTTTTTCTATGATTTGACAATGTGACCTAGTTTTTGACCCAAGATGACCCAATATCGAACTTGACCTAGATTGTGTTGTTATGATCATTGTGAACAAGTTTCATAAATATCAGGACAAAACTGTGACCTCTAGTGACTACACAAGGTTTTTCTATGATTTGACCGTGTGACCTAGTTTTTTACCCCAGATGACCCAATATCAAACTTGACCTACATTTTGTTGTGTTGATCATTGTGACCAAGTTTCGTAAAGATTATGCTAAAACTGTGACCTCTAGTGACTTCACAAGGTTTTTCTATGATTTGACCTTGTGACCTAGTTTTTGACCCCTGATGACCCATTATCATACTTGACCTAGATTTTATTGAGATGATCATTGTGACTGAATTTTGTAAAGATTAGACCAAAAATTTGACCTCTAGTGACTACACAAGGTTTTTCTATGATTTGACCTTGTGACCTAGTTTTTTACCCCGGATGACCCAATATCGAACTTGACCTAGATTTTGGTGAGATGATCATTGTGACCAAGTTTCATGAAGATTAAGTAAAAAATTTGACCTCTAGTGACTACACAAGGTTTTTCTATGATTTGACCTTGTGACCTAGTTTTTTACCCCAGATGACCCAATATCAAACTTGACCTACATTTTGTTGTGTTGATCATTGTGACCAAGTTTCGTAAAGATTATGCTAAAACTGTGACCTCTAGTGACTTCACAAGGTTTTTCTATGATTTGACCTTGTGACCTAGTTTTTGACCCCTGATGACCCATTATCATACTTGACCTAGATTTTATTGAGATGATCATTGTGACTGAATTTTGTAAAGATTAGACCAAAAATGTGACCTCTAGTGACTACACAAGGTTTTTCTATGATTTGACCTTGTGACCTAGTTTTTTACCCCGGATGACCCAATATCGAACTTGACCTAGATTTTGGTGAGATGATCATTGTGACCAAGTTTCATGAAGATTAAGTAAAAAATTTGACCTCTAGTGACTACACAAGGTTTTTCTATGATTTGACCTTGTGACCTAGTTTTTTACCCCGGATGACCCAATATCGAACTTTACCTAGATTTTGTTAGGATGATCATTGTGACTAAGTTTTATAAATATTAAGTCAAAATTGTGACCTCTAGTGACTACACAGTGTTTATCTATAATTTGACTTAGTGACCTAGTTTTTGACCCTAGATGACCCAATACCGAACTTGTCTACACAAGCCAATTGTTGACGGACGGACAGACGACGGACGGACGGACGAAGAGTGATCACAAAAATGCACCTTTCTAAGCAAAGAAACTTTTTATCAATGACCCAGTTACCTGTGGTGTGAACAGAGCCAAATTACAAATCAGGAAAATCAAATGCAGCCGACCATTTTGCCTAACAAGGGGCCTTCAATGACATTGTTTCCATACTTACCTCAGGTTTGTATTAAAGAAAAGAAAATCCATCAGGGCAGATTAAATGTTATCACATAACCTGAAGCCCCGCAGAGCCTTAAAGCCAAGCGGGAAATATAGTTTGGCATCTTAGACTGTGCAATAAATACTGTAAACATATAAATTATTTCGCGCGATTTAAGTTCGCGGAGTTCGCGAGTGGTATAAATTCGCGAAAGTAAGTAGCGAATATGTTCAGAACATGAACAAGAGGGCCCAAAGGGCCCTAGGTCGCTCACCTGTCAAACTTGACCTAGATTTTGTTGAGATGACCATTGTGATCAAGTTTTATACAGATTAGGCCAATATTATGACCTCTAGTGACTACACAAGAGTTTTATATGATTTGACCTAATGACCTAGTTTTGGACCCCAGATAAACCAATATCGAACTTGACCTAGATTTTGTTGAGATGATCATTGTGACCAAGTTTCGTAAAGATCAGGCCAAAACTGTGACCTCTAGTGACTACACAAGGTTTTTCTATTATTAGACCTTGAGACCTAGTTTTTAACCCCAGATGACCCAATATCGAACTTGATCTAGATTTTGTTAAGATGATCATGGTGACTAAGTTTCATAAAGATTAAGTCAAAATTGTGACCTCTAGTGACTACACAAGGTTTTTCTATGATTTGACCTTGTGACACAGTTTTAGACCCAAGATGACCCAATATCGAACGTGACCTAGATTTTGTTGTGATGATCATTATGACCACAGTTTCATAAAGATTAGGTCAAAATTGTGACCTCTAGTGACTACACAAGGTTTTTCTATGATTTGACCTTGTGACCTAGTTTTTGACCCAGGATGACCCAATATCGAACTTGACCTACATTTTGTTGTGATGATCATTGTGACCGAGTTTCATAAAGAGTAGGTCAAAATTGTGACCTCTAGTGACTACACAAGGTTTTTCTATGATTTGACCTTGTGACCTAGTTTTTGACCCCGGATGACCCAATATCGAACTTGACCTAGATTTTGTTGAGATGATCATTGTGACCAAGTTTCATAAAGATTAGGTCAAAATTGTGACCTCTAGTGTCTACACAAGCAAATTGTTGACGGACGGACGACGAGTGATCACAAAAGCTCACTCTGTCACTTTGTGACAGGTGAGCTAAAAACGCGAAAGTTTCTCGTTTTGAATGAAAATCATAGTTTCTGTGCGCCATGTTTACAATGCTGTATTAAGTTTGAAATCAAGTTTTACGTAACAGGATTTTCACATCAAGTAAGAAAGGTTCTTTATAATATTTAGTGTACAACTATGTTTTTGAAGAAAAAAACTCACATTAATCGTTATAATACTTGATGTTTTACCAATGTTTACTTATCATGCGGTAGTGTGTAATATGTTTTCGTGTCGTTGTCGACTATGTAGGAATAAGCATATCATCGTTGCTGTCTACAGGAATGATAACTATGTAGAGTTTTGTGTTTTGAATATGTCTGTGTCCTTTCTGCATAGTTTTGTTTTTCATTATATACATAAACATTAATCACATATAAATCGAAAATAAAATTATCCCTCCTGTTTTGGTGTCGTTTTCTTTAAATATCCTTTTCATTTGCTATGTCTATATAACGTGTAGCAAATTGAACTTTGTGTATGATCTTTGGTCTAATGAATTCACTAATTCAACTAATATCACAGTTGCTGCATAATTACTTAGTCATTGAACACACATTATGCGGGAAGTTAAACGCAGTAATGATGCAGTTTGTGACAGTTTAGATAAATTGTCAATTCTTTTGTACTCAATGGACAAAAACAATCGGTGTTTGACAGGGCTTAACAAAGGATTAACCGAAGGTGAGAACATTGATTAAGTGCCGATTATATACTGCACAATACGTGGAAGTATGTATGTGATAAATTGTAACAAAAGTGAATTTGTCAGTATGCGACTTAGGTTTCGCGGAGTTCGCAGGTGACTTAAATACGCGAAACTTTGTAGCCGCCAATATGCAGACGATCGGCAAAACAGGAAAGTTAGTATTCGCGAAAGTGAAGTTCTTTACAGTAATTAAAATAGCCTGACACGACATAAGCCAATTCATTCATTGATGGCTAATGACGTCAGTAAAATACCAACTTCGTCGCGACGTTGCAGATATTGTACAGCTTAATTTCGTCTGAAACCAATGCAGCATAAAACATGATTTTGATCATAATAAATGTTGTCTAAGGTTATGTGATAAATATAATCTTACATTTGTGGTCATCACATACAAGTTTTATTAAACTTGTCGACAAAAACTATTTTTCCACTCATTAAATGAAACCTGTATATAATGAGCACTCATGCAAGAACCTCTATTACCAATTACCATAACTTTGCCATTTCTTGAGATGTTTTCATCACATAACTTTAATTCTGGTCAGGAGCAATTGCTCGGAATTCCAAATAAGTCAGGAAAATTGATGTCCCTGATAATGAATCAAATATTGTATTGTGTCAATATTGCATGAAAACAAAATTCTGAAGTACCATATTTAAATGGCTATACATGTACAAAATGTAGTTGGTAATTAGTCTCTCCGTTAAAGTATGTTAAACTTACAAGAGATGTGTACAGTGATCTCACTTCCACCATGGATACAAGTAACTCAGATATATCCCCTTTATGGTGCTCAAGGTCAAATGATTTCAACCAATCAGCATATTTCTCTTCTGATCCACTCGGCGTATGTAGATAGGTGCCAGTATCCACCTGGATTGCTCTGAGTCTGGCCTGTCAAACATAGTATCATAGTTCGCATAACGAAAAAAACAGAATAGTCTGGTTTCTCCGTCTATATGGATACTTAATGTTTGTAATGTAATCAAAATGAAATAAAGTAACTAACTAGATCTCTTATTGATTTGTAGCTTAAACAATCCTCTCAGTTTATTACAACAAACTCAAAATACATGATGATTGTTTTATATTTAAAAATCTTGCCGTTTAAAAGTGACAAGGTGAAAAGACATGTTCAATGCTAAATTTAATGTTCAACTAATAATTATACTACTTAAAAACTCGATCCAGTGATTAAGTTCTAGTGTAACCAACAGAAATTCTTGAGAACTTTGTTTTATTAGCTAAATGGACGCAGCTTCAGCCCTTGAATGAACTTAATCAGAACAAAATATCTCCCCCACTCTGTTTAAGAAATAGATAATTCTGAAGAAAATATGGCACCTACTTGAGCACGATCAAATATTCCAGTAGTTGGATGTGTTGCTTGAGGTTTGGGTGCCGTATCCTCGGGTTCTACAGTTAGAGCCTTCGTTATTCCAGACATTAAACTATGAAAGCTTTGCTTCATCATATCTGATGCATTCTTACTCTCACTACTCTCTATGTTTTGCTAAAATTCAAAGATAATGTACAAAGCAGATAAACCACACCAAAAGACCACCTCAAAAGCAGTCCAGGTCCATTTTCTTAGATTTGCTCATTATTAAACCCCACTATTAAGACAAACTCATTCAAACTCAATAATGAGATCAGAAGGTCTTATAATTGAGGTTTTACTGTACATTTTGTACATACCAGTGAAGCGGTCCCAAGCGGGGAAAAAGAGGCTGAGGCAACTTTTAGATATCATAATAACTTAGATTTTTTATTAGGGGGAGGGGTAAGATATGGATCAGGTTTGGGGGGGAATAGACCAGCCCTGATTTTCCCCGGGGAAGAACAGGGCCGGCCTAGTTTTCCACCGCGGAAAAATGGACAGGGGGATCATTTTGCCTAATACGCTGGTATTCTACAATAGTCAGAGACAAGATTGGAGCACACTTCACTTTACTTGATTAAGTTGGACATAAAACAAGACAGATCAGCTGGCTACTCATGCTGGTGATACAACCAGTTTTCTACAATTTTAATACTATTTCCCTGCCATTTGCAAGATGTCAATTTCTGTTGAAAATATAAACTGGCTGCAAAATCTGCTCATAATTATAGCTAACCGCAAATCGATAGTCAATGTGCTTGAGACTTCATGGCTCCCGCTGACACAGATTGGTTTGTATCAGAGATTTTAAACAGCAGGAAAAACAAGTAGGACAATACAGTTCTATGTAATTTAATTCTGCAATTTGATTTGGGAAAAACAGAAATTCCCAAAACAACAACAATTGGTCGTCATAGAAACAACAAACCTGTAAAGTTTCCTTTGTTTTTTCTACGACTTTCTTTGTATCACTCTGCATGGTTGTTGTGAATTCAGCCAGATCACTACCGACCATTTCATACATCTTCTCTGTCTTATTAAACAAAAAGAACAAGTAAGTAGAACACACCAACAACACTAATAGGGTTTCAATTCTTTTATTTATGACCGACGTTTTGACTATACAATAGTCTTCATAGGGGTACAAATATATGAAAATAAATTGACTGAAGTAAGGTTGTGTGGTACTAATAGTCTCAGACACATGATTAGGTCTTCTCTGTCTGTAGGTGTGAACATACCAGTCAATGAATCCCATTCAAGTATTTAAGAGCAGTTCTTTGAGAGCACCAAATTTTTTTGGCCACGCAATCTCTCAGATTTTGATTAAAATGTGTTAGTTGTGTAGACCAACCCCATATTTTAATATGAATTTTTTTCCGTTTCTTGAAATTCCACCTGGTTGCCATGGTAACAGCCGCTAAAGTTTGGAATTTTGAAAAAAACGTGCAAATTTGATAGGTTGTGATGACACTTAATTTTTTTTGTAAGTAAAGATATATGTAACTTTTTTTTTACTCATCTTATAAATAACATAATTAGCCTCCATTTCATAGAAAAAAAATATTTAAAAAATTCAGTAACAATTTGTTACAGTTAGGTAAACATGCAAAAAAGTGACAAAAAAGTAGTTGCGAACATAGAACGTTTTGATCATGCCAAAACACATGTTAATACGACATTTGAAAAATAATAGCAGTGTGTCTTAGAAAGAGAGAAAATCAAGAACTTACACAGTACAGATTTTGGGTCATTTTTGATGTTTCCTTAAAAAAAAGTTTCCGGAGTGCCCAGCGATTTTATTTCATCATATGATAAACAAAGGTTTGGTCTTTCAGAAAATATGCACTTCTGTGCCTAGTTTTGCTGCGTTAAAAAAATATATTACTTTAAAAATTGCCATTTTTAACATTTTTAAAAAAAATGAAATTCAGCGAAAGTGCCTACTTTTGTAACAACCATTGGACAGTATTTAGTCAACGTAAAATTTTGACTATACTTTATTATGTTAACCTGATAATATATTTATTCAATAATGCAAACTACATTTTACTGTATATATTCAGTTTTCCAGCAGGAATAGTACAAAACTGGTGTTTTACGGAAAATTATCTACCTCAATTTACCCGATTTTGACCAAAAACTTCAACATCCGTTACCATGGTAACCGGAAGTGTTAGAAAAAAATGAACCTCAATACTTTGTATGTGCATGGATACGACCAAGTCCTGAAAGTTTCAGGAAAATCGGTGACTATGCGTGCCGCAGCCCTTCTTTAAAAATTTGGTTTTCTCAGAGAACTGCTCTTAAGTATTAAATGGAGACACATAGAAAATCTTAATAATGTTTGACTATAAATCATAGCAGATGTACATTTTTGTATCTGCGGGTCAAAAGTGAGCGATTTCCTTAACTTCAGACATAGCGTGAGAAAATGTTAATGGTTTTAAAAATTCCTTAATTAACTGGTAATCCTTTGTTGACAAAAGTTTATGCAAAAATCGTTAATATCTTATGTCGCTAAATGAACCAGTTTTTTAGATATTAAAAGTAGCAACTGCCATATGTATCAATATGGTCATAATAGAAATTACTCTACACCGGCTTACAGTGTTCTAATGTAATTTCCAGATAATGGAGCAAAGAAGGAACGTGAAGACATGACCGACTCTTATTGTATAGTCATTATAACTCATTACTTCATAAAAACCCTGCATTTATTCTGGTAATTGATGAACTAGAATATGTACACATCATCATCTCATATTCACATTTTCGGAACAAATTATTAATATCAAGAATGACCCAGCCTTGTTAAAGCCCATCTTTGCATTAGACTGTCTTCTCTTATAACTCATTGGCAAATAATTAGCAATGATTATTGAATAGGAGAGTGAATTACCATATCTATGGAATAAAGATTAAATTAAGTTAATAGTATTATTATCATGTCAACCAACTATTTGTTTGCTAAGTAAGTCACTGTCGTCATACAAAAGCTACATACTAAACTTGAAGCCGTGAGAATGAGGCTGTCTTAACCAATAATTTGACTCATTTTCCAATAAAAGACAAACCTGTTGTTTAGCAGCAGCAACAAAACTTCCCCACCATCCACCTCCACTCTCACTACTTTCTCTGTAAAACAATCAAAGTGTATCAACAGACTGACTTATAGTATACATCATCTTTACCTTTCACTGTAAAGTGTATCAACAGACTAACTTATATATCATCTATACCTTCACTGTAAAGTGTATCAACAGACTAACTTATATATCATCTATACCTTCACTGTAAAGTGTATCAACAGACTAACTTATATATCAACTTTACCTTCACTGTAAAGTGTATCAACAGACTAACTTATATATCATCTTTACCTTCACTGTAAAGTGTATCAACAGACTAACTTATACATCAACTTTACCTTCACTGTAAAGTGTATCAACAGACTAACTTATATATCATCTATACCTTCACTGTAAAGTGTATCAACAGACTAACATATACATCATCTTTACCTTCACTGTAAAGTGTATCAACAGACTAACTTATATATGATCTATACCTTCACTGTAAAGTGTATCAACAGACTAACATATACATCAACTTTACCTTTACTGTAAAGTGTATCAACAGACTAACTTATATATCATCTATACCTTCACTGTAAAGTGTATCAACAGACTAACATATACATCATCTTTACCTTCACTGTAAAGTGTATCAACAGACTAACTTATATATCATCTATACCTTCACTGTAAAGTGTATCAACAGACTAACTTATATATCAACTTTACCTTCACTGTAAAGTGTATCAACAGACTAACTTATATATCATCTATCATGATACACTTTTGATACCTTCACTACTTTTTTCAAAATGAATGAACACACATATCAAAAACTTGCAATTCGAGGAGTCCTTTTGAGATTGAAATTCCTTTGTAAACATCATTATAACTTATCTAAAGTCAACCGGCGAACAGGACAGAAATGTCTGAAGTCTTTGAAATATAATGTGATAATTAATCTTCTTCGTAATATAGTCATTATCATTGTACTGTAACTTTGAGTAAAGAAATTACAGGTAATTTTCGAACTGTACCTTAACAAAAGAATGTTTAATTAACTTTAGGTGTTAAATTCCTAGTCTGTCCCACGGAGCTAAATAGCAAACAGTAAATTTGTCGTATAACGGTGGGAGAGTAAATTTTAAAATTCCTAGATTTTGAGCAACTGTGTAGTTGGTGCATATAATCTAAACTAAAATATACGCTTTATCACTATAACCACTACGGCTTCCTCTTTAATTTCGTGATTGGACTTTGGAGAAAAATCCTTGTCTTCCGAAGACTTAGAAAGAGTTATGTTACAGTTGTATTAATGGAGGCAGAGATCGAGTTCGGTCATAGGCATTCAAAGTAAGTCACTGTTTTTATTATACATTGTAGGAGCGATAATTTAACACCAAATTTTAATTAACATTCTATTGTTAAGCTACAGATCGAAAATTACTTAAAGGAGATCGGTACATTTAAATAAAGGAAGTGGCTAGCCGTCCGGCACCGGACGACTAGACAGCGAAATTAGTCGTCCGTCATCGGACGACTATGACGGACTAGCAAATGATATGTGCATTGGCTAGGTAACTGTCATTCTATTTATATGCATTCGGCATCCAGAATTTCAGTTATTTTCTTGTGATAAGTATCACATATGTTTCTACCTTGTAATAAACTACGAATTCAGCAAGAAAGGTTAGTGCATTTATCTGCATCCATTTTGTGACCGGCCGTGTATCTCCGTATATTGTCCGCCATATTGGAAAACAAAGTATGCACGTTAATTTGCCGAGGTAACACAAACAAAGCTAATATGGCAATTAATTATTTTTCATTCACAGTTTAATGGCACATATATACAAAAAAATACAATTTACAATTGTCTTTTTTTTTTAATTTTAAATACAATATACAATCAGGGAGTTTAGAATAGGGCCTACCATGATACGAATCATAAACGGTAACATTGTTTTCACGCTAGTATAACCAGTGACATTCCAAACTGTCAATTACCTAACACAGCAATTTCATTTTTTCAGCAGTGAAGTCATATACTTTCCCCATCCTCATAATACTGTAATTGAAACACTCTATGTTTCATCACTACTTCTATTTCTAATGCCGGACGACTAATTTCGCTTTCTAGTCGTCCGGTGCCAGACGGCTAGCCACTACCTTAAATAAAACAGCTGTAAGAATAGTCATTTGCGGCACGCATGTTAATTAAATGTATATGACACTCTATATTAACGTATGTAAAAGGTGTAAATATGCTGCCGCTTACACATATCGATCGGCCGATTAACAATATTACCGCGGTAAGCGTAAAACGCGTAGAAACATAAGTGATACT
Organism: Spisula solida; assembly: GCA_947247005.1. Taxonomy (NCBI): domain Eukaryota; kingdom Metazoa; phylum Mollusca; class Bivalvia; order Venerida; family Mactridae; genus Spisula; species Spisula solida. The sequence continues at coordinate 5,945,933 of OX365948.1, read as the reverse complement.
TATCACAAGAAAATAACTGAAAATATTGATGCCTAATGCATAGAAATAGAATGACCTAGCCAATGCACGTAGCGTTTGCTAGTCGTCCGTTCGCTTACAAACATCTCTTGTCTGAACTCATATTGGTCAAGGTCTACAACCGAGAACCTGGAATTCGTAAAGGAAAACCTTGAAAAGTTGGGAATTCCATAGATATAAAATTGTGCAGATATAAGAGACAACCGGATATCTGAAATAATTCATAAATATCCGAAAATTTTCGTCCGAACTATACAGCACATATGTGTTATAAACGCTATTTCAGACATTTATGGTAATGCAAGACATGTTTGGGTTAGAAATGAATAAAAATATTATGTTAAGCACAGGATAAAAGCATCAATATAAGACAGGAAAGACCATGGTAACACCAAGCACGCATAATTTTCGATGACGTACTTTCCCTTTTCAGCCATTGTTGTTGTTTTGCAATCGTGATAATTCGTCGATTTCCGGTAAGCGACGGTTACTACCGGAGAGTCCCGAATCGTTATTCACACTAAAACAATCAAGCAGGCATACGTTTTGACCGATATCTTTAACAAGAAATAGTATGGAATGCGGAGTGCACAATAATTCCTTTATCTTTGGGTTTAACAGTTAACTACGTAGTTAAGAGACTTTAAACCGCGGTTGCAAGTGCCATCTGCACATTAATTCTTAAACCGCAGATAAAGACTTAGAACTGCAGTTACAAGTCTCTTAACTATATGGTTAAGAGAGAACCAATGAAAACCAAGCATTTATACCAAACTCAATGCTGATTGGACATCATTTTCTAACTACAGTTTAAGAAAGTTGTAACTGCGGTTCGAAGTCTTGAACCGCGGTTCAAAGTCTTGAACTATGGGTTTAAGAATTAATGTGCAAAACAGCACTTGTAACCCGGGTTTAAAGTATCTTAACTATATAGTTAAGAAATGTTTAATTAATGTGCATTTCGCGAACATATAACTCCAGTTTAAGAGTTAAAACTTGGGTCAGACATCCGATACTTTAAACTGCGGTTACAAGTCTTAACGCTATAGTTAAGACATAACCAGTCGGTGGTATTCATATCGTTTTGAATTTAGTTTTCAATGAATTTCACAGACCCCGCGAAACTCTGCTATTTCCGAATAAACCCGAGTATGCCCGAATAAACTTTGTATTTTATTTCATTGTATTGCCTACAGGCAATTTAGTTCAATTTGCAGATAATTTCACAAAACTGAAAGGTGTTATGTATTTTACAGTTGTATACCACGAAGCAGGGACAATCTAATAATAACTTATTAGATTGTCCCTGCACGAAGTTTAATCAAATTAACGTGCGTGTATACATAATAAATTCTCCTATTAATTGTTACTGTTAACCAATTTCTTTTGTATCGATGGGTAATAAAGCAATTAACAGGAAGCAGGTGTCATAAAATGTACTATCTCCCATTATTCCCCTATATTGCCTAGGCATTCAGATTTTAGTTACTTGATCTGGCTCCCTTGGACGCTTCATTTTAAATGTATTACGTGTGTTTATATAAAGCGCCCTTAGACACAGATGATTTAAAAGTCGGTCTTCTATTGATATATATTTTTCCGCATTTAAAATATGAATTTGATATTTTATGCTTAATTCAAATATCATAAATATGGTAAATATGATTAAAGGTATATACTATCGAAACTTATGGAAATATTTGTTGACAATATAATTATGTTCAATACGAGTGAAATATTTCTACTAATTAATTGATTAAAGTTGAGACAATGGCAAATTTTGTTTAAAATTTGCCTAGACTAGGCTACAAACGTTCAATATACTTTTTGTTAATGTAGAGCTCTTCTACATTGATTTTATTCTAATACCTAAATATTTCACAATCAAGTTCATGGCTTTATATTATTAAATAAAGTAATTTTGGTTTAGGCGGTTCGCGTGCTTGACGGTGTTGAATTAGGCGGTTTGTGCGCCAAGCGCAAACTAATAATATTGCCAACATCGCGCTGTGATTCAATGTTCGCTAGAATCTCAGGCAATTGCGTGATTTTATTACGGCAGGCCTGGTATATGAAACGGATTAGTGAGATTGACGTATTGTATTTTTTCTACACATCACTTCCTGTCAATCATGGAACATCATAATTGTTGCGAATGTTTTAAACTGGGGTTCGATCTACTAACCCCCGTTTAAAGTTGGAATTTCCGAGTTACACGTCAAATTATTATTTTAAACTGGGGTTTCATCTACTAACCCCCGTTTAAAGTCGGAATTTCTGAGTTAGACCTTAAATTTTTGTTTTAAACTGGGGTTCGATCTACTAACCCCCGTTTAAAGTCAGAATTTCTGAGATAGACTTTAATTTCTTGTTTTAAACTGGGGTTCCATTTACTAACCCCCGTTTAAAGTCGGAATTTCTGAGTTAGACCTTAAATTTTTGTTTTAAACTGGGGTTCGATCTACTAACCCCCGTTTAAAGTCAGAATTTCTGAGATAAACTTTAATTTCTTGTTTTAAACTGGGGTTCCATTTACTAACCCCCGTTTAAAGTCAGAATTTCTGAGTTAGACCTTAATTTTTTGTTTTAAACTGGGGTTCGATCTACTAACCCCCGTTTAAAGTCGGAATTTCTGAGTTAGACTTAAATTTGTTGTTTTAAACTGGGGTTCGATCTACTAACCCCCGTTTAAAGTCGAATTTTCTGAGTTAGACCTTAAATTTTTGTTTTAAACTGGGGTTCGATCTACTAACCCCCGTTTAAAGTCGGAATTTCTGAGTTAGACTTTAATTTCTTGTTTTAAACTGGGGTTCCATCTACTAACCCCCGTTTAAAGTCAGAATTTCTGAGTTAGACCTTAATTTTTTGTTTTAAACTGGGGTTCGATCTACTAACCCCCGTTTAAAGTCGGAATTTCTGAGTTAGACTTAAATTTGTTGTTTTAAACTAGGGTTCCATCTACTAACCCCCGTTTAAAGTCAGAATTTCTGAGTTAGACTTTAATTTGTTGTTTTAAACTTGGGTTCGATCTACTAACCCCCGTTTAAAGTCGGAATTTCTGAGTTAGACTTTAATTTCTTGTTTTAAACTGGGGTTCCATTTACTAACCCCCGTTTAAAGTCGGAATTTCTGAGTTAGACCTTAAATTTTTGTTTTAAACTGGGGTTCGATCTACTAACCCCCGTTTAAAGTCAGAATTTCTGAGATAGACTTTAATTTCTTGTTTTAAACTGGGGTTCCATTTACTAACCCCCGTTTAAAGTCAGAATATCTGAGTTAGACCTCAATTTTTTGTTTTAAACTGGGGTTCCATCTACTAACCCCCGTTTAAAGTCGGAATTTCTGAGTTAGACTTTAATTTCTTGTTTTAAACTGGGGTTCCATTTACTAACCCCCGTTTAAAGTCAGAATTTCTGAGTTAGACCATAAATTTTTGTTTTAAACTGGGGTTCGATCTACTAACCCCCGTTTAAAGTCGGAATTTCTGAGTTAGACTTAAATTTGTTGTTTTAAACTTGGGTTCGATCTACTAACCCCCGTTTAAAGTCGGAATTTCTGAGTTAGACCTTAAATTTTTATTTTAAATTGGGGTTCGATCTACTAACCCCCGTTTAAAGTCGGAATTTCTGAGTTAGACCTTAAATTTTTGTTTTAAACTGGGGTTCGATCTACTAACCCCCGTTTAAAGTCGGAATTTCTGAGTTAGACTTAAATTTGTTGTTTTAAACTAGGGTTCCATCTACTAACCCCCGTTTAAAGTCAGAATTTCTGAGTTAGACTTTAATTTTCCTGTTTTAAACTTGGGTTCGATCTACTAACCCCCGTTTAAAGTCGGAATTTCTTAGTAAGGCTTTAATTTCTTGTTTTAAACTGGGGTTCCATTAACTAACCCCCGTTTAAAGTCGGAATTTCTGAGTTAGACCTTAAATTTTTGTTTTAAACTGGGGTTCGATCTACTCACCCCCGTTTAAAGTCGGAATTTCTGAGTTAGACCTTAAATTTTTGTTTTAAACTGGGGTTCGATCTACTAACCCCCGTTTAAAGTCGGAATTTCTGAGTTAGACCTTAAATTTTTGTTTTAAACTGGGGTTCGATCTACTAACCCCCGTTTAAAGTCGGAATTTCTGAGTTAGACTTTAATTTCTTGTTTTAAACTGGGGTTAGATCTACTAACCCCCGTTTAAAGTCAGAATTTCTGAGTTAGACTTTAATTTCTTGTTTTAAACTGGGGTTCCATTTACTAACCCCCGTTTAAAGTCAGTATTTCTGAGTTAGACCTTAAATTTTTGTTTTAAACTGGGGTTCGATCTACTAACCCCCGTTTAAAGTCGGAATTTCTGAGTTAGACTTAAATTTGTTGTTTTAAACTAGGGTTCCATCTACTAACCCCCGTTTAAAGTCAGAATTTCTGAGTTAGACTTTAATTTGTTGTTTTAAACTTGGGTTCGATCTACTAACCCCCGTTTAAAGTCGGAATTTCTGAGTTAGACCTTAAATTTTTGTTTTAAACTGGGGTTCGATCTACTAACCCCCGTTTAAAGTCGGAATTTCTGAGTTAGACTTAAATTTGTTGTTTTAAACTAGGGTTCCATCTACTAACCCCCGTTTAAAGTCAGAATTTCTGAGTTAGACTTTAATTTCTTGTTTTAAACTTGGGTTCGATCTACTAACCCCCGTTTAAAGTCGGAATTTCTTAGCAAGGCTTTAATTTCTTGTTTTAAACTGGGGTTCCATTTACTAACTCCCGTTTAAAGTCGGAATTTCTGAGTTAGACCTTAAATTTTTGTTTCAAACTGGGGTTCGATCTACTCACACCCGTTTAAAGTCGGAATTTCTGAGTTAGACCTTAAATTTTTGTTTTAAACTGGGGTTCGATCTACTAACCCCCGTTTAAAGTCGGAATTTCTGAGTTAGACCTTACATTTTTGTTTTAAACTGGGGTTCGATCTACTAACCCCCGTTTAAAGTCGGAATTTCTGAGTTAGACTTAAATTTGTTGTTTTAAACTAGGGTTCCATCTACTAACCCCCGTTTAAAGTCAGAATTTCTGAGTTAGACTTTAATTTGTTGTTTTAAACTTGGGTTCGATCTACTAACCCCCGTTTAAAGTCGGAATTTCTGAGTTAGACCTTAAATTTTTGTTTTAAACTGGGGTTCGATCTACTAACCCCCGTTTAAAGTCGGAATTTCTGAGTTAGACCTTAAATTTTTGTTTTAAACTGGGGTTCGATCTACTAACCCCCGTTTAAAGTCAGAATTTCTGAGATAGACTTTAATTTCTTGTTTTAAACTGGGGTTCCATTAACTAACCCCCGTTTAAAGTCAGAATTTCTGAGTTAGACCTTAATTTTTTGTTTTAAACTGGGGTTCGATCTACTAACCCCCGTTTAAAGTCGGAATTTCTGAGTTAGACCTTAAATTTTTGTTTTAAACTGGGGTTCCATTTACTAACCCCCGTTTAAAGTCAGAATTTCTGAGTTAGACCTTAAATTTTTGTTTTAAACTGGGGTTCGATCTACTAACCCCCGTTTAAAGTCAGAATTTCTGAGTTAGACTTAAATTTGTTGTTTTAAACTTGGGTTCGATCTACTAACCCCCGTTTAAAGTCGGAATTTCTGAGTTAGACTTAAATTTGTTGTTTTAAACTGGGGTTCGATCTACTAACCCCCGTTTAAAGTCGAATTTTCTGAGTTAGACCTTAAATTTTGTTTTAAACTGGGGTTCGATCTACTAACCCCCGTTTAAAGTCGGAATTTCTGAGTTATACTTTAATTTCTTGTTTTAAACTGGGGTTCCATCTACTAAGCCCCGTTTAAAGTCAGAATTTCTGAGTTAGACCTTAAATTTTTGTTTTAAACTGGGGTTCGATCTACTAACCCCCGTTTAAAATCGGAATTTCTGAGTTAGACTTAAATTTGTTGTTTTAAACTAGGGTTCCATCTACTAACCCCCGTTTAAAGTCAGAATTTCTGAGTTAGACTTTAATTTGTTGTTTTAAACTTGGGTTCGATCTACTAACCCCCGTTTAAAGTCGGAATTTCTTAGTTAGGCTTTAATTTCTTGTTTTAAACTGGGGTTCCATTTACTAACCCCCGTTTAAAGTCGGAATTTCTGAGTTAGACCTTAAATTTTTGTTTTAAACTGGGGTTCGATCTACTCACCCCCGTTTAAAGTCGGAATTTCTGAGTTAGACCTTAAATTTTTGTTTTAAACTGGGGTTCGATCTACTAACCCCCGTTTAAAGTCGGAATTTCTGAGTTAGACCTTAAATTTTTGTTTTAAACTGGGGTTCGATCTACTAACCCCCGTTTAAAGTCGGAATTTCTGAGTTAGACTTTAATTTCTTGTTTTAAACTGGGGTTAGATCTACTAACCCCCGTTTAAAGTCAGAATTTCTGAGTTAGACTTTAATTTCTTGTTTTAAACTGGGGTTCCATTTACTAACCCCCGTTTAAAGTCAGTATTTCTGAGTTAGACCTTAAATTTTTGTTTTAAACTGGGGTTCGATCTACTAACCCCCGTTTAAAGTCGGAATTTCTGAGTTAGACTTAAATTTGTTGTTTTAAACTAGGGTTCCATCTACTAACCCCCGTTTAAAGTCAGAATTTCTGAGTTAGACTTGAATTTGTTGTTTTAAACTTGGGTTCGATCTACTAACCCCCGTTTAAAGTCGGAATTTCTGAGTTAGACTTTAATTTCTTGTTTTAAACTGGGGTTCCATTTACTAACCCCCGTTTAAAGTCGGAATTTCTGAGTTAGACCTTAAATTTTTGTTTTAAACTGGGGTTCGATCTACTAACCCCCGTTTAAAGTCAGAATTTCTGAGTTAGACTTTAATTTCTTGTTTTAAACTGGGGTTCCATTTACTAACCCCCGTTTAAAGTCGGAATTTCTGAGTTAGACATAAATTTGTTGTTTTAAACTGGGGTTCGATCTACTAACCCCCGTTTAAAGTCGAATTTTCTGAGTTAGACCTTAAATTTTTGTTTTAAACTGGGGTTCGATCTACTAACCCCGTTTAAAGTCGGAATTTCTGAGTTATACTTTAATTTCTTGTTTTAAACTGGGGTTCGATCTACTAAGCCCAGTTTAAAGTCAGAATTTCTGAGTTAGACCTTAAATTTTTGTTTTAAACTGGGGTTCGATCTACTAACCCCCGTTTAAAATCGGAATTTCTGAGTTAGACCTAAATTTGTTGTTTTAAACTGGGGTTCGATCTACTAACCCCCGTTTAAAGTCGAATTTTCTGAGTTAGACCTTAAATTTTTGTTTTAAACTGGGGTTCGATCTACTAACCCCCGTTTAAAGTCGGAATTTCTGAGTTATACTTTAATTTCTTGTTTTAAACTGGGGTTCCATCTACTAAGCCCCGTTTAAAGTCAGAATTTCTGAGTGAGACCTTAAATTTTTGTTTTAAACTGGGGTTCGATCTACTCACCCCCGTTTAAAATCGGAATTTCTGAGTTAGACTTAAATTTGTTGTTTTAAACTAGGGTTCCATCTACTAACCCCCGTTTAAAGTCGGAATTTCTGAGTTAGACCTTAAATTTTTTGTTTTAAACTGGGGTTAGATCTACTCACCCCCGTTTAAAGTCGGAATTTCTGAGTTAGACCTTAAATTTTTGTTTTAAACTGGGGTTCGATCTACTAACCCCCGTTTAAAGTCGGAATTTCTGAGTTAGACCTTAAATTTTTGTTTTAAACTGGGGTTCGATCTACTAACCCCCGTTTAAAGTCGGAATTTCTGAGTTAGACTTTAATTTCTTGTTTTAAACTGGGGTTAAATCTACTAACCCCCGTTTAAAGTCAGAATTTCTGAGTTAGACTTTAATTTCTTGTTTTAAACTGGTGTTCCATTTACTAACCCCCGTTTAAAGTCAGAATTTCTGAGTTAGACCTTAAATTTTTGTTTTAAACTGGGATTCGATCTACTAACCCCCGTTTAAAGTCGGAATTTCTGAGTTAGACTTAAATTTGTTGTTTTAAACTGGGGTTCGATCTACTAACCCCCGTTTAAAGTCGGAATTTCTGAGTTAGACCTTAAATTTTTGTTTTAAACTGGGGTTCGATCTACTAACCCCCGTTTAAAGTCGGAATTTCTGAGTTAGACCTAAAATTTTTGTTTTAAACTGGGGTTCGATCTACTAACCCCCGTTTAAAGTCGGAATTTCTGAGTTAGACCTTACATTTTTGTTTTAAACTGGGGTTCGATCTACTAACCCCCGTTTAAAGTCGGAATTTCTGAGTTAGACTTTAATTTCTTGTTTTAAACTGGGGTTAGATCTACTAACCCCCGTTTAAAGTCAGAATTTCTGAGTTAGACTTATATTTGTTGTTTTAAACTAGGGTTCCATCTACTAACCCCCGTTTAAAGTCAGAATTTCTGAGTTAGACTTTAATTTGTTGTTTTAAACTTGGGTTCGATCTACTAACCCCCGTTTAAAGTCGGAATTTCTGAGTTAGACTTTAATTTCTTGTTTTAAACTGGGGTTCCATTTACTAACCCCCGTTTAAAGTCGGAATTTCTGAGTTAGACCTTAAATTTTTGTTTTAAACTGGGGTTCGATCTACTAACCCCCGTTTAAAGTCGGAATTTCTGAGTTAGACTTTAATTTGTTGTTTTAAACTGGGGTTCCATTTACTAACCCCCGTTTAAAGTCGGAATTTCTGAGTTAGACTTTAATTTGTTGTTTTACACAGGGGTTCCATCTACTAACCCCCGTTTAAAGTCAGAATTTCTGAGTTAGACCTTAAATTTTTGTTTTAAACTGGGGTTCGATCTACTAACCCCCGTTTAAAGTCGGAATTTCTGAGTAAGACTTTAATTTCTTGTTTTAAACTGGGGTTCCATTTACTAACCCCCGTTTAAAGTCGGAATTTCTGAGTTAGGCTTTAATTTGTTGTTTGAAACTGGGGTTCCATTTACTAACCCCCGTTTAAAGTCGGAATTTCTGAGTTAGACTTTAATTTGTTATTTTAAACTTGGGTTCGATCTACTAACCCCCGTTTAATGTCGGAATTTCTGTGTTAGACTTTAATTTGTTGTTTTAAACTGGGGTTCCATTTACTAACCCCCGTTTAAAGTCAGAATTTCTGAGTTACACCTTAAATTTTTGTTTTAAACTGGGGTTCGATCTACTAACCCCCGTTTAAAGTCGGAATTTCTGAGTAAGACTTTAATTTCTTGTTTTAAACTGGGGTTCCATTTACTAACCCCCGTTTAAAGTCAGAATTTCTGAGTTAGACCTTAAATTTTTGTTTTAAACTGGGGTCCGATCTACTTACCCCCGTTTAAAGTCGGAATTTCTGAGTTAGACTTTAATTTCTTGTTTTAAACTGGGGTTCCATTTACTAACTCCCGTTTAAAGTCGGAATTTCTGAGTTAGACTTTTATTTGTTGTTTTAAACTTGGGTTCGATCTACTAACCTCCGTTTAAAGTCGGAATTTCTGAGTTAGACTTTAATTTGTTGTTTTAAACTGGGGTTCCATTTACTAACCCCCGTTTAAAGTCAGAATTTCTGAGTTACACCTTAAATTTTTGTTTTAAACTGGGGTTCGATCTACTAACCCCCGTTTAAAGTCGGAATTTCTTAGTTAGACTTTAATTTCTTGTTTTAAACTGGGGTTCCATTTACTAACCCCCGTTTAAAGTCGGAATTTCTGAGTTAGACTTAAATTTGTTGTTTTAAACTGGGGTTCCATCTACTAACCCCCGTTTAAAGTCGGAATTTCTGAGTTAGACTTTAATTTGTTGTTTTAAACTGGGGTTCGATCTACTAACCCCCGTTTAAAGTCGGAATTTCCGAGTTACACGTCAAAGTTTTATTTTAAACTGGGGTTTCATCTACTAACCCAAGTTTAAAGTCGGAATTTCTGAGTTAGACGTTAAATTGTTATTTTAAACTGGGGTTCGATCTACTAACCCCCGTTTAAAGTCGGAATTTCTGAGTTAGACTTTGAATTGATATTTTAAACTGTGGTTTCATCTATTATCCCGGTTTAAAGTCGGAAATTCCGAGCTACACGTTAAATTTTCATTTTAAACTAGTGTTAGATCTTCTAAATGATTTCCAATACAATGACATATGCCTACGATCATATGAATTTGAAAGAAATTATGAGGAATTTTTTATACATACATATACTTCAATCCACGCTTTAATTGAGAGTTTAAACTGCAGTTACATGTCTAAAACTATGGGTTAAAGCATAATTGTGCAAACGGCGCTTTGAACCCGGGTTTAAAGTCGCTTAACTATATAATTAAGAGATGTATATTAAATGTGCACTTCGCGCGTGTTAAACCCCCGTTTAAGACTTGTAACCGCGGTTACAAGTCTGTTAACTACATAGTTAAGAGATAACCAATGAGAGCGCCGTATTAGTAATTTCATACGCGCTGATTGGTTGTCTCTTAACTATGGGGTTAAGTAAACATCATCGATACTTGTAACTGCAGTTCTAAGTCTTTATCCGCGGTTTAAAGAATTAATGTGCATTTGGCACTTGCAACCGCGGTTTAAAGTCTCTTAACTACGTAGTTAACTGTTAAACCCATAGATAAAGGAATTATTGTGCATTCCGCATTCCATAAAATAGCTGTTAAAAAGATAAACAGCGTTAAGGTAGCAGATATGTATACTTGTTTTCAATAAAGACGCGGACGTTATTTCATATCGTTAGAATTGAAAACACTAATCAAACTAGAATTTATATATTTATACATGTAAATTGTTTGTCAGTAAAAAAAGAATAATAATATAGGTATAGAAGATTTCGCAGTATTTACTGCACCTACAAGTATGAGAATTTGCACGAGTGAATGAAATGTATCTACCTATGAAGGTAATACATCCAACATTTCCTGGATTTGCTTGGCATGTGGCATCCCCAACTTCTCGACATCTTTATTCGAGTCATACTTGGGAATGGCAGACTCTAAACATACCTCAATAGCTACTGAGAACTCCTACAGTGTTCTATCCAGCACTAACCAGCCAACATCTCCGGGACTGAGCCCATCTTCCACCAGCTCAACCAGTTTCAGCTCACACAACAGCTCCATTGGTCCTCCAAGACACGCCTCATCCCCACTACAGCTCTTACATCAAAAAGGTAACCAACAAGGACACAGATCCAATACATTCAGGGTCATGACAGTGAACTTTCAGAGTATTCGGGCGAAAAAGTCAGCATTTTGGCTCCTATTGACTGAGGCAAATTCTGACATTACTATAGGCTCCGAGACTTGGCTCCACCCAGGCATCTTTGAAAGAGAAGTCTTCCCCCTAGGGTACCATGAGTATCATTGCAAGGAGGGACCGTGCACAAGATCATCAGGGTGGGGTTATCATTGCTGCCAAAGACAACACATATGGCTGTGAGGTAACCATACAGAGCACAGTGGAATTTACAGCAGCATCATTTGAGTGTACCGGCAAGGAACCACTGATCATTGGTTCTATCTACAGGCCTCCCAGTAGTGACCAACACTACATATGGAAGAATTATGTACACAGATCAGAGGACTACATGCACAGTACCCAAGATCCGCCATATGGATAGCTGGTGGTGCAAACCTTCCCTATATAGACTGGGACACGAACACGATATCTGGTTCCAACTATGGACACCCAATCAGCCAACATTTCCTCAACGCTATCTACGACACAAGCTCTGAACAAGTTGTCAGATTCCCCACAAGAGGACAGAACACCCTTGATATCTTCCTGACAAACAGACCATCACTCATCTACAAGTGCAAACCCATGCCGGGTCTGAGTGACCATGACATCATCTTTGTAGAAGCAAAGGTCTTGGCACCAAGAAAGACACAATCACAGAGAAAGATACACTTGTGGAAACAAGCTGACCTGGATGGCATGAAAACAAACATCCAAACGTTTTCCAATCGTTTTACACAGGAGCACACAACTGATACAGACATCAACACATTATGGAACACCTTTAGAAACTTTTGTACGGAGGCAATTGACACCAACGTCCCTTCAAAAATGACATCATCTCGTTTCACATCAAACTATCCCTTAAAGACTAAACATGGAGTTGCATTTCTCTTCGAACACTATCGTATAATAAGAGTTTCAAAAGCGATAAAATAAGAAAATATGGCGCATTTATTAATCATATGTTTTCATTAATTATTAAGAAAGTTTTGTCGAGTCCGTTTCCGGTGAACAAGACAAAGTCGTCTCGTTTTGTGCCAGGGCGTGAGTAAGTGCGTTCGTCCGATTTTGTTAGGACCATAAATTTTCACGCATACACTAATCGTGCTTATATTTGGCATGTGTGTTAACCTCCACGAGAAGTAGTTCCATGCGCAAACACCATCATCCTATCTTAAAGGTAAAGGTAGCAAAAGAAGGTCAATACCATAACTTTGACATGCAATGCCCAATCTTGCTGATTTTTGCATGAATGTTAACCTCAATGAGTAAACACATGTTCCCCCTCAGAGGTCAAGTTCATAGTTGGAGGTTATATAAGTAGTCAAAGTGAGTTTTTATTGAGCATTTCTTTTTCATGCACGGTGGGATTTCAATATAAACGTGGCATGCATGCTTACCATTATGAGACTGTGTGTCATGCTCAAATATCATGTCAATAACTCAATGGTCAAGGTTATACTTCAAGTTCAATGGTAAAAATGGCCATAATTTAATTTTTATTTATGTGGTCAAGGCCACACGTTTGTTATTTATTGTGAAATTTTGAGTTAACTTGACACATTTGTTCACCATGATGTGTTGACGAATCATGTCAATATATTTAATGTGTTACTTTTCTGCAACTCCAATCTCCTCTTTGAATAAAAAATATTGAGTCAACTTCCGCCTGAAACATGCGCAGTGAAAATGCTGCGGGGTATAAATAATCTGCCGATGGCATGTATGTCTAGTTTTCTTCGATGTGTGTTAAATTATTTTAGACCAATAATGCCAGTGAAGGAAAATAGCATTCCGCATAAACAATGGGGATAACGTATAGAACGGAAGTGATACCCCTGACTTTTTTCGAGTGTAAATTTCGTCGCTTCGGTAAGTAAATCTTGATTTTTCTTTGTTTTGTAAGACGCTTTCAATGAAATCACCTAGCCCACCGTACCCGGCCCTATCGATACTTGCAGACCCAAGCCCATTTTCCCTTCAAATACCTGTGATTGAGAGCACTCGATTCTAGTGCGGTTTTGGTTACTGCACCCCTGACGACCCGTCTACATTTTTTCCAATTTCTGCCGATTTGCATGGTGTGTTGCTGTTTTATGGGGCCAACTTCATTATTTACCTTATTCTATGTATGCATTTTGCAAAATTAGTTCGATGCAGTCAGGTTATAAGGCAGAATAATACGAGACGGTCGGCTCTGTACATGTTCAACCACTTAAACATCAAGATTTGCGTAAATACATGAAGAACTCATGATTCTGGCACTTCTCTACCAATGTAGAACAAACCGTTAAAAGAAGTTCCTACGCATTGTTTTATTGATAAAATAGACGTTATAATATAATCAGACACAGGCAAAACAAAGACTGGCAATATAAAACATAAACAGAAATCGAAAGCGACCCATTTTGATTGGCTATGTGGTGTGAAGAAGTATAAACTGAATTCATATTTTAATGTTAACATTATTTTTGAAAGCCGATTTATTATTTAGAACTATAAGTACGCAAGGAACTAGTTTACGGATTTATTTATATTTTCTTCTATACTTAAGTAAGGACTAAGGTAGTGAGCTACTGTCAGGAGTTTGGCGGTATTCTACACATGTACATTACGTTCACAACTACACCGGTTTATAGCAAACACAGTGTTGATCGTTCAAATCAAACGCACATGTAAATAAGCATACTTCAGACATAGAAAGGTGTGTCAATTTAAAGAGTTTGTTGACATGCATCGATACCTGCAGCGTCTGAATTGCTTGTTTCTGGATCGATGGCTATTTAGTGAACTGTCACAAGTTTCCGCGACACGGAAATGATACCGATTAGTGCCTGCGAGTTTCCGCTTATATAACTACACGAACGATAAGCAAACATTAAATAATGTTATTTACTTGTGTAATTCACAATTAATAATATCTTGAACAAGCATAACAAAACATCCCTGCGTTCAAGGACTGTTACCTGCAAACATGTTAAAAACCACAGGGTTTTGTCGTTACAATCCTTGGTTGTACGCTTCGTTTGCGACAAAAGTATAAATCCCCGTTTTTTCCCTTCTCGACCACCATGCGTTCAACGAAGAATAACGTGTCGAAACGTGCGTCACGTAATTCTTCGTTGACCGCAGGGCATTTCGATATATGTACGGATGCATGGGTTGCATTATTGCTATTTTTTTGTTTGCCTCTGTCCACCATTTTGTTAAAATTTACCAATTTAGGTATACCACCTCCGGATATGATTAGCCAAACTTCGCTCACGTGACGAACAGGTTTTTTAACATAACGTTCAATGAATAACAGCCCCGCGTTCAAGAAAAAAAGGGAAGTGACGCACGTTTTTACCTGGTACGTACCTGTTATTCGTTGAACAATAACCATATCCTGGGGTGGTGTGCGTGTATTGGTGTAATTAAACAAAATGGCGGACAGAGGCAAACAAAAGAATATGAATAGCAAAACCCGTGCATGCGTACATATTTCAAAACTGAGAACGAAAAAAACGGGGACTTATACTTTTAAATTGTTTGCCGCAAACGAAGCGTACAACGAAGGATTATAGCGACAAAAATCCCTGATTTTTAACATGTTTACAGGTAACTTTCCTTGAACGCAGGGCAGGTACGACATAGGTACGTAAAACACCTCACATAATGCTTCGTTGAATGCAGGGCAGTACTAGTTAAAGATCAACGCAAGGACAGGAATACAGACATGCTACAAGTGGATGGTAGAGAAGTCCATAAGGAAGATGAAGTACTTGAAGCCTGGAAGACCCACTTTCAGAACCTTGCTACTCCAGAGGCTCCCGGTCTAGACACAGACACACCCAGTAGAGCTGAACTGGCGAAACTCCAGAATGACAGAATAGAGGAGATGGAACAAGGGAACCAGGACACACTGCCCCCAGTAACAGACGCAGATATTAGGAAAGCTATCCATAACCTGAACTCAGGAAAATCCCCTGATGTCGCAGGCCTGTCGGCCGAAAACTTCAAGTACGCCAAAGAAGAAGTAACTGAGCCACTTGTAACTATCATAAACCAGATATTCCATGATCTACACATACCCGAAACACTGAAAAGAGGAGTTCTCACTCCAGTCCATAAGAAAGGCAAGGATAAGATGTTGACAGGAAACTACAGAGGAATAGTGGTTACTAGTGTCATCTCAAAGATCATAGAGAGCATCCTGAAAGACAAGGTAGACAGAATCTTTAGTAGCAAACAGAACCCCTTGCAGAGAGGTTTCACAGATATGAGTTCATCCCTTAATGCCGCTTTTATAATCACTGAAACTATCGAGAGTCACAGAACATCCAAAACCCCACTTCTTTTCGCCACACTCGATGCTCAGAAAGCTTTCGACAGAGTTAACCACGAAATTCTTTTCACAAAACTTTATCATCTTGGGATCAAAGGGCACCTATGGATTTTACTCAGAAACCTTTATAGAAACGTAACACTACAGGTCAAGTGGCAAAACCGGCTATCGGATGGGTTCCACATGCTACAAGGCACGATGCAGGGGGCTAAGTTGTCTACAAGCCTGTACAAGATGTACCACAACGAGTTATTAAACACTCTGACGAGCAGCACACTTGGTGCCAACATAGGCCAGATCAGGGTTCCTGCTTCTACATGCGCTGACGACACCGCACTACTGGCAAACAATGTGAAAGAACTCCAGGGTATGCTCGATATCGTGGATGGCATCACGAAGAGGGACCTAGTCAAGATAAACCCCGAGAAGTGCGAAGTCATCAGGTACGGCCAAGATCCGGTTGAGGTCACACTTGACTCTAAACCAATCAATGTGGTCGACGGAGCGAAACACCTGGGAGTCATCCGAAACAGTAGAAACTCCATTGACATCGATAAGAGAACACAAACAGGCATGGGGACGATGTATGCTATGCTGGGTCCAGCACTTACTGCAAGAAGAGGTCTAACGCCACTGGTGACACTTCACCTATGGCAGACCTATGCAATCCCAAGATGCACATACGGCATTGAAGTGTTACGCCTCTTGAAGGATGACCTCTCCAAGCTCGAAGTAGTCCAGAGACGAATATTCAAGCACCTCATGGCACTTCCGCAGCATACAGTCAACATTGCTACATATATACTACTAGGAGCAGAACCTGTGGAGACCGTGTTGGACCGAAATGTGCTCTCTCTCTCATGATGAATATCCTGAGACAACCAGGAACATGCGGATACCAGATACTAAGGCAACAGATAGCCCTTGGTACTGAGTCCAAAGATGGCCTCTTCAGCAAAGCAGTGAGAGCACTAGAGAAGTTAGACCTCCCGAGCCCCCAGGAACTTATTAACAACACCCCTGCGAAGAAGGAATGGAGCAGAACCGTCAAACGTGCAGTAAATGTATACTGGAAGACATTATGGGACAGAGAGAAAGAAGATAGATCTACTCTCAAGTATCTCCAAATACAAGACAATCCAGTCGGTAATCCACATAATCTATGGAAAAGTATCAAATCCAAAAGCCATGAGATTAGAAAGGCAGAAATCAAAGCCCGACTACTAACCGGCACATACATCCTACAAACAAAGGCTGCACGCTTTAATGGTTCAACCACATCCCCTATTTGTCTTCTTTGCGGAACAGGCGATGAAGACCTGGAGCACTTTGTCCTGAGGTGTCCTACTCTATCTGACATTAGGCTAAACTATATTAACACCCTTCAGCAGATGTGCGAGGAGATCACACCAGGCAGTTTTGGAAGACTCCAGTCAGAAGGACATCTCTTACAACTTATATTGGATTGTACACATAACAGTCTAACTTCCTACATTTCCTTAGGTCGAGAGAAAACTATACACGTCGAGCGACTCAGTCAAAGCCTCACGAGCTGCCTACATCGCAAGCGGTCTCTCCAGCTAAATGGAAATGCCCTTAAGGACTGTCAAACTCTAAACTGCCTAAATATATCGCGTACTAGTGCTTGTGCAATAGTACGCGATAGGCTCCCATAGTACACAAACTTTTAAACATATTAATGAGCATATTGAACTGCATTGATGTTGTAAATAGGCATGCGTAGATAGATATTGTTGTGAATGGTGTTGTGCTATTATTCCCTGTTGGATTTCGTGTGCTGTGAAATTTATGTGATCTACAGATCAACCAGAATCTTCCTACTGCTGGAAGATGTGCTTCTAGTCTAAGAAGGACATTACAGGACAAGGTACAAGGTATAAGTACAAGGTACCTTAGATCACAATATATTAATCTGCTGTATAAGTTAAACTACATGTACATCTATAATTTACATCATGTCAGTCACACTTGACTTTAATTTGATGGGTGGTTACACTGTACCTAGACCATGCATTCAACCAAACAATGTTGAACCTGTTCCCAACTATGCTCTGTATATGTTAGACTGAAACAGTCATATAGGTTCAACCTTCCTGTTAACCCAAAATGTTCAAAGAACCTAATGTACTTGTCACTCCTGCTGCTATCCCTTTCAGCTGACATTGAATTGAACCCGGGTCCAGCTCAAAGCTATCCCTGTGGAAGCTGCGGAATACCGGTGCAGGACAGCGACCAAGCTCTTGAATGTGACGAATGCCAGAGATGGCACCACATTTCTTGTCAGAACGTGGGTAACACATCTTACAATAAACTTCTACACCTTGATATCTCTTTTTCTTGGATCTGTTCTCATTGTGACTGCATCAACACATCATCACTATCAAGCAACAGCAGCTCCCTACAACACAGCAACACCACCTCAACCCTCCCTAAAGACGGTCATGATACATCACCCAGGTCTCCTCCTATACACAATAACCCACCACCTCGTGCTAATTTCAAAGTGATGTATCTAAATTGCCAGTCCATTGTCAACAAAAAACATGAATTCTATGTACAATTGGACGCACACAACCCAGACATAATAGTAGGTACCGAGTCATGGCTCACCAAAGACCACCTCACAAGTGAAATTTTTCCATCCTCACTAGGTTACACTCCATATCGCAAAGACAGACAAAAAGGTACAGGAGGTGGCGTTTTCATCCTTGTCAAAAACAAATTCATATCATCAGCACAACAACAACTTGACACAGACTGTGAAATCCTATGGGTCAAAATAAACATGAACAAGACAAAGCCTCTATATATCGCAGCATATTACAGACCCAAGGAAAACGATCTCATGAGTTTGACCGAGTTCGAAAGGTCACTGGAACTAACCAGACACCTTAAAGGCACCACATGGATTTTTGGTGACTTTAACACCCCAAATCTCACTTGGGACTCTGAACACACACCTTCCTTGAAGCAAAACAGCAGTCACACACAAATTTATAACAAATTCCTGAACATTCTTGATGATTTCAACCCCACACTAGTACCTTCAGTATCCATACAAGCAGGCATCTCTGATCATAATATAATGGTTACACAAGCACGCATCAAACCACTCATTGATAGACAAGTTCCCAGAAACATACAATTATTTAACAAGGCAAATTGGGACGACTTCAGACACTTCATTAACACCTCAAAGGTCAACGTCATTAAAGATGCAGATGCTATCACAGTAGAGGATCTCTGGATCAGGTTTAAAAACACCATCCACGAAGGCATTACAAAGTTTGTCCCAACCAAAAAACTCGGAAGCAAAAAGCTCTTGCCATGGGTCACACAAGACATAAAAAGGTTAATAAGAAAAAGGGACAAACTCTATCAGAAAATGAAGCACCAGAAAGGTCAAACTAAATACACAGATATGTTAGAAAAATTCAAGACCATCAAACACCTCATCCAGAAAAAAATAAAAAAATCCTATGAAGCATACATTGAAAACATACTTGACATCAAACACACAGAAAATGAAAACAACACCAAATTCAACACTAAACGCTTATATTCACTCATAAAGAATGCCAAACAAGACAGCCAAGGTATTGCTCCCTTAAGAGATCAGACCAGTGGTAAAATAGAGTCTGATAACACCACCAAGGCCAACATCCTGAACAAGCAATTCCAATCAGTCTTTTCAGGTGTCTCACCTCTATCTCTGCCCCAGCTTTGTAGGAATGTCCTTGGGAACTCCAAATACCCGACCATGCCCGAAATAGAAATAGACCGAAATGGTGTCCTTAAGTTACTCCTAAACCTAAAAGTGGATAACGCTGCTGGCCCGGACTTGATCAAGCCTATAGTACTAAAGGAACTCCGCCATGAGATCCTTGATATCATATCGCTTATCTTCCAAAGATCCCTGAATACTGGTCAACTACCGTCCGACTGGAAGAAAGCAAACGTAGCCCCTCTATCCAAGAAAGGTGATAATAGTGACCCTGCTAATTATCGACCTATATCACTCACTTGCATTCTGTGTAAACTCCTTGAACACATAATTGCATCCAGCCTATCCACTCACTTCACCAAACACAACATTCTCTATGAGCTTCAACACGGGTTCCGTGAAAAACGGTCCTGTGAGACTCAGCTCATAGAGTTAGTTGATGATCTAGCTAAGGATCTCTCCTCAGGTAAACAATCTGACCTTATCTTATTAGACTTTAGCAAAGCGTTTGATAAGGTCAACCACCAGAAACTAGTATACAAACTCCGAGAACACGGTGTCCCCAGTCAAATTCTATCCTGGATCGAGTCATTTTTAGTAGGCCGATCACAGTCAGTAGTGGTAAATGGTCACACTTCTAATCAGGTTCCTGTAACTTCAGGGGTCCGTACTGGGACCATTGCTCTTCCTGCTTTATATAAATGACCTTCCTGACAAACTCACTTCCCAGGTACGGCTGTTTGCTGATGACACAACTGCTTACCTCGTAGTCACCTCCCTCTCAGATTGCCATGCGTTACAAAATGACTTGCTAAAACTTGAAAACTGGGAAAGTCAATGGGATATGGAATTTAACCCCAGTAAGTGTCAGGTTCTCCATATCTCAAGGAGCAGAAACCCAATCAAATTTCCGTACATGCTCCATGGTCAAACTCTTTCCTCAGTCACAGACGCAAAATACCTTGGCGTCGACATCAGTGATGACCTCAGATGGAACACCCACATAAACAGAATAACAGCACAAGCAAACAAAACACTAGGCTTCCTAAAACGTAACATCAAAACAAAACATGAAAACATAAAATCTCTAGCATACAAAACACTAGTTAGACCACAACTAGAATATGCATCACCCGTTTGGTCACCACATACACAGGTCAACATTAACAAGCTGGAAATGATACAAAGACGTGCTATTAGATGGGTAAAAAATGACTACTCCCGATATACCAGCGTATCGGACTACAGAATACAGTAAGATGGAGCTCCCTTGAGAACAGACGCCGTTCCTCCAAGCTAGTCTCATTCTACAAGATTTATAATAATCTTGTATGTACATCTCTCCCGGCCTATTTAGAAGTCCCCACCAGGTCAACAAGGCACATGCACCCCAATAGTCTCCGCCCCATTCATGCCAACTCGGACTTCTTCAAGTTTTCCTTCTTTCCCCATACCACAATCCGGTGGAATAGGTTACCTTCCCACATCGCGACCCTGACTGATCTTGAATTATTTAAGCAGTCAGTGGCCAGGATTTATCAGTGAAACCCGGCAGTTGTTTTTATCTTATCTTTTACCTTTTACTATTTTTAACATTTTAACCGTGTCTAGCTGGAAGCTTTCGCTTCCAGTTTTTATCTTCACTCTTTTACTTTTAACTACTGTAAATCACTATTATTTCGCGAGAGTTTTATTTTCGCTAATATTCGCGAGGGTTGTTGACTCGCGAAATCATGATTCTCGCGAAAAATTAGTAACAAACTTATTTTATTTTCGCGTATCCGATATCGAGTACTTCCGAAAATACGTTCACTTTGTCGTACGTAAAATGATTGTAGGGGCCTACATACATTATTTAAAAGTCGATATCATTCGTATCCGCGTTCATGTTAGTGCATAGTGCTTTTGTTAAATAAAGATTGGTCTTGGAACGTCTTAAAAGCCTGAAGTATACCAGAGCTATCCTCGGAAAACATGTTGCTTTCGTAAAAACTCGACAACATATTTACAGAACACGCGTCTTCACGTGACGGTAATACTTACCGGCATAATTATATTCTAGCAAGTCGAATATGCATTGTGTTTTTAATTTATTTTTACCGCAAAAGACATGCATTGATGCAATTTAACATTATATTCAGGCCTCTGGATTGCCGTTTAAAATGCCTTTTTACGGATCGTGACGTCTATAAATGTTTGTGACTGATTTGGACATCAATGCAGGCTCGCAATGTAAGCTATTATTTTAATAATTAAGTAGCAAGTTTTATCGATGGGGCTTAATTTTGACACTCTATATCGATTAATACTAGTTGTTTGTACAAGCGCGGTACGTATATAATATGTGTTACTCGATAAAACTGCTAATTGGCGGACAACACGGCGGCTGGGTAGTTTGTCGCATTGTTTGATGTTCAAATGACACCATGTTAATTTGATTTCCAGTAAACAAACGTAAGCAAATGTTGATAAATACGCTTGAAGCATATAGCGTCTGTAAATTAAATAATAATTAAATATTTTCGGCTCTACAAATTCGCGAATTGGACATTTCCAATGACGCGAATTCAACAATCTCGCGAAAAATAAAATTTTAATTTTTTCCGAAAAATCGCGAAATAAAGGTTACGCGAAAATTAAGTGATTTACAGTATCCGACGTGCACCCTGCCAATAATACTCGGAAGAGGTGTTAGGCAGTAAAGAAAGATAGATAGGTTACTGGTCAAAGTAAACAAGAACTGGATGTAAATAAATAGAAATGTAAGTAATAAGTAAAGCGTTCAAAGAAAGAAGAATAAGAAATGTAATACAAGTACATGTCATGAAGTAATACAATGTCATATTTAAATTGAAACTAACGCGTGTATAAAATAATTTCCGCGTCACATCGTGAGGTGATCTGAATTATTAAGTCTGAATATTCACATAAGTTATATTTCCTAAACACAATTCGATGCGAAACAACGATATATCACCATTAATTTATAAAAATGCTTGTCAAATATTGCCTATTATGAACAAGCATTTCGTTTAGATTGGTTGAGCTTCCTAAGTAGTACTTACTGAAGTATCAAGGCACCCGCACAACAAACAGCAGCTTAATAACAACCCATTTACGGTGGTTTCAATATTCAACAACGAGTCGTCGAAATGTAAGATTAATAAATAAATTAATCCGGACTCCTTTATAATAATTTGTAATATGAATTGTTATAGCTCACACAACTTGACTTGCTGTACGATTCCTAATCTCTGTATGCAACTGTTTTTGTCTATTGGAATTGTTTATCAAGTTCTTCATATATTTACGTAATAAATGTATTGATTAGAATCTTGATTTTTTAGTGGTTTAACATGTACAGAGCCGACCGTCTCGTATTACAACATTATAGTATTTTGAGGCGTCAGGGGTATCAGTGAAGGACAGCAACCGTCAGGGGTATCATAGTGGTTATTTCGTCTATTCTGCCTCATAACCTGACTGCATCGAACTAATTTTGCAAAATGCATACATAGAATAAGGTAAATAATGAAGTTGGCCCCATAAAACAGCCACACACCATGCAAATCGGCAGAAACTGGAAAAAATGTAGACGGGTCGTCAGGGGTGCAGTAACCAAAACCGCACTAGAATCGAGTGTTCTCCTTAATCACAGGTATTTGAAGGGAAAATGGGCTTGGGTCTGCAAGTATCGATAGGGCCGGGTACGGTGGGCTAGTTGATTTCATTGAAAGCGTCTTACAAAACAAAGAAAAATCAAGATTTACTTACCGAAGCGACGAAATTTACTCTCGAAAGACCGTCAGGGGTATCACTTCCGTTCAATACGTTATCCCCATTGATAAAGTGCTTGTACTGTAATTGGTCGTACGTTGATAATATTTAAACGTTTATTTACTAATGGGGATACCTAACACTACATGTACCGACTTCTATTAAAAAACTAGACAT
Organism: Spisula solida; assembly: GCA_947247005.1. Taxonomy (NCBI): domain Eukaryota; kingdom Metazoa; phylum Mollusca; class Bivalvia; order Venerida; family Mactridae; genus Spisula; species Spisula solida. Next base: position 5,922,702 of record OX365948.1, on the reverse strand, counting down.
ATAAACATGTATCAATTTCTATTCAAAAACTATTATTATTATTCCTGATAAAGACAATACAGTCGAAACGTTGAGCAATCCTGGAGTTTGTCTTGTTTTTCTTTATTTATGGTTATTCAAAAACTAGACATATACACTTGTATACATTTCTATTCAAAAACTAGACATATACGCTTGTATCAATTTCTATTAAAAAACTAGACATGTACCAATTTCTATTCATTAACTAGACGTGTGTTATGTCAACAATATTTACGCTGATGTTGTTATGTAAACAATGTAACGCTGGTTTTGTTATGTAAACAAAAGTGACGTTGACGCTGTTGACGCTAACCCCTCCTCCCCCTTATCCATCAACCCCCCCCCCCCCCCCTATCCATCAATTAATTTAGAGCTTATTTTGAAAAAAACTTTATCGGTATTATATATAATGATTACATAATGTTAAATAGCATGTTTTCCTGATTCCTAGTACATGTATAATGGAGTTTGCAATCCACTTACAATACAAATGCTAGATACAATTTGATTTCGTATTGAATTTTATAATGGATTTTGAACTACATGTACATGTATAAACAATACTTTACAGTTCGAATATATGATAGTCGCTTTGGATCCACTGACTGGTGGAAGTTTACCGGAGTCATTACCTAGTGACATCAACAGTTATTTCGCTGCAGCTTATTATGTTAGCGACAATGGTACGTTCATCCATTTGTTACCATTTCATGAAGTGTAAATGGCATATCGGTTCAGAATTTTAAGGTTTTCAAATAAATGAATCTTTACACAAGAAGAAACGTTTTGAAAGAAAGTATCTTAGATATGTCGTCCACTAGAACCCCGAAGTGTTCCCGAAGCCGAAATTCGCCAAACCGGATCGTTCGGTTTGTGTTCGTGATGTTCGGAAACCCTTCTGTGTCATTCTTATACGTTTCTGGAAGCCTTCTGGACACTTCGGAACCGAAAATTCTTTGGCATTCAAATTTTAAAATTCATACGCGCAAGTCTTGTTCGGGAGAGCTTCAGGGTAACCGGAAAACCATCGGCAACAGTTCGTGGTGTTCGCGATTCCATCGTCATTCACTCGATAACTTAGGGAAGCCTTCTGCGAGGCTTCCAAATCCTTTGGCCATCCCGAGCGATTTAAGAAGGATGTTGAGTCGATGCCTAAAGCTCACCGAAGGCGACGAAAGGCGCTAGTTGTTAACGGAAGGGATGCCGAGTCGTAGCCGTGTTTCCAGAACTATGCAAGAGCGACAGAGGAAGCGATGATGTCAGTTTGCCGATTGTTTAATATTGGATACATCGCTCTCGTCATTGTCCCAAGAACCGTGGGCAGGCTTCTAAATAGGGTTGTGTCATCTCCTATAGAAAACGATGACACAACCAGTGTCCCACATGTGGTCTTCATGCTAACAATGGCAAGAACAGGGAACAGACTACCTGGAAAATATACCAAGTATTTTTCATTAGCTCTATATGCCAGTTATTTTAGAACTCACATTGGTCCTTTGACCAATTTGTATATAACTGAAACGGTCTGGCGCCTTTCTGGCCCCTGGGACTTGGACTTTCGGCTGTTTGGTTTAAATTTTCAACTGATAACAGGTAGTAGTTCGACATCGGTAACCTTTCAGTCGACATTCATTGCCGTTGCATTCGGCTACCGGTACTTCGGAATGGTTTCGGCGTAGAAACTGCAACACTACATTGATTGGCCTTATGAATTTCAGAAGTAAATTTATGGCAAAATAATAACTTTGTTTTATGATCATCAACATTATACTGAAATGAGAATTAAATAGTGGTTTTATACAAATAACCACAGTTTTCGACCAATGCGGTATAACCTTTTTTACATACATGCATGTATAGGGATTGCTTGTAATTAAAAAACCGATATCGTTCAATGTTCATAATTGAAAAAAGTATTAGTACATAACAACAGCTATTAAAACGAAGGACATATCAGAATATAATCTGATCCAGTTCCGGCGGATTATTTACTTTTTGCAATGCAAATAGTTTATACACCCGGTCTATCAATCGTACCTTACGCATGCAAAGAGAAAAATATCACAGTTTCCCAAATTTTCATTTTGAAAAATTATCAAACTGTCGATTTCTCAGTATAAACATTTGTCGAGTTGCGGCGGAGTTTATCCAGTTCCGGTGTAAACAACACACTCGTAATTTTTAGTCCCGAGAATCCCGTGAGGTAGCCAGTGGGTGTAAATTTCATTGATAATTAGACTGGTCAGATATTGCAAATTACTTATAAAGCCAAACAAGAAGTTGGAGTGATTTTCATTGCAGTTTTGAGCGATGCGTAGGCTGAATTAAAGTGAAGGACTCAGTGGTGAACAGTTAGGCCTACCACACCTTCAATATAAACCACCTAAAATATGCACATGACGTTGGCACAGTACACCAATGTGCACGATGCAAACGTGTGGATGCCTCCTCTAGATGAAATACCAGCACACATGCATACTTCAGTCAACGATAATCAATAAAACACGAAAACGCACATTGAGTCCACCGGAACTGGATAAATGACATGCTCTTTAATTGCAATGCACTTTGCAATCACAAAAGCTGTTTTACAGGCCATATCTATATAAATCGTATCTGCAGTGATTGTACATTCACAATATATTTTGATTTCGACATTAATTTGACCAAATAAAAATAAGTAAGTCAAAGTATAAAGAATGCTGTATTTCATAATGGCCGACATTATCCAAATTGTCGCACCTCGACTATTTGCAACAACGAGTATACTACTTAAACGTTAATCAAAGGTCCTGAAAATTATCATCAATAATACTGGCATTAATAGGGACTTCCTTGCATAAATAAATTACCCGACCCGGCGTCTGCAAAATATTTACATTCGGAATACTTCGGAACTGGATAATCCACCGGAACACCACAACAAACTGTATTCCTAACAAGACTGTGCGCATCTACCTGGTTATAAATCTGAATCTGAAAATATTTTAAATAATTTTTTATCCAATGATTGGAGTTTAAAACGAACAGCTTATAGTTATAGTAGTCTGTTTACTGCTTCTGGTCAGTCTAAATTATTGGATTTTAGCTGCTGAAGAATTGACTGATGCTTGGAAACATGAAAAGAAAACGTGCAAACCGATCTTAAAATGAAAGGTATACTCAAAGAGTAATCTAATAACGAACGGACTGTGCCTTGTGTTATCATGTCTATTAAGTTAAGTTACCAATTTTCGATGAGTGCTTTCAGCAGTTCAGCCACCCTTTGCCATTTTAATTCCCCCTGGTAATTGGGCTACATAAGGAAACCTGCTTTCAAGTTTCCCATGTGAGACTATCTACCGATATATTAGAGCAGCCAACATCGATATGCGGCGTCTAGGAATATCGAACGTGTACAGACACTGTCCTCACATGTACCAGCTCACACCTTGCTTGAGTGGATCATTTGGGTTATTCTTGCTCAGCGAAATTAAGCAGTGGCACAGACGGGAATGTAACCCGGAACATATTGTAGCTCACACCGCTCCCACCCAGCTGTCTCCACAAGACTCGGTCTTATCATATGTTTCAGCAAAAAGATTATATTAAGTCAGACAGGGAAGGCAGCACTCAACTTAACCAGCCGAGCACAGAAAACATTAAAAACACACAAAGCACAATGTCCAACTAAACAAGCGCAGATCCGCCAAAAGTATAATAAATTATAACTAGCTGAATGACCCAGTAGTAAAGATACAGCAACCGAAAGGCGGAATGCCTAGGCTGAATACAACAGTAAAACTGCTGAACTACATAGTTATAGCAGCCTTTAGTCTCAAAAGTTAAATAACAGTATTAAAACGTTGAAAGGCCCGTATAGTCGGATGACCTACTAACTAGCTGAATGACCCAGTTTCCACAGCAAAAGGACCATATTGCCCCGCTTTAGCTGCAAGAAATCTTAAAACGAAGAAGCGCCCAAACAACACACTACCGACCAAGAAAATCAAACGCCCCTTGTCTCATTGTTTAAAAACTGAATAGAAAAGATTCAGCAAACAAAAGGCAGAAAGCCAACGCTGAATGACCTAGTTACAACAGTAAAACTGCTGAACTACATAGTTTTAGCAGCCTTTAGTCTCAAAAGTTAAGTAACAGTATTAAAACGTTGAAAGGCCAGTGTCCAGTATGTAGACAGAAGATGTTAGTTTGATGATAGTTTGATTACTAGTATTTCAAACTAAGTACATTAGTGTTAGAGCGTTCATTCTTTGAAAATATTGGTTATTATATAAACATTTTAGCTGCTGAAGATTTGGGTGATGCTTGGGAAACAATAAAAAAACCAGAGGCAAGACGATCATACACCGATATTGGTAAGTGTTATTAGCGCTCTCGACTTAAACCACGGAGGTCCCTGGTTCGAATCTTGGCCGGGGCACTAGAAAATTCAAAGTGTTTCTCACTCAACTATAGATGGACTGGTTGGAAACCCAGAGGTAATCCCTTAGGATAAAACCGAATGGCCACGTACTACGACTGTCCATTTAGCCATACATGTAAAGGTCGTTTGTGGTTAATTAATAAATCGTATAAAATGATTTCTCATTAAAAGGACAAAGCCTAGCACGAATGGCTGAATTCGGCCCTGTGATTTTTTAAAACAAAATGCTTGTTTCTATTAATCTGTACTTTAATTACCTCACATATCCTGTGTAAAAGTGACCCTACATATCCCTTGTAATTTCCCTTGTAATATTTTGACAAAACTGCGAAGAATATGTCATGCGAAGAATATAATATTATGTCATGTTCTCTTTCTCACGACAATTAATGGCGTAAAACATTAAAACAAAAAATCCACGATGGCAATTTTGCTGCCCTTTTATAGGTTAAGGGTGCTGGATCGGTTTAATGCGCATGCGTCATTTGTCATAGTACGTTATGTGCCTTATAGATGTGAAAATTTGTAAACATGATCTAAAATAAATCAAATCGAACAGTTTGGATAAGTATTATGCAATAATATTAGAAAACAATAATCGAAATGACGGTTTCCATTCTGAGAAAAATATAACATTACAAAATAGGTGGGTGGGGTAAAAAATTAAAAATATTGCTAGTTATGCCAAATGACTTTTTTGGGAGTCGGGTTCGTTTGGTAATGTTTGTTTATTGTGTGTTGATGTGTTTTCGCGATATTTACATGTTCAATAAATTTTATTTTTAAGCGTTTTCATTGATTTTCTCGGCATTTTAGCCATATTTAACCAAAATACAAGCAAAAATTGCGAAAAAGGTACATCCGTGACATATATTTTTTATTGCATAATTTTGAAGATCTGAAGGTGGGAAAAAGTTATTAAGATTTTACCTGGGTGCTATTTTGCTGCATTAAATATGAAGTGGGTGGGGTAAAAGAGCAATAAATATTAGACCAAAATTAATTATACCCTTTTTGGTATCTTGATCATGTATAACAATGTGTACCCAAACTATATTGAAAAATATTTTATTATTTAGATCACAGACATCAAATAAAATGTCAAATTTGAACACCACCAACATTTTACCAATTTCCATGGAATTATAAAATAATTCATACACACTTCGATCAGGGGTGATTACCTGAAAAACGAGTTCCGTGACCTATTGTTTTTTCATGGTATTTTGTGTCAGGATAGATTTCTTTACTTCCTGGCAAAATTTGAGCAAATTCTGAAGGTGGGTACCTAAGCGCTCCAACATCCTTAACATTATCGGTGTTCTGCAAATTTTATATATGTACAAAATATCAAAGAGTAGCAGGAATGCCATCGTGGTCTTTAGGAAGGTTTAGGTCATGAAAATATATTTACATGAAAACTGCTAAAAATATATCTTTTGCTAATCTTAACATATTTTCTGTAGATTTGACGACATACTACATGGTAAATTGGGACATATATTCGCGTACAGCAGTAGGTTATTACTTATTAGTCATATAGGTCAGATTTAAATGAACATGTAATTGTATTTTTTGACAAACATAGTCCTTTCAATCGTATCATCGATATGTAAGAAAGGTTTTATTCATAGGTTCTATGTGAGTTATATACGTTTTACAGTCATACGTTTATCAATTCGGACCATTCCTATTGACCGAGCTATGCGTAAATGTATCCATGTACACATTTGTGTTAAGTGTATGACCATTTGTGTGAATTTGATTGTTCAAGTCCCAAAGCTATGACTCTGTTTGTGCAGTATTGTATTTGTTGACCTGATGTCGCTTGATCTTAAAATGTCAGATAAACATACTATTTAGTAAATATTAACATTATGACTGTTTCTGTAAACCCATGGCGATATAATTTCATTTATGCACAATGTATACTTTCTTTTGCGATTGAGTGTATTTTGCTCTAAAGCGTTTAACATCATATTGTAAATAATATGAATTTATCCTTCTTTTGGACATCGGATAATTGAGCCGCAGGTTATATTGGATTGCCAAAAGTAAAATGACCATGGAGGGGCACGTGACATGTCCTCGATGGTTTACGATTTCAAAAAAAATATCCAAAACAAAAAAAGAAGCAGTTTGTAAGAATGTCGTGAACCAGACTAATTCCATTATTCCGTGCGGATAACATCGGTCTTTATCGCATTACAATAGATTATTTACCAAAGAATCCAGAACTATTCCGAAATTTCACTTTGAACGCGAGACCACGAATCTAAACAGCAGGTGTCTGCAGCTACATAAGATTCCCAGTCAGTAATAAATATAGTGGGCAATGCACTACAACCCACAGAGAACACATCGCTATATTAACAGAAGCATGGTATTGATACATGATATTTTTGTTCTAATTCTTTTGAATGTGTTCATTCGTTCGGCACATACATTTAACGCAACCAAATAATTGGAAGATAATCGGTATTGTCCGATTTTACATGTATTGGAATTATTTTCACAGAAACATTAATTTAAACTTACACCGGAATAAATTCGAATTGCATCCAAACGGCAAAAAACACATCCTAAACAATACAACTAAATTACAAGGCCGCAGGTAGTCACCCGCAGGAAAACTATTTGACTTGTAACATTACTTAAACTTCTTATTTTTAAAGGGTATCTAAATGTACATGAAACGGCTAAAAGACATTGTTGCTAATCTTGACAAATGTTCTGCAGATTTGTCGACATACTAATAGGGACATTGGGACATACTAGTAGGTATGCTTAATGTTTTGAATGACAGTGTAAGGTTATTAGTCATAAAAAACAGATTTTTAGGAACAGGCAATTATATTTATTTACAAAACTCCTGAACCTAGTCTTTTCAATCGTACCATCGATATGTAAAAAAGATTTTATTCATAGGTTCTATGTGAGTTATAAACGTTTTACAGTCATACGTTTATCAATTCGGACCATCCGATACAACATAACATAACAACATAACATAAATTTAGTGATTTAAGGCATCCGGCCCATAACAATTACAAAATTACAATTACAAAATACATCGATGTCATAGCAAATGATATTTACATGTAACATCTCTATAGTTCGACCATGTGATTATGATTTAAGGAAAACTTAAGCTTTTTACTAAGATGCTTTATAAATGCAGCACAACACAAGGCCTATTGAGTATTCAACATATAAAATGTAATTAGAGTTATAGTAGCTATTGCTAACTTTGTCTGAGCCGCCACATGCAAGACATATTGTTTCTTTACAGCATATATGCACAGGTGCAAGACACAAAATCAAATTTGGCTATATAGGCCTATTAGTATGTATAAGAGAGAAAAGGTACACAATGAACAGCAAAACATCATGCTGAACTAACATAACACTGCTGCAAGAAACGACCAGGTCACAATTATCTCTTTGTGGTCGCCTCACGGAAGCATTAATCTAACAGAAAACACTTTTTATTTCATGGAAATCGATCAAATAGCAAAATAAATACGAAAAGTTTCCCCCAAAACACCTCCCAAATGGTCTATGTCGATTTCGACGTCCTCACACATTTGAATAATATACGGGTACCCTGGCCGATTCCTACGAAATAAACGAAAAACGGCTAGAACGTTCACATACTTTCGATAAACGAACTGTATTCCTGTCAATCTGTGAAGTAAAATCTCACTGACAGCCCGCTACAATCACACAGTGTAGCGAGCGCGAAAACTGCACATTTTATAGTTTTTCTCCTAGAACAAAGGACACACTACCTATGTTCCGATGATTTTAGGGGGGGGGGGGGGGGGTAGGGTCTTCCGCTCCCCCTAAATCCACCATTAGATGCTAGGTTAAAGACTTATGGTAAATGGCTAGAGATCAATACCAGATATTAATTAGTACTGACCTGACAATAGAAATATTGAACATAATTTAAAGGGTCATGGCTTCAACCGGTATGGGTCTTAGAATTGTCTTGCTCGCAATTCTTCGGTGACTTGTTATATATTTTTAATGAGGAAACACTTTCTGTAAAAACTAAAGTTGCAAATTTAATTTAGCTACAGTCTTTCACCAAACCCGAGCAAAGTACACGATTTAAGGGGATACCCTTCGAATTAATTCAAAACCTAATTCAGTACAAAATATATTCATTCACTCAATTTCAAAATATTTTTATATTCTAAAAATAAAATATTTGTTAAAAATGTTTAATATAATAAACTTAAACTAAAGTAATGTTTACATTCTAAAAAGTGTTCAGTAAAAAGTTTATGAATCTAATTAGCATTATGGGATATTGTAAAATACCTGTGACAACTGATTTGATTGATTGCTGTAAGGCAAAACAATATGGCACTGCTAAGCACACAGATATGATCATGGAATATTTTAGTGCCATGTCAAATATGACATGAAATGTAGGACTACATTCGGCGACATTGCATAATAACACTTTTTTTATCAAATATATGATATCATATATATATACTCGTATTTTTGTATATGTATTCTGATTAATTGAAAGCTTTACGAGGGCGTGGTCTATCAAGTCACACGACTTCTGAAATTCAGATCTTACATTTCTCACAGCTAGTATAGACAGAAATTGTCATATTTTCCACATTATTTTAGAAAAACTCCTTACTGTATATTGTTTGTGTTCTTTATCAAATATATCACCGAATTTATGTATTCTTATTGTTGAGACCTCCCGGGGACATTGTCTATCAATTTTGAACAGATCTTACATTGCTTACAGTTTATTCGTACACATTTGTATTTTTAAAAATATTTTAGAAAAATTCAATCATTATGTCCTATAGTGTATACGTTGTGTTCTTTATCAAATTTATGATACAATTTATGATTCAATTGAAAGCTTCTGAGGTTATCATCTTTCAAGTCACGTGATCTCTGAAATTCTGATCTTACTGGTATGTACATTCCTAGCCTGGATTACCTGCCCCTTACACTACGTGATAGAGCCAGGCAACGACGAACTATGAAAGCTCGCATATGGAAGAAAACTTTACATACGTTGAGAATAAAAAAAACGGTTAAACGTGTTACTAATGTAAACCAAGCAGATATTTGAATTTGTGTTGTAGTATTGCACCGAGAATCGTAGATTTTGAGTTTTTAACACCTTGCGTTGTAAAATAATTCGATGAATAATTAAAGTTGCACCATTTCGGACGTTGTTACATTTCCATGCACAATTTCGGATATTTATTTGAACACTCCAAACTTCATTCAGACAACTGTTTGGCAAGTATATAAGCTGTGCCCACTCAGTAGTATTATAATAATGGTTATATACAAATGTATATAAAATTAAAATGACACTTAGTCCTACATATGCCTAGCTCCAATAACTTCACTTAAAAGTAGAAGACAATACACAATTAGACGCTTCTGCTTTTAAACTCAGGACATGGGACCCGACGATGGCGCAATAAATATAAATAATGTTTAAGTAATTTGTTATCATATAAAAAACACCCATTAACATCAGCTTTAGAAATATACTATATATATTAAAAAATAAATAATGGTGAGGAAAAGTAGGCCTACCAACAAATAATTGTAATCAGGGGCGGATTCAGGCCTCACAAAATACATGAAGAGCGAGCGAAGTGAGTAGGAAAAACATGAATTAATTGTTTATATATGAGCAGCATGTCAAGAACTTGTTTTGCGAATGATGCGAACTAGACAAAATGCATTCAATTTTTCATCCGGAATAAAATACAAATTACGTATGCTGCGTTAGATAATTATGCACAACATTGAACTTGACTTGAAACCTATGTTGGTTGTACAGTTTCATGGAAATTCTACTTATAGGTGTCAAGGGATAATCCAACATATTACATCAAGCTTGCTAGCTCCCAATATAAATCCCATATACGTGGGGTGATCAAAAAGAAATGTGACAAATGCCATAATTTGCCATAATATTTACGAAACTCAGCACACGGAGAGATGATATATTTTGTAATGCGCATACAACACTTCTTATTTATATCAGTATTCTTTGTAATTGTACAGCGTTTGTCTAATTTCTTTTTGACCACACCACGAATATACTGGGTAAATGTTTTGCACATGCGCAGCCTCAGAAAAATCCTAAAGATTTCATGGTAGGACAAGGTCACAAACTTTGAGGTTCTAAAGAGGGCACACTCAACCACAATCTACTCCACGTCTTCGTTGACTGGGTCATGTGAGTCATATGAGAAAAGGCAGGATTCCAAAAGACCTCTTATACGGCCAACTACAATAAGGATCTCGTCCACAAGGTCGTCCTAGTCTTCGGTACAAAGACACGTGCAAGTGTGATCTGCAGAGCACTAACATCAACTCTGAAAAAGGGGAGTACCTGGGCCAAGATAGAACAAGCTGGAGACGTGTCGTCAAGAAAGGAGTGAAAATGTATGAAAATGGCAGAAGACAGGTAGTGGGATAAAGAGAGCTAGGAAAAAGGCCACATCACAGAGCACAGACTCAGTATTCGTCTGCACCGACTGCCAAAGAGAATAGGTCTTAAATATGCCTTCCTGATGCAACCCATCATCTTCCTAGAAAGACGGAGGCCAAGAAGAAGAAGATATACTGGGTTATTAAACAGTTCAAACTAGAAGGGTTTTACACAAAAAGTAGATCTCCCACGAATGGCCTACCTCCTGAAACAAACAAGCCAGGAACGGAAATTTGATTTGAGGAAGCTGAGTCTGAAATACGATTAAGTATACAAATGTTTTAACTTTGATCTGAAGAACTAAATACGGTGTTTGAATATGCGTATGTATGCGTCTTTGTCAGTCTGGAAACGAACTTCAGGGACCGGGATTACAACCAATACTCAGCACTCAGCACTCAGCACTCAAATGTTGAAAATGTTATATAATGAGCTATTATTTGTCCTAGATTGCAAATTTAGATGTGGAAAATGTAAAATATAGTTAATGAGTGTTGAAAATATCATTTGATAAATTTTCTTTCCCACTTTGTACTATTTATGAGGTGTAAATGTAATTATTGAATATGAGTGCCACACTCAGCACTCAGACTGATGCATTGCAATTATAGCTTACAAATGCACTAAATCAAACTAGGAAGTAAGTCAAAAACAATGTTTAGTACCAATTTAACATTATTACAACATCTTGCTCTAAAAATATGCCACAATGAACCTCAAAATGGCGACTTTCTATATTCGAGTATTGAGTGCTGAGTGTAAGTATTTGTTGTAATCCTGGCCCCTGGTCCCGGAAAATCAGGAATTATGACAACAGAAGTATGGTTGGCCCGGACCCATCACAGTTATAACACAGTTGTGCCCTGGTCACACTATCCAGGGTCGACATCACCAATTACCACGGATTCGATACGGCATTGTCAATAACATTTCGTAGTCATATTAAATTCCTGAGTCTTAAAATCTAGTCCTACCTAATTTAATTCGTTCTTTATTCGTACCAATGTGTATTTATCTGTAGTAACCCGTTCTCAAAAGACAATATTAAGTCAGACAGGGAAGTCAGCACTTAGCTTTACCAGCCGAGCACAAAAATCATAAAAACACACAAGCACAAAGCTCACATGAAACAGCCGAGCACAGATAACATAAAAAAAACATACAAGGCACAATGCCCAACTAAACAAGTTATGATCCTCCCATGTCCAACCTGTCGAAAATCTGAATGAACAAGTTAGCGGCTGTTTAAAGTTACAAGTCACTCGTGTGTGGGATACATGCAGGTAATAATGCATGTATCATTTTATTATGCGACATCGTTTAAGTGTGAGGCCATCATATAAGAGTACAAGCGAGGAATTTGTACACTAACTGCCCGGTACCTTAATATATTGGTTGGACATATCACGCGAAGTTAGATACGTTAAAACATCTAAATGAACCACAGGATACAGACTATCCTTATTACGTAACATTTCATTAAGTCCGCTCTCATCCAAAGCAACCCGTCGTAATACAAAACCTACCTCTCCGTAACAAACCATGTTCATGAATAAGTCCCATAGTTCTACGATGCTAGATATCAATCTGTATTACCCTGTGGCATTCAGTACCAACCGATAGAAATTCTTTTTATTTCCACATTAGTATGCCATACGGTCCGTACTCTCGAGTTGCTGGCTCGTATCAGTTCCTTATAACCCGCCATCATCCGTAGTAACTAGAGGATGGATGACTCGGCCGGGTTTATTATCAGTGACTGAGTGACCAGGGAATAATAACACGGAACATACCAGTACATTCGCTATATGATCTGTGATTATGCCGTATGTATTATAAATTATAAGTTAAAGTAATTCAGAGTTTATTACAGAATTTTGTATTCTTATTGTTGAAACCTCCCGGAGACATTATCTATCTAATTCAGATCTTACATTGCTCACAGTTTATTGTTATATTTCCCCAAATATTTTAGAAAAAATTAATCATTTTATCCTATATTATATACGTTGTGTTCCTTGATGATTCAATATATATCGTTTTATTCATTGGCAGCGCCTGATGGTCTCCACATCATGTGAACTTACAGACTGGTTCTTTAGGAAATCTGTATTTTAATAGTACACCTAGCTATATTTCTTTCGCCATTTTCGTACCATTTGAAATACAAATATGTATCCTTTGGACGTGCGGATTTTAGACCAAAGAATGTTGTTTCAAGACAAATTGCCCACTGATATCCCTTTTCATCTTGTCGTTTCCTTTATTAAGTAAAGTTATATGAACCTCCATGGGTTGTCTCTTCATTGTTTGCGATTGTCGAACTTCATTCTATGATATGATGTTGTACATATATAGCCTGTGTTGTTAGCCATACATGTTACTTCTCATTGATACTGGTTATTTGCGCAATCTTTTTATTTGGGGGGTGGGGTGCTGCGATAGCCGAGTGAGTAGTCTATTTGGGTGGAGGGTGTTGTGATAGCCGAGTGAGTAGTCTATTTGGGGGGAGGGTGTTGTGATAGCCGAGTAAGTAGTCTATTTGGGGGGAGGGTGATGTGATAGCCGAGTGAGTAGTCTATTTGGGGGAAGGGTGCTGTGATAGCCGAGTGAGTAGTCTATTTGGGTGGAGGGTGTTGTGATAGCCAAGTGAGTAGTCTATTTGGGGGAGGGTGTTGTGATAACCGAGTGAGTAGTCTATTTGGGGGGAGGGTGTTGTGATAGCCGAGTGAGTAGTCTATTTGGGGGGAGGGTGTTGTGATAGCCGAGTGAGTAGTCTATTTGGGGGGAGGGTGTTGTGATAGCCGAGTGAGTAGTCTATTTGGGGGGGGGAGGGTGTTGTGATAGCCGAGTGAGTAGTCTTATTTGGGGGGAGGGTGTTGTGATAGCCGAGTGAGTAGTCTATTTTGGGGGAGGGTGTTGTGATAACCGAGTGAGTAGTCTATTTGGGGGGAGGGTGTTGTGATAGCCGAGTGAGTAGTCTAATGCGTTCGTATTTTGTATTGTTCTAGGCTCTAGGTTCGAATCACACTATATTGTACAGGTTCAAAATTGTTATGTTGTTAACAGTCTTGTGCCCGAATGAAGACGCTTTGTTATTGGTCTTCGAACTGTCAATGTGCTAGAAATCGTGGTTTTCGGTCTCGAGGATATATCAATGTCGGTTTCAACAGTATTAACTGCAGTACCAATAGGGATATATACTGTACCAACGGTGATAGTTGCCATACCAACAGTGATATAGTTACATTACCAACAGTGATATATACAATACCAACAGTGATAGTTACATTACCAACAGTGATATGTACAATATCAACAGGGATATCTGCAGTACCAACAGTGATAACTACAGTACCAAGAGTGATAGTTTAAGTACCAACAGTCATAACTACAGTATAAACAGTGGTAGTTGTACTATCAACAGTGGTAACTACAGTACCAACAGTTCAGGTTCAGTACTAACTGTGACAACTACAGTACCAAAAGTGATAGTTGTAGTACTAACAGTGGTAGTTGCAGTACCAACAGTTATAGTTGTAGTACCAACAGTGGTAGTTACAGTACTAACAGTTACAACTGTACTACCAACAGTGATAACTACAGTACCAAAAGTGTTAGTTGTAGTACCAACAGTGATAGGTTCAGTACTAACAGTGACAACTGCAGTACCAACAGTGATAGCTACAGTATCAAGAGTAATAGTAACAGTACCAGCAGTGAAATATACAGTACCAACAGTGAAAGTTACAATACCAACAGTTATATTTGCACTACCAACAGTGATAACTGCAGTACCAACAGTGATAGCTGCAGTACCGACAGGATATCTACAGTACCAACAGTGATATCTGCAGTACTAACAGTGAAAGTTGCAGTACTAACAGTGAAAGATACAGGACACCTACTGTATATAGCTTTAGTAACAGTGGTAGTAGCATCAATCAAATAATTTTACAAACTATATTGTAAATGGTATCGGATGCGTAGTTACGTCTTAATGACAACAAAAACACCAATTTCTAAGAATTTTTTATTTCAGAAAAGTAACAAAACACGCTATCACAGACCTGACAAATATTAGTGGAAAAGAGAATAATGGTTAACAAGTTTATTATTCATTACGTAATATGCCATCACATGTACTTTGTCCAGACAACCCCACTGCTCCAAATTGCATACTCTTACATTACCAATATATACCGAATCTGCTAGTTTCACAACTGTACAAAGTTGCTATATTTCCATGTTATTGTTCCACATGAGAATATTGGCATTGTTTGATGCTTACAAAGGCTTAGACATTGGCTGTTCTCACCTGTCTAAGGTAGCACCGTATATTTCGGGTGTGTTCATATAGGAATTCACGAAACAGTTTGCATTTAAAACTTCAAAGTTATTTACTGATTATTTTGATTACTTTTTCAACTACATTTACACATTCTTCAAGTGTAAGTTTAGTACGTTATGGTGTGCCGACACGTTAACTTTAAAACTTAATGGAATGTAAACTAATCAATACCCAAG
The DNA here is from genome assembly GCA_947247005.1 of Spisula solida. NCBI lineage: Eukaryota > Metazoa > Mollusca > Bivalvia > Venerida > Mactridae > Spisula > Spisula solida. Next base: position 5,907,226 of record OX365948.1, on the reverse strand, counting down.
CCATTAGAGAATGGACCGTGCTACCTTAATCACAAGCTCACAACTGAACACATGGGGTTTTGTCCGTTACGTTCCCAAACTCCTAAAAGATTGAAATGTATATCTTAAGCAGCATATGTGATTTCATAATAGTAACAGTTAGACAAAGCAGAAAATGTGCTAACACCCCCCACACACACCCTCACACACACACTCACACACACACACACACACACACTCACACTCCTACGCTCACTCTCACACTTACACATGCATCAAAGGGGCGCGGTATTTATACATATTTCCACATGCCAAAATAATTACAAAATTGTAATGAAACAACGATCCAACTACCAAAAGCATGTTTTTTTATGTTCTAATATATCTTGGTATTTTTAGAGAAATGCACAACATTGTCAAATTTACTGCGAACATAGTTGCATGTAATGTAACAGCATTTTTTAATTCACAAACCATCAATTCAAATAAGAGGAGTGACTAATATATCAGATGCCCATTTTGTACATGTAGTTGGTATGTGGTTTGTTATTTCAAAACATAACAGATAAACGTGCAAACACAATTTAAGCAAAACAAGTATGCAAAAAGTGCAAACTTTTAATTAATGTGACATTCACACAGACATTTGAAAATTATTATATTAATTCTAAATATAAGGTCACCATTCAATGCGTTCAAGCTTTTAATTTTATTGATATTTATTGTATACATGTAATATTTCATAAGAATTTGTAAAAAGCGCCACTTCTATAGGAAGTTCGAATTTTGAATAAAAACATGTGAACATATTCGTCATGGCTAGCCTCATAAAATTGTTCAAAAGTGTCGATAAATAACTACATGTATGTAACATATCCTGTCTGTCTTGACTTTCAAGATGATTTTTAAAAAAAAACATTAATAACTACATAATAAAATATAACAAAACAAAATTAACTTGTTCGAATCTAAACCAGTTGTGCCAAAAAATATTAAAACATGTAATAAATAGTAGCCTACTATGATGGCTATTTCTTTTAAAGGAGCCCCATACCCTGTTTATAAATTTAGGTGCTTAGTCTGCTTTGAGTTGCCTTGATTCGAACAAGTGCACATACTATTCAACAACAAAATTTACAACATACCTGTGATAATTAAATTATTCTTAGTTGACTATTAACAATCGCCCACACCATAAGATTATCAATGTTTTGATATCGACAATACCATTGGGTGTGAATGGGCAATATTGAAGAATACTCCCTTCTTGTTGAAGCACCAACAAATTGATCCAATATTTTGTTGATCTCTCGTGTAAAGACGGAAGTAGAAATCACGTTTTCTTAATTATTGATCAATATGATTGTACAGTAAAGTGCAAAAAAGTAACTTTTCAATATACAGTGTAATTGAATCATCCTTTTGTATTCATTTGTGTAGTAAAGTTAATTATATGAAAGCCCCAAACATACGTATACATTTGTCATCACAGGCTTGTTGGATTTTCAACAATACTATAAAAAATAACGTCTATAAGAAATATAAAAACACACACACACACACATTTTTTGTTTGTTTTCCTAATCCGGCTCCATAAACGTTAATCTGCACCATCCATAACTTCCGAATACATTATTTTTTCAAACACACTTCTCATTCCGACGTTATTAACTTTCTGTTATTTTGAAACACTGAAACACAGCTCTGTTCATATTTATTCCCAAACATATTTTTAAATGTACTTAAGTTTGAAAGAAACAGGATGATCCTTGCTGTTTTAATAGCCCACTATATAACAACAAACTTAAATAAACTCGAGAAATTCTAAAGTCATGACGACTCTCAAGAACTGGGCTGTTTAACTAGATTAGCATAGTAATATCATAGCTAAACTTTAAAATATCAATGCTACATTGCTCAAAACCTTGACCACAGTGTACTAATTTAAATTTGCTCTATAAATTATTGAATGTAAAACAAGGTAGGGTTTCTACAACCACGATAAAACAGGGTAGGTAGGGTTTATCGAACTACGATAAATATAGGGTAGGAAGGGTTTCTAGAACCTTGATAAAATAGGGTAGGTAGGGTTTCTAGAACCACGATAAAATAGGGTAGGTAGGGTTTCTAGAACCACGATAAAATAGGGTAGGTAGGGTTTCTAGAACCATGATAAATATAGGGTAGGCAGGGTTTCTAGAACCATGATATATATAGGGTAGGCAGGGTTTCTAGAACCATGATAAATATAGGGTAGGCAGGGTTTCTAGAACCACAATAAAATAGGGTAGGTAGGGTTTCTAGAACCACGATAAAATAGGGTAGGTAGGTTTACAAGAACAAAGATACTATTTTTATTGGTTTAAAGTTATGATGTTCTAGGGTCAGTCTATAATTTAGTATTCCACTTCATGTATATTGCTGGTAACGTTTCAACGGTAGTATGGCCACATTTCAGAATTTACCATTTTGGAATCGGAGACCATGTATTACCAGTATAAGGCCCATTGGTTTTGTAAGTAGTGCCACTGTAACATTCATCGCAAGTACATACACCTATCTTGGTCCAGCCTACACACATGTCTTCAGTCACCAGTTCCCCTTGGAATAATTCTCGAACTCCTGTCGTAGGGGAAACTGCAAAAAAGTAGCATAAACAACCTTATATTACATCGGTTCATGAACATCCATGTTTAGCCATTGTTCTTGTATTATCAGTATCATCATTTCAGTATAATAGCAACGTCAAGTCAAAGTCCAACAAACTTTATTTAATCCTAGTAGTACATAATCATATAAATGTACGTGTAATATAAGATTAAACAAAACTGCGTTCACCAAACGCTTATGCCCCCATGTAAGCCTTGTCCATAAAAAGCAGTTTAAATCAGGGGACATAACTCTGTTGAAATGTAGGATAGTGTTACATGGCTTTGGTAATGTAAGGGGCTTATGATGGTAAACGTGTATGTCAAGTTTAAAGGCAACGCCTTGATGTAAGACGAAATTTGGGTTAACAAGAATTGGATGCTTAATAAGTCTAAGTCCAAAATGGGGTCATTGTGAAGGTAAAAATGAGGTTAGATGATGCAGGCGTGTGGAGAGTGTTCATACACAACATCAATGCAAGTATGTAAGCTTTGTAGCAAGCCATATTAATGCTAGAAGAAATGGTCAATTTATATTAACCAAGAATTAGGCCAAGGTGAAGGTCAAAATTGGGTCAGGTGAAACAGGCGCATGGAGAGTGTTCATATATGCAAGTATGGAAGTTTTGTAGCAAGCCATTGTAACGCTAGAAGAAACGGTCAATTTGGGTTAACCGAACGTACGGACGAACGTACGGACGGGTGGACAGGTGAATCACTATATGCCTCCCGATCTATCGATACGGGGGCATAAAAACAAAACATTCGTACTGTAATTAGCAGGTATCATACCGTACACCACGTGGAGGGCTCTGTTGGTAGAAGGCAGCGGAACACAGGGTTTACACGAGTCTAATAGGGTAAGTATTTGTTAGTTTTGATAAGTTTCTCGTTCATTTTGAGAGTGATCACGTATGGGTACTGATGAAGCCAAGAATAAACCACCTGTACATACATTATATGTGAGAACAAGTCCCATATTAATCGAGAAAACAGATTTTAAATATGCGATGCTTGCAAAACGTTCGACATTTTCTCATTTGACATTCAGTTCTCGTCAACGGTTTTTATTGTGGACAGAGTATATGCAGCTTAATTTGGCTGAAACACCCGGTATTTATCGATTGTATTGCAATTGAATGACTAAATATTCGAATATAAGTTCAACATCTCTATTATCTAATCCATACAATAATATTAACGTATAATCATTATAACAGGATTACCAGCAGCTATGACTATTTAAAAATCACTGAACTTTCACTTACTTAATTTTCCCTGACTAAATCCTTCATTGTACTGACAATACCGCCATATCTTTTGGCCTGTCCCTTATTTAGCATCATTCAATCCACCCTTTTATATTATTCAGGCTGTTTAGAACAACACGTATTCCGCGAAAGAATTGGACAACGCATGTTGTATCCCTACTGTAGACTATGTGTTCAATTTTGTCATAATCCAGCAACAAACTTATTATTAACAATGTTGCAAACATCTCGTCCAAGTCTAAATTAATACTTAACTTTGCATTTAAATATTTAGCTATTACTATGTTTAAAAAAACTCCTCTATAAATGAGGACATTTTATACAATTACAATTTTCATTGGCAACTTAAGGTGTCTCCCGTAAGCAAATTTATTTTGGCGCGCGAAGCGAGCCAAACAGAATAATATATGTGTACTTATATCGAAGAGGAAAGCTATCTTTCATAGGCTACTTCAAACTCAAATTTCGTTAACTAATGTAGTTGTGTGAACGCAATGAGCAAGAAAAAAAGACTGCCACAATCACTAAACATGGACCCAGAATGTAAGTTTTTCCTGACTTTTCTCAGATTTCACTGACCATTATCTAGATTTCCCCGTCAATACAATGACCATAAATTTGTTTCTTCACGGACATTTAAGGTAGCTGGCAACCTTGTTATGAATATAAACATACCTCTCCATTCAAAAACATCTGTGGTTCCAGAAACAGGCGTAAAAACATCATTGTTACCTTGGCCTGCAATACAAAAGTATATCAGTCTGATAAGCCCATACATGTATACCGCGTCACCACATAATACATTTGTTAATTCATAACTATTCAGAAGCAAGAAATGACTCCTGGTGATATCTAGCTGCAGTCATGGTTCAGTGTGGTGAAATCTAGCTGCAGTCATGGTCCAGTGTGGTGATATCTAGCTGCAGTCATGGTTCAGTGTGGTGATATCTAGCTGCAGTCATGGTCCAGTGTGGTGATATCTAGCTGCAGTCATGGTTCAGTGTGGTGATATCTAGCTGCAGTCATGGTTCAGTGTGGTGATATCTAGCTGCAGTCATGGTCCAGTGTGGTGATATCTAGCTGTAGTCATGGTCCAGTGTGGTGATATCTAGCTGCAGTCATGGTCCAGTGTGGTGATATCTAGCTGCAGTCATGGTTCAGTGCTTAATGCGCTGGATTTGTAACCAGGCGATCTGGGGTCTATTCCGGTCAGGTCAGGACAGGTCATATTTGACGACTGTGTCGATTCCCAAGTCTTGCTGGTTTTCTTGTGAAGGGGCAAGTAAGTATTAGTTGGGATACAGCCCAGGAAAACAGTTGGCTACAGCCCAGGAATACAGTGGGCTACAGCCCAGAAAAACAGTGGGATACAGCCCAGGAAAACAGTGGGATACAGCCCAGGGAAACATCAGGATACAGCCCAGGAAAACAGTGTGATTCAGCCCAGGAAAACAATGGGATACAGCAAGGGAAAACAGTGGGATACAGCCAGGGAAAACAGTGGGATACAGCCCAGGAAAACAATGGGATAGAGCCAGGGAAAACAGTGGGATACAGCCCAGGAAAACAATGGGATACAGTTAGGGAAAACAGTGGGATACAGCCCAGGAAAACAGTGGGATACAGCCAGGAAAAACAGTGAGATACAGCCAGGGAAAACGGTGGGATACAGCCCAGGGAAAACAGTGGGATACAGCCCAGGAAAAGAATGGGATACAGCCAGGGAAAACAGTGGGATACAGCCCAGGAAAACAATGGGATACAAGCCCAGGAAAACAGTGGGATACAGCCCAGGAAAACAGTGAGATACAGCCAGAAAAACAGTGGGATACAGCCAGAAAAACAGTGGGATACAGCCCAGGAAAATAGTGAGATACAGCCAGAAAAACAGTGGGATACAGCCCAGGAAAACAGTGGGATACAGCCCAGGAAAACAGTGTCATATCCGAAAAATATTGAGAAACAAATTTACATTGTATCGATACATTTTGAACAATCGTCCTTATTTTACATAGCTACAAAAATGAAATGTGTTTCGTTTTATCTAAATTAAAAAAAGTACCTTGGTAAACTTCATACACCAAATAATCCCGTAAATCCTTCTGTCCAATGGTCCTATAGATACCTTTTGCCAGCTGTCTCGATGTAATGGACTTGCAAATAGCTTCCTTAGAATCCGAGAAAGTAGTTTTACTCGCAGCATCATAGTAATGAGCATGGCAGATCACAGTTAGTCTTTTGTCGAGACCATATGCTTGAGGGGATGCATAGAAGTTGGCTATAAAGATACCAGTATGCGTATTGCTTTGATAAGCAGTCGTGATGTATTGCAGCAAATTACGAAGGCCACTCCACGACGTTCTTTTCCACTTTGATAGCACTAGCAGTTTCGCTGCTTCAGCTGCAAGAGCTTCGTAATAGGCCAGGTCGTATGTTGTGTAATAATGTCCTTCTTTTAGCATGTAAGACAGATTACATGCCGCCTGATAGTATTCACGGTCTGCGTAGTCATCGTTATTTTTGTCACCGAGGTGCCATGTCATATTCATTGAAGCTTTTGCAATGACGTCCTCGATGTTGGGACCAGGTAATGGCATTAATGTTTCCAGCATGGTTGCAATATCAGAAATGACACTTTCCTGAAACACATAAATGGACATGGTTTAAAATCTTTACAGACGCGTCTTTCCTTTATATAGTTAACTTACGCATATCCATCCCGTTGTGGGTTTACCAGAAACAAATACAGTGGATGTATACATATTGTCGCCATGGCAACACAACAAATTCGACCTACGACAAAAATGCATTTAACTTTATTAACCTTTAATGTTAAGATATAAAATACAGTTCTAAACAAAATAATGCTATAAATTGTTCACGTAAACAATGTCACGTAATCCACGCCACATAATCAATTTGTCAAAGTGATAGTAGAAATCACCCAACCAAAAGGAAATTCATTGTGCAAAAAATGATTGAATACAAACAATATTACATGTATTAACATAAAAATAACATTAAAATCCCTTGAGAAATGTATGAGCTGCACTCAAGATATTTCTCTATGCATAGAAGATAACTAAAATAACAAGACACATAAATTACAGATAAATCAGGTTTTCTTGTCAGCCAGTAATGGTGTCCTTGACCCAACCAGCCACCACTTTCAGTTCTAGTTCAGTGTTTTGTGATAATATGCATAAAGTGATATCTTTGTACTCTTGTATTATGAGATCTAGTGAAATACTTGTAAGAATTGAGTTAATGTGAAATGTATAGTTCAGTTAGGGTAAGAATAGAGTGACGCGGCGTTCGAGTCCACTATTACTGTGTAAACCAATTAATAAATAAAGGCTTTAATTCAATGCTAAACTAACCAACTATACTTTAGTCGCACTACCTGTTGAGAAAATGGTTGTCGCATTCTAATATTACGCTTATTATTATGATAAAAGGGATTCAACCCGATAAAAATATCTTTCACATCTAAACTATCAATGTCTAATTTATGACTGGCCCTCATATACCTAACTCAACATTATGTCCAACAGTTTAAACAAGCCGAATTCAATCATCTAATTTGTACTGCACACTTCAAGAAAATATAATATTATACATAAAAAATACAACTTTTATCAATACACGTACGAAATGTCGCCTTTGATGAGCATAGAATGTTCAGAGAATTCATAAAACTCGGTTTGACGACGCAGGTCTGCACAGACAGAAACTAGAAAACGGCCTACGATAAAGAAGAGAAATCATTATTTACGCACGATCTCAGGATATTAGTATGGCGATTTCATAGAGGAACATATTTGGAGCAACTCACCGACACTCGTCCGTTTGTGGTGGTGCAATGGTAGCAGCGTATGGTGCTGTGTTAATTCAGTGTAATTCTTGATAACTTATCAGTGGGATCATGTCGGGTGATCTGTTCATATAGATATCGGCATCTATAGGTAACTTATCCGTGTGTGTATGTGCGTGTATGCGTGCGTGCGTATGTGCGCGCGTCCGTCCGTGCGTGCTTGTGTGTGTGCGTGTGCCGCACTTCCTATTAGAAGTGCCCCTTTACACAAAATACTAGTATGACCGCCTAATTGATAATATATTTAATAAAACAAACATTATCATTTTTTTCACTTTTACGAGGGTCAGTCAAGAAAAACTGAGAGTTACTAAATAAATCTTAGAGCAATAAGTGTTCGTATATTTTCTATACGTTATAGTAAAATATGATATCTCACTGAGGTAATGGCGAATGCCATGCTAGTTTATGACAATTTGATTATTGTTGCTTGGCAACCAAAGAAGACAACTTGAGGGCATGCGTTCATGCTGACAGTAGAATAAAAGTGTGCGTTGCTATGGAAACATTAAAATATATCTGACATTTTCAAACATATTGCTTATTCGGTAATACATTAATCTATCGAATAAACTTAATTCTGGTTGTTTTATTCCACCAATATAGAAAATGTACTTGACGAAAATGTAAATTGTCATTTTATTCGATGGTATTAAAAACACAATTTTACCCAACCCAAAAGAACGAATATTTTTTTTAGAAAACGAAGTTATAAATTTTATTGTTATTACGGTCACTGTACTCCTTGAGATGTATTGATAATCTTATTGAAAGAAATTATCAGTTTTAGAACACCATGGCAACGAAAAGAACACATGCAAGAAAAATTGATGAAATGAGGGTAAAATTGTTGCTAGGCAACAAAATAACACAGCATTAGTGACCATTCTGAAATCGTTGCTCATTATTATTTGAGATATGCTATTCTACAATATACACATGTTGGTTGTAATAAGTCACGGTATATAAGGTTGAACTAAACCATTGAATTTACAACAGAGACAATATTCATATCGCTGGTTCGAACGCATACCCCTTAGTGATGTTCTTTAGTTGCTTGGCAACTATATTTATCAGCCTATATCTGATGACGGAATTCACCAGAAGATCCACAGGGGAAAATATTTGACGATGAATGATAGAAAATAAAACTGCAAACATATTTTGAAGGCTTAAATTACCAACTCTCAGTTTTTCTTGACTGACCCTCGTAGTTAGATTTTATTTGTGCTTGATTATCTAGTCCCTTTGTTTGAAGAGGAAATAAAGTCACGAACAAATGAAGGCTGAAGAGTTGTCACCTATATAACTATAGGGTTTGAATAGAGTCTATAGACATACCAATAACAAATTACTGTAAAACTTATTATAATATCCCATTCCGGACTGAAATTATTTATGGAATCAAATTATTTCTTAAATCATGTACAAAATAAACAAAGGGCCATAATTCAGCCAAAAGTAACACACAAATTGAAACACAAAAAAGTCAATCAACTCTATTGCACCACATAATTCTGTGCACATTACATCCCTTGAGAAATGTGTGTGGACGGACGACGGGCGTACGACGGACGGACGGACGTAGGGTCGTACGGACGGACGGTGAGTGATCACAATAGCTCAGGTGAGCTAAAAATGTTGAAATAAAAATCCTTGACAAAATGGGCTAGGACACCTCATACCTGTGAAAGTTTGGACAACATTCCTTGAGAAATGTAGGAGTTGCACACAGAGGAGTGTATATGTAAAAAATAAAACAAATGACCATTAGTGTCAAAAACGGTTGATACACAAAGCCTGACAATATGCGCTGGAGCACCTCATAGCAGTAATTATGTGAGACTTTCAGAAAGATTCTTGAAGAAATGGAGTTGCACATAGAAAAATCAGAAAGGTGGATTTGCACCTATCATTACCATTATCATACCCCTGCATAAACATATGGGCAACAAGGAACACAAGCAGTATGGACCACAAGGGGCATATGGACCATTATGTGGAAAACATACGCGGTGGTACGAGATTGTACTTACAACAACTTGCAATCCTTACATGCTATATGTGCTGGTAATACATAATTTAATTGTCATACAGATATATTAAAATCACAAAATACACGTCAAGATATGTCATAAAATGGTCTGTACTTACATCGCCGTTCATCAGTTGTTCCACGTACATCAATGCTTGATTCAATTCATGGTTTACAAACACATCCTCTGGATCTTCAGGTTGCTCAACAGCCATTACGTATTGTACAAGTAATTCCTGATCTGTAAAACATAAATATCATCTTCTTAGAAAATACCAGTATATCAAGTACAAGTACAACAAGGGTCGTATCCAGATACAAAAAAAACAACAACACCAAGCTTATTATTAATGTAGCAATACCACGTGCCTTTTGGCTACAGTTACAAGAAAAAATTTGTAAACATTGGAAAATAAAAAAGCCATAAGTATTTTATTTCTTCATCGATTTCTATAAAATATACGCCATGCTAAGGGGAAAATTATTTGCATTCCACGAAATATAAAAAGAATTTCAGCGGCTCTACCGTTGTGCCCATTACCTTGTGAAACACTGGAACGTGTAGGTTGCACAGGGTAATCGGTAACGCTGCTGAAAAAGATCTAATATTTCATGGAAAGCAAATAATTTGTAGATAAACGTCACGTGGTATTGCTACACTGCCATTTAGGGTGTATATTTTCCTCTTTAAATATGCTTATTTTTGTCATTTCTCAATTTTGCATGGCTACGGGCCTGTCAACCTTTGCATTAATGGGCGTTAAACACTTGTAATATCAGCGTATATACAGAAGGTATCAAGACGAACCACAAACTGTCAATAATGGTCCTGAGTACTGTCAATCTCATTTTAATCAAATCCATATATCGCTTCACTTCTTTACACTGATATATAGGATATGATGGTACTCCATACGGGGTCATGTCCAAGTGACCTATCAATCATCCAATCAAAACGTTACTTTCACATTATCTGAAAGTGTACAGGTGGCTTGCCTTGCACCAGCTTTTATGTTTGTATTGATATGTTCTTCTGCATAGTATTTTAATATCACTGGTGACAATTATTCTCTTGAAATTTTCGGTAACTTTTAGCTATTTCTTAATTTCTACTGAACATAAAAAGGGATTTTGGCTATAACAAGAAATATCAATGAATATGATGAATACCCCCAGAAACTGCTTGACACAGTCAAATGCACAACTATACTTGGTACTGATTATTCATACAAAGTTTCCTTAAAATTTGACCAATGGTTACAGAGAAATAGTGAGGACAAAATCGGACAAAATTTATAAGTTAAAAAAACAAAGGGCCATAACAACCTTAAAATAAATCAGACCAACGTGGGCCGACAATATGCACAACTAAACTTGGTACTGATCATTATACAAAACTTTTTTTAAAATCTGACCAATGGTTACAGAGAAATAGCTATGCACAACTAGACTTGGTACTGATCAATCATGCAAAGTTTTGATGCAATCCGACCAATGGTTACAGAGAAATAGCGCGGACAAAATTATACGGACCAACCAACCAACAGACCAACCAACCAACCAACCAACCATCCTCAAGCATGACTCCAATATAGCCCCCATATACTATGTATCTGGGGGTATAATAATTAGCTCAAGTAAGATCATTATCTCTTTGGATGAGTTGTCAAGGTGTAGAGGACAACTCCAATGATGTTTCCTTAGACCTAGACGTCTCTAGACGTCACTCACAACCCAGATATTGTTGTAGGAACAGAGTCCTGGTTAACTAAAGACCACCTAATGAGTGTTATATTTCCTTCATCTCTAGGTTACACCGCTTTTCGCAAAGTTAGACTCGCAGGCAAAGGGGATGGGGTATTCATCTTGGTTAAAATAAGTACATCTCATCAGTACAGCATCAGCTTTCTACACAGTGTGAACTACTTTGGGTTAAAATAAATATGAACAATTCAAAGCCCCTATATGTTGCTGCCTACTATAGTCCTAACGAAAATGATCTGGTGAGTTTAACATAATTTGAAAGGTCACTGTAACTATCCAGACCCCTTAAAGGCACCAAATGGATTTTTGGTGACTTTAACCCCAATAATCTTACATGGGACAATAACCACACACCGTCTATGAAACAACACAGTAATAGTACACAGTCATACAGTAAGTGTTTAGAAATCCTTGATGCTTTCTCTCTCACACAAATGGTCACTTCACCTACACGAAATGAAAACACACTGGACCTTTTCCTGACAACTAACTCAACACTAGTCAGCACAGTCTCCACACAAGCAGGCATTTCAGACCATGACATAGTTATCACACAAGCTCAAACCATTCATAGACAAGCATGCTCCAAGAGACATCCCATTATGTAGGAAAGCTAAATGTGATAACTTCAAAGAGTTCACCAATAGCTCTAAGATCACCATTTTAAAAGATGCAGATTTAAACGTCTAATCCAAGAAGGGATAACAAAGTTTGTCCCAATAGAGAAAATGGGAAAGAAAAAGCTCCCCCCATGGGTCACCCAAGACATAAAACGACTAATCAGAAAAAGGGACAAACTCTATCAAAGGGTCAAACACCACAGAGGTCACATTCAGTAGAGAAATCAAAGCAATGCTATCAAACATGACATTCAACAAACAAAAGCCGTCACAGACGGTGTATGCTCCCCGTGGGGCGTTTGTCACAGAAAAACTGCTAAAAAAATATGTTATTATTCTTTGCCACTGCACTGTAATAATAAGATTTATTTATCTATGAATTTTCAAATTGATGTATCCAAAACTGTTTGAGTTATGGCCTGGACAAGAATAAAGTATGAAAAAATACAAAGGGGAGCAACTCTAAAATAGGAATAAAGAGTTATGGTTCTTGGGCACTGCACATCTTCTCAATGAGATCTATTCAGCTATGATGTTTCAAATGGATATCTCTTATACTGTTCAAGTTATGGCCGGGACAAGAATTAAGTATGAAAAAATACAAAGGGCCATTACTCCAAAAATATACAATCAAGAGTTATGGTTCTTCTGTACTGTACTTCCCCTCAATGAAGTCTATTCACCTATGAAGTTTCAAAATTATATCTCTAATACTGTTAAAGTTATGGCCGGACAAGAATTAAATATGAAAAATTACAAAGGGGAATAACTAAAAAATTATGCAATCAAGAGTTATAGTTCTTGTGCATTGCACTTCCTCTCAATGAGGTCTATTCACCTATGAAGTTTCAAATTGATATCTCAAATACCGTTCAAGTTATGGCCCGGACTGGAATTAAGTATAAAAAATTACAAAGGGGAATAACTAAAAAAATATGCAATCAAGAGTTATGGTTCTTGTGCACTGCACTTCCAATCAATGAGGTCTATTCACCTATATCATATTGATATCTCTAGTACTGTTCAAGTTATTGCCCGGACAAAAGTGTGACGGACGGACGGACATTCTAACGAAACGGTGTTTATGTGGCTACAATACGGAATGAAGGGTAGCATGTGTCTAATTGTAGCCACATAAAAGAAAATTTTAGCCACGTAAGAGACAATTCTACTTTCGTTTTCACTATCTTCAACTGGTTTGTCCATAGAAAGTAGCCACCTAAGTACCCGTTTGTGGGCGCGGACGGAAGGACGGACAAAGCGGCGACTATATGCTCACCCTTCGGGGAGCATAAAAATCTAGAAATCATATGAAGCATACATAGAAAATATTCTGGACATCCAGCAAACTGAAAACACCTCCACATCCACCTTTAACACAAAACGACTCTATTCACTTATAAAAAGTGCAAAGCAGGATAGCCAAGGTATTGCTCCGCTTACAGATCAGACTGATGGCAAATTTGTCTCTGATAGCACTGGTAAAGCAAACATCCTGAATAAACAATTTCAGTCTGTTTTCTCAGGAATCTCTCCACTATCCCTGTCACAGTTATGTGGTAATGTCACTGGGAGCACCAAATACCCATTCATGTCAGATATTGTCATTGACCCCATAGGCGTCTGTAAATTGCTCCAAAATTTAAAAGTGGATAAGGCTGCAGGTCCAGATATGATCAAACGAATTGTCCTAAAGGAGCTGCGTTATGTACATGTATTAACCACCACATACATATAGTACATGTATTGACCATCACATACATATAGTACATGTATTAACCACCACATACATATAGTACATGTATTAACCACCACATACATATAGTACATGTATTAACCACCACATACATATAGTACATGTATTGACCATCACATACATACTGTACATGTATTGACCACCACATACATACTGTACATGTATTGACCACCACATACATATAGTACATGTATTGACCACCACATACATACTGTACATGTATTGACCATCACATACATACTGTACATGTATTGACCACAACATACATATAGTACATGTATTGACCATCACATACATATAGTACATGTATTGACCATTAAATACATATTGTACATGTATTGACCACCACATACATATAGTACATGTATTGACCATTAAATACATATTGTACATGTATTGACCACCACATACATATAGTACATGTATTGACCATCACATACATAATGTACATGTATTGACTATTAAATACATATTGTACATGTATTGACCACCACATACATATTGTACATATATTGACCACCACATACATATAGTACATGTATTGACCACCACATACATATTGTACATATATTGACCATCACATACATATTGTGTAATGAGAATATGCTTGCATGTAGAGTTTGATAGGGTAATCATTTGTTTTAAATGATACAAAAAATAGGCACAAATATAGTTTAATACGGAAGCAATATGAGAAATAAAAAAGGTATGTCGCGGTACTATTTAAGGGGTCATGGGCCCTTTTGCAACATCACTTTTCAAGAAAATGACCAAATATTCTGATATTTCGCAATTTATTCATTTTTGCATTGAAATTGGTTTTTTATCTTGTTAAAATCATTTCCATGAGTTTGTATGAACAAACACATATTATTCCAACATTCGAATACACTTTTGTAATTGATAAGAAAATTCACATTTTTTGAGAAAACAAGAATTGTCAAAATTTTTGAAAAATGACTGCTAAAAAAGACCAAAAAAAAATGCAGAAAATCGGCCGTAGCTCGAAAACGACCTCGATGAACAAAATAATTTTTATTGCTCATTTTGTTGATAAAAGTGTAGTCAATCCAACTATTAAATAAACAAGATTGGTCACGGGACCACTTCTTGTGCTATTACGTCATTATTGTCCCCCTATATCATAAAAAAAAAACATAAGTGAAATTGCGTGTTTTCAAGTGACGCATAGTCTGCGCGGAAAAATTATTCTAATACCAAAAGAGTACTTAAATTTGCATTTTATATACATAAAAGTAGTTAATATAAATTTAGAAGAAATTGACGTGTTACAAGAATTATTTTTGGCGCTGTTACTTCGTAATTGTGTTTCTTTGCATTGAAAATTGCCATTAAATAGCGGTAAATTGGTGCAAAAAAGGCCAAATAAGAACATTTTGCATATATGTTTTCCCATAATTTCTAGTCTTGTCATAATCTATTTTTGACTAAGGATGTCGATGAAAGTGTACTTTATTTAGAAATTAAAATAAAACATAGGTTATCACGATACACATAGTGCTTTTATGACTGAATTATCTCCCCTTTTTCCCAATTTTGCAGTGACGTCGCATTCCATATATCATGGGGGCACAGATGGGCCCTGAATCGCTCACTTGAATAATCTTCGCAATTTTAGAAAGATATCATTAATTTACTCCCTATATATCAGTAAAGGGGGTTATGTGTAGTCCTAGGCAATACAAACACTCATTATAAATATGTACAGGCAACCCAAGTGATAATTTCTAATTTCACAAACAATGAATGAAAATGTAACCGCTATTTCACGCAGAGTGTTTTCATATTATTTGCTCAGGGAATTTATTTTTTACACCAAAGTGCCCATATTTATACTTACCCTAGATAGTATCACGACGAACATTTTGCCCAATTTTCATGACGATCCAGTGCAAAACACGGCCTCTCTTCGTTTAATGTATATGCGCAGAAATGAGGCGGATAAACAACTGTATCAAACTCATATGCTTGGTTTAAAATAGGAAATTGAGTAAATACCTTTATTAAGACATTCCTCGTACTCATCTGAGTACATCACATATTCTTGAAGCCCTGCAAGTAGGAGGTATCCATGTCGTGCTGCATCAGATAGTCCATGCACGAATGTCTTGAAAGAAATAATACAAGCTCTAAACTCTTGATAAACATATATGTATACAGTTGAATGCTGCCAATTTGTTTATCAATTTTGACAAACACATTATAATAATATTTCAATGGGTTTCGTGATCTTCTCAGTCCAATAGAATAGTATTTATACAAAAGAATGTACATGAATTGACCATCACATACATAGTTTACATATATTGACCACTGATGGAAAACATATATTCGCTATCGCGCGGATTGATCCAAGACCATCACATATATTGAACACGTATTGACCATCACATACATAGTGTACATGTATTGACCACCACATACATATTGTACATGTATTGACCATCACATACATATTGTACATGTGTTGACCATCACATACATATTGTACATGTATTGACCATCACATACATATTGTACATGTATTGACCATCACATACATATTGTACATGTATTGACCATCACATACATACTGTACATGTATTGACCATCACATACATATTGTACATGTATTGACCATCACATACATATTGTACAAGTATTGACCATCACATACATATTGTACATGTATTGACCACCACATACATATTGTACATGTATTGACCATCACATACATATTGTACAAGTATTGACCATCACATACATATTGTACATGTATTGACCATCACATACATATTGTACATGTATTGACCATCACATACATACTGTACATGTATTGACCACCACATACATATTGTACATGTATTGACCATCACATACATATTGTACAAGTATTGACCATCACATACATATTGTACATGTATTGACCATCACATACATATTGTACATGTATTGACCATCACATACATACTGTACATGTATTGACCATCACATACATATTGTACATGTATTGACCATCACATACATATTGTACATGTATTGACCATCACATACATATTGTACAAGTATTGACCATCACATACATATTGTACATGTATTGACCATCACATACATATTGTACATGTATTGACCATCACGTACATATTGTACATGAACATGTCCATTTCTCCATACTATATAACACAGAAACAGATATGTAGACTGAAGACGCATTGTTTCGCGAAATCTGGAAAAACAGGGAGTTTTATAAACATATCTTAGCTAAGATCGGACTTTTCTGTAGATGATTTACAGCAAATTCCATAAAGTTAAAATAATTACTTCATGATAATTGCAGTACACATAACTTCGCTTAAATGCATTACCTTTTTTAATTTGCTCAAAATATACGAATTGTCGAATCTTTGCTAAGACATGTCTATGAAACAGGTCCCAGAATATTTATGTGAAGACAAACTTTCTTTATGTAGTGTCTGTCTATGGAAAGTACTAGTGTTGGACAGCATTTATACAGCATCTTAGGAGAAAACTTAAAATTTTCCTTAAATCATAAAATGTATTCAACTTAACAAGAAAATCAAGATAAAAAATATAATATACAATACTTTACATCATTCACAAGCATTTTATGAAGAACAACAATAATCAATACGTTGTTTGTTTTGTGAGAGATATCAGCTGCATAATGTTTTAACCTACGTCTAAATATTTCTGTTTTTCACTAAGTTGCTTTATTGGGACCTTACTTAGTGATGTATGATGGAGATAAAATTACAGTATCCAGATGATCGAATGCGCTTTTCATTATATGTAGGCTTGCAATAGAAATCTCAAATTATAATTCGAAATCATAAACGACAACAACATAATTTTATAACATATCCTTTAAACTTCAGTCAATACTAACGATGAATGGTGAATCACTCGAATTAAACTTACTTGTATATTCTGAAAGATTCGTACAGTGGCAAATATAGATTTAAAAAACAGAGCATTTTTCTGCGTATATATTGAACACCCTCGCATATGATATATTGCCACTCCTCACATAGTATATATTGAAAACACCTCACATAGTATATATTGAAAACACCTCACATAGTATATATTGAAAACACCTCACATAGTATATATTGAACACCCTTACATAGTATATATTGAACACCCCTTACATAGTATGTTTTGAACACCCCTTACATAGTACAGTCTAACTTGTATTAAGCGACCACCCTTGGGAAGGTCTTAACGGAACGGTCGTTTAACACAAATGTAAGAAACATTGAGTGTAATTAACAAATTCCCGATTTTAGGCTGTCTGATTACTTTTGAACTTCAATTGATAAACATTAGTGTGTAAATAAATTTTATGATGATTCTTACTTGTATGCATGTTCTTCATAAGCATTTCAATTTATCATTTTAATAATCTTACTGATATATTACACAATGCAATTAATGTAAGTCAGTTTTGCTTGCACTCGAAGAAAAAAAACGGTAAGAAACATTGAGTGTAATTAACAAATTCCCGATTTTAGGCTGTCTGATTACTTTTGAACTTCAATTGATAAACATTAGTGTGTAAATAAATTTTATGATGATTCTTACTTGTATGCATGGTCTTCATAAGCATTTCAATTTATCATTTTAATAATCTTACTGATATATTACACAATGCAATTAATGTAAGTCAGTTTTGCTTGCACTCGAAGAAAAAAAACGGAATAGGCCCAATTAACAAAAGACAAATTCTGAAGTGTGAACAAACAATGATTTATGACGAGGTATCAGGTATAAATTAACAACCTGTCACTACAAACGACCAGTGATTTACAATGTTTTGGTCGCTTAATGCAATTTTACCAATTAATTATAGTGCTTAATCAGTGGTCGCTGGTCGCGCAAGACAAAAGTCGCTTAATACAATTGTCATATAGAGCAAATATGGTCGGGAGGATTTGAAACCGGTCGTTTAAGACAAAGGTCGCTTAATACGCATGGTCGCTAGTACAAGTTGGACTGTATATGTATATTGAGCACTCGTACATAGTATATACATGTTTTAAATACCCCTTAAATATTATATATTGAAAACACCCCACAAAGTATGTATTGAACACCATTTACATAGTATATATTGAACACCCCTTACGCAGTATATATTGACAATCCCATACATACAGTGTATTATAATAATGAACACCCTTAACATATGATATATGATCACCCCTTACATAGTATGTTTTGAACACCCCTTACGAATTAATTATTGAACACCCCTTACATAGTATATATTGAACACCCCTTACATATTATATATTGAACACCCCTTACATAGTATGTTTTGAACACCCCTTACATAGTATATATTGAACATCCCTTATATAGTATATATTGAACACCCCTTACTTAATATGTATTGAACATCCCTTACATACTATGTATTGAACACCCCTTACTTAATATATATTGAACACCCCTTACATAGTATATATTGAACACCCCTTGCATAGTATATATTGAACACCCCTTACATAGTACGCTTAACAAATCGTGTTTTTACCGTATAACTTTTTTATTTATCAATATTTCTGCATGGAATTTTGTGTAAATGCTATTGAATATTCTAACACGATCTGCAGATTAATCCATATACGCATAGAGGAATACAAGTTGTGTATTATTACCACAACAAAATACACCTGGCAAATTGGCTGGTACTATTTAGGCCCCGCAAACATAAAATTGGTCATATTTGTTTGTGCGCTCAAAAATGACAAAACAACTATATCAAAAGCATAATAAGCATTTATTGAATATACTGTTATAGTTTTTTTTAATTAAACTCCCAAAATATGTTTCGTTCCTTCACAAAACATCGAACATCAGCATGTTCGATTTAAAAGTAGTTCGGTGAAAATAAAGATCACGTAACATATTTATGAATGAATCAACGTAAACGTTGTAGTAAAAGCTACAACGAGTTGCCAATAAGGCAAGTTTGGCGAGTATCCAGTGTAACAGCGAAGACGCATCTATTTTTAGAAACTCCAATATACTCTTGACACTAAATTTCATAAAAGTTTTGTGACAATCAATTCATTTATATTTTTCATTTCATGCAATAGATACATTATACTTATGTTATTAAAATTGTTTCATGTTTAAAATGTGTTCTTTCCTTCAGAAAATTACAAAGGTAGTTTTAATTATCGAGGGAGGTAATTGTACCAGCTAATAAGCCACTCAATATCAGCGTTGAATTATGTTAAATGTAAAATGGGTGAAAATGGAATGCGTGCAGTTAAATAGTACGGGATATTATCGTGTTTAGAATTGAAATAAAAAATCTGTTCTTGTATTGAGCTTGTTAATAAAACACAGGCACTCGTTCGGAAGCGGAAAATTAAATCACTCGTGCTGCGCACTCGTGATTTAATTTTCCGCATCCGAAAGAGTGCCTGTGTTTTATATATATCGTTACATTAAAAAACACAAAGTAATGCGATTTTTCACTCAACAACATGGTGTTTTTTAACATTTCTAAAATACATTTTGAATTTAATGGTCAAATGAGGTAACTGGTGAAAAATTGATTTTTGACAAAAAAGTGAGTAATTAAAAACCTTAATTGTTCTTTATTCGAATCTTTGTTTTCTTTTTTTTCTGTCTCTGTGATAAGTACATACCTTTGAACGCGAATTGGAGCAGCAAAGATGACCGATAGCTGCATTTACAACCTGACACACACCCGATTAACACGCAACAAAAACGTGTGAGCTTACCTTTGCTGACGTCGTCATTTTCTTATTCTGTTCGTGAAATCCAGTGTTATCAGATTGTTTGACAATCTATTGAATTCAATTTCCACATCTTCCAGCTACATATGTTATATTAGCAACATCAAACGTGTATTGATTGACACTTATTAGATTTGTTAAGTGTATATATTGAATTACCACGCTTTATTAACATACTTGGAATTACATAGAATATATTGAACACCCCTCGCATAATCTTTTGATACTTACACCATGATGGAATATGAACATTGTGGAATTATAATGTTCCTTCAGGAAGATCGCAGACTGGGAGAGTGTCCATGGGTTCAAAATAGATGAACAATTAGGCGACTGGTACGTTTGATCTGCAATTCAAGCAAAATCCATCCATTAATTCCTCACAATACCAACCCATCATCAATATGTTATCCCACATTATTAGCAGCGACCACTATGCGATTCGAGAATGCTATACTATCTTGGCAATGTGACCTTTTCTTCAGCAACAACCTCCTTCAACAACACTATCAATTTGTCCCAAAATAAGAAATTTAAGATCAATCTTACTTCTTTAAAACCACAAAAGAACTTACAGATAAACATACAATGCCTATATAATATGTTCATGTCACTTTTTAGTGATGTTTTATCTTTGACATGGTAGGTTAAATTTAGTTTGCATTTAGCATTAATTGTGTTCAATTAGTGACTGGATAGATAATGACTGGCTGGAGTACGACTGGTTAGAATATGACTAGTTATAAGACGACTGGTTACAAAACGACTGGTTACAATATGTCTTTAAAACAAATATGACTGGTAAGATTATGACTGGTAAGATTATGACTGGTTACAATATGACTGGTTCCAGTATGACTGACAACAATGTAGCTGGTTACCTTATGACTGATAACCATGTGACTGGGTGCAATATCATTGGTTGCAATATGACTGGTTGCAATAGTACTGGAAACAACACGACTGCTTACAAATTATGGTTGGATAAAATGTTAATAGTAACCATATACCTTATTCCAAACAGCTTAGCGATCGATACGGTACTACAAATCACTGGCTTAGTACAAAATCAATATTTTGAGAAAACAAGAAAAAACTGTCTGAAAACTATTATTTACTTATGAAACAATTAGTATTTTAAATTTAGTTTGGTCAACATGACCGCTTTCAATTTTCATATAAAAAGGTTCATACGAAACGCTTTGAAATGCATATTTCAAATATGCATGATACTTATAAGGTCGTAAGAATTAATTACGACCTTCTAATTCTAAGCCAGCGAAATAGTCATATGACATATTACTGTTCCAGACAGCCATGTAACTATACTGTATCTGTCACATTAGTTCTGCGATTTGGCCCTTCACGGGGTGCATTGCTTTACTTGCAGGTATTACTGTCTACAAAAAGTCCCTGTGTGGTAAACGGATGGATCAGGACAATGGTACTGACGGACAACTTATACTCAGACTGGTGACCGCACCAAAAGGCCGTATTTTGTTTATATTTAAAACTAGGGGTTACACTATTCTATAAGGATCAAGATCTATATAATCATTGCATGCACATTTATTCCAACCTAGGTATCTGACATGCTGGTTATTATACACAAAGTTTACACTGCACTTACAGCAGCTACTGTGGACACTTATAGATAGAGTATCATTGTACGTATCGCTTTGGCTCCAAGCTACGTCGAAGAGATCTAAATCAATGTTCAGATGGCCACTTCCTGCAAAAAAAGAAGAACTGGTACAAGCACTGAAAGTACAGCTGGGAACTATTCATCACTGGGGGTATTGCTTCAAAATAAATCCTGAAAGTGTCGAAATGTTGTTCAGTACAGTTTGGATAATAATAGAGTGGTGCAGTGATCGACTCCTCTATGACCTTAGCTGACACCAGTTAGCTGACACCAGTTATATTCCGTTCCCAGGCACGTGGAAACACGATCATAGTACATTAAATTAATATTTGATTGCCTCATCGCTATAACATGTGTATAGCTTGTGTTTCCCGTAAGCTACATAATTATTCTAAATGGATATTATTAAAAACAAAACCTACATTATTAACGTTGCAAATGATATAAGTAAAATGATTGATAAAGATCGTTTGCGGTACAACAAATCGTATTCATTCTAAATATCTTCAAATCTAATAATCAGTTATCCGTGAAAATTGACATAACACCTTGACAACACCATACCAACTCTCTTTTCAAGTTTAATACACAAACACAGCGAAACTTCTAAATTGTATGCGAAGTAGGCGTACAAAGTAACATAATAAAGTCACTAAATTTTTTATCATAATTTCCTGACTCGAACTATAGAGATGCCACATGAAAATATTATTGGCTATGACATGAATCGGATAGTTCGAATTGATAAACGTATGACTGTAAAACGTATATAACTCACATAGAACCTATGAATAAAATCTTTCTTACATATCGATGATACGATTGAAAAGAGTTCAGGAGTTTTGTAAAAAAATACAATTGCCTGTTCCTAAAAATCTGTCCTATATGGCTAATAACCTAACACTGTCATTCAAAAAATTAAGCATACCTACTAGTATGTCCCAATGTCCCTTTTAGTATGTCGACAAATCTGCAGAACATATGTCAAGATTAGCAACAATGTCTTTTAGCCGTTTCATGTACATTTAGATACCCTTTAAAAATAAGAAGTTTAAGTAATGTTATAAGATAATGGTTAAAAATTATCCGATGTCCGAAAGAAGGATAAATTCATATTATTTACAATATGATGTTAAACGATTTAGAGCAAAATATAAACAATACGGGTTGGGTACGAAATGTTAAATTATTTTAGAATCGAATGGTTTTGCTTATGTTTGGTTAAATCAAGGATTTGGGGATGAAAATACTTTTTTATGTACATTTAAACAACGACTACGTCATAATTACTTACAGATCTGGAATAGCGATATTGAAGATTCGTTTATAGCTAGAACTTATAAATAATTTAATACCTTTAGATCACAACCTTATTTCAATGTTATAAATATCGAAACATTTTGCATTGCATTAAGTAGACTATGAACATCATCTCATAGATTAGAAATCGAAACTGGAAGGTGGCACAAACCAGTAAAGAAACCATATAATGAACGTAATTTTAGGTTATGCAATGTCCTTAAAGATGAGTTTCATTTTTGTTTGAATGTTCATTGTAATATGAAATTAGAAAACTACATATAAAGAAACATCATTGGAAGCGTGCAAATATTAAATTCATAGATTTGATAAATTCTGGAAATAAAACTGTCATTAGAAATCTTGCTATGTATATAGTCCAGTTAGGATATTGTGACAGTGACGTTGCATTTTATGTGTACGCAAAAAATCACAATCATTGTCTAAACAGGTAGACCGATGTTTAGCATTGAAATTAAAGTTGTTTGTACAGTATAAGCCTATATAATTGGTTTTACACCGTTATAATGGACTCGACCGTTGCGTGACTGGATTTTTATCCTGACTGAACTATACTTACAAATCCTTTGAATTGAGAAACAAAACATTTTATACAAATTAATACACTCTGATGCAACTTCCACTCCACGTTCAAGGTTTCAGCGTTGAATCATTATACTACAATTAATTACCATTTTAATATGTATTGTATTGTTTTAACTATATATATAACTTGTTGTATGTGTTCATACACAATTTTATTCATTATTAACGTTGTAAATGTATGTGCAGTGTTTTAATTTATATTGTATTTTAATAATTTTGATGTGAATCAGTGATAGCATTATCACTGTTGCCATTGACCATAATATTATGTTTAAAGTTGTATTGTAAATAGCCGTACCATCCATAGACGGTAAAGTATTATGTATTGAAAATAAACCAGTATAATGTAGTTTCATGACGTAACACATTCCCAAAAACCACGATGGCATTCCTGCTACTCTTTGAGATTTTGTACATATATAAAATTTGCAGAACACCGATTATGTAAACCTATAAAAGTGCAGCAAGATTGCCATCGTGGATTTTATGTTTTAATGTTTTACGCCATTAATAGTCGTGAGAACATGACATAATATTATATTATTCGCATGACATATTCTTCGCAGTTTTGTCAAAATATTACTAGTGAAGTTATAAGGGATATGCATGGTCATTTTTACACAGGAAATGTTAGGTTAATTATTTGAATTAAAGTACAGATTAATAGGAACAAGCATTTTTTTTTAAAAAATCACAGGGCCGAATTCAGCCATTCGTGCTGGGCTTTTTCCTTTTAGTGAGAAATCATTTTATACGATTTATAAATTTACCACAAACGACCTTTACATGTATGGCTAAATGGACAGTCGTAGTGCGTGGCCATTCAGTTTCATTCTAAGGGATTACCTCTGGGTTTCCAAGCAGTCCATCTATAGTTGAGTGAGAAACACTTTGAAATTTCAGTGCCCCGGCCCAGATTTGAACCAGGGCCCTCCGCTTGGTAGTCGAGAACGCTAATAACACTTACCAAATATCTGTGTTTCATCGCTCCCCAATTGCTGTTTAATTGTATTCCAAACATCAACCAATTCTCCAGCAGCTAAAATCCATATGTTTATATAATAAGAATTATTTTCAAAGAATGAACGCTCTAACACTAATTTACCGTTAGTTTGAAATAATTAAACTATCATCAAACTTACATTTTCCCTCTACGTACTGGACACTGTGGTTTGCAAAAACATAATTATGAAAAAACGGGGTCTTGTGGAGACGGATGAATGTCAGTGCGGGTTAAGAGAAGCAGACACCATTCCATATACTGCAAATCTGCCAGAATTGTGAGGAAGCATGGCAGGAAGTTTGACCTACAAGATCGATCTTAAGAACCGAGTTGTGGGTAAATGCCAGCTACATAAACAAACTGAAGATATAAACGGCCGCAAAAGATGGAACGCAGATAAAGAAGAAAATAATTAAATATCGAGTAGATGGAATCTACTATTGTTATGTAATTCCAAACAACTAATCATCCACGGACCACGCCTTTTACTACCAAATTGTTTGCTTCCATTTTGAACGTTTGCCAGAAGCTTATGTGTCAAATTGAAAGATATACTCAAAGATTACCCAGCTTTGAATGGTTCTATTTGACAATGGTTTTGTTAAGTTGGTGGTGGTACGATAATAAAAATATAGAAGTATGATTGATTTACTCAAAGACCTAAATATACAAAGATTGGAAAAATCTACCAAATCTCACAATATCTCGCGGCAGTTTTCTTAAATCTCTTGAAATCTCGTTTGTCTTCAATACCTTATATCTCCTGTTTTGCTATACATAGGAAAAAACTAATATGTTAATGCAATAGAGTTATCATTCTGCTTTAAAATGATATCTAATTTATTGAAATCAGTCGAGGAATAAAACAATAGACCTCAAAGGGCCAGACCTACTCTCATTTTAATGGAAATTCCAATTTTATCAGAAAAGACCCCATTTGCCTCATTCAAACAATACTTTTCTGAATTCTATAAGAGATAGAAAAAAATAAGTTACATCATGCAGTAGAAGGAGCTTAGCTCTTCAAAATGAGATATAGTTCATTAAAAAAGAATGACAAACAAAAGTGTTAATGCAAAATATCAGAATCTGCTGCATGCTATTTTGCATTTTCTCTCCGTTGTCAATTTAGTGCCCAATCTATGTATATTTAGGTCTTTGATTTACTTGACAAAATCGAGAATGCACGAGTTGTGTATACTTACTTGACCACTTCAGTGGATGACCAAGGAAGCGAATATCACCTGCATGAATAAGATAGGTTAAGAAGTTATATACATTTCATAATTTAATAATAAGTTATATAAACTTGTCATTAGCTTTGCCTACATTATTACACTACTCACTATTGTACAAAAGAACTAAGAAAACAATATATTTGTCTGTTTAAGCTCACCTGTCACCAAGTAAGTGCCAAATTTAGCTAAACATGGTGGGAATTACACGTTAAATGGATATTACAAGTACGAGGGTCATTAAATAAATTCCTAGACTGTGTTAATAATTTAAACATCCGATGATACAGGGAAAAGCAAACTACACGTTAAACTACAGCCTTTCGGGCATAAGTGCTGCACATATTACATGAAACAAAGCTTTTTTTTTAAAGAAAATATGGCTGAAATATAAATATCACCATACCGGTACCACCACACACCGCAGTTTAAGATCTGACGT
The DNA here is from genome assembly GCA_947247005.1 of Spisula solida. NCBI lineage: Eukaryota > Metazoa > Mollusca > Bivalvia > Venerida > Mactridae > Spisula > Spisula solida. The sequence continues at coordinate 5,880,252 of OX365948.1, read as the reverse complement.
CATCGACGTTATATTGACGTTTAGCTGATTCTCAAATGGTAGCCCGAAATAAAATTATGTTATTAAATTAAGATTCTAACACTGTCTGTATTTTGCTCTATGTTAACGTATAGGGCTGTAGCGTTATCTAATATACGGTATATCACGGTAGAATTTCGGCTGTTTAATTTACCACCCGTGTATAATTCGCAATTTTTATCAATGAAATTTACGTCTTGTTTATTTCATGACGTCATGAATTGTGACGTCGCCGTAGAGCGCGACGTTTTGCGTAATTTTCTTTTCGTAGCGTTTCTGTTTATTTATTCGATTGTATTTATATTCTAGCAACATGTTATTGCATGTATCAATTCATATGCGTAAATGTGAAATAGGTAATTGGAATTTGGCGTTAGATAAGCATCAGTTTGGGGACAAATAAAGATAATAGCAAAGCTTAAAAATCCAGGGGCGTACGTTACGATTCTTTGAACAGCGGAAGTTGTCTATAGCAACATGATAGATAACCCACCAACTTCGCAAACAAAATAGTCCATTGGAATTTGTACAAATTACACGTGTTAGAATGCAAATAGATCGCAGTTTTGCGTGATATACCGGTGAATAGATCACAGTTTTTCGTTCATATGCATACTTATTAATCACTCCGGCCTACGGCCTTCATGATTAATTCCTACGCATATGAACTCTAAACCGTCATCTATTCACCGGTATATCACGCAAAACAGCGATCTATTTCTTAAATTGAATACGCATTTTCCGCAGTTCATCGGTGTATGAACTGTCGGGAAAATCCCGCCTAATTTAAATAAATGCCGTAGTCGTGATTTTCCCGACAGTTCATATACCGATGAACTGCAGAAAATGTGTATTCAATTCTTAAATGATTACAATAAAAATAAAAAGTGTTGTTAATTCCACAAGGGACTCAACTGTTCCCATCGTGTTATGTTTAGTCGTGGCGTAGGAATCCGTTGTCCCCGGAGATGGACGAAGCTAAATTAAGTAACAAAACCAATCAGCGCGGGGGCAGCAACACTCCCGAGGGACTCTGCAGATGTCAAAATACGATAAACATGCGTTAACGCTATTTTAGAATATAACTTACATTATAACTTCCGTAAATGCGTTTGTATTTTAAACTAATTACATTTTGGTGGGAATTTTAAGGCGACGTTGCGTACGTTACGTCGCGAAAAACAAACGTTACGTCATACAAGTTTTTGTTATGAGCGTCGACTTCCGGGATCAGCAAATACCACGAAAACATGGATAATGCGGGTTTGTTTAAAATTATTTAGTTGTTACGAATAAAATTGGAATTACAGTTCATTTGACGCTGAAGTACATTAACATGTCCCAGCTGATGAACGAAGCTAGATTTAGAATAAATGAAAAAGTAGTCAGTCGATTGATTTGTATACGGAGCTGCTTCATCGGGATATGAACGACAGGTCACATGACCGTTTCATCCAATCAGAATGCTGCATTTATGTGAAAATACACAAAGTTGTAATTATTAAAGGCCAAACTGCTGACTTTTTGACACACTTATCAAGTTTGCTACGCACTCGTGATTTAATTTTTCCGCATCAGAACTCCATGTTTTATTCACCGACAAGATACGCCAACAGAATTTTATTTCTAAAACTCAGTTTTCGACCAATGCAGTATAATCTAATTTACCTATATGCATGTGTAGGGATGGATAAAAAACCGATATCGTTCAATGTTCATAATCGGAAAACAAAATACTAGTACATAACAAGAGCTATTAAAACAAAGGGCAGATCAGAATTTAACACAGCCTCGTATGCTGAATTAATTTAATTTTATAAAATGAAAATTATTTCCCTGACAAGAGTGTGAGCATCTACCTGGTAATAAATCTGAATTAAGATGGGATAGTTACATACATGTAGTTAGCATATGTACCCAGTAAGCTCAAGTATATCGGACCAATATTGGCAATCTGATATTCGTTTCACGATATTGGTTGTATGTCAGACCAATATCGGCAATCTAATAACCGTTTCATGATATCGGTAGTATATCGGACCAATATCGGCAATCTGATATGACGACGACCTATAAAAGGTCACTTCAAGTAAGGAAGATCAAGTACTTTAGTCAGAATGTGTATTGCCTTAATTGGCAACCGGGTACTATTTACTGTGTTTACTCGTTGGCAGTAAATTAACTCAATAACTCAATAAACAGTTATTAAATTAAACAGGAATATGAAATCTGATGATGGTCCAATATTGGAATCTGATATTGGTCCGATATTGAAAATTGATGTTGGTCCGATGTCGGTTTAATATAGGTCCAATATCGGCACGATGTCGGAACTGATATCGGTCCGATTTGACGTCAACTTTGCAAATCTGCAGTTGGGTAGATATCTAAATTTGATATTGGGCCGATATTGCAAACAATATCGGTCCAATGTCGGCCCGATATATAATGCCAGCTGGGTACTTAGGTTCCGCATATAGCTTCTCTTAAATTTAAAACTATTTCAAATGAACAAAATACAATGATAGGTCATTAGAAAACCATGTATCTCGAAAACGAGCCTGGTGACATATCATTTTAATGATTTCAATGTTGTTCTAGAAGATTGTTCTGTCATTTTAAGATGTTTCAAGGAAAATTCGATCGTTAGATCAAAGGTGCGCGTACCTCCTTAACTGACACGCTTTAGAAAATTTTAAGTTTTCTGCTCAGTGTGAAAACCACACAATACCTTTACTACCCGCTTGATATACAAGTGATATCTTTCAAAGTGTTTCTTCTTGTGTAAAGATTCATTTATTTGAACTCCTCATGTTCCAAACCGATATGCCATTTGCACTACATGTAATGGTATAATAAAATGGAAGAAACGTACCAGTGTCGCTTAGAAAATAAGCTGCAGCCATATAACCGGTGGTTGGAATCGGTAAATCGCCTTCCACAGAGACTGTCAAATATTCAAACTGAAAAGTCCATTTTAGAGCTCATTACGAAATCAAATATTGTATCTAGTATTTGTCTTGTAAGTGGGTTGCAAAGTACCAGTCTCTAGGAAAACAGGCTATTTGACAATTAATTAGCTATGTAATTATTCTATGTAATTAGTTTAATGTTGAATTGGACAAAACCTTTTTCATTATGAAAGTCGAAATGAAAGTCGACGTTCTTTTGAAAAATGTTCACAAGAAAAGTTGTTGACATTCTTATAGTTTTGAGTAACGTTAGTATAATATGTAGTTACCCAATAATTATTCGAAGATGCCATCCACGAAGAAAATGTGCAATCGGCATCATAACCCAAATCCATAGTGTTTGGAACCCATGCGTCTTTATCGAATCGTATATCTACCCCTACAATGTAAACGATATTTTATTGAATAAGCTTATAATTGTTTTTGATCTATGAGTTCGTTATAAAAGTTAGAACATATGAAGTAAACTTTTAATGTCTAGAAATGACTCGCTTCACTCCGGTCGCTCTGCACTGATTTAATCATCAAAAATTATCTAATACAACTTATGCTCTAACTATTACGCAAATCTACATCTTCACTCGCCCATAGAAAGCACGCCAACTTTGGTGACCAAGCTGGCTCAATCGTTTTAGAGTTATACACAAACCAGTTTTTGATATACCATTTTCATTACAGGGTGTATGTTTTCATATGCAGTTTGTATATTTGTATACTCATAGGCATAATCTTTACCGTTGATACATTTACCTGTGTTACATACTACGTAGAGATAAAAAGGGGCGTAACGTTGGAAGTAATGGATGTCCACTATCCATATTGAAAGTATAATTATGAGTGATTGGCTTCAATGGGTGGTAGTTATACTGTCGGCCGATCGATATGTGTGAGCGACGCCATGTTTACCCCTTTTACATACGTTAATATAGAGTGTCATATACATTTAATTAACATGCGTGGTCATACGGAGAATAAACAGTCACTTATCTTGACACTGGTCGAATTCTCCAAGTCTATAAAAATGGTATTTGTAAATATCCCTTCATTGATGCTCAGCATAGTTACTTAAGTGAGTTGCAGGTAACTGCTGGTTCTCTTGGTGTCTTTAGCAGCACAAATGTTTGAGTAAGGGTGGGCTTATCAGAACTGTGACATAAAATTATGATACAACCTGGATTCGATATTGGATTTAGTGGCATCAGTACGCCACACACCAATACTTTCAGTGCTTTGATTTTTAACTTTGCAATACATAGAATACACAAGTGCTGGTACAAAAGCGTAACTACAAACCTGAGAAATTATATCCAATTCTCCTGATGGTGTTTTCAACCTCGAGTTGAATGTAGGTGTTGTCAGACACCGTTATGGAAAATGTTACATCTGTAAAAACAGAAAATATGTATATAGCTAAACATTCATATTGCATTAAAAATGGAAACGTTTACATGGTCACCCCCCGCCGTAAATATGTGTTACTAAGGGGTGTTTAATCAAAGGAAGATACTTTTGGGCCATATACGTAGAGTTATGGTTCTTGTTCACTTTGGTTTAAACTGTATTTATTTCAATATTAGTACATATATATAATAATACAAACATGGAATAATTAATGGATTGGAAAACAAGTTTTTGAAAACTTATATTAATTCCTCTTGTTCACTTTACTTCTTCTAGTTGCCATCTATTCACATACCAAGTTTCAAGTCAATACCTCAAATAGTTTTATGCTCTGGACAGAAAACTATTATAAAATTAGACAAGGAGAAATAATTCAAAAGCTTGGATATGAAGAGTTATTATATGGTTCATAGACACTGCACTTCCCCTAGCTGCCATCTATTCATATACGAGGGGTGTTTGATATGTATTGTCATTGTCTGTTGCATTTTTCTATGACAGTATTAAGAAGGATTCTACGATTTCTGTTTAAAAGGTGTATGTTTCTATTCTATATCTGGGAAATTACACAGCCATTCGTCAACAATTAAATAATTTATTGAACTTAGAAGAGGGTATGCTCGAGTACACTGGCCTTATGTTCATTTTAAGCTAAACAAAATTTGTGTCATCTTTGCAGTAGTTGTTTAGAAAAGTAAATACCAGTATTCGTTAAACTGCAACATACGATACGATAACTGGATCCTTATATTTCCATTAGAACTTTAAATCAAAATGAAGTTATTTGTTGTCTACGAGTAAAACGGGCAAAACAAAGGAGATCACTCTTATTTATACCAAATGATGCGTGTTGTTTCACGCACCAATAACTTCATATCAATTGTATTTTGATCGCAAATTCTTCTCAGAAATCAATGTGGATGGTCAATGACTTATATGTGAGGGTCGTTTGTCCGTACAGGTCTAATATATTGCAGAGTAAATCAATGACATGTACTAAATACTGTAGCGCACATACAACCCTAGGCCACACAACATTGTAACCGAACCACCCAAGAGTCAGACATAAAAAGAAACATCAATATCCCTAAATAGGATTTCGATTTATATGCTTTTATTTATCCTCGCCTATGGAAATCCATATGTGCGAGGCCCCAGAAGAGGTAAGTCACTTTAGCTTTTGGGGATAGCGCATGGCACAGAACATGTCCAAGTTCCAGAAGCATATGTGGTTCTTTTACCTGTCTGGTGTAAAGTATCATGCACAGGACAGAATTTTAGTTATGACAGGTGGGAATATATTGAAAAGCATTTCTGTTTTCATCTGGCTGGAGGATAAATAGGGTATTTAAAGCAAGCCTATATATTCATCCCGCGATGAATGACAGCGGACTTTTAAATTTCGCGCATAATTGACCATAAAGGGAGGTAATTATGTATGATAAATATATTAAATTGAAAAACTACACTACACTCTGGTAGCAAGTTATACCCAATAAATGTTTTATATATAGTTAAATATCAATTCATAACATTCGATGCTTACAACAACAAACTATAAATGTTGTATGCTCATTTGGTCAGTAATACATATCAGTACACCTCATTAAACTGAGACTCGTCAAATATGAACAAGAATAGGCTGGGTCTCATTTAAATGTAGTTAGACAATATATCTGACAAGGTTACTGAACCTGTACACTTTGCATTATAGCAGCCAATTTGTATTTATCTGATTGTATCGGGCCACATACTGCAAATCAATTTACTTTCGCGAATGCTAACTTTCGCGTTTTGCTGATCGTCGGAACATTCGGGACTACAAGTTTTGAAGTTTCCCACAATGTCCATATTAATGTTTACCACTTTCGCGTCGATTTAATTTTGCGAAGTTTAATTACTCGCAAACTCTGCGAAATTAATTTCTCGGTTTACATTAAACTGATACTCCAAACCTCTGCTCTTTCACGTTCGATGAACCTTTGTTCAGTATGTTTTACTAATCGAGGCCCGCCCCAATATTCAATGTATCCCCATTAGTAAATAAACGTTTAAATATTATCAACGTACGACCAATTTCATACATTTACAAGCACTTTATGTGGAATGCTATTTTCCTTCACTGGCATTATTGGTCCAATATAATTTAAACACGCAACGAAGAAAACTAGACTTACATGCCATCGGCAGATTATTTTGATCCCGCAGCATTTTCACTGCGCATGTTTCAGACGGAAGTTGACTCAAAAGGCACGACATTTTTATTCAAAGAGGAGATTCGAGTTGCACAGAAGTAACACATTAAATATATTGACATGATTTGTCTGAGCAACAGCACATGGTGAACAAATGTGCCGAGTAATTTCAAATCTCACGAATAAATAACAAACTTGTAGCATGGACTAATTAAGTAAAGAAATGCCAAATTATGACCTTTTTTACCATTGAAGTGTAACCTTGACCATTGAGACATTGACGTGATATTTGAGCGTGACACACCGTCTAATAATGGTTAGCATTCAAGCCACGTTTATATTGAAATCCCACTATGTATGAAAACGAAATGTTCAATAAAAACTGTCTTGGCCACTTATATAACCTTCAACTGTGAACTTGACCTATAGGGTGGGAACCGTGATGGGTTTACACATGAAACGCCTTCTCATTTAGATTGAAAAACATGCAAAAAATTAGCAATTCAACAAACTTCAATTGAACCTTTGACCTTCAATTGCGACCTTGACCTTTGAGATAGGATGATGGGGTGTGCGCATGAAACTCCTTCTTTCTCATAAAGGTTACCATTCATGACAAATATAAGCAAGATCGGTCAATGCATGTGAAAGTTATAGTCCGAACAAACTTCCAATTGATCTTTGACCTTTAACTGAGACTTTTATCGTTGAGATAAGAACATGGGGTTTGTGCATTGCACTCCTTCTCATGGAGGTAAACATTCATGCCAACTATAAGAAAGATTGGACAATGCAAGACAAAGTTATTGTCTGGCCAAAATCGGACGGACGCCGTTAAGCACGCACTCACACCAAATTTGCTGTAAAATAACTCATACGCTACCATGAGTTATGTAAGCTTGACTTGACAATTTTGTAGTTGGTCAATGTTAAGTATGATGATTTAGACAAGTTAGTGTGGCCTAGGGTCTTCTTGTTCATAATATATTGAAACCTAATCATTACTTGCACTGAATATGTCTGGACCATTTCCTGGTGTATTTTGCCTATATAAATGAGATTTTGTATTACTATGGATCAGTTGAAATTGGAGCTCTGAGTGACGCTCGGAAGTATGACTTGTATGTACACTGCAACTGAATAAACTGTAGAACTGAAAAGGTGTCTTTGAGTCTTAGCCCATTATGCTACATTGTGACTATGTCTGGCTCACCGCAAGCGGACTCGACAAAGCTTTCTTAACAATTAATTAATTCATATGATCAATAAATGCGTCAATTTGACTTATTTTAGCGCTTTTGAAATTCTTATTTTGATAACGTTACTCTTATCTTCGACTCATTGTTTAATAAACACTTATCCCCTGTCAAAAACTAGGTCACCAGGTCAAATCAATGAAAAACCCTAGAAGTTGTAATGCTTTCTTAGGTCACCATAGGGGCCTGCATGAACAATAAAACTGGTGAGCGACCTAGGGCCCTTTGAACGCTCTTGTTTATTTAGTATTTTCTGTGCTCCGTAGGCTAAGCTGAGTGCTGCCTTCCCTGTTTGACTTAATATTATCTTTGTACTCACGTATATGCAAACTGACTGATGTACGTCTTATATCAAAGAAAGGTCTAAACTTGGATTAAGTTATTAATTTATACATGATCAACTTTGTGAGATTTACAGACATCATAAGATAGCATTTTTACACGTTTATTACATTTTTAAAAGCAGGCCAACAGCATCGGTAAGACAACAACAAAAGGGTTCGATCGAATAAACCAACAACCAAACAGACCGTTGATAAATAGGAGGATATTCAAAGCTATAGTATTGACAGTTGGACTATAAACCGCTCGTACATATGCTTGATTTTATTCAAAGTCCACTTCATCTGAAAGAAAATTCATGAAGTTAACAACATTTATACCCACTGGATACCATGCATTTACGTGGTGACCGAAACGTTAACTTAGTTTAAGTCTTAGACAGAAACAGCATATAATTATGTCCTACCAGACCCGTAATTGTAAAAACACGCGCAGTCTGTGGCGTAAGTGATATACATGTATTTGATTTTCTTCACCCACAAAGGTCCTGCTATTCAAATACCAGAACCAATGGCAGAGTTTCTTTTCACTTTTGAGGGAGAGGGATCCGGGCCGATAGGAGGGGGGACATAGCGCGCGGAAAACCTGAAAGGGGAATTTCGCTGAGTGGAAAATTACCCTTAATAGATGTCTAGTTTGATTGCTTATTGTGTGGTATTTTAAGCATGGGAGGTCAAAACAAACCATTTTAATCCATTCTGTATTCATTTATCAACACAATTAATTTATTTAAGTGTGGAAAAAGAATAGATGGGAAGGGGCCTAATATCTTCATATTTTTAGCGAAAAAAACCCACTGATATGTAGCACAGGAAAAAAATAGAAATATTTCATAAAGCGTCGAATTGCTAATTGAATGGAATGTACCATGAAAATCCCCGTCGCACTAAGCATCTACTGTAAAGTAGTTTTTGAGCGAAAAACATATGAGAATACTTGGTCACCATGTCATTCATTTAGATCTAGACCCTAGACTGTAAGTTCATAGACTTCAATCGAATTCAGTAGATCGGTGGTACGTTTCCAGGAACCTGTGTGATAAGCCATATTACTGTACATGAGTGTTGTACCTTTTGCTGACACAAAATGTAAATTTAATATTGAATATAAAAGATAACTTAGTGTGCAATATGTCAAGGAGAGTTCATTGAAGGCTTTATGTGAGTTTCATTGTACATAAAGGACCCTGTCAATAACAAAGTTAGAGAGTAAGAGTTGCATTTATTTTCGAACACCCCTCGTATAGTCATTACGTAACAAGTTTCCCAAAAGACTGGCTCAAAAGAGAAAAGTAAACAATTTCGCATGTAAGAAAGCTTTGTTTTGTTTACTACTCAAATTTTGATAAGGATCAAGGAATTAATGTTCATGTCCGTCTTACATTAACTAAGCGCTGAAAGTCCTACAGTTGTTCGAATGATGGCATGAAGAGGAAGTATCGATAAAAAATGATGTAGCTGTATTATTTACAATCCTTATGTTTCTTATGACTTAATTGTACATTTATTACTTAATCTAGCGAATACTATTTAATTATTACCAGCGAGCCTTGAGCGAGCAGGTATATTGGATAGCATAAAGTAAAAAGTCCATGGAGGGGCACGTGACCTGTTCTCGATGGTTTACGATTTTAAAAAATATCCAAAAAGAGATGCATTTTGTAAGAATGTCGTGAACCAGACTATTTTCATTATTCCATGTGGATAACATCGGTCTTTGTCGCATTGCAATAGTTTATTTACGGAAGAAATCAGAACTGTCCGAAATTTCATTGAGTGCTAGGCAATATTGAGACCATGGATCTAAACAGCAGGTGACTGCAGCTGCATAAGCACAGCGCTTCCCAGTCAATTGTCATGGAATTATCGGAATTGGTTTATGATCTTTGATATTGTTGAACACTGGACACATGTCTTATGATAATACCTTTTAATGGACTGATACGAGGTTTTATTTATAAACATATAAATATGATATGGAACATTAAGGGAGTCATAATGTGCAATTATGTGTCTTGAAAATTGGTTTGTTATACATGAAATTATTATACAATTTGTTGATAAATTTCGTATGTCAAATTATCGTGCATATAGTTTTCCCAATTTGAAAACGACTGGCCTATCGCGCTTATTTTTTCTCACAATTTTGAGATTTTCATGCTTAATTTTATACACATCAGCTGTTGAATTATGCAGATAGAAGCTCGAGGATCCTGTAAATTCTCTGTCAAATGAAGTCGGTACATCATTTCGTCGCAGGAACTATTTGACTTGAACATGATTGAATGCCTCGATGTAAAGAAATCCACATTTGTAATGACTGACTATTCCATAGTTAACCGGACTGTTCAAGTCTGAAGTTTTCGAAAACTGAGACGTGTCTGCACTTATCAACGAAGTGAATAGGTCACCTTATATATCTATAACTTAAAAATTGATGAAAAACTGTAGGGCCCTACTTATGAACCGTAATCGGATCTTCTGAAGGAATAAAAGGATATTACGAGTACTATTGCACCTAACGACAACGACGAAATATAATTTCATATTAAAAACTACGCGCTTGTGAAAATGGAAAGTTTTGAATTGAACACTTCAACTGCCATGGTGAGATATATATTAGATTCAATGTAAAGAAATATAGGATCCGTCATGAGTCGTCTTTGGAGATCGGCATTTCTTAAACGAGTCTAGAACATACAGGTTATTAAGCGAGCCTTTAACGAGCTTAATAATTTCACGGATATGCATTAGACGGATACGCAGGTCTAAAAATAGACTAGTTATGACCTGACTACCCATAATGCATTGCGCGCTTCGGTAAGCACGATAATTGTGAACATGACTTATCCAAAAGAAATCTTTTTTTCGTGTCAAAACCACAAAACTAAGTGGTTTGATCATTTTCAACAAATAGAGGACACCCCAAAGATCACGAAAAATATTGATTTATAAGAAAAACAGTCGTAAATAAGTTTCCTTAGGGATTAAAAAAAGTAATGTATATCCGTGATAATTTGTTTTCGTGACGAGTTTAAGAAATGTTGATCCCTAAGACAACAAGTGGTGGATTCTTTTTATCACATTACCATAGTTACCGAGTCATAACAAAGTCAGAAATAACGAATTTAAAGCGACGACGTTACGTTTTCGCACCGAAAAGCTGGTGACGTCAGGCATTTGTTATCACACGTGTTGGAGAACATTGTTCCGTCATTTGTTCTCACATGGAAAATACGGTATTTATGTGATAAACAGATGTCCTGTTATTTGTCATGTCCCGAACGATTAAACAAAGTTACATTAATGTGATGAAATTGTATATCTGGTACTAATACCATGCTTCTGTAATCAAGCAATGAGTTTTCTACGGGATGTTAATAAACTTAATGATATGTTATGTAATATTTTTCATTGACCGGGGGTAGAATCGGAAGGGTTTTGCTTACACAACAGACTCCAGCTGCTCAAGATGTGCAGAAACATGGTCTCGATTGACAGATTGCGTACGCTTGAAGTTGCGGGATTTTTTTTACTTTCTTCGGTAAATAAGGTATCGTATTCGGACAAAGACCGATGTTAAGCATTTTTATATTATTAACTTTTCGTCCATTGACAGCAAAAAATGGCAATCAGTCTTGTTATTCACTACGCTGATTCATTTTGGCTGTCAATTTACGACTTTATCTAGTATACGATACATGCTGAAATTGATGAACTATATTTTGAGACCGGTTTACATCGTCAGAAATTACGCAACTGACCGCTTCACTTAAGCTAAGGTGGGGCCATCTATTGGCGGCGTATGAAGAAAAGTAGTTTCATCAACTAAACGAATATATCCGAAGACCGATTATTGAAACGTGTTGAAAATAGTCGTTCTTCGAACAACTAAAAACAACGACTAAGAAAACGTCGAGAAAATGCTAAAATATCTAATTTGCAGCTTAATTTCGAAATAAATGTGCTGCATTTGGTGTGCATTGACATAATTATGTCGTCTTTTCAAGTAAATGATAAGCTCTATGGACCAAAGTGGCAAGAATAACATCAAATGTTTTGTCCCTTTTCTATTCTCATATTGTGTAAAACCCAAATTATCACAGAGGCTTGAATGCAGGATAAACAACTTTTATCAGCACTTAGATATCAAAATTTTCATCAATCTTATTCGGTTACGATATTACACAAGTAACATTGTGTTTCTGAAAATTTCATCAGTCAATCTTACTCAATTTGCAAAATATTCACAAGGAAATTTGTCCACCAATATCATTTCCGCTCCCACGATTTTTTTGGGGCTAGGAGAAATTCATATAGACATATACTCCGTCCCTGAGACATTATTGGCTTGCAGCACTGATAAAAACTCGATACATCTGGATGCTACACAGTGAAAGTAGGCAAAATTGTCAATATTTCGACTAAAGGTCACCGTAAATTACGATGTGACAGTGACCCTTTCGCGAATAACTTTTTTTTAGCTTGGTATACCTAATTTTGGGCCCCTTTAGGACATTGGTGACGACCTCTTTGTCTAGCCTTATATTCCTTCTAATGAAAAATAAACTTTTTGGTGCTAAATGTGAATGCAATTCCACAGGGAATCGTACCCCAAGGGCGGGTATGACCAGTATTTTCAGTTTGGAAAACCTACGTTCAAATCCCTCGTTAAAGGGGTCCAGCGGGCCCAAAAACTTGTGAATGACATTGGGTAATATCCTTTAGTCTGTGATGCATTTGACCCATGACAGCAAAAAATCCCGAATTTTGGCCGTAAACTACGGAAGGCCGAAATGGCCATCCCAGCCAGTCTGCATTAGTACGCTATGGTAGCGGAAAGGAGATCGCATTTTGAGTAGTATATCCTATTATAATCTAGCATGACATGTCCTCTGTTCAGGTACAACCACAGTAAATGTATCTTTGTTTGTAAAATTTGTATTTTCATAACAAGGTTGATTACATACATAGGCAGTCGCTGGAGGTACATTTTGGTTTTTTATAATTTACAGCATTTACAGCATTAATTATCTTTATAAGGTGATCAAAAACAGGTATGTGCATTGAAAGCATTTGAAAACATGCCTAAATTTACCTTCATATGATATAATTAAAAGTTTAAACTTTGCTCACAAGTTTCGACGGCGTGAAACGTATACTGGTACCTCGGTCCGATTGCTTTCTGACATTGCAATATTCGAACGGGAACCAGTCTACGTAAAACCCTGCAGGGACGGTCATGGTTGGTTTTAGCGAGATCGACCGTTTTCGAACGGTCATCTTCATCGGTCAGCGTATAAAAGCGAACCAATAAGAATCGGTGTCACAAAAATCGTCATTCGGAACATTCTGCCAAACATGGAGTCATTTGACAATAAAATATGGAGCCGGTTCGTTTTTCGGCTTTTACTTAAGTTAACATGTGTCATCCAGGTCAATCGGTTTCAGCTTTCGCGTTCTTTATATTACCACATTGTTATGCTTATACACAACGGCAAATACGACACATCCTCAATATTTCTAGTTTTTTATTTTTACTTAATGCACTTCAGTGACAGGGTGGACACCGTGATATACATTCATGGCATAACTTTATAACAAGTTGATTCATTGCGATGTGGTTTTGCATGGAAGTAGTTATAACAATGTTTTGTATGAATATAATTATTTTATGGAGATAACGAATGACAATTCTTGTGTTTGATACCTTGAAAATCTAGTCCATTTCTATAAAATCTTCCTTGTTATGACTGATATATAAATGTTACAATATTTTTTTCTCTCTCTTAATCAATGATGCAGTTCAGTTGCCTGTGGGTAAAACAGGATGAGAAACTCAAACAAGTCCGGGTACTGTTGCTGGTTAGGGCTAACTGGTCTTTATTGGGCATCATCTAACTAGGGGTATAATGTTTTCTTTGTGACAAAAAGTATCCGATTCCTTTGTAAGATGGTTTATGTTATAGAAATAGAACGCAAACGCGAACCAAGCGTTAAGTTTTTCTTTCTGACTTATATCATTGGCTGTCACTTTGTAAACAAAAGGCGTGTCCAAATTCTTACAATGCTGACCGATTAACATGTCCAATGAAAATAAATAGCACGGTGTTGTGATTTTAAAGGTGTGGACTGCAACACAACTCGACCACAAAACTCGATAGAGTTCACGTTGACCGAAGTAAAGTACAATGAAGTTGTATATATACAGTGCAGGATAATATTATCCTCCACTTTAAGTAATTGCACTCATTCCTTTGAAAATTAGGACACACCCCCTCAATTATCATCGGATTTAGCCACATCGCCTCTGTTAACATCAATGTAAATTGCCGTAGCCATGATATAAATAGTTTATACTATATATGATCACTTACCTCTGCCATCAAATGCAGAGTCAGTCGTACTCATTGTGCACTGGTTGATTTGGTCTGTAATATCTCCCTCATCATGAACTTCAACTATAAAATACAAAATACATGTATTGTTAATTACATTATCTGGATTTGACCGAAGTCTTATTATTTGGATATTTTCAATCTGGTACAGTACAGGGAATTTGACACGATCCTCGATATAATTTTTCAATAGCTGATATGTTGTCTTTATTTATGACCCCGGTTGTATGTTTTCATAAGCGGGGAATACTACCACGGGTAGACACCGAACACCGGATATAGCCCCCTTAAACGAAAGTAAAAGTGGAAATCGAATTCGGACGACGGTAAGTTTTCAATGATTATTCTGTAAATATGTATGGGATCCAGTTGAAGTGAACAAATTTAAGCAGCGGAATGTTTATTTCAAAGCCCCAATGTGGTAATTTCCTCTGATCTTTCCTTATTTCTTGACAAGCAGCATCGAAAGGTATCACTGTTGAAGGACAAGGCAGAAAAATGTACATTTTCCTTTCATTACTGCTAAATTATGCGCTTCCGAGGACTCTGTTTAGATTTAAACTTTTACCTGTCATGTTCTTCACCTATGTTTAAACCCTCCTTAGTAAACACCCACTAACAAGCATGCAGTTGAAAAAAAACAACATTGTCTTGTGTACGGTATCTAGCGATAATAACATTTTTAATGTACGGTATCTAGTTATTTGCTGTACCGGGGTTAGCTATTCTGTACGGGGGTTAGTTTCCTTATTTTGATTCAAAGTATCTAAATGATATGAAAACAAATGATTCAATGATCTTACATTGCCAAAATATTGTATTGGCTAAATTGTGCAATGATGTTTTTATTTGGTACGAAATACTTTGGGACGAATACGCTATTTTCCCATCAGTTTGTATATCGCGACTGTTGCTAAACATATATGTCATAAAACGTTTGTGTACACCATTTCTATTGCATTAATTACCTAAACAAATACATATTTCAAACTTAAAATCGTAATCTTGACCGCTTAACATCCTACCCACTGATGACAGATGTGCAAAATCGCTATCTCCGCCGATGAATAATTACTGTTGAAGTTTATTTATTGTGCATTATTTGGCCCACTGATGTTAATTGAATATTTATAACTTATTTTTTTGTTTAAATATCTATAAAATATTTACATTTTATATAAAATTACTTTTCTGTAAAAATTACATGTATATAGAAATGATTTTTATTAGAAATGATTATTACCAATTTCGTCAATTTATATTATTTATGTTAGTTATATACGTGAGGTGATCAAAAAGAAATTAGACAAATGCTATAAAAATATCATATTCGTTTAGGTGCATTTAATGCCGATTTGTACGTGTAAATTATAAGTTTCTACTATCAGTAGTGATTTATTAATATAACGTTATATATAAGGTGTCGCGCTATGTCGCCGCACATCAAAACGGCGTCAGTTTTCGCCGTATGATATGGAAAAGCATACGACTAATATTGTATTAATCGTCATTATTAACCTGCGGCTATGTTGGATTGCCAAAAGTAAAATGACCATGGAGGGGCACGTGACATGTTCTGGATGGTTCACGATTTCAAAAAAATATATCCAAAAAAGAAGCATTTTGTAAGAATGTCGTGAACCAGACTATTCCGTTATTCCATGCGGATAACATCGGTCTTTATCGCATTACAATAGTTTATTTACCAAAGAAATCAGAACTATTCCGAAATTTCACTGTGAACGCGAGACCACGAATCTAAACAGTAGGAGTCGGCAGCTGCATTATCATCCCGGTCAATAATAAATATAGTGGACAATGGACTACATCCCGTAGAGAACACATCGCTAGATTAACAGAAGCATGGTATTGATACATGATCAACATTTTTCTAATTATTTTGAATTTGTTCATTCGTTCGGCACATACATTTAACACAACCAAATAATTGGAGGATATTTGTTTGTTTAAACTGAATACGATTTATATCTCATCATGGCGTTTGTTGTTAGATTGGTCGGTATTTTCCGATATTACACGTATTGGAATTATTTTGACAGAAACATAAATTTAATCTTACACCGGAATAAATTCGAATTGCATCCAAACGGCAAAAAACACATCATAAACAATACAACTAAGTTATCAGCCGCAGGAAACTATTCGACTTGTAACTATATTTGAAATTGTATGTCAAGTTGAAACAATATTTATGAATATAGAAATTAACTACAGATACTACTTATTCTTATACAAACCATTACAGCTTGAACTGACTGCATTTGAAATTATATATTTGATTAATACATCTCCATATTTTGTTGTTAAAAGGAACATATTTAATCCATCCATAATATGTTTATGTGAATGTTTGTTTATTTATATTAAGTACCATAATTAATCGCATGTATGTCTTTCCATTCACGTTACAAATGCTCTATTTTGTACCATGTTTATCCATATTTATGATGCATCCTTATTTCACCACGTGTATTTGATGTTGTATATACTTTTGTTTATCATGAGAAACTGTACAGTTCAAATGAATAAACTATCCATCTATGTCCGTCCGTCCGTCCGTCCGTCCGTCCGTCCGTCCATCTATCTATCTATCATTTGTCAAATGAACTTGACATAACGTCAAAGCATTGAATAATCGTGGATTAAAACGGTTTTGATGTTTAAATATATGACGTGAAAACTAACTGTACCGAATCGAAAACCACGTCTGCGAAAAATCAAAGCTTGAAAATATACAGTTTTATCACAAACAAGGAGAAAGTTTGAACAAACCTTTTAAATGATGAAACGGGCTTCGAGAGAGAAGTCTGCCGGACGTATACTTATATATCGTTAGTACAAAATGTGTTTGACGGAAAATAAAATTAGTATATCAAGTAGAGGCCCGAAATGCATTAGATGAGCGGTCAATTTTGAACGTCACTCGCTAAAACGGACGTCATACACAGAAGCCGCTTTTAGAATGATCGAATAATTATTTAACATATTCTTGATGTTTTATTTCAAATGAAATGTTTTTATACAAACTTTTTCTTGCTAAAACTGAGTAAATGGTAAATTTATGCAATACATAAAGAGATATGAGCGATTTATTGGAGCAATGTGACGTTCGAATAGTAAAACCGTTAACGTACATGACGTCATTGACGTCAATCGTGTGCGGCGAGTCACTGTACCCAAGGTTGTAAAACTGCTGATATTTATTCATGTAATAAACGAATATTTATGAAACTCAGCAGACAGAGAGAGTGTATATTTTGTTATAGGCGTACAACATTTCTTGATTGTATCAGTATTGATTGTATTATAGCATACAAAACATCAATTTAAGCGTTTGTATTTGGAAATAATTACAATTTGGCGGGAGATTTTGTCGCGACGTCGCGTAAATAAACGTAACGTCGCGAAAAAAAACGTGATGTCATAACAGTTTTTGTTATGAGCGTGGACTTCCGGGATCTGCAAATACCAAGAAAACATGGATAATGCGGGTTTGTTTAAATTTGTTAATTAGATCTTATAGAAAATTAATTAGTAGTTACAAATAAAATGGGAATTGCAGTTCATAAGACGCTGTAAAATCGTTTATTTTCGTCGGTGAGGCCCTGAAATGAGCATACGTAAAACTGGTCGTTAACAGCGCGTTCTCGCGTGAATCTTTATGTTTACGCATGGTTTTCGTCCCGTTAACGTATGGGCAAAATCACCGTTTTTATGCAATTATGTCATTGTCAGTGTTAACTACAAAAAAGCTATTCTTGTTTACAAGTCACTCAATAAACTTTTTCCAAATTATATGGAGCAGCTATTCACATATAGCGACAACAGGACATTGAGATCATTAGAACAAAGACTTCTTTCTGTACCAAAACCGAGACTTGAGTTTTTCAGAAAATCATTGGCATACTCGGGTGCTAAATTATGGAACTCACTTTCATATGATATCAAAGTATCTGAAAGTGATAACACATCCAAAAGCAAATATCTAAAGTGGTGGTTCTCTGTTGGTCAGCAAACCATTTCTTTCATTTGAAAGATCATTTAGGTCCTGGTCTTAGCTCCAACCGGTTGTGTCAATGACTTACTGTATCTATTCCTTATATATGCATTACAGTACATTTTAAACTAAAAAATTTTTCAGCCAAGTCATATTTTTTTGTTATTGTTGTTAATTGTTATCTTCTGTTATTACTGTACATAATAAGTAAATGTGTTAATGAGGCTCACAGGGAAGACTGGGTATACACAACTGTGATGCCTCTTTAAATAAAGTCTTTATTATTATTATTATTATTTTACAGCGTTTTTCTCATTTCTTTTTTATCACCCCACGTATATATACAATATAAGAATGAAGTTCGTCACCAGAACGTATAAATTAAAAATGAAAGAATGAGTTATGTTTTATTATCAATACGTACTATTTGTGACAAATAATCGATATTAACCCAATTTGCTTACAAAACATACATGTATTCATTAATAAAAGCCAAACTAATATAATTACTAGATACCGTACACCCCACTAAACCCCGTACAGTGTCTAGATGGAAAAAAACTAGATACGGTACAGTGAAAGGCTAGATACCGTACACAAGACAATGTTGTTTTTCTTCAATTGCATGCTTGTTAGTTGGTGTTTACTAATGAGGGATTAAACATAGATGAAGAACATGACAGGTTAAAGTTTAAATCTAAACAGTGTCCTGGGAAACGCATAATTTAGCTGTAAAAAAAGGAAAATGTACGTTTTTCTGTCTTGTCCTTCAACAGTGATACCTTTCGATGTTGCTTGTCAAAATTAAGGAAAGATCAGAGGACATGACCACATTGGGGCTTTGAAATAAACATTCCGCTGCTTAAATCTGTTCACTTCAAGTGGATCACATAAATATTTATAGAATAACCATTGAAAACTTACCGTCGTCCGAATTCGATTTCCACTTTTACTTTCGTTTTAGGGGGCTATATCCGGTGTACGGTGTCTACCCGTGACACTGTACTGAACTATAAACAAATAACGAATGAATTTTCCTATATCGACCTTTCGTTCGTGTACATTATATCGAAAATAAAAGACGGATGAATAAAACGTTCTTGATTTGTTTTCTCATTCCTCCAGAGAAACATTTTTTTTTTACTTCTACTTCTTGTTTACTTTACAAAATGTCTTTATTTTAAAGAAAAGTTGCCGTATATTTCGTTCTGCTATTATTTTTGTAATTAATAAAGGTAGATCATTAATACCAGGGAGGGAAATGTCGTTAATATGCTTAAGTTTCATTGGGTATCAAATTCTTGACAATGCGATTATTGGACGAGATGTTATCATCACTTTAAACGAGTATATACATGTACATGCAGTTGAAAAAATGGATATTTACCGCGTACCTAACGCTGTATAGGATAACTTTTTATATACAAAAACAAGAAGGCCAAAAGGGCCCTAGGTCGCTCACTTGTCGTAGCAGTGCACACAATGCTGTGATTTGACCTAGTGACCTAGTTATTGGCACAAGACCACCCAATATCGAACTTGACCTAGATTTTGTTGAAATTATCATTCTGACCAAGTTTCATAAGGATTAGGCTAAAATGGTGATCTCTAGTGACTACACAAGGATTTCCAATGATTTGACCTAGTGACCTAGTTTTTGTCCCCAGATGAACCAATATCGAACTTGGCCTAGATTTTGTTAAGATGATCATTGTGACAAAGTTTCAAAAAGATTATGCTAAAATTGTGACCTCTAGTGACTACACGAGATTTTTCTATGATTTGACCTTGTGACCTAGTTTTTGACCCCGGATAACCCAATATCGAATTTGGCCAAGAATTTGTTGAGATAATCATTGTGACCAAGTTTCATAAATATTAGGTTAAAATTATGACCTCTAACGACTACACAAGAGTTTTCTATGATTTGACCTAGTGACCTAGTTTTTGTCCCCGGATGACCCAATATCGAACTTAGCCTAGAATTTGTTTAGATAATCATTGTGACCAAGTTTCATAATATTAGGTTAAAATTTTGACCTCTAACGACTACACAAGTTTTCTATGATTTGACCTTGTGACCTAGTTTTTTACCCCGGATAACCCAATATCGAACTTGCCCTAGATTTTGTTAAGATGATCAATGTGACCAATTTTCATAAATATAAGGTTAAAATTGTGACCTCTAGTTTCTACACAAGCGAATTGTTGACGGACGACGGACGACGGACGACGAACTAAGAGTGATTAGAAAAGCTGACTGTCACTTTTTGACAGTTGAGCTAATGAAACGCTCCGAGTATCATAAGCGGCGCAAATTGCCCGCGCGCTACCCCGATGACCGTACGCGAGACCCGATGACCGGATGGATGGCCCAATTGTTCATTCAAAAAAATTGCGCGTGAGATTTATTTTCACTAAACTACTTTTAAATTGCACTTGATGATGCACGATGTTTCATGAAGGAACGAAACATATTTTTGGAGTTTAATTTTGTTTATTTGCAGAAACAACTGTAACAGCATATTCAATCAATGCTTATTATGTATTTTATTGAGTTGTTTTGTCACTTTTGTGCGCACAAACAAATATGACAAATTTGCTGTTTGCGGGGGGATAGTACCAGCCAATTTGTCAGGTGTGATTTGTTGCGGTAATAATATACAGCTTGGTTTCCTCTATGCGTATATTGATTAAGCCGCAGATCGTGAGAGAAATGCCACTACTGTTTAAACAACAAACTATTCGTTTTTCTCAACCTTAGTACATTTACGAAATTGGTCTCCCTAGTTACCAAGTAAATTATTTCAATATGATTCGTGAGAAGATTTAAAGCGAAGATAAAGTACTTAATGAGTACTTTTATGGGTACATAATTTAAAACTAATTTAGAACCTTTTCAAAACCTTATTTCATACAATCATCAGAAAATGTTGTTTTCCTACAGACTGCCTCAAATCAATCAAAAAGCATAGGTCCCCATTCGAAATTTTGAGTTATTGGTAACTAAGGGAGACGATTCTGTTCCAAAAATACAAAATTCAGACTCAAACGTCAAGTTCATAAACAAGTAACCAGAATAACAGAATATATACCTATTGTATCGCATGCTACTTGTGCAAAAGTTTTATTTTCATCTATATGGTCAGACTATATCATAAATAATTATGTTTACGAAAAAAACTGGAAACAGCATTTCAGAATATATGCAGAAATATGCGCACAAACAAATTTGGCAATGGTCCTTAAAGGCGCTAAAAGCACAAAATACATTGGTTAACATCTATGGTGAAAACATAATTTGTAACTGTGTAAATGAATGCCACGAGATTATTGTGTTTTTGTTCTAGTCGGAAGTGAGTTTTCCCTATCATACAGAGTCTATTTGATTTCGGGCGAAATTGAATATTTTAAAAAAAGTTACCCTATGTTTCTTGTTCGTTCCAGTATAATATATCCACGAGGTGTCGCCTCAGTTTAAACAACCTTTCTCGGGTTGTTATTATTTACCATCATCTTAGCAACCGAGTGGTATTTAAATATATAATAATACGTACATGTACAGACGGTTTGGTCCCAATAATGGAATGCATCGTCTACTCCCACTACGATCGACCAGGGTCCAAGAGAGGGATCAACAGCGTTAAATACTACTTGGCCATATTCACCACAAACTTTCTGAAAAATCAAACATTACATAACAATGTATATCTTATAAAGAATCCTAGTTGAAACAAACTGATTACTGATTGTTTGGACCTGAGTTCTGATTTCAACGGCGTATTATCAGTGAACACACTAATTTACGTATATATTTCTTATCCATGAACAGTTCTGTGTTCTTCTCAGCTAGGATCCTCTAGCATCAGGACACTTTCGGTAGGGTTGGTCCGCAGTGATAATAGGTGGCTACGTGTCAGTGGTTGGCTTCCAGCTCCACTCTACAGGTGAATGTACCATTGATAGAGAATCTCTTTACAGAGATTGATATATAAATTAAAAGGTATAATTTAAGAACAATAGTCACATCTTCAAAGTATCTTAACCACGAAGTTTTATTCATGAAACAATAATATTTGTGACAACCACTATAGTAAATACTTCCATGCAAAATGACACCAAAGCTGTTCAACTAGTTTAAGAATTATGCCATAAAATGTTAATCTCTGTTCTGAGTCAAAAGCGGAAAATGAGTAAATGTTGCATTTATCATTGTGTAAGAATAATTAAACAAAAATATGCTTAGTGTTGTTCATACCATTTTCATTGTAATGCACATACTAGTATTTTGTTTATCAACAAAGTTCGTAATGTTTAATCCAAGTGTAAATACTTTTTGATAAGTATAGTGCGCCCATGATAGTACGACAGTCGGGACAATTTGAGACAGCCCAGCCCAGCCCAGCCCAGCCTAGCCCAGCCCAGCCCAGCCCAGCCCAGAATATAATAATTGGGCGTGATTTATCAGTGATTTTTAGTATAGAAATTATCGTTGGAGTTTGCTTCACTGAATAATTATACAGCAGTTAACTGATCTGATACATGTTTGAACATCACAAAATCCTGGACATTACAAATTTCCTTCAGTATGTAGAGCATCGACCAAAATACAGCTGTGGTTTTACATAAGTTGCATTAACATCTATCATACTAGTAGTTGAAACAAGAGGGCCCAAAGGGCCCTAGGTCGCTCACCTGTTATAGCAGTACATGACCAAGATGTACTTGACATCATTGTGACCAAGTTTCATAAAGATTAAGTCAAAATTGTGACCTCTAGTGTCTACACAAGGTTTTTCTATGATTTGACCTTGTGACCTAGTTTTTGACCCCAGATGACCCAATATCGAACTTGGCCTAGATTTTGTTGTGATGATCATTGTGACCAAGTTTCATAAAGATTAGGTCAAAATTGTGACCTCTAGTGACTACACAAGGTTTTTCTATAATTTGACCGTGTGACCTAGTTTTTGACCCCGGATGACCCAATATCAAACTTGATCTAGATTTTGTTGAGATGATCATTGTGACCAAGTTTCATAAAGATTAAGTCACAATTGTGACCTCTAGTGTCTACACAAGGTTTTTCTATGATTTGACCTTGTGACCTAGTTTTTGACCCCAGATGACCCAATATCAAACTTGACCTAGATTTTGTTGTGATGATCATTGTGACAAAGTTTCATAAAGATTAGGTCAAAATTGTGACCTCTAGTGACTACACAAGGTTTTTCTATGATTTGACCTTGTGACCTAGTTTTTGACCCCGGATGACCCAATATCGAACTTGACCTAGATTGTGACCAAGTTTCATAGAGATTAAGTCAAAATTGTGACCTCTAGTGTCTACACAAGGTTTTTCTATGATTTGACCTTTTGACCTAGTTTTTGACCCCGGATGACCCAATATCAAACTTGACCTAGATTTTGTTGAGATGATCATTGTGACCAAGTTTCATAGATATTAAGTCAAAATTGTGACCTCTAGTGTCTACAGAAGGTTTTTCTATGATTTGACCTTGTGACCTTGTTTTTGACCCCTGATGACCCAATATCGAACTTTACCTAAATTTTGTTGTGATGATCATTGTGACCAAGTTTCATAAAGATTAGGTCAAAATTGTGACCTCTAGTGTCTACACAAGGTTTTTCTATGATTTGACCTTGTGACCTAGTTTTTGACCCCGGATGACCCAATATCGAACTTGACCTAGATTTTGTTGTGATGATCATTGTGACAAAGTTTCATAAAGATTAGGTCAAAATTGTGATCTCTAGTGTGTTCACAAGCTTTTTCAATGATTTGGCCTCGTGACCTAGTTTTTAACCCCAGATGACCCAATATCGAACTTGACCTAGATTTTATAGAGATGATCATTGTGATCAAGTTTCATAAAGATTAGGCTCAAATTGTGACCTCTAATGTGTTCACAAGGTGTTCCTTTGATTTGGCCTAGTGACCTAGTTTTTGACCCCAGATGACCCAATATCGAACTTGACCTAGATTGTATGAAGATGATCATTTCGATCAAGTTTCATATTGATCAGGCTAAATTTGTGACCTATAGTGTGTTCACAAGCAATTGTGAACGGACGGACGGACGGACGGACGACGGACGACGGACGAAGAGCGATCACAAAAGCTCACCTTGTCACTTTGTGACAGGTGAGCTAATAAAAACAGTTCTTCCAAAATTTTGTCTTACGATGCATGAGTGCACATGGTCATGGCCAATGACACTGTTTTGAAGCACAGTATATTTGACAACAGGATAAATGGCCTCTTATTTTGTGTAATATCATTGTGGAGCCTCGTCGTAGAGTTTTGAACATGTCATCGGACGACGGAAGCACGATGGACGCATGATGGACGCACGATTAGTTTGTGATTATAAGGTCAAACTAAACACTTATAATCATACCAGTATCGTGCGATGTACGTAAGATGGGCGTACGATGGGCGTGCGATGGTCGTGCGATTGTCTCACGACAGTCTCGTGGACATTCAATATCCTACGACAGCCGTGAGTCTATCGCACGACCGTCGTACGACAATCGCACGACGCACGTACGACGTTCGCACGACGCTCGTAAACATATGTCCTTTTTCATTATTTATACCCTATAGTGCAGTACTAAGATAAAATCGTATTCTTAGAGCACAATGTGTACTTTGAAAACAGTAAAACCTCTCTAGAGCGTAACACACTTGGGAAACATAGCATTTGATTGTTGTACAGAGGTTGTTGCTCTAGAGAGGTAAATGTTTGTATGTTCATATTAAATTACTTCTTCTCAAACAACATGTTTATGTTGCTTAAGAGAGGTTGTTGTTCAGTGGAGGGCTGCTCTCGGGAATTTGCACGGTACATGAATATGACATTGCATTCAGCTACAAAGGAAGACCTCAAAGTTGTCCGAATGTTCTCATACATGCATATAACCAACATACATGTTTTGTTGTTGTTTGTTTTATAGAAGGCCTTGTTTTAATTAAGATGTATGTGAATTTGTCTATTGCATATGTCTCTAAATAAAGATATTATTATTATTATTATACTTTAATCACTTAGCAAGTTATAACAAGAGCTGTACACGAACAGCGCGCTCCACTATTCGCAGCGCCATGCTAGGATAGTATAATCATTATATATTCAAAACAAGATGCTTCATATCAGCAGCATTACCCTCTGCTGTGTAGAGGTTGGGGCTTCTAATTTGAAAAAGGGTGATATATTGGACAAAATGCAGCACAGTTACCTAATCATGTGAAGGTCCTTTGGGTGATGAAAGTGAACAAATAAGAATTTCTAAGTCCGAAAGGGGGCATAAATTCAACAAAATGCTAAATAGTTATCTACTCCTGTGTATGGATTGGGGTCATGATTGTGAAAAAGTATGCAAAGTATCAAAGCAATATATCAATGCACTTTGGAGATATTAGAGGTTAAAAAACCTGTACCTAAACATTTCCAAGTCCAAAAGGGGGCATAATTTCATCAAAATGCTTGATAGAGTTACCTAACCCTGAGGAGGGTTTGGGGTCATGATGGTGAACAAGTATGCAAAGCAATATGTGAATGCACTTTGAAAATATTTGAGGTGAAAAAACTTGTACCTAAATTTTAACATTTGCACAAAGTTGGAAAAGGGGGCATAATTTAATCAAAAAGCTTGATTGGGTTATGTTAACAACAGAAACCCTTCCCTACTTTATATCATCAACTGTTTAAATGATATACGAGCGAAGCGATCTTGAAAAAAATGCATTCTTTATCTTACTGATGCATACCACACAAACACTTTCATTGTCTATGAGACAGATGCATACCACACAAACACTTTCATTGTCTATGGGACAGATGCATACCTCGCAAACACTTTCATTGTCTATGAGACAGATGCATACCTCACAAACACTTTCATTGTCTATGGGACAGATGCATACCTCACAAACACTTTCATTGTCTATGGGACAGATGCATACCTCACAAACACTTTCATTGTCTATGGGACAGATGCCTACCACACAAACACTTTCATTGTCTATGGGACAGATGCCTACCACACAAACACTTTCATTGTATATGAGACAGATGCATACCACACAAACACTTTCATTGTATATGAGACAGATGCATACCTCACAAACACTTTCATTGTATATGAGACAGATGCATACCACACAAACACTTTCATTGTCTATGAGACAGATGCATACCTCACAAACACTTTCATTGTCTATGAGACAGATGCATACCTCACAAACACTTTCATTGTCTATGGGACAGATGCATACCACACAAACACTTTCATTGTCTTTGGGACAGATGCATACCTTACAATCACTTTCATTGTCTATGGGACAGATGCATACCACACAAACACTTTCATTGTCTATGGGACAGATGCATACCTCTCAAACACTTTCATTGTCTATGGGACAGATGCATACCACACAAACACTTTCATTGTCTATGGGACAGATGCATACCTTACAAACACTTTTATTGTCTATGGTACAGATGCATACCACACAAACACTTTCATTGTCTATGGGACAGATGCATACCTCACAAACACTTTCATTGTCTATGGGACAGATGCATACCACACAAACACTTTCATTGTCTATGGGACAGATGCATACCTCACAAACACTTTCATTGTCTATGGGACAGATGCCTACCACACAAACACTTTCATTGTCTATGGGACAGATGCATACCACACAAACACTTTCATTGTCTATGGGACAGATGCATACCTCACAAACACTTTCATTGTCTATGAGACAGATGCATACCTTACAAACACTTTCATTGTCTGTGGGACAGATGCCTACCTCACAAACACTTTCATTGTCTATGAGACAGATGCATACCTCACAAACACTTTCATTGTCTATGAGACAGATGCATACCACACAAACACTTTCATTGTCTATGGGACAGATGCATACCTTACAAACACTTTCATTGTCTATGAGACAGATTCATACCTCACAAACACTTCCATTGTCTATGGGACAGATGCATACCTCACAAACACTTTCATTGTCTATGGGACAGATGCATACCACACAAACACTTTCATTGTCTATGGGACAGATGCATACCTCACAAACACTTTCATTGTCTATGGGACAGATGCATACCTCACAAACACTTTCATTGTCTATGAGACAGATGCATACCTCACAAACACTTTCTCTATTTAATACTATTCACTGATAAAATATGAAGCGTGCTAGATCAGCTTTGCTGATCTGAACAGCATGCCAGCTAGAAAAAAAACTCATTCTTCATCCAAGCAGCATTCCAGGCAAACTTGTTCTCTTAGTGAAAAATGTTTCATGATAAAGGTATTAAGCGAGGGAAGCGACCTAGAAAAAATGCACGGTTTATCTGAACAGCATGCCACAGAGTAGTCGTTTCAAACTTGAAGATCTTAACGGAATTTTGTTTTTCGAGCGAAGTGAGTCTGACAAAATGCGAAGTTTATAAAGTTCACCCATAAAAATACATTGTTGATCTGAACAGCATGCCAGCCAGAAGAATACGCATTCTTCATCCAGCAGCACACTAGGCTAATTTGTTCTCGAATTAAAAAATGTTCTATGGTAGTTATTGAGCGAGCGAATATGCATTGTTTATCTGAAAAACATGCCACTGACTCGTTTCTAAGCTTGAATGTATTTACTGTAAAAGTAGTTTTGCAAGCAAAGCGAGCTTGAAAATAATCCAAACTTTATAAATTTCACCCAGGAAAAATGGCTACTTTGGCGAAAAAGACGAGACTCACTCCTAGTTACGGCCATGTACAACAGAGCCAACATTTAACATTATTCAGTTTACCAGTGTAGATTTGTACATACTTTACAAACATTCAGTTCGACACAATAAGAAGAAAACACATTTTGAGGAGATTATCTAGTAAAGTATGAAATTCATTATACAAATGTTATATTTACAATGTTCCGATGTGAGTTAATAACAATTGGACACAGTGAACCAGATTGATTTGTTATGAAAAAAAACTATACCTTGAAGTTGACTTCCTGGTTACCAAATACAGTCAAGCTTTCCGACCAGCAGATTACATTGAGCCCTGCAAGAAACATAATAACGAACATGAGTAGAAAATATGTCACGTGTGTGATATATGACAGGCGCTGCTTAGATGTAACAACTGCTAGGGGGCTTTATTGTAGGACAGGTTTTCAATGACCGAGAGTTCGACAGAAATGAAATGATGATCAAAGTAGCAAAACTCTTAATGGAGCATACTGTAAACAAATTTTATGTTACTTAATAGGAAAAGGTATACGTTTGATTGTATAAACATGGAACTTATTGCTCATATTTCTAAAATCTGATGTATTCACTCGAGAACGTCCGACTAACAACGTCCGACAACAATAAGGCGTGTTTATCTCTGCTTTGATACATTCTGCTTTGTCATTTTGACATGTCGACGCCCGTTTTTTGTAGCATGTTTAAACGTTGTATTGCTTTGACTGATAAGCGTACTGCATTGAGTGGCAAGGCGAGGCGACTGTGTATTTACTCCCCTTACATTGAGTGGCAAGGCGACGCGACTGTACATTTACTCCCCTGACATAGAGTGGCAAGGCGAGGCGACTGTGTATTTACTCCCCTAACATTGAGTGGCAAAGCGAGGCGCCTGTGTATTTACTCCCCTTACATAGAGTGGCAAAGCGAGGCGACTGTGTATTTATTCCCCTTACATAGAGTGACAAAGCGAGGCGACTGTGTATTACTCCCCTTACATAGAGTGGCAAAGCGAGGCGACTGTGTATTTATTCCCCTTACATAGAGTGACAAAGCGAGGCGACTGTGTATTTACTCCCCTTACATAGAGTGGCAAAGCGAGGCGACTGTATGTTTACTCCCCTTACATTGAGTGGCAAGGCGAGGCGACTGTGTATTTACTCCCCTTACATAGAGTGGCAAGGCGAGGCGACTGTGTATTTACTCCCCTTACATAGAGTGGCAAGGCGACTGTATGTTTACTCTCCTTACATTGAGTGGCAAGGCGAGGCGACTGTATGTTTACTCCCCTTACATAGAGTGGCAAGGCGAGGCGACTGTGTATTTACTCCCCTTACATTTGGTGGCAAGGCGAGGCGACTGTGTATTTACTCCCCTGACATTGAGTGGCAAGGCGAGGCGAGGTTAATAGGCGTACTTTTACTATTTAAAGCCCGATGAGCATGCACAGGAGAACCGGTGATATTGAATCGAACTCGGTATACTGTAAAGTATTGCAGTTGTCAACAGTTGACAATTAGAACATTCGACTAGCGCCTGTTACCTGTGTGAAGATCGCAGTGGTGAAGACAGATCGACATTCAATACGCGACATCACGAAAATAATTGATTCATACCTCCTCAATAGGTTCGTTTACATATTCATATTGATTTTGTGGTGAGGACAATGTCAGTCTACTTATTTTCAACATAGCGGGGATTATGTACTGTAGAAGATATGTTGTAATAAGAGTCGCGCGAGAGTACTTTAAATAATTTACCAGTCAGCAAACAGTCGAAGCATAATATCAAGGGTTGGTAGATGTTTAAATCAGGTTTGTTTTTCCGTTAACAAGGTGACATGTGAGCGTATGTATAATTAACTTTCTCGCTTACGCTGAATACAAAGGAGCCCATAGAAAAGTTAACAAAGGCGTCGCGG
Source organism: Spisula solida (assembly GCA_947247005.1). Classification (NCBI taxonomy): domain Eukaryota; kingdom Metazoa; phylum Mollusca; class Bivalvia; order Venerida; family Mactridae; genus Spisula; species Spisula solida. The sequence continues at coordinate 5,849,938 of OX365948.1, read as the reverse complement.
TGCATAGTTCGTTTCAACTTGCAGAACGCGATCTGACTGCGGTGCTGATAGAAATGGTGACATTGTATTTATTACGCATAGTATATAAAGTTACGCTGATAAATCAAGATACAAAGGTGGTTTTAATAGCGAATCGGTTTTGATAGCGTACTATTTTAGAATCTAACTTTGAGAAGTATTTTTAAGTCTGCGTCACACCAGCCTTTCGAAAACCGCACACCTGTCTTCGATCACTTTCTGAGACACTATTTAGCGGAAATAGCAGACATGAATATAGACAGATATATCGCCGACGTCGGAAGACTGTGTTCAACCGAATATGGCTTGCGCTGAATTTCGCTCGCGTATTGCAAGAAAAAAAAGAAGTTTTTACGCAAGGGTCACTGTCACATCGTCATTTCTGGTGACCTTTTGTCGCAACGTTGACAATTTTGCCTACTTTCACTTTTCGTCGGGTGTGTAGCGTCCAGAAGTACCGAATTTATATCAGTGCTGCAAGGCAATAATATCTCAGGGACGGAATATAGGGTCCATGTGAATTTCACGTAGGCCAGAAAAAAACTTGGTAGCGGAAGGGCTATAATTTAAAAAAAGACTGGTTTCACAATCGGCCTAATATGGATTAGTATAAACTGACATCATATATAGCGTATCTATAACGAAGTTTGCACGATATTCGACAATCAAAATGACTATTTTTTGTGAATATTGAATTCGACATTCATTTCGACATTCAAATTGACTAAGCGCCAACATACGACACAATGTACAGAGAGATCGTTTGATCAATATATAATAGATTGAATGCTAAAGATAAACACATAAACTCAATTAAATAAATCGTTTTATACAACCGCAAACAAACCTCAAACTGATATTAGAAACTGTGCGGGGTCAAAATTACATCTCGCCGCGAGCCTGTTCGGCGCGAGCCATATTCGGTTCAACAAGGTTGCATTACGATGTTCGTACGGACGGCTCATGTGTCGCTTGATCATAGTAGATCGCATGTCAAGGAATCGTTTCTTTGCATTGTCAATTTTAGATCTATATATATATACGCAATATTTACAAACTTGTATAGTCCGTTTATTCAGGTGTGTCACTTGTATACAAACAATGTAGTATAATTATGTTTATTATTAAATTTGTCATTAAAGTGAAATAAGACACGAAACGTCAATATGTTTTACGTATTGGTTTCCTGATAGAAGGAAAGTACCAATTATTGTAAATAAAAATACTGTTACGATAGGAGGAAGTTTTTTTGTTTCTCTCGAACTTTATTACGATTTTTTTTCTTTGCAACACCTAATTTCATATTTATATTCAAACACTCTAGATATGTAAGTTCTAATGCCTCTCTAAAGCTTAAATTCTAGTCCTTAACATAATTTAGAATAATTAAATATTGAACATAGACGTTATACCAATAAACCGAATACTCAAAACGGTCTAACGGAATATTGTCAAATTTATACACTGTATTAACAATCTAAGTTTCCTCATAAAATGAAGTCTTTATTATAATCATTTTTATTATCAATTTTGTATCATTTTATATTATATTATCCAAATTCAAAACTCTTTCAAATTTCATAGATAGATAGTTTATTTCAAATTTCAGTAAGCCATAGGCCCATGTGAACATACAAATAACACAATACAATTTTCATATGACAGTAGCAAGTGGCAAAGGTAGTTATGCAGTCGGTTTAAATAATGATGTATGTATTATAAACAAGAAAAACAAGAAAAACAAAAACAAAGTGTCAACATAGAAAAAGTGGACAGTTTCTGGCGGAGAAGGTGTATATTATATTGGTAGTACTAGATCTACATACATCATGAAAACTGACGGAGACTTCAATGTTTGAAGTTTTACACTATCGTCACATGCAGAACATTAAACAGACGGATCCAGTATTTGGGATGTAATCAACATTAATACAAGGTACAAAATGTACTGGTCAGGACTAACACTCACTCGAACTCATTTATTCATCCCGCGTTATCTCGAATACACGGAGATATATCACTGTTAGTGATCTGACTCCGCCTCTCAGAGTTAGACCGAAAAATAATGGTACATAATAGTAACGATACAAATCTCATTGCAAAGTGTATGATAATACGCCGTTATAAATAAGACCTTTCAAAGAAAACTTAAATAACACATTAATTTTAACGAAACAACTCTAACAAAGAAAATAAGCATTATCAATAACATTTTAATTTTGACGATGATTATTAAATGATTTAAAAATATAAATACGCAACGTACATGAATCCGGTGCTGGAGTTTGCCCCCAAAAGCCGTTGGTAGTGCTCCAGTAGTTAGGCGTTGACGACCATTGTGAACGCACTAAGCATCCTATTGACAGAACTAGAAATAAGGTAAATATTGCCATGTTCCCCCACGGCAGTCGACTCCGATATGACGGGTATGTCTACTAGCGATCAATTAAATATCACGATATGTTACGAAATAACCACCTGGGCTAATGTATGTATGAATAGTACACCCAACAGTTTGCTATATTGATCTATTTTGTCATACCAAGGTAACGAGAACAATACACGACGCCGAGCGTATAAAGAACGAAGTATCAACCGTGCAGTACTTAGAGCTTAACATTCAAATTCTAGGACAAAACAACTACAAAGTCTGACGTCACTGCAAAATTCTGCATTTACATGCAGATCTCCGGGACCTGACGTGCTTTGTATTTCTTAGTCTGTAGGATGTTAAAAAATTGTACACAAAACTTATAGTCATACTTAATTTTATCTTAGCTATGTGTTCAGTCTACAAGTTTAATTTCTTACTCTAATAGCTTCATATAATGCTCAAAATGCTAGAAAAATGGTAAAACCCACTTTAATTTAGCATGAAAAATATACATTCTTCTTGCGTCGGAAAAATAAATTATTGAAACTTTAACATTGAAAACGAACCTTTTTTAACACCCTGTTCATATACTTAGTATGATAGTTGTTGGGCTTCGAGCCTCATGGGTGAAATTAATACCTATCTTTAAATATTTGACCAACATTTTCTACAGCGGTTAAGCTTAACTAGTAAGACGGCTGGACTATTGGTTTCTTTACTGAAGTTTTGGCAGGTCTGTGAAGTTGGCGCTTAGGTCGTACATCGACAGTCGGATGTTTACTTATTTGAAATGAATAAACAGCTCTTAGCTCGTTGGTCGCAGCTCTTAGATCGTTAGTCGCAGCTCTTAGCTCGTAGGTCGCAGCTCTTTGCTCGTAGATGTGTACTCGTTGGTCGCAGGTCTTAGGTCGTTGGTCGCAGGTCTTAGCTCGTAGGTCGCAGCTCTTAGCTCGTAGGTCGCAGCTCTTAGCTCGTAGGTCGCAGCTCTTAGCTCGTAGGTCGCAGCTCTTAGCTCGTAGATGTGTACCCGTTGATCGCAGTTCTTAGGTCGTTGGTCCCAGCTCTTAGTTCGTAAGTCGCAGCTCGTAGGTCGCAGCTCTTAGCTCGTAGATGTGTCCTCGTTAGTCGCAGCTCCTAGGTCGTTAGTCGCAGCTCTTAGGTCGTTGGTCGCAGCTCTTAGCTCGTAAGTCGCAGCTCTTAGCTCGTAGGTCGCAGCTCTTAGGTCGCAGCTCTCAGCTCGTAGGTCGCAGCTCTTAGCTCGTAGATGTGTACTCGTTTGTTGGTTGCAGCTCTTAGATCGTTAGTCGCAGCTCTTAGCTCGTAGGTCGCAGCTCTTAGCTCGTAGATGTGTACTCGTTGGTCGCAGGTCTTAGGTCGTTGGTCGCAGGTCTTAGGTCGTAGGTCGCAGCTCTTAGCTTGTAGGTCGCAGCTCTTAGCTCGTAGATGTGTACTCGTTGGTCGCAGCTCTTAGGTCGTTGGTCGCAGCTCTTAGCTCGTAGATGTGTACTCGTTGGTCGCAGCTCTTAGGTCGTTAGTCACAGCTCTTAGGTCGTTGGTCCCAGCTCTTAGCTCGTAGATGTGTACTCGTTTATGTTGCTTTTAGGTCGTTAGTCACAGCTCTTAGGTCGTAGATGTGTACCCGTATTCCCAACCAGCTCTGAGTTCGTTATTGGACTTGACTAAAAAAAAACCTAAACGGTAGGTGTTCATGTGAAAAACCCTTATGTCGGGGGACTAGGTGTACATGTGAAAAACCTGAATGGTAGGGAACTAGCTTGCCTTGTGAAAACCCTAAATAGAAGGGGATTATGTGTCCGAAGGGAAACTTAAATGGAAGGGGACTATGTGTCCGTAGGAAAAATCTAAATGATACGATATCATGTGAAAAACCTACATGGTTTGGGACTAGGTGTCCATGTGAAAAGAAACAAAATGGTAGTGGTCTTGGTGATCATGTGAAAAACCTTAATGGTAGCGGACTTGGTGTCCATGTGAAAAACCTAAAAGGTAGGGGACTAGGAGACCGTAGGAAAAACCTAAATGATAAGGGACTAGGTGTCAGTAGGAAAAAACCTAAATGATAGGTTTTCTTTTGAAAAACCTACATGGTTGGAGACTAGGTGTCGATGTGAAAACCCTGAATCGTATGGGACTAGGAGACCATGAGATGACCTAAAAGGTAGGGGACTAGGTGTCCATAGGAAAAACCTAATGGTAGGGGATAAGGTGTCCATTGCAAAAACCTAAATGATTGGTTTTCATGTGAAAAACCTACATGGTTGAGGACTAGGTGACCATGTGAAAAACCTAAAAGGTAGAGGACTAGGAGTCCGTAAGAAAAACCTAAATGCTATAGGATTAGGTGTCAGTAGGAAAAACCTAAATGATAGGTTTTCTTTTGAAAAACCTACATTGTTGGGGACTAGGTGTCGATGTGAAAAACCTGAATGGTGTGGGACTAGGTTGTCATGAGATGACCTAAAATGTAGGGGACTAGGTGTCCATAGCAAAAAACCTAATGGTAGGGAATAAGGTGTCCGTTGCAAAAACCTAAATGATTGGTTTTGATGTGAAAAACCTATATGGTTTGGGACTAGGTGTCCGTGTGAAAAACCAAAATGGTAGGGTCTAGGTGTCCATGTGAAAAACCTAAATGGTTGGGGACTAGGTGTCGATGTGAAAAACCTGAATGGTATGAGGTGTCCGTTGCAAAAACCTAAATGATAGTTTTCATGTGAAAAACCTACATGCTTGGGGACAAGGTGTTCAAGTGAAAAACCAAAATGGTAGGAGTCCCAAACCATGTAGGTTTTTCACATGATATCGTATCATTTAGGTTTTTCCTACGGACACATATTCCCCTACCATTTAAGTTTCCCTTCGGACACCTAATCCCATTCTATCTAGGTTTTTCACAAGGCAAGCTAGTCACCTACCATTCAGGTTTTTCACATGACACTTAGTCCCCCGACATTAGGGTTTTTTACATGAACACCTACCGTTAAGGTTTTTTTGTCAAGTCCAATAACGAACTCAGAGCTGGTTGGGAATACGGGTACACATCTACAAGCAAAGAGCAGCGACCAACGAGCTAAGAGCTGCGACCAACAAGTATATATCTACGAGCTAAAAGCTGGGACCTAGGACCTTAGAGCTGTGACTAACGACCTAAGAGCTGCGACAAACGAGTACACATCTACGAGCTAAGAGCTGGGACCAACGAGCTAAGAGCTGCGACTAACGACCTAAGAGCTGTGACCAACGAGTACACATCTACGAGCTAAGAGCTGGGACCAACGAGCTAAGAGCTGCGACCAACGACCTAAGTGCTGCGACTAACGAGTACACATCTACGAGCTAAGAGCTGCGACCAACAAATACATATCTACGAGCTAAGAGCTGGGACGAACGAGCTAAGAGCTGCGACTAACGAGATTAGATCTGCGACCAACGACCTAAGAGCTGCGACCAACGAGTACACATCTGCGAGCTAAGAGCTGCGACCTACGACCTTAGAGCTGCGACTAACGAGCTAAGACGACCTAAGAGCTGCGACTTACGGGCTAAGAGCTGCGACAAACGACCTAAGAGCTGCGACCTACGAGCTAAAAGCTGCGACTTACGAGCTAAGAGCTGCGACCTACGAGCTAAGAGCTGCGAATTACGAGCTAAGAGCTGCGACTAACGACCTAAGAGCTGCGACCTTCGAGCTGCGACTTACGAGCTAAGAGCTGCGACTAACGACCCAAGAGCTGCGACCAACGACCTACGAGCTGCGACCAATCAGTGCACATCTACGAGCTAAGAGCTGTGACCTATGAGCTTAGAGCTGCGACTTACGAGCTAAGAGCTGCGACCAACCAGTGCACATCTACGAGCTAAGAGCCGTGACCTAAGAGCTGAGAGCTGCGACTTACGAGCTAAGAGCTGCGACTAACGACCTAAGAGCTGCGACCTACGAGCTAAGAGCTACGACTTACGAGCTAAGAGCTGCGACTAACGACCTTAGAGCTGCGACCAACGACCTAAGAGCTGCGACCAACCAGTGCACATTTACGAGCTAGGGCTGTGACCTACGAGCTACGAGCTAAGAGCTGCGAGTTACAAGCTAAGAGCTGCGACTAACGACCTAAGAGCCGCGACCTACGAGCTAAGAGCTGCGACCAACCAGTGCACATCTACGAGCTAAGAGCTGTGACCTACGAGCTAAGAGCTGCGAGTTACGAGCTAAGAGCTGCGACTAACGACCTAAGAGCTGCGACCTACGAGCTAAGAGCTGCGACTTACGAGCTAAGAGCTGGGAATAACGAGCTAATAGCTGCGACCTACGAGCCAAGAGCTGCGACTTACGAGCTAAGAGCTGCGACCTACGAGCTAAGAGCTGCGACCTACGAGCTAAGAGCTGCGACCAGCGAGTACACATCTACGAGCTAAGAGCTGTGACCTACGAGCTAAGAGCTGCGACCTACGAGCTAAGAGCTGGGACCAACGACCTAAGAGCTGCGACCAACGAGTACACATCTACGAGCTAAGAGCTGCGACCTACGAGCTAAGAGCTGGGCCTAACGACCTAAGAGCTACGACCAACGACCTAAGAGCTGCGACCAACCAGTGCACATCTACGAGCTAAGAGCTGTGACCTACGAGCTACGAGCTTAGAGTTGCGAGTTACGAGCTAAGAGCTGCGACTAACGACCTAAGAGCTGCGACCTACGAGCTAAGAGCTGCGACTTACGAGCTAAGAGCTGCGACCAACGACCTAAGAGCTGCGATCAACGAGTACACATCTACGAGCTAAGAGCTGCGATCTACGAGCTAAGAGCTGGGACCAACGACCTTAATTAGACATGCGACCAACGAGTACACATCTACGAGCTAAGAGCTGCGACCTACGAGCTAAGAGCTGCGACTAACGAGCCAAGAGCTGCGACTAACGACCTAAGAGCTGCGACCAACGAGTAGACATCTACGAGCTAAGAGATGCGACCTACGAGCTAAGAGCTGCGACTAACGATCTAAGAGCTGCGTCCAACGAGCTAAGAGCTGTTTATTCATTTCAAATAAAAATGAGTAAACATCTGACTGTCGATGTACGACCTAAGCGCCAACTTCACAGACCTAGTTTTGGCAGTATGACACTATGTAGTGTACTAGTAGTAGAAGGACGTTTAAAATACCGGCTAGACACACCTTATACACCACTTCTATTAATAATTTATTAATTAGTTATATTTACGGTAACTTTACACTATTCATTTGATTATAACGGAATCGGATGATCAAAACTCGTGACTTTAAAACAAAAGCAGATAAGAATGGAAAATACTGGTACCAGTACACAGCCAGATAGCCTTCTTATAAGTGCCGCGCGTTAACAAATGTTTCAGTATTTCAAAATATCAACTCAATGCTTACTTTATATGCTTTGCAAGCATTTATTTAAAATCGTGACAATGTGGTTTGTTACAAGTTTTTCCCAAAGATATTGTAGGGGTATCTGTGCTTAAATGTTTTCGATATTGTAAGTCCCTGTATTCATCCGTATTTCAAGCTATATATATAAAGCTGTATATATATACCCAGTCACCGGACAAACCAGCAGTTACATGGAATTGCAAGGGAGATATACCAGGACCATTTTTAACAACTATACACTGGTAAATATGCAATCTTGTACTGCAGCACTGGTAAATATGCAATCTTGTACTGCAGCACTGGTAAATATGCAATCTTGTACTGCAATAGTGGTAACAATGCAATCTTGTTCTCCAGCTAGGGTAACAATGCAATCTTGTACTGCAGCACTGGTAACTATGCAATCTTGTTCTCCAGCTAGGGAAACAATGCAATCTTGTACTGCAGCACTGGTAACTATGCAATCTTGTTCTCCAGCTAGGGTAAACATGCAATCTTGTACTGCAGCACTGGTAACTATGCAATCATGTTCTCCAGCTAGGGTAAACATGCAATCTTGTACTGCAGCACTGGTAACTGTGCAATCTTGTTCTCCAGCTAGGGTAAAAATGCAATCTTGTACTGCAGCACTGGTAACTATGCAATCATGTTCTCCAGCTAGGGTAAACATGCAATCTTGTACTGCAGCACTGGTAACTATGCAATCTTGTTCTCCAGCTAGGGTAAACATGCAATCTTGTACTGCAGCACTGGTAACTATGCAATCATGTTCTCCAGCTAGGGTAAACATGCAATCTTGTACTGCAGCACTGGTAACTATGCAATCATGTTCTCCAGCTAGGGTAAACATGCAATCTTGTACTGCAGCACTGGTAACTATGCAATCTTGTTCTCCAGCTAGGGTAAACATGCAATCTTGTACTGCAGCACTGGTAACTATGCAATCATGTTCTCCAGCTAGGGTAAACATGCAATCTTGTACTGCAGCACTGGTAACTGTGCAATCTTGTTCTCCAGCTAGGGTAAAAATGCAATCTTGTACTGCAGCACTGGTAACTGTGCAATCTTGTTCTCCAGCTAGGGTAAACATGCAATCTTGTACTGCAGCACTGGTAACTGTGCAATCTTGTTCTCCAGCTAGGGTAAACATGCAATCTTGTACTGCAGCACTGGTAACTATGCAATCTTGTACTGCAGCACTGGTAACTATGCAATCTTGTACTGCAGCACTGGTAACTATGCAATCTTGTACTGCAGCACTGGTAACTATGCAATCTTGTACTGCAGCACTGGAATCTTGTACTGCGGTACTGGTAACTATGCAATCTTGTTCTCCAGCACTGGTAACTATGCAATCTTGTACTGCGGTACTGGTAACTATGTGATCTTGTTCTCCAGCACTGGTAACTATGCAATCTTGTACTGCGGTACTGGTAACTATGTGATCTTGTTCTCCAGCACTGGTAACTATGCAATCTTGTACTGTAGCTCTGGTAACTATGTGATCTTTTTCTGCAGCACTGGTAACTATGCAATCTTGTTGTCCAGCACTGGTAACTATGCAATCTTGTACTGCAGCACTGGTAACTATGTGATATTGTACTGCAGCACTGGTAACTATGCAATCTTGTACTGCAGCACTGGTAACTATGCAATGTCGTACTGCACCACTGGTAACTATGCAATGTCGTACTGCAGCACTGGTAACTATGCAATGTCGTACTGCAGCACTGGTAACTATGCAATGTCGTACTGCAGCACTGGTAACTATGTGATCTTGTACTGCAGCACTGGTAACTATGCAATCTTGTACTGCAGCACTGGTAAATATGCAATCTTGTACTGCAGCACTGGTAACTATGCAATGTCGTACTGCAGCACTGATAACTATGCAATGTCGTACTGCAGCACTGGTAACTATGTGATCTTGTATTGCAGCACTGGTAACTATGCAATCTTGTTCTCCAGCACTGGTAACTATGCAATGTCGTACTGCAGCACTGGTAACTATGTGATCTTGTACTGCAGCACTGGTAACTATGCAATGTCGTACTGCAGCACTGGTAACTATGCAATGTCGTACTGCAGCACTGGTAACTATGTGATCTTGTATTGCAGCACTGGTAACTATGCAATCTTGTTCTCCAGCACTGGTAACTATGCAATGTCGTACTGCAGCACTGGTAACTATGCAATCTTGTTCTCCAGCACTGGTAACTATGCAATGTCGTACTGCAGCACTGGTAACTATGCAATATTGTTCTCCAGCACTGGTAACTATGCAATGTCGTACTGCAGCACTGGTAACTATGCAATCTTGTTCTCCAGCACTGGTAACTATGCAATCTTGTACTGCAGCACTGATAACTATGCAATGTCGTACTGCAGCACTGATAACTATGTGATCTTGTATTGCAGCACTGGTAACTATGCAATGTCGTACTGCACCACTGGTAACTATGCAATGTCGTACTGCAGCACTGGTAACTATGCAATGTCGTACTGCAGCACTGGTAACTATGCAATGTCGTACTGCAGCACTGGTAACTATGTGATCTTGTACTGCAGCACTGGTAACTATGCAATGTCGTACTGCAGCACTGGTAACTATGTGATCTTGTACTGCAGCACTGGTAACTATGCAATGTCGTACTGCAGCACTGGTAACTATGCAATGTCGTACTGCACCACTGGTAACTATGCAATGTCGTACTGCAGCACTGGTAACTATGCAATGTCGTACTGCACCACTGGTAACTATGTGATCTTGTACTGCAGCACTGGTAACTATGCAATGTCGTACTGCAGCACTGGTAACTATGCAATGTCGTACTGCAGCACTGGTAACTATGTGATCTTGTACTGCAGCACTGGTAACTATGCAATCTTGTTCTCCAGCACTGGTAACTATGCAATCTTGTACTGCAGCACTGATAACTATGTGATCTTGTATTGCAGCACTGGTAACTATGCAATGTCGTACTGCAGCACTGGTAACTATGCAATGTCGTACTGCAGCACTGGTAACTATGCAATGTCGTACTGCAGCACTGGTAACTATGCAATCTTGCACGGCAGCACTGGTAACTATGCAATCTTGTACTGCAGCGCTAGGTATGATAAAACAGTATTAACAAGTACGAAGATAATATGAACTAATGCACAGTACATTTTAGCGGACCTACATTATTTGTAATATGCTCATCTAGTACTGGATTTTTTTGATGATGCATTACTTTACAATAAATTGTTCGGTTACGAAGTTACGAACCTTGAGCCCGTTACCTAACCAATCCGTTTCCAAAATGCGCTACCGAGCGCTTTCCTACGTCTATGCAACCTACAGAAGCGGTCCGTTGCACAAGAAAGCGCTCGATAGCGGTTTGATACGAACTAATTGGTACGAAGTAACGAAGGACGATACGAACCTGCTATCGTTTGTCAGTCCGAATGAACATTTGTCAGCCCGATCAAAATGAAAATATATATGTCTGTGGATCATGCACGTTTTTCAATTTGTTTAATTCTAGGTCTACTTAATTCAGGGGTAACTAATTTAAAAATGCATAATTATATATAAACACAGATAACAACTGATTTCAAATATGCCTAATTTGATAGTTTACCTTTTTATACAGTAATGGGTTGCATGAGTATATCAGACAGTACTTTTGTTCAAGAGAAAAGGCTATTTTCATTTCAATTAATCATATTGCGATTAAATATCAAACATCTTTAATCTTAATCACCTTTTCTTGTTAAACAAATCCTGTTGCAAATCGTTAAAATATAAAAGATATTCAGACGGAAAATTCCGGGTTTTATTGTATCCAATAACAACAACAACAACATGTAATTAGTTTTCGCGACCTTTATCCCGCGAATATTTTTACATTTGTTGACGATTTTGGAGGGATTTTTTATTACATCTCGGCGAGGAATTACGAAAATGCATTCGTTTTACTTTCTTTACAATAACCTACAACTACGATGTGGAATTATCAGTCCGGTCCGGATACGAAAAGACCCGAAACAGACTTTATACTAATTGTATGCAAAGGGAAGTAACCGCATTGCAAAGGGAAGTAATCGGAACATGTCAACTTCAACTTCACTTCAAGTAACCGGAACATGTGTCGTTTTTATTAGATTTTCTTAAGATTGGTTGATATTTCGCACATATGAACGATTCCCGCTCGACTTACTTCGTTATCTCAGAGTAATCATGTGTCTCATGAACTCTGACCAAATCACGTGACATGTGTTATCGTAAAGCGGAACGACATCCGCAGGCCTTGCGTATAGTCCGCTATAATTACATTGGTGTAACACCGCACTATTCTAACACTATTAGATGACCATTGGCATGTACGGAATTCTACACCCCAGCTATACATGTATTTTGATGAATACTAGATCATTAATATAGAACGTATTGACCTACATTTGTTTTATTGCATTATTCACGATTACCAGATAGAGTGGAATAATAACCATACAATACTAGGCTTTATTTGGGAGAGTAAGATCATGTTTCACGACTACGTCATAGCTCTAACCTAGTCAAAATAACCTTGTTGTTGAATTCAAATATCAATTATTTATTTAACAAAAGCACAGTAAAGCTAGGACGGGTAAAGTCGGTAAACAATGAAACCTGATAGATTCGTGACTTGATAACAACCATAACGTCAAATACATACAAATGTTAAGTCGTATTTTGAAATAGCATTCTGTTGCAGACAAAAAAATAACATGAGATCAATAGGCCTGTGAAACATTTTAAACTATGAATTAAAACATGCATTAGATTCTTTAAGTGGTAGGTCGTCCATTTTGAGTGTAAGGGGTCACATGTTTGAACCATGGCTAGGCTTGTCACATCGTATACAAAATAAATTCCCATTTCTCTGATCCTATTGCGATAATTCTTGAAAGTTCTAAAGAATAGCATAATAATCTGACACTTTTTCCATTTATCTGTTTTAAAAATAGTTATAAACAATTTAAATATGCTAGAGCCACCACATTGCTAATCATATTCTTATGCGGATGACGAATGTGGACGCGGAACCCAGCAGATTTCAACCCAGTTCGTTTTTTGCGAACGAGGAGACATTGAATACCGGACTTAAATTTACGTTGTATTAATATTAAGAAGATCTGTTTACTCTTTTTTGAAAGGTATTCATGTAAAGAATATTTTGGCACGGTAATGTTTATTGTATCCTCCAGATCGTTCCAACCTCATTAAAGCAGCTTCACCCTATTGTTCAAGAAGTTACCCTTTACTATACATTGCATTTGTCCGTATCAACAACCTATGTTCAACACCAACTTTTGTATTCCAATTGTATCATAACTTATAATCCTCATCAGACAGCGTAATGTAACTAAGCTCATACTTCAAAAAGGTCGGTTAGCGTCATGGAATATGGTTTCCGTGTGCTTATGCGGATCGCGGAAGCGGCATACCGAACCGGACCATGGACGCGTGCACATGGAAACCTGCGTTATGTGTTTGAATCTCAGCATTTCGTTTAAATAGACACACGCGTTTTATGGTATGATTTTACATTGCATTCGTGTTGTTTAACTCGTTTTTTTGCGAATTTTGGTTGAAAGTGATCAAAACTTGTTTTTATACAATTACGTTCATTCCAAAAATGAGTACTCACTTAATATTTTATTTTGATATGACAAGAAATGAGTAGCTCGGGTAATCACGATTTGTTATAGCGGCGATGTAGAATATATTATTCAAAATACATGCATTTTGTCGAGAGATGAGAAACCAGAATATCTGATGACGAATTGGTCTCTCCTTTCAATACTTTATTTATTAAGCTTGTCCTTAAGTTATTCAGTTATATAATGATTTCCATACAGTGAATACATTGATGTATATCTATAGCTTGACCTTACAATCAATAGTTTGAAAGGATGTCGATAAAGGTTATTAATCATGGTGAATAAATAAGTGATTTCAATTAAAACTTGTCGATGTAACTTGTGTACCAGGCGCTGATCAATACCACCAAGTACTTTAACATTTGTATAGATATGTTTTATAATTCGACGCTATACACTTTTTAAACCGTTATCATTTGAGGACTTCGAATCTACCAGGCAAAATAGATTTCAAAACGCACTAGTTATGAAAATTGAAATTAATCTTATTTGTGAAAACATAAAGCTAGGATTAGTTCGAAATAAATTATTATACAATGTATTTGATTAACATCAAATTATCATCATTCAGAGTAGACTCTATCAACCGAATTTTTATTTTTATTTTTTTTATTGAATATATATTCTTTATTTCCTCCAGTACCGGAGAGCATTTTGGTACAATATAGTCACATATATGGGCAACCAGATAATGTACAGAATCATGACAATTAACATATGTTCATATTAGTATGCATGAGACAGTCTAAAGCAATAATACACGCACGTACGCATGCGCACACTCAATCGCTCACGTACACACACGCACATACGCACACATACGCACACACACACATACGCACACACACACAGACACACACACACACAGACACACAGACACACACACAGACACACACACACACACAGACACACACACAGACACACACAGACACAGACACACACACACACAGACACACACACACACACACACACACAGACACACAGACACACAGACACAGACACAGACACAGACACAGACACAGACACAGACACAGACACAGACACAGACACAGACACAGACACAGACACAGACACAGACACAGACACAGACACAGACACAGACACAGACACAGACACAGACACAGACACAGACACAGACACAGACACAGACACAGACACAGACACAGACACAGACACAGACACAGACACAGACACAGACACAGACACAGACACAGACACAGACACAGACACAGACACAGACACAGACACAGACACAGACACAGACACAGACACAGACACAGACACAGACACAGACACAGACACAGACACAGACACAGACACAGACACAGACACAGACACAGACACAGACACACACACACACACACACACACACACACACACACACACACACACACACACACACACACACACACACACACACACACACACACACACACACACACACACACACACACACACACACACACACACACACACACACACACACACACACACACACACACACACACACACACACAGACACACATACACAGACAGACACAGACAGACACAGACAGACACAGACAGACACAGACAGACACAGACAGACACAGACACAGACACACAGACACACACACACACACACACAGATACAGACACACACACAGACACACACACACACACAGACACAGACACAGACACACACACACACACACACACACACACACACACACAGACACAGACACAGACACAGACACAGACACAGACACAGACACAGACACAGACACAGACACAGACACAGACACAGACACAGACACAGACACACAGACACAGACACACACACACAGACACACACACACACACACACAGACACACAGACACAGACAGACACAGACAGACACAGACAGACACAGACAGACAGACACAGACACAGACACAGACACACACAGACACAGACACAGACACACACAGACACAGACACACACAGACACACACACACACAGACACACACAGACACAGACACAGACACAGACACACACGCACACACGCACACACGCACACACGCACACACGCACACACGCACACACGCACACACGCACAGACGCACAGACGCACAGACGCACAGACGCACAGACGCACAGACGCACAGACGCACAGACGCACAGACGCACAGACGCACAGACGCACAGACGCACGCACGCACGCACGCACGCACGCACGCACGCACGCACGCACGCACGCACGCACGCACGCACGCACGCACGCTAGGTTACCTATATGGAGTAACATCGTCACTGGCCAATACATTTCTCCGCCACAATCAGTTATGCCTAAAATACGAAAGCGAAATTGCTAGGTTAACTAGGACGGATGTTATTCATGGGTGATAGACTAAATGGCCATTTTGCACATTAGACTCACCAACCAAGTATACATAAACATATTGTCTTGGCTACTCACTGCTCTTCTAATGAAGTTCACGCATTGTGACCGAGGGTTTTCTTTTATTAGTGTGAGGAACTCCCCGATGCCAATCTTAGATATAAATTGGGCGAACAAATCACATCTGTATAATTCATTATTAGAGCAAACATGATTAGGTGCACTACAATGTCATCGGCCGAATTTGAGCATTTCGGACAAGTTTGTGTGAATTTCGCTGAGTAGAGATTCCCTACTAGTGATGTTAACTTTATGCTGAAGTATGACTTTTTGCACTCCCCTTTTGTAAGTCGCCATAGGTTGCTCACATTGTCTATTCTTAGAATTTCACATAAAATATCTGCTTCATCACTTTCAAAGAGTCTACTTAGTCTATTACATTTTTCCACTTCGAATACTCGTTGTCTCAATATGTGTTTCCATTCAAGTTTTGATGGGAATGATCCAGTTATAGTATATTCATGCAATACATTGCAAATATCATGTTTTTGTAGTATGCGATAAATGTCTGGCATAAATCCCAGTAAACAAGAATCAAAGTTCATGAATCTTATCAGTCTGTCGTTAAATAATTGTTTTGCCTGATATTTGTTTGAGAGTCGACACAGTTGACCAAGAAATTGAAGTTTCCTATATTCAATTATTGATTCTATAGAAACCATGTTCAACGCACCAAGTGCAAAGTCAGTACTAGTGCTCCGGCGAAGTGACTGTATATATTTGATACAAAATCTATGGGATCGCTCTAAGCTCATCAGTTCATTACGAGAGATACAGTTCCACAACTCACAACCATAGAGAGACTTGGGAATAACTATTGATTCATAAATTGTTTTTGACGATATTGGGTTTAATCCATCCGGGTGAATACCACTGTTGCATATATTCAAAAATGTTCCTCGTATTTTGTTACGAGCGTCCTGGATACAAATGTTTGTTGAGAGAAATACGTCGCAGTTTATACCCAAGTGTACATAATTATTCGCTTCCTTCACAACAGTATCACCTAAGCGAAATTGACGATTGAGAGGTATGTGCTTATCCCTATTGAAGGCTACTATGGACACTTATTAGCATTGTATTCGAACCGCCACCGGTTTGCATATGAGTTGCATATATCCATCATTGTTTGTAATCCACTCATCGAATAGGACACTAGCACCATGTCATCAGCTACTGTTGGTGATCCAATATTCGTATTATACACGCACATACCCAGCCCACTTTCACGCAGTTCTTTGATCAGGCCATTTATATATACCAAGTATAGTATTGGCGAGCTAATTCCGCCTTGTCGTGTCCCTTGAAGAACTTCGAACCATTCTGACCGCATTCCTTGATATTTAACACAGCTTTTCATATTGGAATACATTGACATAAATGCATTGTATGAAGTAGAGTCTATGTGGCATTCTTTAAGAAGCTTGAACAACAATCCTTTGTGCCAGACAGTATCAAAAGCTTTACGACCATCCATGAAACAAGCGTATACGTCAGAGCTATGTTCTCTAGCGAAGAAAATACTTTCGCGCAGTAAGAATGACGTCATCATACAGCCAAGACCGTCTTGAAATCCACCCTGTTGTATGTCAATTGTATTTATCAGATCTCCACGACACCTTCTCAGCACAATAGTTTCAAATAGTTTAAACACAACAGATGTTAGAGTAATTGCGCGGTAATTATCCGGATTGTCCTTTCGTTTGTTAGATCCTTTATGAATGGTAACAATGACACCGCGTTTCATTTTGTCAGGTACATAACCAGTGCGAAGCATAGACGTGAACATATTAGCCAAAATTGGCGACAGTACATCCTTAGCCAATGTTAAGTGTTCATACTGTAGTAAATCGTCTCCACCCGCTTTCCCCTTAGGACAGGCACTAATAGCACTGTTGACAACCTCCGGTAATACAACAATACTTGGGTCCGGTTGTAAAGTTCTATCCCGGGATACTTGCGTTTCTACATCAAAATCATCAAAATTATCATTCATTGTTGGGGTGAACAGGTTTTTAAAATATTCGCCCCATCCTTTAGTTATATCAGCGTTATCTCTAACAAGATTGTCATTGAAATTCATACCAGCACATATTGTTGATTGGGAAATTTTACGCTTAGATTTTACATTCTTCCAAAATGTTTGTGAATCCAGCTCTGCTGCTCGGTCTATTATCTCATTTTGTTGAATAAGATAAGCGTTCACAACTTGTCTATGTAACCGCCGGAAGTTACACTTTGCCTGTTTATATTTGCGATATGATGGATGAGAACTATTTCATACAATGTATTTGATTAACAATGTGAAAGATGGAACTATAGATGAATACACACACCTGCTACATCGATGCATGCACAACACCTACTCCTAAATAAAAATTCTTTTACAATTATATTACCCACAATGTTGCGACCAATTTCGGTCACACACGAGGGGTGATCAATATATTCAAGAGCAAATTATCATCATTCAGAGTAGACTCTTTCAACCGAATGCACTTACAGCACATTTTTATTCACACAAGTAGTGCGTTTTTTTAAAAATATGTTGAATATACAAACAGATAATTTGATTATTATTATATTATCATAGGCTCCCCGGCTGGTCATAAATACTTAAAATGTGGTGTTTATTTGTACGTTCGAATCATATTAATTTTTCTCTAATTGAACCGTTCAATCTCGCTCAGAAACAAGGAAATACTAGTAATTGCATTTTTTTTTATTTTACTGATGAATTTGAAGGCACAGAATATAACCATTTTTCTAAATACAAGGGTTATTGATATTTTTGTAACTCTCATAATTATGATAATAATTGTTCAACTGCTTATCAAATTGAAAATGAACAGTTGCTCATATCATTTCCACAGTTACGTCAAAGCCGAACAATACATAATTTAGGGTTACTATTGCTTGAGGTATGATCCATTTATGGTCAAACAAAGATAGGTTTGTGGACACATACGCTAGGCACAGAAAACATAAAAGCATCACATACCACAACTACACGGCACAAACCAAACACAAAATTAACAGCTCAAAAAGCAAAATGACATAGTTACAGCAATTAAAAAGCTGAAAGCCCTAGCTGAATTAATTAGTTTCAAAAGTAAAAAGACTGAAATACCTAGTTTTAGTTGTCAGAAATCCTAAATAGTTAAAGAATAACGGTAATAAAAAGGCTGAATGACCTAGATTCAGCAATAAAAAAGCTGATTTTGTGATAAACCTGCTTTCTATTTTGAATCATTTAGAAATTACATTCATTGACATTTGCTGGATCTTGTTCTGCATGATTATATAGAATTCATACGATACTGTTGATCGTGCTTATTATAAATAAAATATAATTGTATTACCATACTCAATGAATATTTGCTAATTTAAAATTCATCTCGCTCCCTGGTTAATTGAACGTCCATCAAAAATTGGTTGATCAATATTATTTATTCTCGAGTTCTAAATGAAACAAATGAAGAATATCCTGGGAACCGATTTTAATGTACAGTTTGACATTTACCTTATACCTTAACTCATTAGAGGAAAATAGAGTGACAGAATAAAGCTACCTAAATGTCTTTGGTTGTCTTCTGCTACACAACAAAAACTTGTGTGAAAGAATTGGGGGTATATTATGCTACCACCAAAGATAGGGGAGAACAGTTTGCTATTACTGTGATAAGATATTGCTGAAGTTTGCTATTATTGAATCATACACCATTAATTCATTTTTATTCAGGCAAAGTATAATAGAAGAAAAAACACACACGCCCGAACATTCGCTATTTTCATAGAACTCACACAAAAAACAAATGATGAATGCTAATTGTTTACTGTCGTATTTATTGCTGTCAACGACCTTTATAATTGCAAAATCTGTAATGTGAACAAGTACATTTCAATCTTTAAATGATACATCTCCTTATTCATGACAAAGGCAATGATTTTATATTAACAATATGGTAGCTTAGAGGTAGCTAAACAAGTAAGGAAAGTAAGTCGATTTAGAAAAGAAGGCTTTGCTTCTAACAAAGTGGCAAACAGCGACCTATGATGCATGTGTCTTAAGGAAAGCTTACACTGTCAGCACATTCTTAAACTTTAATTTTAAATTTTGACTTCACTCCGAGTTCACACTGTTCTTTCAAATTTGACTTCAATTTTGAGTTCACTTGAAAGTCCACCTCTGTCAGCTGTCCATTATTTTTTTCAATTTGACTTCGCTTCTGAGATCAATACTGAGTTTACTTCTGTCAGATGTTGATATTTTTGACTTCACTTCAACAACTTACAACAGCCAACTTCACCGACCTTCTAACAATGATCACGCATGTTAACATGCGTGCAATGATCAAGTGTTTCTGGTGAACATGGGGCAAGGCTCTGACAAAGTCTTACTATGAAGACTGTCGGAAACACCGGACACCGGGTCATAACACAAACCAAACAGGGCAAACCCACCACAATATAAACACCACACACATTACTCATTTTTATAAATATTGTCTAGATGATGCCGACTTTGATAGGGCGAGTCGGCGTGTTTGTCACTGTGCATTTTTGATGTTTTTTTTGTTCATTCGATGGTTGTCCTTGCGACTTTTTTGACTGTTCTGGTCTTTGTTCAGCTTGTAACGTGCCTTCCCTTGTTGGTTCGTCTTGGTGGTTTTCCTTATGTCCATACTTGTGTACGTACATCTTGTGGACACTTCTTTGAATAACCGACAAACTTAATTAGCTTCCGAATATCCTTTGCTCGCCTGTTGTTTACTGTAATGTATTTGGATCGAATGGCAATTTTACAGCCTAAATGCCTAGTTTCCTATAATTATGTCGCAACCGTGTATACACTTATATAACACTCTAATTCTAACACGATCTGCGGATTAATCGTTTAAATATAGAGCGGACCTAACAATGTATTATTACCCCCATAAAACATACCTATCAAATTGGCTGTTTCTATTTACGCCCAGTATCACGTGACATATTTATGAATGAATGAACGTAAACTTTATAGTAAAATTTTCTACGAGTCACGATGACAAGGCGAGTTGCACGAGAATCCAGTGTTACAGCTATGACGCATCTATTTTTAGAAACTCCAATATACTCTAGAAACCAAGTTTTATTAAATCTTCTGATAATCAATTCATTTTATTTTTCATTTTATGAAATAGATACCATATACTCGTGTTATTAAAATTGTTTCAATGTTTAAAATGTGGTATTTTCTTCAGAAAATTACGAAGGTCGTTTTCATTAACGAGGGAGGTAATTGTACCAGCTAATAAGCCACTCAATTTCAGCGTGGAATTATGTTCAATGTCAAATGGGTGAAAATGGAATGCGCGCAGTTAAATAGTGCGGGATATTATCGTATTTAGAATCGAAATAAAAACTCTGTTCTTGTATATTGTCGGTGAATAAAACACGGGTACTCGTTCGGATACGCACGAGTGATTTAATTTTCCGCATCCGAACTCCTGCCCGTGTTTTATTCACCGACAATAAACGCGAACAGATTTTTTATTTCTTAAGTATATCACGGGGAATATTTGGCTATAGTTGATATATTGAGTTATCACAGGACTGCGAGACTGTACTATTAACGGTGGCATAATCTACCGGTAAAACTTTTAAAAAAGAACTTTAAAACGTGGCGGTGTATGCGTGTACTAAAGAATTTGCATTGATAAGGACAATGTAATTATGATTTTATCAATGCAAATTCTTTAGTAATTGACCCGTAGTTTACTCCATAATTAGAAGATTGTCATATAATAGTCTACCAAATTGTATCTCGTACTAAGACGTTGGCATATTGACAGCATTATATTGCTATACAATAAAATAAACATGACGGTGCTAATATTTAGCTCACGAAAGTTAGCCCGGGGTATTGTAGATACTAAATAAATAAATATATCAAGTTACAAACAAAATAATTAGGTTTGGTATTACATGTATGAACTTCTCCGTTAGTTTGTTAAAGGTGACGAAGATATGTGGTCATGTCATAAGTAAGTAAGTAAGTAAGTAAGTAAGTAAGTAAGTAAGTAAGTAAGTAAGTAAGTAAGTAAGTAAGTAAGTAAGTAAGTAAGTAAGTAAGTAAGTAAGTAAGTAAGTAAGTAAGTAAGTAAGTAAGTAAGTAAGTAAGTAAGTAAGTAAGTAAGTAAGTAAGTAAGTAAGTAAGTAAGTAAGTAAGTAAGTAAGTAAGTAAGTAAGTAAGTAAGTAAGTAAGTAAGTAAGTAAGTAAGTAAGTAAGTAAGTAAGTAAGTAAGTAAGTAAGTAAGTAAGTAAGTAAGTAAGTAAGTAAGTAAGTAAGTAAGTAAGTAAGTAAGTAAGTAAGTAAGTAAGTAAGTAAGTAAGTAAGTAAGTAAGTAAGTAAGTAAGTAAGTAAGTAAGTAAGTAAGTAAGTAAGTAAGTAAGTAAGTAAGTAAGTAAGTAAGTAAGTAAGTAAGTAAGTAAGTAAGTAAGTAAGTAAGTAAAGTATTTATTTAAGTGACATGTGCAATATTACAAAATATACATTCATGATAGTATATACACGACTACAGCACCCGGCCCAATGGGCCTACAAGTCACTGACAATTAAACATATGATATTTACAAATTGATACATATAATGGCATGGTATGGTATGGTATGGTATGGTATGGTATGGTATGGTATGGTATGGTATGGTATGGTATGGTATGGTATGGTATGGTATGGTATGGTATGGTATGGTATGGTATGGTATGGTATGGTATGGTATGGTATGGTATGGTATGGTATGGTATGGTATGGTATGGTATGGTATGGTATGGTATGGTATGGTATGGTATGGTATGGTATGGTATGGTATGGTATGGTATGGTATGGTATGGTATGGTATGGTATGGTATGGTATGGTATGGTATGGTATGGTATGGTATGGTATGGTATGGTATGGTATGGTATGGTATGGTATGGTATGGTATGGTATGGTATGGTATGGTATGGTATGGTATGGTATGGTATGGTATGGTATGGTATGGTATGGTATGGTATGGTATGGTATGGTATGGTATGGTATGGTATGGTATGGTATGGTATGGTATGGTATGGTATGGTATGGTATGGTATGGTATGGTATGGTATGGTATGGTATGGTATGGTATGGTATGGTATGGTATGGTATGGTATGGTATGGTATGGTATGGTATGGTATGGTATGGTATGGTATGCAACATAAATATATCTATAAATTCTATGTTAACAAATTACAGATTTGATATGTATATACATGAGCAAGTAAAGGTATAATATACATATAACATAAACACCCGGATTGAATGATCTAAGTTATTTATATAGATAAATGGCGGTCATATTATATGTATCAATGCCTTCAATTTATGGAGCGACACAGATATACACGACATGGTTTTGATAAAACATACTTTAGGAATAATTACATGTATATGAACTGTTAACAAAAAGATAGTCTGTTACTTAAACCTCAGTTAATATAGTTTATGTCAATAGCTGTGCAATTGTTTGCAGCACCCTGTGAAATCTTGGAAGTAATTTGTATGTGAGCGGTCTGCAGTTCAAAGGCGTCTTCTCACAAACATCTTTATACTTATAGTTTCATTGTTTATTGTCTAATCCATTACATGTACATAAACAGTTATACAAATAACACTCATAGTTTACAACAATATTGAACATGAATGGTCAATCTAAAAAGATTGTACATGTATTAGACAAATAGTAATTATCCTCACTAGAGCTTTTCAATATTTACATTTACATGTATATATTTACTGTACATAATAAAACATTAAACCACCATAATATAAATATATGGCACACACCATTAAGTTTGTCTTGTGTTTCGTTTCGGCAAGATAAACCGTATAATGGAAATCCTTATTTAAAATAATAATAATGATGACTTGATTAGCTCATTGTCTGTTATGCAAGATCTCGACGCACACGAGGACTTGTTAACTTTTCATGAGATAACATACATATTATAACATTTCAGCACAATATTGCTAAAGTATCCCTTTTTAAAATCTAGATTACATATATTTGTATACGTGGTGTATACTTGATTTATACGTGTAAATATATGTTTTTGTTGCTTTTTGGTTTTTTGTATGTTCTCTGTTCGTTTATTGTTTAGCTTAAAATGATTGATAAATGATTAGATTTGTTTTGATGATGTATGTAGTACTATCAATATAATATACACCTTCTCCGCCAGAAACTGACCTGTCCACTTTTCTATGATAACACTTTGTTTTTGTTTTTCTTGTGTTTCTTGTTTATAATACATACATCATTATTTAAACCGACTGCATACTTACCTTTTGCCACTTGCTACTGTCATATGAAAATTGTATTGTGTTATTTGTATGTTCACATGGGCCTATGGCTTACTGAAATTTGAAATAAACTATCTATCTATCATGTATTAAAAAATAAGGTACACTTGCTAATCGTGGTATGTTATTAAATAATTACCTAATGCATACCTACAATTTCGTTATAACTTACTGTATAAAATTTGGCAAATAATTAGAGAAGCGCACAATACATGCTTAGCCGGTAAAAATAGTCTAAAAACTACTTGTCCGTTGCTGACCTACAGATTCATCTTAGTAAATCAGAAATAAAATCGTTTTGTTCATGCTCGCTTATTGGAAACATAGTCTAACAAAATAAGGAGATTTTTGTGTAAGTGCTATACCAATTACGACCATAATGTTAAACTATGAAATATGAATGTTTCAAAGGCTTGCGAAATTAATGTCTTCATACTATCTTAGTGTCATGTTGTAAATGATATAAAATGTAAGAATGTAAATATCACGACGTGTACAAAAAATAGGTATTGCAAATGCGTTTTTGTTATAGTTTTCGTGATGAAATGAATTGTTTACTCATCACGCAGTTTATTTGCGTATATTTACAGTAAGTTCGAGTACGCCTTGTAGATGTTGTGTGTTGTCTTGTAAATTAATTGCATTGCATACAGTATTTCTGAAGATGACGAGGGTACGCATATTCGTGTCACAGTTACTGTTTATATGTGTTTTACAAGAATTTGGAGTGTCGGAAATAAAATCGGATATTTTAATGTCGTTTTTCCGGAATGGCAAGTCGAGATCTACACAACCTAAGAATATAATGGAAACTCGACACTTGTTTGGACCTAGAAGGCAAAGCAATCATCTACTGGATCCCTACTTGAAAGTATTGTTACGTGATGCTAAACAGAGACCCCTTAATAATCATCGACATACAACTACACCCTCGTCGTCGGGTGTACCAAAGGGACCACACGAGACCTTAGATTTTATGAAACGAATGATGTTATTAGGTGCAACTAGCGGACAAACGGGTGTAGCGAAACCTTACTTCAGCAGAAAGTTTGGTGTTCCGACAAATAGTCACCAGAAATCAATGCTGGAATTTAATAATTTTCATGGTAGCACTCAATTTGGAAGATTTGCAGATAAAAACGATCAACGGAAAAAAGAGAAAAATAACCCTTTCTCTCATACGGCAAAAACTTATCATGCTATATTACATGCAGTTTTGGAACATTCGACCACTTCAAAGCCTCCCAATCGTGTATTCATAAACCAACAGATAACAACACAAACGACACGTAACCCTAGAATCGGAGTTATCTTTAAAAGATTTACAACAAGTATCCCATCAGAGCAAGACATGAGGTATAAACCAAATCTATTTGGAGCCGCAGTGAACGAACTTACGACACACCCACACAAAAGTGAGAACACGTTGTCGACTACCAGTGTGAGCAATCCAAATTCAAGCTCACCCCATACAACTGACCAGCATATTATTAATTCTATGACCAGCATTTCAACTCAGTCACCAACTTACACCACGTCGCAAACAACCAACACACTGACTACCACGCCTGAATTGACTACGATTAGTACTAGTACAACGACATCCACTACTTCTGTTGAAATGTCACCAAGCTCCACAGACGCTACAGCGACTTCCGCTTTAACTACGGATGTCAGCAATGATACTTCCGATTTAGGTATTGCAACACTCGCAAATACAACTGTTTCGGTCATTACATCTAGTCAAAATACCAATGTTTCTGACATTATTAACACAACAGAGGTCATGTTTACTACGACTGCTATGACGTCAGCGCATACGTCATACCAACCTAACGTCACTTTGTCTGACCTCGAAAATACTTCTTCAACTGGTAATAACACTACGACAACAGACAACAACGCAACTATGGATATAAGTAACATAACAACAAGTGTGACGGAACCAGACGTAGTCAGTATGCAAACCACAAATGATGACGTCAGTATGCAAACCACAAATGATGACGTCAGTATAACAACGACTTCTTATTCCACTGATAATCAAACAGACGCCGCAAATACTGGATCAACGACAGTATCTACAGAACAAACGTCGTTAGAAAACTTACCAGACGACACCACGGAATCACAAATATCGTTTACCACTACGTCACTTCCGAACATGACGACAACAACGACCGATCAGAACGAGACATCTACCGTAACAAATGATTCTACAACAGTCACCTCTGAGACTAGTACCACGGTAATAACAACCGGAAGTACAACATGTCATAAATCATCTTGTTCCCATTTTGCTGACATATGCATGAACGGCGGCACGTGTGTGAGCGAATGCACGGGATTTATGTGCAAATGTCCTCCTGGATTTTACGGTTTCACATGCGATAAACGTGAGGACACCGCATCGACACAAACAACTGAACCAAGCAACAATTAACATAATTCATTTAATTAGCTGTACAGACTGTGAATATCAAAAGATAATCTATAACGCCATTAAAAACTGTTAACGTTCAAAACGCGGAAGTTCATCATAAATGAATTGTGTTTAAAAGTAATCATTTTGCTATGTGTACGCATATTGTAGTGAGTGTTTGGGTATACTAGTCAGTTCACTGTGTGCGCCAGTTGAAATGCGTATATGGATTTTTTGTTGAACTTTTATTGTTGCTTCGGTACCACCTTCATATACTTCAAGACTTATTTTCCTTATCGAGATGTTTTATTATCGGTGACTTAGTACTATGTAGTAAGGGTAATGTGAGGGTGACGTTATATTGTACGTCGGTTGATCGGGATGTTCGTATGATTATGTTGTGAATCGTGTGTTATTGCTCATCACGAATAATATATAATACTATCACAATCTTCTATACATTGTCATACTGTCTTATAAAAATTATACAAATACACCAAACAGTAACATAGTTACGTCGATTCCTAATCAGTCACTATGCATAGCACGCCGCACACAAGAAAACTATACGACGTCACATGACGTCAAACCGCTGGCACTCGACAAGAGAAACATATTTATAAATTACCGTGGCCTATGTTAGAGACGACGGCAATTTATATAATTGTTTCTCTGGTCGAGTGCCAGTGCGTCAAACGCAATTTAGGTCCAATGTGTGGAGCATTTCCCCTCATAATCACCACACAAGGCTACGAACGTCTGATTTTCAACATGCCTATCTCTTTCGTACAGATCTCATATATAGTTGATTCAAGATGAAGGAGAACCATCGAGCTCGCTGACAATCTGTCTAAAGGCTGAACGTCTGTCTTCTCGGATGATTCCCCTCACTTTTCACGTACATACGGAATCACTGTCGGTGGCCACCTTTCTCTTTTGTTGTATTCAATATACATTCTGTGTACTTTTAATCGACTGTGTCAATTATAGGTCATTGCTGGACTATACGCTTTCAATCCTCGCATATTTTCATTATTTCATTGGTTTAAGTCAGTGTTTTTCACATTCCGACGCAACATTCTGATAATGCGCCTTACTCAATTCAATGCCATCCGTCGACGTCATGATGCTGTTTCCGTTTCATTGACCAGATGATCACAGTGCTAATTTGATAGGAGATGTAGTAACAACATTATATTTTATTGAAATGACCCCATGTTGACGTTTGATGTGATATAATTGCGTGAATTTTAGCCATTTAGAAGACTTTGAAAATGTCATTGTCAAGTTCAGGACAATTAAAAATGAAAAAAATACCAATTTTGGTGTGCGGCAACCTGGTGTTGTGGCGTTGCCGAGGGTTCCGTTAATTGTTGCAAACGTTGACGAATTATTATTCAGTTCTATTATTCGATCGCAATCAAGTTGGTCGTCTTGATAGTGAAGTTTCATCAATATTTCACTAAAAATGAATAATAAATATTTTATAAGCGACTTATATGAACTTGGCGATCACCCCTAGTATATGTACATAAACTATCAACACTGTTTGAACTGCGTCATTTCTATACATAAGTTTCATAATTCGGCAAAATCCGTTTCCCATTACATTCAATGCTTACTTATTGATAGCCGCCCTTGCTATCTTATGTAGTACAAATCAAATTTCTCCCCTGGACGTGAAAGTTACTGATAGTTATTAAAATGAATAAATTTGTTTGCGTGGATATTAAAGCTATCAATTGATACCTATACAAACACATTTAAATTCTTATTGATCCCACCATAAATGACATTTTTTGGATGGATAATGTTCGTTATTAAAATAAAAAATGTTTCCGTTTTAATAATTTAATTACTGATCCCTTTTAGCGTAGACTAGCTGAGGTGTCTATTTTTTTACTACTGAACTGATCGCTAGTTGTATCGCTAGTTGTATTCGTTTACCAATGATGCTGACGTTTTCGCATGAAAACAATAATATAGAGTTTATATAAATTTTCTTATTTATCAATTATAGATTATGAAAAGAAAATGAATTGCTGAAATTTATACATCAATTTGATAAAAATAAATGTTTAGTCGCCGGAATTTGTCTATTCATAAATTCTGTACTATAAATAGACTTGTTTAAAACGCGGTCAAACATACTTAATTTTTGTCCGGGCCATAACTTATACAGTGTTAAAGATATCAATTTGAAACTTCATAGG
Source organism: Spisula solida (assembly GCA_947247005.1). Classification (NCBI taxonomy): domain Eukaryota; kingdom Metazoa; phylum Mollusca; class Bivalvia; order Venerida; family Mactridae; genus Spisula; species Spisula solida. The sequence continues at coordinate 5,821,021 of OX365948.1, read as the reverse complement.
TGAATAGACCTCATTGAGGGGAAGTGCAGTGCACAAGAACCATAACCCTACATTGATGATATTTTTTCATGAGTTATTTCCCTTTGTAATTTTTTATACTTAATTCTTGTCTGGGCCATAACTCATACAGTATTAGAGATGTCAATTTGAAATTTGATATGTGAATAGATCTCATTGAGAGGAAGTGCGGTGCACAAGAAACATAACTCTTTATTGTAAATTTTTGGAGTTATGGCCTTTTGTACTTTTATACTTACTTCTTGTCCAGGTCATAACTCCTTCATTATGGGAGGTATTGATTTGAAACTTTATATGTGAATTAATCTCATTGAGAAGAAGTGCAGTGCCACAAAAACATAACTGTACCGTTATTGTTATTTAATTATCTCCCTTTTTCATACAAATCAATGCTTGGCAGGTCCCTAACTTGAACAGTATTGATGGCATTTGATTGAAATTTCACATAATGGTAGAGAAAGTGCGGTGTCAAAGAACCATAATTCTACATTATTTTCTTTTTTTACCTGTATCTGTAATATGTTATTTCCAATTTTGGGACAAGCACTTGCTTCGGGAAGCATAATTCGGTTTTACCGATTCATTGTATTCTACTTTTACTTTAATCCAATAAATATGTGGAACTATCAAGTACTTTAAATTTATTTTGAGTTATGTAAATAATCTGGTGACTTTGCAACACTGCACATCCAATTGGTCAAAGGAATGATGACTAGTTTCCAATGCCAGTAAGCTATTTAGAATGGTCACATAATAATGTTTTAGTGATTTATAATGTGCTTGTAATTGTATATATGCGAGGGTTGCATGCTACATGTACTTACATTTTAAGCTCACCTGTCACAAAGTGACAGAGTGAGCTTTTGTGATCACTCTTCGTCCATCCGTCCTCCGTCAACAATTTTTGACTAATCTTTATGAAACTTGGTCACAATGATCATCTCAACAGAATGTAGGTCAAGTTCGATATTGGGTCATCTGGGGTCAAAAACTATGTCACTAGATCAAATCATAGAAAACCTTGTGTAGTCACTTGAGGTCACAATTTTGACCTAATTTTTATGAATCTTGATCACAATGATCACGTCAACAAAATCTAGGTGAAGTTCGATATTGGGCCATCTGGGGTCAAAAACTAGGTCAAAAGGTCAAATCATAGAAAAACCTTGTGTAGTCAATAGAGGTCACAATTTTGGTCTAATCTTTATGAAACTTGGTCACTATGATCATGTCAACAAAATCTAAGTCAAGTTCGATACTGAGTCATCTGGGGTCAAAAACTGATCAAAAGGTCAAATCATAGAAAAACCTTGTATAGTCACTAGAGGTCACAATTTTGGTCTAATCTTTATGAAACTTGGTCACAATGATCATCTCAACAAAATCTAGGTCAAGTCGGGTCATCTTGGGTCAAAAACTATGTCACAATGTCAATCATAGAAAAAGCTTGTGTCACTAGATGTCACAATTTTGACTTGATCTCGATGAAACTTGGTAACAATGATCGACCTAACAAAAGCTAGGTCAAGTTAGATATTGGGTCAACTAGGGTCAAAAATGAGGTCATAAGGTCAAATCATAGAAAAACCCAGTATATAATGTCAAATACCTGTGTATATTGGAATATTTCCCGCTCAATTTGATTCTATCTGAATGAAACATTAGATAATTCAGTTGTTTAGAATAATTTATAACAGCGTTGCTTGATATAACAGTATTCATGCCATGTAAACCACAAAATTGCGGCTACTTTGATGCATTGCATCAACAATTTGTCTTGTAATATTATATGAGATACGAACGTAGATAAACGGTAAAAGGCTTTCATGAAAATGTTCATTGACTATGTAAAAATGTTGTATGGACCATTTGGCTAATCGAATCACATGTTATATCGCTTTTATGTAGCTGTTCACATTCCTGTCTCCATTTAACAAGTCTTATACAATAATCAGAAATACAGTTAACCACATGACTGACTATTATATTTCATTGATGTAAAACAAAGCTTTATCAAGTATTGTTTTTAAGTACGACGATGAAAGAAAAGTTTGTGTCATATTTGTTCAACTAATGGATGATCAAATACATGTACTGATAACGTAAACATTGTTACCTATCATTGATTATTTAAAATTGCTTTTAATTCAAGGTACAAATCGATATGTTTAAATATTGCAGAATTGTTTTTAACACTTGTTATGCTAAATGTATTTTGTATTGTGCGAAATTGTTTACTTGAAGCTCACCAATATCCCGCGGTTTTCCCTCGTTCTATCATGTTAAGTAAAATGTTCCTTCTGGTACACCATACTGAAAACACACGATGAGTTTAATGAGTACCACGTTAATAGAATGGACTCTATCTACAGCTCATTGAAATGTCCCTATTGTAAATTCAATATTTTATATTTTGGCGTTTGGCATGACATACTTAGTATAACGCGTATTCTCCTTTTTATTACCTGCGAGCCTTGAGCGAGCAGGTACATTGGATAGCATAAAGTAAAAAGTCCATGGGGGCACGTTACCTGTTCTCGATGGTTGACGATTTCAAAAAAAATGCATTTTGTAAGAATGTCGTGAACCAGACTAATTCCATTATTCCGTGCGGATAACATCGGTCTTTGTCGCATTGCAATAGTTTATTTACCGACGAAATCAGAACTGTCCGAAATTTCAGTGAGCGCTAGGCAATATTGAGACCATGGATCTAGACTAAACCGGTGACTGCAGCGCTCCCTAGTCAATTGTCATGGAATTATCGGAATTGGTTTATGATATTTGATATTGTTGAACACTGAAAACATGTCTTATGATAATACCTTTTAATGAACTGATACGAGGTTTTATTTATAAGCATATAAATATTATATGGATCAAGGGAGTCATAATAAATATGCAATTAAGTGTCTTGAAAATTGGTTTGTTATACATGAACTTATTTAACAATTTGATGATAAATTGCGTATGTCAAATTATCGTGCATATAGTTTTCCCAATTTGAAAGCTACCTGCCTATCGCGCTTATTTTTTCTCTCACAATTTTGAGATTTTCGTGCTTAATTGTATACACATCAGCTGTTGAATTATGCGGGTGGAAGGTCGAAGATCCTGTCAATTCTCTGTCAAATGAAGTCGGTACATCATTTGCTCGCAGGAACTATTTGACATGTTTTAGATTTGAAAACCATGGTCCATAATGCTGTGTTAGTTTTTTTAGTCTCGTTCTACAGCTGTATTACATAGAGTAGATAAAATGTAGACGTCTGAAAACTGAACTGATTTTGCTTTTTCGTTTATGTATATGTATTTGTAGACTCTACTTCAGTTACATTGGCTTTTACCTTGTCACTTCTATAAATGGCACTGAAGATATTGAACTCTACTACAAACAAATTGTGCAATTAATTATCGTTATAACAAAATGAACAATAAACGTCGTATGTACGAGGGGTGATCAATATATTCGTGGACTTTTCATCTAGCAATTTTGTTTTGTCAGCAAGGTTCAAAAGTAAATAAGCATTATTCAGTGTAGGATATCTCCGACCGAATGCACCTATAACATAGTTTTATTCAAGTAATGGATGCGTGACGCAGGCCGTCACGTGACGTCATTCCAAGCGTCACCGTAGCTTACATTCTCAAATATCTCTGACGTTTCAACCATTTGCTAAAGATCAAAGCTAGGTGATACTATACCATACCATTGTAAACGCAGATGCCATAACTAGATGGATGCAACTAAAACAGGTTGTCGCATTTTCTTGCATCGTCTGAATTAATTTTCTAAATATTCCGTGGTTGTTGTTTAGATGTTGAAGGTTCTTATACGATGATGTAATATTGTACTATCGATGTTTACTTTCATTTGACGCACATTGTACACATTAGTCGTAACTTTCTCAGGTTTGACAAAATATCACTTATTATAAGGCTAAGTTCAGTAACTAGTGAACTCATTAACACGTGACAGAGATCAAAGTTTCTTAAAGATTTATACCTTTGACATTTGAACCTAAAAACTTCCGTGCATTACATTTGTTATTCGACGACTATTTTTATCAATATCAAAGAGGTATCGCGTCATAATAAAGAAATAAAACATTGGTTACATAAAACAAGAAATGCCTCAATCTAAAATTAACTAAATATCGCCCATGTGGGTGTTTTCATTTAAAAGTTAAGTACATTCGAACCTTGAAACAAATATCGTTAAGTGCGTACTTGAATCATACTGACAGCGTACCTTTATGTCAGTGCTTACAAATATTCTTTATAATGACTTTCTCACCATCTAGGGCGTAAGTATCACCTTGGCGACTATCATTGACATTGGCGATGTCATTAGGCAAACCACCGTCATGTAGTCATCTGGATGGACTCCTTACATCATACAGCTTAAGTGCTCCAGATGGGACTTGAACTTACAGATCGTAAGACTCAGTAGCCATATGTTTAGAATACTATGTAGTAGTTTGTCCAGCATTTTCTTGCATATTTGACTGTTGACGCAAGAAAATGTCAATTAGACATATTTGATCTGTAACACGACGTAGATACAGAGTTTACGTGTTTTCTTTGTCCTAATGTGAATCCAAAATGGCATCAAGGTTTCTCACCATCGATGATGGTCTGATCACAGCGTCACCAACTTTCTCCATGCCATTATCGGCTGTACTAGTATATCATTCTGGAACAAACTAACAAACAAACTTTCCCTTCATCCAGTGCAATATATCCTCCTGACACGCTTCAATTTGTTGTAGTTTCTCATCGCGTCAGACGCATTTCTGTGGTTTGAATAATGATGATAATATTAATAATAATAATAGAAGAAGAATAGAGTTTATCTTTATTTAAAGAAGATATCTATATAGAGGATATTTGTGTTCGAATGTTATTTCATCGAGTGAGCAACTGACGCATTATTTTCACGAGTGGTGTAGCCACGAGTGGTGTAGCCATGAGTGAAAATTTAACTACTAATTGAATTTCATTGCCCCGTATGGTTCATGTTTGATTATGATCATTTATTTAATGCTAACGAGTGGTTTGCCGCGGAATATCAGTGAATTATATTCTGTAGGCTTAAACAAAAATTGGAGGCTCCACGGGGATTTCAGAATGTAGTCCGTTTGAGTGAAAGTATCGCCAGTTAAATTATCGCCAGTGAAATTATCAGAATATAATTCACTGATATTCCGCGGTAAACCACTCGTTAGCATTAAACAAGACACATTAAGATCAAATAAATTAAACAAAATGATTATCTTTTTTACAATGTGGTCTTCTATCTGAAATAACATATGGAATACATTCAAATACATTCAAATAAATCATTCATACATATAAACAGTTGGTTAATTTGCTATATAAATAAGGAGATGACTAAAAAGATGGACAGTTGAACAGTTATAGGAATGGACAGCCAGGGTTGACATTCAGAACGAACAGCTACATTGGACGGTTGACATATTTGTGATATAAATGCAGAGATGACTTTCAAAGATGGACAGTTGAACATTTATTACATTTGACAACCAGAATGGACATAAAGAATGGACAGCTACTTTGGACAGTTGGTATATTTTTTTTATATAAATCGGAGGTGACTATCAATGATGGACAGTTGAACATATATAACATTGAACAGCCAGGATGAACATTCAGAATGGACAGCTACTTTAAACATCTGGTATTTTTGTTACATAAATGCAGAGATGACTAAGAAAGATGGACAGAAGAACAGTCGTAAGAAATGACAACCCGGATGGACATCCAGAATGGACAGTTACTTAGGACAGTTGACAGTTGTCCAGAATATTTAAATATATGGACAGCTATTATGAGCAGGGGACAATTGTCCAATACTGAATTAGAGAACTATCTCTAATCCTTAATATCACAATGGACAGCTAGAATGGACATTGGACAAGGGACTGCCAGCTTCACACACCCGTCTGGTTCTCGATCTACAAATGTAGAAAGTGTCTGGTTCCCGATCTACAAATGTAGAAAGTATCTGGTTCCCGATCTACAAATGTAGAAAGTGTCTGATTCCCGTTTTACTAATGTAGAAAGTATCTGGTTCCCGATCTACAAATGTAGAAAGTGTCTGGTTCCCGTTTTACAAGTGCAGAAAGTATCTGGTTCCCGATCTACAAATGTAGAAAGTGTCTGGTTCCCGATCTACAAATGTAGAAAGTGTCTGGTTCCCGATCTTGTAGCATATGTAAGATCGGGAACCCGACAAACGTGGCACATCCTTTGTCAATTACCATTGTTGTTAATTTCACAGTCCCTATACGATACCTATCATGTTACATCAGATGTAAAACATATTAACTTATTTTTATGTTGAATTCTATATTTAGATTATTGTAATCACGAACTAACAAAAATATAGTGTGCACGTTTTTGTCACTTGTCAACATTAACGCACAATAACTCCGTGCGAGTTTGTGAGTTTTTCATTAGTTAGCGATCTTTCATGGCTGATCCTCCGTGTTGTCATAATTCAAGTTAAAAGTGGCGGTCGTTTCTTACGTAAATAGTTGTTTTACTCAGTTGAATTTGGTAACATGTTGTGTAATTAAACCGTCAGGTATGGAGCCATATTCATGAAATCCCTCGTTAATTTCTGGAACAACTTCATGAAAATTTAAATTTAAGTAATGACAGTTATATGGCTCCATAGGCAGGCATTATTATTTGCGTGTATCGATTTGAACAGCAGTAAAACTGTTTCTAAATAATGTATCTGATAGGACGACAGAAATGCCGGAATACTCAGAGTTTATAATATCTAATTTTACAACTTTAAGTAATAGGGATTCTAATCGAGATGCCGAAGGCATCTCGATTAAAATCCAAGACGGCATTGTACGTGTTGCGAGTTTTTAACCCATCCGAAATTTGGTCACCCCTGTTCGATTGAGATTTGTGTGTACAGGAAGTGTTTTTTCGGGGTACTCTGAAGACGTGAATGGAATTGGCAAACTCATTAAAAAAATATTTTTGTTGTTAATAAATTATCTTTTATTTTCTAATGATGTTTAAAAATGTTCCTTGAGATAACCGAAGGCCAGCTTACACAACATTAAACGCGATAGGGGAGGTAAGAATGCTAGCGCGCGAGATAAAGGCGGTCGGTTAGCATTTTAGACTGTCCCTCGCAAACGGAAGAAGTTGTTTCATTCGACTGCCGTCAAGTAAGTACAGCCTACAATCGTTAAAATAACTGCTTATACGATTAAAGTATTTGTTTTAAACAAGGAAAACTGTCTTTTATACACATAATTGGCGTAGGTAAACAAAGAAATCAACTTTCGATGCTAATTTGCATCATAAAGTTTGATAAACGAAGCGTATCCAAATTTGTTCGTACCCAAATTGTCAACAACAAACCATTTATTGTGAATTAATTATCAACAATCATTCTGTGTTAGATGACAGACCATGTTACTGCTGTCTACTGCTGGTTTGTCAATACAGATCTCCGTGAAAAAATATGAGAATTGACCAAAATACAAACAATGTAACTTTTCATGAGTGCTTTTATGATTATTTATAAGAAATTTTTTTTCGAAAAAAAATACATAACAAGACCGAAGAAGTGACAGATGTCCTAAGACCCTTCAAAGAACCCTCAGATCCAGTTAAGGTCTGTGTTGGTTGACCCGCGTTTAACAAAGTTTCTGTCGTGTTGATCGGTATTCATCTGTCGCTCTGCTGTGACTGTCCATTACAGTATGTAGTTGCCATGTGACCTCCGGTGTGATGTCATCACAAGAGCTGTCATTGACCTAAGCGGTATCAACAATATTTTTAACCAATCGATTATCGATTCACATTTTAGAATATTCACCATATCGACATTACCTGTTAAAACCCGTTGTCTGGGATTACGGAATTAATTGAGCGATAATGTGCGAGATATTCTGAATGTACGTCAGGGGGGAAACTGATATAGCGTATAGAGCAACTAGGTACAAAAATCGCGATTATTTTAGCCAAAAGATAAGAATTTGAATAAAGTCTTACTTGAACACATTGACACCATTATTTTACGACCTCGCTGACAATATTTTTGCCTCAATAATATGTTTAACTTGAAAAATGCGTATATTTTCTCACCATCGGTATCGAGCTTCGAAAGCGACAGTGTAGAATAAAATGCAATATTTCAAATATTGAACATTTTTTCAGATAATTGATTAATTCTTGCTAAAGTTTATAAAATTAAGATGTTTAATGATAATGTGCAATAATTGTTTTATATGTTTTTCATGTTTAAACGTTGAAAAAGAAAAAAATATACACTCCCGCTATACCGCTTATTGCTCGCTAACCCCCTGACCGTGAAATTCCGGATCCGGAAAATTGGGTTTTAATTACCGAGTAATGTCGATATCGACACGGAAATACGTTGGAGTATATCCGTGATATCGAGAACCGATACCTGGGTAAATGAATGGAACCACTGAAAATCCTCCTTTTCCTGCACAAAACAGTCCCTCTGTTAAAATGTAAGTTCACAAATTGTAAAAATGGGTCAAGTCTAAACTCTAACCAAAGGTGCTATCTCAAAGCTGAATATATACCCAACATGTACAGTGTAGAATGGCTAAAAAGGGATCATTGACTGAAAGGCCTGTTTCTTGTTCGTCTATTATAGGACTCCAACATTTTGCTAAGAAGGAGTCCTGGGACTCCTACTTCAAAATCCTACCGAGAACCCTGTCTATATGTGTAACTGTATAACGATGTATCGCCGATGCTTGTCTTCCTATATATTGGAATCATCGATATGCCTTGGGTCGTATCAATGAAAGCTCTAGTCGTCATTCAAGAAAGCGCTATAAACACACTGTTCTTAAAACCATATTCTGGCTCATTATCATTTTGATTCCTTAGGGGTCTCCTAAAAGGTAGTTCAGTTATAACTGCAGATACGGTTTGTCACTGACCATATCAACATTACAGGATAAAACCCGTTTTCCAGTATAACAGAATATTAACAGCAATGTGCGAGAATTCTGAATCTAATACTTTTTGACAGGGGGGTGGCTGCATTAAGCGAATAGAGCAACTAGGTACAATAATCGCGATTATTTTTGCAAAAAAGGAAGATTATGTGAAGTCTATATAGTTACATTGTGACTCACTGAACTTATGTAATGCTTAACTTTTACTCCGGCACTTGGGGTAATGTGCGTGTGGACTGGCCATACGGCTTACAAAGACGCATCGCCATCAACAGCCATTTCTCTGTAACTTGCATGTAGAATTTCATGGAACTTAATCAAAATAAATATGAACAACTATACAGTACTTTGATGATGCCTGTCAGGTGTTTTTCCTTTGACAGTCATTTACCTTGATTTATTAAATATTTCTGTCTGTCCTTCCGTCTGCAGCCATTTTTCTACTAACTGGTACATTTTTAAGCAACTTAAAATAAAAAAGTCATGATGCCCGTCAAGTTTGTTTAAGTTGGTCAATTTTCCTTAAGAGTTATTACCCTTGATTTACAGTATAACTCACTCTGACCGTCCATTCGCATTCCTTTCTTTGTAACTAGCTTGTAGAATTTCATGTAACATAAAATGAATGTGAGCACCCAATTACTGTGATGATGACTGTCAAGTTATCATTATTGGTAAATTTTCCTTAGAGTTATTGCCCTTGATTTGTTGAAAAATTTCATCCGCCAGTCCATTTGCATTCAGTTCTTTGTAATTAGCTGGAAGAATTTCATGTAACTTAAAATGAATATGAACACACATTCTGTGTGTCAATTTTCTTGAGTTGTCACCCTTGATTTATTGAAGAATTACCTCCGCCCGTCCTTTCTTAGTCATTTCTTTGTAACTAGCCGGTAAAATTACATGAAACTTAAAACGAAAATTAATGCTCACACTAAGATGATGCCAGTCAAGTTTTGTTATTGGACAATTTTCTTTAGAGTTATTGCCCTTGATCGAATGAATAATTCACTCTGCCCATCCATTCACATTCATTTCTTTGTAAATAGCTGGTATGATTTCATGAAACTTAAAATGAATAGGTACGCTCATACTGTGATGATGTCCGTCAAGTTTTTAGCTCACCTGAGCACTCGTGAACATGTTTTACCTAATCTACATGAAACTTGGTCACAATGTTTGTCGCTTTGCAATCTAGGTAAAGTGCGTAACTAGGTCATCTGGGGTCAAAAACTAGGTCACCAGGTCACTGATTCTGCCTAAACTGCTGGTCATATGGTGAGCGCTTTAGAGCCAATGGTCCTCTTGTTGTATTAGTCAATTTTCCTTGAGTTATTAAAATTCTATCTGAATTTCATGAAATGTAAAATAAATACAAACTGTATGAACAACCATACTGTGAAGATGTCCCTCACTAATAACTGTAATGAGTTATTTTGATATAGTATCAATGGATGATTGAATCCCCTGTAGGCAATGCCTTAGTTCATATTAATAATAATAATATCTTTATTTAGAGAAGGTAACATGTACAGACATATGCAATAGACAAATTCACATACATCTTAATTAAAACAAGGCCTTCTATAAAACAAACAATGTTGGCTGTTAAAAGTGTGTAAGTCCTACGATAGTAAAATAAGTGAAAGTCTATTTTCTGACATTCGTCCGTCCAACCGACTGTACATTTGTGCCCCTCTCTGCGATATCATTGAGACACAAGTCGACTGTTAACTTAACTGTCGCTGCTGGCAGCCTCAGTACATTATATGTGATTTTTCATTTTTACGTTATGCGAAAAAAATAGTTGAACAACATACTGTGTTCATACATGCAACCAGTAGAGTAACAATTATAGAAGTTTTATCCCAAATTTCATGACAGTTGCTCGGCTAGATTTTTTTAATTGACACTTAAGTGATTTCGGAAATGTCGAAAACCAGGAGAGTTTTCAAAATACATCAACGTTTTGAATACGTTGTATCCAGTTTTCGCGATAATTTGTTTTTGAAAAAAATGTGTATATTTAAAGATGAGCCCATGCTCTTTTGAATTAGCTAGTCTATATTCTTACGAAATGAATGCAAAAGAACCTTCCTCTAAAGTAGTCGGGAAGCTTGCTAAACAAATATTAAAACTTGGATACAATTCTGTGTACGCATTATATTACGTTTCACAAACGTTGTAGCTAGTATTCGCGAATGTTGGTGTTTCAACGTTTGAAATAAATGGCACATACAATTTCAGCTATAGCTTTATTCTGCAAGCTTATTATAGTATAATATAGACGTTACGCACGAAACTGGTACACAAAAACGTTGCGTCAAAAAACGACATGATCATCGACTTTTGCGTGTTTGTTTACGACGTCTAGCAGTTAAATTTATACTTTGATTCACTGGATCACGCATAAGAAGATCATTATATATTGAGGGTATTCTATACGCATTTGCTCTCTCTATCCCACACCCCCTCTCTCTCTCTCTCTCTGACAACATTTTTGTTTTGAAAATTGCGGCATGTTATGACACTACCCGACTATTCCCGTATCATTAGAACTCTACAGAATTACTTCAAATAATCGGAATCGGTATCGAATAAAGCTATAATAAAATTCACAGTGATGACAATACCTAAAATAACTAGTACCTTATTGTGCGGATATATGTTAGGTAAAAATTCATTAAAACAATAGTGTCATTGTATTTATTAGTGATAGCTAAAATGTGTTTCTTCTATACCTATTCTTGCATTTGTCTTATTTGTGACAGCTGATGACAGTTACCTAAAATCACGGCCAAACGCTTATTATTTGCATATGATGTTCGCGGACATGATGTCACGTCGTTAGGTCATCGTGATACAAATTGACGAAGTTTTGGCGATTTTTGATAAAAAATATCGACACAGCATGTTTATGCATCCCGCTGTCTTGCTTTGGACGCAACGTGTGACACCGTTTTTTGACGTCACTTTCTTTTGAAAACGTAGAATATAATTCTTATAAAACACTATAGTCTTTAAATATGTACATAAGAACGAAGCTCCATGTATGCTCTTTCCGTCGATATACAGGACTTTATAGTAGTACGTTATTTATATGAATTAGGCACACTAATTCCAGGCATTACGTTCGATTTATCGAAAAGACACCGGTTTCGTGCGTAACGTCATTATAGTAATAACTATACAGTAAATTCGTGATTTAAAGACATGACAACATGCTGACACATCGATGTTAAGTTTTACGTACTGTTTCATCATGGTAGTCAGACGCTTTCAATACGTCTTATTTACACCGATTTCTAAACTTCCGCTCAACTGAAGAGTTTGCAATCACATTAATGATTAATGAACAATTATGAACATTAGAATGGGAGTAGGTAGTGTTTAAAATCATTGTCTTATGCCAGTGTTGCCATATACATGTATAAGATATATATAAACATACTCAAAATTATACGATTTGTTATTACGCAGTTTAGCAATACCACGTGACTTCAGGCTAATGTCCCAAGTAGAAATCTGCAAACATTGAAACACAAATATAGCCATAAGTATTTTATTTCTTCGTCGACTTCTATGAAATGCAATCCACACTAAGGGGGAGACTGTAGCCAAAAGTCACGTGGTATTGCTACCCTGATATAAAGAACGTGAAAACGGATTTGCGGGAATACAACAATTTGCTTAAACCCGAAGTATCAACTAAAAGGAACAGGATATTGTAGAATACTTCAACAAAACGAAACGAGGCTGTCTTTATTACGACTTACCTCCCTTTATATACACTTCTAACACGATCTGCGGATTAATCCATATACGCATAGAGGAAACCTATGTGTACATCATTACCGCAACAAAACACACCTGGCAAATTGGCTGGTACTATTTACGCCCCGCAAACAGCAAATTTGTCAAATTTGTTTAATTGTTCGCTCAAAAACGACAAAACAACTCAATACAATACGTAATAAGCATTGGTTAGATATACTGCTACAGTTGTTTCTGCAAATAAACAAATTAAACCCCAAAATATGTTTCCTTCCTTCACAAAACATCGAATATTAACATGTGCGATTGAAAAGTACTTCAGTGAAAATAAATATCACGTGACCTATGTATGAATGAATGAACGTAAATGTTGTAGGAAAAACTTCAGAAGTTGCGAATAAGGCAAGTTGCACAGGAATACAGTGTTACAGCACATCTATTTTTAGAAACTCCATTATAACTTTAACTTTATAACATTAAAACTTCTGATAATCAATTAATTTATATTTTTCATTTCATGCAATAAATACCTTACACTCATGTTATTTAAATTGTTTCAGTGTTTAAAATGTGTTCTTTCCTTTAGAAAATTTCCGTCTGGATTATGTTAAATGTAAAATGTGTGGAAATGGAATGCGCAGTTAAATAGTACGGGATATTATCGTGTTTAGAATCGAAATAAAAACGCTGTTCTTGTATTTTGTCGGTGAATAAAACACAGGCGCTCGTGATTTATTTTTTCGCATCCGAACTCCGGTCTGCATTTTATTCACCTACAAAATACAAGATTATATTTTTATTTCTTAAGCATTGATTACGTTATAGTTAGAACATATTAAGTAAATTTTAATGATTAAAAAGGGCGGAGCGAGCGAAGCGAGTCCTTTTTAGTCATTAAAATTTACTTAATATGTTCTATAACTAACTTAGAATATAACATTTTGCATTCTGATTGGCCGATAGAAAGTAGCGCCAACGCATGACGTAAAGTCTGTGAAGAGAAAATTTTAATGATTAAATTTTCAGCTAACCGCCAAATATGCGGCGTTTTCATTGGCTCATAATGTAGGTTATATTCTAAAAAGCATTAGTACAACATAAACATAGCATACATGTAGATAGTATAATATATTTTATCAAAAACACCAGGCTCTGTCATCTTTATCACTTTTTACTTGGGAATTTCCCCCCAAGTATTGTTACATACCAATTTAGAAATCACTACGATTTTACCCATGTAATATCTGCACAACCAGTTCATCCGAGCAAAAAACGTGTGTCAGCCAATCTAAACCAAAAGATCATTTGTCCCTAGCAATTGAATTATTTCTTATTTCTTTGTATTGCGAGACATTTTGGAATGATTATTCTGTGAGTTAATGTTTTCGTGCGAATAAATTCCTACGCGCTGTAAAATTACTAATGGGTTTTGAGGGTTGATAAAAATTTCAGTTACAGTACCGGTTATAAGCAGACGAAATTTACACTGTTTTGTTTCATAACGTTCATATAACAGTTTAGCAAAAAACTCCTTTTATTATGTATTTATTTTTCACTATTTACAATATATTGCATTGATAAATAGTATTGATCGACGTTTCATCCAAACATTTACCTCAGTTATTCGGCTAAATATTTTGCGTCTATCGTTAGAACAACTCTTTTCCAAGCGGTGTTGTTTACACATTTCGCGCCGAGATTCGATACCATAGTGTTTCGTCCCCTTTATGAATAGTCCGCCCTATTCGTACCCTATCCGGTTCGTTTGTAGCTAGAGTTATGGAATTTTGACTAAGTGTAGTTGTTATTTTTTTCTTTTTTTGCGACAATTCATCACCTATCCAATTACTTATTTTGTTTTTGTTTACTACCGTCAAAGATTATTTATGCAGATGCATGATATTACCATTTACTGGTTTTTTTTAGTATTTTTAATACTTTTTCTCAGCTAAAACTAGATACTTCGGCCCCCTTTACAGTTGAAACAAGTTCATTTAGTTTTTAAGGGCGGATTGCCTTGTTAGATGAAATTTGAATGTGTCAGCTGTCATCGATATTACAACACTTGAGTACTTTGATTATTCCTGTTTTTGTGTTACTACAGTTTGTGATAATGTCATCTCTAATGTGAACATACCACGTCGTATCTGACATAAGTTTTTGCTAAGAAAGCAAGACAAAATCTGTCAACTCAAGGTTTAAAACGAAAGTATTCTATCTTTTGGCCGATTTCAACGTGACATCCTCACCGCTCAAGCCAAGTATGAGTGACATACCACGTGACATCCTCACCGCTCAAGCCAAGCATGAGTCACATACCACGTGACATCCTCACCGCTCGAGCCAAGAATGAGTCACATACCACGTGACATCCTCACCGCTCGAGCCAAGCATGAGTCACATACCACGTGACATCCTCACCGCTCGAGCCAAGAATGAGTCACATACCACGTGACATCCTCACCGCTCGAGCCAAGCATGAGTCACATACCACGTGACATCCTCACCGCTCGAGCCAAGCATGAGTCACATACCACGTGACATTCTCACCGCTCAAGCCAAGCATGAGTCACATACCACGTGACATCCTCACCGCTCGAGCCAAGCATGAGTCACATACCACGTGACATCCTCACCGCTCGAGCCAAGCATGAGTCACATACCACGTGACATCCTCACCGCTCGAGCCAAGCATGAGTCACATACCACGTGATATGTCCACACTGATCCGACCAGAGCACACAGTATAAATTACTCAATAAGGGTTGAGCTAAAAGTACTAAAATTATTTATTTTAGAAATGTATGTAGAAAACGATTATCTTTCTTACTTTAAAAGCAAATGGAAGCAAAAAGTAATTGAACTACGTTTATAAAAATGTAAAATTATTATTGAAGTATCACGAATGTATCGAACTAAGATCTATATTTCTATTGTAAAAAATGGTATCGAGGACCATTATCGTGTCAGTGAAATAGTAGTCACAGTTTAAGCATACGAGTTCACCAACAAGCAGGTCAAGTGCCATGTGTGCTATAATTATGTCAGACAGGTTTACACCTTTGTTCCGAATAAGCACAAAATAGATCACTTTACGTGTGGTAAGGTAAATAATGACCAATGAACAAACACCATTATATTCTTTTTTTGTAATGTAATTTAACTATAGTTTAACTAGGTTACGCATGTTAATGTACTTTAACCATAGAGTTTATACAGTTAATCCCCCCCGTTTAGCTACCCAAGTTGGAAAGTTACCTATACTAATTTGCGGGCACTTTGACACAGTGCTAGGCGCCGTCGCCGTTGGGATCGTGGGTTCGAATCCCAACCACCGGGTGAGGGTCCATATACGACTTTTTAATAAAAATGCATATTTATGAATGATAGTTATATACAACTGTTTCAATCCCTGTAGTATCATTATCTTAAACACTAAAGTAACGCTGAAAGAATATATGTACAAGAACACTGTAAAGATCTTGATGTCAAATTAAACAAACTATTTAAGCCTGGATAACTGTAAGGCAGTGGTTTTAGGTCAGGTCCAGTTATCGGTTTTAGTAAAGATAGCGGAGGAAGTTACAATGCATCATATCTCCCTTTTGAAATAGTATTTGATGAACAACCTGCAGCGTGACACACCAAAACGTCCCTACTCTTTAAAGTCATCAAGGAAAACGTTTCCACCATTTCGATTCTAAATTCAGTTAAGATTGTCATGTTGCCAACATAAATATTACAATTACATAGCCCCATGTATACAAATTCTTCCACTCATATGGTATTCATAAAGTTGGGATAATTTTAAAAATTATCAAATTAAATCACTTATAATTCATTAGTAGATTTGAAATACGAGTTATTTCTAAATTGATCAAAAGACTTCGCAATAGTTTTCTATAGTAATTTGCCGACTGAAATGTAAATTTTGTATTGTTAATTACACGAAATGGCGAATTTGCGTGACTCGAATAACTTTACAATAACAGTTGTTTCCAACACTCCAATTATTTCACCTATAATAGAAATCAACGAAAGTAATTAGTTGAACTCGTTAGGCAAGTCATCCCCTGGTCCCGTTCTCACAGAGATATACTTTCGAAAGAAATATAATAGGCTGGGTGTCTTTATCTACCAGGCGCAAAATACTGACACTTTGGATTTAAGAAAACAAACATGGGGAATTACCAGTCCAGGACGGACGGACGGACGGACGGATGGAAATTAGACACATAAAAAAGATGGATGGATTTATTTCGGTAAAGGTTGTACATATACATGTACATGATTATTAAACGACCTGGTCATAAATAAAATAATTATATCATGAGTATCAACAACCATGCAATGCTCACCAACACCAAGGATTACACAAATATAGTATACTCCTATTTCCATTGTGGTCCTTATTCATATACGAATGCAGTCGTAGAAAATAACAATTACCAAATATGTAATAACGAAAATTATGCTACTTATGTTCGTCGATTAGAAAGATATGCTATATCAACGACCCCTTCTTCAGTCAAAACTTGATATGACCTTGATTCTTTTATCGCAACCGCAATTCAATATCACCATTTAAAGGATTCAAAGTGCAAGAGGTCCAGAGCTATTTTCTTACCGGTAATAGATGTCTTCAAATCTATCATGCCCGAATTCGAAACAAATGTAGAAAACTTTAATGCATATTTATTCAATAATCATCTCCGTGAAAATGCAGTTTGCGATTACGGTCACCTTTATGAAGACGCAGAGCATTATCTATTTAGATGTCCACGCTATACAAATGTAAGGTTCCACGCTATACAAATGTAAGGTTCCACGCTATACAAATGTAAGGTTCCACGCTATACAGATGTAAGGTTCCACGCTATACAAATGTAAGGTTCCACGCTATACAAATGTAAGGATCCACGTTATACAAATGTAAGGTTCCACGCTATACAAATGTAAGGTTCCACGCTATACAAATGTAAGGTTCCACGCTATACAAATGTAAGGTTCCACGCTATACAGATGTAAGGTTCCACGCTATACAGATGTAAGGTTCCACGCTATACAAATGTAAGGTTCCACGCTATACAAATGTAAGGATCCACGTTATACAAATGTAAGGTTCCACGCTATACAAATGTAAGGTTCCACGCTATACAAATGTAAGGTTCCACGCTATACAAATGTAAGGTTCCACGCTATACAAATGTAAGGTTCCCCGCTATACAAATGTAAGGTTCCACGCTATACAAATGTAAGGTTCCACGCTATACAAATGTAAGGTTCCACGCTATACAAATGTAAGGTTCCACGCTATACAAATGTAAGGTTCCACGCTATACAAATGTAAGGTTCCACGCTATACAAATGTAAGGTAAGATCATTTACAAACACTCGCCAGTACCATCCTCTAAGTCCCGACAAACTACTTTTCGGTAATAACATTATACGAGATGAAGACAACACTTATACCTAAAGTTACAAATGTACAGCGTTTTCTTAAAGAAACAAATATATTTTAAATTAAAAAATACTCGTTTAGTATTTCACATTATGGCCTTGCCTTTGGTCAACAAGATGCTTTTGATATGGGGTCAGTGGTAGGGGTAGGGGTAGGGGTAGGGGACTCCTAGGTATACATTGGAGATTAGTAGTATATTTATTGTCCTTTTTATGTATGCTTGTGTTTTTTATTTTATATTTTGTTTCGTTATTTTCCATGCAAGATTTCCATTAATTTATTTTTCTATTTAATCTTTTTTAAATCTCCTATTTTCCACTATCTTAAATTAGATATAAATACCAACTTGAAAATTCGACATTAATTAAAATGTTAATGGTTGAAAAGTAGAATTTATCGAGAATTGTACGAATCTCTGCTTACCACCGTCACTCGAATGTACGACTGCAGTTTTAAACGAAGTGAGACAATTTTTCTTTTGTGTTATTATCATCATCAATGTCATTAGTCCAAATCTCGAAAGTATGCAATATTTGATAACATTAATTAAGTTAATACTGAATTTTACTGTTGGTTATCTGACAACATTTATCTTGTTTACAACTTACCTTCGGATTCATTTGTGCTTTGGCGTCATTTTGTGGAAAATGACGCCATTTGCGGTAAGGTTTGAAAACGCATGTTGTAGTCGGTAAGCAGTTCGAGTTACTTGTTAACCAAGCCTAACTGTTTAAGAACCACAGGCGGTGTTATTTTATAGACGTTATGCTGTACACGATAAACTTTGTCTGGTGTCAGCTAAATCCTAAATGTGATCTAAATACAGAGATTTCCAGCACGGCGTTATCTTTCATACTGATTATAACTGACCCCTATCTGGTGTACATCCCTCCACTGAATTAATATTGCAAAATCTTCAATTGTGTCGTATAATTTTAGTTCTGATTTTGTTCCAAACAACAAAGATGGTCGGTACACGTTGTTTAGCTATTGCTGTGTTGACGGTTGGCGTTTTGCTTCCAGTATCTCAGGTAACACGTTGTCGTTTATTATGGTTTAACGTCTCAACAATTGTTCAGTTGTTCACGGTGCTAGATCCACCTACTGTATCGTAACTAGTACTTACTTACTCTTCTACAAGGAACCAGTAACCGCTTCTTGAGTGGAGGAAAATTAAAATTGTTGTCAAGTATGACCTGCTGCGACTGATAATTGACCCAGGATTACAAATCCACAAATTAACTACTGGACCAAAGTGAAAATGGCGTCAGAAGATATTAGTCGAATTGCATGGTTGTGTCACATCAGCACCACGATTATTTAGTCGCATGATTAATTACTCACGAAAATAAAATCAAATAACATTCAGAATTCGCAAGGCTGTCGTAAGTTGCTCGTACGATTGCCGTACGCGTCGAATGATTGTACAGTACAATCTCTGTAGAGCAACATCCTTTGTAAGCTGCAAAATTGGTCATTGCTGGGAGGTTGTTGCTCTACAGAGGTTACGTTTATAGTAATTATCAGTTTAGGTAAATGTTGAAGGTGTTGTTATAGAGAGGTTGTTGCTCTGCAGAGGGCCTCTCTGGAGAAATTGTTTTGTATTAGAAATATTAAAAACACAGAAAAGTGGACATATCGAGAATTTGGTTTGCGACGTTGCGTTCAATTTGTGGCGCTAAAATTTCGTACGGCGGTCGTAGGATGGTACTTCGACTGTCGCACGAAACACCAGTGATTTCCCCAAAAGGTGCCTCAAAAAGGGAACATACACAGGTGTACGGCTGTCGCAAGGCTGACTTGACACAGCTTAAAACACACCTCGCACTCGATTTGTTTGAAACAGCTTAAGGGAGACAACACATGCTTTCTTAATTAACTCACAATTTATTTTCACACCAGAGTTATGTTTCTTGTCTTATTCAGGGTACGGTATGCAAGTTAGATACGGATTGTAGTACAGATTCATGTTGTTATATACGACCACAGTTCCTAGTTGCCAGTAAAAGACAACAGGTAGCTCAGTTACTACCAGTTCAGCCAGTTCAAAGTGATACAGGTAAGGCAAGCATGCATGATGCGCGTCATTGCTGTTGATTTCCAACTTATTGGGGTAAACGGTTATTAACGGTCGAAAGTGAACCTAACCAGTTCTTCTAGAACAAATTACTAAATGCAATTTTGAGAAACTTTGTCCACATTAAGGGAATATGTATGTTACCAATACCAGTTGTCGAAGAAGATATTAGTAACCTGATAGAGTACAAGTATATTCAGAGTGACATACATGAGTCTATGCGCTACCCAGAGGCTTTTATTATGATTGAGTGGCAAAATGTTTTGATATATACTTGTTTAAATCATGTGTTGGCTCATATTATTTTCTGTTAATGTTGGCCTTATAACTCATAATATATGTGCAGTCAGGCCTTAACGACACCCCATATACTGGCAATATACAGACAAATTCATATTCATGTACTAACATCAATTTATGGGAACAAAAAAGCTATTTGAATTAATTCCGTGTTACAAAGACATTATGCTTGGGAACAAACAGCGTCAATGTATCAGATCTACCTGTATAATCAAATGAGATCATCTCTTATGATAAGGCAAACATAAAAATAATATGACCCAATACCTTGTAGACAAAAGCCTAAAATACGCCATTTCTTACGTTGAGAATTACATAGACTTCATTTACAACATTTCATACATTTCAATTCCGAGAACATGTATTACAGTTTATTGAACTTTATTCTATATCTGTTTTATTTATCCAATGAACGAGCTTCATTTATACCATGTGACACTAAGATAATGTACAGACAATGTTCAATAACCTACTATGTTAGGTGTGTGAAGTTGGCTCTGAGATCGTTAATCGAAGATCGACATTCAATACAGACCTAGGTGCTAATACAGATCCAGCTCTGAAATCGACATTGGCAATATAAGGTGAGCTAATACAGACCAAGTGGCCAATACAGATCCAGCTCTGAGATCGACATTCGCAAAAAAAGGCCTGTGAATACAGATCTGAGTTTGAATACAGAGCCAGGTCTGACATCGTCATTCGATGTACACCGACGGCGAATACAGACCTAGGACCGAATACCGACCCAGCTCTGAGATCGACATTCGCAAAATAATGCCTATGAATACAGATCTGAGTTTCAATACAGAGCCAGGTCTGACATCGTCATTCGATGTACACCGACGGCGAATACAGACCTAGGACCGAATACCGACCCAGCTCTGAGATCGACATTCGCAAAATAATGCCTATGAATACAGATCTGAGTTTGAATACAGAGCCAGGTCTGACATCGTCATTCGATGTACACCGACGGCGAATACAGACCTAGGACCGAATACCGACCCAGCTCTGAGATCGAAATTGGCAAAATAATGCCTGTGAATACAGATCAGAGTTTGAATACAGAGCCAGGTCTGACATCGTCATTCAATGTACACCTACGGCGAATATAGACCTAGGACCGAATACCGACCCAGCTCTGAGATCGATAATCGCAAAATAATGCCTGTGAATACAGATCCGAGTTTGAATACAGAGCCAGGTCTGACATCGACATTCGATGTACAACTATGGCGAATACAGACATAGGATCGAATACCGACCCAGCTCTGACATCGACATTCGATGTATAGCGACGGCGAATACAGACCTAGGATCGAATACCGACCCAGCTCTGACATCAACATTCGCAAAATAAGGCCTGTGAATACAGACCTAAGTTTGAATACAGACCCAGGTCTGACATCGTCATTCGATGTACACCTACGGCGAATACAGACCTAGGACCGAATACCGACCCAGCTCTGAGATCGATATTTGCAAAATAAGGCCTGTGAATACAGATCCGAGTTTGAATACAGAGCCAGGTCTGACATCGACATTCGATGTACAACTATGGCGAATACAGACATAGGATCGAATACCGACCCAGCTCTGACATCGACATTCGATGTATAGCGACGGCGAATACAGACCTAGGATCGAATACCGACCCAGCTCTGACATCAACATTCGCAAAATAAGGCCTGTGAATACAGACCTAAGTTTGAATACAGACCCAGGTCTGACATCGTCATTCGATGTACACCAACGGCGAATACAGACCTAGGACCGAATACCGACCCAGCTCTGAGATCGATATTCGCAAAATAAGGCCTGTGAATACAGATCCGAGTTTGAATACAGAGCCAGGTCTGACATCGACATTCGATGTACAACTATGGCGAATACAGACATAGGATCGAATACCGACCCAGCTCTGACATCGACATTCGATGTATAGCGACGGCGAATACAGACCTAGGATCGAATACCGACCCAGCTCTGACATCAACATTCGCAAAATAAGGCCTGTGAATACAGACCTAAGTTTGAATACAGACCCAGGTCTGACATCGTCATTCGATGTACACCTACGGCGAATACAGACCTAGGACCGAATACCGACCCAGCTCTGAGATCGACATTCGCAAAATAAGGCCTGTGAATACAGACCTAAGTTTGAATACAGACCCAGGTCTGACATCGTCATTCGATGTACACCTACGGCGAATACAGACCTAGGACCGAATACCGACCCAGCTCTGAGATCGACATTCGCAAAATAAGGCCTGTGAATACAGATCTGAGTTTGAATACAGAGCCAGGTCTGACATCGACATTCGATGTACAACTATGGCGAATACACACATAGGATCGAATACCGACCCAGCTCTGACATCGACATTCGATGTATAGCGACGGCGAATACAGACCTAGGATCGAATACCGACCCAGCTCTGAGATCGACATTCGATGTACAGCGACGGCGAATACAGACCTAGGATCGAATACCGACCCAGCTCTGAGATCGACATTCGCAAAATAGTGCCTATGAATACAGATCTGAGTTTGAATACAGAGCCAGGTCTGACATCGTCATTCGATGTACACCGACGGCGAATACAGACCTAGGACCGAATACCGACCCAGCTCTGAGATCGACATTGGCAAAATAATGCCTGTGAATACAGATCTGAGTTTGAATACAGAGCCAGGTCTGACATCGTCATTCAATGTACACCTACGGCGAATACAGACCTAGGACCGAATACCGACCCAGCTCTGAGATCGACATTCGCAAAATAATGCCTATGAATACAGATCTGAGTTTGAATACAGAGCCAGGTCTGACATCGTCATTCGATGTACACCGACGGCGAATACAGACCTAGGACCGAATACCGACCCAGCTCTGAGATCGACATTCGCAAAATAATGCCTATGAATACAGATCTGAGTTTGAATACAGAGCCAGGTCTGACATCGTCATTCGATGTACACCGACGGCGAATACAGACCTAGGACCGAATACCGACCCAGCTCTGAGATCGACATTGGCAAAATAATGCCTGTGAATACAGATCTGAGTTTGAATACAGAGCCAGGTCTGACATCGTCATTCAATGTACACCTACGGCGAATACAGACCTAGGACCGAATACCGACCCAGCTCTGAGATCGATATTCGCAAAATAAGGCCTGTGAATACAGATCCGAGTTTGAATACAGAGCCAAGTCTGACATCGACATTCGATGTACAACTATGGCGAATACAGACATAGGATCGAATACCGACCCAGCTCTGACATCGACAATCAATGTGTTCCGACGGCGAATACAGACCTAGGATCGAATACCGACCTAGCTCTGACATCGACATTCGATGTATACCGACGGCGAATACAGACCTAGGATCGAATACCGACCCAGCTCTGAGATCGACATTCGCAACATAATGTGGGCGAATACAGATATGAGTTTGAATACAGAGCCAGGTCTGACATCGTTATTCGATGTTAACCGACGGCGAATACAGACCTCGGATTCAATACCGACCCAACTATGACTTCGACAATCATTATTTACCGACGGCGAATACAGACCCAAGTGTGAATACAGATCCATCTCTGAGTTCGTCATTCGCAAAATACGTTGAGGGGAATACCGAGCTGGGATGCAATATTATTGACAGCCAGAAACCAAGAAAACAATATATTTTACATGCTTTATATTTGTTGTTAAATGCATGAAATCTGTAAAAGCAACATCAATACATACCGTTTTATTTATTTCTTAATTATAAACTAATAGTGAATGACCAATATAAATGAGTTCTAATTAAATACATTGCAAATTTACCATAGTTTTCATTGATTATTTAAAATTTATTTTAAAGGGAAGTAATAAAGCCTTAACAATAAACGTCACTGCTACGTATCCACAGTTTAATGCATAGACCGATGACGAATACAGACCTAGGATCGAATACCGACCCAGCTCTGAGATCGACATTCACAAAATGTGGTTGGTGAATACAGATCTGAGTTTGAATACAGAGCCAGGTCTGACATCGACATTCGATATGAAACGACAGCGTATACAGACCTAGAATCGAATACCGATCAAGCTCTGACATCGACATTCGCGAAATGTGGTTGGTGAATACAGATCTGAGTTTGAATACAGAGCCAGCTCTGACATCGGCATTCGATATGAACCGACAGCGAATGCAGACCTAGGATCGAATACCGACCCAGCTCTGAGATCGACATTCGCAAAATAAGGCCTGTGAATACAGACCTGAGTTTGAATACAGACCCAGGTCTGACATCGACATTCAATGTATACCCACAGCGAATACAGACCTACGATCCAATACCGACCCAGTTCTGAGATCGACATTCGCAATATAAGTTGCGTGAATACAGATCTGAGTTTGAATACAGAGCCAGGTCGGACATCGACATTCGATGTTAACCGAGGGCGAATACAGACCTAGGATCCAATACCGACCCAGTTCAGAGATCGACATTCGCAATATAAGGTGGATGAATATATATCTAAGTTTGAATACAGAGCCAGGTCAGACATCGACATTCAATGTATACCCACGGCGAATACAGACCTAGGATCCAATACCGACCCAGCTCAGAGATCGACATTCGCAATATAAGGTAAGTGAATACATATCTGAGTTTGAATACAGAGCCAGGTCTGACATCGACGTTCGATGTAAACTAAGGGCGAATACAGACCTAGGATCCAATACCGACCCAGCTCTGAGATCGACATTCGCAATATAAGGTGGGTGAATACATATCTGAGTTTGAATACAGAGCCAGGTCTGACATCGACATTCAATGTACACCGACGATGAATACAGACCTAGGAGCGAATACCGACCCAGCTCTGACATCGACAATCAATGTATTCCGACGGCGAATACAGACCTAGGATCGAATACCGACCCAGCTCTGACATCAACATTCGCAAAATAAGGCCTGTGAATACAGACCTGAGTTTGAATACAGTCCCAGGTCTAACATCGACATTCAATGTATACCCACGGCGAATACAGACCTAGGATCGAATACCGACCCAGCTCTGACATCAACATTCGCAAAATAAGGCTTGTGAATACAGACCTGAGTTTGAATACAAACCCAGGTCTGACATCGACATTCAATGTATACCCACAGCGAATACAGACCTACGATCCAATACCGACCCAGCTCTGAGATCGACATTCGCAATATAAGTTGCGTGAAAACATTTCTGAGTTTGAATACAGAGCCAGGTCTGACATCGGCATTCGATGTATACCCACGGCGAATACATACCTAGGATCCAATACCGACCCAGCTCTGAGATCGACATTCGCAATATAAGTTGCGTGAATACATATCTGAGTTTGAATACAGAGCCAGGTCTGACATCGGCATTCGATGTATACCCACGGCGAATACAGACCTAGGATCAAATACCGATCTAGCTCTGAGATCGACATTCGCAATATAAGGTGCGTGAATACATATATGAGTTTGAATACAGAGCCAGGTCTGACATCGACATTCGAGGTATACCCACGGTGAATACAGACCTAGGATCCAATACCGACCCAGCTCTGAGATCGAGATTCGCGAAATGTGGTTGGTGAATACAGATTTGAGTTTGAATACAGAGCCAGCTCTGATATCGGCATTCGATATGAAACGACAGCGTATACAGACCTAGAATCGAATACCGATCAAGCTCTGACATCGACATTCGCGGAATGTGGTTGGTGAATACAGATCTGAGTTTGAATACAGAGCCAGGTCTGACATCGACATTCGATGTATACCCACGGCGAATACAGACCTAGGATCCAATACCGACTCAGCTCTGAGATCGACATTCGCGAAATATCGTTGGTGAATACAGATCTGAGTTTGAATACAGAGCCAGGTCTGACATCGACGTTCGATGTAAACCGAGGGCGAATACAGACCTAGGACCCAATACATACCCAGCTCTGAGATCGACATTAGCAATATAAGGTGGGTGAATACATATCTGAGTTTGAATACAGAGCCAGGTCTGACATCGACATTCGATGTATACCCACGGCGAATACAGCCCTAGGATCCAATACCGACCCAGGTCTGAGATCGACATTAGCAATATAAGATGGGTGAATACAGATCTGAGTTTGAATACAGAGCCAGCTCTGACATCGGCATTCGATATGAACCGACTGCGAATACAGACCTAGGATCGAATACCGACCCAGCTCTGACATCAACATTCGCAAAATAAGGCGGGTGAATACAGGTCTGAGTTTGAATACAGAGCCAGCTCTGACATAGACATTCGACGTTTACCGAAGGCGAATACAGACCTAGGGTCGAATACCGATCCAGCTCTGAGATCGACACTCGATGTATACCTACGGCGAATACAGACCTAGGATCGAATACCGACCCAGCCCTGACATCGACAATCGATGTATACCAACGGCGAATACAGACCTAGGATCGAATACCGACTCAACTGACAGCGACATTCAATGTATACCAACGGCGAATACAGACCTAGGTTCCAATACAGTGTTAGGTCTGACATAGACATTCAATGTATATGCACGGCGAATACAGGCCTAGGTTCCAATACCGACCAAGCTCTGAGATCGACATTCGCAAATTAAGGCCTGTGACTACCGAGCTTGAATACAGATCAAGGTCTGACATCGAATTTCGATGTGAGCCGACAGCCAATACAGTCCTATGATCGAATACCAACCCAACTGTGAGATCGATATTCGCGGAATTAGCTGGGTCAATGCATATCTAAGCTTGAATATAGAGCCAGCTTGACATTGAATTTCTACGAATACCGACGGCGAATACAGACATAGGGTCGATTACCGATCTAGCTCTGAGATCGTCATTCGTGAAATGACCTTAGTGAATACAGATCTGAGTTTGAATACAGATCCAAGTCTGACATCGACATTCGATGTAACCCGACAGCGAATACAGACCTAGAATCGAATACCGATTCAGCTCTGAGATCGATGTTCGCAATATACGACTTCAAATACCGACCCAACTCTGACATCGACATTCGCAAATAAGGTGTGCGAATACTGATCTGAGTTTAAATACAAAGCCAGCTCTGACATCAACATTAGATTTAGGATTTCATGGCATCAGTCTGCGACTAGATCTGGCTCCCTCGCAGACGTTCAGGAATTTTGGTGTCATTTGATTGTTTTATATGTGTGACCTTCAAGCTCTGTTAGGAGTCAATTACATCGGTCTGCGACTGTTTTTTTACACTATCGCAGACTTTCATGAATTTTGGTGCCAATTCAGAAAATGATATTTTTGACATCTAGAGGCCCTAAGGTATCCATTGTATCGGTCTGCGAATGTTTCTGACATGTTCGCAGACTTCAGGTATGTTGGTGCCAATTGAACAAATCACAGTTTTGGCATCTAGGGACCCTTACGAGTCCATTACATCGGTGTGCGACTGTTTCTGACACACTCATCGACTTTCAGGAATGTTCGTGCCTTTTTAGAAAATGGTATTTTTGACATTTAGGGACCTTCATGAGTCCATTCAATCGGTCTGCGACTGTTTCGGACACCCATCGCAGTCTCTCCTGAATGTTGGTGCAAATTGACAAAAATGACACTTTTGTTCTCCATAGGAGTCCTTTGCATCGGTCTGCGACTGTTTCTGACACTCTCGCATACTTTCAGGAACTTTGTTGCCAATTGATAAAATGACATTTTTGGCCTCTAGGAACACTTAGGAGCTCACTGCATCTGTCTGCGACTGTTAATGACACACTTGAGGACTTTCAGGAATTTCGGTGCCAATGGAGAAAATGATAGTTTTGGCCTCTAGGAACTCTTAGGAGTCCATTGCATATGTGTGCGTCTGTTTATGGCACACTCGCAGACTTTCAGGTATATTATTATTATCACAATTACTCTAACATAGCCAACTTCTGCTTGTTATGTGGATGGATGTGCGTGATTCAAGCCTTGCTTTGAAACATTTAAATAGAGTATCACGGTGTTCAAATTATCATATAATATAACTAAGATGAGTTTTGTATTAATCAAGACTATATCTGTAGTCTTTTTATTAACATAATACCTTGTCGTTATTCAGGGTGGTTCTTTTGGGATTGGCTGGAATACTCCGTCCGGATACACAGTTCTCTTTCTTGACAAGATAACAAAAGTTCTCTTAATTTCTTTTTGTATACCTCGTAAAATAACAAATATACAAAGTACTATTTTCTAGGACTAACAAAGTAGTTTTTGATCAGTAGACATAGGGCAGTCTGAAAATAATTGTCAGCAAAATTCCCTAATACGGGGGAAAATTAAGACCCCCTTTGGTCTCATAGCCTAAGTTTGCTGTGGGTGGATTGTGGATTTTTACTAAAGGTTCCTTTAGTGTACTATATATGCAGCGACGCAGACGTGAAAAGATTATATGTATAACACCTTAACTCATGTGACGTTTGAAACAATTTAAAATTGTAACTTTGTGCATATAGACAAAGGTGATTTTTGTAATTGTTTAAACACATGTACTTTTTCAATGATTACTTTATTGACATAATTTTAATGACCCATGTGTGAGATGATATTCATTACGAGGGTTTACTACTCTCAGCTAGACATTTGTCAATATCAATGAGATGGAAACGGTTTCGTAAAAAATGAATGCGTTTTCAGTTCATTGATATTCAAACAGGACATGTTTTATTGCACTGGACAATACTTGTCTCATAATTACGCAATACAATTATGTTATATGGGCTCATACGGTTTCTGAGCGTTGTTTTCAAATGTCATTCAGGCGGATTGGATTTAAATTCATATTATTCGAATATGTACCATTGTACTCATAAATGACAATCTGTAATTTTGAAACCGCTAAATTATTTTTAAACTATAGCTATACAAATGAATCAAACGCGAAACCCAAAATACCACACATACATCCTAATGAATACTGGATGCATACTAGCTAATTATTCACTTATTTATTCTGAATATGTCAACATTTCTAGAATATGACATGATGGTTCTTTCGTCGGAGGATTTTAATCCTTTTTGCCTCATGTATATTTTTACAAGAATTTTTATGTTCAACACTAACTTTTAAAAAGTGGATGGGGTAATGTTATACCCTCATTATAAACAAAAAAGAAAACTCACACATGTTGTCCTTTTCATGTAATTGTGCTTACATGAAATTACCACCTTTGTTTTATTTTTGTTGTTCGTATTATAGTATCAGGGATATGACGTCATACATCTAAAATACATAGTTTTAAACGACAAATGATGAATTATTCTGAATTTATTTGTTCTGTGAAAAAACAACATATTTAGATATTTAAAATAGCTACATATTTGAGTTTCCCACTTAACACGTCCAACAGCAAAATTCAGTAACACTGTATATGGCATAGTACCAGTAAAATGCCGTCTTCAAGAGTATTTGGAACATGGCAGATTTCCTGTACAGCTAAAGCCATTCAGACTTTTCAAACATCAATGTTGATATATCACTAGTTAAACAAGTATAAAATGCATAAAATGTGCAAATTTGAAATCAATCGGATTACTTTTGTATATTTTATGAACATGTATATCAATTCTTTCGATTACTAATCTGCCTTATTTTGTTCCAAGTCCAGTCATAGCGCTGGTACCGCCGGTGATCCGCTTCCAAACCTCGATCAGTTAAGGTCATACCTTACCATAATAATTGCTAGCCAAAATTGTTATTTTTATTTCACCTAGAACAAAATGCAGTAGTTTTTACGAATTTTATAATATGTATCATACTCTACATTTGCTAGCATGTATTGTGCAAAGGTTATTTGCAATTTGGTGAATGGCCATCTAGTTGTTATGTACGTACATATTGTGTATATATTATATACGATATGGGCCAGGTACTATATAGTTTGTCTTCATTAAGACAGGTTTGCCGCGAAATGAATGCACCAAGTAAACCACAGTTATAGTCCAACCAAATGATCTTAGTTCTCACATTTTATGCATCGATATATTCACCCTTGTTACCCTGATAAAACAACATGATTGGATATTCCCAACATGATTGAAAAATGGCCGACATGAACAATGTGATAAGTGCATTGTTTTTGCAATATTTTCCATATAAACTATCCAGATTGTTTATTTCAATATTACATAATCAACATATGAAGAAAATGTACTATTTGCACTAAACAATTTGCACATAGGTAATATTTTTCACTATGTAAAGCCTTAAAGAATGTGTGGATTTTGCATTTGAGAATGAGTTTTGTACTTAAAAACATTGTAAAACTCATTTATTTGACTTTATGTAATGAATATCATTTGGGAAGTATCGGCAGTTGTATAAACTATGATTTGGACGTTTCAATTTTTTAAAATCTTAGATAAATTAACGCTCACCAACAATAATTCAAACATGTATAGTATTTTTTGGATACTGACCGACGTGATTGTTAAATTTATTAGGATACTGGCCAACATGATTGTGGATAAAAGCCAACATTACCAATTGAAATCTTGCCAATGGGATTCTCAAGGTACAAATAATTGTACATTAAAGAAGTGTGCTCATGAATTGTGGTAGCAGGTTTATGAGCATACCCAATGTAAGGGATTTCACACCTAGTCTATAGCACATGCTTTTAGGACATTTAATAATCAAAGCACTAAGAGTGCTGATGGGAGGCGATCTGGTTGCTGCTACTAAAGCTTAAACGACTTTACACGTTTAATGTTCGTTTTCTTACTGCCGATCTTGTCTTGAATGTCTAAATAGGCATATGTGACTATATAGGCATGTTGGGTATCTATATAATTGTAAAAAGGGGCATATTGATGTATATGTCATACGTGTATTGAATGCGTATATCAAAAGTGGCTTTAAAATAATACTACGCGCCTATTTATCAGATTCTACAGTACCGTCTTGTAATCACTTCCATCACAGCGTGAGACATCTCTAGAAAGCGGCTAGTATAGCCACACCATATGATTGCATAACATGACGATATACGATTCATTGATAAAACCATCACGTGGCCCTGGTCTGAAGTTTCTAAAAATAGCTATACGGCTGGGACATTTGATGAACACGTCATTTTCATATTCTCCCCGGCTGAGTGATTATCTGCAAAAATATCGATTCAACGAACAGTTTCACAATAATTGTTAATCGTAGAATAAACAATTGTTGCTGATTGAATTAAATAAGTTTAAAAATTTTAAGAAACATATGTTGCAGTATTGGGAATGTTGACAGTTTCTGGAACTACTTGAATGCGGATTCACATAGCAGCCTAAAGGCGGTCCAGGTTGCATTAAGAAATGGGCAATGGTAGTATAGAGAGGCTTACGCCTACCAAAAATTGGTACAAATGTTTACCACATCAAGACGATGTGCCATGCACAAAACCCAGGTCCCTAGCTTAAAGGTTAAGGTCACACTTAGAGGTCAAAGGTTAAAAGGCTCAAATAGGCATGTGATTCGTGTCCGCTCTGTACTTTTGTCATCTCCTATTGGATATTTATAATATTTGGTACAAATGTTCACCACATCAAGGTGATGTGCCATGTGCAAGACGCAGGTACCTTACTTAAAGAGCAAGGTCACACTTAGAGATCAAAAGTTAAAATTCTCAAATAGGCATGTGATTCTTGTCCGCTCTGTAACAATGTCATTTCTTATTGGATATTTATAACACTTGGTACAAATGTTCACCACATCGAAACGGCGTGTTATGCGCAAGACCTAGGTCCCTTGCTCAAAGGTAAAGGTCACACTTAGAGATCGAAGGTAAAAAGGCTCAAATAGGCATGTGATTCATGTCAGCTCTGTAACTATGTCATTTCTTATTTTATATTAATATTACTTGCCACAAATGTTCACATCACCAAGACGAGGTGACATGCGCAAAACCCAGGTCCCTAACGCAAAGGTCAAGGTCATACTTAGAGATTTAAAGTTAAAAGGCACAAGTATACGCTTCTGGTCTGCTTTGTTTTTTTGTAATTTCGTTCTGGATTTTAAAATTACTTGGTTACATTCGCATTTTCACCCTGACTCAAATGTAAAGGTCACACTTATGCACCTATCAATGTATTCCCCAAGGAGGGGGGCGGCGGGCTGACCCAGGGGAATTTGACATTTTTACTGTTTCAAAGTCTAAATTCCCGCCCTAGAGCAAGGACAATTTGTCAAAATCCCCTCACTGGGAGATGCTTTACATACCCCCCGGGATCAAAATTTCGGCCAGCGTCAAAATTTCCCTGGACTCGGCACTATTCTGTCTGTCAAATTCCCACCTATCGGGAACAGCCTTCTGTCAAAAGTCCCGTGTATGCCCGCCGCTCCCCCCCTTGGGGAAAACATTGATAGGTGCATTACAGACCCAGCTCTTGTCTGCTGTTAAATGTCACATTTAAGCAATTACAAACTTGTTTCAAGTTATTCCATTTGCATAGCTTTATACTTAGGTGTCTGATGACAGCTTTTAGCGGGGGCATCCGTGTCCGGTGGACATATTTCTAGTTAAATACTTTTTTCTGCTATATGTTGGTAAAATTCATAATAAGTCAAGACAGGTAAATTTCACACATGTATCTAAATGTGCAACATTCACCGGGAATAGGAACAGTGAATTATGGGGACCAGGCTAAACGCTGTGAGCATGTCTTGAATGGTGCCAAATTGCATTTCTAATTTAAAAAAGGGGACACAATTTCAACATATATTTGATAGAGTTGCCTATTCATGTGGAGGTCATGGCGTCATGATGGTGAGCAAAGTATCAAAGAGGTTAAAATTGTGTGCATAAACTGTAAACTTTTGTATTTCTAAGTACTTACTTACTGCCCGTTATGCCCTCTGGCATGTAGGGCAGCAACTAAGTACATCAGTCCAAATGGGGCATAACATTCAACAACATGCTTGATAGAGTGCAGATGTTGTGGTCAAGACGGTTGACAAGTATGCAAAGTATCACAGCAATATGAACATGCACTTAGATATTATAGGTTAATACCTTGAACGTAAACTTACAAATTTGCACGAAGTTGAAAAAAGGGACATATTTTCCGATAAATACTTCATAGAGTTATCTACTCCTACGTACGTGTTGGGGTCATCCCATTATTCTTCCAATATTGAAGCTATATATTAAATTCGCACTGCAGTGCATCAATGAAAATTCAATGTTGGTCAGTATCCACTTTAAAAGATAAATCATGTTGATCTTTATCCTCAATCATGTTGGTTTTTATCCATTTTTCACACATGGGTTACTTTAAATAGTTATCACGTAGAAACGGAAAATGTAAATAACTTACCCTAAACTAAGTCTGATAGTGAAATGAATGTGCTATATAAACAAAAGATCTTAACCCAAAATAAACAACAATATATATGTTTTATAGACTGTCAAATAAATCCAACACAGATTTTTCTAACTTTTTAACGTATTGTGTATCACATTCACAAAAATACGGATAAATAGTTTTAGTTTCATGGAAGGAATGTACAAGTTTATCTTCATACAGCATCAGAAGGTGGTTAAACCCGTGGATTTTGAAGAATTGGTCGAAAATGCGATGAAAATATAAACATACATCCGCCATTTTTCAATCATGTTGGGTATATCCAATCATGTTGTTTTATCAGGGTAACAAGGGTGATATTGCACGACAAGTATCAATTTCCTCGAGATAATCGTGTCTTGTTGGAGATTTAGAATTTGTGTTTATAGTATACCGTGTACATAAT
The DNA here is from genome assembly GCA_947247005.1 of Spisula solida. Classification (NCBI taxonomy): domain Eukaryota; kingdom Metazoa; phylum Mollusca; class Bivalvia; order Venerida; family Mactridae; genus Spisula; species Spisula solida. The sequence goes on along the minus strand of OX365948.1, from coordinate 5,786,571 downwards.
CGCAATACTTTCTGCTGATGGAAACAAATATCATTTTAAGTTATTGACAATTAGTAAACGGTTAAATGATGCTTTAACGAATGTTCGATTACAAGGTTAATGTGTTTGCACTATAATTGCGACCTTGAATTTCGACACCAACGCCTAATGAATACTGGATACATAAGATAATAATTGCATCGTATATTTTTGTACAATCTATTCCTCTTACGTGTTTCGTTTTATCCATTTCATGGTTCAATGCACCATTGTAGCGAATTTAGATGGACAGAACATCGGGGTACAATCCATTGGTAGCCGATAACGCGCACACAAAATTTCGTTGAGAAATATTAATAAATAAAAAAGGTTATCTTGATTTTCACTAGTGTTCCGTTTTCAAAGCCGCTCAGTGTATGTTGTTGATGATCTCCAAAAAATGCAGGAAATAAAATCAATCTGTTTAAGATTATAAATTATGATATCATTTGTCATTCTTTAAAATGAAGGAGGTCAGCATCACACATACAGTGAAACCTCGAACCACCTCCAAATCAGGCCCAGTTATATTTCATAAGTGTGTTTATTATTCAACTGCGCTCTAAAGACCGACTCGATCATGTGATCAGGTGTTAAGCATCTCAAAGGTATTGGTTTTACCGTATGTATAACATTGCAACAAAATATTTCAATGAACGGCTGAGAAGAAGTACAAATATTTAATCTACAAAATCCAATGTGGACATACCCGGTTGAATGTGACGTATTATTTTTTACTAAGAACGCAAGTAAACATAATTACAAATGTATGTCAACACAAAGCTCAAAACGACTCTCTAAGCTCAATTCGAGAAGGAGTAATATCCACGCAACATAATATATTGCCTGGATAGCAGCTTAGTTGGGTTTGGACAGAAGGTGGCCTGGATAGTAGACATTCTCTGCTTGAGTGTCAAGTGCGTCTAGTTCAAATCGGTCAGAGAAGAAAAACGTAAACTGTTGTTTTAAGCTCTGTGTTGTTCAAACGGAACACAAATATTCAAAGTAAGTTCTGCATACTGCTTAAGTCGGAGCTATATTCAACCTAGGGCCTGTTTGTGCAGAAGGTATAAATCGAATGTCAATGTAAGAACTAGGTCTGCATTCGGACCTGGTTTTGCATTCGATATAGGTATATATTGAATTATTGTTTCCGAGGTTTAGTGGATAAAGCACTTTTCTTCTAATCTGGCGACCCGGGTGAAGGCACTCATTTGTACTCCATATTTCAACAGAACGCAGACTGGCTAATAGAGGCTATGCCCGATGTAAAAAATGTCGCTCTCAGAGCTGATTTGCATTCGGTCTGCACTAGGTCTGCACTCTGCCTGCATTCGGACCTTGGTGTGCATTAGACATCGGAATATATTGAATGTCGATCTCAGAGCGGGATCACTATTCAAACATTGGTCTGCATTAGCCTTCGAGATAAATGGAATGTCGATGTCAGGCCTAGTTCTGTATTCAAACTCAGCTCGGTATTTAACGGCCATATATAGCGAATGTCGATGTCAGAGCCGGGTCTGTATTCAAACTCAGCTGAGTATTCAACGGTCTTATATTGCGAATGTCGATCTCAGAACTGGGTCGGTATTCGATAGTAGGTCTGAACTCGCCGTCGGGATACAACGAATGTCGATCTCAGACTCTGTAATTCAACCCGAGACCGGCATTCACCGGCCCTATATTGGGAATGTCGATCTCGGAAATGGATCGATTTTCGACCCATGGTCTGGATTAGCCGGCTGTATACACCGAATGTCGATGTCATAGCTGGATCTGTATTCCAACTTAGATCGGTATTCACCATCCTTATTTACCAAAGTTGATCTGGACCGGTATTCTACCGCAGGTCTGTATTCGACGTCAGTATACATCGAATTTCGATTTCAGAGCTGGCTCTTTATACAAACGCAGCTCGGTATTCACCAACCTTATTGAGCGAATGTCGATCTCAGAGCCGGATCGGTATTCGATCCTAGGTCTGTATTCGATGTCGGTTTACATCGAATGTCGATGTCAGACTTGGATCTGTATTCAAACTCAAATCTGTATTCACCAACCTCATTTCGCGAATGTCGATCTCAGAGCTGGGTCGGTATTGGATCCTAGGTCTGTATTCACCGTGGGTATACCTCGAATGTCGATGTCAGACCTGGCTCTGTATTCAAACTCAGATATGTATTCACGCACCTTATATTGCGAATGTCGATCTCAGAGCTGGATCGGTATTCGATCCTAGGTCTGTATTCGCTGTCGGTTCATATCGAATGCCGATGTCAGAGCTGGCTCTGTATTCAAACTCAGATCTGTATTCACCAACCACATTTCGCGAATGTCGATCTCACAGCTGAGTCGGTATTGTATCCTAGGTCTGTATTCGCCCTCGGTATACATCGAATGTCGATGTCAGAGCTGGCTCTGTATTCAAACTCAGATCTGTATTCACCAACCACATTTCGCGAATGTCGATCTCACAGCTGAGTCGGTATTGCATCCTAGGTCTGTATTCGCTGTGGGTATACATCGAATGTCGATGTCAGACCTGGCTCTGTATTCAAACTCAGATATGTATTCACGCACCTTATATTGCGAATGTCGATCTCAGAGCTGGATTGGTAATCGATCCTAGGTCTGCATTCGCTGTCGGTTCATATCGAATGCCGATGTCAGAGCTGGCTCTGTATTCAAACTCAGATCTGTATTCACCAACCACATTTCGCGAATGTCGATGTCAGAGCTTGATCGGTATTCGATTCTAGGTCTGTATACGCTGTCGTTTCATATCGAATGCCGGTATCAGAGCTGGCTCTGTATTCAAACTCAGATCTGTATTCACCAACCACATTTTGTGAATGTCGATCTCAGAGCTGGGTCGGTATTCGATCCTAGGTCTGTATTCGTCATCGGTCTATGCATTAAACTGTGGATACGTAGCAGTGACGTTTATTGTTAAGGCTTTATTACTTCCCTTTAAAATAAATTTTAAATAATCAATGAAAACTATGGTAAATTTGGAATGTATTTAATTAGAACTCATTTATATTGGTCATTCACTATTAGTTTATCAATTAAGAAATAAATAAAACGGTATGTATTGATGTTGCTTTTACAGATTTCATGCATTTAACAACAAATATAAAGCATGTAAAATATATTGTTTTCTTGGTTTCTGGCTGTCAGTAATATTGCATCCCAGCTCGGTATTCCCCTCAACGTATTTTGCGAATGACGAACTCAGAGATGGATCTGTATTCACACTTGGGTCTGTATTCGCCGTCGGTAAATAATGATTGTCGAAGTCATAGTTGGGTCGGTATTGAATCCAAGGTCTGTATTCGCCGTCGGTTAACATCGAATAACGATGTCAGACCTGGCTCTGTATTCAAACTCATATCTGTATTCGCCCACATTATGTTGTGAATGTCGATCTCAGAGCTGGGTCGGTATTCGATCCTAGGTCTGTATTCGCCGTCGGTATACATCGAATGTCGAATGTCGATGTCAGAGCTAGGTCGGTATTCGATCCTAGGTCTGTATTCGCCGTCGGAACACATTGATTGTCGATGTCAGAGCTGGGTCGGTATTCGATCCTATGTCTGTATTCGCCATAGTTGTACATCGAATGTCGATGTCAGACTTGGCTCTGTATTCAAACTCGGATCTGTATTCACAGGCCTTATTTTGCGAATATCGATCTCAGAGCTGGGTCGGTATTCGGTCCTAGGTCTGTATTCGCCGTAGGTGTACATTGAATGACGATGTCAGACCTGGCTCTGTATTCAAACTCAGATCTGTATTCACAGGCATTATTTTGCCAATGTCGATCTCAGAGCTGGTCGGTATTCGGTCCTAGGTCTGTATTCGCCGTCGAAGTACATCGAATGACGATGTCAGACCTGGCTCTGTATTCAAACTCAGATCTGTATTCATAGGCATTATTTTGCGAATGTCGATCTCAGAGCTGGGTCGGTATTCGGTCCTAGGTCTGTATTCGCCGTAGGTGTACATCGAATGACGATGTCAGACCTGGGTCTGTATTCAAACTTAGGTCTGTATTCACAGGCCTTATTTTGCGAATGTTGATGTCAGAGCTTGGTCGGTATTCGATCCTAGGTCTCTATTCGCCGTCGCTATACATCGAATGTCGATGTGAGAGCTGGGTCGGTATTCGACCCTATGTCTGTATTCGCCATAGTTGTACATCGAATGTCGATGTCAGACCTGGCTCTGTATTCAAACTCGGATCTGTATTCACAGGCCTTATTTTGCGAATATCGATCTCAGAGCTGGGTCGGTATTCGGTCCTAGGTCTGTATTCGCCGTAGGTGTACATCGAATGACGATGTCAGACCTGGGTCTGTATTCAAACTTAGGTCTGTATTCACTGGCCTTATTTTGCGAATGTTGATGTCAGAGCTGGGTCGGTATTCGATCCTATGTCTGTATTCGCCGTCGCTATACATCGAATGTCGATGTCAGAGCTGGGTCGGTATTCGATCCTATGTCTGTATTCGCCATAGTTGTACATCGAATGTCGATGTCAGACCTGGCTCTGTATTCAAACTCGGATCTGTATTCACAGGCCTTATTTTGCGAATATCGATCTCAGAGCTGGGTCGGTATTCGGTCCTAGGTCTGTATTCGCCGTAGGTGTACATCGAATGACGATGTCAGACCTGGGTCTGTATTCAAACTTAGGTCTGTATTCACAGGCCTTATTTTGCGAATGTTGATGTCATAGCTGGGTCGGTATTCGATCCTAGGTCTGTATTCGCCGTCGCTATACATCGAATGTCGATGTCAGAGCTGGGTCGGTATTGGATCCTAGGTCTGTATTCGCCGTCGCTTTACATGGAATGTCGATGTCAGAGCTGGGTCGGTATTCGATCCTATGTCTGTATTCGCCATAGTTGTACATCGAATGTCGATGTCAGACCTGGCTCTGTATTCAAACTCGGATCTGTATTCACAGGCCTTATTTTGCGAATATCGATCTCAGAGCTGGGTCGGTATTCGGTCCTAGGTCTGTATTCGCCGTAGGTGTACATTGAATGACGATGTCAGACCTGGCTCTGTATTCAAACTCAGATCTGTATTCACAGGCATTATTTTGCCAATGTCGATCTCAGAGCTGGGTCGGTATTCGGTCCTAGGTCTGTATTCGCCGTCGGTGTACATCGAATGACGATGTCAGACCTGGCTCTGTATTCAAACTCAGATCTGTATTCATAGGCATTATTTTGCGAATGTCGATCTCAGAGCTGGGTCGGTATTCGGTCCTAGGTCTGTATTCGCCGTCGGTGTACATCGAATGACGATGTCAGACCTGGCTCTGTATTCAAACTCAGATCTGTATTCATAGGCATTATTTTGCGAATGTCGATCTAAGAGCTGGGTCGGTATTCGGTCCTAGGTCTGTATTCGCCGTAGGTGTACATTGAATGACGATGTCAGACCTGGCTCTGTATTCAAACTCGGATCTGTATTCACAGGCCTTATTTTGCGAATATCGATCTCAGAGCTGGGTCGGTATTCGGTCCTAGGTCTGTATTCGCCGTAGGTGTACATCGAATGACGATGTCAGACCTGGGTCTGTATTCAAACTTAGGTCTGTATTCACAGGCCTTGTTTTGCGAATGTTGATGTCAGAGCTGGGTCGGTATTCGATCCTAGGTCTGTATTCGCCGTCGCTATACATCGAATGTCGATGTCAGAGCTGGGTCGGTATTCGACCCTATGTCTGTATTCGCCATAGTTGTACATCGAATGTCGATGTCAGACCTGGCTCTGTATTCAAACTCGGATCTGTATTCACAGGCCTTATTTTGCGAATATCGATCTCAGAGCTGGGTCGGTATTCGGTCCTAGGTCTGTATTCGCCGTAGGTGTACATCGAATGACGATGTCAGACCTGGGTCTGTATTCAAACTTAGGTCTGTATTCTCTGGCCTTATTTTGCGAATGTTGATGTCAGAGCTGGGTCGGTATTCGATCCTATGTCTGTATTCGCCGTCGCTATACATCGAATGTCGATGTCAGAGCTGGGTCGGTATTCGATCCTATGTCTGTATTCGCCATAGTTGTACATCGAATGTCGATGTCAGACCTGGCTCTGTATTCAAACTCGGATCTGTATTCACAGGCCTTATTTTGCGAATATCGATCTCAGAGCTGGGTCGGTATTCGGTCCTAGGTCTGTATTCGCCGTAGGTGTACATCGAATGACGATGTCAGACCTGGGTCTGTATTCAAACTTAGGTCTGTATTCACAGGCCTTATTTTGCGAATGTTGATGTTATAGCTGGGTCGGTATTCGATCCTAGGTCTGTATTCGCCGTCGCTATACATCGAATGTCGATGTCAGAGCTGGGTCGGTATTCGATCCTAGGTCTGTATTCGCCGTCGCTTTACATGGAATGTCGATGTCAGAGCTGGGTCGGTATTCGATCCTATGTCTGTATTCGCCATAGTTGTACATCGAATGTCGATGTCAGACCTGGCTCTGTATTCAAACTCGGATCTGTATTCACAGGCCTTATTTTGCGAATATCGATCTCAGAGCTGGGTCGGTATTCGGTCCTAGGTCTGTATTCGCCGTAGGTGTACATTGAATGACGATGTCAGACCTGGCTCTGTATTCAAACTCAGATCTGTATTCACAGGCATTATTTTGCCAATGTCGATCTCAGAGCTGGGTCGGTATTCGGTCCTAGGTCTGTATTCGCCGTCGGTGTACATCGAATGACGATGTCAGACCTGGCTCTGTATTCAAACTCAGATCTGTATTCATAGGCATTATTTTGCGAATGTCGATCTCAGAGCTGGGTCGGTATTCGGTCCTAGGTCTGTATTCGCCGTCGGTGTACATCGAATGACGATGTCAGACATGGCTCTGTATTCAAACTCAGATCTGTATTCATAGGCATTATTTTGCGAATGTCGATCTCAGAGCTGGGTCGGTATTCGGTCCTAGGTCTGTATTCGCCGTAGGTGTACATTGAATGACGATGTCAGACCTGGCTCTGTATTCAAACTCAGATCTGTATTCACAGGCATTATTTTGCCAATGTCGATCTCAGAGCTGGGTCGGTATTCGGTCCTAGGTCTGTATTCGCCGTCGGTGTACATCGAATGACGATGTCAGACCTGGCTCTGTATTCAAACTCAGATCTGTATTCATAGGCATTATTTTGCGAATGTCGATCTCAGAGCTGGGTCGGTATTCGGTCCTAGGTCTGTATTCGCCGTCGGTGTACATCGAATGACGATGTCAGACCTGGCTCTGTATTGAAACTCAGATCTGTATTCATAGGCATTATTTTGCGAATGTCGATCTCAGAGCTGGGTCGGTATTCGGTCCTAGGTCTGTATTCGCCGTCGGTGTACATCGAATGACGATGTCAGACCTGGCTCTGTATTCAAACTCAGATCTGTATTCACAGGCCTTTTTTTGCGAATATCGATCTCAGAGCTGGATCTGTATTGGCCACTGGGTCTGTATTAGCTCACCTTATATTGCCAATGTCGATTTCAGAGCTGGATCTGTATTAGCACCTAGGTCTGTATTGAATGTCGATCTTCGATTAACGATCTCGGAGCCAACTTCACACACCTTACAAAGTTAGCTTTTTAAAGCTTTTGGTTCGATCTTTTTATGAGGAATGCTTTTGAAAGGCAGGTTTGCATTGGCTATTTCTACTTAACCAATTGCGTTGTCAGTTACAATTGTCACGCCTCCTGGCTTCCTTTTGGTGATAGAGGCAAAAAGAGGGAGAAGCTGGAATGCAAATAGTATGGATTACCTCCCCTATCAGTACGTTAAAACGGAACAAGACTAGAAAGCAAACTGTTCCTGCTTTTGGAAGTGTTCGGGTTTTTAGAACCGGCGTAAAAATACTTGCAGTCCAAATCATTTTACATTTTCATAGTACATATTGCTACTAGCAAGCATACTTGATGGCTCTTCTATACATCGTCTTTTATTGAATTGACAATCCTTTCTCATTTTGCTGTTTTATCTTTCCTAGTTGGTTCATGGCTCAAGGTAAAGTTGAATCTATGTATGTCCCTTACAGGAAATTAATCAATTTAAGTGTGCTTCACATTCACTGATAAAATGTACAATGGTCTGCGTAACATTTTTTCGCTCTTATGTTAAACCAATGTCAGCGTTGTTTCTTTATATTTTGCAGATGCACTAAAAGCTTGTTATAACTTAGCTGTACACACACCCTGATTTATTTACGAATTCAATAAACGTACAGATTTTTGTATTTATTTTTTCAGATTTTTCTAAGTTTTAAGATATTCACGATTTAATTACAGAACGAAACCCACAAATTGCCATTACAATCGGAAATTACAATATTGGAAAATTAAATTGAAATATTGTCCCACTGGTCAACAGTATTTTCGTGATATCCTTTCCGCTACCACGATTTTTTTAGGGCTATGAGAAATTCATATGGTCCCTATACCCCGTCCCTGAGACACTATTGACTTGCAGCACTGATAAAAACTCGATACATCCGGATACTACATACCTGCCCAAAGTGAAAGTAGAAAAAATTGTCGACATTTCGACTAAAGGTCACCGGAAATGACCCTGGCGCGAAAAACTATTTTTTTTAGCTTGGTATGCCTACTTTTGGGCCACTGATCCTGACCCCTTTTTTAGCCTTATAATCCTTCAATAGAAAAATAAAAACTTTTTGGCGCTAAATGTTAATGCAATCCCACAGGGAATCGTACCGCAATGGTGGGTAGGACCAGTAATGTCAATTTTGGAAAATCTACGTCCAAAGTCCTCTTTAAAGGGGACCAGCGGGCCCAAAAACCTGGGCACGACCTTGGGCCCGTAATATCCTTTAGTCTGGGGTGCCTGTGTTCCAATGACAGCAAAATTCCCGACTTTGGGCCTTTAGGTCGAAAACTACGAAAGGCCGAAATGGCCATCCCGGCCAGTCTGTATTAGTACGCTATGGTAGCGGAAAGGATATGGAGACTACCAGTCACAATTTATTTACGGGCGCCGGACCGACCTGTAGTTACATGTACCCGGAATGAATTAACGATTCTGTGTGTCAAACCAGGAACCAGTTTTAAGGGATAAGCCTCGAGAACTCTTGCAATACGACGGCGTATATCCGAGATACGATTCGCAAACTTTTACGAGGTTCTATTTTACACAGTTACAAAAACTATATTATACACTTATCTTGTTTTGATAACAGTTAGGTATAATATTAATGGTTCAAACCAACATTTTTGCGCCTGAAATCGTCGTAGTCGTAATGATGTAGCGAATATTCTAAAACTCTAGAACGGTAAGTTAGGTCGGTCGTTACTCAAACAAACCACGTGTCAGGTAACCAGTTTGAAGGAAGACTGGTTTTCCCTTTTCCAACATGCACATGTCCGCGTATGTTTTGATCAGCAATCGTATGTCATTTCAGGTGTTTGTGAGAAATATCGTGTGCAACATGATTTCTGTAGTCCACTAGAGACAATGAATGGACACTGTGGATGTGGTCAAGGTATGTCCTGTCAGTTTGTACCGGATCCTACTGCCGTCCTTCCTACAGCCAAACTCCTTAACGTGGTCAGCAAGCGCTCCATCTACATGCCTGGACCAGGAAGTTATCAGTGTATGCCAAACTAAGTCGTTAACTGTACTCTGTTCTTGAAAATGTTCAATAAACGATCTATCAAAATACTTACATACTTTGTAAACATCTCTAATACGTGTAACAGCCGAACTACGACTCAAAGATCGGCGAGTTTAAATGTACAGTCAATTGAACGAACTCATGTCGGAAAATATAACTGGGTACTTTTTTACACAATGTAATGCATTTTCCTTATAACAAGTTGCCTAATTTTATTTTGGTCATTTCTCAAATGTGTGTGTCTCAGTGTGCATCGGCGACGTCTTAGCAACAGCATGAAATCACAATCATTGATCAAAGCATAATTCTTAACAAGAAAATATTTAGATATATAATAGAAGGGAGAAAGTTACAATTATCCTTGTTAGATCATCTATATACAGAATGGGTTTCAAAAGAGTGAAGCATAAATAAGAGATATAGAGGATCCATCACGAGTTCGTCGGCTGGTTCTAATAGTGATCAAAGTGCCAGAATCATGTTTTGGAGAAAATGAGGTTTGAACATTTGACTTTGTCAAATATCTTTATGTCAACCGATTTTAAAATTTTAAAAGCGTAGATATAGTACTATGGCTTCATTTTTCCCATTGCAATCATTATTCTGGCTTATAATTGACGTAGAAACGTATGTTTTGAAAAAGTGTGTTATCCCGAATTTGGACATTGAGCAACTTTTGATTCGTTAGTTGCACACCTGGAGTTTGGACAAAATATTACCGAAATAACGCGGTTTCATTGGTTGATCTGGACATTGTATCATATAAGAACGACTGATAGAGGACAATGAGAAACTTAACATTAAACTTTTCAGTTAGTCACGTGACAAAATAAAGGACGGCAATTGGTCAACTTTATTTTTTTTAGTTAAAGTTGCTCTTATAGTAAACAATCATCGGGACATTCAGCATCATGCACGCTACGTAGTGGTTCAAATACTGGACTTTGGGCAATACATTACTGACAAAAAGCACATTGCACTTGAAATTATGACGTAATTTTTTCACAGGACATTGAGCAATGTCAAATTAGACAGAAAGTGCAAAAATCTCTTTTTTTTAAAATGAACATTGGAGACTATTAGAGCCAGCCGACGAGTTGTCAATACGAGTTGTCAATACATACATGTGTACTTCAGAAAGCAAAGGCTGTCGGTATTTGAAGTACTTGGACAGTAACATATTTAACGATCCTGACGCGCTGTTTGAAGGTACGGCTTACGCTCATCTTCTACATACCAATTATATAGTCCTAAACCCAATTCCGAGTTATTTCGCCACACTTTTGCTTTCTCTGGTACCTCAATATTGAATTCTATTCCTCATAATAAATAAAATTATTTTTCTATTCAACAGTTTAAAACTTTATATCTACGCTGGGTGAAGCCGTCTTATTTTGAAACACCCCATGTTTCTGCTACTTAAAAATCTAATGACTGGCTAGTCATAAGTATTACTTCAATATACATGTATAGCCATATATATATGTCTGCAGAATGACATGCAGTGTGTTTTATGTTTCAATTCCGTATCATGCTTTTAAAAATGTCATTGTTTTAATTTACATGTTGTTATATGATATGCTGGCTCTTATGGTGTCCCTATATCTAATTAAGCTTTATAGTGACTAATTATAAATTTAATTGATTAGCATTTTGATTTATACGTTCCTTTTATTGTAGATTCCATACATATCGGTTTCGCACATCCTTTCACTGAAACTCTTTTATGAAATTCCCCAATTATATATAAAATTATGATATTGTGGACGTCATATGGGCCAAATTGCCATTATGCTTTTTTCATTTTATGTACTAGTGTTCTTGTTTAACTGTTCATTGTTGAGGATCTCATGGAAGATTGCCATTTAATTTAATTGTCAAATGAGTTTCCTCGTAAAATAAAGTCTTTATTATTATTATTATTACTTCCTACATGTGTTGGTACATTATTTCCGAAAAAATTATTTCCAGTCTACCTACATTTGCTGTAACAAAATATCGGCCAACCTACATGTTTGGATACGATACCTTATACAACTAATAAAATATAGTAAATGTATATTTGTTGTGAAGAAGGGCAGGTACGCTGTTCCGCGTGATAGTCAGCTACATTTCGCTAGTTTATAATGAGAAGGTCGTAGGTACAAAATCGATATTATGAGAAAACAACTTCTTTATATTTCGGAACTCAAAACTACCATTTAAGGTCGCAAATACAACAGTAGGAATACAGCACGACCCACCATCTTCCAATATCTCCAGAATAATTATACAGTACAAGTATTTCGGAAATGGGCTAAAAAGTCTAGAAGGTTAACAATTATAAACGTGAAAGGTCAATAATTCGAAGGCATGAAATTAAACAATGTCCTATGCTGAGGTTATGGTGTGTTTTGCTGTTGAATGGCTTTCGTTAAATACACCAGTAAATAGGTCGCACATAATATTCGGTATTCTAACCATCAAACACCTCGAAATGTCGGGTGTAAGTGTTCTTTGTTATTTCTCTCTCTGGTATCTTGAAATAAAAGTGTGTGATAATCTTAGGTATATCTTATGTATTTAACTACATTCCGGAATAAAATGTTTATAAACAAAACTCCCTTTGAAGCCTGGTCCTGATGTAGTGATATAAGCCTAGCAAGTTAAAAGTAGACTCCAATTTTAGATCACATTTCTAACCTAATAGTTACAGCCAAAGTGGATTAATATGAAAATCGGTAGACGGTGAAAAGTGAGTGGTTCCTTAAGTTAAAGTACTTGCTAGAATTCGGCCACCGTATATACATGTACACTTAACAAATCTTATGTATGAGTGCATGTATAGTTTTACCCATAACTCGGTCAATACATGTTTGATCTTGTTGAAATTTTTAACATAACAGTTTATTTCATATATACATTAGACAATGTGTCCATGAGTACACAATTTTACATTTATAAATATTTATACATAGATATTACACCCAAAGAACATTACATAACAGTACATATTTGATGCATAGGTACATAATAGCTTACAGTATAGCTAACATATGCAGCTTGGATATGTGGAATTACAATTCAATTGATTTCATTACAATCTGACAACAAATTTTCCAAACGAATAAACAAATGATGACATCAGCAAACAAATGTCACACGTTTTGTCGTGTGTTTATCGTATGTTTATCGTGTGTTTATCGGGTGTTTATCATGTTGTTAATGCAGCTATGATTCCTCTTTGCTGATCAATTTTGTTTTCAAGTGTTCCTATCACGCAGACAGAAATAAAGAAACCAATGATACGAATAAAGTCCAATTTAAGTTTATAATAACACACTTTTTGGATTAAAATGCACTTTTGGAAGAGTAACCTCCCTTTGACCAGAAAATTCAAACTGTATTTTTAAAAGTTAAAAATCAACATGTTGTTGAGTGAAATATGTAAAATTCTTATTGACAACACGGAAATACATTAGATCTGTGTTGACAATAAAATTTAAAAAATTGCACCTACACGTACCTAAATTCTCGTGCATTTTACGTGTTTTGGTGATTCATGGTTCTGTGATTTGCTGTAATTAATTTTGAGTAAAAACTGCATTAATCTAATCGTGTTATTCAAAAGCATATACACAAAATGTTATGCAGAAATATTCATAAATAAAAAAATTGTACGAGTAAAAACATGTGCACGCTTATAAGATTTGTTAGTGTATATACTAGTAGCTAAACACTTGTTGAAAATTGGCGTCAAAGCCGAATCTGTTCGAGTGATGACTAATGCAGAGTTTGGAAACATACAGCAATAAAATTAAATATTGAAACATTCTTTACATGTTTTATTAAAGCTATCATTTAATACATGGTTAAACAGAAGCAGTATAATAAGCTGTCACGTGACCTCCACACGCATGCGCAAGCTTAACGTCAAGTTGATCTATAGTTGTAGCAGTCATGGTGGCTGTGGTAAGGGAGTTCAACAACTTTAACTGAAACAAACATTTAATAACTGTAGTAAAACAAGCTTAAAATACAATTTCAGTATTTACGCAACTTTAATATTAAACAATGGTGCATTGTAGATTAGGTGCATTGTATTGTCCTTTAAACATGTCCGCAACATCCAGTTAAAATCTTTATATATTCACGTTTAGTTAGGAAGAAAGCCTCGGTTTAAGATATTGACATATTAAAGGGGTTTTACAAGGTGACCTTAATATGAGGTTTGCAGCACTTCTAGTGTTACGACCACTCTGAAAATATAATAACAATGCACTGTTATCTGTTAAGTCAAATTTGGCGCAATATTGTATGACAATGTTTGACGTCAATAATGACGTCATGACGTCATGACGTCATATCCTGTTTATCAAAATTGCGCCATTTTAATTTATGCTTTTGAACAATCAAGCTGAACATGTAGGAAAGAAGGAATCTTTATAATTTTTGATAAAGCCTTTATGGCGAAATATTAAAGGAAGAGTGAAATATTAAACAGTGTTATTTATGAAATATTTGTCCCTAAATTGGACTTCATTCTGAGATAATATTATAATGAGGGAAATTAATAGCGAAAATGCAAGCACTGGCATTTGCGTTTCTGAAATTATTCATGTATATAGAGAAGATTATATGACAGTCAAGTATTCGTTTGAAGTACTCTTATAAATACCTAAACACATTTTCAAAACCAAGTGTCATAAAAACCATAATCTGACTTAGTAATCAGTTGAAAAGACCCCCTGCTATGTAATTTGTCAACTGCGTGTCACATTGTATAATACAACGCGTATGTCACCGGCGGATATCAAACAAATTGAAGTTAATTGGACATATTGTTGCATCCCTTCCTTGGTTCTGAACCAGAACTAAATTGAAAGATATGTATGATATCAGCGGGAGATTAATATTAGGGTAATACAACATAGCCCTGATGACTGTAATTTAAAAAAGAGGGACTGACCGATAATATGTGAATAAAATAATTAACCGAATTTATATATTTTAAAATGTTAACGAATACTAATGGATTCAACTTATTATCATGCAAAATGTAAGTAATGGTTCTATCATTACCAATCATTACCGACTGTAAAATATCAATCAACATTATTAAAGTCGCATTGCTATAGTAAGTAAGTAAGTAAGTATATTGTTTATTAAAGTGACCTGTGTAAATATGTACAACAAACATATAAAACATATAATACATACACCCGGCCCAATGGACCTATAAGTCACTATCAAACTACAATATTAACATGTTATCACATGAACAAAACATCATGGCAAATAAATATAAATAAATATAAATAAAAAGAAAATATATACAATGTATTTAGAGATAGGTATAATTTCTTCGTTTAAGATAAGCTTTAACTAAATATTTGGCAACCTTTCTTGGGTATTTATTCATTAAGTGTTTTAATTTGTTTTCATCAGACATATTATAATAAATTTCATTAAACATGTCATGGAATGATTCGTTTCGTAATTGATTGTAAAACGGACAGACGATTAAAAAGTGTGTTTCGTCTTCGACCAATTGCCTCGTACAAAATCTACACAATCTCTGAGCGGGTGTTTCACCTACAAAACGCCCGGTCTCTACTCTAAGCGGAAGAATTCCGCACCTAAATTGTGCTAATATGGACCGCTCATATTTGAAAAGGTTCAATTTGACATATTGTTCGGTAAGGAAAGAATCTTTAAAAATAACATATGTCCTTAATTTTGACACATTTCGGATACAGTCATTCCACATAGTTGAATAAAATTGTCTTACATGTTCCTTCACTAAACTAATACTTATAACGGTTTTGGTATCATAATAGTTCGATAGTCTAAGTTTAGTCAATATTGACTTCACATCACTGCACCAATTGTTTGTACATCGTTCATAATCCATCGTAAACACTCTTTTCAACAAACGATTGTCATCCACAAGTATAAGTTTATTCCATAATCTAATTGCACAAACCCATCGTCTGTAATTACTCGGTATCCACCCTGTATCCCCATGTATCGCTAAGATTGGTGCGAATCTATGAACACCCAGAAAATAACGAAGTGCACGATTTTGGATATTGTCAATAGCTTGTGATTTTTTGAAGCCCCAAACTGATGCACCATAGTCTAAAATAGGTATTATGCATGATTCATATAGTTTTTCATATGCCTTAAAACCAAAGTCCTTCAGATGATGGATTTTTGCAATCAGGTTTCCTAGGGCTCTTCCAGCGCCTTTTGCAAGTTTATCACAATTAAATGAAAAATCACATTTACAATGAAATGTTACACCTAGATATTTGTATGTATCGACTGTTTCTAGGAAATTATCACCGATGGTGAAAATGAAATCTGTCTGTTTTGCATTTCCCTTTCTAAAATGCACACACTTAGATTTGTCAGTGTTAATGAGCACTCTCCAACGTTTGCACCAACTATGAAGCTGGTTCAGCATTTGTTGTAAGTCGTCTTCCGAATTGGCTAGTAGAACAATGTCATCCGCGTACAACAATAGTGATATCATAGTCTCTCCAACTTGGACACCAAGGCCGAGGTCATTGACCTCTTTGACGAGGTCATTTGCAAAAATCGAGAATAAAGTCGGTGATAGATTGTCTCCCTGCTTAACACCCGTTTTGCAGTCAAACCAGTCGGTATATTTGTCATTTATGCGTACACGTGCAGTCGAATGCTGATATATACTTTTTATGGAGTTGTACATCTTTCCGTCTACTTTGTTCAGTAATAGTTTATACAATAGCATGTCCCTATCAATGAAATCAAAGCATTTACGAAGGTCAATGAAGCTTGTATAAACAGATGGATTATTTCTTACTATACTGTTTAATGTAAAGATGTGATCCTCACATGACCGCTTAGGTCGAAATCCATTTTGTTCGTCTGCTAAGATGTCATTTTCATCCAAGTATGTGGATAGTCGTTTATTTAGGAATGCACTATAAAGTTTGCTGATACACGAAAGAAGACTCACACCTCTATAATTCATTGGTAGCCTTCTGTCGGAAGTACTGTCTTTCAATATAGGACATATAACTGCTTTTCTCCACATTGTAGGGATAAGTCCGGTATCAAACACGAGTTGAAACAATTGTTGTAAGACCGAAATCACAGCTGGGAATTTCAGAACACTGTATGGTATTTGATCATACCCACTGGCTGACCGTGATTTTGCGTGCATTACTATAACTGATATTTCGTTTATAGTAATATTTGAGTTCATGTCTTCATTGGATACATATAGGGGATCATTGATGCTGTCTTCAAGTAATTGTTTATGAATTTTTGCACGTGTATAGTGTCCATTGTCAAACTCCGTATCATCAACGCCGTTGTATAGATTCTCGAAATCTCTCCGCCACCTCTCAAGAACGTCCGTCACATTGTTAGAAGTTATACCTTCACTATCAGTAACCTCAATTGGTATTGTTTTATCACTTCGTGGTCCTAGTCTTTTGATTTTGTCCCAGAATGCATTTGGATCATTGGTTGACATACTTTCAATCTCTACAGCTATTGATTGTCTATAAGAGCGTTCGGCTCTTCGCAATGCTTTGTCAAACACGTTTCTTGCATCAATATATGTTTGACGTAACATCTCCCTTCTCCTTCTGTTAAGGTTACATTTCAAATACTCATTTTCGCTTTTACGCATATTATTCCATAGTTGTGTTAAATCCTCACTCCAATAAGGTTTTTTATTCTTATTACGTTTATTTGTTCTGTTTGATGAGTTATATGTGGGGATCTTTGCATTCATTTCCGTGAGTATTACGCTGCATAATTGTTCGTAAATATGATCAATGTTTTGTTGCGATTCTCTACATGATTCAATGTTTGTAATAATTTCAAGGATTGCTCGTCTCGTTATCTCACTATCCATAAAGTCGTTCGGTATTTTGTTCATTTTGTATCTACGATGAGTTGCGTGATTCTCGTTAGGATTAATCTCCGATGATCTATGCAGTGACGTATTTAACTGTTTCAACAATATGGAATGGTCTGGTAGTTTTGATCTGTCTCCTAATAAGCCGTGTAACCCGTGTTGATCTACAATTGACTGTACCGTTACAATCTTAAAGTTTGTACAATTGGGTTGAGTGTCGTGCGGAACACAGATATAGTCCACGACCGATTTGCCCTTTCGCGATATTGATGTGAAATTGTCTTCATCTTCAGTGTATCTACCGTTCAATACACACATTTTAGATTCTATCAAAAAGTCTATGAAATCGTGTCCATGTTGATTCACCGTATGATCCATGGGTTTTCTTGCAGGTAATGAATCTAGATCGCTCGCAGAATCAGACAATGTACCTATGCGCGAGTTAAAATCGCCTGCAATTAACATACTGTCACTATCACTATTAGAGTAAATTTGGGCAAGGAGGTGTGAGTATATATTAAATCACGAGACAATGTATCGGAAATATTATAATAGATGAAATATATCTATGTATACTGTGTACGTCAGGTAAGGAATCTAACACCCTGACAGTTTACAATTATGGTCCATCTTTGATTTGAGCACTCGATATCAATAGAAAAGTTACAAATTATTGAATTTTAATTAATGATCGTATCTCGGATCTTGTTATATACGTCCGCGAAGACGTCTTATTCTGATAGAATCTATCTTATTCTGTTCAAAACCTAAGTTGAAATCAAATCCTCCCTTAAATATATCTTGTAATAATACTTCTATTCAGTCAACTTCATCTGTCAAATACCTTGGTGCTACTCTAGATCAAACGCTTTCCTGTGACTCTATGGCTATGAATGTCATCAAAAAGGCCAATGCAAGATTAAAATTTCTCTACAGGAAACGTAAATTTCTCACAGAACATACTAAGAAACTTCTAGCATCTTCATTAATTCAATGTCACGTTGACTATGCCTGTTCCTTCTGGTATCATGCTTTAACCAAACAACTCAAGTCTAAACTGCAAGTCACCCAGAATAAATTAATTCGATTCGTTCTTAATCTTGACTGTAAAACTCACATTGATCAAAATCATTTCAAAACGCTAAAATGGCTACCAGTTGACAAGAGAGTCGAACAAATTATCCTTTCCCATGTTTATAAAATTAAAAATGGTTTATCCCCTGAATATATGAAAGATCACTTTATTATGTCAAATTCTGTTCATTCTTATAAAACTAGATTTAGTACGGATGGATGTTTTGCTGTGCCAAAGGTTGGATCCTTTGGTTAGAAGACTTTTTCTTACGTGGGATGCAGCCTTTGGAACAGTCTTTCTACTAGTATCAGGGACAGTACAAATATCTCTACTTTTAAAACAAAAGTTAAAGACCATCTTCTTGCAGGGATGAAGCTTTAATGTGTCAACTGCATGTACTGAGTCAATTTTAAATTATAGCTATATACCCTTAATATATATATATTTATAACATACTTACATTTTTATTTATTTATAGAATCATTTAATATATACAATTAAATTTATTTATTTTTATATAAAATCTATTGAGGATGTTCTATTTTTTTAAATCATATAATATATGATATTGTCTTGCATGCCTTCAAGGTGCAATATTTTGTTCATGCCTCTCTGTGTCAGTACACCAAATATTTATTTATATACAAGGACTGCAATGGAAATAAGAGGTCTCCTCTTTTTTGCGTTATCCTTGGTGTGGGTGTGTTTGACATGGCTTCCTTATGAACATTTTTAAATTATATTTTTGTACGTGTTATTTTGTCATTTATTAAACATGTTTTATATATATTTGGTGTTATTTATTATCTGAATTGATGTGCCATGTTATATACATCTTATGCCAAATACATATTATTATTATTATTATTATTATTATTATGACACTTTGATGTACATGTATAGTCTGGTTCGTGTTGATTCGTTTAAATCCATGTTTTGAAATTTTCGTTTGCTTTGAAGTATTGGCAATACTCTTTTTCTTTCAGTTAAATATTTTGAATTAATTAGGGGGGGGGGGTCCTAATAATGTATTCTCAAGAAAGAGTCCAACCACCAATTGCTCAGTTATCCGGATCAAATTCCAAGCACTGAACAACTCATGTAATTATATTTACAGGTTAACCAAATTCAACTGGTTCTGAACCATCCTCTTGAGCCGCGCATAAATTAATACATGTATTATTCGCGGGACTAAAGGGGCGATGCCAACACCCCGTCCCACTATTATGTTTACAAACTTGCGAGCATCTTATAATGCGAATATGTCAATACCTTAAAACCCTATTGACAATGTATGTTATACAATATCCCAAATGCCATAATATAAAACTTAACAAATATCATAGAAGTAGTTCGCTGAAAAGATTGAAATTAAATAATTTAATTATTTCATTTTTAATACTTAAAAACCTATCGAGCACATGAAAAACAATGCAGTCTGCTTAAATTTACCCGATACTTATTGTGACCAGCGAACAAATAATACCATTGGCATGTTTTCTTTAGTTCAAATTATTTAACTTTTTGTTTAACCCCGTATAGATTTAATTAATTTCGCAATATTCTTATGTAATTCAGCAGTATGAGATACAAATTATATTTTTCTACCAGATAATACCAAAAACATAACAAACACGAACAATTTTGTTTAGTTTTACTTTCTAAATCATAACTGCATCTGTACTATGTTACTATATACCGAAATGTACCATCATAAGGACCCGTGTATTAAAACTTGCTTTCTTGATATGTGTTTTTAATATTTGTATAAGTATTTGATTGGTCCTAATTCGTGAGAAGTATAATATACACCAAGGTAGAAGATTGTTCCTTACTTCAATAGCTCTGATCCCAGCGTCGGTATGTACCCCAGCCATTTCAGCATCAGAAAGATCGAAGACATAACATGAGTGTTGGTTCACCACTAACATTTTATGCTACAAATAAGAAGATAAACATCAACAAACCTACGACGAAATGCAGAAGAATCTATAGATCTTGCTAAAATATACCGATCTTTAAAAAATACCATAACCGCGATTACTGGTTACACACTATCCAAAATGTATGGTGCTATTTGTCTATCACTCCTTGATGGCATATTATTTCTTATTGAACGTGGAAATTTGTTAAGCAGAATCAAACACCTACCGTGTGTGCCTCATACACAAATTTGAACGAGTCATTCTCGCTTGGTTCGTGTGTAGGATGACTGTGATGCTGGTGGGGTTTGTGTGTGGTGGTGGTCACAGCCTAAATATTTAAATATATGAGTAAGACATTAGCTGACATCATTAAAATCAATTTTGTCATCCTTATACACCAGCCGTTAGTCAAGTTCTTAAACACCATGACTCGTGTGTCAATAAAATACGCTTGAGTAGACACTATGCTTCGTGTATCAGTAGAATAAGCTTGAGTAGACACTATGATTCGTGTATCAGTAGAATACGCTTGAGTTGACATCATGATTCGTGTATCAGTAGAATACGCTTGAGTAGACACTATGATTCGTGTATCAGTAGAATACGCTTGAGTAGACACTATGATTCGTGTATCAGTAGAATACGCTTGAGTAGACACTATGATTCGTGTATCAGTAGAATACGCTTGAGTAGACACTATGATTCGTGTATCAGTAGAATACGCTTGAGTAGACACTATGATTCGTGTATCAGTAGAATACGCTTGAGTAGACACAATGATTCGTGTATCAGTAGAATACGCTTGAGTAGACATCATGATTCGTGTATCAGTAGAATACGCTTGAGTAGACACTATGATTCGTGTATCAGTAGAATAAGCTTGAGTAGACACTATGATTCGTGTATCAGTAGAATACGTTTGAGTAGACACTATGATTCGTGTATCAGTAGAATACGCTTGAGTAGACACTATGATTCGTGTATCAGTAGAATACGTTTGAGTAGACACTATGATTCGTGTATCAGTAGAAAACGCTTGAGTTGACATCATGATTCGTGTATCAGTAGAATACGCTTAATGATTATCGCAGCGGAGAACACTGATAAGTGTAAACAGATATCATAATACCTAAGTGTTATATATGAATATATTTTGAAACGGCTATAACAACGTGTATTTATCACACTCAGAGGCATGTTCCAAACAGACAGATATATGCCTGATTCAGGTGATAAACCCTTACTGAAATTGTCAATCTATGCCTTATTCAGGTGAATGTGTTCCAGCAATAAACCCTTGCTGAAATTGTCAATCTATGCCGGATTCAGGTGAATGTGTTCCAGCAATAAACCCTTACTGTAATTGTCAATCTATGGATGATTCAGGTGAATGTGTTCCAGCAATAAACCCTTACTGTAATTGTCAATCTATGCCGGATTCAGGTGAATGTGTTCCAGCAATAAACCCTTACTGTAATTGTCAATCTATGTCTGATTCAGGTGAATGTGTTCCAGCAATAAACCCTTACTGTAATTGTACAATAACGTCAATTCCTTGTATAATTGTATAAATGAAAGTCGGATCTAAATAGGATTAAGGGAATGTGTTTTAACAGTAAAGTTTTCTATTAGAATTCTTACGTCTCGTGCCATGCAAAAATATCTTACATCGCTTTAACTCTGATTTGTGTTCATCAATATGTAGTCATAAACATAATAAAAAAATATATAAATAAAACACTTTACCAATGCAGCTGAGATGCACAATGCAGCGAGTACAATCATTCGACACATTCTGTATAGTCTGTAGTCAGTTGAACAAAGAGTCTATCCAAACTGATTCGTCTAGCACACGGGACATGAATATATACGCATCTATCTCTTGTATGACGTATGATTAAAGCACACATCATCGCGTCTTTTCTTATCTTACATCAATGTGGTCTGCTTATAGACATTCCAGTAACGATTTGAACTAGACCCCCTCACATTTAGATGAGTGTATGTGAAAGCGTTCCTAAATTTGTCACGGATGTATTTTAAATTGGGTCAGCACTGACAGTCGGTACATTTATGTATCCATGTAAATGTACTATTATTAATTTCAGACACTGTTCGAATGTGTCACAACGTAGTTAGTTATAGAGAACTAAAACACGATGCTCTCTTATTTTGACGAGGGCGGACCCTGAGGCTAAATAGAGAAACTCGGGTCACTGTCCGGTGAGAACAATGTTATCAGGCGAGGTGATATCGTCCGGGTGGCGAGCCTTTGGCGAGTCACTCCGGACGATATCGCCAAGTCTGATAACATTGTTCGATCCGGACAGTGACCCGAGTTTCTATTTATCATGCAACCAGCATCACGGAACAAGTAAGGGACGTAAATCCTCAATTTTTAAAGTTACAACCGAGATGCGGGTTTTAGTAGATCCAGTAATCTCGCCGAATAACACAACTAAATGTGCTTCTTCGCGCAAAAACAGTTCTCAATTCTACGTTGCTTAACAAAAGAAATATTAAAAAATAAAATATTTGATATTCAGAACGGGGAATCTTAGTATATAGTATTACCAAATAACTACATCCTGTCATTAAAGTAGAATAAAATTTCGCTCATGAATTTTTGAAGTTTTCTGGATGAATCATCAATGACGTACGTGTGTGAACAAGGTCGTTACTACATCATAAATTCGTCTGTTATTCTTAACAATGCCTTGGAATAAATATAAACATTGACTATGTGATACACTAGGTTGTTTGCGGAAAAGTGCAAAATTGAATTCCGGACGGGGGAAATAACTTCAAGAATGAACAGCTTAGACACGCTTACACGTCTTAGTCAAGTTAGTGGGTGGAGAATGGCAGTAGGGAGACCTCAATGCTTGGGAAACAGATGGAAATAGAATATGGTAAGACATTATCTTGTTGAAAAGCCTATTATATTTTTTATGTTTTACCTCTGTATAAACCGTATGTACACTGAATTCTAACAATGATTTAACTGTCACACTTAGTCTTAAGATTCGCCAAAAATTTCAGATTTTTTCATTTTCAACGATTTTGTATGCGCATCGTATCGAGTCTGCAAATGAGTTCAAATTTGCATTTGATGTAGTACCGTTGGCTATGCATACTTTCTATGTTTATTTATCTTTGATGATACTATGCCTGTGGATTTATGTGTGTTTATTGTTTTTTTTCAGGGCCTTTCCCAAGCGATTGATCCGTGGATGACCCGTATGAATTCAAGAACAATTACACTGGCGTAGCCCTACCTGGCGAAGAAATATTGCTGATGTTGGTTGTAAATCTAAACTTCGAATAAATATTAGCTATCAAAGGTATATGTTTGTAGTTTTCAATAATATCTAGGTCAATTTCAGAAGGAATGAGAAATTGGAAAATAGTCCGTGATTTGTGGGCGGAGCGAAAAAGTGTTCTCAGGCTACTAGCAGCCTATTGACCTGAGAACACTTAATGTTCTGAGGTCATGTGTTATCAGGCAGTTACCATGGCAGTTGCATGATAAAAGAGTTATCCATGTGTTTGTTTTCTATTTGTTTTGTACCATAGTCCATTCAGGAGTGAGATAACTGCGGTAGATTGTCGATACTGCACTCCGTAAACATACATTTTTTGCAGTTACTTTGCTGTACCGTAACTTTGATACCAAATTATACTTTATTAACATTCACACTTTCATTGCCATATAATTGCAGATCACATTCCAAACACGTGCATTCTTCAACATTTCACGTATGTGTTGTTGGTTTTAATGGATTGGCATTTCCACCGGTAACAAAGTACAATATTATACCTGTTTGTTATAGACACTTAACCGATTTAGAAACGCAACTATATTGGGGGCTGGTATTTTTTGTATAAATTATTATTTGAAATTTGTTAGAGTTTAAATCAATAAGTGGGACGAGAGTCGTACACCTGGTATGATTTTCCGCGATAAAATATTTCAATTTAACCCATTACGTCATATTGGCGTCATTTTCATTATTTACACATGGCACCAGAACAAAACCACGTTAAATTGTAGGACAACGATACCCCGACCGAAACACATCAATTGAGTTAAGAAATGCGTTACATACGGTGCAACGCTTTTAGGATAGTTAGATAGATAGTTAGATAGATAGTTTATTTCGAAAATAAGGCAATATGCCCATGATTTCACATATAATAATATAAACAAAACATGCATGTATACATATTATTATTTTCGATTCCGGTACCAAGTATATGTGGAGTAAGTGGACATTATCGACAATAATGAGTTATATTCCAACATCACTGTGACTTTAAATATAGTTACTTGCATGACATTAGTCATGCTACTATGTAGTCTCAAAAAGTTAAAAGTACGTAATTTATACTGTATGCGTAGTTTTGTTTTTCGTACAGTAGGGAGAAGAGTGCTAACGTACATAATAGTCTGCATCTCTTCGTTTCAGACTTTTGTAAATATATTGAGAAAGGTTAATAATAATATTTCTATTTTCAGATGACATAAGTTCTACAAATTTAGGGATATTAGGTCGTTTCCAAAAGTAAAGTTTGATATGTTGTTTTCGTATTTCATAATATAAAGGGCATTCAAGTATAAAGTGAAACTCATCCTCTAATTTGTTACATAATTGACATTTTCTTTCTGATTTAGGGATTTTCAATGGTTTGTGCCATCGGCCTGTTTCAATTTCTAGACGATGACTAGATGTTCAAAGTCTGCATAGTGCAGTATTAGTTTTCTAATATTAACAATATTTAAATATGGTTTGAAACAAAAATTTGCAAATAATACATAGGAGCATGCTCTGGAAGAATCACGTAGTTGTTCGTTCCATAGTTGTATAAAATTATCCTTAAGTTTTTATGAAGTATTGGGAGTGTCCAACTCCTTGAAAGAGCCATACATTGTTAAAACCAAGCCTTTCTAAGATTATTTTTACATTTGAGGTCCAGTTGGTTTTGTCAGGATGTATTTCCATATAATTTAGCATCATGTTATAAATACATTTTATATACCTATTTTCAGAACTATTGACAATTTTTAACAAAAATCGGATTATATGAACTAAACGGCTTACTTTGAAGGGAATTCTTCCTAATTCACCATAAGTAAAATTATTTTGAGTTTGGGTTCTTACTCCTAGAAGTTATTTGCAGAATTGAAGATGAACCTTTTCCATTTGTGTTGCATCTAAAAAAAACCAAACTTCTGATCCGTAGTTCAAAATTGGAGATATCAATTTATCAAGTTATATTCTATGTCCAACAGATACATCTGCAAATTTAGAGAGGTAAAATTTCATTTTGTATATGGCTTTCATAGCTTGACCACTTAATGCATCAAAAGTTTGCTTACAATAACCATTACTGGTGAATACTATACCTAGGTATGTGTATTTCGTAACAATTTCTAGTTCTGTTCCATTGTATATGAATCGTGCATTTCGTACACGAAAACCTCCTTTCTTGAAAATTAATACTTTAGTTTTCTTTACATTAACAACAAGTTTCCATTTATCACAATAATTTTTAAGAAGGTTTAACCCTTTTTGAAGACCATCCTATGCCTGCGTATCAGCAAATATAACAATGTCATCAGCATATAATAACAAGAATAATTTTAACATTCCTATATCAATACCTTTGAAACCGTTTAAAATAATGTATTCTTCTAGATCATTAACGTACATAGAAAATATAAAAGGTGATAAACAATCACCTTGTCTTACTCCTAAGAAACACTCGAAACTATCGCCAAGTTCGTTTTTATATTTCACTCTAGATTTAACATCTGTATATAAGGACTTAATTATATTTAACATTTTCCCTCGCACACCATACTGAATTAGTTTGTAAAAACTATTTTGCCTTACTAGATAATCGAATGCTTTCGTAAAATCAACGAAACATACAAACTATTTGCGATTATCATTCAGTATATGTGTAATTAACCCGTGTAAGATAAATATATTGTCACATGTGCCCATATTTTTTCTAAAACCTGATTGAGCTTTCACATATACAGCGTATTCCTCAGCCCATTGATCTAACCGGTTATTTATAATTCTAGTAAAAAGTTTGCCAAATGTGCTTAGTTATAGTTAGAACATATTAAGTAAATTTTAATGATTAAAAAGGGCGGAGCGAGCGAAGCGAGGCCTTTTTAGTCATTTAAATTTACTTAATATATTCTAACTAACTTAGAATATAACATTCTGCATTCTGATTGGCCGATAGAAATTAGCGCACACGCAAGACGTCAAGTCTGTTAAGAGAAAATTTTAATGATTAAATTTATATTTAACCGCGAAAATGTGGCGTTTTCATTGGCTCATAATGTAGGTTATATTCTAAATAAAGTTATTCCCCGGTAGTTTTCGGGTTGATTTACATCTCCTTTTTTATGAAGTGGAATAATAAAACATTCTGTCCATTTGGAAGGGAAGTAACCGTTGTCAAATAATTTGTTGAACAATTTAACCATATATACCGACAAGTGTGTATAACCGTACTTACAATATTCATTCAGGACGCTTAATTGTTTGCATGCTTTAAATACCTCATGAGCTGATATTGGTAAATCCAGTTCTGTGAACATTACCTGTAATTCATTATTTAAAAACCTTTCATTAAAATGTAAAATGTCGTCATCAGGTTGAAAAAATACTGACTCTGGATCATTTATAGCTTTGAAGTAATTTAAAACTCTAATGTGGAAATATTGACCTTAGATTCACCTTTATCTAAATGTTTTAGCATTTTCCAATATTCTTTAGCATTTTTGAATCTGAGAGATTCTAGTTTTTATTTGTTTGGGTTTCCCAAACAAATACAGAGGTCAATTTCAAACGCGAGTCCTTAATATCTGAGCGAAAGTAGTCCAGAAAATTCAATTACAGACAAAGTAGTTCCATATATGTGCGTTTTGTGTGATCAAAATATATTTTCTCATATGAGTTAACTATGCTGATGATTTGAATCTCATAACAAGGTTCTTAAATTTCAAAGAAGGTAAATAAATAATAGAATATGAATAAATTAAAATGCGCAGTGATTCTAAACGTATGAAGCCACGGCGGTTAAAATTTTCCCGAAGTACTACGTACGTAAAAAGTAGTTTGTTTTTCAATGCGATTTTTTAGTTGAAAAAGTGATTATGAAAAAAAGCAACACAATATTCTTAAAACGTTTCAAGTATTCTTGTTATCCAAGTTATCTTTTTGTTGATTGTCGATCATAGTCTAATCGTTTTCTTCTTATTATGTTTTTATATATTATGCTTCTGGACTCCGTCATTGATTTTCGGTTTATTTCGCTGCAATCGACTCTATATTTATAAAGATTGTCGTAAAAAGACTTATATTCGTTACATTCTCTATCGAACCATGGCTGATTGGTTTTCATATCAACATTAGGCCTGTCTGTGTCAAAGTTACGACATTTATGCTAAAACAAAGGGTCACAAACAAATTCAATCATACAATAAAAAATCCTATAGTTATTTTTTACATCATCACAAGTTTCATCATTATCTAGCTATATAACACCCTGGCGCTAGTGACGTGCTTTAAGCAGATATGTGACGTTAAGTCATCGCCAAGTCGTTTAACTGTCGTCTGGTGATGACCTTTAGACTTACACAGTATTTTCAAGAAGCAGTTTACACCTACGACTGTCAGGGTCAGGTAAGCTGACGATACAAGCACGTAAAAATGATGGCACCATATGAATGTTATTTATGAAGACACCACTTCTGGTCAACAAACTTTGGTGCTATACCTACAGTTTGAAGGCAATGATGCGTACGATTTAGTTATTTCGCTAAAAATACATTTCATAACATTTGTTCAATGTTTAGTGTGACCCAAATTAAAAATCGCTTATTTTTTGTATCTTCTTATTTACTCTTTCATATTCTATTATCGACATCCGGTTACGGTTTTGAGATGCCATATACCTAGGACAGGTATTATCTTAACAATCGGACACAATGCAGCGTATGCTAGATCGGCAACAAATTACTGACAGCTCATGTTACGACTGAGGAGATCATTGAATTTTTCTCCTGAAGCTTAACTTGAAGGCAGGCACAAGTGGCCGTCAAGAAGTGCATCATCAAACTGAAACTTCAGAGCGTTTATAGTGTTACGTGTTTTCCTTATAGATGTGTGGAACAACATTCTATAACCCCATATTTTCCCACCAATGAGGCACAGACGCCTGATTTGCAAAGCAAGTTGCAGCTTATCAATACATTATTAATTTTGCGAATTTGACATTGTTGATCAATACGTTTCGTGATTTGGTTTTGTGACCATTTAAACCTTAATTACATTAAATGTTTTACATATTTGACTTCATGTATTGATTTTATCATGTGAAAATTTTCAATACAATTGAAGCTCCTTAACTGGTTAAAATGTATCAAAAACCCGATGTTGCGTTTTTAAATCGGCTAAGTGTATGAAATTGTGTATATTCTAGCTTGGTACTATGTCATGTTTCCACTGTAACAACCTCTCTATTCGTTTAGACTAACGCTGCAGCTGTCTCAGCGACATTATATAATTCACATTACGCATAGTCAGGTGGAAGAGCTTTCAGAGAAACAGCTTAAATTGGAAGACAATTAATAACGCTACTTGTTTAGGCTATTTTTTGTTGAAACGCTAATACGAGGGGCGTTCATTATATTAAAGGACTGATAGGCTTCCGTAGAAAAAACACATAGACACTTGGTTTCAAATTATCTGAGCACAGACCTAAGAAATTATATCACAAAATACAGAGTTTTGAAATACCCCATCACGCCGTCATTACTATAATAATTATATAATAAATTATATGTAGTAATGACGGGATGATGGGGAATTTTGAAACTCTGTATTTTCACTATTTTGTGATATAATTTCTTAGGCCTGTGAGCTGAGGGTACCTTATATAGAGAGAAGGAGGTGCAACGGCCATTTTTAGCCGAAACGGATATGACGTCTAAGGAACTGGTATCCGTGTTTGCTGTGACAATTGTAGAAAAACTGGGAAAAACTTTGTATTTGGTACTTCAACGTGTAGGGACTTGGCAAATACTGAACCATGTGCGTGGAATACCCATGTTTTAAACGGGAATGTTGGAGGAGCGCAAGTGGTTTGTCGAAGGATTTTGCATAAGAGGTTTGCAGAAGTTCGCTCGGGAGTATATATGAATAAATATTATAAATTTTGTAGATTCTACATTTGTGACTCAAAGATGAGTATCGTATGTATACCGCGCTAGACTTTAAATAATAAAATGGTTAAAGACCATTCACATAAACCTTTTACTGAAATTTCACGTGAAACAATTTAAGTTCAATTTTGTAAACAATAAAACTAACAATGCAATGTTAGATCTACAATAAAAAAATTTGTCGAATAACATATGATATGATACTGCACATCTTAGCGACATTATGTAGCTCAAATCACGCCTACATTACAAAAGCTGCATTGATAAAATCGTTTTTCCGTCGGTGTCATGTTCAAATAAATACGATTTCAAGCTCGATTGTGTACATATGTCTTCATTTCAATTATGTAGCTCCGTGGGATATTTGCACTTGAAGCAAAGGAAAGAAATAAACAAAGCATTTCTGCACTTGTGAAAAGTAAAAAAATAGTTTATTGGTAAACAGAATACCATGAACATTCGTGCTTTGAAACATTGCAACAAAGATAATCTACAACAAATGTTACTACATTGTAATAATTTTCTGGTGCATGAGATCATTTTAAAACAATATTTTTAAATGTAATTGATTCTTTAGCCCCTGTCAAACAGATTCGCACCAAGACACGCACTGAACCATGGATTACAGCTGAAGTTTTATCTAGTATTCGTGAACGAGAAAAAACTTTTGTTTATTTTAAAACAGACACATCTGAAGTAAGCTTCGAAAATTACAAAAAGTTCAATCAAAGCACTGATAGTGCTGATGAGAGGCGATCTGGTTGCTGCTTCTAAAGCTTAAACCGACTTTACACGTTTAATGTTCGTTTTCTTACTGCCGATCTTGTCATGAATGTCAAAATAGGCATATGTGACTATATAGGCATGTTGGGTATCTAAATAATTGTAAAAAGGGGCATATTAATTTATATGTAATGCGTGTATTGAATGCGTATATCAAAGTGGCTTTAAAATAATACTACGCGCCTATTTATCAGATTCTACAGTACCGCCTTGTAATGACTTCCCTCACAGCGGCTAGTAAAGCGACACCATATGATTGCATAACAGTACTTTGCAGACGGTATACGATTTATTGATAAAACCATCACGTGACCCAGATCTGAAGTTTCTAAAAATAGCTACACAACCGGGACATTTGATGAACATTTTCATAGTAACGTTACGAAACAAGGTCGGTATCGGTAGTGATTTTCTTCAAACATATATGTTTATCTATCTATCTATCTTTACTGCCTAACGCCTCTTCCGAGTATTATTGGCAGGGTGCACGTCGGATAGTTAAAAGAGTGAAGATAAAAACTGGAAACGAAAGCTTCCAGCTAGACATGGTTAAAATGTTAAAAATAGTAAAAAGGTAAAAGATAAGATAAAAACAACTGCTGGGCATCACTGATAAATCCTGGCCACTGACTGCTTAAATAATTCAAGATCAGTCAGGGTCGCGATGTGGGAAGGTAACCTATTCCACAGGATTGTGGTATGGGGGAAGAAGGAAAACTTGAAGAAGTCCGAGTTGGCTTGAATGGGGCGGAGACTATTGGGGTGCATGTGGCTTGTTGACCTGGTGGGGACTTCTAAATAGGCCGGGAGAGATGTACATACAAGATTATTATAAATCTTGTAGAATGAGACTAGCTTGGAGGAAAGGCGTCTGTTCTCAAGGGAGCTCCATCCTAGTGTATTCTGTAAGTCCGATACGCTGGTATATCGGGAGTAGTCATTTTTTACCCATCTTATAGCACGTCTTTGTATCATTTCCAGCTTGTTAATGTTGACCTGTGTATGTGGTGACCAAACGGGTGATGCATATTCTAGTTGTGGTCTAACTAGTGTTTTGTATGCTAGAGATTTTATGTTTTCATGTTTTGTTTTGATGTTACGTTTGAGGAAGCCTAGTGTTTTGTTTGCTTGTGTTGTTATTCTGTTGTGTTGTAACGAACAGTTTCACAATAATTGTTGATCTTTGAATAAACTAATGTTGCTGATTGAATTAAATCAGTTTACACATTTGGAGAAACATATGAAGCAGTATTGGGAATGTTGACAGTTTCTGGAACTACTTGAATGCGGATTCACATAGCAGCCTAAATGCGGTTCAGGTTGCATTAAGAAATGGGCAATGGTAGTATTGAGAGGCTATCGCCTCTCAAACATGAAATCCAGTTAATTATTCTAAAGGGTGTAAAGAAAGTTCGTTCCGGTCGGAAAGTATGGCGTATATTTATTTTTACCAAGCGAAATATTACGAAATTTGCTATGAAGGTATAGTACTAAATTTAGGATATGTTGATTATTTTTGCTTGAATTCCGTTTGGATGGACACCGCTGCCATGGATTTATAGAACGCGGAAGTAAGCGTACGTTAACGTTACGTCGACGTCCATTTTAAAGATGAGTCGACAAACAGAAATAACTGCAAAAATGAAACATAACCAGATTTAGGCATTTTAGACATTCATATTGTTAAACAATACGTTATGCTTAAAATTATTAAAGTACTGGTTCTCGTACAATTGGAGCACAACTACGTATTTGAAAGAACATGGTATCGATTTCGTCGTACGTGACGTGACGTAAACGTTAAGCGAAAATTGAGAGTAGGGTAAAGAAAATGACCGACCGTGTAAAAAATAACGGCGGAAAATTACATAAACATCTTCTATCTAGAATTATTTAAAGGGTTAGAAATACCGTCTTAAAAGAATAAGTCTTCTTGCCAAAATATAGGTTTAAATATTGATCGTGAATTATGCTTTAACAGGTTTAAAGTAGCTGAAAAGTTCAACAATTTCTATGTTATAGTTGCAGCAAACCTTGTCTCAAAATTGCCACACCCTTCTTTCAAATTTGGACGGGATTTTATATCATACATACTAAGGTTCTCAAGTACCTGCATAACTTAAGCATGGACAAAGCAACATGATTAGATGACATCCCTGCTCGTTTTGTATTGGATAGTGCTCCATTGATTGCTAACCCATTAACTCACATTATTAATCCGTCTCTTACCCAAGATACTGTCCCTGGTGATCTTAAGTATGTACGAGTTGTCCATTTGTATGAGGAAAATGATAAAACTGAAGTCAGGAACTACCGTCCAGTATCTATACTTAGTGTAATATCAAAAAGAACTAAAGGGTGGTATATGACTAAATAGAATCATACCTTAAGGATAAAAACTTGTTGTTGGACTTCCAGTCTGGATTGAGAACAGGTTATTCCACATATACCTGTCTTGTACATATGTATTTATTTTCTGTCGGTTAAGCGAAGCGCATAAGACGGAAAATGCTTCCCTGTGATTGGTTAAGATCTTCTGATTGCACCAATCAGGAGTTGTTATGTTGGTAACCATAGTGATTGAAGGTATGTGGTCATTCAGTTTGGGCACTAAGAGCTTACAATACGTATACTGTTTAGTTCATAAAAATGGGGAAAGATACGTGTTATGTGCTATAAATTTGTTGCATGTACTTTATATATATGAGATGATGTTGGTATATCAATGTGTATGCATATATATGAGATGAACTGTTGCTGATAGAAAGATGAATGTATTGATAATAAGTGCTAACTACAATTATACTATAAATGATAATAAGTTATGAAGTGTTTGTTGTTTTATGTAGTACATCTATGGTATAGATATGTGAAGATCACATATTATATTAGATATGGAGGATAAAGGAAATGTTGTTGGAATGATATTACCTGATCTACAGAAGGCCTTCGATACTGTTGATAACTCCATTCTTATGTGTAAACTTAAATAAACGTCTCTTCAACAGAAAGTCCCTTACTAGGTATTAGCATTTAAAATAAAAACGTATTTTCTCAAAATAACTGGCTGCTTATTAACCGCCAATAAACCACTCCCTCCTAGTGAATTGTGGACATTATATTTTTCCGAAGCCTATGGTCAGAAGTATTTCCCTTAACATGGAATCGCTTACCTTCAATGATAATTAATGTCCGATTTTATAATCAATCACTCTAATGGGTAGACTTGCGGTTTTATACTGCATAATTATAGCGCCGTGTATTTATGGAAAATGATACTTCAGCTCTTCGTTGGGTACTCACCCTCCAAGTACAGCAATCCCAGGCCTAGTTAGGTACTCGCCATCACTTGACCCTTTTTAGTATACAGCAACACCCATGCGACTATTTCCAGTCATTTGAGGTGCGCACCAGAACAAAAAATAGGGTTTACATGAGTACAGACACCATATGCTAAATGGAGTACTCATTTTGACAACATCAAACCGTACTATGCTCTAATTAATACTCATCACCCACACGTACAGTATTACTGGGTCACAAGGGATACTCTTTATCACCTAGACCGCCATCACATACTACATGAATATGAAGTAACCATCACATAGTGCAGTCATCCTAGCCTCTATGGGATAGTCAGTTTTAGTCACTACCACTTAGTTCAGCCATGCCCGGCCTTAAGTCATCATTTGACCATTTGTTTGGTCAACGTGCGCATGCCCTATAACAGGAAGGCGATAATACGATAGTGAAAAGTCGAAACTACGATGATGAAAAGTCGAAAGTACGATAGTGAAAAGTCGAAAGAACGATAGTGAAAAGTCGAAACTACGATGATGAAAAGTCGAAACCACGATGATGAAAAGTCGAAAATACGATAGTGAAAAGTCGAAACTACGATGATGAAAAGTCGAAAGTACGATAGTGAAAAGTCGGAAGAACGATAGTGAAAAGTCGAAACTACGATGATGAAAAGTCGAAACCACGATGATGAAAAGTCGAAAATACGATAGTGAAAAGTCGAAACTACGATGATGAAAAGTCGAAACCACGATGATGAAAAGTACGAAACAACGAAATTACAATGGTAAAAAGTCGAAACAACGATGGTGAAAAGTCGAAACAATGATGGTGAAAACACGAAATAATATCGACTTTCCACTATTGTACTTTCGTTGTTTCGTGTTTTCACCATCGTTGTTTCGACTTTTCACCATCGTTGTTTCGACTTTTCACCATCGTACTTTCGTTGTTTCGTACTTTCGACTTTTCATCATCGTAGTTTCGACTTTTCATCATCGTAGTTTCAATTTTTCACTTTCGTATTATCAACCTTTTATAGCTATGCAGCGATGGCCCTAACGGGACACCGTAGACTAGTGGGTCAGTCATGTTTTGACTAGTCATACAGTGTAATCGGCATACATGTCCCAGAAAAAAACACATTTTCTTCAAAAAGTATCCGTTAAGATAGAGCAATGTGTTTGTATCTATGTGTTAAACATTCAATAACTACTAGTATGCAGAAAATGTTTCAAGACTTTGTGAACGCTAAATATACTATTTTTCAAAGAATGTGTAGGTTCTTTACACGCTGAAACAAATATCTAATCGTTATTTAACTTGGAAATAAAGTTTATAAGCGCTTTTATCAGGAATGTTTAGTATCTACGTAAACAGTATTTTACGGACTACGTTTTAACTAAAACGGTGCACTTACTTTATGCGATACAAAGGAATCCAAACTATCCGAGACGGTAAACACGAACATTTTATTTTCTGGACGCCTAGTTATCAGCGACTTCCGGTTTGGGGGTACAGTGAGTCAACATACTGTGATATTGGGTCCTCCGGTAAGAAGACATTTTCTCCCTTCTAGTACCAGGGACAATACCAGTATCACTCCTTTTAATCTATTTGGAGGGAAGTAACTTTATACTGTGTGCACTGCTGCTTCTTTTTAATAAACATGTATACAGTCAATTTTGAAATTATAGCTATACACCCTTTAATATACATATGCAGGGTGTTGCATAATATCTGACTCCAATGCAACCGAATTCCACGAGAACATTGCTTAATCTCAGCCAATGGAAAGCTAACATTTAGGAGTTTTATTTAATATATAACATGACCATGTTACAATCGATGCAAGAAAGGAATTTAGATTCTTAAAAAACGCCATTTTTTCGAAAAATGTCAAATTGACGTCCAAATTGAATTGGTTCAAGAGTTCAATTATTTAGCCTGTAAAGTATCGCACAATGTAACTAGTTTGATAGTGTTATTAAACAAAATGTTATATGGAATAATGGTCAACAAAGCATGGGTTAGGATTGGTTTCTACGTTCCCTTAAATTCGCTCTTTCTCATTCTTGCCTTGAGAAAATGTATATTTCCTTTATTAGACCACTTTTAGAGTACGCCGATGTTGTTTGGGACAATTGTACTGTCGAGCAACAAAACGAAGTCGAGGCTGTGCAAATTGAAGCAGCCAGAATTGCATCTGGTGCCACAAAGCTCTGTAACATTCAAACCCTACTGGCAGAACTTGATTGGGAAACTCTAGCTGACCGCAGAAAAAAACACAGACTAACTTTATTCTATAAAATCCCCGTATCTAAGTAGTTTAATTCCATTGCAACCTCAAAATCGTTATGCTCTTAGAAGCTCAGAAAATATTCCTTGCATTTTGACTAAAACACAATTGTACAATACTTCATTTGTCCCTGCAACAATCCGAGACTGGAATATATTGCCGGTTGCCACCCGTAATTTAAACTCATTACAAATTTTCAAAAACAGTCTCAAACCACACAAAAGAAAGCCTCAAACCTTGTATAATATCGGTCCACGAAAAGGACAAATTTTACACGCCCAGCTCCGACTAGGATGTAGTTCGCTAAGTTACAATATACATAGAATAAACATCATTGAATCTTCACTCTGTACATGCAACTGTATCGAAAATCTTAGTTCGACACAGAACGAAAACATCTTTCTAAGTGTTCAAAATAACATAACTTCTTCAAAAAGATTTGACACTTAAACGACAGTAGACCATCATTTTGACAGTGTGTTTTCTTCACAACAGTCCCTCTTCCTTCTATCCATGCTTTCCTTACTTCTT
The DNA here is from genome assembly GCA_947247005.1 of Spisula solida. Classification (NCBI taxonomy): domain Eukaryota; kingdom Metazoa; phylum Mollusca; class Bivalvia; order Venerida; family Mactridae; genus Spisula; species Spisula solida. The sequence goes on along the minus strand of OX365948.1, from coordinate 5,749,822 downwards.
CTCTTCCTTTATCTATCCTCTTTCTATCCTGACAGTCACATACTCCGGATGTTACTATATTATGTATGTAATTATTTTGAAAAGGAGCGGGATTAATATAAGTTTAAAAAACTTGTTTCCCAATCTATTAGCAATTGTAACTTATTATACACATGTTGTAAAATATTTTCTGAATAAATACTGTTTAAACTAAAATGTTATATCAAATCGAAATTTTTATACGTATGCACCATTATAAAATATTTTAAATGTTACAGTTCTTTTGGTTACCAGTTGCTATAGGTAACAAAAGAACCTAACACACAAATTACATCCTCGTTTATAGCAAAGTAAACAGGTGGGCTGGTTTGTTTTATTATTTTTCGTTCTACAATATAAATTATTATTTTAATTTCACCGTTTTGAAATATATATTATACAATGAACAACCATATGCAAAAGATGAGTTTAAAACAATAATTTAGAAAGAATAATAATAACCAAAAACAGTGTTTACTTGGTTAGAAGCGAAACAGTACTTTTGTGATAGCTTCTTTCGTTGCCTAGCAACTGGTAACCAAAGCGACTGTAATACTTATAAGTTTCAAGGTCATCATAAATGGATGAAACTTTCAAACCAATGTATAATAGTGCTTATAAACACTTATATCATGCCATACTTTACAAGCTATTTAATTTAACGTGGGAAACAAATTCCATTTGGACGTCAATTTGACATTCATCGAAAAATGACGTTTGCAAGAATCTAAATTCCCCGGTTGCATCGATAGTAACATGGTCATGTTATATATTGAATAAAACTTCCAAATGTTAGCTTTAATACCATTGGTATATGAAAACATCAGACGAGTTCAGGCATGTTCTCATGGCATTCGGTTGTAATGGGGTCTGCTATTATGAAACACCCTGTATTTATAACATACTTAAATATGTGTTTATATATATAGTCATTTAATTCATACAATTTAAACACTTTTTGATATATATGTATTGATAACTTTCCATTATTATACACGAGAATATCTTGCATGTGCAAATGACTTTCATGCCGCTTAAGTAGGAGCAATATTTCTTTGTCAGTACACCTAAATGGTTACAAGGACCGCACTGGAAATAGGAGGTCTCCTCTTTTTGTGTTATCCTTGGTGGGTGTGTTTGACATGGCTTCCTTAAGTTCTGTTTTAATAATAATAATTATAAAGACTTTATTAATAGAGGCAACATAGTTAGGCATTTGCCCAGTCTTCCCTATGAGCCTCTTAAAACTCAAACACATTTACACAATATGTACAACAAAAGTGACATCAAATATATTAAGATAAAACAAATCAATCATAATAAGGAATATAAACTTTACAGTATATTCATAATAATGTTGCAATCTTAAAATACATAGTTTCAATGTCAGATGTCCAACTCATTTCTTGGTAGTTGTTGCATATAAATAGTATGATTCTTCCAAAAAGTAACATATTTGTTTTTGAAAGTATTTACATGTTCTGCTGTTCGTAATTCTTCAGGTAAGGTATTACAGACTATAGGGCCAAAAAAGCCCAATAATTTTCGAGCAAATTCTCTAAATTTGGTTTCTGCACATAGAGATTTTGTTTACAATCTGAAGACCTAAGATGGCGGGTTTAACCCCGTGAACTTTCGTGAACTTATCTTTAAAATATGTTGGGCACATGTCATGTAATGATTTGTATACTATAATAGATATCTGTATTTACGTCGTTCAGGAAATTTCATCCAATTAAAAGTAGCAAGTAGTTCTTCAGATTGCGTTTCAAAGTCTTTGTCAAGAATTACTTTGGCTGCTCGCTTTTGAAATCTGATTACAGTGTCTACTTGTTGCAATTTCCCCAGATAGAACAACCTTTATCTACGTGAGGGAGTATATAAGCATTGAAGAACATTTTCCTGATTGGTATGTTTATGTAGTGCTTTATTCTTTGTAGAAGATACAGTTTTGAATTGCATATTTTTGACCATATTGATATGACTTTTCCAGTTTAGGCTCTTGTCGACTTGAACCCTTACAAGGCGCTCTGAATCAGACAAGTAAATTTGATCTTGTGTCAAGTGTAGAGAGAGGCCCTGATTTGATTGAGTTTTATTTGTAGCGCTAATTTCCATTGCTTTTTTTTGGCATTCCGTGCCATCGAATTGCTCTGACACCATGAACATATTTGTTTTAAAGGTGTGTTTGAACTTCTTCGGTAGATTTAACTACGGCTGTTAGAGTAGTGTCATCTGCAAACATGTCAGTAAAGATATCTGTTAGTTTTGCTGGCATATCATTGATGTACATAATAAATAGTATGGGTCCAAGGACAGATCCTTGTGGGACACCTGATGTGAGAACTGCCCAGATTCACGAACTTTTTGTTGTCTGTTTGTCAAATATGATTCAAACCAATTTTAAAAGCGCTGATTGGCTGAAATTGTATGATTTTAACTTGTTACACATTGTCAAATGGTTCAATAAATCAAATGCATTTGATAAGTTGATAAGTCTAGAAACACTGTTCCAACAACTTTATGTACATCACTTGAATGTATTCATCTATCAACTATCGATGTTTGGTCTGTTTTACAGGAGTGGTTGGCTCGGAATTCTGACTGTTTTTTGTAGAGTAGGTTTTGCTCTTTCGAGAAATATTTTTAAGTCGTCAGAGATATGACGTTCGGACGTACTGAGATCGGTAGATATACATGTAATTATTTCTGTCACACTTACAGCATTTTTGTGGGTGGGCGTTACTCTCGCTTTTTTGAACTGATCAGGAAATACATGTTTAGACACACTCAAAATCAGTTTATGAGTGACTGGTCTGGATATTATTGCCGCAGCCATTTTCGGAAATTTGGGACTAATACGCAAATTCTTAAACTATACTTTTGTATTTGTAATTTTGTGTTTCATCGAACATGTTTTATTTATATTTGGTGATATTTGTTATGTGACTTGATGTGACATGTTATATGCATCTTATACCAAACAAATATTATTATTGACATGAAGCTAATGAATCCTCGTGTTTTCTCGTTATTGTACCGTAAGAATGTTTTGATTAGTTAAAGTAACATCTCTGATTTCACAACGGATACGAACGGATATTCAAGGATTCCATGTTAAATGTTCTGAGCTATAATACGTTCTTCAACTTTGTGATTATTGTTGTATACACTATTCAATTCCCGTGAATAAATGAATGTTCAACGAAATTGTCCGAGTGCTAAGGTATTGTTTTCAAATAGAGTCTAGTATCAGGACTCTAGGTGCGAACAATTCTTCGAGTGCGGTTCTCGGTTTATTCATGTAGTTGACTGTTTGAAGTTTAATTTTAACGAAGGTGCACAGATGCGGGGGGTTGTGTAACGTGTTCAGGTCCCATTATTCTAAAGAAAAGATTCAATGAACAAGAGCTAATACGACATGTTTTGTATGTCCTTTATTTTTCGGTGTATATACTTAAATGGAAGCCATGAAATAAGACTTTACAAGATGTCCACAAGAATGGACAAGCGTCCGTGAAAGTTGGTCTTTAGTTGTTGCGGTCGTTGTGGCGAAACTGATCAAATTTACCAACTTCAACTGAAACAGAAGTTACAATATTAACTGAAAAATACAGTTTTATGAGTAAATGGTGCAATTAAGGAGGCTTGCGCTTCATCGCGCGGATGCGCGGAAATTCAAAATTTGACAAATAAGAACAAAACAAAAACTTCCAATGAAGGCATATACACGTGCATAATGATATAACATAATGATGGTGAACATTGTTCATATCTTTAACTTTTTTCTTTTTTTTGAATGCATAAAAAGGGGTTGGGAACGGTACAATTTGGAAATATGTAGGGGTACAATAGGTCACTACAAGTGTTCAAGTGTAACTGCTCATATAAAATATGTAACGTTAGTGTGTAATTTAGTTTTATGAAGAAGCTACAATTTTAACTAATTTTGAACAAAATGTCTTTCAATTATGCAAATTACGTAAATTTATAAAACATTTATGTCAAAAACTACAAACATTACTGAGAAAGACATGGATTATGATTCAATTTGCGGTAAATATGAGCTGCTCAATTGTTATAACTTAAATCAAATTATTTAAGTTTCAACTAAGATGCTTTGTGAATAACAACCCAGACTTATAAAGTGGTCTTTAAATGGATTTTATTGTACGATACTGATATGATATTGGTAGTCTTGTTCCCGTCCCCAATACATAAGATTGTAAAAATCGTGAACCAGACTACAATTTGGGTAGAATATTGTGCCTTACTTCAATAGCTCTGATTCCAGCGTCGGTATGTACCCCCGCCAGTTCATCGGCAGAAAGGGTGAAAATGTAGCAGACGTGATTTTTCACCATCACCATTTTATGCTACAAAAAAAAGAAACAGAAATGAAACATTTTCATTGGGTTCATGGTAAAGCGTCAAACAAAAGTTACCGAATAAAATGCGAAACTGCATAGTGACTAAAGAAATTCATATTTTGTATAGAGACATGTTTGCTGTGTAAATACATGTACCATTTGATTTCTAGCTAATTACAATGTTTCCGCATCAATTGTGGCGGTTTAAAGAAGTATGTGAAGTACTAGTATGGATATTTTGCAAACAACGTCTCACCGTCACATGACGTCATTATATGTGGCCCCGCTCAGCCTTCACCTGCTGTGCAGATTTATGTACAGTGTCATTGTTATTAAATCCAGTACATGTCACTGAATGTTTTCAAAAATATGAAGCATTTGTTTTATGGTAACGGATGAGATATGGAGTTCTATCAGTGAAATGCAACCTATATCAGTCACTGGTTATCACTGACACTGGAACTGATATATGCTCCTCCCCCACAGGGATTACTTTAATTTTACCACGCATGTTAATTAAAAAACCAAACACTAAACTGTCCGTAATTTTTGATTATCTTACTGAGCGTGAGCATGTCATGTGGAGGTTCATATTCTTTGTTGGACCATTTCCTACTAGTTGGTGTATGATTTGATGCAAAACTCTCAAAAATGTTTTTTTAACATATTCACCATAATCCAAGGTGGCGGATTTTGAATTGAGATTGTGAATGGAATAACATATTCATACACAGGTTAAACACAGTTCTAGTTTAGCATAAATAGTACATGTTTTGACACCAGATAAGCATAAAATAAAATTTAAAGTATTTATTTGTTTTGCTACGCGCTCATGAAAATATTGAATTTTATATCTACAAGATGAGATATAAACCATATTCAATCAAAACAAACAAATATCCTCTATATTTTGTTTACTTTGCTGTGTTTTTTATGCTTTGAAGCAAATAACATTTTAGTGAACGACACAGTCCAGTTTATTTTGGATAGACCTCGTGTATATTGTGACGAATTACACACGGTCAGGTAAAAATGTTGTTTTATCAGTAATTTGCGAAACTTTCTTAATACATGTAATTGTTAATGCAATTTTTACATTTCACCGTTCAATGTCAAAACCAACGATAATGAATCTTTTAGATAGTGGATTGCGCAATCTTCACTTTGAGAGAACCACAAATTGTAAACTATTAGGCGAACGGAGACCTGCTGTTAACAAGGGCCTTCGAATGTTTTTTTTGGTCAAGATAACCTTTATTAAAATGCGTTTTGTTTCTTTGCAGCGAGTGGTATTCAGCAGTATGCGACACGGTTCCATATTAAAATAAGAGTACCACCTTGTGAGTGCAGATGCTCATCTAATATGTGTCGCTGTTAAAATGTCTATAACTTTTCCAAAAAAGCAGAAAAGAGTTAGGTTTCATGTTTTACAAAGTCAAGTATTAATGGTAAACAAGCAATAGCTTGAAAAGTTTACCTAAACATGAAACATAAACAAACTATTTCCTAGGTAAAAAATGGGCCATAATTATTCCATAAGGTCGAACAAAGTTGACCTAAACATGAAACGTAACGAAGCATCACCGACGCCGATCAAGTGATGACAATAACAGATGATCTAAAATAGACTCCGGGTGTTTGAAAAGCTGTTAAGTGTATACGTATCTGTAAAGCTCGTCTTACACTGCGGTTTATTCCATTTACAATTTATAGTGAGAGCAACGAACGGCAACTCTGTGAGGATATTACGTACCTGACTGACTTTAGGATCTGTGATTCTATACATCATCAAACTAATAGCAATACATTAGCAAAATTACCAAAGTCTCACCGTAACTCCATCATACACGAATCTGTATGTTTCAACTTCGTTTGGCTCTTTAGTTGTATGTACATGAGTTGTATGTACATGCGTTGTATGTGATCCAGGAGCATGGGGTTTAGTGGTGGTGGTCGCAGCCTGATATAGAGAAGTAAATCATAAAAGGAGTGGTGGTGGTCGCAGCCTGATATAGAGAAGTAAATCATCAAAGGAGTGGTGGTGGTCGCAGCCTGATATAGAGAGGTAAATCATAAAAGGAGTGGTGGTGGTCGCAGCCTGATATAGAGAAGTAAATCATAAAAGGAGTGGTGGTGGTCGCAGCCTGATATAGAGAAGTAAATCATAAAAGGAGTGGTGGTGGTCGCAGCCTGATATAGAGAAGTAAATCATAAAAGGAGTGGTGGTGGTCGCAGCCTGATATAGAGAAGTAAGTCATAAAAGGAGTGGCGGTGGTCTCAGCCTGATATAGAGAAGTAAATCATAAAAGGAGTGGTGGTGGTCGCAGTCTGATATAGAGAAGTAAGTCATAAAAGGAGTGGTGGTGGTCGCAGCCTGACATAGAGAAGTAAGTCATAAAAGGAGTGGTGGTGGTCGCAGCCTGATATAGAGAAGTAAATCATAAAAGGAGTGGTGGTGGTCGCAGCCTGATATAGAGAAGTAAGACATAAAAGGAGTGGTGGTGGTCGCAGCCTGATATAGAGAAGTAAGACATAAAAGGAGTGGTGGTGGTCGCAGCCTAATATAGAGAAGTAAGTCATAAAAGGAGTGGTGGTGGTCGCAGCCTAATATAGAGAAGTAAGTCATAAAAGGAGTGGTGGTGGTCGCAGCCTGATATAGAGAAATAAATCATAAAAAGGAGTGGTGGTGGTCGCAGCCTGATATAGAGAAGTAAATCATAAAAGGAGTGGTGGTGGTCGCAGCCTAATATAGAGAAGTAAATCATAAAAGGAGTGGTGGTGGTCGCAGCCTGATATAGAGAAGTAAATCATAAAAGGAGCGGTGGTGGTCGCAGCCTGATATAGAGAAGTAAATCATAAAAGGAGTGGTGGTGGTCGCAGCCTAATATAGAGAAGTAAGTCATAAAAGGAGTGGTGGTGGTCGCAGCCTAATATAGAGAAGTAAATCATAAAAGGAGTGGTGGTGGTCGCAGCCTAATATAGAGAAGTAAATCATAAAAGGAGTGGTGGTGGTCGCAGCCTAATATAGAGAAGTAAGTCATAAAAGGAGTGGCGGTGGTCGCAGCCTGATATAGAGAAGTAAGACATAAAAGGAGTGGTGGTGGTCGCAGCCTGATATAGAGAAGTAAGACATAAAAGGAGTGGTGGTGGTCGCAGCCTGATATAGAGGGGTAAGACATAAAAGGAGTGGTGGTGGTCGCAGCCTGATATAGAGAAGTAAGACATAAAAGGAGTGGCGGTGGTCGCAGCCTGATATAGAGAAGTAAGACATAAAAGGAGTGGTGGTGGTCGCAGCCTGGTATAGAGAAGTAAGACATAAAAGGAGTGGTGGTGGTCGCAGCCTGATATAGAGAAGTAAGACATAAAAGGAGTGGTGGTGGTCGCAGCCTGATATAGAGAAGTAAGACATAAAAGGAGTGGTGGTGGTCGCAGCCTAATATAGAGAAGTAAGTCATAAAAGGAGTGGTGGTGGTCGCAGCCTGATATAGAGAAGTAATACATAAAAGGAGTGGTGGTGGTCGCAGCCTGATATAGAGAAGTAAGACATAAAAGGAGTGGTGGTGGTCGCAGCCTGATATAGAGAAGTAAGACATAAAAGGAGTGGTGGTGGTCGCAGCCTGATATAGAGAAGTAAGTCATCAACTAACAACCAGATAATATTGAAATATTCACATCGCAATATATACAATGTACTATGCATGTACGTACAGGAATAGAAAAGCGACATTGACGTTTGAATGGGTAGTGTTTTAATTTGTCATGTACACTACTACTACTACTACTACTATTATGAAACTTGAGAGATTACAACGTATAATCACTCAATGTGCAGCCACCGGACATTGGAAGGATGTCCTGTGAGTATCGTACACATCTTCGAGCTCCTGTTAACGGCTATTGTACGATTTCATCCACTGCAGATCGTAAAGGCTCTGCACGAGTTGTGACCAGACGCAATATATATATATATATGAGTGTATATAAACCGTTAGGATTCTAACATTTGTGCACTCGTACGCGTTGTTTAAATCGTACGGACATAGTATGACATATGTGACCCAGCGATGTACCGACTAGGAAACATTCCTAAATATGTGTGAAGATTCCGAAACAAATACCAGATGCTTCACCACATAGAATAAACAACGGTCATTCCTCAATGGACTTGTAAAACCATGTCAAATCGAAAAGTTCAATCTTCATTGAATATGTATAAATAAATAAAAGCCAATTAGACGTTGTATATACATGTACTACTAGTATTTTACGCTCTATGCTAAAGTTCTTTTTAAAAAAATAATTGTGCTATTAATATAATGCTCATACGTATCTTGTTATGCGAACTAGACAATAAATATCTCTATGAGGTCTTAGCATAAACAATGTACATGTTTCAAATAATACATTACCAAAGTGGCTGTGACGCACAAAGCAACAAGAACAATAATACGAGACATTCTGTACAGATACTTCTCACAAGAATGAAGTTAATTTCTCAACGAATTATTCAAACAAGCGGAATATTTATTTATTATCTCTAGGGTGACCTATAACTCAAGTTCTTTAACAATCATGTCTTTGGTCACTTCCTTATCTTCTATTGCGTACTTATAGTAACGATTTAACTTGTATTAGGAACTTGAAATCAGGTCGTTGATTTGAATTTTTTTTATAACATCGGCATACGTTTTCAGGTCAATTTAAATTTTTAACTATGTGTTTTTAATTTGACTAACTTGATTTAGCCTGCCTCCCGCTCTCAGTTGTGTCTGTTATGTGCTACTCTGGCTGTTATGGTTCTTAGAACCTAACCTAGCTCCTTCAATAGTGCTGCTTGGTATTATATGAGATATGCTAGTCATGCTTGTCTCTCTTTGTTACATGCACCAACGTACCGGAAAATACTTCGGATGCTTAAGGCCTCATTAAGCCATAAACGACTATTAAAAGCAATAACGTGCTAATCCATCTGCAGAATGATTCATTTTGAACACTTTAGTTCAGTCCCAGAGGTGGAGAACACTTTTCAGCCTCCATTTAGTTTGTGGACAAAATAGCGAATGGTAAACAATTAATACATGATTTATAGTCTAAGGAAAGCAACTCTTGCAAAATTAGTACATGTATTGTATTTTGTCTTCGATACATTTTACTAAAATGTGAATTTTTACGTACTGTTTCGATAGATATAGTTCTGTCGTCAATTATTACAATATATGCCACGCTAAGGGGAAAATTATTTGCTTTCCATGAAATATAAGATCACTAAAATGGTCGATTCCAAAAACATTGTGCATGTCAATCATTTGACATTCAAAAACTATCGGATGTCATTTAATTGAAATTTAATATTGGTATCTTAATATACATTTTTATTTGCAAACAAAGGCAAGTGATATTATCGGCGGACTACATGTGCACTTCACAAATGCACCTAATGACCTAAATTAAAGTCAATTTGAACTATTCACATTTGATTATGATGGTGTGTTGTTAGTTTATCGTTTTATCCCCTACTTTTGTTAACAAATTCTTTAGGGATAAAACTTAATCCCAAACACAATCTTAACAGCTGTCATAAGCCTGGTTATTGTCTAGGCTGTCTGGTCAAGTGTAGAAATCACACAAACCCTCAATGAATGAATAACAGACAAACATCAAAATGCTGACAACGTTCCTTAGACTATAGATCTCAGTAGCTAGCCAATCAGCATGGAGAAAAAGTGTTGAATAAATCCCGTATACAACACTTTGATGTGGTATATATAACAATAGATTGCTATATACTATAGTAGGCCAAGCAAAATAATTGAGGATAGCTATAATAATGTATACATGCATTTAGCATAGAAAATGTGGATGCCAAACATTTTTGATACCAAGCTTAGTTTAGTCTATATTGTAACAATACTAGAATTTAAACAAGTAACTAATTGGACTTATTAGAATACATGTACATGTATATCAAACCTTTCTACATTTGTTCACTATTACTGTCATAATCTCATACAACAATTTTGATAGATAATTAACCAATTAAGGTATTGCCAACATCTCTGCTGAGTGCTTACAACATTATCAGTAGAGGGTGAAGGCCGTGGTAGCTTCTATGACTACAGTACGACCTCGCTAGGGGACATATGTAGTGCAACAACCTCTGTATAACAAAACGTTATTACATGTATATACTTTTGTAAATTCTGTAGGGCAACAACTTCTGAACAATGACCAATATTTGCAGTCCACAGAGGGTCTCACTCTACAGAGGTTGTTCTGTACTATTGTGTCTTCAATAATTACGTGCAGATTACCCCTCTCTTCTAAGACATCATTTTCACAGAGTAGAACTTAAACCAACTAAACGATTAAAACAAATTGTAGGGGTTCCAATGGTGTCTGGTGATTGAAGTAAATGACTTTCATACTATCACAGCCCATAATTTACAAATGAAGACCTCACCTTCAAGACCACCTTAAAATAAAGACCACTACTTTCTGTTCAATGACTTGCACATTATTCAACCTCAAATTCACAGTGAAATTGCACCTATATGAAGACCACCTCTTTAACAAGATTGGCTCAGAATTAACCATTTTTCGTTCCGTTTTCATCTGTTTGCTCTTTTATAGAATGATGCAATCACTCAAAATTATTGAGATAAGTTTTTTACAGTCCCATGAAGGAGTTTCATTATTGAGGTTTTACTGTAAATAGCTTAATTTTGCCACTTAGGTCTATACATGTATATGCATCATGCAACACTTAAATTAAGTTTACCCGCCCACTTTTTGGTGTCATTTCCAATGCTTTTGTTTGCAAACAATAGCATGCCCATTGATAGAGTAATGAGGGTAAAATAAGGCAAGATTGTATGTACGAGGGATGATCAACAAATACGGGGGAAAATGCATTGAAATCTTTATAACATTGACCAATACTTAAAATAATTGGTCATATAAAAGATTGGCGTATTACGAATACACAATGTACATAACTATAAAACATTAAACTCAAGGTAATATTTAATGAAAAAAAACATTAAAACTGTAACGTAACTATGGGTACACTGGCCCAACGTCATCGCGGAGTTGGTACATATAACAGTATACATACTCATTTGTGGCACAATTCATAATGTATAATGCAGTAAAACATTCTCAAAAATAGTTGTACAACTATATACACTTCATAGACCTGTAAACCGAAAATCAGTTTTCTTTTCCAACTTGCATGTAAATTATAAGAATTAGCTATTGGAGATCATTAGTATTGATGACGTAATTTGTTATTGACGTCGTATAGCTCATTTGCATGTCGGTATTGATTTCACACGGCTACATATGATAGCATAATTATACCAAACATACACCTGTTTTGTATGTCATTAAATACATGTAGTCGTTGCATAGTGGTGCAATATTGCCATTTGTATGTTATCAGGTTTCAATCGAAACAACACTTCATCGCCGATTTCTGTATCGCACTCATTTTCTGACAACGACTTTGATGCAAATAGTTTTTAAACGGAATTTGACATTAAAACTTGTTTTGAAATCATGAATGTAATATTATATCATTACATAATACAAATTCATAACCCATCCTTTAGAAAATTACAAAATAATTGAATGCACCAATGATATGTCATCGTTTGCTACGTTCAACGTTGCAAAATATCAACATTTGGGCTGCATAACGTCGAGTGTTGTTGCCATAGGAAATCGCATCCGTTCTGACTTTGGTTAATATTGATGATCAGCGGTGTATCAACTTGAAATACATTTATCTTCATGTATTGAAAATTTCATCCAATTACAATGACAAATAAAGAAACTAGGATTTTTTCTTTGTATTTGTTGATCACCCCTCGTATATACGCTGGTGATATATGCTGATATAGGAAAAACAGTACAATTTAGAGGGAAGGCGGGTCTAGTTTTCCATATATGGAAACAGCCAAATTGTCCTAATAAATGGATTTACTTCATGAACCACTTACTAGATATTGTGACCATTGCACAAATAAATGGATTAGAGGTCCAAAAATTTGAAAATCCCTGGCTTTTGATTGGACAAAGAAGTAGGGTAAACTATAAGTCCTATTCTAACGGCATTTTCATGTACAGATATAATCTGCAAATACATTTGTACTTGTACTTTTATTGAGAAAAGAAGCATGTAAAGTTTGTAATTCCAAATGTTCGACGTTTCAAGCTAGAGGGCCATGTCAGCATTATGCTGGATTTTGGGGATAGATGTAGGACTGTTTTTGTGGAATCACCCAAATTCTAAAAGTTAGTTCCGCCTGCTTATCTAGCATACTATAAGTCTAGTAATTAGCGTTATTGTGTTAGACGATCACCGTGGGTTGTAAATATGTGTAGGACAAGTAATTTTATTCCTTGTGTCTACGCCAATGGAAATATAAAAAAATAGAAACAAGTAAACAAGATGCCAGTCAATATGCAAGTCAAACATCTTCTGCTAAATGTGCGGGTCCAAAATTAAGGACAACTAATTGAAAAGGAAAACATACCGTCACTAGTTGGAGAATATGTCTCTTTACAACACATTTTAAAATTGATTAATTACCTCTATAATGCAACTTGACTAATCATTAGATGAAATAATGTCTATAATTTGTCATTTACGTGCATCAAAATGCAACACACTTCCACCTTTTTATACGCACATGATGGTGGAACCAATGGTGACCCGTTGTGAACCAATAGAAACATGGATTTCCAGAGTGATCTTTACAAACCCCCGATTTAATAGGAAATCTAAAGCTAACGTCCATTGATCAACACTGTGATTGCCGGTTCCTCTATTTACGACAACTCTGTCTTCTTTTGTGTGTATCAATTCGCCCATCCATTTTTACCACAACTTTATTAAGTAAACAAATAAAAAACACCGTTTCAAAAACGTCCAATTCAAAACTTCAGTTTAGCTTCAAAGGCCCATTACTTATGTTGATAATGTTTCAGTCATTGGACTTCACGCCTTTTTCTGCTTAGCTGAATGATTAATTTTAAAAATGGGTGCAATAAATGCTGACGTGTTATTTCGTCTGGATTAGAATAAGTTTGCGTGGTCGACGCTCATAAGCTCCTTCAAAAACATTCTTTACATTGCAGATATAAAGCGGCTTTGTGCGTAACAGACCATTAGATCAAATTACAGTAAGACGTTAAATACGGTGTGAAAACAGGGCAGACTATGTACATGTACTCGTATTTATGACATGTGGATTTATAGGCATGTTCATCAATATATCGTCTGAAATGTCTTAAACAACCAATACCAAGTACTGTACAATCTGTAAACTAACTGGGCTATTAGATAACACTCTGCTCAAAAAGGAATCATTAGAAGCTGGTTATCCAGCCCACTCAACGTACGGTTTGAACTCTGGACCTTGCTATCAGGAGTCAAGCACCGATTCACGTAATCATCAAGCACTGCATCACGTGATCATCAAGCACTGCATCACGTAATCATCAAGCACTGCATCACGTGATCATCAAGCACTGCATCACGTGATCATCAATCACTGCATCACGTGATCATCAAGCACTGTATTACGTGATCATCAAGCACTGCATCACGTGATCATCAAGCACTGCATCACGTGATCATTAATCACCATCACGTGATTATCAAGCACTGCATCACGTGATCATCAAGCACTGCATCACGTGATCATCAAGCACTGCATCACGTGATCATTAATCACAATCACGTGATCATCAAGCACTGCATCACGTGATCATCAAGCACTGCATCACTTGATCATCAAGCACTGCATCACGTCATCATCAAGAACTGCATTACGTGATCATTAATCACCATCACGTGATCATTAAGCACTGCATCACGTGATCATCAAGCACTGCATCACGTGATCATCAAAGACTGCATCACGTGATCATCAAGCACTGCATCACGTGATCATCAAGCACTGCATCACGTGATCATCAAGCACTGCATCACGTGATCATCAAGCACTGCATCACGTGATCTGCATCACGTGATCATCAAGCACTACATCACGTGACCATCAAGCACTGCATCACGTGATCATTAATCACCATCACGTGATCATCAAGCACTGCATCACGTGATCATCAAGCACTGCATCACGTGATCTGCATCACGTGATCATCAAGCACTACATCACGTGATCATCAAGCACTGCATCACGTGATCATTAATCACCATCACGTGATCATCAAAGACTGCATCACGTGATCATCAAGCACTGCATCACGTGATCATCAAGCACTGCATCACGTGATCATCAAGCACTGCATCACGTGATCTGCATCACGTGATCATCAAGCACTACATCACGTGACCATCAAGCACTGCATCACGTGATCATTAATCACCATCACGTGATCATCAAGCACTACATCACGTGATCATCAAGCACTGCATCACGTGATCATTAATCACCATCACGTGATCATCAAAGACTGCATCACGTGATCATCAAGCACTGCATCACGTGATCATCAAGCACTGCATCACGTGATCATCAAGCACTGCATCACGTGATCTGCATCACGTGATCATCAAGCACTACATCACGTGACCATCAAGCACTGCATCACGTGATCATTAATCACCATCACGTGATCATCAAGCACTGCATCACGTGATCATCAAGCACTGCATCACGTGATCATTAATCACCATCACGTGATCATCAAGCACTGCATCACGTGATCATTAATCACCATCACGTGATCATCAAGCACTGCATCACGTGATCATCAAGCACTGCATCACGTGATCATCAAGCACTGCATCAGGTGATCATCAAGCACTGCATCATGTGATCATCTAGCACTGTATTACGTGATCATCAAGCACTGTATCATGTGATCATCATGCACTGTATTACGTGATCATCGAGCACTGCATCACGTGATCGTCAAGCAGCACTGTATTACGTGATCATCGATCACTGTTTTACGTGATCATAAGCACTGCATCACGTGATCATCAAGCACTGCATCACGTGATCATCAAGCACTGCATCACGTGATCACTAAGCACCATTGTGTGATCACCAAGCACCGTCACGCGATCATCGAGCACTGCATCACGTGATCATCAAGCACCATCACGTGATCATCGAGCACTGCATCACGTGATCATCGAGCACTGCATCACGTGATCACCAATCACCATCACGTGATCATTGAGCACTGCATCACGTGATCATCAAGCACTGCATCACGTGATCACCGAGCAATGCATCACGTGATCATCAAGCATCATCACGTGATCACCAAGCACTGTATCCCGTGTATTCATAGCGTTGTCTTTTGCAACAAAACATGTAAATATGTCTCTTTGAAGTGAATCTATGCAAGTAACTGTTTCGTGCCCTGTAATTGTGTCCTGAGTTGTTTTTTTTCTTTGAATGCTCGACTGGCTGTACCCCCTGTCCAATTTTTTATTATCTTGTTTATTAATTAGAAACATAACTGTCCACTCTATGGATGGATTTCCTTGCAAGTATGGTCCTTATATATACGCTTGTTAATATCAATTAGATCATCTGTTTTCAATGTCATGTACTTACTCATTTCATGTTTACCATGTCTAACAAGTAAATCAGCCAAACTGTCGTACTTAAAATCAGATGTATGTATTTAATGAATATGAAACTGGTTGTCAAATGTTTCTATATGATTGATTAGTGCTAGCATCGTGTAACTCTGTACTTGTATCACGTTGCCGGGACAATTTATCAGCCATTGGAGAAGAATTTTGTAACCGGATTGTAAATACTAGTATACATTATGGGATCATTGTCGATCTTACGTCATTCAATAAATTCACAGCTGATCTCCAGTGTTAACGTATTGTATCAGAGAAATAATAGCAAAGTAATGTTCCTTTCCAGTCGTATATTCTTCATGATATTGTCACAGTAAATAATATGTTTTGTAAGGCTGTATGTACGCTAACTCTTGTGTTATTGTGATAGTTTGGTACCAATGATCGATATACGAAATGAGGCGGTGATAGTTCGGTACCAATGATTGAAATACGAAATGGGGCGGTGATAGTTTGGTACCAATGATCGATATACGAAATGGGGCGGTGATAGTTCGGTACCAATGATTGATATACGAAATGGGGCGGTGATAGTTTGGTACCAATGATTAATATACGAAATAGGACGGAGCTAGTTTGGTACCATTGATCGATATAGGAAATAGGTCGGTGATAGTTGGGTACCAATGATTGATATAGGAAATAGGGCGGTGATAGTTGGGTACCAATGATTGATATAGGAAATAGGGCGGTGATAGTTGGGTACCAATGATTGATATAGGAAATAGGGCGGTGATTGTTGGGTACCAATGATTGATATAGGAAATAGGGCGGTGATAGTTGGGTACCAATGATTGATATAGGAAATAGGGCGGTGATAGTTGGGTACCAATGATTGATATAGGAAATAGGGCGGTGATAGTTGGGTATCAATGATTGATATGCGGAAGAAGATTATTAAGAACCATAAGCATCCGTGCTTCTATTACGTACCTGCGATGAAAAGCACTATACATGAGACCATGGTTTAAAGTCTCATCCGACAACATATATACTAGCATGGTAGAATTATAGTAAATTTGTTTAATTTAATAAATAAGCGGGTCAGTGACTAACCAAGCCTAATTGGCCGATCTACTGGTTATCGTTGTACAACATTTCCCTCTTTCTGTTGACAGCAAGGGACTCATGCACATTTTGTAATGTTTAGATGCTCCTAAATATTAAGAAAAAGCAAATATAAAGGAGCGTGTGCTTGTTTGTGAGTTATATTTAGATATGTTATTGTTTAGCCACATAACTATCCAGGACCATGCATTGAATCGTCTAGATATGATTGTGAATGGAGACCTAATGTGCCACTTCTGTAATGATGACGGTATGGACAACCAGGTAAAATCATCGACCATCCGCATGTCAGTTTGTATATCTTCTCCATCGGTAATGAAGACCACGATATACCCGCGTTGCCAAAGTCCTCATCAACTAGCAACACAAGACGTTTCTTATGAGCCTATTTTCATGAAAATCAGAACTGGTGGTGTTAACCAAACTGAAGTTTTCAGACAGTTTAGTTTCGTTTAGTTTTCTCAAAATATCGAGTTTGTACTTACGACCTTCTCATTCTTAGCCAGCTATATATGACGGACCACTAACATGACGGACCACTAACATGACAATCTCCCAGCTATATATAACGGACCACTAACATGACGGACCACTAACATGACAATATCCCAGCTATATATGACGGACCACTAACATGACAATTTCCCAGCTATATATGACGGACCACTAACATGACAATTTCCCAGCTATATATGACGGACCACTAAGATGACGGACCACTAAGATGACGGACCATTAACATGACGGCCCACTAACATGACGGACCACTAACATGACGGACCATTAACATGACGGCCCACTAACATGACGGACCACTAACATGACGGACCATTAACATGACGGCCCACTAACATGACGGACCACTAACATGACGGACCATTAACATGACGACCCACTAACATGACGGACCACTAACATGACAATCTCCCAGCTATATATGACGGACCACTAACATGACAATATCCCAGCTATATATGACGGACCACTAACATGACAATCTCCCTGCTATATATGACGGACCACTAACATGACAATCTCCCAGCTATATATGACGGACCACTATCATGACAATCTCCCAGCTATATATGACGGACCACTAACATGACAATCACCCAGCTATATATGACGGACCACTAACATGACAATCTCCCAGCTATATATGACGGACCACTAACATGACAATCACCCAGCTATATATGACGGACCACTAACATGACAATCTCCCAGCTATATATGACGGACCACTAACATGACAATCACCCAGCTATATATGACGGACGACTAACATGACGGACCACTAACATGACAATCTCCCAGCTATATATGACGGACCACTAACATGACAATCTCCCAGCTATATATGACGGACCACTAACATGACAATCTCCCAGCTATATATGACGGACCACTAACATGACAATCTCCCAGCTATATATGACGGACCACTAACATGACAATCACCCAGCTATATATGACGGACCATTAACATGACAATCTCCCAGCTATATATGACGGACCACTAACATGACAATCACCCAGCTATATATGACGGACCACTAACATGACAATCTCCCAGCTATATATGACGGACCACTAACATGACAATCACCCAGCTATATATGACGGACGACTAACATGACGGACCACTAACATGACGGACCACTAACATGACAATCTCCCAGCTATATATGACGGACCACTAACATGACAATCACCCAGCTACATATGACGGACCACTAACATGACAATCTCCCAGCTATATATGACGGACCACTAACATGACAATCTCCCAGCTATATATGACGGACCACTAACATGACAATCTCCCATAGGATCCTCAAAATATAATTAACAGTCCTGTAAAGAATCAATCAACATATCAATACACATAAATATATAGTTACATAGAAACTTGAGTTGAACAATTCACTAGTACGAGTATGTTGCCAACTACAGGTAATTGTATCACCGAAGAAGAATATAAACAAAATGATTTTTGGTCAACTTTATATATTTTTATTCTTTATCATTTTCTTTAAAACAACCATCTCCAATAATACATTTAGCTGTGTTACCAACATGCCTCTGACACCCTCCTTATTCTGACTTTAACGTATATTTTTACTATTATTTACAAACTATTATTATATTATTCACTCATTACTTACGTATTCTTATTAAGTAAAATGAGTGGTAGGTAAGTCACATAATAAGATATATGTAAGGTTCTATGTATTCGGTTAAAATTCAGTTCAGTTCTGTTTAGTTTGTGTTTAGAAAATTAATTATTTTAACAATGATATGGACACGTTCATGTACTGTTCAAACTTGCACTCAATACTTACACTCTGCACTCAAATATTCAAATCCACTCGTTTGAGGTACATATCAAGCAACATTTTTGAGACCAAACATTTGTTATAATGTTAAATTGGGTCTAAGTATTATTGTTTGCTTATTTCCTAGTTTAATTCAGTGTATTTGTAAGCGTGAGCTAATGTGCAATACTCTGTACAGTATACATCAATACTCCGTACACCAACTTACATCTATTTTGGTGTGTATCTTTGTTGTACTTTGATCAATTTTTCTGAAATTTGGACTTAAGACATTTAGGTTCGATACAAAGAGAATGCTTAGTTTAAAAAATATATATCTGGTTAATACACTCATTCCATACGTATGTTAAGTGCAGTGGTCAATATTTACGAGTGAGCAGCTGCCTAATACTGAGTAATTTGAACACTTCTACGAATACATAATATACTATGTCGTACTGTAAAGTTATAAAAATATCCGAATACGTAAATACCTGGTTGAGATGGTGTAAGTAGTCAGTAGTTTGGAAAATATCGTCTCTTAACTTACCCTTGTGTACACTAGCATGTCGCGAAATTTGATAACATTACTCACCATTTCTAGCAATATCCGGTGTACGGTATACCGCAGTGCTATTCTTACAAAGAATAAAGTTTACTGGGTTTCTCGAAGACGGTTTCCATAGATAATGTATTGTATTTACAACACGACTGAACAGAGTCGCTTAACATGGAAGGTATGTGTCCAGGAAACGACAGAATGAACTCATGATTCACCACACAACCATTATAATAGCTGGATACATGTATGATGTATAACATGTATAGCATATTAGATCTATAATAGTATCTTTATAATTATTTCACGTTCATTTGTATCCATTTGACATCGAGATACGGCGCCCCGGAGTAACCAACGTGTGCAGCCAACATCGAGATATGGTGCCCCGGAGTAACCAACGTGTACAGCCAACATCGAGATACGGCGCCCTGGAGTAACCAACGTGTACAGCCAACATCGAGATATGGCGCCCAGGAGTAACCAACGTGTGCAGGCAACATCGAGATACTGCACCAATGAGTAACCAACGTGTGCAGCCAACATCGAGATACGGCGCCCAGGAGGTAACCAACGTGTGCAGCCAACATCGAGATACTGCTCCAAGGAGTAACCTACGTGTGTAGTCAACATCAAGATACTGCACCAAGGAGTAACCAACGTGTGCAGCCAACATCGAGATACTGCTCCAAGGAGTAACCAACGTGTGCAGCCAACATCAAGATACTGCACCAAGGAGTAACCAACGTGTGCAGCCAACATCGAGATACTGCACCAAGGAGTAACCAACGTGTGCAGCCATCATCGAGATACGGCGCCCAGGAGGTAACCAACGTGTGCAGGCAACATATCAAGATACTGCACCAAGGAGTAACCAACGTGTGCAGCTAACATCGAGATACGGCGCCCAGGAGGTAACCAACGTGTGCAGCCAAGATCGAGATACGGCGCCCTGGAGTAACCAACGAGTGCAGCCAACATCGAGATACGGCGCCCAGGAGGTAACCAATGTGTGCAGCCAACATCGAGATACGGCGCCCTGGAGTAACCAACGTGTGCAGCCAACATCGAGATACGGCGCCCAGGAGGTAACCAACGTGTGCAGCCAACATCGAGATACGGCGCCCAGGAGTAACCAACGTGTGCAGCCAACATCGATATCCCGCGGACGGTTCGTTTTTATACCGGAGAGTGAGGCGGACGGACCGATTCTTGAGAGGGTCTATTCTGGTATAACTGTTTGTTTAGTCACCAGATAATTGCATAAATAATGGTTACCGGACAGGAATCTGTGAACAAATTGTCGCAGAGTGTATGTTATTCATAGCACAAAACTGACAGGCACTGTAATAGATGAAGTCTTGAGGTTTACTAAGATAATGTCTGTCTGTGAATGGCATAGTGAAGGTATTCAGCTACCAGTAATATATTTCAGAGTAATGATCACAGAACAGTTAATTATATAATTAAGTGAATATACAGTACAACCTCTGTAGAGCAACACCCTTTAGGAGCTGTAAATATGGCGGTTGTATAAGAGGTTGTTGCTCTACAGAGGTTGTTGCTCTACAGAGGTTGTTGCTCTACAGAGGTTGTTGCTCTACAGAGGTTGCATTTAGAGTATATATCAGCTTTGGGATATATTGAAGGTGTTGTTATATAGAGGTTGTTGCTCTACAAAGGGCTGCACTGGTGAGGCTGTACTGCACAAGTTTGATATAACAATGCTTCGATTGTTTACAAGTATTCATATTAAACTAATTAATAATGCTTTATAATTACATTGTGTCAAAATAATGACCGGTACTGAAATATATTTGAAAATATAATCTTGTTACATTTGTGACGATTGAAAATGATCTTGACTGATTCACAGAATTGAAACACAATGGGTGCCCCAGTATATAATTATGTGATTATATATTTATAATTACCTCATTCAATTCACAATTCTTTGTTATAACTAATGAAGTAATATACTAGTATATGGATTGACAATGTGGACATATTTCCGATACTGAATCATAATCTATCGATATAGTGGTACATACGTCGAGCAGAATGCTTTATAATCTCTGATCAAATAGTGCCAATAGATTAATGCTTCAAATATCTAAGTAGGAAGAGTTTAACCTATATCCACTATGAAAACAATACACTGACATTTTGTTATTCTTTTATTTACGCCTTCTTAAGCAGTCTGAATGAGTCAGTTTTAAACATTGTGGGTGTTGGTTTTATGAGAGATCCGATCTCATAACGAGGCCGCTACGTATGGAAAACACCGAAGAGTTCCAAATGAAGCGTGACGAGATTTCATTACAGCGTAACTGTAAAGTTGCCTGACGGGTATTCAAATAAGCAGACGACATTGAGCAACGCGCAGGTAAATAGACACCTGACTGAGAACATATATTGTGTCGGAATGTAAAGTTTAACGTACTTAAGTAGTTGTTGAGACATGACAGTTCATGTTAAATGAATCGGTGACTGGCATTTCAAACAATCAGTGTTATTAGTGTTACAATTAACGGATTTTTAATTAAATGTGAAATAATAAAATGGCTTCTTCTCCAAAAGGGCCAACAATGCCCCAGCCTCAGTGGGACTCGGATCCAGTGATTTTAAAGGATTTTTTGATGAAGCACGAAGTGCCTAATGTAGCCCGTGTAGTTAAAGGACAGTTCATGAACATCGGAACATCAAAGTTTAATCCATTGAAGAAACTACACCAGGACGTGCTTGTACATTCTATTAAGACTGGATTGAAAGTGCTTGGGCATAGTGTGACACGAGTTGAAAGTCGAGACCGGCGTTCAACCAGGTTAGTTCCCCTAGAACAACGTCTTTCCATCCCGGTATCATACAAAGGTTGGTTCGAACTTTTATCTGAAGACGGTCGATCGGTTAGACCGTTTGATAATGTACAAGATCTAGCGAAAGCTTTCCCTAAAGTTACCAACGTACTAGTCCGTCAGAATGTTAAGGCGTATCTTGCTAATGATGCTGACGGGAAGCTGACATTCGATAAGACGAAGGTGATAACTGCTGGCGATCAATTACATGTGCTAGGTGAAGTACCACTACAATTCCCGGCTAACAAGGAAGGCAAACTTCGGTTACTGAAATGTACGGATACCAAGGGAGATAATGTGTTCTTAAGTTTTGATCAACGTGGAGTGTTCACCCCTATAGCCAGTGAAACTGACGTGATGGGTGTTTATATGATTAAAGATGTTATACATAAGTTCCGCTTGCCATTGACTGTGAAGCTCGTGCAGGGTGTATGGCCTAAAGTGGATACTAATCGCTTTACAGGGATGATCAGACTTGACTGGGCTTACACGGACGAGACGGCTTTCGTGTGTCCACTAGACCGGAATACTCCTCGCATTTATCCCATCCCTACAGAGGTGAACCTCCGACTTGTCACAGCCACCAATAATGCTGAATTGAAGGATAATGAAGCGTACACAAATGTTATGGTGAAGTGTAATAGACTCGTGGCAAACTACCATAACACCATACATTTGATTATATCAGTGCCCGAGGGTGCGGTGAAAGCGAAGAGTCATTCGCTAGCCAATATATATTCAGACACAAACACTAAACAACCTGAACATGTTGCCAGACCGGTTAGCAAAATGAAACGTTCAAAAAGTAGGGAAGATATTCTTCTAGAGGAGTTGGACGATTTATACGGTTATCTCAGGGAAGGCATACAGCCACCTGTTGGTAAATATACACGTACAAGAGATTCGGACGAAGAGACGTACTATGAGGAACCAGAATTCGAACCAATGACTAAATTCAAATCTCGTCTGGAAATGTTAGACAGGGGTGATATCGTTGGTAGTAAAATGGATTCAAAATACATGTTTATTGACCCCAGGACGGCCCTTGATGCCAACCATAATCGTGTAAAGTCACCTGTCAATGGCTTCAATGGACATAGACACTCTACCACAGCGCCAGAATTACCACCTAGACGATATCAACGCTCTGAATCATCCCCACAAATAACTGTGATTAAAACAACAGGAAGTGGATCCCCTGCTGGCTCTGGTAGCGGGGTTGTTACACGAATAACTAGTGCTCAGAACTCGACGCCAGTAAAACAATTAATACAGAGACGTGTATCCAGGGAAAGTATTTCTAGAGAAAGTCGAAGTAGTGGTAGTGATAAAAAAGATTCGGGTTCCGGTAACAATAGAAACTCGTCTAGATCAGGCTCGGCTGTGAAGTTACATAGAAAATCGTCCACTCCATTGTTATATTTATGATTCATGGAATAATCTGTCTTCCTGGATTAAATGTGTACAATTATTATAACATATATAGACTATCTAAGGTCTGCGTGCGTTTGCATACTTACGGTGGTTGACTATTTATATATATGATAACGTTTTAACATTGTTACTTGAGTAGTAATTTCAATGCATAATTTAGGGGGACTCGTGTTCGGTCATCATATAATATCGTTTGCTGGGCCTTACCACACTCGTCAAACGTTTGGTGGATATGTGCTGAATCTCATATAGGTAATTGTGATCATCCTGTCCTAGAGTTTACCATATATAGCTAACATACGTTCAGGTTACTTGAATTAGCGATCGATCAAGCTTTAGGAAATATGCAGGGGGTCAAAAGGTCAGTTCAGGGGTAAAAGTAATAACGGACAGGCTATGCACCTTTTAGTGTATTGTTCCCATCGTTATGCTACTACCTAACAATTGATATTACGACTGGTTTATTTCCTAACATAAATATTTCAGTATGGGCCATTTTGGTCTGTTACTATAGAGTTTCCCTAAACACATGCATATTTTATTTAGGCCTTCAATAACATGAGAACAGTCCCGTGCTCTAATCCCAAATGTATCGTATGGTGTTGGTACAAAGTAGATACCGTGTATAACTCCAAGGCAATAAATTACATCTTGTAGACACAAAGCTTCATTCTAAAACCAGGTACCAAGCTAACAACCCATACAAGTATTAAAATATATATACAAAACGACTAGTAATTATTCAGAAAGTCTTTGGTAAAAATTGTTTTACAATACATGTCGCTTCAGTTATACTGAACACATAATTCACTTTAAACCTATTTTATTGACATTCCCTAAACAACATGAAATACAATACACCGTACACATTTGACACAACAAAAGTTGTTTGTACAATAATACAAAAAAGATGTGGCCGAAAGCCAAACACCTATTAATAGAGTTATTCTCCTTACTCATACTGTCATAATCTTATTATGATTCATATTGAAGTACAAAAAATGAAACCTGAGCACGGAGATCTTCTAGTCTCTTATTTAATACTGAACATGCGTACTAGTGTATGTAGCTTGCATTTCCTTTTAGATTGGGTTCAATACTATCTATGATTTGAAACAATTTATCATATCATTATATTATACCAGGGAACATTTTGTCACATAATGTGTTCTTGACTTGGATGTTGTTGACAATAGATTTAACCTTATCATGTTCAATCAACCGATGCTGTCATATCTCGTGCATTTATTATATTATACCACCTGGTCATACACCACCACTCTCATTATTTAGTTAAAAAATCCAGAACTCACATATACCATTATATTTTTTGTTTTTGTTGTACCAAAGTCGAGCACGGGGTTGCAAAGCTACATTTTTGAACCAGTTCAAGAATACAGCCATGCCATTGGTCTAATTTAACACCGAGTCCATCATTGACCAATCAGATTATTGCTATTTCAGACTGGTTATCAACTTCCTAGATCAGTTTTTAACCTCAAAACAGTATATAAATTGTGTTCTAGATGCAATTCATGTGATATTATATATATTTGTCCTCGTCACGTGATGTGAGATTTATTGATGTAATTAAAACAGCATTACTGCAGTCAGGAATGTATTGTTGGTAACGTATAGCAGACACCGCAAATGTTGTCATCTAGTGTTCAGTTTCATAAACCGGTTTACGGTTCAAACGCCAAGGGCATTATTTACAAAACACCTTAAAACCTGATAGTTAGACTTAGCCTTCAAAATGCTACACGTTCTTTTCACTTCAATGTTACTACAAATGTATCAAGTTTGTTATCATTGGCTTAAGTGTGTACAATGGGTAGACCTAACAACAACAGTACCTACAACTACCACACTTTTCAATGTGAAAGAAATGCTGACTAGTAATTTCAAAATGTGCAAACCCGAAGACTAAGCCTGAGTTGCAGAGTTTTTAAGTTATTTGTAAATAATGTTCCGTATGAACCCTCATTGGACTCACCAACGTTTTGATATTTTTTGCAATGCTCACTGATTTTACTATATACAATGTTCAGTCACTTTCTTATTGTTTAAATGAGAAAATAAACTAATACAAACTTACATGACTATATCTTAATTGTTTTTATATGTTTTATATTCTTAGTCAGAATCAGTAAAATATGTTGTTGTCATTAATCTGTTAAAATGTTGCACCTTTGTCGAGTAAAGCCTTATATGAAAAATAACAAAATATAATCATGATAATGTATGCACTAAGAAACAAATACAGTTGAATTATCACGTATACAGGGGTTCCACTAACTTCCTAATCTGAAGGGCCATATTAAACTCTCATGTTGATACTGTAGACTAAATTGTACCATGTTATAGGCAATCTACCCATGATTTTAAGAGAAAATAAACTTTCAAACCAAACTCTTGAAGGTCAAATGTTGGCTTTTTGGAGATTTCAACTGTCAAAAACCATACACCGAGTCAAATGGAACCCCTGGTACATTGTATATGAATAATACAAAGTCAATATAGTCGTTAAATAGCCTCACAGTACGAAACGTATACATCTACCTTAAAGTAGTATGTCTTTGTTTTATCATCACAATGGTGTTAGTCGATGTAACTAAATTACATCCCCGTTCACCTGCCCTGTCATCATGTTGGTCTGGGAACTTGACTAACCACGCATGTATCAGGATGCTAAAACAAATTATTTTTGTTTCAATGAGCCAGATACAACTTTAAACATAGATGCAACTTTGTGTAAATTTGTCAATATAGCATTAATTGTCGACTCTGGACTACAATGGCCTCACTAAATGTGTAGGTGTTTTACACCCAACCAAAATATTCCTGTGGCGATGTAGGTAAATTTCATAAAATTAAGTTTTTACGCTTCATTTTTTGTTATGTTTTGTCACAATGGTAGAAAAACCAAGACTAAAACCTCCAACTTTATATTATACTTAAATTCTATTTTTATGTTAAAAGCGTGATGAAAATTAAGATGGTTTGTGATTTTTATGTATCATACAAAGTCTGGTTTGATGACTTAGTAACGTTAGGTGGTTGGGGTTTACTGTGGATTTACTTTGAGTCATGCTGGGAATATTTTGGTACACCCTTCATACAATGCTATAAAAATATACAACAAACCGCAATAATAAGACCACCTTAGAGCTTAGAAAACTGGTACAGCAATTCTTGTTGAGATGGTTTAAATACATTTAATAAGGTTGAATAAAAAGCATGTAAAATGGGATTGTGAATTGTTTTGTAAACACTGAGGTGGTAATAGTTTGTGGTTGACAGTATGTATTTTAAGTACGCTTTAAATATAAACGATGAAACCAGCTGATAAATATCGATTAAAATCGATCATCGAAAGTCGGTCGCACTAATTTGCAGCAAGCCTACTTGACTTTAAAGGACTCACATCACCATATCATCAATCAAATCAGTGTTAGAATCGATACACAAACAATTTGACAGATTGGATTTTCTTTCTCTATGAATTTGTCTTAAGGCCAACTTTAAAATCTGAACGTTTCTTAGTATTTCATCCAACATAAATCAGTGAAACATTATTCATTCAATCACAGGTCTAGAATCAATCATACATACATGTATGTACCTTATTTACTTCAATAGTTGGTATTTATAGACTGACATGTATCAATATTTCTATGAAATCAGCTTGTTGGTTAGTTCAGTGACTCATTATGTCCGCTAATTCAAAGCGGACACGAGAAAATGAAATTGGTTATTAAACTTCGCCTGATTGACGTCTAACATCGGATCAATACGAATCTAGCACACAGAAAATAATGTTGATTTCCTATAGAACAACATTCAATCAGAATCTAGTCGATCGTATATAGTCTCAATGGTTGTATTTATAAATGTCATTGAGTTCTTTGGGTTCCTTTGTTTGCTTTGAACTTCAGTGCTTAGGTGTGTCTTTAAAATAATATTACGTACATACATTTATCCATTGATCAAGACGTATCTTTACAGATGGTTAAGTTAATTTTTAACATTTTTTTGTCATCGAAAACATGCTTGGTGTTTCTGTTGAACGTTTCTTCTTTAATGTCGTTCTCGTTCACGGGGTTTTCTTCACTGGGATTATGACTAACCATTTATATACGAGGACGCTTTTAAACGATGTCTCGGGTTAGAACTAGGAATACATTTTAAAAGTTTCTCCTCTAATGCATTTTTTATTTATTCTTTTTTTTTGAGTGTTTAAAAATGTGTATTATATACAAAAATGGCTGATTTAATAATATTGTATGTTTAAGACAAGTGGTTGCTTAATTCAGGTGGACCCTAACATAGACTTAACTTTTTTGTCAAACAGAAATAGACTGTTTCAGTGGAAATTATCAAGCATTTCAACTACACAGGCCTGACATGTCAATAATGACAAACAATCATCTCAAACAATGTATGATTTATGGTTATTTATTTTCATGTTCAACGTTTTAGCTCACCTGTCACAAAGTGACAGAGTGAGCTTTTGTGATCACTCTTCGTCCGTCGTCGACCGTCCGTCCGTCAACAATTGGGTTGTGTCCTCTCTAGAGGTCACAATATTGGCCTAATCTTTATGAAACTTGGTCACAATGATCATCTTAACAAAATCTAGGTCGTCAAGTTCGATATTGGGTTATCTGAGGTAAAAAACTAGGTCAATAGGTCAAATTAAAGAAAAACCTTGTGTAATCACTAGAGGTAACAATTTTGACTTAATCTTTATGAAAGTTGGTCACAATGATCATCTTAACAAAATCTAGGTCAAGTTCAATATTCGGTCATCTGGGCTCAAAAACTAGGTCACAAGGTCAAATAATAGAAAAAACTTATGTAGTCACTAGAGGTCACAATTTCGACCTTATCTTATGAAACTTGGTCACAGTGATCATCTCAACACAATCTAGGTCAAGTTTGATATTGGGTCATCCGGGGTCAAAAACTAGGTCACAAGGTCAAATCATAGAAAACCCTTGTGTAGTCACTAGAGGTCACAATTTCGACCTTATCTTTATTAAACCTGGTCACAATGATCATCTCAACAAAATCTTAGTCAAGTTCAATATTGGGTCATCTGGGCTTAAAAACTAGGTCACAAGGTCAAATCATAGAAAAACCGTGTGTAGTCACTATAGGTCACACTTTCGATCTTATCTTTATGAAACTTGGCCACAATAATCATCTCAACAAAATCTAGGTCAAGTTTGATATTGGGCCATCAGGGGTCAAAAACTAGGTCACATGGTCAAGTCATAAGAAAACTTGCAATATAGGCTGAATTTTCTTGAATCTTACTTAACAAATGTAAATGATTACTTAGGTCACCATAGGGTGTACATGCACTACTACGACAGGTGAGCACCTCTTGTATATAATATGTAAACAGTGGTTAAGAATAACATGTATGATGATTCAGAGAAATTTGTACAATTCATGCGTTATTTGTTCAATGAGGAGTTATGCTTCGATTTTCAGCCAAATCTAAGTAACATTCGTAATGGGTATTATAAGTACAGGCAATATGACCACTGCTTTCAGCATTTGCTCAAGGTACAGGCAACATGACCACTGCTTTCAGCATTTGCTCAAGGTACAGGCAACATGACCACTGCTTTCAGCATTTGCTCAAGGTCCAGTCAATATGATCACCGCTTTCAGTGTTTGCTCAAGGTCTAGGCAACATGACCATCGCTTTCACCATTTGCTTAAGTCAGTAGGTACAGGCAACATGACCACTGCTTTCAGCATTTGCTCAAGATCCAGGCAACATGATCACCGCCTTCAGCGTTTGCTCAAGGTCTAGGCAACATGACCATCGCTTTCAGCGTTTGCTCAAGGTCTAGGCAACATGACCACCGCTTTCAGTGTTTGCTCAAGGTCTAGGCAACATGACCACTGCTTTCAGCATTTGCTCAAGGTCCAGTCAATATGATCACCGCTTTCAGTGTTTGCTCAAGGTCTAGGCAACATGACCATCGCTTTCACCATTTGCTTAAGTCATTAGGTACAGGCAACATGACCACTGCTTTCAGCATTTGCTCAAGATCCAGGCAACATGATCACCGCCTTCAGCGTTTGCTCAAGGTCTAGGCAACATGACCACCGCTTTCAGCGTTTGCTCAAGGTCTAGGCAACATGACCACCGCTTTCATCGTTTGCTTAAGTCATTTGGTACAGGCAACATGACCTCCGCTTTAACCGTTTACTTCAGGTACAGGCAACATGACCTCCGCTTTAATCGTTTACTCCAGGTACAGGCAACAAGACCTCCACTTTCATCGTTTACTCCAGGTACAGGCATCATGACCACCGCTTTAATCGTTTACTCCAGGTACAGGCAACATGACCTCCGCTTTAATCGTTTACTCCAGGTACAGGCAACATGACCTCCGCTTTAATCGTTTACTTCAGGTACAGGCAACATGACCTCCGCTTAAATCGTTTACTCCAGGTACAGGCATCATGACCTCCGCTTTAATCGTTTACTCCAGGTACAGGCAACATGACCTCCGCTTTAATCGTTTACTCCAGGTACAGGCAACATGACCTCCGCTTTAATCGTTTACTCCAGGTACAGGCATCATGACCTCCACGTTTATCGTTTACTCCAGGTACAGGCATCATGACCTCCACTTCCATCGTTTACTCCAGGTACAGGCATCATGACCTCCACTTTCATCGTTTACTCCAGGTACAGGCAACATGACCTCCACTTTAATCGTTTACTCCAGGTACAGGCATCATGACCACCGCTTTCATCGTTTGCTTAAGTCATTAGTTACAGGCAACATGACCTCCGCTTTCATCGTTTGCTCACGGTACAGGCAACAGACTGTGTGATGATAGTTAAAATTCCATATTAGATGTATTCTGACTATGGTCACACGAAACTGTTCCAGTTTGTGAAATGATCATACTTTGGTCGACCTGTAGTTCACCATAAACATTAAATGAAGCGTGTTTGATCCTTAGTTAAACACGATATTTTACATTCTATGATATATATGTGCAGTATATATGCGTACTATGTATAATTATAATCATAATAAGTCGGAAATTTTGGACCAGCTTACAATGTCATAATCATATCTTCAATGTAATGGACGAAATCATCTATTTCGGCGGCTAGCATGATGGGTTGCTATACCATGACCAATCGTGAAAGTTCGGCCATGTCCGTTTGTCTCCGGTAAAAGTCGAATACAATGCATAAATGCCGAAGTGATCAGAGTATAACATGACGACATTACCTTGCAGAAAATGCTTTGAATATCAATACCGGCAACCGTTCTACATCAAAATAATTTGATCAAGCACCTCCAGGCAATTTGGTCATTAACCGTAAATAACTTGTGTTTTTGTTTGTCTTATAAATATTAAAATAATGTATTTTAAGTTTTAAATAAGTAGATTAATTTATAAAGGGAACGTTAGCTGGCGCCATGAGCACTTCATAAAACGGTCACATAGTGGCGCCTACCATAGCAAAACCACATGTACTGGTATAGCCGTACATCTATTCACAATTAATGTAAGTATAGTTGATCTTATCGCCGTAAGGTGATTTCTGTGTTCAGTGAAATGAAACAATATACATATATACTAAATTGTCATCTAATATGTACTAGTTTATATTATAGAACCTCACACATGTACTAGTTTATATTATAGAACAAAACCACAGTTTGTATGATAAAACGTTCATGAATTTCTAGAATCCAAAAGATAATAAATTGAACAGTGAATATGGCACTGAATAGAAACATCCGAACACGAACAACTGGAACACACATATTGATACATTGTCAGGATTACACCAAGTCCAGGGCTCGAAATTACAGCCAATACTTACACTCCACTCGGCACTCGGCACTCGGCACTCGGCACTCGGCACTCAGCACTCGGCACTCGGCACTTTGCACTCGGCACTCGGCACTCGGCACTCGGCACTCAGCACTTAGTACTTAGCACTCGGAAATCGGCACTCAGCACTCAGCACTTAGCACTCAGCACTCAGCACTCAGCACTCAGCACTCGGCACTAAAATATTGAAATTAACCCTTTGAGGTTCATGGCCACATTTTTTGAGAGCAAAAAGTTGTAATGGTGGTAATTTAGTACTAAATATTATTGTTGGCTTACTTCCTAGTATATTTAAGTGTATTTGTAAGCTTTGGGTGTTATTTATCAGTCTAAGTGCTGAGTGTGGCACACATATTTAAGAATTACATATATACCTCATAAATAGTACACACACAAAATGCATCAAATGTTATTTTCAACACCATGTAACAATTTGATGCATTTTTCTCGTCTTTATTTGCAATCTAGGACAAATAATTGCTAATTATATTACATTTTCAATATTTGAGTGTTGAGTGCACAGTGCTGAGTGTAAGAATTGGTTGTAATTTCGGGCCAAGGACTTGTTCTATGACATAATGTATACTCACAATACAACCATCTACCTATATCATTTATTATATGTGTATGTTCAACGGGCGTCAATCTATTATTTTGGAACAACAGATGAGGACAGACAACTCTATTAAGTTTACTTGTCATAAAACACACATTTGATAAGTAGACTGGCTAGAGTTGTACTTAGTCCATTTATACCCCTACCTATACAATTTTCTTTCAAGAGAGCCGGTTAATATTGTATAAATAAGGTTATACGAACCACCATCACAGGGACGGAATGATGCGGGTTCGATCCCAGTACGTGTCGTACCAAAGTAAATGAAGAATGGCTCTTAGATTCTAGTTTGGTGTTCAGTCTTCAAGGGTGTCCATTAACCCCCCTCCTTCAAAATTAGAACACTTTTGTTGATTCAGGAGCTCTAGTAAAAGTACACTGACCATTATTCGTGTTGTTGAGCTATGATTGAGCGTGGCTAAAGGCGTCAACAACAAAAATACGTACCAGCATTAAACACTTAACACCATAGTACATACAGCGTACATGTATGTCACCATGTTTATGTCAGCATTGACTCGGCAAATCTTTGTGACCGTTAATGTATATATTATGTTCTGATTCGCCTGGTATGTTACGCATAAATCATAAACTATTATAAAACTTACGAAATACTCCTTGCCAAACATGTAAGAATATTTTGAACTTAGATCAATTTATTTATATCGATGAACATTAACTTTCAAAACTGCATCGTTTAAGGCCATGCCTGATTAAGTTTTGTTAAGCGGTTTTGCAAACATCAAGGTTTGTGAACTCTGTGAAACCCCTATCTTCAACAAAGTTTTTAACGCTTTAAATTAACTGTAATTTCCGATTCTTCGGTTTCCTTGGCATGGTGGTCGAGTGGATAACGCACTTGACTACTGATCGAGTTGTCTCTGGTTCGAATCTCGGCCGGGACACTTGGTCATTTCTGAAACGCTTTTCAGTGTTTCCCACCCAACTAGAGATGAACTGGTTGGAAACAAGAGGTAGTCTCGCGTGTATCGGTGCTATACACCGGGCACGTTAAAGAACCAGGGAGACTATTCGGAACGAGCTAGGGTAACGCACCCGGATTCCTTGTATCACAACTCTTTCTTCTACTCGCTGTCCCTTCAGCAAAAAAACAGGACCCCATTGGAAATAAGTGCTTGCACTTTCATGGGTTATCCTTGACCGAAAGGCCTAACTAATTACACATACACATTCCTTCATTAAAACATCTAAACATTCTACTAAGTTCTTCCATTGTGAGTGTACATGTAATATGAAAATAATTTAAATTAATTGTAAATAAAACAATGTAATTGGTTGTCACAATTTAGCGCATAAACTATAATGTATGATATTTTGTTCGTCCTTAGTTCGTCCGAAGGATATTTCCTTTCGCAAAACACAATTTTACGCTTAAAACATAACGAAAACAACGGCATGGCCTAAGAATAGATTGGGCGTGCAACCACCGGTAATAAGGTATTCATTGTATATTTCAAAGTATTTCAAACTGATGTAATCATATTTAAGTACTATTACACTCACTGACATGAATAAAATATTTTCATTGTCAACGTTTGTAAAGCTGTGGTTTATGTATAACAATCTAGTGAACGTATATTGAACACTTTAATAAGTTACTTGTATTTAAACTCAATAGAGGCAACACGTTTGTTTTATTGCTGATAGTGTTGGCCATTTAATAATCAATACCTTGAAAATACTTGTTCTGTTGACATTTAGATATTTAATTCTTTTTTAAAAACAATATTGTTTTATGTCCAACTGGTCATCAGTATTTCATTCAGATGGAGATTAAACAGTCATATTATCCTGTCACCGGATGAACCAGTAGTTACTATGCTGAGTGTCAGTGTTCATTGTTGTTCCATGTTGTCCAGTATACGATGTCGTACGTACGTTTGTACGAATGATTACCAATGTCGTATATTACGAGTCATAGTTTTTTTGTTTTGTTTTTGCTTTTATTTATCCATATGGGCGAGGCCCCCAGAAGAGGCTAGTCACTTTAGTGTTTGGGGGATAGTGCATGATACAGAAAATGCTCCAGTTCCAGAAGCATCTCTGGTTCTTTTACGTGCCGATGTAAAGCATCATACACGGGACCTCGCTTAACGTCTCGCCCGAAAGACTGTTAGTAAGTTTAGTTATGTTAGGTGGGAAACACTGAAAAGCATTTCACTTTTTGACCGTCTGGAGTAGGGATCGAACCCACACCCTTCAGATCAGCATTCAGTAGCCCTTACCATTAGACCACTAGTCCACCTCGAGTCACAGTTTAGGGTACCTGTACATTTTTGTATTATACAATAAGGTGTCGTGATCTCCATATTTGGATAAAATACAGTTACATATCGCAGCATCCGTCTTTAGCGAATGGGTGATATCGGTAATATAAAAAAGAACAATGTACTGTACATGTATATTTGTCAGTAAAGTGTACGAATATATTATACGAGTATATAATAACACTTCACATCATTTATCGATCTGTGTTTTACTTTCTACTTCACCATTAATGCATCAGATATCGACACCGTTAGCAATATTTATTTTATATTTAATGTATGTGTGTTCATGCCCATCTAAATGTCGAATCAGATATTTTTAACGACTTACTATCGTTTCGGCACTTTCCGCAGATCTTGTCGGAGATTACCGAGGCGTTCCGCAGTTTTACGGATATACGTGATCTGGTCTGACTGATCATCAACGCATCTGTCTACTAACAGGTTCTAAAGAGTGTCACCACAAGAAATATTGGTGTTGCTATAAAAAGGGAATTCCTTTGAAACTAATGTCACACAGCACTCTTGGTTTCATCTTACCATAACTCTCAACCAAGCATAACTAGTCAATAGTTGACAAACTAGGAGTGTAGAAGTTACAATATAGCCAAAGTTTTGTCACTCAAGTGTTAAGTGATATTGGATTAAGACCATTGACCCCGATTAGAGAAGGCATCAAGTAAAAGTAACGCCCAGTACCACTTGTACGGGTTGACTGACCGATAAACAATGTATTAGTAATATTCAATATCTGAATGATATGAACTTATACACAATAAACTGGCATATGGTTATAAGATTTTGCGAATATATAACAAAACATTATATTAATTACTTTCGACCCCGCATTCCTGATGATATCCGACGCCCGAAGAGGGTATGTCGAAAGTCAATTTTCTATTCTTCTTATACATATAGTGAGTGACATGGTGGAACATTTGTATGTTTATATTAGATATTCACGTGTGCAATTGTCTTTCAACATTTAATCCACACA
The DNA here is from genome assembly GCA_947247005.1 of Spisula solida. Classification (NCBI taxonomy): domain Eukaryota; kingdom Metazoa; phylum Mollusca; class Bivalvia; order Venerida; family Mactridae; genus Spisula; species Spisula solida. The sequence continues at coordinate 5,713,771 of OX365948.1, read as the reverse complement.
CATATGGGCTGTGAATAGAGCACACTAGTTTGTCATCCGGGCCATCCTGGCTCGAATACTGGGTCGAACAGGTTATGTTCTTCTCTGGCAATTAGTATGGTCATGTCCTCCACATGACATATGCTTGTGAAAACCAATATTGTAATGGCTGATAGATTAACTCCCCGAAAAACTAAAACGGTCAATTGATATTCGTATACATGAAAGGGATAGTAGAGCAGCAAAGTACCATTCAGTAGCTTAGTTAAGAAGTAAGGTGGACTCACAAAGTAACAGAACTTGTTACATCACAAACTGTTCGGGACAGTCTGGAGATTATCAAAGTGCCGATGTAAAAAACAAATTACCCAGTTAAGGTCTATTATCAGACATTCGTCCGTTCAACCAGCTGTACATTTACTCACCGACCATTGAGTTGTAAGTCGGATGTTACACTCGGCCACACTGGCAGGCATAGTACATTGGCTTTTAGCCGTCTCTGGTACCCATTTATAAACCTGGGTGTAGTGAAGTATGTTGATTATTCTTGCTCAGATAAGTTAATCAGTGGTCCAAGCGGGGATTGAGCCCGGCTTATGTTTGATACTGAATAATAGATCTACCACAACTCAATGAACTTCAACACTCAACCTTCCAACATTTGTATCACGACCACCTGATCACCAGATGGGTGCTTAACCATTAGGTCATATCGCTGGCTTAGAATTAGAAGGTCGTAAGTACAAAATCATTATTTTGAGAAAACAAGAAAAAAACTGTCTGAACACTACTCTTTATCTAAGGAAAACAAGCTTTTTAAACTTCAGTTTGGTCAACATGAAAATAGGCTCATGAGAAGCGCATTTAGCTGCATATTTCAAATATGCATGAGTCTTATAACCTTCTTATTATAAGCCAGCGATATGATCTCAAGTTTATCCCTACTGAGCATATAAGCTTTGTACGAAACACTGGAATCAATCTACATTGACTATAGAGACTTTACAAATAAAACTAAAGTTGTTCAGTGTTCCAGCAGAGCATTGTGGATTATACTGTAATTCTTTTTTGTTGATATTTGATAACTTAATTCGCTGGTAATTGCCTCATTCATATAGGTTCATTGTGAAATTTTATCCTGTATTGTATTGTGTTAAAGCATGGTTGACGGGTTTTCACTGGCTAAATGACTTGATTGTGCAAGTTAAACCATTTGTGATACAACAGTGTAGTTCTTTGATTATCCATATACTGTCTGTGTGTACCCTATTGTGGTAACATGTGCACATGACATTGATACTTTGTATGAGTCAATTAAAGTCATTGTACGAGCCAACGTCAGGGAACTGTGTCTCAACTAGTACTTTGGTCAATGCAATACGTACCATCTCTTATTCAACAAACCTATTTCCATATTATAAATACAAAAATGAGAAAGAAAGTTGGTTCCCATATCTATAATCGCTACATGACTTGTACAAAGTCTAGTCTAGAATACCCGTAAAACAAACCGTCTATATGTCAAGTAACGATTATAAATATTCTATTTCATTCTACCTTCCTGGCTCGTCAAGCAGCAAAGTTACTAACAAGCAACACTCAAGTTAATTTTCTGAAGAATGAAGGAACCTTTACAGCACATGTAATTATGATGATGTGCTTGGTTTACAGGGCGATTGAAAAAGTCACGTGAACAGCCAAGGCAAGTCCTGGACCTGGACCTTCCAAACGTCAAGCATGGTATAGGAAGGCACCATCGTAGTTTCGTCGACAATGCTTATACTAAGGAAGCCAACATGGCTACAATACCATACCTTTACACATAGAGTGCGATACACATACCATGGAATAGACATCATTGAAGTCGGCAGCCATACCGACACAAGCATACTACCTTTTGAGATGACGGTGTGACAAAAATGTAGTTCTAAGTGCAAAGTAATGTAACATGGATTATTTCATGAAATGAAATGAAGCAATTAAAAAAAACATTTCACTTTCTTTGTATAACATATTGATACGTAACTCAGAAATACCAGACAATGTCGTACATGATATGAAACATCAACATTCCTCATGTACTCAATGAAGATATTGAAACTGTACACGATGTTTGCTATTGCCTTCCATCAAATATCTGTCATCCCACATTAACAATTACAACGACTTAACATGGTAACGTTTCGCCGATGTTTATTCATAGTTAACGTTGTCATTTTGCGGCAGTAATCCATCCGAAGCCTTCATTCTTCATCATGAATATGTTCCATGCCATTATTTGCGAAGAAATAATCGAATCATTCAGCATCGAACGTTTGACACCAAACATTTCAGCAGTTATGTAAACCTAGTTTGGTAGTTTTAGCATCTTTTAATTGGCTTCCCCAAATAATCTCAACCATGTACCTGTATTTCAAAGCGGGGGTGTTTTCAGCAATAGATAAGGTGATGTTAAACAAAAACAGGTTTAGGAGTGTATAGTCTCCTCTTACATGCACTCAGACAGTGTTAACAACTTACTGATGTACATTACACTGTACAAAAAGAGTAATTACTTTTGCTGCTGATAAAATCAATACATTGTGTCTATCTATGACCAACCTATTTTATTATCAGACAGATCTATATTTAATGATAGTGTTGTTGTGATCAGTCCGTGGGGTGAAATCTGATACCAATGTCGATAATATTGCTGGGTTGTTGACAATCGTTGTTTACGGTTCAACAATATAATTGCAACAATATCTTCCGGGTATGACTGTGTTTCCGTATCGACCGTTAGAGAACGTTTATACGTATCATTGTTACGATGTTTGCTATTTCCCATTAGATCAATGTCGTCGGCAAAACGTAGGTTGTAGACGGGTCTTCCACCGATAGAGAGTGTGTGGACATGGTCTTGGAGGATGGGTTGCATTTTTCTCTCAAGGAAGAGGTTGAATGATATCGGCAAGAGAGGACTTGTCTGACGCAAATTGTTGTCCAGAAGAAGTCGCCGATCTTACTGTTTATGGTAACTGCACTGCTAGAGTGGTAATAGAGAGCGTGTGTAAGTTGTACAATACCATCTTCCACGTTGAAACCTCTGAGTACACACCATAAGCCCTCATGCCAAACCTTATCAAAGGCGTTCTTAAAGTCGATACAGTTGTGGTAAATGTCACGTTGGTGTTGGAGGTGTTTCTAGATATCAAGCCTACAGTTGAAAATCTTCTCCACTGTGCTTCTGTCTGCTCCAAAGCCAGTCTGCTCCTTTGACAGTTCTTCTTCTGCTTAAGGTCGCAGTCTGTTAATGAGTACCGGTACTTTAAACATGACCTTGCTGTGATGGCTGATCAGGCTGATGGTCATGTAGTTTTGGCACTGCCTGGCGTTGCCTTTCCTGGGTATTTCGTTAATTGTTTTGGCCATTTCTTCTCTTCCCGGATCTTTTTACATAAGTCAGTTAATGCATCTAGAGTGTGCTCCCACCACTCTTCAGTAGTTCAGCGGGTATATTGTTCACGCCGGGTGACTTGTCTGGTTTTAGGCCCCTAACTGTTGTCTCAACCTAGGACTTCAGTACTACATATGTACAGGGTATGTCAAAATACATAATTGTCGTACATTGATAATCAGTCTCATTTAAAAAATATATTTTAAAGTATTGGATGAACGTGATTTGCTTACTGGAAAACCATCACACTAGATCTAGTGTCACTGGCAGTGTAGTATGTTTTACATGTACATGTATATGCTTTGTGTATGGACCGGAGCCTTTTTTGCGCAATAAATATTTTAATTTTAATTTGCAAAATTAGTCATTTCACAAAATATGTTTTCTCTTACAAACTTATAAGAGAACGATATGAAATTCTCAGTAATCATCTAAATACGAAAACCCAAGGAAATAAAATGCCATTACATTTTGTATTAGAAAGTAATTGTTCCTATACATGATAGCCCATGCAATATTCTGCATTCTTTTCAAGCAAAGGTAGAAACACTCGCTTTGTTAGGTTCTATACTCGTATAATGATGCGCCTCGGATAACAGGAGTTTAAAAATGCATTGCTTTACGGCAGTATGTTGCAAAACAACTATTTTGCGTGATTTATTACATTTGTCAACCATTTGATAAAACTAATAAACACTTTATTTGTAAAATTTGATGTTCAATACAAATTTATTCAGTTATATGCATGCTATCAGTTCTAGCTCAGTACATGATATGATGAAGATTGATACAGAAGACTTAAAATGACATCCATCGACACCTTTTTCATTGTGCATGTATCTTTATCACTTTCCGTTTAAACGAATTATTATTTCCATATAAAACAAGATGGTCCTATGGGCCCTAGGACGTGTAAATGTTTGTTCTGTTTGGTTCTGTTCTATCTGTTCTGTTCATATCGATCTGATCATTTTACGAACAGATTGCGACATTGGTTGCATTAAGAAATCTTTGTCCTGGGACCGTCTATAGTCCTAACAGCATATGTCACCATACAGCTTTATACGTAACATGATTTTGTAAATATCAATATGACGTTAAAATCATATTTCTGCAATAAAACCATGCGAGGGTATAAAATTTGACAAATATATAGACAAGACTGGCTTAAAATAGTGACTTTCTTCGTAAACAACAATCTTTGATCGACCTTTTTGAAAATTTCCAGCTACTAAGGTCCTTGATTTATTTGTATAAAAATATCTTTGCTCAATTTGAACATGTAAGGTTTTTTTAAACTAGTAATATGAATCATTAGCATGTAAACATTACAACATAAACACCTGTTAGTGGATACATTGTACATTCAAAAGCTACTCAACAAACTACAAACTATATGGACATCATAAACGTGTTTACATGTAATTGGCAATAAGGAAGTGACCATGTTTCTAATAAACCATCTCATACTTTAGTGCATGCATTTGTAATATGAGTTTGTTTATCATGGTATAGTCTATACATATAAACTATGTTATGTTGAAGTAATTGTAATTTATTGAAAACACCTGCAGACGTAATTGCCTTTTTATTGTCGATAAATTAAATATTCAGATAATAACTTATGTTACGTGTTGAATGCGAGTGAGCCAACGGTTATAAAAGCCTCCCCTATCAATGCACAAATTGTGCAGTTTTTAGTTGCTTTCTTCAGCTTAATGGTCGCAACCAGATTTCGTCTTCACATTGCTTTAGATGTAATGAACCTCACATAGTATCACTATCACACAATAAAACGCTGTCAATACACGCCACAATATCCGGTGTTGTTATTCAACCGAGATGACGATTTTCCCACAAAATAGCGGATTTTACCCTCGTTTATTATGCATCAGATTACGAGTATAGCTATATTTCTAACTGACATGAATTGTAATGAATTTGATTTGATGGTTCAATGTATTAATTGGTTTCTGAATATTACTAATACGGTTTGTGTGAAAAGTAAAGTATTGTAGAATATATACATGAACTTGATTCACGTCAGTTTACGAGCATTAATGTATGAACTTGTTTGGGGTGTCTTATTTTTCTGTAAAAGTCCATTCAACCTTTCTATATAGAGCAGTTCCCATCAGGAAACTCAAGTTTGGTTGTTGTACAGAGATGATGCTATGGAGAGGTAAACTTGATATCAGTAAAAATGTAACATCTGAAATAACAGATAATGTTGGCGAAAATAAATCGTAGGCTGTTGCTCAAGGGAAAGCCGCTCTGGAGAGGTTACAGTGCATACATTAAATATTAATATGCCAAAACCTAATCGGATGTTTGATTGTTTTGTGGTGTTTAATGCCATTGTTTAACACCAGGTCCGTGTAACCTCATACGTACCATTTATTTTTTACAATTTTAGTTATAAATATCATAAAGGTTTGTTAGTAATAATAATAATAATAATAGTACATTTGTAATAATAAAGAATTTATTTTACGAGGAAACTCATTTGACAATTATGTTAAATGGCAATCTTCCATGAGATCCTCAACAATAAACAGTTGAACAATAACACAAGTACATAAAAGAAAAGAGCATAATAGCAATTGCGGCCCATATGACGTCCACAATATCATAATTTCATATATAATTGGGGGAACTTCATAAAAGAGTTTCAGTAAAAGGATGTGCGAAATCGATATGTATGGGATCTACAATAAAAGGTAGGTAAAGTCGTGTAATTCGTCATCTAAAACGAAAAAAAAATCTAATCCTGAACGTTTAGCTATCTGATGACTATGCCTGTACAAACATATACACCGGAATGATTTTCAGGTTCATAAAAGAACCCACTGTATAGAATCTGGTAGAATGATAACCAAGATAAATTGCATTTAAGACTTTGACAGTAACTGACATCATCACAGATTGACGGTCCCTGATATAATACGTTGGAAAGCGGTGATACGATGATTCGAGTTACTTCCCTTGAACTGATTTAATATTATTTAATGCAGCATTTGTACAAGGGACATAATCGTTGCAGGCATATGCCATTTATTAAACTATTTACCTCCCCTTAATTGTTCCGATATTTTATCTTTTACTATTGCAAATCAATAATGTTTGCATCATAGAAATCTAAAAGCGGGTTGAAGATTTTATATACCAGACGCAATGACCATATGTGACCCAATGCGGTGTTAAACAATTGACGCTCCTTCAATAAGACCAGTTGGTAAATATGGATAACATCCGCAATTGTAAAACACGTCAATACGAGATTACGCAGGGTAAATAAAGGGTAAATCACGGAAACGAACATCTTTCAAAAACAAATAACGTAGGTGGAGATCCGATGCATTGTAAGTCAGATCAAGATGGTTATTCTGTGTGGCACAAGAGCCTGTCTGTATGATAATGTACAAGTTTCTTACCCTCTAACAATTATAACAGACAAAATGCCATATTTGGTCACGTATACGGACGGATAGTGAACACTTTCATATAATGACTGGTCCATAACAAAATGAGCACAACCAGTCGCACGGGTATGCTGTAAATACATTCATGATTCAATAACTCATTACTAGAAACTTTTTAATATATTCTAATATTTTAAAACCGATGAACAAAAAGAGATTTGAGATAATAACCTGCAGATATGTCTGTATAACTACTTGGTATGTACGAGTAAGTATGGCGGTATTTTCAGTGTCCTTACCAATTTACATGTAGTTGGAAATCACCCCATTCATTGTAATTCCTAGAAGCCTCATGAATGATCGTACGACTACTCAGTAAGTCATAATCTTATGTTCAAGTAGATGCTCCCAAGTTCAATACCAACTTCCTGGTATGAACCGAACCTGGCTGTATACACAATAGTAGTCTACTAGTATTATACATTATTTTATTTTCCTCAACCTCTAAGTTATCTTATATGTGGAAGTTATCCGTCGATTTCTGAGTAAAACTGCATGAAAAGTTGGGTTAAAACTAATATTAAGGCACACAGGGAAGGCAGCATTCAACTTAACCAACCGAGCACAGAAAACACATACAAGGCACAATGCCCAATTGAACCAACCGAGCACAGAAATTACACAAGGCGCAATGCCCAACTGAACCAACCGAGCACAGAAAACACATACAAGGCACAATGCCCAACTGAACCAACAGAGCACAGAAAACACACAAGGCGCAATGCGCAACTGAACCAACCGAGCACAGAAAACACACAAGACACAATGCCCAACTGAATCCACCGAGCACAGAAAACACATACAAGGCACAATGCCCAACTGAATCCACCGAGCACAGAAAACACATACAAGGCACAATGCCCAACTGAACCAACAGAGCACAGAAAACACACAAGGCGCAATGCGCAACTGAACCAACCGAGCACAGAAAACACACAAGACACAATGCCCAACTGAATCCACCGAGCACAGAAAACACATACAAGGCACAATGCCCAACTGAATCCACCGAGCACAGAAAACACATACAAGGCACAATGCCCAACTAAACAAGTTAAGATCCGCCCAAGTCCAAGCTGGCGAAAGTATAATGAATTAGTTTCAGCAACCGTACATAAAGTCATGGCTAAGCGTTTGAACGGCGTAAATTAAGAACGACGATGTTTGTTGGCGGATGGTATGTGTACATGTATATAAGTTTATACATTATTAGCATTCAATATATTGATTACTCTTTTCTAGTTTTATCACTTTTCAAAGAAAAGTCCGTAAGTAACTTGAATCACGATAGGTCACCGTTTGCATCCGGAGAAGGACAAAGTGTATAAACGAGTCAGCTTCCGACAATCGCAATAAGTCATACAGGTTGAGTTATTTAGTTTCCCAATTAGTCATACAGTTACATAAATTAGAGATGCGTTTGCTCGCATTAAGTCATACACACTGAATTGTATAGCTTCCCAATGAGTCATACAGTGGCGGGAAATCACAGATGATTTTGGTCACAATAAGTCATACAGTCATGTTGAATTGTACATTCTCCCAATAAGTCATACAGTGACGGGAAATCACAAATGCGTTTGCTCGCAATAAGCCATACAAGTTGAATTCTATAGTCTCGCGATAATGCATACAGTGATTAGGTAATACGCGGTGAAGGATGTACCGATCGTATGTGGGGGAATAGCTTGCAGAATGGTAGTGCACGGTCACGTGATCATGTTGCGTAGTTCATTGATGGTGTGATTGTGTCTAGTCTAGTCACGTGATGATGTTCTGATGTGTCTGGTGTTATTCGGATCACTCCGTCTAGTCTGGTCATTTGATGTAGTGCTCTCATTCAGTATGATGCATGTCATTATATTCGTTGCAAACGTTCGTCTATTTTGGCTCATGTATGTTTATTTGCTACCTGTTAGAATCTAGTACCACAAACAGCTCAATAATCATAGACTTACCTAGAATACGTTATTACAATGGTTCGAAACAGTCAAAAACAACCATTCTTCCCGTATGTAAAGTACAGCAATTTAAACAGTGAAAACTATTACTTATAGTATAAGTTTCTTATATAATATCATGTGCGCTACTTCCGGTCTTCTTGTGACCGTTAAAGTAACGTTAATGATCACATTGTGTGACTCGAAATTAGGTAATTATATGCATGACTTATTGGGAGACTAAACAATTAACTTGTACCACTTATTGCGAGCAAACGCATCAATGATCTCAGGTCACAATATGACTTATTGCGATAAACAGAAGTTGACTCGTTTAAACACGATGTTCTATGAAACTTGACATGAATGTCGATGTGCCTCCATATGTCGAGAAGTTACTGGTTACTGGTGGAAGAATATGGTCTTAATTGGGTGAATCTGTCGTCGTTTTCTACTGAACATATGATGAGAAGTGGAATCAGCCCGAATAAGCAATAAATATAACAAAAGGATAGGCATGTACGTAGTTAACTAAGGGTTAGACAATCATATCCTGGCGACAATACGTATAACAGTAAAGAACCTCACACGGTGCACCATAAGACGACTTTCAAGCGTGACAATGATTTATAATATTTAAATAGACTCTAAGTAGGAACGTCTACGTCAATATATAACATCTTTCGTATTGATATTGTGGGCAGATGAATTTTAAGTGCTTTTGGTACCGGTATATCGCATGTCATAAAATATGGCTATACTATTATGTACTGCATATATAATATGTCGCCCTAGCACGAATACCCTATAGACTAGAGATTGGTGTTAATGATTAATATTGAAAAATCTAAGGAACGATTACAAAATTACATGCATTTAGCTGTTTATAAATTAATGAATTACGTGTAAAACGGGAGATCCATGAATAGCTGAAAGTCATGACCCGCCACTATTCGTGAATTCACGAGTAATCAGTTCATTATCATGGTCATGGGAATCATGATGTCATGAGCTCACGTCTGATACACCGTAGAATATGAAATACTGATGCACCGAGGAACGAAAAGTCATCGCCACGTGTTGGTAGTAACCAGTAGTACTTTACCTGAGTGAAAGATAACAACTAATGCAATGAAGGTGTGCTTAAGTGCACTTGTAAGTTACGATGATGCAATGGTTTGTACAATGATTTCACCTGGTACTAATACTTAAATCTTGAAACCTAGTACATAACAATGTGACAAAAAATACAACAGTTTAAAAATGGTAGACGAGTTCACATACGACTTCTTTCACTCATTCAGTATTTACAAATAAAAGTATTTTGAAATGCGACGAAGTTTGACAAGCCCTTGCTAACGTGAATAGACATGGGTATGTTAAACCCATGTATATGGCACGTTATATTATAAACCCATGGTTTGTTTGCAAACATGAATGGGTGGTGTATGTATATATATATGGTATGTGGGGATCATGAAACTATATCCTGCATAGTTACCTTATCAATGTGACGAACTGGGAACCATGCTATGATCACCTTATGTCTGTATTTGAAATAAATTACCGAGAGTCGTCACGCCAGGAAGAGCGCCATACTTAATGAAATTTACTTAAACGTTTACGTAAGACCTTTCAAGACTTGTTCAATTACATTGATTTTGTCACACAGTTTTCAAAGCCCTTAAGGATAACTAAATAGCATATGATTGTGTATGAATGGCTGAACATAGAAGAGGTTTTCAATACTGTTCTATTGACATGCACTTAGTATAGATCACTATCATGATACCAAATGTTCATGGAGAGCTGAGTTTGAAGTATGTGAATATTTGTTAACGTCTTATTCAGGAAGTTGTCATCGTAACATTGGATGCGGTATATGCACAAACAGTCTACATACGTCATAAACACTGGTGTTTTGTTGGGGGATAAATTAAGTCAATTATTCATTATCACGTCAAAAGTAGGCCCTAGATTTCCATGAAGACTAAATTAAAACCTTCTCTAAATTAAGACTAACCCATCAACCCAAGATTAAGAATTACTGCTCTCTCCAATAAATATCACCTCCAAATTAAGACCAGCTCTATATAGCGACCTTCTCGTTAATAAAGACCGCTTTTAATAGTTTTTTTCTACCATTATATATAACTTTATAATCAACCCACCTCGCAACAACGGCTGGCTTTCTTGACAACATATTGTGGTATTATTAAATTTACGGTTATGTTGTGTATGTTCAACACCCCACAAGTACAGAACTCAGTCTGGTCGACATCCCACAAGTACAGAACTCAGTCTGGTCAACATCCCACAAGTACAGAACTCAGTCTGGTCAACATCCCACAAGTACAGAACTCATTCTTGCCGACATCCCACAAGTACAGAACTCAGTCTGGTCAACATCCCACAAGTACAGAACTCAGTCTGAGCGACATCCCTCAAGTACAGAACTCAGTCTGGTTTAGCAACTTTCCGGTTAAGGTATGATCGGCTGGTTAGTTGGTCACTTGTTATCCTGTTTGGTGATTAGATGGTCTATTACATACACAGTGTACATATGTGAGTGCTTGTTATTGACAAAAATTATATTGGCATCTTATTCCTTCTGGTTAAATAAGAATTTAGTTTGGACGTCGAAGGGCCTGTCTCTGTGCCAAACCGTATGTCGTGCTTTCTCCAGATTGGGGCAGATTTGCAGTCACCTTTTCATATGTTTCTTAAGACCACAGTGTCCAGTTAGTAGACACATTGAAGATCGTCGTTTGGTTATCTATTAAGGGTGGGTGTAGCAACGTTAAATGTCGCATCGACGCTAAAATAATTTAATGTCGCACTTGACGTTAAATGTCGCAAGGCTGACGCTAAATGTCGCAACCGACGCTAAATGGGTGATTAAACAGGTCCTGTATAATATTTACACCTATATTCCGAATTTTTTCGCCACAATTTTGTTTTCTCTGGCACCTCAATATGGAATTCTATCCCCCATTACATCAACAATTCTAATCACCATTTTAAAACTCTATATCTACGCTGGTAGAAGCCGTCATACTTTGAAGCATCTTATGCTGCAGCTACAACCTAATGATTGACTACCAGCACTTTCTATTGCAGATATAAACATGTATATATCCGTCTGCAAAATTATTCCATTGTGACTATCCATTACATTGCTTAAAGTACAAATGTACATGCATGATCTTATTCACGTGTAACATGATACGCTGGCTCTTATGGTGTGTCCACGTGGGAAAAGTGTGTTCGATTAATTAAATTCGTAGATATTATCTTGATAAAGTTTCTAAGTGCATAGTATGTTTTTAGGTACGTACGAGTATATATACCTCAGTGTTTTTCATATCATTTCACTGACACCCTTTTATAAATATTTTCAAGTTATATTGTGAAACATCATATGGGCCAAAATGTCAAATATTATAACGTTATTATTCTTCATGCAGAGTTATTTTCCTTGTTCATTGTTCATTGTTGAGGATCTTACGAAAGATTGATATATATTGTCAAATAAGTTACCTTGAAAAATAAAGTATTTATATTAGCAGTGCAAACAGAATATAAAATGATATTTTGTATAATGTATTCTGAAGAAGACACTTGTCGACAGCTTATTAATCATATCTGTGTTTGTTGCTTTTAGAGACGAATAGAATATCGCAGGCCTAATAAACTATAAAACAAAATAGAGAATTTGAAATTCCCCATCATCCGGTCATTACAAGTACTGTAATTTGTATTTGTATTGTAACGTTATAATTATTAAATCCTGAAATTCTGAAAAGAATATTTTACAAAACAGAAGTCAATTATCTGCGTGATATAACAAAGCGATGATGCAATGTTTCGCCAATATATGTCAGTTAACAAATATTTTGGCAAGGAGTTCTTAGTTCATTGTACTTATACCCAAGTTGTTACATACTGAACTTGATTTGTCCTTAAACATGAGATTTGTTGGCAAAAGTCCTAAAGTTTGACCTAAATTCCAACTTGGTCCGCATTGTGACTTAAATCCTGGGTAAAATAACTAAATATTTTGCGTTGTACAGTTTTTTAGTCAGATTGCCAACAGACAAACTATGACCCAGTTAACCTTATTTTAAATTGTTTTCATGCATGTTAATTCACATTGTTTACGTTGTATGAATATATGCTATTGTTAAAGAGATTTAAGTACGTGTAAGCCAAAAGAACGAGGAGCGAGTTGGAATTCCAACGTGCATCGGCATTCTACTACTAGGAAAACGTCAACGTAAATAACAGTTACCATTGAAAAGTACAAAATCACAATCATGTGGTTTACAATTCAAAAATGAAATAGATATAAATCTTCCTAAACATTGTATTGATGCCAAGTTAATATTGTATGCACATGCATAATAATGTATGCAGATCAAAGCCAAGCCTTGAAAAAAAATAAGAATCAATTAAGTAAATAAACGTCAATATTAATTGGCATAATGTCCATATCGGACCGATCATGTTAATTTTGACTGCAGATATATTTCTATCTTATGGACAGTAAACTATTCTTATGGACAGTAAACTATTCTTATGGACAGTAAACTATTCTCCTAACTACCCTTATCGGCTGGGAGACAAGAATTAGTGATATAAGGGAGCTATACCTATATATCATTTTAATTAATTTGGTATGACGTTGCACAGTCAAGCTGTTCGTACTCACGATTGTAACGTCAAAAACGTCTGGTTTTTCGACGTCATTTCGACTTTATTTGACAATTTTCACCCTGTTAACTATTTTCCAAGGGGTGCGACCACTTACTGGCCGATTGAAAATAGAAAAGTATGCTCAAGCGCAGGATAAAATTGTCTTTATGGCGATATAAAATTTATTTCATATTGAGAGTGAATAGTTTCGTGACCTCTGCTGAAATACAAAACTACGCGCAGTTTTAATATCTGTATGTATTTGTTTCTGATTATTTTAAAAACTTTCTCAGTGATTTGTTTCTTTTTTTAAAAGATGTTTTGACACATGCTTTAAGAACATACGGGCGGAATTTCATGGGGGTCGTGTGCATTGTTACTGCGTGGATTATAGATACAATACTTCTTTATTATTGTTATCATTATTATTATACCAGCTGAACAAATCAGACTTGAATATGAATCTTAGAATCAGATTTGTACTTTTACGGAACAGTCCATCTAGGTTAACAGACCGGTACATTATTAAATGTATTTAATAACTAATATTGTAACGTTACACAACGTTAGCATATAATTATACACTGAGTAGGTCAGAAATGAGTCTGTACCTTTTTATTCACACCAGTGCACTTACTATTGTAACCGCCATCTCCTATTTCACTTGTGTAATTCCCCCCAAGGTTTATGAAAATGATATGTTATACCTAACATAACTGAAGACGAACCGTCTAATAGAAAATCTCATATCCATATTCAATTATGAGTATAATGTACTTGTATATTTGTTGAAAAAGTTAATTAAAGTCGATTACAATTTTGTAGGCAAATTAAGCGAATGGTTTTATACAATTCTCTTGGAAGGGTTGGTCCTTAATACGAGTATCCAATCCGAGTGAGAGAGGTCTCGGATTGAAACCAACCAACAACAAGCCATACAAGTGATACTGGTATAATTATATCCATTTGCTTAACGCTCCGATTAGTAAGTTCCAGGTAATTGTTAGTTAGCCAGGTGTCAGGATAATCTGTCTGGGTAGTATCCATACTTACAATGAATGTTGACCAGTGGAACTTATAACAATATTTTAAGAAATATACGAACGTACAACAGTGAGATGATTCTTCTAAATCATATCGCGTTATACTTGCTCTTACACTTATAGCATGGACGTTTACCATATTTAGCATATTGGTTTTAAGCCTCACTTATCAACATTAGTTCAATCATATGGAGACTATGGCGTCGAGCGCAGAAAAAAATCACAAAATTACTTTTTTACTTTATTCCTGGTGTTATTCTACGCCATGAGAGTATTCCAATACATTGTATCATTCAATCTCGACACTTTATTCCTGGTGTTATTCTACGCCATGAGAGTATTCCAATACATTGTATCATTCAATCTCGACACTTTATTCCAGGTGTTATTCTACGCCATGAGAGTATTCTAATACATTGTATCATTCACTCTCGACACTTTATTCCAGGTGTTATTCTACGCCATGAGAGTATTCCAATACATTGTATCATTCACTCTCGACACTTTATTCCAGGTGTTATTCTACGCCATGAGAGTATTCCAATACATTGTATCATTCACTCTCGACACTTTATTCCTGGTGTTATTCTACGCCATGAGAGTATTCTAATCCATTGTATCATTCAATCTCGACACTTTATTCCAGGTGTTATTCTACGCCATGAGAGTATTCCAATACATTGTATCATTCACTCTCGACACTTTATTCCAGGTGTTATTCTACGCCATGAGAGTATTCCAATACATTGTATCATTCACTCTCGACACTTTATTCCTGGTGTTATTCTACGCCATGAGAGTATTCCAATACATTGTATCATTCAATCTCGACACTTTATTCCTGGTGTTATTCTACGCCATGAGAGTATTCCAATACATTGTATCATTCAATCTCGACACTTTATTCCAGGTGTTATTCTACGCCATGAGAGTATTCTAATACATTGTATCATTCACTCTCGACACTTTATTCCAGGTGTTATTCTACGCCATGAGAGTATTCCAATACATTGTATCATTCACTCTCGACACTTTATTCCAGGTGTTATTCTACGCCATGAGAGTATTCCAATACATTGTATCATTCACTCTCGACACTTTATTCCTGGTGTTATTCTACGCCATGAGAGTATTCTAATCCATTGTATCATTCAATCTCGACACTTTATTCCAGGTGTTATTCTACGCCATGAGAGTATTCCAATACATTGTATCATTCACTCTCGACACTTTATTCCAGGTGTTATTCTACGCCATGAGAGTATTCCAATACATTGTATCATTCAATCTCGACACTTTATTCCAGGTGTTATTCTACGCCATGAGAGTATTCCAATACATTGTATCATTCACTCTCGACACTTTATTCCAGGTGTTATTCTACGCCATGAGAGTATTCTAATCCATTGTATCATTCAATCTCGACACTTTATTCCAGGTGTTATTCTACGCCATGAGAGTATTCTAAGAGAAGCGGCATGTTTCCCTTTTATGCAGAGTGTCTAGCAAGGGAATTACTTGTACGTGTTTTTGTACGCGGCCTTGGATCGAACCCCTGGATCTCCCGCACTGGGAATTGTAGATTCATAGTTGGGCGTTTGGGGCGGGGGGGGGGGGGGGTCAGGACTGTTAAAACATGTATCTGTAAAGTCCTTGGATGTGCATGCTTTATTGTTTGATCTACACCGTTATGTTCTGAATTAAGCCTTGAAAAGGACTAGTTCTTTCTGTCACATACGGTGTTTGACACCCATGTATATCGTTCCAGCTGTAGAGATGTTAACTACACAGGCAATCGCTGTTGTTGAAAATGTGTCATAGAATTTGGCAAGGAAAACAATTTCATATGTACTTAAATGCTAAATCCTCATCACTAATAATGAGTATGTAAACAAGTTACGTTTCATGTTTGTTGACATTGAGTTTTGTTATTTGTATTGTATGTTTGAATTAATCGGGAACAACCTTGTTATACGATAATCTCTCTGTATTTCATTTTATTAGCAAATCGGCACAAGCATGCCTTCAGAGACCATTTTCTTTGACCAACATAGACCAAGTCCAAAAATAAAGCAACAATATATCGAGAATTTTGAATGAATTGTTCAATAATACTTTACTAGTATTTTTAAAATGAACAACTTGAACAAAAGTACATTTGGAAACCTTTACATTAGTAGACTAGAAAAAAAATATAAATACATTTGGCAACAAATGCATGGCGTTCAAGGACAGAAGACAAACCTATGACTATATGGCAGTTTTAGCACTCAATTTCCAGTGCAGTATTGCATTTTTTGCACTCAATTTCCAGTACAGTATTACAGTTATCACACTCTTTTCAAATTCAGTGCAATATTACAGTTATCGCACTTTTTCCAGGGCGTTATTAGTTATCGCACCCTTTTCCAGTACAGTATTGCAGTTAAATATTGCACTTTTTTCCAGTGCAGTATTACAGTTATTGCACTATTTTCTGCCGTAACTATCATATACAATTTTAATAGTGTTAAAATGCAGACTAATTTAGCTATCATGTTGTTTTTATAAATATGAAGGACGTTGTAAATATTCACCACACAGGACTTCTATAAATAGTTAATAAATACGCATCTTGATATATAAAACGTGTGTTTAATGTTATTAATGAGAACAAGCGACGGGACATTGTGAAATGTTCGTATACATGTATATTTCAAGTTAGACTCTTGTCATAATTATATAGGATCTACATACATTTTATACCTATAGCTTAACCTAGTAAGACATGAATACATATTATTATATTTCACACAAAGAATTTAACAACGATTAAGTAACATACACGTTGTGGTTGTTTAAATAAACTTTGAGGCCTTTTAAACCTGATATCTCAAGTTGACAAATTCAAATTTCAAGGCAGAAACTCTAGGTTCGAGTTGAATATTTCGAGTTTTGAGTCGCAAAATTCGAGTTTTGAAAATCTAAAAAAATGCACAGTTATTTCAATGATATCGCTGGCTTAGAAAGAGAAGGTCATAAGGGCTACTTACGACCTTATAAGACTCATACATGTATGTGTATTTGAACTCTGCATCACATGGCACTTCTTATGCGTCTATTTTCGTAAAAATCGGAACTGGTCATGTTGACCGCACTGAATTTCAAAAAGCTTTTTTCCATACGTAAAGAACTAGTAGTTTTCAGACAGTTCTTGTTTTCTCAAAACATTAATTTTGTACCTATCATTCTAAGCCAGCAATGTGTATTATCTCGGCTTAGCTTGTTACATTCCTACTACCCGAGAGTATAATATATTCCTACTACACGATAGTGTAATATATTCCTACTACACCAGAGTGTAATATATTCCTACTACACGAGAGTATAATATATTCCTACTACAACAGAGTGTAAAATATTCCTACTACACGAAAGTGTAATATATTCCTACTACACGAGAGTGTAATATATTCCTACTACACCAGAGTGTAATATATTCCTACAACACGAGAGTGTAATAAATTCCCACTATACGAGAGTGTAATATATTCCTACTACACCAGAGTGTAATATATTCATACTACACCAGAGTGTAAATATATTCCTACTACACCAGAGTGTAATATATTCCTACTACATGAGAGTGTAATATATTCCTACTACACGATATAATAATATATTTCTAAAACACGAGAGTGTAATATATTCCTACAACACGAGAGTATACTATATTCCTACTACACGAGAGTGTTATATATTCCTACTACACCAGAGTGTAATATATTCCTACAACACGATATTATAATATATTTCTACTACACGAGAGTTTAATATATTCCTACTACACGAGAGTGTTATATATTCCTACTACATGAGAGTGTAATATATTCCTACTACACCAGAGTGTAATATATCCCTACTACACGAGAGTATAATATATTCCTACAACACGAGAGTATAATATATTCCTACTACACCAGAGTGTAATATATTCCTACAACACGAGAGTATAATATATTGCTGCAACATGAGAGTATAATATATTCCTACTACACGAGAGTATAATACATTCCTACAACACGAGAGCGTAATATATTCCTACAACACTAGAGTGTAATATATTTCTACAACACTAGAGTATAATATATTCCAACAACACTAGAGTATAATATATTCCTACTATACGAGAGTATAATATATTCCTACTACACGAGAGTATAATATATTCCTACTACACGAAAGTATAATATATTCCTACTACACGAGAGTATAATATATTCCTACAACACGAGAGTGTAATATATTCCTACAACACGAGAGTATAATATATTCCTACTACATGAGAGTGTAATATATTCCTACTACACCAGAGTGTTATATATTCCTACTACACCAGAGTGTAATATATTCCTACTACACCAGAGTGTAATATATTCCTACTACACCAGAGTGTAATATATTCCTATAACACGAGAGCGTAATATATTCCTACTACACCAGAATGTAATATATTCCTACTACATGAGAGTGTAATATATTCGTACTACACGAGAGTATAATATATTCCTACCGGTATATTAACAAGGAGTGTGGAGAATCCTTAATTCAAACAGGGCCTATAACGTCGATGACACTTGGAAACAGCAACCATTTTCACGTTCTGAAAAAATAATGCTAATGAATACAAGCATATTATTATAGCTATAAAACAGTTTTGAGGCTCGAGATATTTGCTCGCTCATCTACCAATTCGTGACCACTGTAGTTTTTATTGAAACTGAAAAATTGCATCGATGCGCGAGAGTAACTTAGTATCTGCGCAATCGTTGATTTCAAACTGTACTCGTATTTTATGCAGTACAAAAAGGCAATTAAAGCAACAGATTAAACAATTAGCATTATCATCTAATCTGTATTTATAAGTAAGTTGCCTTACTGACAATTCATCATAGTGTAGGTGTATTTTAGCTCTTAATGATGAATTGATTTTCCTATTCAGTCAAGTTGGTTGCCGTAATAGATATACAAATGTTATAAACGTATGCAGTTTACAGCAAAATCACGACATGCACCAGTTACCATTCAAGTTGTTTGTGAAATCGACATAGAGACGACACCAAAATTCACGTACGCACATTTTTGTGTGAACGACCTTTATTAATTTATATTATGTGTAATTTAATATTTATTGTTTTATTTCTAACATGACTTTATATAGCATTTGTTACAAGAAAGAATAATACTTAGTGGTCTGATAATATAGATAAGAGCGTGTTTGAATTAATTAATATGTCTGAAGTCTTGACAGAAACAGGTTGATTAATTGGCATTGTGTTTTTGTAGGTCGTCTAAAACTTCATAAACTTATTTTAAACTTCAAAAACAACTTCTTGATGTTTAACTAGAGAATACATTTTCGACAACTTGTTGAATTCGTTTATATAGCGAAAATTAATCCCTCGCAAAACTTTAAATCACAATGCAGTGCTACACAATCACCGGTGCCATCTTGTGAAGCAATAAAGACATATCGGCTACAAGGACCTGTTAAATGCAACCAGTTTGTATTTTTCAAGGGACATTTGATGTATTTGTATAAGTTGTCAGGTATGCATGTAAATGGTTCTTATTATATAATTACGATAAGCCAAGCTTTATATAGATATGAGAAAATATATCATTCTAGGACTTTATAGAACAAACAATGCACCCATCCTATACAACATAGTTCCGTTTATATATAACATGGAGGGCTCTCCATCAATAATTTACAACGCCATCGCCATTTTGAAAGAAAATAAATAAACGAGCCCATCCCAGCATATTTCAAAAATTCTATTCGTTATCTCCGCAAAGTTATTTATACGAGCGTAACCGGTATAAATATTATGCGCATTTCAAAATGTTTACCTATATTAAAGACTACGAATCGCTCTCTGATGAGTATCTCTGAGTGTATACCAGGCAAAGTGTATACAAAATAGCATAGCTCTTGTTATGACTAACTTCTAGAAGTCTGAACGCAATACTGTATGATTTTATGCTAATGAATAGTAACACACCTTTATACAAGGAAATACTTCATGGCAAGGATTGCGCAATTTCCATCAAGCGAAGACATTTAGCCGTGTGTCTGCTAGAGAAGAAAACAAGGGCTAGCAAGTTTCATTTACTCCTATTTGTCGTAGAATAAATAAAGTAAGACGATTGTATTCATTATTTTTGTTCACCAGCAAAACAATAATTGAATAAATATGATGTAGCAATAAGTCTGGATGCCGCAAATTCAATTCTGTATTACACAATAAACGTTTCTTTTTTTCCTGATATGTTTACATGCGCAGAAGTTTGTAAATACTCGTTTGATAAAATACCCGTTTTACTATGAAATGTCACGGCACCGAGGTGATATTTTATGAATGTACTACTTTACATTGCATGAAAGATAACCATTTATAACTTCATTTATATTGTTTTTGTGAACCACGACACATGCTAACAACCGATATCTCAGCAAGGACATATTATCAGACTAGTGCAGATAAAATCATACACCGTGTGCAAGTACCGGCTCTTATGTGTAGAAATAGCTGTATGCTAATGGTACATTGTTGGCACATGTTCAATTGTCAAGGACATAGTGTGCTAGATAGAGCATATTGCGCACTGTTTACGTCTGTCTGCAGTATAAACAACTGTCACAAGCAAGTATTTGTCTTGTTTTTAACATTTCAATAATACAATTAAGAGATCCGACTGAGGCATAAAGCCCAGTCTTGAACATAAGACTCAAGTCTGTTTCAGGTGCCAGTAGCACTCTGTTTCAATATTCTTTCTTTCTACTGCGACAAATTCGGATTTCAGGTTCTAGGATCCCTGTATAATTTATAATGACTTGCTAGTTAGTGTAGTTTCACCGTGATTCCCGGACACATGTTTCCAGATACTGCTAGCTTCACACAATGGATTTACACTATCTAAAATAGGTTCAATGAAGAACACGTTCTATTCAAACATTCTCCCAAAACCCCACAATAATTTATATACAATCATGTTGAAATAAAAACATGAATCAAACATATTCAAGCATTTTTATTCTTTTTCATTTCAAAATGCAATTTATCAAAATCGACACATAATATTTACAAAACACAAGCACAGGTACTTTTATAAACAGCCATCATTCACACAATAAATAGTTAATAACATTTATTCATTCTGTTGTCATAGAAACTCTTGCAATATACAATAGTTAGGTATTATAATAAGACAACATATGTTGTCTTATGTCTACTGATATAAAAATATAACTCCATTCTATGTATACATAGTAAGTTAAATGAAGTAGTTATGTTTAATATGTTATAATGTTTAATTATATAACTAATATATTAGTTTCAGTATAAAATTATATTGTTTGACAAAATTGAACCTAATCAGACTTTAGTGGTTTTTACTTCAGTGATTTTATTGCTGACAGTCAGCAATTTCCAAATAAATAAAACAAGACATGTAACTAATATGCTTACAAAATGTTACGTGTGCATGAATGCACAGGTACTGGTGAAGAATTTAACAAACATTATTCAGTGTCAGTTTAAATTTGCCACACTATGTTAGAACTATTGAAAACTTTCATAGACAACAAAATTCGTAGTTACCAATTTAACAACTATGTACAAACAGCAAATATCAACAGCACTTGACCAGGTAACAACAACACTTTCCACCTTACAGCACTTGTAGTGCACCTAGCACTCGTTATCACATGGTCCAATATATGTCACACAAGATGCTGATGTCTGTGGAGTGTCTAGTCAAACATTGCACGCATGTGCAGTTAAACCAATTTTTTATGACACTTGTCAGGAATCTGTTACTCGTGCGACTCCCATACCGACTAATCAGGACTCAATTTAACCTGTAACTCCAAGAGACACGTATTTCTCGTGTGACAGAGACCGGACCCTGTGTTGATGATCTGATGATCCATATATTACACTATGTACATGCTTCCTTTTACACAATTAAATAACATGTTTAACTGTTTCACTATTGTGACTGTACGAACGCTCAAAATTATAAATAAAGAAAAATATAACAAAAACAAAACACTTATTAGATGGCATAATTACAACTAAATGTACAATAAACAAGATTTGAGTTAAGTGGAGATTCATACATCAAGTGGCACATTGAGTCTTCGTAAGTTTGAACAATAAAAAGCAACACACTGAAGTATGAGAAAGACAGAAGAGGTACATAAATGCTTGCATGTCCAGATCTTGTAATAAAACATAGTATAAAAGACTTCAAAACACATCACAACCCAATACAAATGGCTGGAAACAATGATATTAATATTAAACAAAATCAGCTGCATTAAGATGCTTTCTTGTTCACAGAAATGATGTATTATGTATGACAATGTCGACATACATAGACCACTCTATACTTGATAATGAAATATATAACAACATTTAGCACACATAAGAATGTCCCCTCATCAATGCACATGTATATATCGCTTCAGATATTCAAATAAATCTTATAGCACTATTGTGATAGACATGATGGCATAAACACTACAGTCATTCTAATGTGCAGCAACTAACAAGAACACAAAAAGTATGTAAAACTATTGTTGAAATGTAAAAAAGCACTTTCACATAGTATTATGCATCAAGATCAAGTTTTTTTGTGGGCAGATGAATGGGGAGCAATGTTAATACCACTAACATAATGATGAACATTAAATTTTTTTTAAGCATATGATTTTCGAAAAACTTGAAAAAAAACTTGTGTAATTTGTCAGTCAAGTGAGCTGTTAGTGAAAGATTCATATATACCAAACAAATTTACTGAACAACATAGAATTGGTCGACACATAAATGTGTTTAATGAGAACATAAAAATACTGAAATACATGTTTCTGTTTAAGCACCAGCAGAAATAAAACATTTTCATTCAAGCAGATATTCGAAGTAAGCAGCTAATGGCAGTGAAATAATGACAGAGATGATACCTCCTTACTCAGCTGTATGAAAACTATGATGCTGGTACCTTCATATATGAGGGTACCCAGATGAGGATATGACCAGTGCCCCAGCTAGACCTTAATAGCAGGGCGCAACGCCCTGCTGCCCTTTTCCTGCGCCCTGCTGTGCCCTTTTGTTGTCAAATCCGCCCTGCCCTTTTTAAATTCTTATGTGTGTAAAAAACTGGGTCAATCGAGTAATAAACAACGTGGCAAGTTGTATATTAATCAGATACGTCAATCATCCATAAAACACTCTTAAATTGATAACATTGGAGGCGGGGCTTGTCATCTGCAACGGCTATCAACCAATGAGATCGTGTCTCACGCTCACGCAAAATCAACGTGTGAATAGCTAATTGGCATTTATCCGAGTGAATTAGATCACAGATTGTCCGTGAATTTGACCAAGTCAAGTAAAAAAACTCAGAGGGCACTTGTCAATTTCAACAGAAATGTTTAACATAAGTTACAGTAATGATGAATTCATTCTTAAATTTCGAAGTTTTAATAACGCACATTTTTTCTCAGGATCTTGCGGGAAATAAACGCGCGCCATTAAATCACTCTAACTAACCTTTATTTACCAATGTAACCCGTTGACTAGCATGTTTAATCCTCAATAAAAAATATGTCGTGAATCCAAAAAGAATTTTAAAGCACAGAGCACTATTATAGTCCTCGACGCATCGCCATATAAGGCGTTAATTCACCAGAGAAACGTGTAAACTCAGTGAGTTACATACAGTAGTGACGTCATACGGTGTGTAAAACTCACGCGTGTAGAGACTTGGGCGTAGGCCTACTGTAAAGCATCACAGTGTACACGTTATATTTTTTGATGATGTTAAAATTAATCTTAATGAATTAAATCGCGCCTTAGTCTTTGACCATTGGAAAGTTATTGACGTGGATTTTCACGAGATTCACTCATATAATGAAGATCCGACAGGGTTGACAATTCTCGCGTAAGTTCTAAAGTTGGACAATTTCCAATGTCGTTCTTTATGTTAGATTATAATTTTTTTACGCGAAAAGTCTTATTTCCGCAAGTCTATACTACCTTGATATCAAATACAGAACGGTGTAGAAAATAGATAGAAATCTATGAAGATTCACGGGCCGGGATTTAAAATTTCGTATTACCCACGTCGATTAATTGCCGTACGCGCTAGTTGGCCGAATTTCGATCTCATTGAGTACGATCTAAAAACGTTTTTGGTATACTTATTCTTTTCCCTTCTTTAAATCGGTGATTCCGTGATATGATACTAATATCGCACCGAAATTACTTTCGTTTTCGGTTAGTGATAAAACTCGCGCACCGTCCGTACCGTTGTGAAAGAGAAATTTGATGAGAAAATCGTATTTTGTATGTTTTACATCGTACAATTAAACAGTTAATGAATGCTGTCAAAAGAATAAACATTAACTACTATGATGTTTGTGAATTGAAAGAACAATCAGAGTTGATTATATAAGTGTTGATTGTACATACAAGTAGATCAATACTTTGGCATAGGGCATTTGTCTGTTTAAATGTTTTGTGATCATTTAGAAATCTATGCTTCATTTTTTTTACAAAATATTTTTTTCCTTTTAATGAAAAGGTATATTTGCTTACTGGAGAAACACCACAATATCTGTCCGGAAACACAGGAGATGCCATAAGCAGACACTAAAACTTCAAAATTTTCTTGGGGGAGGACCCCAATCCCCCCTCAACAGGGCGGGGGACACCCCCTCCCGAACCCTCCCCCAAAGTGCCCTTTTCACAAAGTTGCACCCTGCCCTTTTCAAATCCTAGCTGGAGCACTGTATGACAATAGAACAAAATGAAACAACACATTCACAATATTAGCACAATTACACATTTCCTAGAAAGGAATAACAACACGGAATGTATCATTCCGCTTGATAACAAATAATGATATACACATAGCAGTCAACCAATTACCACTAGGTTTGCCTAGTATAAATCAAGACAGTAGTTTTAAGACATCACAAGAAACACAAATGAAATGCAGAACAAACCAGAAAAACAAGATTGCACATGTCTTAGGCACACAGCTTTAAGTTTAATACTTAAAGCAGTCCTAATAACGTATTTTATACAAATACACTTCCAACACACATGGAATTTCACTTCACATCAATTGAATATCACCGAGATGTGAATGAAATATATATGTCATCCCTTGGCACATGGAAAAACAGACTGTAATGAGGAATGTGAGCGCAATTTCAATACAAAAATGCGAATGACAGACCTGTTATTGCCTGCAATATGTACATGTCCTGATCATTTTTAACACAAAGCTGTAAGCCCAAGGGACTATGCCAAGTTCTTTAGTTATAAAATTCTAGTATTCTAAAGATCAGACTCATCGTTTAACGGTACTTTAACACAATAGCAGGTCTGACAAACGCAATGTCTGATCCAGCGAGGAGCTGATATGTTAACAATCACAGTTCAGTTATAGCCGTGACAGTTCTTTCCCCATGCTAGAGAATGATGATTGTATGACTCTACCACAGCTTGGTAGCAACATGCAGAATTTGCTGAAAAGTCGACAGCTACCAACAGTTTCATCACACGAGTCCCAAACACACAATGTTTGACGTATGGAACAGCGTCAGTATTTGATCATTTCAATGGCTGGTGTAACACTCCCAACTCATTTTGTCCCGTTCACAGAGATTTCCAACGCGGTGAACACAGCTCACCATATATCTTCAGTTGAGAACGCATAACTGTAGAGTAATATAGGCAGGCGCCAGATACTGGTAAACTAGTTAAGCTACAGATTTGATCATTGCAAGTGGAACTTATCAGTATCATCTTGTTGTTGCTTAGCTAACATTTGTTCTATCAATTTTAAAAATTGTCCTAAATTTTAACTATCCAGACTATCATACAGTTTCGTTACCGCTTGTTAATGGTTCCATTTGCTGAAAGATAATAAGATAAATACATTAGATTTGAAAGCTATGAGTTTTAGGAGCATTTAGACCGATCCTTTAAATTATCTTGTCGGTTTCATGGGTTGCTACAGTAAATCACTATTGAAACAGTCAAATTCATGATTATACTTATACTACATGTATACATCTTCTATATCCTTTAGTAGCATTTCTTGTAAACACAAACACATTTAATAATGAATAATCATTTTACAAGGGAACTGGGTACTGTTTTATCGAAGCACTTGCAAAAAAATCGATCTTACACTCAAATTTTAATTCTTTTTAATACTTTTACAACTACAAATTGGGAACATATATAGTTTTCAGTAAACTATATAAATGATATTATTACCATATTAAACTGATCTGTTTACCATAATTTGTAGTTGTTAAAGAATTATCAGGAAATTTAATTTTGGCAAATGTTTTAAGATTCGCCGACTGCTTTGATATAACAATACCAAGGTGAATAAGTAATAAAAGGCCAAACTTACTGGTTCATCATTACGGATAACACAATGATCATCTGATGTAGTGGTTTTTCTATAGACTGGATTATCGAAGTTCATACTCTTCTTGTTTCTAGATCGGTATCTTCTAAATATCAAACATCCAACCTGAAAAAGACGATATACATTTTATAAACACATTGTTGTAAATTTATTATTGTGTCATGTGAACTTGATAAAAGAAATTCTTACAACAGCTTTTAACAAATCAAATTAACCTTTCCCCTTTTAACAGCAAAAAAGTTACCTGCAAACACTCGGGTGGAAAATATAATTTTGTTTGTGCATGCATTTTATCAGACAATCTCATTTATTAAAAAGTGTATTTACAACTGTTTTATAAACTATTTTAAGATTACTAATTGGGCATGAATGAAATGTAAACTTACAGCAAACATAGCACAGATGACAACGATAGCAACACTAGATGCGATGATAGCAATACCCCCAACATTTTCTTCTTGACTGCCTGGTTTATTAATAGTGTCATTCTTTTCACCAGGAGATTGTGCTGTAAGAAATTAAAATATTCCATATAGATACCCTAGACAAAATAAGAACATACCATATAGCAATCATAGAGAGCTAAGGTACTCAAGTTATTTATTTCAGAACATGTACATTAATGTAAACATTGATAAAACAGTTACAGTGAAACTGAATGTGACATGAAGCAAAAAATTAACGTCAATTATGTCACAAAATCATGTAAAATATTCACAAGTTTAAGTAATAAACAGATATTTATAGGCCTAAACAACTAAAAGCGAAGGTAATGAAAATTTGAAACTTACTAGAAATGTTAGGAACATCAGTGACTGGCTTGCCTGAAGGACCTGGTTTTTGAGTAGTAACTGCAGGTTTGCTTGCCGTGACAACTGGTTCGTCTGTTTTAGGTTTCAATGAAGTGCTAGGTGGTTTAACTGTTACAGGAGCAGCTGTGCATGTTTTCTTGTCCGCTTTCAATTTTTGTCCATCACCACACACGCAGGAAACAGTAGCATTACCGGAAGTCCTTGCAGCAGGTAAACATAGGAACTCACACTGGGCAGCTTCACACAGCTTTGTAGCTTGGTCCTCAAATTCTGCAAAAAAGTAAATACACCAATGAGTTATTAACCAAATTTAAGCCCCCAATTTAATAGACACAAAATGTTGAATGAAGTACCATATTATATGCTGTAGTTATGATAATCATTTTCAACATGGAATAGCTGAATTTATTCGGACCATAAACAATTAAGACAAATAAATATATGAAAACTTACTTCTCTCTTGTCTCAACTCATGATAGACTTTGACATCCATTACAGCGTACGAGCCAATACTGAGTGTTTTGCGATCTCTGCCAGTAACTTTGTGTACAGTTTTGATGGAGTTGGTAGACCAGTC
This sequence comes from Spisula solida, assembly GCA_947247005.1. Taxonomy (NCBI): domain Eukaryota; kingdom Metazoa; phylum Mollusca; class Bivalvia; order Venerida; family Mactridae; genus Spisula; species Spisula solida. The sequence continues at coordinate 5,685,309 of OX365948.1, read as the reverse complement.
AGTCCAATATAAAGAATCTTCAAACACAGTAATAGAGAATGGACGTCTGACTTCTGAAGCATCAACCAAAACATGACCTTTGTCACTTCCATCTAAGTTTGCGGTTCCAATTTTATGAAGTTTGGAATCAATCCAGTAGATACGTTTTCCAACATAGTCTGAAAAAGAGAGCGAAGAGTTCAATCAATCATCACGAGTGCTTTCTTACTAATTTGTTTTGATTTTACCTGAGGGGTGGTTGTGAATATTTTTAGTTCAAACGCATGTATTAACTCTAACTGTATAGCTAGTCTGATTACAATTTGTCAGATTACAACTGATACACAACTTGTAGTCATTAACATTAAGCTTACCAATAGTGAGTCCATTTGGCCATTCCAAGTGTTCACCACCATACACAATAGTCTCTCTATTATTACCATCCATACCACATCGTTCAATCTTTGGATCTTGTCCCCAATCAGTCCAGTACACGTAGCTGTAAGTATTAACATTTCAATAATAAATATCCAAACAAATACTGTACAGTGGAACAGTTTGAAATTGCTAGTTGAATATCCTAAAATGCCTTATTTGAAATTTGAAAGACTATACAGACTGTAGAAAGTTATGGAATTATTGATTAATCAATTATCAGGTAATCCAAACCAGTGCTGTAAAATAGGTCCTACTAGAGTTGATTATTATAATGGTCAGACATTACAAATTTTGCTCATAATACCAATAAAAGTGTAAAATTATAGATAGACGTACAAGTGATTGAAATAAGAATATGATAGCTGTTACTTACCCATTTTCTGGGTCTACACAAATAGCCCTGGGGTCATCCAGTCCGGAACTAATCAGAGTTTTCACTTTAGTACCATCATAGCTGGCAACCTTAATTTTGTTAGAGCCTGTGTCAGTCCAGTAGATGTTTTTGTACAGCCAATCTACAGCCAGACCATCAGGTGAGAATGCACTACCATCATCGTTATTAGCAACCACAGACTTCATTTCAGTAGCAAGAACAGCATCGCCATCAACTTGAGCACTAAAATAGGATCATATCATTGGTTCAACAACAATCTGAACAAATGTAAAAACTTTACTTTTTATACATAAATAGAAAAAGAAAATCATGCAATAATGAACTAAAATCATGAGTCTCCTCAGATGAAACAAATATGTAAGTACAGATCTAATTGAAACAAGAGTAGTAACGTTAGCAACTTATTCAGATTTTATTTCAACTTACCTCATGATTTTCTGAAGACCAACATCAGTCCAAAACATCAGACCTTGATTATAGTCGAAGTCCAGTGCAATGCTGTTTTCTGTGTCTTCAACCAGGATTTCAGAATACCTAGAGTCAGCTCTAAGTCTACGGATATCCCGTCTATTAGCATAATACAACCAGGCAGGTGCTCCATCAGCTCTACAGAAGTAGTGTCTCTCGATGGTGTAACCAGGCTGACATTCGCACTTATAGCCACCCTGTGTGTTGATGCAGATTTGTGAGCAGGTGTCGCGTTGTAAACATTCATCAATGTCCTTACAATGACCAGCTTCCTCAATCCATTCATATCCCCTATCGCAGATACACTTAGCTACCATCGACTTGTTAGAGTGCATCGATCTTTCACAATGACTGTTGTGTGGGCATTCGTGATTGAAACATGGATTCTTAACTGAAAATAGATACAAAAAACCATAACATTATCATGTCTACAGTTTTACAATTTAGAACTTAAAGGGGAGGTGAAATTTTAATTTGTTGATGATCATGACTTTGAAGTAAAACTCATTTTATATCCTTTTTATTGTAATCTATGTTTTATTCACTGAACTCAAATCACATTCTAGCAAAAAGTATGCTAATATTTACTATATACTACTTGATATTATTATGGGGGCAACTGTTGTCATTTTTTGGTTAGTTATTCCAGTACCATATTGTATGATTAAATACACAAGACAGTAAAAACAAGCAAAATGATATTCAATTGATGTAATACAATACAATGCATCCTAGCTAACTGCATATAGCCTGCCAGCAACATGGCACATAATTAAAAAAAATAATAAGTCAAAACTTTTACAAATTTATGTTAAAAGAGTACATATACATAAGTACAACAAACACATACTTAATATAAACATTCATATGATAAAAGTATGAGAATGCTATATATTAATATCTATAGACACTTTGTAAAGACTTCTAGAACATAATTTTTATACTACTTCTTTTCACTTGCAATTTAAACAAAAATTTGTACAGCAAAATAAGCAACTTTCTAGAAAACTATATATAAAGCAAAATAACCAAAAAGAAATCATAATTGAGTATTTTTTATGCATTAGACTGGCAAACGTTGTTCAGCTCATTGTATTAATTAATGCTACGGATGTGATGAACTAGTTACCATGACTCCAGTAAAGAAGTTATTGTACAAACATTTTCAATGAAATTTTCTAGAAAACATGCTAATGAAATGTAGCGTTCAACTTTCCAAGTTTACCATTCACAGCAGACAAAGACTCGAAATTATGAAGAAAAGTTCAGCAAAATGACTATGATGGTGATATGATGACTTATACAATCATGATGACAACAACAAGAGGGTTGAAAATGTTTGTACTCCACAAATTACAAGCATGCAGAAATGAGACACAATATACTACAAGGGATTGACACTTGTATAGCTATAGTCATACCGGTATCCGTTCCATCTAGATAAAATATAAAATGCAACCCAATAAAAATGAAATCCTTTGTGCATTGTTACATGACATGACAGGCCAAGTGATGTGTATTAATTAGACTTGCATTATAAATAAGATTAAAAACTTCTTAACACCATTTAGTGAAGCAGTGAACAACAGCCATAGTAATGTATTAAATTAATGATAAAATTAGGTGAAAACATGAGCGAGACAAGTTTCAGCCTTCAAATTCAGAAAACTTAATTGAAATTCTACAGGAATCTGTAAAAGGCGATGGGTGTTTGAACGAACATGTTATGTCATCATTAAAATTTGAAGACTGATAGATTGTCCATCATCCAGATATGATTCCAACTTCCAACACCATGAAATGAACAAATAGTATTTCGATGAAGCATGAAAATGATGGTTTATATAAACTGGTTATCTAGTTAATTTGTGTAAGAAATCAAATCTACACCGCAATAGGTGAGTATAGGAAGCCAGAAAATGTGTGGATTAAAGTTAACCAAACAGTAGAATGGTATATTTCTACAGGGAAACACTGTAATCAGTCAGTACAAGATACATACCTTTACACATAGCCGGGTCTTCATCTTCACGATGTAAACAATCATTTCTTCCGTCACAAATTAGGCTATTAGGAATACAAAGAGAACCGTCACCATTGCAGTCAAACTCTCCCATTGCGTCACATGGTGTCTCTGCAAAAATATAATTCAGCTATACAAATATACAATAATATTATAAGGTCAACTGCGCTTGGCCAACAGATTTGAAAATTATGATATAGCAACATATCCTACACCACACAATTCCAAGTTTTATGAATTTAATTGCAAGTATATTTTCTTTCCAGAACAGATCCATACATGTAAAATGGTCAATAAAAATGTTAGATACGACTACTTACTGCAATCCTGTTCATCAGATCCGTCCATACAATCATCGTTGCCATCACACACAAGCAAGTTAGAGATACAGGCATGATTACCACACAAGAACTGATCTTCTCTACAGGTGTAATCACCTAAAAATAGAATTTCAGCATTATGAGTAAACTTTCATATCTGACATACACAATTTACAATAGCACAATACGTTTATAACAATATCACTTCAAAAGATAAATGGTCACACTGTAAAGTGTAATCGCATTTTTTAACAAATATAACTATGTAATGTTAACAATTAAAAACATGTTGCTCAAAACATGATTCACACAGATACATGTATTTATTATTCAAACTTTTTAATCAAAGCAAAAAATGCACTTACAACCGACGCCTTCATCAGACAAATCTGTACAATCAGGATCACCATCACACTTCCAGGATTTGTGGATACATTCTAGAGATGTCGTACACTGGAAGTCGGTCTTTGGTGAACAAACTTCTGAATCGCCAGGAATTAGCGAGCAGCCATTAGTTTCATCACTATGGTCTGGACAATCAAAGTCGCCATCACATCTCCATTTAACATCAATGCACCTTGATGAGTCATCACACTTGAATTGGTCAACATCACAAGCTTTTGCTGCAGAAGAAATGGAAGTATGGTCATTTGTCAAGTACCGTTTATTTCATGAAAACTCCATGAAATAATGGAACAATTAGAACTGAAAATGTTAAACATGAATTGATATTAGATAAAATTTTGTATTAATGATTATCAAAGTAAAGTACACAAAGATTTGGTTGTGTTGTAGATCTGAAGCTGTATTAATTAGTGGGTTACCGTACATTTATGCATGTTAAAAATCCAAACAAACCTTTACATCCGACTTCATCACTTTGATCAAGACAATCATGATCACCATCACATACCCAGGAGCTAGAGATACACTGACCATCTGAACAAGTATGCATGTCAGCACCACATGTTTTAGCTGAAAAAAGAAAGGGATACTTAAAAATGTGTTCATGTAAGTAACTAAATCAGGGTTATTCAACTGCATTGCATTTAGGTATTGAATAATAATCGGTTATCATATTGCAAAGACCAGTCCGTAAATTTAGGATTTGAAACTTACTACTTCAACATATTAATAACAGTAAAATGAATGTTTTTTCTGTACATATTTCCTGCAGTAGTTACTTGTCCCAATAAAATAACTATCTGTCCAGGGCAAACACTAATTTTGCAGATTGGGAGATACATGTTTTCCAAATGACAAGTAATACATAGCTCTGTATAGTATACATTACATGTAAATATGTTAGTTACTCGCTGTTGAATACTTACAGCAATTTTTCTCATCCCTTCCATCTGGACAATCGTCAAGTCCATCACAGAGCCACTGTGGACCGATACAGGTTCCATCAGCACATGCCATATTTCCCTCTTCACATGTGCCTACAGCATTAGCTACAAAAGAAATGTCTTTCATGAGAAAACTGAAGGCTAAAAAGATAGGGACAACTCGAAACTATCAGTTTTATTTACTATCTATTTGGGCTACAAACAGCAAAATAAATACTTTTTCTGGTCAGATCATAGTAACATGAGCTGCCAAAACAGATTATACTACCAGTAACCTATTACCAATGAAAAACAAGTCATTAAGAATTGCAAGCAATACAGAAGTCCCCTACCGGTTTAAAGCCATTTTCAATGTTTCTGTTGCCATAGCAACCACAATTTTGGTCGAAATCAAAGTATGTTTGGACGTGCATAATCCCCTTATTGCCTCCTATCAGCATACCAAGTTTCATAAACCTAGCTTGTTTAAGTTATGTCAGGATCCAGATTTTTTGAAGCACGGACAGCAAACACCCTCCGGTCAAAAACTCGGCAAATACCCTCCGGTCAAAAACTGGTAGGGGACTAATAAACATGGTGTATAGGATATGAAATTTTGAATACAATAGGGAGTGGCTGGCTAGATCAGTTTGTACAGCATAAAACCATGTAAGCATTTTTAAGAGTACCATGTTTAACTTTAAGCCCCAGTCTGTTACACATATGTATGTTATTAGATAGGACCTAAATTAGGTATCTATCTGTAGCTTACCACAAGTCTTAGGATCTTCATCCTCTCCATTTGGTTCGCAATCAATATCTCCATCACATTTCCACCGTTCAGCAATACATTGACCATTTCCAGGGCAACTGAATTCACCTTCTGCACAGGTTTTGGGTGCTAAAATTCATAGAGTACATGATTGTGTAATAATAATCAATAAACTAATAATTCTTGTAATTAAAGACTCTTTTACAACTTGGAAAAATATAGCCGACCAGTATCAACCAACCAATAGTTTAATCAAAACGAGCATTTATGAATTAGGATGCAGAAGTTATTGCATCATTTATTTCATGATCGCCACAGACAACTGAACTGGTAGTGTATGCATTAAAAGGATCTTATTCAAGAGCTATGCAGGCCTGCTTATGTTATCCATTGAAATGTTTGACTTCATTATTAATTCTTTTTTAGAAAAGTCTGAAAATGAACCAAGAATATCAAATAAATCGTTACAAAAATTTCAAATATTTCCGTTTCTATTGATCAATGTAAACATATCTCTGAGGTCATATACACACCCTCGATTTTCATTGGTGGAAAAGTCAGACCATCTACAATCAACCAATCAGAAACCAGACAGTCGACTTCCAGTGACCTACTTATTGAATGAATACACACACGCTATCTATAGCCTATTTCATACTATTGTACATATGGTCAGATAATGCCACACCCCTTTTTCTTGTCAAAATTCAATGCAATAAACAAATAAATAAGATTCAAACAATAGTTTTACAATATAAAATTCAATCAGACAACCCTTGATTTAAACTTTAATATAACTTTCATGCTAAATGATCATGTTTCGGATACTTACGACAATTTAACTCGTCAGATTCATCGCCATCCCCACAATCGGTATCCGAATCACATCGCCAACTGAGAGGAATACATTTATTGTTCTTTAAACACTTAAAGTGTCCGCTTCCACATTCAACGTCCGCTGGATCTTCGGCTAAAACGCAAATTAAGAAACAGGTTATAGACATGCCTTCTGAATAAATTTGAAAAATGTGAGGTTTCCAGTCGCTTATTCTTTGCGAAATGACAACATAATATTTAAAAATGACAACTCAGTTATCATTTTCAGAATAAGTTTCGTTAGGAATAGAAATCCAGAGCCTAGCTAGGAGGCGTCCGGTAAAGAAACCGACCGGTCAACCAGGAACACGTGAATGTCAAGTGTGTCAAACGCACAGGCCATGTCAAATAAATTAATAACACAACAGTTGAGTACAAATTAAAGCAGAACAAATACTGTGAATTTCTTTCGAAAGAACAAATAACAATGATAGCACATATGACCTTCATATTAATGATAACAAATAAGTATAAGATACAATAATAAGGATCCGAAACGACGAGTAGAAAACGGTCTTCACTAACCTTTCAAAAGAACAGCACATCCAAACAAAAACAACACTACACAAAGTCTCTCCAAATACATGTTTTTAGTATATCTTTCAATAAATCCAGTCGGTAAGATATTACAGTTGTCACCAGTTCCAAAGTTAAATTTATTTTGATTTAGATACCACAGGTGAAGAACAGTACCGACGTATACGACAAGACTGCCAGTGTGTCGTTAAGTTCTGGTATTAAACCAATGAAATCGCGTGGCGCGAATGATTGGGGTGCCCAGAAACTGACTATCTTGGCTGTTCCATTAATGTGTTATATCAGTAAAATTTCTCATTTTACAACAGATTGTTAATATTTTTAATTCATAATAAAGCATTTTACTGCATTAAACTTATTTCGGTGATTCATTACAATATTATTATAATTGATATCACACCAGTTTCATTTATTCACGAAGTTCACATTTACCGATTACCGTAACAGCAAATAAATATTCATAATATCACCCCATACTTACTCACGTTCACGTCAAACGCTCGTATGAGAAGGGTTAATTCATTCAAAGACTACTATGCGGTCACTGGTGTGACCATGGTTCATACGTGCGTGTGTTAGTTGTATTGTTATAAATTTAAATGCAGACATGAAGACACATGATTGTGTAGATCTAGTATGACTTTATTAAAAATTCGGTAGAATCTACCATGAGTCTGTGGACTGTCGCAAACAGTAACTGTTTTCTCTCCACAGACACACGCGATTACGTCACGCTTTGCTACTTCAGTGGTATTAAGGATGTTGGAGCGCTTAGGATCCCACCTTCAGAATTTGCTCAAATTTTGCCAGGAAGTAAAGAAATCTATACTGACACAAAATATGTTGAAAAAACACTAGGTCACGAACTCGTTTTTCGGGTAATCAGCCCTGATTGAAGTGTGTATGAATTATTTTTATAATTCCATGGAAATTGGTAAATTGGTGGTAGTGTTCAAATTTGACATTTTTATTTGATGTCTGTGATCTAAATAATAAAATAGTTTGGGTACACATTGTTATACATGATCAAGATACCAAAAAGAGTATATTTAATTTTGGTCTAATATATATTGCTCTTTTACCCCACCCACTTCATATTTAATGCAGCAAAATAGCACCCAGGTGAAATCCTAATAACTTTTTTTCCCACCTTAAACTTTTTTTAATACTTTGTAAAATAAGTCTAGTGACACAGATCTTTAAAATTATGCAATTAAAAATAAATGTCACCGAGGTATCTTTTTCGCAATTTTTGTTTTTATTTTGGTTAAATGTGGCTAAAATGCTGAGAAAATCAATGAAAACGCTTAAAATAAAATTGATTGAACATGTAAATATCGCGAAAACACATCAACACACAATAAACAAACATTACCAAACGAACCTGACTCCCAAAAAAGTCATTTGGCATAAATAGCAATATTTTTTATTTTTTTACCCCACCCACTCATTTGTAATGTACAAATGTAATATTTTTCTCGGAATGCAAACCGTCATTTCGATTAGTATTTTCTAATTTTATTGCCTAATACTTATCAAAACTGTTCAATTTGAATTATTTTAGATTATTTTGACACATTTTTACATTAATAAGGCACAACACGTACTATGACGAATGACGCATGCGCATTAAACCGATCCAGCATCCTTAAGCGGGGTCACTGCACACAGGGGGGCGCCGGCACACAGTAGTTGGCACTCGGGGAATTGAAACTGACGTTGATTAGAGCTTGGGGAATAAAAAGACCCCATCATAACGATTTATGACAAATTAGGCTGAGGAAACAATCGTGAAAATTCAAATGGAATTGACGACGATAGAATATTCAAGAAGACTCGAATAGCATACTCGTGTCGTCAGATAGTGTGTGCCCTCATCAATGGTCTCATAGGCAACCGATCTATGCATTCCTCTGTGCTGGACCAAGCTAGATCGATTCGCCAGTAATAAATAATTATGAATTCTAATTCAATTCCAATAAATGATTTTAATTCAAATGCATCTTTTAAGGTGTCGATAATGGGACAGGTTACACTCAATCTGGATTAACTTAAAATCATATCCTCAAACCCGTGTTAAGGAAGATCAAGAACTTTTGTCAGATTTGGGTCACTTTATAATAAAAAACTTATAGTATGTTGGTGTCATAATATCCTTAGGACTGCCAGACTTTTTTGGGATATTCTTGACATGGACTGCTCATATCAAGATAATTATGTTTAAATACCAATAACGTTACACACCCGACGGAAAGTGAAAGTAGATCTAGACAAAATGTCAACATTGCGACAAAATGTCACCAAAATGATGATGTGGCAATGACCCTTGCGTGTATAACTTCTTTTTTTAGCTAAGAAGACATGGCTGTAACTAGGGGAGGGGGTGTGACGGGTGCGAACTTTTTTCGCTCGTAGAATAACTTTGTTCAATCAATATCTTCAAGTTTAGAACGAGTCTGCGGCATGCTGGTCAGATAAATAATGCATTTTTCTAGCTCGCTTCGTTCGCTGTTTATTTCACTTTTCTTTGGTGAATAGTATAAAATAGAGAGTTTGTGTGGTAGGCTATACATCAGTCGGAAAAATGCATTTTTCAACTAACGTTAGATTAAGTTCGCACATTATTTTTACAGTAAATCGCATGAAGTAGCCTAGAGAAAGGGTTTGTGTGGTATCAGTCAGATAGACCATGCAAATTTCTTACAAATTGCTTCTTTTACATAATTTGTGAAGTAGAGAACGAAATTTGTTTCGTGACGCGATATTATTTTACTTGATGAAAATGATAGAGACTTGCAGTGTTTACTGAATGCTCTACATGATTGGTGTAATATCAATGGTATGTCTGTCAACAAAAATAAAAGTCAAATTGTACATTTTCGACCACAGTCTATTGAAAGAACACTTACTAACTTTTACATTGGAAATGATCAGTTAGAGATAGTGGATAGATACGTATAAATACTTAGGTCTTATATTAAGTGAACACTTATACTATAATATTACAGCAAAGTCAGTGGCTCAAAGTGCAAGTCGTGCCCTCGGTCTTGTTATTGCTAAATGGAAGTCTATCGTTGGAGTACCGTGTAATGTTTTTACACAACTGTATTATTCGGTGGTTTGGCCAACTATTAGTTACGGTGCCGCTATTTGGGGTCAAACTGTATATTCATGTATTAACGCAGTACATAATCGCGCGATGCGTTTCTTTTTAGGAGTTGGCAGATATACGCCAAACGCAGCCGTGGCCGGTGAAATGGCATGGACCGCCCCGAATATAAGGCAATGGAAATCCGTTTCCTTATACTGGACCAGGTTTTCAAACATGAATACTAATCGTATAAATAAGCGAATTGCACTTTGGGCCTCTGCTTTGTCAAGTACCGGTAGATTATGTTCAAATTGGTTTTATACTGTAAAGAATATGTTGAATAAGTGTGATTTAGAACAGTTCTGTGATATTAATATTGCTATTCATTAACATGTACTTGTTGATAAACTTGCATCTGCTTTACATGTAAAATATTGTAATGACTGGAACCAATCAATCAATGATGTCACAGGACCGTCGGGCCATGGTGGCAACAAATTACGTACATACCAATTATTTAAAACTGACTTCTCTGTTGAAACGTACTGTAGGCCTAAATTCATTATGCCACCACGACACAGAGCCGCCTTTAGCAAATTTCGATGTGGGGTGGCTCCCATTCGTATAGAGACTGGCAGGTACGAAGGCATTCCGATACATGACAGAAAAATGTCCGTTCTGTAACATCATTGAGGATGAGAAACATGTGATATTAGATTGTAGTTCTTACTCTGATTTGAGACAAACACTGTACACAAAAGCAACTTCAATTGATTATAATGTTTTGAATATGTCAGATATGGATAAATTAACCTTTCTTTTCAAAAACTCAGAGATGATACGTATAAGTGCCAAAACCTGCTACAATATTTTACAGCGTCGTTCTTTTTATCTTTGTAAATAATGTACGTATTTGATTAAATTACATGTATAATATTTTAGTTCGTCTGAAGAACAGTTGTTAATCAAATTAGAACCAATCTGATTGGTCCTAAGTAGATTTCATAAGTCATTTCTTAAATATGCGCTACAGTGACGGTAACTCTCAGTATCTTAATAATTTCTTTTTTTAATTTATATTTTAATAAGGATTAACAACTGTTTTTCAGTTTTAAACATATACTATGTAAAAATGTGTTATATTTATAGTCAATTAATAAGAAGGTAATTTTGAATGAAATAAATTGGGTTTTGCATCATCTATTGGATGGATAGATACCCGTGTACTTTATCTTATGTGCCCAGTGCTATAATTCAATTGACATATATTGCTCAGTAAGGCCGTTTTGCCCCCCACCTTACTATTACGATCAATTGAGAATCGAACTTAAAGCTGAAAAAAATAATTATGTAGTTTGTAAGCGTTTGTCATAGTCTATACATTTATAGTTGCTTCATTATTCATAAATAAATAATATGAGCGTGTCCCATTAAAATGCCATGCATGTACAACAAGTATAGACTAGATATAGATTAGTGTCTGTCCAACTATTTCATCATTCGATACGTATAAGGGATAACTGTTATGCGACTTTACTCTCTATTCATAAGCATTCCCGAGTTGTCCCCCTTATATAGATAACTCAGTTTATATTCTATTAATATAATTTTGTTACTAATGCATGGCATTGCATGTATTCACACGAATATGTCAGTATGTTATGCAGCTTTCTAGTTGACTCGCTGTCAAGTTATCCACGTTTATCGCTGTTAGGTAGCATAGTTTGCATCTACAGGACATTGACAGCAAATCGTACATTTCGGCACAGCTGATGAAAGTCTATCGGTTGTAGCTCGGGTCGCTCTCATCCCTAAATATAGTTGCCACACATAGGAACCCTATCGGTCTTTTCAATAACAATGAGCACAATTATTACTATAGCTTACCCATGCTATAAATTAATAACTTTGCCACTTATCGGTTTTCTAATAAAGTGACACGAAGGATCACCTCAACAAGACGATGCCCCGCATTCCTAGCTCAAATGTCACATACGGATTCTCTACAATCCATCCTAGAGGGATCCGGCGAAACAGAAGGTAGCTCATTTCACTGCAAACTTGATAAAAATTATCATCACATGAAGTGTATTTAGAGGTCTGATATTGGGCTCAACATCTGAGGTGCGTAAATTTGGTTAAGCTACGAAACTAGACAGCAATAGAATAGAATACGCAACTAAACACTCGGTGGGAGGGGTGTGTTAAGAAACGTTTCGTATATCTTTTGCGTCACATTATTTTTCCTTGAACGCAGGGCAGTTGAATTTCTCCCTCTCTGACCAAGCGCGTTTTGCACAAAGTGGCAAGTGCGTACACTTTCTCATTTTGCACAGTGCGGGGGATCTGATACGCACATACACCGTGTTGATACACAAATCATTACAAAAATTGGACACTTGTCTTTTATCCATGCATATGTCGGATACCCACATTCGGCTTTTTAGCATTTCTTAAGATAAAGCTTTAGAATCAGACGCTATTCATATTGGTTTTTGAAATTTAATTGTTCAAACTATATTTCAAAATGAATGCATTTATTGTTTCATTATTGTTTCTCTTAAAAGTTTAATGAACTGCTACTGACAATTTAATACAGTATACTGTAAAATCCCTGATTGTAGAACATACCTTTATAGTTGATTTGTCTATCCATCTTTGTGGGTCGAAAAGTGTTGGATTACGAAACATGACAGTGTTAGCTCCTTGTTTTATGGTCGTTAGTGACATTAATACAAACATAACTCGACTAACATTAGCGATTTTACAGTAGTACAAACATGGATCATGATACTTTGTATAATGTCAACTGTGTTATTTCTAAACTTGAATGTATCAACCCTATACCTAAATCATCTACTTTAGATAAAAGGTCCCAATGTCGTACCGTGGTATATCACTTGCGCCTTCTATGTACAAACTTTACTGTCAGATTTTGAATAGTCGGTGAAGTACCTGGGTTGAATCAAATGCAAAACTTACTGACGAACAAAATGGCTTCCTGAAAGGTCGTAGTACTGTGGATCATATCATATCGTTGCATATTGTTATAAATACAAGAAAGAAGGCTGGTTTATCAACCTTTTGTGCTTTTATTGATTTCAAGAAAGCTTATGATACCATTAATAGAGATATGCGTTGGAATAGATTGAAAGAGACAGGGGTGTGTGGCAAAATGTTAGTGGCAATTAAGTCACTGTATGTATCTATCATGTCTTGTGTCAGAATCAATTATTTTACAACTGATTGGTTTGACGTTAACTGTGGTCTTCGTCAAGGATGTATTTTATCACCGTTACTTTTTAATTTGTTCATCAATGATTTAATAGTATTTCTTAAAACATTCAATGTGGGTATTAACATTGGAGATGATAATGATCTGTATACTGGTGTATGCAGATGACATTGTCTTGATTACTGAGAGTGCAAAAGAACTACAATGTTTGTTAACAGCGTTAGGAGACTGGTGTGGTAATAATGACATGACGGTTAACCCGTCTAAGAATAACATCATTCATTTTCGTCCTAACTCTGTAATACGTACCAATGTTGTTTTTAAGTGCGGTGATAATGAACTACCTATCGTTGACCGGTATACATATTTGGGTGTTGTTTTACATGAACATCTTGATGACAATATTACTGTTAAAGCTGTGGCCCAGAGTGCTAGTCGCGCTTTAGGTCTATTAATTGCAAAGTGCAAGATCATGGGTGGTGTACCCTTTAACGTTTTTTCTAAGCTATATGACTCTATTGTATCATTTTGTATGGCCTGTTTTAAGTTATAGCGCACCATTATGGGGTTCCAAGTCATACTCTTGCATTGATGCTATACATAATAGAGCTCAGCGTTTTAATTTACACCTAATGATGGGGTATCGGGGGATATGGGTTGGAGCCCCACGGTCGTAAGGCAATGGAAGGCCGTTTTACTCCATTTGGCTCGACTATCCTCTATTGATGTTAGAAGAGTCAGTAAGCGTATAGCACTCTGGGTTGGCTCGAAATCGAACAATTCATGTAAGAATTGGGGTTTTAAGATCAAGAAGATGTTATAGATATGAATAGATTTAGTAATATAGATCAGTCATTACCAAAATCTTTTATTGACGAGGTCACTGATAATATTTTTAAAGATTATATTGTTAGATGGAACAGTAGAATTAATAGTGATGTTGGTCCATCTAGAAAAGGCGGTAATAAACTGCGATTGTATAAACTTGTGAAATCTATGAATGAAAACATGTCGTTATGAACACTTAGAATTAATGAACGATTATGTCTTTTTTGCGATACTGTTGAAACAGAATATCATGCTTTATTTAGACGCACTCGTGATTTAATTTTTCCGCACCGAACTCCTGTCCGTGTTTTATTCACCGACAACACACGCGAACATATTTTTATTTCTTAATTAATTACTATAAAGCTTAATTAGATATAGGGACATCATAAGAGCCAGCATATCATATAAAAACATGTAAATTAAAACAATGACATTTTTAAAAGCATGATACGATATTGAAACATAAAGCACACCGCATGCCATTATGCAGACATATATATATGGATATACATGTATATTGAAGTAATAAATATGACTAGCCAGTCATTAAATATTTTTATTAGCAGAAATATGGGGTGTTTCAAAATGAGACGGCTTCACCCAGCGAAGATATAAAGTTTTAAACTGTTGAACAGAAGAAGAATTTTAGATATTATGAGGAATAGAACTCCATATTGAGGTACATAGAATAGTTGAAGGAGTTGAATAATCACAATCAAGAATTACTCTAGCTGCTCTTTTCTGAAATTTTATAAGTCACAGTCGTTGTCTGGCAACAACTGTGCCATTTTTCAAGGGGTTGGAGTGAGAACATAAGTGGAAGGGGGTGGTAAACAATAATTCTGATTGTTTGAAAAATTAAAAGGGCTCAAGCAGACAGACTTGTATTGTATGTATACTATCACTGTACCATAACCACAGTGTATAAACGAGTCAACTTCCGGTTATCGCAATAATGATATCGCGATTACACGTTGAATTATACAGAATTGCAATGATGAGTACAGTGATGGAAAATCACCGGATGTTTCAATCACAATAAGTCATACAAGTTGAAGTGTATAGTATCAATATAATGAGTACAGTGCTTTGGTTTATACACAGTGATAACACCAACAACTGGACGACCCTTTTAAAATGGTTTGTTTCATAGAATATGTGTGGCTTTCAGTATTCGTTTATAAACACACAAATTGGCAAATGTCACGAGCCAAAACGCATACCATGCTTACATTATAATTCCATTATTTAGTTTTTGACTGAAAAATGTATACTTTAAAAGATATACAAGAAACATTGTCATATTTATACTTTCGGTTTGTAAGGTCATAGAAGTTTTGCATGATACAAGTTCATAAATATGTTTCATAATTATTTCTTTGTAAGAGTTTGTTTCGTATACTATTGACTATGTCTCCAACAAAAAACTTTGACTCTTAATGTTATGTTGACTTAGTTTGTGAACGATAATAATGATAATAATAACGAGCAATATTTGCAATGAAGGTGATGTCATGCTTCAATAAATTTACTTGATTGATATTTATTTTTTGTTAAAATTCAAGGGTAAATATAGTGCACCATAATACTACATGTATGCTTACTGTACACTGACAATGACAATGACAATATTTTATTTGACATGGTGGCCACCGGCCCAGAATCAACATACATTATTTTACATATACATGTACATACATCTATATTGTACACAAGCATAAATGTAACACAATTACATGCATACACACATATATATCACATACATTTGAAAACAAGACAACATAATTCAACGCATTTGAAATACAATTACATTTTGATTTATATTACCGCACAACAGAGCGACACAAACATACAATGTCAAACAGCAGACGCCAACATGCGTTTTCTTTCAATAAACCCATTATAAACATACATAGCAAGGTTTTTTATGGTATGCTCATTTCTGTTGCTCATTAATATATTGAATGATTGCATGCATACTCTGTTGTAATACTTTGGTGGAATATATTGAGCTCTTAATTGTGATAGGTTTGGACAGACTAATACAAAATGTATTTCATTTTCCACACCGGAACAGCAGAGCTTACATATACGTTCATCTCTTGGGGTATTTTCGTAACGCCCTCTTTCAATACGAAGATCATGTGATGAAGTACGTAAACGAGCTAATGCACTTCGAAATTTACGTACATTTAAAATATCTAGATATGTTTCATGAACAATAGAACTTTTGTACATATGATATGAATACAGTTTAGCACAATCGTGAATAGTTGTGGTCCATTCCTGTAAATACTGGTCAGTCAATCTAGTAACAAATTGTTTAACAAATACATTTTCATTTACTACATACTGGTTTTCCCATACATACCCCATACCACTTGAAAACAACAAGTTTTTTACGCTGGTTACCCAATTTCTTTTACCGTGCTCTGAGAGATAATATAACATATTGTAACATTTCTTTACTAGTCTATCATCAGATAATTTGATTATTCGGCACCAGTATTTGATAACACGTTTTGCAGACAAAATGTACATGGGATGTCGACCACAGTCTCCTAAAACAGCAGCGTTTGTGGTACGCTTATTTACACACATGTAACGTTTACAGGCATAGTTATGGATTATTTCAACAGATGTATGTCTTTGAACACCCCATATTTCAGCACAATATAATAAAACAGGCACTATTTTAGTGTCAAAAATGTTAAAATAGGTGCTACGTGGTAATTGGCCATATTTATACATTTTGGATAAAATGGATACAAGAACACGTTTAGCCTTACAAGCCTGATCACTCGCCATTCTGAAGAAAGATAACTGGTTTGTAAATGTTGTTCCAACATATGAGAAATTGTTAACTGTTTCTAGCACATGTCCATTATATGTCCACCTTTCATGCCTAGATAAACATCCACCTGGTTTAAAAACCATTACTTTGGTTTTGTCAATGTTAACCTTGACTAGCATATTGTCACAGAAAGTTTCTAAAAGATTGAGGTGTCGTTGGAGACCGATAATGGTATCGGCAGCCAACGCTAAGTCGTCCGCAAACAGGAGACACAATACTTCCGTAATATCTGGAAACAACTGTATCCCACGAGAGTCTGACTGTTCATACATTTTTACAAGTTCATTTATGAAAATTACAAATAATATAGGTGACGCCATGCATCCTTGTTTAAGGCCAACCGGACAGTTGAACGAGTCTGTTAAACCACCGGAAGTTCTTACACATGCTTGGACTGACTTATATATTGCAGTCATAGATTTCAGTAAATTACCTCTAAAACCATTGTCTATGCAAATCATCCACAACTTATCTCTATGTATCATGTCAAAGCATTTCATAAAATCTATATATGCAACATAGAGTTTACCACCCGGTCTAGACAATTGCTTGTTGATAATTGACTGAAGTATAAATACATTGTCAGTGGTAGAATAACCCTGTCTAAAACCGGATTGTTCCTCTCGAATCTTATTATAAACGTTTACATAGAAAGTAATACGTCTGGTCAAAATACTTGTGTACAATTTACCGCAGATATCCAACAATGAGATACCGCGATAATTTCCTGGTGCATTTATGTCACCTTTTTTGTGAAGAGTTATTATTACTGCCTTACACCATGATGTTGGGAATTCTCCTGATTTGTACAGTCGATTGAACATTTTGTTTATGATATGAATGAAAATATCAATACCATATATAAAGAATTCCGGGAGTATATTATCTTCTCCTCCTGCTTTACCTCGTTTCAAAGACTTGACAGATTTCAATATTTCTTCATCAGTTATATCTGAGTTGAATATACTGTCTTCGAGCTCATCAAGCTCTGTTTCTTGTACATTATTTAAAATATCGTTTACACTATTGTCTATGTCAGAGCAAAACAGCTGCTCAAAGTGGGCTTGCCATTGGTCGGGAGTTATTGAATTGTTTACCGTCCGCCTCGAACCACACATCGTATTTAAAGTTTTCCAGAAAGACCTGGGATTTGTTGACTTACTGATTAAATCCTGTAGCTTGTCACTATTGTAAGCATTTCGCTTTGAGTCACACAATTGTTTGAAATCATGCTTAGCATTAACGTATCTGTTCAAATTGTCTTCGGATCTATTTCTACGAAAATTTCTTAATAATACGTTTTTATTATATTTGGATGACCGACATTCAGCGTCAAACCATTTAGGCTGAACATGTGTGGTAATACGGCTATGTCTTTTACAACATTCGGCGCTTTGATAGAGGATATCGTTAAACTTTTCAACAAATTCGTCTATGCTACAACTTGGATCTAAAATCATATTTGTCATATCATTTACACATTCTTGTGAAAGTATATTTACCAAATTTCTTCTATAAGTGTCTGAGTTAGTATCGTCAAATACATAACGAGTTCGTTGTACTGGTTCCCTGTAAATAGTTCTGTTTAAGACACGATTACATAGAATTTTGCATGCAATGGGCATGTGTGAAGATTCTGATCTCTCTTCAACTTTAAAATGACAGAGACGGTTCCAAATACCATCAGTAACGATTAGGTAATCAATGACACTGCATCCAGTTGCACTAATGTATGTAAAATGGCCAACTGATTTATCGTCATATGCGCGACCATTTACTATACGCAGTATATAAGACTTACATAGTTCTAGCAAGTCTTTGCCAAACGAATTAAGTTTCTTGTCACATGAGACTCTAGGTTCTATATTTTCATCAGGACAGAACAATTCAATATATGGTTCAATGTCAAATGAATTACATTTGCTATCTATGAAGTCAGGGTTATTTGATGTTCTTGCATTTAAATCACCCAATATCAGCAGGTCAACCGTGTCATTTACTCTTAATTCAGTAATTAACTCTTCCAATAATTGTATACCTTTTAAGTCACGGTCTGTATAAAAGGGTGATAACTCCGGTGGTAGATATGTAAATACCAAAATAGTTTTCTTGTCGGACAAAAAACCACTTTTAACTTCAAGTATAACCGCAAAATCGACGTCAGAATTTAGTCTTTGTACAAAACCGTCAAACTCCCTTTTAACGAAAACCGCTATACCACCCATAGGTCTGCCATGTACACTTCGTTTTAAACCATCTAAAAAGTAGCATGTATAGTTCGAAAATTTGTCTAAGAAAAGACTAGTGTTTATAGTCCATGTTTCAAGTAAGCTAAATATGTCAAAGTTATTCAAATAGTTTATAACATCTTGATCATCAAATTTAGACTGAATACCTTCAATATTCCAAGAAACAAAGTTTAAATTGTCATTGTTGTTTGAGCCTCGGCCGTATCCCTAGTACTGTATCCAACACATTCCAATTTTGAGAATAAATTGCTTTTGAAATAAAACATGCTCAATCTAACAAAAAAATATACTCTATTACCTTAAGTTGCGTGGATAGTACTCGTTCTCGGCTTGAGCTTCGATGATGCCTCGTATCGGCTATATAATGAAAACATCAAGATCAAGTGAGGTGGACGGTAGAGCAAATCAATGAGATTGGACATTAAAGGGACTGCCTCACATATTGGTGTATTGCAAAAATAAAATTGTCAAATATTCGCATAATTTTGGTATAGTTGCCTGTATATCCCATAAACAACCACACTGACATGTAAAATAACTTGAGAAACTTTGGCATTTTGTAGTTTTTTAGCACTTTTACATCAAAAAATTCTATAGGGTATTAATAGTTGAATACCCTATAGAATTAACACGATTGTTACTTAAATTGCCTGATATTTGTGCGTATTTGATGAAAACGAATCTAAAAACGAACCAAATACCTCACTAGTGTTTAGGCTGTATTTTGTTGATGTTACAGTTCGATCACGTGTGAATTTCATAATTCACAAAGCATGCTGGAAGGAAACTTAGCGCTTTTTTTCAAGAAAAAAATACTCAGTGGGCGATATCGAGAGTGGTTAAAATTGCTAATTTGCACCAACTCTTTCATAAAGCAACTATCAGTGGCTTTCTATTATATCAATACTTGATATGGTTGAAAAATCACGAAATACAATTTTTTTAGCCCAATCTGTGAGGCAGCACCTTTAAATGTTGAAGTGTAGTCTTGCCAGTGGTCAAACCTCATAATGTGATTACTTGTCATGTTTTACAAAGGGAGGCAACTACTGCAAGGAGTTTGGCCTTTATTGAGGCTTTAAGATTGCATACGTGCTTCAACTTAATGTGATATTTCTAGCAAAAACGGTATAACTACAATGTACCTGTTTGAACACTCATACGAGGGGTGATCAACAAATACGCGGAAAAATGCTCTCTGAGTTTTTTGTTACCTGACCAATATTGAAGAAAATTGGTCAGTAACTAGATTGGCGTATTACAAATACATAACTAAACACATTAAACTCAAGAAAGTATTTGGTCGAAAAAACATAGAAACCGTAACGTCACTATGGCTACACCGGCCCAACGTCATCGCGACGTCGGTACATATAACAGTATACGTACTCATTCGTGGTACAATTAATATTTTTTGACGCATTGAATGATTGTCAAAAAGTAGCTGTACAACAAGATAAACTTCATAGACCGGTCAAACGAAAATCAACATTTTTTCTCTGCAACTTGCATGTAAATTATAAGAATTAGCTGCTGAGAACATTCATATTGATGACGTAATTTGACGTTATTGACGTCGTATAGCCCATCTGCATGTCGGCATTGATTTCACATGGCTACATATGATATAATATGTAAAACAGACACCTGTTTTGTATGCTATTACATATGTGTTGCATTTTGCAATATCACCATTGGTATTTTATTACATTTCATTCGTAACAAGACGTTTCGTCGCCGATTTCTGTATCGCACTCATTTTCAGACTACGACTTCGGAGCAAATAACTCTAAAACGGAACTTTGACGTTAAAACCTTATTTTGAAATACTGCATCTAATGTTGTATCATTGTATATCCATAACCGACCCTTTAGAAAATTATAATATTACAAACGCACGAATGATACGTCTTCGTTTGCTACGTGCAACGTTGGAAAATATAAAAATTTGGGCCGCATGACGTCGAGAGACGTTGCCATAGGAAGCCGCGTTCGTTCTGACTTTGGTTAATATTGATAGTCAGCGATGAATTAATTTGAAATAAATTTACCTTTATGTTTAGAAAGTTTCAACGACTTACAATGATAAATAAAGAAAACACAGTACTTTTCCGCGTATTTGTTGATCACCCCTCGTATATACAGTCTCGTTCCCAGTGTTTACTTAATTCCCCTGAATAAGGCGTCTGGGAACTTCACTAACCACTTGATGTATGAGAATGCATATTGAGATCTTTGAGTATCTTATGTGCTACTCGATGGGTGTTTCATGTTTTACATTATTTTATTATCTGTCACTGTGAACTTTATTTAAGCGATATTAAATGACGAGAAACTTTCATTTACATTGTCCTGTTCTAAAATGTTGTCAGTTGGCAATGTTGGGTAAGTGTGAGGTTTGGTGCACTGTAAAACGTTTCAGCCCAGAGACATATGTCGCTGTCCGAACGAAGGCGGAAGCCCTTTAGTCAACGTTCTTTTAGGTATGTATTGTCCACTTTATTGTACAATTACAAACATATTTGGTCACTATGCTTTCTTGTCAAACTATGTTCTTTTTGTATGTGTCCTTTTGCAAATTCGTTGTCCAGCATTAGGCTGCTTTCTTAGTATCTTTCAAAATTGCACGTACATTGTATC
Source organism: Spisula solida (assembly GCA_947247005.1). NCBI lineage: Eukaryota > Metazoa > Mollusca > Bivalvia > Venerida > Mactridae > Spisula > Spisula solida. Next base: position 5,663,274 of record OX365948.1, on the reverse strand, counting down.
TGTGTCGTTTCTTTGGTATGTTCATGTCACATGGTTCTTGCTCCGGATTAGGCGCTGTGGGATGTCTTGTTTTTGAAGTTGCTGGTATTTGCGTTAGACATTGTCTGTGCCTTTTGTTTTCATTTCGTGTTTTTGTTGTTGCTAGTTGTTTTGCGTTGGTTATTGTCTGTGCCTTTTGTTTTCATGTCGTGTTTTTGTGTTGCTAGTTGTTATGCGTTGGTTATTGTCTGTGCCTTTTGTTTTTATGTCGTGTTTTTGTGTTGCTAGTTGTTATGCGTTGGTTATTGTCTGTGCCTTTTGTTTTCATGTCGTGTTTTTGTGTTGCTAGTTGTTATGCGTTGGTTATTGTCTGTGCCTTTTGTTTTCATGTCGTGTTTTTGTGTTGTTAGTTGTTATGCGTTGGTTATTGTCTGTGCCTTTTGTTTTCATGTCGTGTTTTTGTGTTGCTAGTTGTTATGCGTTGGTTATTTTCTGTGCCTTTTGTTTTCATGTCGTGTTTTTGTGTTGCTAGTTGTTATGTGTTGGTTATTGTCTGTGCCTTTTGTTTTCATGTCGTGTTTTTGTGTTGCTAGTTGTTATGCGTTGGTTATTTTCTGTTCCTTTTGTTTTCATGTCGTGTTTTTGTGTTGCTAGTTGTTATGCGTTGGTTATTTTCTGTGCCTTTTGTTTTCATGTCGTGTTTTTGTGTTGCTAGTTGTTATGCGTTAGTTATTGTCTGTGCCTTTTGTTTTCATGTCGTGTTTTTGTGTTGCTAGTTGTTATGCGTTGGTTATTGTCTGTGCCTTTTGTTTTCATGTCATGTTTTTGTGTTGCTAGTTGTTATGCGTTGGTTATTTTCTGTGCCTTTTGTTTTCATGTCGTGTTTTTGTGTTGCTAGTTGTTATGCGTTGGTTATTGCCTGTGCCTTTTGTTTTCATGTCGTGTTTTTGTGCTGCTAGTTGTTATGCGTTGGTTACTGTCTGTGCCTTTTGTTTTCATGTCGTGTTTTTGTAATTGCTAGTTTTTTTTGGATTTGGCATTGTCTATGCCGTTTTGTTTTCATGTGTCCGTTTTGTTTCGTTCGTGCCCAACTGTTTCGGTTGGGTTTAAATCTTCCCTAAGTTTCGTATTTTTCTCGTACTTTTAAATCACTTAAACTGGTACTAGGTTTAATTTTAAGCTCCAAAGCTGTTTATACGAGTTTCAATCGTAAATCATAAATTCTCAGTATTCGTCATTTTCACCGGAACCAATTCTATTGGAGCTATTTTCTTCTTCTTCGAATTCAATATACGTCCACTTTCTGATACATGTACTAGTATTGCTGTTGCTGATTTTCTTTTTACTCGCATATGTTCACTCCCTATCTTATTATTATATACTTTTTGTTTAATAGCGTAATAGGGTGTACTTTATATGTTGTATTTTAAGATTAGGAAGAAAGACAACTCTACCTAATTTGTGTCTAATTGTGATTGGATTACTTCCCTTGGGCCATTTGGTTTTATATGTTCATTCAACCATTGTCTTCCCGCTCCTAATGCTTAATCCTTTAATTTGGTCAGTCTTCCTAATCTTAAAATACAACATATAAAGTACACCCTATTACAATACAATCGAACATTATTTGTGCGAATACGGGTATTTACAGTTTGCAGTAATTTTTAACTTTTTAGAACTTTTTGACAGCTAAAACTAGGTCATTCAGTTTTTTTTAAAGATGTAACTAGGTTTTTTTACAGCTGGGGCTTAATTGGCCTTTGACATTTTGACAGCTGAAGCTTGGACTTTCAGCGGTTAAGTTCATTTTCTCGTTCAGTTGTGTGTTGGACATTGTGCCGTGTAATTGTTGATTGTTATATTTCTATGCTCGGTTGTGTAAGTTGAGTGCTGCCTTCCCTGTCCGATTTTATCTTATCTTTATGTACAACAAAAAAAACGAAAGTATATAAGCCTTTATTATTTTTTCCGCAATAACTGCTTTTCTGGAATGGATCCATCTTTATTTTCCTGTTTTGCCAACAAGGACGTGGTTTCGGTGATGTAACGTTTCCGTGCTCGTCGTATAGAATATGATATACAGAACAGTATACAACCAAGTAGTATTGTACCGGCTGCGGCTAGGAAAGGTATCCTGTATGAGCCTAACGAATCTCTGAGTAAACCTGTAATGATAAAATTGATTTGCTGATTGAGATCAACGATAACTAACCACTAGAATTTTATCAATTGTACACAGGACTAATTGCATTGATGTAAAAGTCGATTGTGAATCGAATTAATATGAACGCATCGTAATAATATCGCATACACTAAAATATCTATAATTTGACAAATTCAGTTATTTTGACCTTTTATTACGGAGAATTTGACACGATTCTCGACCTTTTATTAGCATAATTTCACAGTTGATATACTGTCTATATTTGTAATCCCACGGGTTGTATGTTTTCATTAGCGGGATGTACCACGCCGACACTCGTCGGACACAAGCTATACATAGCTTATGTTATTTTGTTTGTACCAAATTTCCGACAATAAATAAATTTTGATTTGACTTGACACTCAATGTGTAATAACGTTACCAACACAAATCTATATAACCAATATTACATTTTACGATTTGCTCGCGGAAATTTATATAACGCAAGAGCCTTGTAATATATTCATGCATTAAGGTCAGGATCCAGTCAATTTCCCCGTGCTATACCTCGACACGTTTCTAATCCATAACATTCTGATAAGACATTAGACAGCTCTACCTAGACGTATCATTGTTTCATGCAAACTCGTACCGATTATTGATAGATAGTAAATACACTGTACATGATTGTATAGTCTTGTTTAAAGAATTGTATAGTCGAGCTTCCTTTAATCATGATATTGTACTAGCAAACTAGTGTATGACCTGTATAGTCTGTAATAAAATACAACCAAAGGGTAAACCTAACGCGATTAAAGCAAATTGTTGTAGGATACTGTAGAATAATGTTTAGTACCGTAATGTATGTTTTACATACACATGGTTAATTGGAATTTAAGAATATTGGTTGCTCAAGTCAGGTGACCAATATTACAAGTACAGACAGTTCAATACCCACAACAGATTAATTTATTTCATGTGATATCTTTATTCACATACTACACTCGGCAAGAGCAACATTGGCCAGTCAATTTATGCATGTATCTCCAATACAATTGGTTAATTTGAATATGGACGCTGAAACAGCCAATCAGACGCGGGAGATGTGCAACTGGTTCCGCAGTTCGTTCGTGCTCTTTCAGACTATTCGATGTATTTATATATTGATACGTACCACTGGTTGGTCCAGCTATGGCTGTACCCAGACCATTAAGGGTAAACAATACACCTATTGCATTCGATAAACGAGAGATACCGGCCAGCTTTAGTGAAGTAACACTGAATACAGAAACGAATATTCCATAAGGAACACCAATGACGCAACACAAGAACAAACACACTTCTAAAATGTTAGCATATGCTAACCCAGCCATTGATAAAGAAGTCAAAACCGACGCTAAAATGGGAACTGATAGTGTTGCCACGCGTTTAGACTGCATTATTATTCCCGGTAACAAGCGACCAAATATGCTGAACAAATGCACGAGGAACAATCCAAGTGAAGCTTCTTCTTTGGTTAATCCGGCGTCCATGAATAAGTCTACGATAAATATGAAAAGAATTCCAAGAGCAGGATATGCTATTCCCATGCCAACGGCAAATAGTGTGAAACTTGGACTCAATGCTAGCTGTTTTAAACTTTCCCATGCTGTCTCTTTTCTATGAATCTTTGCCACAGTTTGAACACAATGATCTTTGTTGGAAGTCGCATCTTTGACACCTGGTACTGTTAACGTCCTTTCAATCAACACACTACAATCCAGATCTACGTCTGTAACTTCATATGTAGCTTTCTCAGACTTTGTAAGCGCTGTAGAATAACTGTCTTGTTCTTTATTTAATACCATTTTTTCATCAGCGTTTTCGCTTAACTCATTTTTAAGATGGTGTGCCCGATTACGTGCACCGTTGTCCTTTCCTTTTGTGTCTTTGGTCCGTTTGTCAGTCCATAAAAGGGATGCTGGGATAAGCTGCATATAAATACCACCAGTAAGCATCAAACCTCCTTTCAGACCGTATGTATCGCTGTAAAATAAACAGGAACATTCATATATACATGTATAAATACTATTGGTAAATACCTTCCTTGCAGTTGTACAATTGAACGGACCATCTGCAAGTACTATGTACATTTGTTCATGTCAGACTTGCACAAACTTGTCCAAACTGATGCTCAACTCGTTTTCAGCATAACACCATAGATCTACATGTGTATGCGTTTGATTTTTATCTTTAACAAAGACTTTTTAAACATTTTAATTGCGTTCAAGTCCTTTATAATGTACTTGTGGTTATCAAGGTTCGTTAAAGGGATCGTAATTTCGTTGTTTAGGAGAAATTACAAAGCAAATTAATAATGTATCAAGTAAGTCGTTTGAACACGAAATTCACAAATATTAGTCACCAATGAATTCATACATATGATGATACAGAATACTTGTACTACTAGTAATAGAGGAGGTATTTTATTTGGCACACAACATTCATTTAACCATCACCTTGAAGATATTCAAAGTTCAGTGAACAAATCCAACCATGAATAGAAATGTGTGATACTCAGATACAGGTAATATAGGATGTTGAACTTATGTGTTTAAAAATAAACAAATAATGCAACTTATTCAGAACTTCAATTTCTAGATGCGAGCTAGACTGTTGAATATTTATACTCTGGGAACGAATTGACGGTGAATCGTTTCGTGGGCAGTTATTTTGCCAGCCTCCTACACAGTGACCCCCCTTGTTACTACGTTATGTAGTTTAAAGTAGCAACGTGTAAAATGTTTTTATGTTGTATAAATAACCCGGCATGCAGTTGAAACTTCAGCTATACGTAATGTCATGTATACGTGTTACTAAGAATATGGATTAACTATGTTTGATTCATTGATTCATGCTCATTATATCACATAGTCATTACCTAAAATACTCCAACACAAATGGATACAACATTCCACCTAGGCCCCCACCAGCACTCTGTATTGACATTAATATCAGTCCAGTTTTTCCAGAAAAGTGCTGACCAACTGCAGTGGACGATGCTATAAATAAGCATGATGATCCAATCGCTAAAATAGAAACAATGCTAATAAAGATAATACATTTGTACATGATTGTGTAAACGATGTAATAGTTTTATTTAAATACAAGTTGTACGTATGTTTAAAAATGATTGTTGTTTAACTTGTTACCCCTGATCAATACCGCTCATGAGGCCTACACAGAACGAACCATCCGTAGCCACAACAAGGATATGTCATGTACGCCCCTCTCAATAAATGACTCACTATATGGTTTCTTAAATTGGAGGTACATTGTAAATTGTAATTGCAAATGATAACTACACTGAAATAACTTACGGGTGATTATACGAGATTGACTAATAACTCAGAGTGTGAAAATTTGGCTTTCCATGGTTAGGTGACCATTAAACCTAATAGTTAGTCCATTATTAGTACAAATGTATTAATTGTACATGATTGTGTATTAATATATATATATAGTATATAAAACTATGCAGAACACTGGTTATATAAATCTATCAAAGTGTAGCAAGAATGCCATCGTGGTTTTTGGGAAGCTTTTACGTCATTAATAGTCGTGAAAACGGTCAAACATGGCATTTTTGGCTAAACGGCATGACATATTTACCGAAGTTTTGTAAACCGCTTACAAGGGAAATTGGAATATCAGGTATGCTTATTTTTTACACTGGAAGTGTTAAGCTTTTAGAATTATAGGACATACTTATAGGAACATGCATTTTTTTGAAAAAATCACATGGCCAAAATAACCCATTTGTGAACCTTGTCCAAAATTTAAAGTATTAATCGATACTACATAGTAAATGTTTATTTGTTTTGAAATGTGAGCCCATGTACTAGTTATGAACTATTGGCGTACATTAACATTTCTGGATAAATGAACGATCAAACTATAACCCCTGCTCTCTTCATTCATAACCAACACATAAACCGTGATGTACCATACCTTATAACAATCACATTAGCAAACATATTTATGCGAAGTCTCATAATTTAAATGGGTCATAAGTCAAACACACTTGTACTTAAACCAGTATGGGATCAAATGTACGTGACATACACTCTCGGGTACTTCTGAACGTGTGTCCACAGAGAAAGTGCTTTAATGGCGTTTGCAGTGCTCAAACAAGTTAGCACCATAATAAGTGGAAGACATCGTTTCCCCTAAAATAAATCTGTATTAAGTGCTTGTAAATTTATACATATAAATACAAGTGCCAGTCTATATGTTTTTTACCTAAAAGTACACCCATGCTAAATACGAGATAGTATACGGAGGTAGCAAAGAAGGACACCACCAAGCCAACCGTTGCTATGGAAGAGCCGAACAATCCTGCCCGAAATGTTCCGAATCGCTGTACAATAGCTCCACTGAGAACACCTGCAATTATACCAACAATCTGACATAATTAATCAACAATCAGTGATTGAAATATGCCGCGTTCTCGTGTCCGTTTTAAAGCTGAATGATGAAATGACCTTGTGTATTGCGTAGTACGCTTGTAAGACTAACTAGAATAGATACTACTGTCTTCCGCTGGGGAATACTTTAAACAAGCCTTCTTAATAATTAATTGTCAAATAGGTACAGCCATTATACCGAGAAGGCAGTAGTACAAAATCGATATAATGATAAAACAAACAAAAACTGTCTGAAAACTACTCTTTACTTATAAGTTATGGGAAAATAAGCTTTTTCAACTTCAGTTTGGTCAACATGACCTGTTCCGATTTTCATAAACATAGACTCATAAGAAGCACCTTGTGTTCAGATTTCAAAAATGTATTCATCGTAAAAGGTTGTAAGTCGCACTTACGACCTTCTCACTGTAAGCCATTTATATGTGAGAGGATATAGGTGATAGTTTTCAGGGCCAGTATTCACTATACTGGTGTAACACCGGTGAAAGTACTTCCGGGTCGTAGTATGCTAAAATAGTTCCTATGAAAACTTTAATTCTGTTCTGTTCTTGTACTGTTTGACTGTGGTAACTGTGAATTGTTGACCAAAATTCCTATATATATTTCAAATATGGACTTTCTGTCAACAGCTAACAGCCTTTAATTTATCTTTTTCTTGATTACTACACCCTGACTGAGGGCTGGAAATGTGTTGGTGCTTCGGCCGAATCAGCTGTTGTGTATTGGAAAATAGCATAGTCTACCTGGGAGACTTGAAATAGCAGGAAAACAACACACTTAACCTGGCATTTTCTGTGACTCATTTATGAGGACAGTGTATGTATTCTATGGAAAAGGCCACAGGAAATCATTTGGGAAATCAGTGTGACTCAGGGAGAGACATGAAATTGGGTCATTTTGCATAGAAATGATAGTAGAAAATTTTACCGGTGTGACACCTACTAGTACATGTTGGTAAGATAAGATCTCCTCTCATGTTCATTCTTATCCTTCTATCTTTATCCGCCTTACGGAAGTGGAAGGTTGGTCTTAAAAATATTGTACTCAAATCAATATAAGATAACATCTTCTGTTTGGAAATTCTTACCTTTTAAGGTCGAATGAGTGCTCTAACGTCATCCTTAATTCATAGGACTGGTGGATCGAGCTACTTAGGAAATGTTTTAAGACCGTAAATAACTGTGAGGCATATGCATGTCCGTTCACACTTTGGTTCTTACACCAAATAGCGCTCATATTCAACAATTATATCAAGGGTCACAACGCAAGTATGATGATGAAATCTACATCAAAGTGCGCTCAACACCAAGTGTGCAAACATATGAAGGGATATATGGGTCAAATGGGGTCCATGTCATCCTAGTGCACAAAACACTTGTGCGTCCCCAGCTAGAATATGCTTCATCTGTATGGTCACCACACTCTCAGGTTAACATAAATAAATTGGAAAAGGTCCAGCGGAGATCAGTCAGATGGGTCAAAGAAGATTACTCTAGGTACACAAGCGTAACAGAATTACAGAATACCCTTGGTTGGAGTACCCTTGAAAAAGACGTCTGGTTTCCAATCTTGTCATTTTCTACAAAATCTATCACGATCTTGTAGCCGTCACCTAACCAAGTTACCTAGAAGTCCCACACAGGTTAACAAGGCACATGTACCCCTATAGTCTCCGCCAAATACATGCCAACTCGGACTTCTTTAAATATTCATTTTTCCCTCATACTGCAGTCCTGTGTAATAGGTTACCCCCCCCCCCCCCCATATCGCGACACTGTCTGGTCTAGAACCATTCAAGCAGGCAGTGGCCCAACTCCACAATTAGTTTTTTTTATATACATCAGTTGTTATTTTGTTTGTTCTTGTTCGTTGTTCTTTTCTTCCTTAAATTTCATTTACTTACTTCTTTTCTTTTATCACCTGGCGAACACCCTGCCAATAATACTCGAAAGAGGAGTTCGACAGTATGTCAAGATAGATAGATAGTACGTCGCTCTTCTACCGACTGAACCCATCAAAGAGGAAGATAACACAAAACTTCTTAATGTTGAATTTCAGTTCTAGTGCTAATACGAATATATACCAAAATGAAACTTTACTGAAAACCAAACACAATAGATACGTACGTACTTAATTTTTTGTACTTGTACGTGTAATAAATCTCGTTCACCAAAAATATGGACTTGCAGCATACTCACCACTCCCGAACCGTACAGCCATCATGACGGACTGTACAAAGGCAGCTTGTGATCTGTTGGCTTGGAATGTTTCCATGATATCAACGAATAAAGCACCTGATGAAAAAATAAATCCTACATCGATGGTCATCGATAAACATGCGGAAATGAACACCAACCATTTCTTACAATCAAACCTGCAAATAAACAGACATACCAGTACACTTAGGATACACGAATTATTCAAAAACTTTAGGATTAATATTACTGATGAATTAAAGCATCAATCCACCGGAGCAGGGAAGGATGTCAAATATTAGAAATGGTAAATGTTCTTGGGACCCTTTGTACTACTGGAGTTGAGATAAATTTCATTTTGAGTTTACAGTTTTATTTGTGGGGTTTATAAGTTTCTTTGTGTAGTTTACAGTTTTTGGTAGTTGTTCAGAAATCGTCATCGAGTCCGCCATTCTGCGTCTTTCAATTTCAGTGATTAGGGGCATTTTTGTCCAACCTTATGACATTTTCTTTCAACTACGGATACTAATTTAAATAAACCGTCCAGAATCCACTGGGGACTGGATATGTACGTTCATCCGTACATAAAAACAACTGCTTGTATCGCGTTGTCGCCTTATTACATTAATGCAAATACTGTAATTTTATGTTTGCCAAGCAAACACTGATCTGAAAAGTAGAACTGTTTTAGAAGGTTCCGCATCAAGCGAGATTTTAACTACCAACGAATAACTCAGGTTTAAATAACTTAATAATATTCTTACTTATGATATTTTGTTATGGTTCAGCAATCACAACTTTGGTTCAAACTTTACACATGTACATTTAAATATCAAATTACAGAACAGAACACAACATATCGTAGTGTGCGATATAAGCACACCGGCGCATCGTCTTTACATACGCTTATAGCTTGCCAATTTGTTAGATCATATCATTTTGGCCCAATTTAAATAACAATTATGTTAAAGTAATGAACTATATATTAATTACATGTCATCTTCATTATATATGTTAATATAATTATATTGGTATACCTTTTGTTTAACGTTTGGGGATATCGATTAAGTACTGTGGAAAGTATAAAAACGCTATATTTAATATCAAATGACTCTCTCATATATTGATCCGCTTTCCAACAACTAACCCACAGGTAGTTGTATCGGGTTTTTACAATTTGAGTACAGTCCGTTTATTCAGGTCTGTCACTTGTATACAAACATTTCAATATTATTACATTGTATTTTTATTGTTTAAAACCATTTTGATTGGGAAAAACAGTGAAAACTGAGACCTTATTCACTATGTTTCATACAATACTAAAACTGTAAACAAACCGACAATTATCATTAAAAACAGCAGCTTCATTTGCAGCAAAAACAGACACAAGCGGAGACAATACATAGTAACAACACCACAACAAGTTTAATAACAAACAATGAGCATCAAAAACAGCTCCGGAATATTTTCAAAAACAACACCATCTTTAGCATAAACAATCCCAGAAGCAACATCCGTAGCGGCCATATAATCTACATCACAAATAATCTCAACATTAGAAACAGCAGCAACAGCAACAATAACAACAGCAACAACAACAACAGCAGCAACAACACCAACAATAACAACAGCAACAACAACAACAGCAGCAACAACATCAACAATAACAACAGCAACAACATCAGCAACAACACGGGCGACAACAACAACATCAGCGACTTCTGTAACACATACTATTCGCAATAACATCACCTAATTGGGTGACAAATCAGCAGAATTTACACTTTACTGGTCCATAATATTTTATTACATCTTGCATCTTCAAAAAGCGATAAATCATTAATTGTTTTGGATATTTTATCAGCATGTTCTCCACTTACACTTGGTATATCGAATAAAACACTTTCATACTATGTTTATTTAACCGGGGCATACAAGTATACTCATAGGGTGTAATGAACTACTAATTGCATAGAAGTCAAACATCTACTTTACAAACTTTGCAGGTTGCATTTTTCAAGTACAATGAATATGAAAAATGAATACACGAAGGCAGCCAAAGTGCATGCATTGCTGAAACATAAAGTAATCCGAAACTGAATTTGTGTTCTTTTATGTTTACCATTGCATCTATTTATTATTATTGCTTTCGGACAACTTATCAAATCTACATGTCAGCCTACCTAAGGTTAATGTTCGATAGTAAGAACACCTTATAAAGATTTATACAAGGGTTTTCAGTTCTAGTCGTTTTCAAACTCTGCATATTCGCATGGACTCGTTAATATGTAACCTATACAATTATACCATGTATATAAATTGTTATAAAATATGTTTTAATAAAGGCAAACCTGCATTCGGTCGGTAAAATGATACAACAAATAAGATGAAACAAGACAACAAAACTTAACTTAAGACAACACACCTGCGAACCGTTGAGGCCCTAGGATCCGGCCCCTCACAACTGTCTTCCATTTGTATTCCTCTAGTGTCCCATAAATCACAACACCATACCCATTAATATCTGCATTTATTGGTCCTAGTACCTCTACTATACTTATGTCAAAGCATAAAACATTCGAGTGACATATAACTGCCCAACTTTACAAGGACACTATCCGACCATGTTACGGCAAATAAGGCCAGTATAAACCTAATGTTAGATCATCATCCAAAGTTTTAATAAAACATACTTACACAAATATTTTCGAAATCTCGACTTTTGTTTCGGCTTGTTTCGCATAGTTTTGCTACAATGGTTATGTTTTTTCCTGTTAAGTCTTTTACCAAATAGACAGATCAATGATTTGAAACTTGAAAACACACACGTGATGTGCTCTAATGAGTTATTGGTAGAAAAATCGGGTTCTTGAGGGATGGCAATCTTAACATCAAAGTATTAATCTATTTTGGCCTAACACATTTCTTGCTTATACTCACTGTCATAAGTTTGCGATAAGAAAAATGGATCATGTTTCGTGAAGTAAAAATTAATCGCATAAATATTTCATCTTACTATTACTATAGTAATTAAGTTTTAAGAATTATGTTTAATCGGCGAACTGTGTTATAACATCATCACTTGTATACGAAGTTGAACAGAGCACATGCCAAGATGTACGGTTTTAGTACGCGTGTGCTACCAGTGAAGCATAATTATTACATATTATTACATATATACTATATATATATACTATGTCTATAAGTTACCTTATTATTGCAATGATACTGCTTACAGGAAATATCACATGAAGTTTTGTTGTTTCATTGTGACAGATGTAAGTCAGTAGTCTGTACTGTGACAGATGCATGTCAGTAGTTTGTACTGTGACAGATGTATTAAGGATATTATCGTATTATAATATACATCGACCCATATGTTACGTCTAATACACACTATCATACAGTATATTTACTAGTTTGTTTGTATTTGACTGTGACACTCGCAAAGATTGGTTTCTGTCCGTGCTGGATTAGCCAATGACCTTCGACTTCAACGGAAGAGACGGTTTTGTGAGTATCGGCATATGATTAGAGACCCTTGCTCTTTCCAAATAGACTCCTTGGTTATTTAACCTGCCAGATGTACAACATCGATACACCGATACTAACTCTTGGTTACCAATCAGTTCATTACAGTGTTATCACAGATTACCGGATATCGTAACATGTCCAAAATGTTCCATGGGACAGAACGGACATCGCCTGGCAAGTAGTTAACACATTTATCGGACAAGGAACAGACAAGAAAAGCACACGGAACAGAAACAGGTGGATACGAACCGATTGCATATAAATTGTATTATGGATATTGTATGTTAAAACTTGCCCAAAATTTTCCACCATATTAAATGAACAAGTGACGGATTTGCCGATTATATTATAGAACGCTGTTTAGCTCATACATGAAACGGAACGAAAATCATGCGCGTGTTGTTGATGTCCGTTTTAACATTACTACATGTACTTCCATTACAGTGCCCCATCCACAAAAAATTAACGATTTACAGCGTCATATGAGCTGTAATTCCAAATTCAGTTGTGATTCCTTAATGCTTTTCTATAAGATTCGAATTCTGAATAAAACCAACCCGCATGTTTTCTAGATATTTGGAGGTAATGGACATAGACGCACATTTCCAAAATAGAAATTGGCACGACGTCGCAACCAAATCTCGCACCAAAATACAAACGCATAAATTGAAGTTTTTATGCTAGAATATCGTTTCCGCATAGTTTGAAACTCACCTGCTACAAAGTGGCAAGGTGAGCTTTTGTGATTGATTTTTGTCCGTCGTCCGCCCGTCCGTTAGACATTCACCGTTAACACTCTAGCACTTTCAATTTTGATCTTCATCAAACTTGGTAAGTAGTTGTATCTCAATGAAATATAGGTCAAGTTCGAAGTTGGGTCATGTGGGGTCAAAACTAGGTCACAAGGTCAAATAATTTAAAAACATTGTAACACCCTGAATACCACATTTATGCTTCTTTGATCTTCACCAAACTTGGTCAGTAGTTGTATCTCAATAAAATCTAGGTCAAATTCGAAGTTGGGTAATGTTGGGTCAAAAACTAGGTCAAAAGGTCAAATAATAGGAAAACCTTGTTAACACTCCGGCGGCCACATGTTTGCTTCAATCTTCATGAAATTTGGTCAAAATGTTTCCCTGTCTAAGAGTATTTTACCTTGACTCTCCTCCCGATCCACTTTTCTCGCATTGCTCCGTCGTATTCGATCTCGACGCTCGAAAATACGCTTAGACAGGGTGGTTTAGCTTGGTGACCATAAGGTCAACTTCGAAGTTGAGTCATGTTGGGTCAAAAACTAGGTCAATAGGTCAAATAATAGGAAAACATTGTTAACACTCTGGCGGCCACATTTTTGCTTCAATCATCATGAAGTTTGGTCAAAATGTTTATCTTGATGACCTTAAAGTCAATTTCAAAGTTTGACCATGTTTAGCAGGTGAGCGCCACATGATCTATGATCCTCTTGTTTTGTGTTTTAGTATCGACAGAGTCCCCCCTCCTTGGGACTCTGCAGATGTTATAACACGAAACAGCATGCGATCGTCCTACAATAAGAAACGGACAATAAACGCACACAAATGGATCCGATCGGATTATTCCCGTTGACTACCTGTTTACTAAACCCGGTAAGGTAACTTCGAGAGATGCCCCACTTATGTTTGAACAGCGTTGAATATCGGATATGTTCATGCTAACACGATATACTCAGTAAATAAAATAACCCGCGTATGGTAATGTGTCAGGTATACCATAATTATGCACTCACTGTTTGGTTTGTTTCAATATGTTTCGAACCGAAATCAACAATTCTGTAGAGGGTGTGTATTTTGGCTTTTTGAAGGCCATACCCCCCTCAAAATGCACCAAGCAAGTGTTGGTAGGACATTGATATGCTGTTGCTGTGAAAACTATCACTATTTTTCGTCAGAAAAAGGGCTTTTAACGTTCTTTTGCTCTCATAAGTAAATACCGAAGTCTAACAATCTTGCATTCATACACTTTAGAATCTTAAGAATAAAGCAGCATGGTTTACACTCGATCAATGTTTACACCATCAATAAAATAGCTCAAAATAAAGCTCCTACAAAACAGTTACTGTTGATTTAGGCTCAAACTAAAGTGCAAATATATAAAAAAAACAAGTGAGTGTATATGTTACTCGACCTATTATTATACCCGACTGAATGTTCAATACTGTTCAAATACTGTTCAAATATAAGTATGGAACCTTTGGTACACAGTTAATGTGGTTTCACAATGTACCAGCTTTGGCCAGCTAAACAAAATACCAAAACGTCGGTGAAATTACGTTCGCCCAAACGCAATCCAGTGTGAACTCAGCTTTAAGTAACTTTTACTAGCGGAGCTGGCCTTTTGTCCAAACGTCGGTCGTAACGTCAGGGTTTGCCAGCGAACAACAACTCTTATGAACTTTTAATAACTAGTGGAGTTGGTGAGTGCGCTTGCAGGATTCCAAGAAAATAACGAGACAACATTTTATTACAAACTAAACTGATTTACACGTCGAAACGATCAATTAATACACATGTAAAATTATATTGCAATTACATAAATACTTTGAGCGATATTGGGCTTTGAATTAGGTGAGGCGTTTTTAAAGTCATTGAGTGTATAAATATATATGCTTCCAAGTGATGCCATCATATATGCACATTTTGATGTAAACTCTTTACCATACAGTGAATAATGCCATAATAAATTATAAAATAAACCAAAACTGAATTAATCAAAGTGAAAAAAGGGGCATACACATTTTCAAGGTTTAAAAATATGAACGAATGCCAACAGATCATTTTACAAAATTAGTCGACAAGAGCATACCTAAGCCAACAATTAGAAAATATATGTAGATTGGCTTCCGTGATATTCGGGAGGGGGGCGTTTGATAAGTTATAACAAATATCCAATATATTCTAGATACCCAAAACACCCATTGGTAAAATAAACCAATGTAAAGGATGGTTCATTTTCCGTTTTACTGGTAAAAGATGACTATGAAGATTGTGTATAAAATCAGCCGCTAAATGAAGTCTGAAAAACAAGTGCTAAATAACTGTGGCCAAACATGACATGATAAACTATGCGGGTTGCTCGGTGTGCCCACCTTAGCATAAATCTTGTTACATGTACCTAAAATCTGGTTTCGACAATGTATATTTGGAAAGTTATTTTCTGACCTATAGTAAGGTTCCGGTGACGCTCATCGGTTGTCATATATTTTATTAAACGACTCTCGTAAATGCTGATTGTACATAGATTGTACATATATCTAAATAAGCATTTGAAGTATGAATTCATTGACTTAGCCTTTTGACGGGCCCCATTCGTTGTCTCATTTCCATACTATAGCAAAAGGTGAGATTCCTGCCAAGCACCATGTAAATCATTGTTACACATGCATTGCTTTACATTTGAGAAATATAATGATTTGGATGCATGGAAATGTTCTACCGATCTACTTTTCATCATTTCATTTAACCTTATTATGACCTCAATTAATAGATAAAATATATTCAAACGAATTGAATCATATTTAATTAATTAACACCATTGTTTCACCTGACTATGTAGATGATTTACGTGATCAGACATATACTAATAATCGTTCGATTGGTCAAGTTCGCAAAGTAAAAAACAACCGTAAGTATTTTATTCTTTGATTGAATTTAACGAGAGGAAATGTGACATCATTAAAGTATATTTGGAAATCCATCAAGACAAACACTATAAAGACAAAACTCAATATTACTGAGCAAAGTAATATCTTTCCTTTTAGTCGAAGAGCTGAGGGCGATTTATTCCAAATTTGAGCCTATCTATTGAACTTGTGACCAACTTTGGTGGACGTTTAGGGGATGGGCCAAAATTTGGAATAAATCGCACTCGGCTCTAGGGCTATTTTGCATGGTGCGAAATCCTGGAAAGTTACAAACAGTATACAGAAAACCCCTCCAAAGCGACCTTATGTAGAGCAACCATTTCTCCCTACCAAAACCTTAAACATTTCCCTCAAGCTGTTTTTTTACCATAAATGTAACCTCTGCAGTGCAACTACCTCTAACAACAACCAACATGTGCAGCTGCAAAAGGGTGTTGCTCTACAGAGGTTTTTCTGGAACTAAAAGTCTGGATGTTTTCCAAACAAATAGCATCAGGAGAAGTCTATGTATCTTTTATACAAATACCATCTTAAGCAATGGCTATATTTACCATATAACATACACATTTCCTACCTCTACAGAAAACCACAGACAAAGATACAGAAATATAAGTCTCGTCAGTCGAATAAAACCAGATTCTATCCCACGGATAACTAAGAAATGAACACCAACAGGAAGACAAATGACACGTACGAAGAGAAATATTCCTGTACACAGAGTGACCAGTGAACACACAGAGGGGCCCGTTTTCTTATTTCGCACAAAGAGGAGTCCGACATCACCGTACCGAAGCGGTCATGGAGAATATCAACAAGAGGAAATGTGAACTTAGGATCAAGTGTAACGACAGAATAATGGATAGTCTTTGGTGATGACCTTATAGAGACAAAGCAGTCTGCAGATGATTAGGCAGGTAGGTTATCAGTTTCTGGAAGTAATTTTCGGCAGACAGTTTTGTCCAATCTATTCTTAAACGTTCCGGAATATTACTATGATTCTGAATGACAACCTTTAGACTGAAAACACTGAACACCTCGGCGAGTATTCATTTGGTGTAGTGAAAAAATCAGAGTTAAAATGATTGCAGAAGGGAAAGTCCAAATCTAGGGGGAGTTTTGTGCTGTCGCGACACTGTGTGTTATGTCGCCTATGTCATACGTGTGGTGTATGTTGTGAAACTGTTTTCGGTAGACTTTCTTTTTCTTTCAAACTTGCGTTCAATTGATTTTGGTGATTTTTTAAACGAAATCCGCGGATCCTATTTCTGTGACTTCGCTATGTATTCTACTAAGAGAGTTCAGTGGGGTCTCCGTCTTACTCAAATAAAACTGTTTTCGGTGATGTGAATATCAGATCTTACAATTTAATGAGTTTAAGGATCAGAAAATACCACACATTTATGACGTGTCAGTATGTAAGCTATGTTTATACATGTAAAGTAGGCATTAAGTTATTTTAGTCACGGTGTTTTTTGTACGCATAAATATACTATTTTATACATTAGACATAATTATTAATAAGAAACAATGTTTTCATAACGCCAATTCGTTATTATTTTCTGGTTTACAAGATTTGTTTGGGGGGGGGGGGTGTTCCCTGACAGGTCCACACAAAGAAGAAGATCAAATTGTTCATATAGTGTTTTTTAATTATAACAAATCATTAGTAATGCCCGTCCGGCCAACGACATTCGTCACTTTACTAACCAGTATGTTCCGTTGGAAAACATGTGGCTAACAATTTATAGTTAAATCTCAAACTATTTCAAATGCATTCACCATTTATCATCATTATCAGCTGGTGTTAAAACTAACGCATGTTCGTATGGCAAGGTCACTTATCACAATGACTGAGTTGAACGCATTATCACTGCATAAAATTTAGATAAAAGTCACTAATCTAGGCGAGCATGCTGAATCTACGGGACAATATCGAAGAGTTAAACTGGACAAAGAGACTTTCAACCAAGACCTAGCCGTTCTTCGCATCGTGAAATATAAAACAGTGAAATTGAATTTTATTCTACTTTAAAGAAACTGGTCGACTGTCTTGTAAACCGTTTAATTAAAAAGTTCTGGCCTAGATATAACGTGTTGTACTGACAGTTACCGTTCACAAAACTCAGCTCACTATACAAAAGCAATCAATAAAAAACTTCACCTTTGAAAGTATCATTTTTATATCGATTGACTTACAGAACACTGGGGCTCACTGATTCAGGTTTTGTCCTTTTACTGTGACCATGGGCGGCGCCTGGTTTTCACTTTGAGATAGTTAATAATTGATAGGATGGATTACATAGGGTTGTGAAGCACAGAAAGTCAGATTCCCCGCCAGTCAAATGACCCCCAAAATTATGGACACAGGGCATAGTAAATGTTGACAAGAAGAACGTGATTTTGAACTCTCTTGGATACATAAACACAAGAAGTCCACATGAAAAATACAGTCTCTAAATTGTATTATAGTTGAATCAACGGATGTTCCTGTAAACCATTATATCTAATACCGTGAGTATGTGTGTGGGTGGTCCTTTTGAACATAGTGGAAGAAACCATGTAAGAACACATTTGGTAGAAGTCCAGAAGACAAAGTTATATATAGGAATGTCTTAGTAATGAATTTGTGGAAACAGAGAAAACATGTTCAAAGTTCCAACTGCAGAAATGCGTGTACAAGCACCAACATTGGTTCTAGGCAGTGTCTCTGTATGTGACGCCTCACATCAAATACCAACGTTATGTGCAAATAGTTTTCGAACATTTCATCATTCATGCAGTTTTAATTCGCAGTTACCATGGCAATCAGTAATCAGGTATGTGTACGTGTTGGCATCTCCGTAACGACGAGAACAACTTTGAAAGATTAATGACTAGAACCATTTAGGAGTCTAAGGAAAATCTGTGCTAGTTGTTGTTGTTGTTGTAGTTGGCGAAAGTGGTCCAATACTCTTAAAAGTGCACTATGAACTTTGTACGCAAGAGAATGAAGAATATACTCGTAAATCAATAAAACAAATATATAACTGGTATCTTCACGGTCTCGTAATGAGAACAATCGATATATTGAAAGGTAGGTCAAATCTACGTACATATAGTTCACGTCCAGAATGAGTACTGTTGTGAAGACGATTTTGCGTCTTCTGTGTGTTGATATATGTTACTTGGGGCTGTACTACTGTGCACCCAAACTGTGGTTGACTGTCTTCCAAGATCTAAAAATAATCAAGAAGTGTGTCCTTTCCTCAAATTTATTTTACACAGGTATAGTTCTTAAAACATAGAAGTCGGTATCAAAAGTGACTTCTCTGAGGAAGGACACAACTTTTAACGAAAGACCGAAAACAATAATTAACCAATCAAAAAGCCGAATAGAATTTAAGACATTTTGTATTGACCAATGAAAAAGGAGTTTGAAAATGACTTAACACGTCTTGCTCATTCTGACATAAAAGAATGTTTGAGCCTCAAGCGACAAAAAGGTGTAAATGGCTTGTAATTGCCAATCACCGAAATCCGGCTGAAATGCAGTATTCCGGAGACAAACCGGCTACTTCGCTGATACTGTTTCAATGGGTTTTCGCACCTCCATTGTTAACTGTTTTTATACCATATGTTTCAATCAAACAAAAATGCACTCATTCAACATGTCAACATGTCAACAATTACAACATACATAACGAACACAATCTATTGTTGTAAAAATACCCATATTTAACATACGTACTTAAAATTCTAGAAATTGTGTAGAAATAGATTATCTATAATATATGTGGAAATTCCCAGCATTAAAATATAACCCAAACTTCTAAATAACCCATATTTTATTAACATTTAGTAAAAGAAAAAATCACAAATTTTAAAAGAAAAAATCACAAATTTTAGGGCATAACAGTTCAATAAAAAAATATATTGAAAGAGGGTCATGTTTACGTATATATAGTTCACGCGCAGAACGAGTACAATAAAAATATATTGAAAGAGGGGTCATGTTTACGTAAATATGGTTCACGCAAAGAGACAATGATCCATTGCAACCTTGAACCAAAAGTGGACGTATCGTTTTGTAAAAGGGTTTTAAGTGTTATAATAATTATTTCCCAATTCGCACAAAACCATACTAAGTATGCCCTCCTGTTATTTCGTCAAAGCAAGAGAAGAGATCAGAGCTAGCGAACCGTATGTCAACCACATTAATAACCTTCAAAAGGTGGACGAATATACGTACTTGTGGAAACTATGACCTATATACATAATTATGTATATTGTCCTTGTAATCTATACTGGCGAAAACACATTGTATTGGGGTATTACCTTCCCCTTACCATTTTCTGCAACTATGCTGTCTATGCATTATTTCTCACAAGAATATTTCATGATATGTCGTTGTTAAATGTGTGATGCTTCAAACAATGTTGGTGTCATTCTTTTCGAAACTACATACATGTAACGCTCAATTGAATGATTAAAGTTTGATATTTCACATACATGTAGGTACGTAGGATATCCTACTCGGTGTTTGGCTTACGTCTTGTTTTTTAGACAGTAGTCAATCACAAACACTAAGTCGATCTTGTCGCCTAAACCTGTGTAAAAATAATACTGTAAATGCATGTAAGACACAAATCCATCATTATTAAGAGTTCATTGCAGTAACATTGCAAGTGCATGAACTTCAGATTTATATAAAATTCAGACAATGATTTGAACAAAATCTCAATTTAGGTGAGGTTTCTACTTGAAAGGGACCGGGTTTCATGTGACGCCTGGATAGTTCTAGAATGTCGCATGGTGTTGGTGAACGTTTCTATTACAGTTGTTTGGTTAAACGACGTCCATTCGGGTAGTGTGGGGTAGAGGTAGTGTCATGGTGTGACGTGGCATCTCAATCCGCGGGTCGGCTAAACAGCTTATGCAGAATACGTTACTTCAGATCGAGAAACTATTTACAACGTGTACTCAATTTCCCGCCAAAAATTCAGTAGGACGTAAACAAACATTGATTTGGTATCATCATGCCTCAGTGTACAATGAGTGGGGGTAACAGTCAGTCCAAAATCAACCTATTTATAAGGAGTAGGTGACAACAGAAGAAGAAACAGCATACCTCCATCATGTCGCCTATGTCTGTCGACGCTGAATTATGTGCTAGCGTTGGCTAAATATTGTGTGATGAAATGAAATGTATTAAAGCCTAGTTCCAACTGAGCATTTTTGCCTCGGCGGTGAGTCGTGATGAATCGGGTAGTGTCGGAAGCTATCCGGAGATAAGGAATTCCTCAGTGGGACCTAGCCTTAAAACATTATCACATATCTTTTAACTACACTTCGTGCAAATTACAACACAATATAGCCACTTAATACTGAGATAGTGAGATTTCTGTAAGTACACAATCATATGTGCCTCCAAGCGTGTTCTAATTCCATCAGGCTGATAGCAATTTAGGACAATACAATGCATTTTTACAGGAAAGTGGAACAGTACATGTTTAAATAACAACTAACATTTAACTTGATATCATGAACGAGACTAGAGTATAATAAGTTTCTATGAAACGTCGGATTCGTACGCAATAAACTACATCATCTTTTAAGCATTTTAGAATTCAATTTAACGTTATCCATTTTGTATGTTCAAGTTTAATTAATATGTCAAGTGAAGTATAAACTAGTTCGAAATATTTCCGTAGTTAGCCTAATAGCAGATAATTGTAAAAAATAAAGATACAGAGATGTCGTCTTCGTATTTATAATATCTTCGTATAAAATACAAGTCTATGCCATGACTTGTGTTTTAATCGGACCATATCACTACTTACGATTTCAACTACCACACTTATCAGTTCTCTCCCTTCCTTCAACTTGCGATTATAACAACATCAGTTCTCTCCCTTCATTCAACTTGCGATTATAACAACAGCAGTTCTCTCCCTTCATTCAACTTGCGATTATAACAACAGCAGTTCTCTCCCTTCCTTCAACTTATGATTATAACAACATTAGTTCTCTCAGTTCATTCAACTTACGATTATAACAACAACAGTTCTCTCCCTTTCCCGTACAGTCTTTAGAACGAGAAGTGTTTAAATATGAACGCATCTAGGCACATAAAAATATCCTTGATAGATTTTAATGAAAATATAGTTTGAACCATTTAATGTATTTACCTCCCATAGCTATGGGACGTTTCAGTCCGATTTACCGTTTCTAATCATTCCGTGGAGTACTGAGCGTACACTGGAAAAGAGCCAAACCGAGATCTTAACGTGCTTGATAGTTGTTCTGTCAATGTTTTTGAAACAGATGAAAGTCACATGGTACAAGGTCAAGCTAATACGGATATTGGGAAAGCTCAACAACCTTTACAGAAAGTCGCACTTGCTGATCGTGTAAAGACATATTGCCATGCAACAACGTGACACATTTCAAACCTGTGGCTGCATGGTGTGTACTTCGAACGTATTTGTTTAATATGTGACTACATTTTCACTTGAAAAACATGGCATTTACGAATTTTCAATTCTACAGTATTAACGTTAATCATTTTGAATGCGGGTGGTTTTATTTATAAAGACAATGGCATACCTTACTATTGGTGCTAATGCTGAGTTTTGAAATTCAAAATATTGTTCTGTCTAATACTTTGGTCACTAATCCAGTCCGATCGCCGTCCGAAGATTATATCGTCCGGTGTAAAGTTTTGGCTAATCGGGCCGGAGTGAGAACGGACAGCGGCCAAATGAAATTAAACCTATTATATTATCAAGAACATACAGAATACGACATTTCACTATCTTATCACACGAAACTGCATCATTGAAAAAGAATAATTTTATTTTTACAGAAATTGATCTTTCGAGCGTATATTATATTTTAGATAATTTTATGTAAAACAATCTCATTTTTGTTCTTTATCAAAGATACGTTTACCAGCGAATCTAATTAAACTACATGTATACAAAAACACCGCAAATGGTTTGAAAATAAATTCTGATTGATACATGCTTGAAATCATTCTTCATTGGAAAGTTAGTTCAAAATAATGTTAAATTCCTATTTTACCTTGTACACACAAAACGCAGCACTTTTTCCATAGAGTTTCCACGTGAACTGTACGGTGTCTACTGACAAAACAACTCTATATATCATTCAATGTTTACTTTGCACTGATTCCTCAAAACGTTTGCATTTTTAAAGAGAATTGTATATTTATTATCATCTGGGGATTAGCCCCTTTAAGCTTCCAGCTGTCAGTTAATAAGCGTATTGAATTATGAATACAGACGTTCACGTATAAAACACCCACTTGCTTTAAGCAGGCACATGAATGGCTGGTTGAGAGATGTTAGACGATAGTTTGTAGCGAATCAAACACACGACCACTTTCCATGGCTTAAAATATATACGTGCTGTGGTCCAGGTTTATTTGATTGTTGGATATTTTATAGACATTATTTCTGAGAATGTGTACATTCCTCGGTACTGTTGTCATCATGACATGCAACAATATGCTTGTATAATTGTTTTCTCGCCTGCCAAGTTTGTCTACCTACTCAGTATGTTCATTTTGCACGCCTCAACAGTGCACACGGCAGAAACTTGTATATACATGTATGTGTAGTAGTTACATATGTTGTACATGCATTCACAGGTAACTGCATCATTGATAGAGTATTTTTTATGTAATAGATATACGACGAAAACTGTAGTTCAATATAGTTCATACTTGACAGTTTGAGTCGTATATCTTACTTAAACCATTGTTTACAAACTGAATAGTGTTAATAATCTTTTTGTAGCAACAATATGGTTACTACAACACAAGTTGTCTGGAAAAAAATTGAGATAGCGATAGAACTTGAAGGACAAAACAAAGATAATTCCTTCTTTTAAATGCAACAAAACGACCCCTTCCCTAACCTCATGTTTGTCAACCCATTACCAGATTAAATGGACACATGAAAATATGATCTCACGAACTAATCCAACAACAATGAATTTACACAGACTGTGTTGAAATCATGACTAGATTTTACTTGCCGTGTAGATGTTCAATTTGCCCACCCTAACTGTCTCACAAAAATGGCGTCGGAAGTGAAGTTTTTGTCATTCAAAATAATATGGAATATGTGAAACTTCAATCTTAAATGGGATTTAATTTCTGACATTGTTGATGATGAACTATAAATAAAACAATAGGCGTCCAACCGTGATGTTAATGTCACGCAAATACACTCTTTGGATGACTTTGGATTACTTCAACCATCTGAGCAAGTTAAACAGTTAAAGGTGGGTATTATTTTTCATTCGGCGTAAATAATTGATATTAAGTCAGTTCTGTAACTGTTGTTTTACTTCATAAATAATTGCCACCAAGTCAGTTGTTAAACACCACCTACATAGAACCTGCATCTATCCTTGGTATGTATCATGTAGCCGCCCAAAGGTAGCCATGTATCCTCTAGTCGCCCCTGGTAGCCATGAATCCTATTGTCGCACCTGATAGCCACGAATCGTCTTCCCGCATATGGCAGTCATGAATCCTATCGTTACCCCTGGTAATCTGTTTTACCGCCACTGGAAGCCATGAATCCTCTAGTCGATCCTGGTAGTCATGAATCCTCTATCCGTCCTTGGTAGCCTTAAATACTGTACCCGCCCCTGCTAGCCACGAATCCTTCACCCGCCCGTGGTATGAATCCTCTAAACACCCCTGGTAGCCATTAATTCTCTAGCCGCCCCTGATAGCCATGAATCATCTAACCGTCCTTGGAAGCCTTAAATACTGTAACCACCCCTGGAAGCCATGCATCCTCCATCCGCCCCTGTTAGCGATGAATCAACTTTCCGCCAAGGGTAGTCATGAATCCCACATCCACCCGGTAGCCATAATTCCTCTATCCGCCAATGTTAGCCATGAATCCACTAACCGCCCCTGGTAGCCATGAATCATCTAATCACCCCTGGTAGCCATGAGTCCGCTACCCGCCCCTGGTAGCCATGAATCCTCTAATCACCCCTGGTAGCCATGAGTCCGCTACCCGCCCCTTGTAGCCATGAATCATCTATCAGCCCCTGGTAGCCATGAATCCTCTAGCCGTCCCTTATAGCCATGACTGTCTCTAAGCGTGTCTATGTTTATAAATAATGTTTTTCTTTGTTCCAGATCAACGAATGGAAAGTGTTTGCAGGATTTCTATCCTTAACCAAAGACAAATTACTTGACGAAGAACCAGCTACAGAACGTCCATTACATCAAACTCACCAAAGTACAGGATTATATACATGTACCAACATGGTGCTATAGATGAACAGAAACTTGAACTAAAGTGTCAGGAAATGGTGTCTCAGTTCTCGTACAATTCTGAACAATGGACTATTATGAGTGATGATGGACTATCATGATGAGACAGCATGTAGTTATTTAATATAATTATTTGATATGTATTTTGCATGCATCTTTATTAAAAACAGTAGTCATCAGTATTTCCTTGTTTTCTTTTTGTTTATTATAGGAGTCCAATATATTGTAATAATATTGGACAGTTGAGTAAACATATTGGACAGGAAGCCATTGATAGCCGTCCAATATTATATATATTGGACGGCGATAACAATAGCCTGACGTCATAACAATGGTTGAATTAATGCTAACTGATGAGATATGGAGTTCTATCAGTGAAATAAAACCTATATCAGTCACTGGTTATCATCCACAATGTGACTGATATAAGCTCCGCCCCTCACAGGGACTACTTCACATATTCACCATAATCCAAGATTGAATTTTGAATTGAAATTATAAATGGAATAACATATTCGTACGCAACCTAACCACAGTGGTAATTTTGCATAACTAGTTCCAGTTTTGACACCACATACGCATTAAATAAATATAATATGTGTTTGTTTTGACTGAATATGGTTAATATCTCATCTTGTAGTGATAAAATTTTGATATTTTCACTCGCGCTACGCGCTCTTGAAAATATTGAATTTGATCACTACACGATGAGATATAAACCATATTCAACCAAAACAAACAAATATCCTCTATGTATTTCTTATAATATTTGTGTTATCTTGGATAGCATAAATTTATAAAACAATATTTGTTTTTACTCTTTATCAATGATACAGTTGGCTATGCATTCATTCATAGATTAGTCAAACATGTGGACCCCTTTGTAAGTTGAATATCGCTGGCTGTCATGTATTCGACACTACACTGTACATATTCTACATTGTTCTTCAATTTTGAAAGTATGTTCGATACCTGTACCAAAAAATAATACAAAGTTGGACAGGAAAGGCAGCACTCAACTTAACCAGCCGAGCCCAGAAAACCACGCATGTTAATTAAATGTATATGACACTCTATATTAACGTAAATATGCTGCCGCTTACACATATCGATCGGCCGATAAACAATGTTACCGCGTTAAGCGTAAAACGCACTAGTCAAATTCTACCCTGCTTTCTGTAAGACCTCATAATTTTCGTATCTGTTATCCGATTTTAAATATTTAAAGCTTGTAATGAAGCAGAGATATATGTCTGTCTTTTAGTACAACATTCATCACGATACCCTAATTATTAAATCCACGGCGACGAGTAAGAATCCGTTCCGCGTAAAAGTAAGTTTAAAATACCTCTTTTTTTACCAAATAAAAATACAACCAACGGTCGAAAATCATCAAATATGAATTTAATTTTCGATCGATTTTGTTCATTAAAACTTGTTTTAAAAGCTAATACTTTAAGGTTTTATAAAATGTAAAACTTATTTATAAAGCATTTGTGAGTTGTCGACCGCCAACGATTTGATTAAACTTCGTGCATTTATGTACTAATTATTGCAAATAAATTTTCAAAATGGCGGAATCACGTCGAAACGCGTGTGAAACGGGCACCTGCACACCTTCCATGCGCTAATTGGAAACATATTTTTGATTGAAACTTGTTTAAATTGTGAGATTAAATACGTTTTGAGGTACTGGTTGTACTTTTTTCTGGTTTCTATTGGTTCTGTCTTTACAGAATGGAGTAAAAAATAGTGATTTTTGTCACGATGCGGGACTATTTTTTTTGGTAGCTGTATTGAACTTGCGGACTTATTGCCGAATGTTAATTATAAAATGGCGATTATTTACAATAAAACCTGCTATTAAATGCATTTTGAGAGGTATTGGTTGCATTAAATTATGAACCATGATGCTAGCCTTTGAAAAAATCGCCACAAAAGATGATCAATGGTCGGCGTAGTTTACATCAAACATTATTATGAATACGTCCGTTCTGTTTTATTTCGTTGGCGGTCGACAACTCGCAAATGCTTTAAAAATAAGATTTTACATTTTATAAAACCTTACAGTATAAGCTTTTAAAACAAGCTTTAATGAACAAAATCGATCGAAAATTAGATTAATATTTGATGTTTTTTGACCGTTGATTGAATTTTTATTTGGTAAAAAACGGGATATTTTAAACTTACTTTTACGCGGAACGGATTCTTACTCGTCGCCGTGGAGTTAATAACTAGGGTATCGTGATGAATATTGTATTAATAGACAGGCATATATCTCTGCTTCATTACAAACTTTAAATATTTAAAATCGGATAATAGATACGAAAATTATGAGGTCTTACAAAAAGCAGGGTAGAATTTGACTAGTGCGTTTTACGCTTAACGCGGTAACATTGTTTATCGGCCGATGCGGCAGCATATTTACACCTTTTACATACGTTAATATAGAGTGTCATATACATTTAATTAACATGCGTGAGAAAACATACAAACATCACATACCACAATGAGAAAATGTACACCCAAGTCCCAACTAAAGGGAGGCTACTTCAAGATGTGTATATACTCTAAGTTAAGTGAAATAGCGGTTGTTGTCCCTGTTAAATTTAATGTATTTGTGACAAACAAAGGAGTGTGTATCGACAAGGATCTCGGGCTATGCACACCTTTAATCTTAACACTGAAATCTGTCTTACATTGGCTTTTACGAAAGCTGAAGCACTAAAAATATAACAAAGCAACCAACTAACAGTACACACACAAAAGAGATACGTGGATGAAATACAAAGCTAAGTTTAATATAAAAAAGACATTAACATAAACATGTCATAAAACAATAATAATTATGCTGACATGGTGCTACAAACGTGCTTGCAATAGAACTAAACTGGAACAAACAAATTCCTGCCCAAAGGAGGGCACGAATCCAGATCATACGGATAACAATTTAGCGCACTACCCCATGTCATATCCGCGATAACAGCAGTAATAACAGAATACCTTACTCTGAACACATAGCGACAAAAAACACACACACTCACACACACACACACACACACACACACACACACACACACACACACACATAAACTGGCACCATGAAAACAGCACCAACACGCCGAAACAAACAACCTATCTACATACTAGGCGATATGTTCACAATCAGCTTATAGGTCGTTTTTTCTCGCCATACATTCAGTAAGCATTGAAAAATGAATTATTTACCCTGGTGTCAGTCACAATTTTTAAAGTACCCTTAACAGTTTAAAAGTTAAATAATACATTTACAACTACTTATAGAGTAATGTCAACGTATAAGACAACATAGGCACACTTCTAACAAATATAAAACTGAATAAAAAATGGTCAATGCAACTCGTAGCGCTTCGTGGCCCAAAGTTAGGTTCCCGCTTAGTTGGTACCTAGCTCAGTGTTATTGTATGCGCCATATTGGTTTGTATTGCTACTGGTCTGGTATATTGGAACACTGTCTGATGTCACGCTAATTTGAGTTCTTAACTCAGCTGCTGAGGAATTTACATGAACATTGCCTCTACCATTTCCTGCTACATTATCTGGGACGTTCTCCAACACCTCGTCCTTGGTTGGTGTGTGGGTACGGTAACCTTTCCTGGCCAACAAGCAACATAGAAATACCTCAATAACCAGCAGTCCATTGTTGATATCTATAATCAAAATACAAATTATAAAATGCATATTAAGTTTTTTTATCATGTTATCACAATGTGACAAAGTGCTGACGATTTCTCTTAAGTAACTCTTCTTTTCTGAGCTTATTTACGCCTCGACTCTTATCCTACAATACCAATTTTGAGCTAGCTCGTGATTAACCCACCGGGGATATCAGAACGGACCATTCTTCCGATATTTTTTATAAAATGTAATTCTACGTGTATAATATTCTCACTTCTAGATTAATAGTTTTACCAGCAACAGTCCACGAACAGTCCACGAACTTCGCCATCAACACTAGTACATTAAATTCATACATTCTTATTAAAGCGTTTTCACTTTACAATACTTACTTGAGGCTCGTACTCTAGACCCTCTAGTGCCTTTACAACCCGGTATGTCATAGTTAACTAATACAGTAAATATGATGGACTGTAGGTTGACCAGAATAATAACTAGCTGTAGAGGTATAAACTTCAAGGCTAGATGATAGTGTGTGAGGTGTTTCCTGGAGGCACGGAATATAACAATCAGACCATACATGGACACCAGAGTGCTGATTCCAGACAATACCGTGATGTATATATACGGCTCTCTGGTATTCTGAAAAAGATATATTATTACCATGTATACACATTTGTTGATACTGCTAAAGCCACAGCTGGCCGCAGGATTTGAATAACTAGTGTAGTACTTATTGCTGAAATTGTAAGTAAATTAACTCGCAAATTTCATAGAGCAAAAATAAAAAGAGAAATTAAATTCCCGGTAATTGCGTAGTAATCATATCGCGGTCAAGTTCATTTACGAAATAAATACATTGTACGCAAAATTTCCCAACCAACAGTAAAATACTGTACCCAAACAGAAAACTCAAAGCCATACAAAACATCACCTAGCCACCAATGCACGAGACATACACATAACGTAACATCCACATCCCCATAAGTGAATATTTACGCATATTTACTGCCTCTAACATTGAATGGAACACTGCAAGGTGTCTTACATTTGCATAATACTACTACACTGCAATGAATGTACGGAGAGACAGCCGCCGCAACACGACACAAACCTGCTCTGGTAATTTATCAAATAGTGGACATGCACATACAACTCGAAGCCATACAGACACGGCGACATTGCCTAGCCATCCACGCAAGACACATTATTTACATTATATACCGGTACTTCATTAGACGCACCTTGTTTGTGTAACATCATCACCAATATACATCTAAACCAAACGTTAATTAACGGGAAACATTCTGTTGTTGACCAAAAACCTCAACTTCCACTTCCAGGGAATGTTTCAACAGTTTGACTATTTATCAATGTATTAAGTATGATTGTGATACTCACGGGCTCCTCTTCGTATCGCCCGTCTGTCCACAGAATAGCCGCGATAAACAACAGTACCGGTCGTATAAACATCACTTGCATAGATAGCAGCTCAATGAAACGCAACGATTTTCTAAAAGAGAAATCATCATGTAATTATAATTATACGTAGTGAATAGATTGGTAATTAATCCATCAATGGTAGATAAGATAAAGATAATCTTTATTTAACGTCGGTTTGAGTTAACACATACTTATAACATAAGCTTAAAGCTTGTATCCGACATAAACATTGATTATCCAGTAACATGCAAACAAACAATCTATATAATAAAAGAGGTATCACATGATTATAATTATACAGAGTAAGCACAGTATCACATTCGATGCATAAAAATAAAAGTTTGAATAAGAGCGGAAAGGCATGGGCACTTATAAGCTAGAGTGTGTATGTAAAGGAACACAGTCACACGGCAGTTTGCTTCCCGACTTCAATGATTTGATTCCACTGTACAAGTACAGAAGACACGCCGTAATCATAAATCACTATCTGGCTGTCCACCAACCTCCCATATCAGACTACTTGGTTTCGAACCTCCAGCTTAAAGACAAACTATGCCCATCTAACCAGACTTCAGACGCTTACAGGATACATTATGTAAATTGAGAATTGATTTGACCAATTCCATTATTTAATTTTGGCGGTAAAATATTCGAATGATTGCACGCATGTGCATAATCAAATATCATAAACTCACAACAAATTGGTTGAACATTGTTTACTCTGGCTTCTGGTCAGTTGTTAGCTATCAATATGAATACATCTACGTGATGTGTGTTTGCGAACTTGTTCATAATCTAAATACTTGCACTGGAGTTATATAATCGATTGTGTTTGTTGTACTGTAATACATATTTGTCATGTACTTTATGATATCAAACATCCTTTTAGTTTGTAATATAACCTACCTGGTCAATGTGATGGGTTGTAGAATACAGCAGCAGCAACAACAACATGGCGGGGTATTGAGCATTACTTTGTCATCAGCTAGAGTTTGTACCATTTTGTCCTCACCGCCGAAACATTCAATTGTCATGTTGATAAAAAGGTAAATACACACAGACACGTAGCTGAAGTAACGATACTTGTTTACAAGTTTATTCAGAAAAAGCAAACTAATAAGCGCACTATAAAGTTCGTTTAGGTCAACAATCACCCATGAACAAACAAAATTATAAAAAGCAAGGTAGTAGTTCAGCTTGGACTTCAACACTTTATTTCCCTCAATAGAAGAGAATAATAGAACAAATATGCATAAATAGATGAAAATGACAGGAAAGCAACATGTACCCTTATTTCCTATCCTTTGTACATAAAATAACAGTTCGGGACACATAGCCAGAATGTTCTACCTTGATAAAAGGACTGTTTAAGTGATGTGAAAATGATGTGTGTGTCTTACTTTGTAGAAATAATTAGACAATCAATGTGCAAAACTGATTGCTAATGGTCTCATATCATTTTACAAAATACAAAAACAGTTAAAAATAATGTCAAATTTAAGGACACATGCACTTCTTTACCATGGGAAGTAAGAAGTTTCAAATACAGAACCAAAGATTGCTAAACATGGTCCAATTCAATTACATATACAAATGTATAAGATTATGACAATTACCATGACGCCATTAAGTCGACTAATGTCGCACTTGTCGGTACCAGTACGCCTATCAGTGATGTAGTACACACAGTCTGAAATAAGCAAATGTTCTAAAGCATTCGATAGTACCAAATTAAAGCAGAACTTAAAGTTATATTTGTAAGTACGATGATCTGTAGAAATATATATTAAGTGGATTAACGCGAGTATGAGGGTTTCCATGTTCCATAACATCTTAATAATTGTCCGATTTCCAAATCAATTTAATGCAAATGTGCCCTTTCCTTATGTAGATAAATAAAACAGTTGAAAACAACGCGATTAATAGTCTTTCATTTGTTCATGTATAACTGGTCACACACTATCTACACTCATTAATGAACCGTTACTCCCACATTAGATTGAATTTCCTACTCTTAAGACTTCACTAGCAATAAACGTGAACACTTACGTTTATCAAGCCATGATATATTCGCTTTTGAACTGCCAAGTCAGTTTGAATCACTTATACTCTCACCGCACTGCATCCCGATTCCTATCATTCAATGCCTGACACCAGGTATACATTTGGTAACCATTATCTAACTAAGTTGCGGCTCGCAAACTGACAGTATTAGGTCTACAGACTAGCTAATTTGGACCCTTTGACATCCCACTCAGAAAACGGATGCCATAACCATTCGGAGACAGTAAGAATCCGGTCAACCCGATCAGGGGGTAAGACTTATTCTGTCTGACTTAACATATACAGGCAGTCAAACATATGCACTGATAGCATATAACTGTAATTGATTGGAATTCAAACATACTGGATCAAACAACATGCAAGTTCTTGTACTAACTCAGTTTGACTGTATACAACTCAAAAATCGCAGTATGTTGCTGCCACAATCTTACCGGGTATAGACCAAGCAGTACAAGTATTTTCCATCCTCGATTATCATGGTGCTTGTAGTGTCTCCTGATGAATACCACTTCTTCGAAGAAGATTATTAAACACGCTACTGCTAGCAAGCAAGCAACCACAAGAAAGCCAATTATAACCCCGTCTCCAGATATTTCTGCAATATAAAATAAAAGCAAAATATGCGATGTATATTTATTCAGTTTGTTTTAATTGGAGTTTACAATGCTCGTCGATCACTAATGCATTCCTTCAATCTTTTAGTCTCGCTTCCTCCAGGTTTGGGGCAGATTTGCAGTATATAAAATGATGTCTGTTTTCTTTGTCCCGAACGGACTTCCGGCTGCCTCCAAAATACCAAAACTATTCATGTGTCCGAAAACCACAATATGCAGTACGTAGACCTGATTTTCGAACCTTGTCCAGTTTGACTTTTGTGGTTCTGGATGCAGTTACCCATGAGGTGGTTGCATATTCTGTACGATGTCTGTGTATATTTGCCGAAAGATTTTTGCATCCAAGCTTGTTACAGCAACTTTCGTTAAGTATTTCGAAGGACATCTCTTGCAAGTTTTCTATGTGAGGTTGCCACGTCAGTCGAGATTCAAGTATTGTACCAAGGAAGGTTGGTGTCTCTACCTGTGGCACTTGATGGTTATAAACTTGTAGATTGACCTTTTCTTTTGAGGTGGATAGCAAGAATGATGTTGTGACTGTATTCGTTTTGTTAATAGAGAGGGCCAATTTGTCCGTCTACAACATGTGATTGAAAGTCTAGATTTTTATATTGGCTGTGCCTGAACTGGTCTCGGAACTCCAGATGACAAAATCTCAGCATGTAGGGTGATCGAAACTTGTCTTGGCATACCTGATACAGGAGTGCCATCGAGTTGTACTCTTGCAGAATGATTGTCCATGAAATTTATGAGCCAGTAGAACATATTTCCAGAGGTACCATTTTGTTGCATCTTCAGAAGTAGACCTTCCTTTTAAACTCTGTCGAAATTATTAGTCAAATCAAAGAAGACTGCCAACACCATTTTCTTAACTGGGAACGCATCTTCAATGTCTTGAGCGAAGTAAGCCAGTGAATCCAATGTGCTTCGATGCTAGCGGTATCCAGTTTGTGTTGGAAAACGAAGATATTTTGACCCAAGATGCCAGACCGCTCCCTTGTTTATGGTTTTCTCCAGGAGCCTACAATTGCAAACCCTCCGGCTGTCTCGTTTCTTTTCTTCAGGATGGGCTGACTTTAAGCCTCTTTCCATTTGGATCGTAATTGGACAGAATGTCAGCTGAGGTTCAAGATCTTCAAAGGGCTGCTCGTTTTGCCTTATACCCAAGGTGTTTGGGTATTTCATTGGTTCTTTCGTCGCCTAGCCACTGGTAACCAAGGCAACTGTTATACTCTTAAGTTACAAGGTTATCACAAATGGATGAAACTTGAAAATCAATATAAAATTGTGGTTATGACACTTTAAAATTGCTTATAGCGTGCCATACTTTACAAGCAATTTAATTTAACGTGGGAAACAAATTCAATTGGGATGTCAATTTGACATCTATCGACAAATGACCGTTTGCAAGAATCTATAATTCTGGTTTGCATTGATAGTAACATGGTCAAGCTATATATTCAATAAAACTCCCAAATGTTAGCTTTCCATTAGTATATGAAAACATCAGATGAGATCAAGCACCTTCTCTTGGCATTCGTTTGTAATGGGGTCAGATATTATAACACCCTGTATGTGATCGTTGCATCCTAGCTTGACGGAACTTCTCTTTATGCAATATGTTGAATGTCACCATTAGCAATGGCTAAACCAGGGCTGCCTGTAATGTTCCACACACTCTTGAATAGAAAGTAGGTGTGTCACATAGTTTGTTCAGGAGAACAAGACGGTTGACAATAATCAAGTCCTCTGCGTTTTCTCCTGTGACATTAAGATACTCCTGAAGTCTCCAACAGCGATCCAATTGCCCTGGTTCTCTGTTAGTTAGGGACGATTGATCTATTTGTCAGAAGGTCCGTATAGATTGTGATAGACTCCGTCCCAAAATCTTGTGAGCGTTAGGCTTCCATTGATGTGATGTAGGAAAGTGCAATCCACTCCCCTAGGTCTGTTTAGACGATAATGTCAAAATAAATTACAAACCGTTATTATTGGATTGATTGTACATCCTTTGCGGTATGTGAAGTTATCAGTATTTTGTAAAAATATCTTACTCTTATTTGGTATATCAACCCGGCTGATTAGATATAAGATGTGTCAGATAGATGCGCGTTCCTTAGTGCAGATACTAAATATTGACCTACATAATGTGAAATTAAATAGCGAGCATACATAAACATACATAACCTAGATAATTATTAATTTTTATACGAGTACAAAGTTTAAATCATTGGGCATATCGAAGAATAAATCAACTTTTATGAAGTATAACTGTGTAGACGTTATATTAATATTATCGTTGAGTGTATATCTATAAAAATATTAGATTACAGGATATACTAGTGTAAGTCAATGTCTGGCTCATCGCATGCTTAATTACGTAAACCATTAAGTGTAATTATATATATATCGTACCAACGTATAAGCAGACGTCAAGATACTAAGCTAAGTATGAAAGACAGGGCCATTACGAAGATCACTGATAAATGTATGGCATATATTATATACATGTAAACACGTAACACGCAGTATTGACATAACGACGTAATGAAATTATGATATAAGGTTAAATAATGAAGTAACGAAATAAGGGTACATGAGAAGTAACGAAATAAGGTTACCCATGAAGTAACGAAATAGTGGTACATGAGAAAGAACAAAATAAGGGTAAATAAGAAGTAACAATATAAGGTTACATAAGAAGTAATATATTTATACATGTATAGTATACCCAACTGTGTTGACTCTATAAATAAGTATTTATTATTACTATTATTATTATTAAGTAACGAAATAAGGTTACACATGAAGGAACGAAATAAGGTTATAACGAACATACCATCATAGAAGACGCTGGTCCTTGGTGCATCATCCGAACACGTTGTCATGGTGATAACTTGGCATACGAAAATCTAATCAAGGTAGATTGTACTTACAACACTGTCAAACAATGTCGTTAATTAACTACCTCCATGGCGACACGTTGATATTTAAAATGAAATGGTAGCAGGCTCAGTATTCACACGCGAGATAACGTAACATATATAGAACAACTGATTTCCCTAATTAACGCCATACCCTGTTTGCATGAAGCAAGTGAGTATGTCTATATCAATATTTCTCATTTATAGCCTAACGACTCATTCATAGTGTTGAACCTATCTAAACTCGTATTTAAGTGTTAATAGGTAGAACGGTTATTTGAACTCAAGCGTGTGCGCAAGTTTAAAAATAGTACATTCGCTGGCTGGTACTATAAACAACATAATTAAAAAATCAATGGCTGTGTTTACTTGAAGCATACAAAATCCATTTTAAATAATAATACCCGAATAATTTTCATACACTTTTTCAATATTTGAAAAACACAACTGGATAGCAATGGAGTGGTATGTATACACTACGATTTCGCAATATAAATGATAAAAGTGTTGTATTCATTTATATATGCACTAAACAAACTTATAAGTACACTCGTGTTTATTCACCTATAGCTCGGCCAATACGTGTTTGATCTTGCTGAAAATTTCAATATGTGTAGTTTGGATTTGTGGCATAACAACACGACTGATAACAATTGTAACAAAAATAATTAACAAATGATGACATGAGCAGAATCTGAAGTCACAGAGTGTTTATCTGGCGTTTGTCAGGTTGGTAATGCAGATATGTGCCCGCTTTACTGATTAATTCGTTTTAAAGTGAATGCACTTATCACGGAGACAAAAATAAGGAGCACAATGATAAGAACATAGCCTACGTCATGTTTAGAAATACCGACATTTCGTCAAGAAAGCAATTTCCTACAGGCTTAACTCCCCTTGACCACAACAATAAAAAAAAGTGCATAACCACCCTATTGTTGAGTAAAAAATCGTTTTTTTATTTGACGATATATCTAAAATTCGAATTTAACATACATATAATATATTTGCACCTACGCGTCAATTTCTCGGTGATTTTGCGGTTTTTGATGTTTCATGGTTCAATGAACCGCTGTAATCCATTCTGAAGGAAAAACTTCACTAATCTGATCCTGTGACAATAGTCAATACCATTAATCATGAATACCGTAGGCGTGAGTAATTAAAAAATTATGCATACGATAGATAAACCGTGATTTATTTACCCGTATATCACGCAAAACTTAAAATCTATTTGCATTCCAATACACGTTACGTGTGTAATTTCATACGGACTATATATTTGCGGAGTGGACGACTAATTTTTAATGTTACTATAGACAACTTCCGCTGTTCATAGTATAGAACATTCATCCCTGTAATTTCAGGTTTGACTATTCTGTTTATTCATCATTAAATGAATGCTTATTTATTTCAATTCGGAATTTTACGTTTACGGCTATGTATTGATGTTGCTAAAATATATATATAATCGAAGAAATAAACGGAAATGCTACGAAGACAAGTACACAAACGCCGCTTTGTTCGTGAACGTCACATAACTTATGACGTCATGTAATAAACAAGACGCAAATTTTATTGATATACGCGGGGGATAAATTTAAACAGCCGAACGTCGACCGTGATATACCGTTTATTTAATCACTCTACAGTGATGTCCGTTTACATGGAGATAACAGTGGTAAAATGAAATTTAAACTAATCTATGATTGCTATAAGCAAATTAACCTTGGAAATAGCATTTGAGTTCGGCTAGTTTGCTAAATATTGGACATCATGGCTGTTGTACAATTGTTAGATGTTGGACAGACTGTTCGGGATCTTCGTGACGTCACAGTGCCTTCCTTAACCACACTCTAGCGGTGGACATCATGTTGAGTGACATCATATTTAAACATGACGTTTTTTTCAAACTTCTAAGGTTAAGCTGCAATTTGTTTACGGGATTCGAACCTCAATAAAACAGACACAAATAACCGTATTTCAGCACAAGTTCTATTTAACAACTGCAGTACATTACAGGCAATTATGATTAACAACACATAAACAGATGATAATACGTTTAGACAGGGAAGGCAGCACTCAACTTAAACAGCCGAGCACAGAAAACATACACATATACAAGGCACAATGCTCAACTGAAGAAGTGCACAAGTTGTCGAATGGCTGAATGAACCACAGGCCTAAGAAATTATATCACAAAAAACAGAGTTTTGAAATTCCCCATCATCCCGTCATTACTATATATAATAGACAGGTTGGCAACGCTTTTTTCCGGCCCCTACAGGAATCCACTATTTAACGCATCATCCGGCCGGGAAACGGTTGCAATCTGGTCTAGAAGTGTTTTACTACATAAAACAATAAATTTATCTACCATTGAACGTGTTATAAGTTATATTTCAGGTATTTCATTTTTAGATCGATGGTTCCGATTCCATGACTGTCGGTTGTTTACACATTTTCTCACCGTAGACTGATTTCACGACTGTTACCCTCATCTTCTACATACCAATTGTATAGTCCTAAACCCAATTTCGAGTTATTTCGCCACATTTTTACTTTCAATATGTACCTCAATATGGAATTCTATTCCTCATAATATTAAAAATTCTTCATCTATTCAACAGTTTAAAACATTATATCTACGCTGGGTGAAGCCGTCTTATTTTGAAACACCCCATGTTTCTGCTACTTAAATATCTAATGACTGGCTAGTTATAATCATTACTTCAATACACATGTATAGCATTATATATATGTGTCTGCAGAATGGCATGCAGTGTGTTTTATAACATTTTATGGACACATAAAAGTCTTTATGTCATTGGAAAGCAGTTTACTACATTCATGACCAAGTACGGTCAGGTTCGACCAGTACGGGATTTTAGCGCTACGCTATTTTTTGAGACCGCTATGTCACATGACCTAGCCTAACCAATCAATGAGCTTTATAATCATTGCTTCCATTATTTTTCGCATGGGTAGAACCCCAGCGAATTCACATTTTTATTTGCTTATTACAGCTTAATTAAGGAATTTCAAAGTTGTTCTTTAATTCCTTGTGATTTATAAATGTTTAGTGAATATTATGGACTAAAGTTTTTGAGGCGGTGACTTCATTTTATCAGTGTGATTAGGTGACGAATCCCCGCAGTTTTGCAGTCTGAGTGTGACGTCAGAGCATCCGGGGATCGTTTGAACTCTCGCGAGATATCTTACGAGTTTCAACATGGCGGCGCCCTGTGTCCCAAACATACAGCTTTTCGGACATTCGTCCGTTAAGAAGATTTGAGAATTTATTCGTCATACCCACTCGGTCAGTTATAACATGAACTTGCCTATACTCGGAAGCGAACGTTCAGGATATGCACCGTTATATAGAGACAGTAAGAGGATTTCCTCCCGGATATTGTTGGTTGTGTTGTCTGTTGATAATTGGCAGATTGGAACGTTTGACATTTGTAAACAAGCCAAGCAATACACCTGGCTATGTGACGCAACATATCGTTGAATGAATTGACAATTTGCTGTTTACAAAGTTATAGTGGTCCGGTTTTAGCTCAGGTGCGCGCCATCGATTTATACGAGGTAACCGGTATATACAGACCGGTACATAAATGGGCTATTGTCATCGATGCTGAATAGTTCAGAACATCAACACTCAGATGATATATGGAGGACGAAAGGTTTCTGGTCAAACGACAGAATGTCAGTGCGGACAGATCGACAGTTGTCTCCTATCACATGCTGGCCAGCTATGTCTGATGGCAAACATTCGAGCTGCCGTATACGAGCTGCCCTGGTTGCTGCCCAGACACAGCCCCATATGCAGTCATTAAGATATGTATAAGTTTATAATAATGTGTCATACACATATTTAACATTAATTTTTTTCAATTGCGTTTTACCATTGTTAATTTATTTCATCTAGAAATGATAATCATAAAGGGGATAAATATAAATATCCCTTGCAGACAAACGTCATACCGGTGTCTAGTTCCGATGACATGTGTCACCTGACTCAACTACATGAACATGCCAAATTCCAGTAGTTATTGGCTGTTATAGCATAATTAGCTTGTATATGCAATGATTTAATAGCTTTAGAATAAAAATGAAACAGGAGTTTCAGGATTTTAATAGATCTTTACAATTATTGATAATCAGATTTATGTAAATATGGCAACTCAAAGTGGGATTGGTTTATTATCAGGCTTCCCACATGAATATTTATACAATGCAGTAGGCAGATCATGGAAGTATATTGTTGACTAATTCCGATTAAATCATGGGGCTGTAAAATATCATTGTAGCCTTTTAATTCAGTGTTTTGTTGCCAACTTCTAGCTAATTGGATTAGTCAGAATGTAGTTGTTTTATTATAATCATTGTCATATTTTAAAAAGTGGGATTTATTTACAAGCCTCCCACTTACCAACTGTGCAGTATTACAGTGTATATATTATATTATAATTTATTACATGTATATATATATAAGCAAGATTTAGTTACCAGCCTCTTGCTTTCATATGGCAGTATCTTTATGCTGCATTTTATTATTTTCAAGTGGGATTTAGTTGCCAGCCTCCCGCTTTGCATTGATGTTTTATTGCTGCACATATTATTATTGTATATATTATTATTAAGAGGATGGCACTATATTTTTGATATATTTTTATTATTATGTGGGATTTAGTTACGAGTCTCCCACGTTGCAGCAGTTGCTATGTATGTAAAGCGGGATTTAGTTACCCGTCTCCCGCTTTCATATGTATGGATGTTCGTGAAGTTGGCAGGCTAGCGGCCTAGCGGCCTAACAGCGTGAAGTTGGCGGCCTAGCGGCCTAGCGGCCTAGCAGCGTGAAGTTGGCGGCCTAGCAGCCTAGCGGCCTAGCAGCGTGAAGTTGGCGGCCTAGCAGCCTAGCGGCCTAGCAGCGTGAAGTTGGCGGCCTAGCGGCCTAGCAGCGTGAAATTGGCGGCCTAGCAGCCTAGCGGCCTAGCAGCGTGAAGTTGGCGGCCTAGCAGCCTAGCGGCCTTGCGGCCTAGCAGCGTGAAGTTGGCGGCCTAGCAGCCTAGCGGCCTAGCGGCCTAGCGGCCCAGCGGCCTAGCGGCCTAGCGGCCTAGCGATCCAGCGGCCCAACAAAGTTGGCTGTCCAATAAAAAAAAAAAAAAATGTGAAGTTGGCGGCCTAGCGGCCTAGCAGCCTAGCGGCCTAGCGGCCCAGCGGCCTAGCGGCCTAGCGGCCTAGCGATCCAGCGGCCCAACAAAGTTGGCAGTCCAAAAAAAAAAAAAAAAAAAAAAAAAAATTGTGAAGTTGGCGGCCTAGCGGCCTAGCAGCCTAGCGGCCTAGCGGCCCAGCGGCCTAGCGGCCTAGCGATCCAGCGGCCCAACAAAGTTGACAGTCCAAAAAAAAAAAAAAAAAAAAAAATTGTGAAGTTGGCGGCCTAGCGGCCTAGCAGCCTAGCGGCCTAGCGGCCCAGCGGCCTAGCGGCCTAGCGGCCTAGCGATCCAGCGGCCCAACAAAGTTGGCAGTCCAAAAAAAAAAAAAAAAAAAAATTGTGAAGTTGGCGGCCTAGCGGCCTAGCAGCCTAGCGGCCTAGCGGCCCAGCGGCCTAGCGGCCTAGCGGCCTAGCGATCCAGCGGCCCAACAAAGTTGGCAGTCCAAAAAAAAAAAAAAAAAAAAAAAAATTGTGAAGTTGGCGGCCTAGCGGCCTAGCAGCCTAGCGGCCTAGCGGCCCAGCGGCCTAGCGGCCCAGCGGCCTAGCGGCCTAGCGATCCAACGGCCCAACAAAGTTGGCAGTCCAAAAAAAAAAAAAAAAAAAAAAAAAAAATTGTGAAGTTGGCGGCCTAGCGGCCTAGCAGCCTAGCGGCCTAGCGGCCCAGCGGCCTAGCGGCCTAGCGGCCTAGCGATCCAGCGGCCCAACAAAGTTGGCAGTCCAAAAAAAAAAAAAAAAAAAAAAAAAAATTGTGAAGTTGGCGGCCTAGCGGCCTAGCAGCCTAGCGGCCTAGCGGCCCAGCGGCCTAGCGGCCTAGCGGCCTAGCGATCCAGCGGCCCAACAAAGTTGGCAGTCCAAAAAAAAAAAAAAAAAAAAAAAATTGTGAAGTTGGCGGCCTAGCGGCCTAGCAGCCTAGCGGCCAAGCGGCCCAGCGGCCTAGCGGCCTAGCGATCCAGCGGCCTAACAAAGTTGGCAGTCGAAAAAAAAAAAAAAAAAAAAAAATTGTGAAGTTGGCGGTCTAGCGGCCTAGCGGCCTAGCGTTCTAGCGGCCCAGCGGCCTAGCGGCCGTTCGATCCAGCGGCCTGACAAAGTTGGCAGTCGAAAAAAAAAAAAAAAAATTGTGAAGTTGGCGGCCTAGCGGCCTAGCGTTCTAGCGGCCCAGCGGCCTAGCGGCCTAGCGATCCAGCGGCCTAACAAAGTTGGCAGTCGAAAAAAAAAAAAATTGTGAAGTTGCCGGCCTAGCGGCCTAGCGTTCTAGCGGCCCAGCGGCATATTTGAAATCTGCACCTCGAGGCGCTTCTTATGAGCCTGTTTTCATGAAAATCGGAAGTGTCATGTTGGCCAAAGTAAAATTTAAAAGGTTTGGTTTTCCAGAAGTAATGATTTGTTTACAGACAGCGTTTTCCTTTTTTGTGAAAAGTTTGATTCTGTACTTGCGACCTCCTAATTCTAAACCAGCGATATTTACACATAATGGACTTCAGGGATGATCCATATATAACGAGAAAATGCTTATAACTTTGCTATTACATGTTATTTTCAAACAATATTTTATGTGTCGCGTTTCAATTATAGTGCAAGAATGTCTGCCTCATAATGTCTGCTACTGCTAGAATGTCTGCCTCATAATGTTTGCTACTGCCATAATGACTGCCTCATAATTTGTGTTGCTGCTATAATGTCTGCATCATAGTGTCTATAACTATTATAATGTATGCCTCATAGTGTCTATTACTGTTATAATGTCTGCATCGTAGTGTCTATTACTATTATAATGTATGCCTCATATATATAGTGTCTATTACTGTTATAATGTCTGCCTCATAGTGTCTATTACTATTATAATGTATGCCTCATAGTGTCTATAACTGTTATAATGTTTGCCTCATAGTGTCTATTAATATTATAATGTATGCCTCATAGTGTCTATAACTATTATAATGTATGCCTCATAGTGTCTATTACTGTTATAATGTCTGCCTTGTAGTGTCTATTACTATTATAATGTATGCCTCATAGTGTATATTACTGTTATAATGTCTGCCTCATAGTGGCTATTACTATTATAATGTATGCCTCACAGTGTCTATAACTGTTATAATATATGCCTCATAGTGTCTATTACTATTATAATGTATGCCTCATAGTGTCTATATTGTTAATGCTATAACGTCTGCCTCATTATGTCTGTTACTGTTATAATGCCCGGTCTGCTTCATACTGTCTGTTGCTGCTATAATGTCTGTTAAATGATTACAATATATAGTACAAACAAATTTACCTGTAACTGGACCTTAATGCTAGAATATATTACATGTGTTAGCTTCTTGAGAGGAATCATTCAAGTGCCGGAGATTTATATTAATGTTAAATTTAATTACACACAAAAACTGTTAAATTATGCTAACAAAAGGTTTGAGGATCAGGTCAATTTGATCGTATTATACCTCACCTGATCGCAGTGTGCACGAAATGTAAGATGTGTTGACCTGTAGTTAGTATCTATGTACAGTGGAACCCCGCTAATCCGGACCCCTCCAATCCGGATTTCCCTCTAATCCGGGCGGATCTGTTGGTCCCGAATATTCTTATTCATGTTTTAATACGTTTTTACCCCTCGGATCCGGAGCCCCTCCACTCCGGACACCGGACAAAATTACGAGGATTTGACACATATTTGCTCTAAAATTGACCCCTCGGATCCGGGCAATCGATTTGAACATTGCCCATTAACTTGTGCTTGGTGAACAATGTATGTAGGGATTTACAAAGAAAATAAATCATTTATATTAACATTTGTACTTGAATTACTAGTAATATTTATTTGTTTCAATCCATCAACCCTGTTCAAACATGGTTGCCTGTTTTATGCACACAGTCAAGTTAAACATACATATATATAAACAAATTTACAACACTTTATTGAAGCTAAATTAGCTTCCCAGAACAGAACTATATCCTCACCAATAACAGCTAACTCTTCCACTGAAAGGTCTTCTCTCATTGAGGAATTATAACATTTTGCATAATTTTCAAGGACGAGTATGACCAGTCTATAGAAAAGACACTTCCTTGAAAAAAATCAAATATAAAATACAACCAAGAGTTATGGAGCTCCAGCAAACTAACGTTACCCACTAGTCCTAACATTGGGGGTTTGTTTCCTGCCCCCACCCCAGCTCATACGCCCAGCGGCCCTTAACATACACTGTTATGTATGTATTTTATTTTTTAGTCGCTACTCTTATGCACCAGTCAATATTATGCCCGCCCGGCCTTATTGACTCCGAGTCCCGGGGAATAGACTTTCATTCGGGAATTTGGATACCTCGAAAGACAACAGTGATACTTTATATTCTTGTTTTTATTAAATACCCGGGTGAAAAACTATACCCCACGGTAGGGATTTAAACAAAGAAGTTATAAACATATATACGACAATTTATTGAAGTTAAATTAGCTTTCCAGAACTAGATTTCAACCAATAACAGCTAACTATTACACCGAAAGCTCTTCTCTCATTGAGAAATTATAACATTTTGTATAATTTTTATGGACGAGTATGACCAGTCTATAGAAATGAAATAGCCTTGTGGTAACGCACTGGGCTGTCAATCGTGGGCCCTGGCATCGG
Source organism: Spisula solida (assembly GCA_947247005.1). Lineage (NCBI taxonomy): Eukaryota > Metazoa > Mollusca > Bivalvia > Venerida > Mactridae > Spisula > Spisula solida. Next base: position 5,618,420 of record OX365948.1, on the reverse strand, counting down.
AACTTGACATTTTCTGAACTTTTTATAATATTTCCCGCTATATCTGGCCGTGTGGTCTGCAAAGTATCTGGAAGTGCCAGGAAACTGTGTATCGGTGCTATAACCAGGCTGTCTATTCGAAATAAGAGCTATGCGCACTTCTGCAGCGCCGGACATGTCTGTATCTAATGTATCTCTCTCCCTTCAGGGGCTTTCTCTCAGTCTGTCCCTCTGGTCAGATTATGCTGTATCTGCACTGGTAGAGGATGCACCTGCGCCCTTGTGGCTGAAACACAATCATGTAAAGTGCCTTTGAACGTGCATTAGCATGAAAAGGGCGCTACATAAATCTTTGTCAAAGTTCGAACTTAATTCATTTTAAACTACTTCATTCTTTATCGTGTCTTTATTCTAAATTTCTGTATAATTCGCCTTGTGATATATACTCAGACATCGAGCCGGTTATTTACGCCAGAATGTTTGTGTTTGTGTGACACTACCAACCTGCCATACTGTAGTTGTTACAGTAGTCTTTGACGTTAACAAACTGGTCTCAGTACAACCGCAACTAGGGATTCTCTGGTTGTTAAGTTCATTAAGAGCCATTAATGTTTTAAAGTGTCATACTTAACTTTATATATAACCTTCCATTTAAGTGCTTTCTAGAGCAAGAAGGCGATTCCACATATAGGTGTAACATCGTGAGGTTTTAATTTGTCGTCATTTTGCATAGTTTCTGGTTGGTTCATGGTTCAGGGTGCTAGACCACCGAATAAACTTTCACATTAGCAATACATCGACTTAGTTGTATAGCTACGGAACGATAAGTTTTCCGCGTTTTATGGTAACTGGTGCCGCGGTGAGGACAAAGCTGTGACTATGGCTGAATTCCAGTATACGGAGCGATCAAAGTAAAAAGCAGCTCGCCACCAACGACACTGTGGCAACGTTCCCATGCACCGATCGCATCTCGGAAAACTAGAAAATGTCACTGTTCTAACCGTTCCTTTTTTGTGCTAATTACTACGTAGGTCTCTAGAGCTTGAAATGAGAGGTAGTTTTAGTTTTATAAGAAGGGTAAAAAATATATGCGATCTTACTAGTAGCTACAGACATATGAACATTGACTGACAATGTTATCATACAGAAAGAACGTTGCTGCCTTGAAAAGGGACAGGCAACTACACTTCTATTAGCCGCTAATAGAAGTCTAGTTGCCTGTCCCTTTTCAAGGCAGCAACGTTCTTTCTGTATGATATCTGAGAATTTTGTGAACATAATAAAATGGGACTCGTAAATATGTTTGGTTTATATTTTAGCTTTATTTTGAACAGGGAAGTAGGCCTACTCTATTTACATAAGATCGTTTATTTACAAATAATGATCTTAAAAACTAAATAAAGCACCTTGAGAACGCTTCAAATGCACCAGATTACACCATTGTTTTCAAAAAATTCCGGGGAGCATGCCCCCGATCACCTAAAACAATCGTAAATCCACATGATTATAGGGCTAGCTACGCGCCTGAACATGAATTAACATGATAAGTAGAAATAAGTACACACACTTAAACACTGACAAATCGAAATCTTATGACAGGACGTCCCGAACCCCTCTGGATCTGCACATGAAGATCGTCAAAGGAGACAAAGTGATCTTCACGACGTGATAATATTATGGAAAACGCCGTTCGACAGGATACTGGTCGGATTAATTAGCGTCCTTAGTAATCAATTAAAACAATTATTATTTACATCGTATTTAATCCATTTCAAGGAATGATGTAGAAAATTATAAAAATGACAAAGATATGGGCCAGATTCATACATATCCAGCTAGATAGGGTTAGATTTATCGGATACCCATATACGCCGCATGTCGGCAGGATACGGGTTCCGTACTGTACTCAGTAGTGTTTATTTACCGAAAAAACTTACTATTTGACATTTTTTTATTCCTTAAACTGCGTAGTAGCGTTTATTTAAGCTAGTTTGTTATAAAATTGCAAATATTTGGGTAAGATTCTTACTAATAAAGGTATATTTGGGTATATTTGGGTATTTCGTGCCGCCCAATACATGTACAATACTGTATTTTAATAACTTTTTTCTTTTATTACAGACTTAGTATTACCATGAAAATATATCACTAGGGATTTTGTCAACCTTACATGTATAATCATGATAATATCAATTCAAAAATGAGATAAGACGAGCGACACCTTCACCATGTTGAGGACAATTGATTTAGTTCGATTTCGAGCATTGAGCCGTGACTGCACTTTTAAAGTTTTAACCATTAATCGATATAGGTTGGTATAGGTTTAAAGAAAAATGTAAGTAATAGAATTAAGGCCAACTATTCCATATGTCTGAATGGTCGTAACGGTATAGCGCTTGATACATTGTAAAATAACTTTTGTCTGACCAGGGCTAGTTCGAATCTCACCAAAATACCAAAATTTATATTTGCACATTTTTTTATTTATAAATGCACATAACTTGCAATATCCGTGTTATAACAGTATGTGGTAAGCCATATTTGTTACATATTTCAAAATATTTTTAGATCTTGCATGTGTATTGTAGAACGTATTTACAGGTTGTCAGTAAACTCGGAATATGGAAACGATCGCTATAAGTGAAAATGAGAAATAAATTGAATCAACACATTGTCACGGATTAGTTAAAAGAAGAAACTTTAGTTTATAAATAGTATACTCTTTAAATAACATAAAATAATGAATTAAAAATATGAGCGAATTGGGAATTTGAACCATCGAACTTCGGGTTAGAAATCCTGAACGTTGCCGACTGCACTAAACTGTAATTCGATAACAAACAGATATATGTAAGAATCACATAATTAAATAATGACATGCTAACGTAATAAAGTATGGTCTACCCGCCAAAATGGACTAGTCCGAAAGGTTATGGCTCAGAGTTCAAAATTGAACTATAACAGTGCCAAGTATTCAAAATTATTTACTATTATTTTCTGTTAGGTCAACAGCAGAATTATGACATCCGAAATGCATATGATGTTGAACATTGTTTCCAGTTAAGCTATTAATCCTTACATTGCTTACTTAAAAGCATGATTATGTTTCATTATACTTGATCCAACCAAAAACATATGTTACCTAAACATGTACATCATATCACAACAGTGTTAATTAACTCCTTTGAGTTTTAAATGATGCTATATTACACACCTTAGTACAAATTCTATACAAATGATACTAGGTCGGTGACCGACCAGCAACCGTTGCTGTGGTCAGTTCTTATCAGTAAATCTATTTTTAGGACATTCTCTGTTTCTGAATCCCTCCTTTAACCAACTACCACGTGCTCGTCACTGAACATTTTCACGAATGGGTCATATAGGGGTCAACAGCTGCAGTCGGTTTTATTTTGTGGGTTACATAACATTGTCCATTCTCGTTCACAAGAGTATTCTTCGAGTCTGGGAACTTGACTAACCACTGATGAATGAGGATGAACATTGCCTGGTTGGTCAGTTCCACCAACACTATTAAGATTTGATTGGCTGATAAAGCTGGTTAATCGGCGTTCCTAGTAGATTGGCAGATCTGAGGCACGATGACCTATAATGGTACTTCTATATTTCTGGCTTTCATCAGGAGATCACTATCAGTGTTTATCTAGGGTCATAAAACACAGAAACTGGTCCCGGCTACTGAAAATCAATAGGGTGCTAAGTACTGTATGTACACTAGACAATATGTGTCATATTATCATTTATGTTTGTTTTAAATTGGAATATTAAGATATATTAATTTATTTCTTGTTTCTATCTAGTTAGAGTGTATAACAGCTATTTTCCCTATATGTCAATAAATTTGGCGATTTTATTATTTAAGAGTTATTTGACATAAATTAATAGATATAACATTTTGTACACACTAGAACTAGATACAAATAAAAATAAATATATCTAATAGTTTGAAGATAAATAAAAAATAATAAACAACTCATATAGATCTAATTTATGAATTTAACTTGTCTATTCCAAACAGTTTAACCAAAGTCCTCAATATAACATGTTTGTATCGTTGATTTAAAACATGAATAATATTAAGTCACTTATCTACTCAAGTAATAAGATAAACATGTCAATGTTACTGTGTGTTATAAGTTCGTATTTTAGTTTTCACACGTTTTATTCATGTGCAGGATTCCACAGTGAGCTTTTAAAAATTCTCCCCATCCACGGTGACCACCTGTTCCAAATATGGTTTCTGTAATTAAACCCGACTCATTCCATGAAATGTACATAGTTATTTGGATGCTAATACATAAATATCCGATGCCCGTATCGCATTTTGTAAAACCCCTTTCACGATTGTCGTGCGACGGACCTGCGACGGGTCTACGGTGTAAATTTGAGGACTATCGTGCGTCCGTCGCACGACGGACTTGAGAAATTTCTGCATCGTGCGACCGTCGTGCGACGGAAAACATAATCGTAGACCCTCGTTGTAGAGTTTTGGACATGTTAAAAAATTCTAAGGCGGGTGACTGTCGTAGGCCCGTCGTACGATGCCCTACGTCGTCGCACGACGGACGTGCGATGGACGCACGATGGACGCACGATTTGTTTGAGATTAAAAGGTCACTCTAGGCACTTAGAATCATACCACTATCGTGCGATGGACGTACGATGTACGTGCGATGATTGTGCGATTGTCGCACGACAGTCTTGTGAACATCCCCTATCCTACGACTGCTGTGAGACAATGGCACGACCTTCGTACGACAATCGCACGACCGTATAAAATTATGTACTTTTTCAAAATGCATACCCTGTAGTGCAATTCTTAGATAAATCATATTCTAAGAGAAAATGTGCACTTTGAAAACAATAAAAGCTCTCTATAGCGACACACATTTGGAAACATAACATTATGTTGTTGTATGTAGAGATTGTCTCTTCTCGAACAACATGTTTATGTTGCTGAAGAGAGGTTGTTGCTCAGTGGAGGGCTGCTCAGAGCCTCTGGAGAGGTTGCATTGTACATAGTTTTCACAAATGCATTCAGCTAAAACTAAGATCTAAAAGTTGCCCGAATGTTCTCATACATGCATATCAATAGCATACTTTAATCACTTAGCAGGTTATAAAATATCAACAGTGTATGTTTTTATTATATAATTAGTTACATTAAATGTATACTTAGTAACAATATACCAGTACATCTAAAGACTCTAAACACGTTTTTTAATTCATAAATATTTCCAACATCTTGAAGAAAGCCATAATTTGAATTAGGATTTAGCTGTTCTCTCATTTTATAACATGTGGACATCCAAAATATCTCGAAACAAACAGCCTAAACATTATTATTATTGATTATACATACATGTATTTCAGTTTAATACTATATTAATCATATTGCTACTGCAATATTAGGGATGATTGGAATGATTTAGGTATGACTTCGTAAATATTAGTTTTGTGCTTTTGAATACCCATTATGTGTGTACTTTCTACAGGTTAAAAGATGTGGCGGACGCAATTTATTTGTTTACCGTGTCACACGATAGCACAGGGAACTTCAGATTTCCCGACATGGCAAGGATATGTCATTGTGTGATTGTACACGTAGACAATACACTGTAGAAATAAATAGGGGAGTATACTTATATATTCTGTTAAGGCAACATTTTAAAGTTTATTCACTACATGTACACTCACATAATGACGGTAGCGGATATATTCCGCACAGTAACCTTGTAATATATTCATGCTTAAAGTGGAGGAACACGTCAATTGATTCACACTGATACAGGTCTTAAATGGCACACACTATCGAACATGCATGGTACAAAATGTATGCCAATATATTCATACTAAATTGTGACTATCGGTTTTTTTTGTAACAAAAACCTTCGAGATCTTGATTAAATATAATTATATAGTCCAATACTAGTATTTGCCTATAAAGACCATCCATTTGCAAACTGCAAATAGTGATATTTAATGAAAGGTATGTCCCTCTCAAGAGGTACGGGTTAATATCATTGCAAATGGTTTGATATGAAGATGGCATTATTTTTTTGAATATATTGTTATATAGTGGTTTTTGTTTGCAGGTTGTATTTAACAGCGGTTTTCTCAAATATTGTATTATTAAGTATGCTTACCAGGATGCATAATTGCATAATGGTGCATCTGACTAGTGTACATAAATATTTTCCAAAAACTGTGCAACAATTTCATTTGGACCGAGTGACCTGTGCTATGTAAATGAAAAACTACGTAAATATAATTTTTAACATCTTTAAAGGGTTTTACCAGGTAATGCTACGGTCACATTTGCCCTACGAGCTCCGTACGAGTTGATTTTGGCGAACTCGCACGGCGTCCGTACGGAGCCCGTACGGATATCGAAAATCGTACGAGCATCGTACGGATTTTCGTGACTCGTAGAGGACTCGGTGACTCGGTGAAAATGTTTCGCCGAGCTCCCGAGCTGTCTACGAGCCCGTTGATATTTTTCAAGTCTGTATACTCTCGCACGAGGCTCGTGCGGACACCACACGAGCTACGAAATACTCGTGCGAGTATCGTACGATATCCTTACGGATATCGAAATTTGCAAGGTTTTGCATCGCATGGGACGCCATTAAGATGTAGATAATGAACATTATCTCAACTGCTTTACTTATGACAATGAATAGTTATGAGTATGGTGTATATTGAAATATTGAAAAATTAAAATTTTGGAAGACAGACAGACTGTGCGAGTATAACAACATTTGTACACAGACTTTTAATATCTTTATTTCGAATGTACATGTAATAACGCATGGCATTGTTGTACACACTATGGCATTGTTGTACACACTATAACATTCACTGCTATTATGTTGATACTGCAACTGTATCATGTATCCAAGTTCCGGTAGATAGACTCTGCCAACAGCAAAAACACAACACTGATTAATTCATGAAAACAATGTCGTATTTTTATATCATTATTATGGTATTCTCATATTATCATTATCGTCATCATAATCGCATTCTCGTAATATCATCATCGAGCTATCGTATTATCATTATCGTTTTCTCGTAATTATCAGCATCGTTCTATCGCATTATCATCATCGTGTTCTCGTATTATCATTATCTTATTATTGTATAATCATCATCGTATTCTCGTATTATAAATTATCTTATCATTGTATCATCATTATCGTATTCTCGTATCATCATTATCTTATCATTGTATTATCATCATCGTATTCTCTTATTATAAATTATCTTATCATTGTATTATCATTATCGTATTCACGTATTATCATTATCTTATCATTGTATTATCATTATCTTATCATTGTATTATCATTATCGTATTCTCGTATTATCGTTATCTTATCATTGTATTATCATTATCGTATTCTCGTATTATAATTATCTTATAATTGTATTATCATCATCATATTATCGTATTATAATTATCTTATCATTGTATTATCATTATCGTATTCTCGTATTATCATTATCTTATCATTGTATTATCATTATCGTATTCTCGTATTATCGTCATCATACTATCGTATTCTCGTATAATCATCATCCTATTATTGTATTATCATTATCGTATTCTACTATCATCATCATCAAACTATCGTATTCTCGTATTATCATCATCGTATTCTCGTATTAGCATCATCGATATATCCGACCAACAACCTTTCTCCAAGTAGGGACGCACCAGACTTTGATCCATGACATATTACCGCGACCGTGGCTGGGTGATTTTGGCGTCCGTATAGGAAGCGGGAGATCGAAAGTTCAAACCCCGGAGAAAGTTAGGTTATAACTGATGTAGTCGTTTGGTAAGACGCCGGTAGGCCCAACTCTGCCAGGCACCCGGCAATACATGTATGAGAATGGATTCGGGTTATTTTGCTAGAGAGGGGTCCGACCAGCAATATTTTATCCAAGTTGGTACCCAGTAGACTCCCACCCAAGACGTACTCCTCTCATTGTATTACATGACCACAATTCACCACAATTCCAGGGTCCAGGCCCACCCCATCTGGATCCGCACACGCTCAGTGTATGATAGTTGTTATTTCCGTGATTCTCGTGCACAGAACTTATTAGTACACATCAAACCATTGTCTATGCATCTACATATATGTATATTCTATTTCTACTGCATTCACTTAATTCTTTTGGTAAAAATTTGGTGTGGTACACATGAGACACATACGTGTATATACCCTTTGTACTATTCAAAACGTTATGGCGAAATAGGCTGAATTTCAGAGTCTGTCGAGGGACAATTATGCATTTTTTCTTACATATAAACATGACATGAAATATCAACTAATCCAAAATCATCTTACAAAATATAATAATACATAAACTGGGTGAGGACAGCTTCCTTGCGAGCTTTCTACTTCAAATATCTCTACGAGATCGTAGACAACTCGGAGATCGGTGAAACATTTTCACCGAGCTCCCGAGTCCTCTACGAGTTACAACAATCCGTACGATGCCCTGACGAGTTTACGATGTCCGTACGAGTTATCTACGAGCTCTGATTGATCTACGAGCACCGTGCGATGTACGGCCGGGCTCCTTGCGAGCCCCGTACGGTGTCCGTATGGATATTACGATGTCCGTACGGATATCGTACGATTGCATCTCTATAAATCGTACGAGGTCTGTACGAGCTGTGACCAGACCCTACGAATGAAAAAGTACCGTTAGGATTTCAAACATTGTGGACTCGTTCGAGTTGGTAAATTCGTACGGATATCGTACGAGCTTTGTGACCGTAGCATAACAAACTAACAAACTCGCTTAAGAAAATCTTAAGGAGTGTTTTGGCTTACATTCCAGTCCTTTCACAACAAACTTTCCACTAAAATTTGTTGGAGAAAAATGCAAAAATTTGTCTACGAGTAATTTCTCAACTAAGTCTGCTATTTTTTAAAATCTATTTTATGACCATAATTATAGTCGTGTGCTGTAGATTTCTTTCCGGCAGAAACTGTATATTTACGACTACAGTCTCTGGTATTTATTGCTAAATTTTATTATGGTAGGCGATTCTGTATGAAATGTACATCTATCATGTTATAATAGACTGACGTTTTTATTTTCTGTAAAAACATATTTATTTATTTTCTCTTTCAAATACATGTAGACATGTTCATTGTCAGTCGGAGATACTGTAGGTACATACTTTAAGTACCGTCAACGATACCAATTTATACAGTGAATGCATATGCAAAGTGCTATGGCTATAGAACTATTTTCCCGGTGAATCGTGACCACTGATGTATGTCAAACACCTACATCTAAAAACAAATGCCTACCTACCTATCCTATTGTTCAGCAATGTTTCCTGAACCACACATATGTTTTATTTAGCCGAAGTGAAAGTTATTCATTTCATGCCAATTTATTTTAGGTCGATTGTTTCACAATAAATGCGTTTTAATTGTTGTTTTTTAACTTTGCCAAAGTCTAAAATAAAAGTTCGTTTGAAGAATAAACATTAAATGCTTCGGCTTTTTGTGGACGATGCATTAAAATGACTTTCAGATGATAAAAGTCGAAATATACTTCCCGAATGCACAATTGTCTATATATATACCTTGTTGAATTTTCTCGGGTTTTAAAACCGCTATAATGTTAATATGTAATGATTGTCAAACATTTTGGGTGTGTTTTATTCTTTAGAAACAGACCTGTTAATTCATTCAGATGTCATCCAAACATAGTCACTGACAAAAAAGTTATATGTGTTACCATGTTTTGTAGATCAAAAATGCCTAATAAAATGGTTTATTTAAAACGTGATAAAATATTAATATCTCTTGTATCTTCAAATTTTTTGGTGCCTTCTTATACTGCAAAAATAGACCTTTCGCGTGAAACCACAGTCGATTAGATATATACACAAACTAAAGAGTTATAGGCGTAGCAGTGATTTCAAAACCAATGTTTCCTCTATAACCTATATCTCGACTTCGTTATGTTGTCCAAGGTTTACATCGGAATCTAAAATAGCGATAACACGCTCTGATTGGATCAACGAGATTAAGTGGGTGGAGTCGGCGTCTGGTCAATTGATACGAATGACCCATTATAAATGACCACCACATTTTGATTGACAGGTGACGTTAGCGGAATAGTGTATTTCTCGGCCCTATGCTATTTTAAACAAGATCACAGGAGTGATTCTACGGCGTGGAGGGGGGGGGGGGGGGGGTTAATTTTTTAATTTATTGACGAATTTTAAAATGTTGATATGAAATTAAAGATTACGCTCTGAAGTTTCTAAATATAAAAAATGAAATTATGCCCATGCAAATATGAATTATAATGGTTCAAACACAGACTATTTTTCGAGAAAAAAATCTACACATTTTTGTGTTCGAATTCCACGGCCGTAGTAGTTTATTTTTTTATTTATTAACATATTTTCATATAAATTATATCAAAATAAAAAAGAAGCTCTCTTGTTTTAAAATATACAAACATATTGAAATAAAATAACGGCTAATTGAATATATACACATTTTTCTCGGCGTGAAATTATATTTTTAATGTGTTCGAATTCCACGGCCGTACCAGTTTTTTTTATGATTCACTCCATTTCTATTGTTTTATATCGTTATGAAGCTCTTTAGTTTCTAAATATGTAACAATATTGAGAATTATCAATAACGCAAATATTAATAAAATGACAATGATTAGAAAATTGTGGTATTTCACGGCCGTGATTTTTTTGTCAATATTTGTGACGAAGATTAACACCAAACCGTATAATCATAGTAACGTACGATCATAGACATTGAAAGTGTTTCGAAAAAGAAAGGTTTATTGTTTTATTAATATGTTATACATATTTTGGAAATTTCATGGTTAGTAAAATAAGATCATTTAATTGTGAAACTATTGTTTTTCATTAACTCTTTCTTATAAACGGTCGTATTCATGAGTGTCCTCAAATATTTTATGTCGTTCGGCAGTGTCCTCAAATAATTCATCCTTTTTAAAAATACTGTGACTTTTACATTAGATGCTCATTGGTTGCAATGTGTAAATATATGTGATTGTACATAAGTTGAGTCTCTTATAATTAATTCTATATCGAATGGTTATATGCATGTTTTATTTGTGATATAATAAGTGTTATTTTGTAATAATTAGACATGGATGAGACTGAAATACAGTCTAATTTTACAGTTATTGCCCCCGAATCTATACGGAGAAATTCAACATCGCATATGTATTAGAATTTTCACAGAACAAAACGGAACTTTATTTATCACAGGCATCTATGCAACATGGGTACAGTGATATATAAATGTTACAGTATAAATACATTGGGATAAACACTACGGACCATATTCACATCCTCTCCTCCACTCTCACTCACTGAGTTAATCCAAATTTAATTGTTGTTTCGTCCGTGCGTTTGAGTGTGAACTCGACCTAACCTGAAATTGGTATTCACAACGGTAAGTGTAGCTGGAGTTGACTCGACTGAGTGAGGAATTTTCGAGGGAGCGAAACGTCGACTTCAGCGTGACTCCAACCAAACTCAATGGAATGTTAGTGAATACCAAAGTCAGTCACTAACTAAAATGGACAACCCATTCGAGGTAGAAGAATTTAAGGATATGATTTTACCTTTTAGAAATGTCCCGGATAGAAGAAAACCTTAGAAAGCATGGATAATGTGAATTTCTTGGCAAAGTTCCCCAGCTACACTCAAATGTGTGGTTACGTGCATACCGATTTAGCGCACGAATGTTGAACTAATAAAGTTATTGTAGTTTCAAATTAAACTACACAACAAATTCATATGATCGTGTGGGTTGATAAATATACAACCATAGATATAATTTTATTTATAATTTGTTATCTAGAAGTATATTATTTGGACAAATAAAGTTACTGTAATAAGTGTATGAAGTATCTGGAATTAAAATTTAGTCATATTACTGCGATGTTAATTAAATACATGGTATTTATATATGGAGCATAACTATTGAAATTATAACGTTATTGTTTTCATTCTTTGCCATATTATTATTTTTAATCCCACCCAGTGTTGATATGAAGATGACTAAAATATTTGAATGAATAAAAACGTGCAAACTAGCAACAAATACTGATGATGTGCATTGCAATCATTCATGTGTCAATGTGCCGCCTCGATAGCCTACTGTTAGAGCGTCCGCTTCGAGTGCGGGACGCCCAGGTTCGATCCGGGGTCACTTCATGCTTAAAACGAAATGGTATCAGTATTTCCCTTGCAAGATGTCCAGCATAATAAGCGAAAGGTGGCTTCTCTTCTCTTACGTATTGTATTATATATTGTGACGATGGATAAATTCGGGCATGATGTGTCGAGAATGGTTAATATTTGTTCAAGGTTGTACCAACTTGTTTCATAATCAACCTAAAACCAAGAAGTTCATGCATCAGCTATCTTATGTACTATTATTTTTAAACATGTCGCACATTAAATGACATTCCAGGAATTATAGCTTTCTAGTTGTCGGGCTTCCCCGGAACGGTATGTACGATGTATGTGTTGTAATTAACAACATCATCTGACAGTGAAGCTGCTTATAAAAGTAAACTGAGTCCATTTCCTCCGACTTCTAAATTATTAACATGACATTACCTGCTTGACGGTCGGTGGAATTCATATTGACGTGATATGATATTTAATATTGAGTCCACGGCGAAAACATAAGGCATACGGTACGATTTGTCTTCTTCGATATGCGCATCCTTTTTTTATTTTAAATGCGTAGGCATTGTCTTGCATAATTGTTTTGTTGGAATATATCAATGTAAATCATTATATACATTTCTACGTTCATTCAATGTTAATTACATCGAAGTTTTATGTTAACTGATCCACTATAATCTTTGCAATAATCATACCGACCAATTCAATAATAAAGCTCAGATTGTATGTACAGTGTAATATCCTACCATTTATTATAACGGTCACACACTCAGGAAAGTCGAGGACGAGTTACCCATGTGAATACCAAATCTCCACTCGACCTACACTAACTCGACCGTCACTCTAGCTACACTTGAGGCTACCTTAGGTTAGTGTAAGTCGAGTTGGAGTGGAGGACCGACTATTTTTTTTTCGGCTGCCAAATATTTAGTTTTTCGGCTGCCAACTTTGTTAGGCCGCTAGATCGCTAGGGCGCTAGGCCGCCAACTTCACATTTTTTTATATTTTTTTTCGACTGCCAACTTTGTTAGGCCGCTGGATCGCTAGGCCGCTAGGCCGCTAGGCGGCTAGGCCGCTAAGCCGCTAGGCCGCTAGGCCGCCAACTTCCCATTTTTTAAATTTTTTTTCGACTGCCAACTTTGTTGGGCCGCTGGATCGCTAGGCCGCTAGGCCGCTAGGCCGCCAACTTCACAATTTTTTTTTTTTTTTGCTAGGCCGCCAACTTCACATTTTTTTTCCGACTGCCAACTTTGTTAGGCCGCTGGATCGCTAGGCCGCTAGGCCGCTGGGCCGCTGGGCCGCTAGGCCGCGAACTTCACAATTTTTTTTTTTTTTTTTTGGACTGCCAACTTTGTTGGGCCGCTGGATCGCTAGGCCGCTAGGCCGCTAGGCCGCTAGGCCGCTGGGCCGCTAGGCCGCCAACTTCACAATTTTTTTTTTTTTTTTTTTTTTTGAACTGCCAACTTTGTTGGGCCGCTGGATCGCTAGGCCGCTAGGCCGCTGGGCCGCTAGGCCGCTAGGCTGCTAGGCCGCTAGGCCGCCAACTTCACAATTTTTTTTTTTTTTTTTTTTTTGGACTGCCAACTTTGTTGGGCCGCTGGATCGCTAGGCCGCTAGGCCGCTGGGCCGCTAGGCCGCTAGGCTGTTAGGCCGCTAGGCCGCCAACTTCACATTTTTTTTTTTTTTGGACTGCCAACTTTGTTGGGCCGCTGGATCGCTAGGCCGCTAGGCCGCTAGGCCGCTGGGCCGCTAGGCCGCTAGGCTGCTAGGCCGCTAGGCCGCCAACTTCACAATTTTTTTTTTTTTTTTTTTTTTTTTTTTAGACTGCCAACTTTGTTGGGCCGCTGGATCGCTAGGCCGCTAGGCCGCTGGGCCGCTAGGCCGCTAGGCTGCTAGGCCGCTAGGCCGCCAACTTCACAATTTTTTTTTTTTTTTTTTGGACTGCCAACTTTGTTGGGCCGCTGGATCGCTAGGCCGCTAGGCCGCTGGGCCGCTAGGCCGCTGGGCCGCTAGGCCGCTGGGCCGCTAGGCCGCTAGGCCGCCAACTTCACAATTTTTTTTTTTTTTTTTTTTTTTTTGGACTGCCAACTTTGTTGGGCCGCTGGATCGCTAGGCCGCTAGGCCGCTAGGCCGCTGGGCCGCTAGGCCGCTAGGCTGCTAGGCCGCTAGGCCGCCAACTTCACAATTTTTTTTTTTTTTTTTTTTTTGGACTGCCAACTTTGTTGGGCCGCTGGATCGCTAGGCCGCTAGGCCGCTAGGCCGCTGGGCCGCTAGGCCGCTAGGCTGCTAGGCCGCTAGGCCGCCAACTTCACAATTTTTTTTTTTTTTTTTTTTTTTGGACTGTCAACTTTGTTGGGCCGCTGGATCGCTAGGCCGCTAGGCCGCTGGGCCGCTAGGCCGCTAGGCTGCTAGGCCGCTAGGCCGCCAACTTCACAATTTTTTTTTTTTTTTTTTTTTTTTTTTGGACTGCCAACTTTGTTGGGCCGCTGGATCGCTAGGCCGCTAGGCCGCTAGGCCGCTGGGCCGCTAGGCCGCTAGGCTGCTAGGCCGCTAGGCCGCCAACTTCACATTTTTTTTTTTTTTTATTGGACAGCCAACTTTGTTGGGCCGCTGGATCGCTAGGCCGCTAGGCCGCTAGGCCGCTAGGCCGCTGGGCCGCTAGGCCGCTAGGCCGCTAGGCTGCTAGGCCGCCAACTTCACGCTGCTAGGCCGCAAGGCCGCTAGGCTGCTAGGCCGCCAACTTCACGCTGCTAGGCCGCTAGGCTGCTAGGCCGCCAATTTCACGCTGCTAGGCCGCTAGGCCGCCAACTTCACGCTGCTAGGCCGCTAGGCTGCTAGGCCGCCAACTTCACGCTGCTAGGCCGCTAGGCTGCTAGGCCGCCAACTTCACGCTGCTAGGCCGCTAGGCCGCTAGGCCGCCAACTTCACGCTGTTAGGCCGCTAGGCCGCTAGCCTGCCAACTTCACGAACATTATGTATGGTGGTATATTTATGCTGTATCTATATTTAATTATTAAGTGGGATTTAGTTACCAATCTCCCACATTGCAGCAGTTGCTATACATATAGAGCGGGATTTAGTTACCAGTCTCCCGCTTTCATATGTATGGTGGTATATTTATGCTGTATCTATATTTAATTATTAAGTGGGATTTAGTTACCAATCTCCCACATTGCAGCAGTTGCTATACATATAGAGCGGGATTTAGTTACCAGTCTCCCGCTTTCATATGTATGGTGGTATATTTATGCTGTATCTATATTTAATTATTAAGTGGGATTTAGTTACCAATCTCCCACGTTGCAGCAGTTGCTATACATATAGAGCGGGATTTAGTTACCAGTCTCCCGCTTTCATATGTGTGGTGGTATATTTGTGCTGTATAGATCTATATGTTTATTATTAAGTGGGATTTAGTTACCAGTCTCCCACGTTGCAGCAGTTGCTATGTATATAAAGCCGGATTTAGTTACCAGTCTCCCGCTTTCATATGTATGGTGGTATATTTGTGCTGTATCTATAATATTATTATTAAGTGGGATTTAGTTACCAGTCTCCCACGTTGCAGCAGTTGCTATGTATATAAAGCGGGATTTAGTTACCAGTCTCCCGCTTTCATATGTATGGTGGTATATTATTGCGGTATATTTATTTTTATTATTAAGTGGGATTTAGTTACCAGTCTCCCACGTTGCAGCAGTTGCTGTGTATTAGAGCGGGATTTAGTTATCAGTCTCTCGCTTTCATATGTATGGTGGTATATTTATGCTAGAAGTGGTACATATATAATTTATGCTGTATCTATATTTTTATTATTAAGTTGGCTTCAGTTATCAGCCTCCCACACTGCAGCAGTGTTTTATTGCCATAATTTGATAAATATTAGCATTTAGCTCATTGGGGGATTCAGTTATCATCCTCCCACTTAGTAACACTGTTTTACATGTTTGCTGTTTTATATATATTATTATACAGGTATATTAAGCAGGATTCATATACCAGCCTCCAGCTTTCATGTGGCAGTATATTTATTCTGTATGTTTATTATTAAGGGGGAATTAGTTACCAGCATCTCTTTAGCATTTGTGTTTTATGTTTCAATTCCGTATCATGCTTTTATAAATGTCATTGTTTTAATTTACATGTTGTTATATGATATGCTGGCTCTTATGATGTCCCTATATCTAATTAAGCTTTATAGTGATTAATTATAAATTTATTTGATTAGCGTTTTGATTTATACCTTCCTTTTATTGTAGATTCCATACATATCGGTTTAGCACATCCTTTCACTGAAACTCTTTTATGAAATTCCCCAATTATATTTAAAATTATGATATTGTGGACGTCATATGGGCCAAATTGCCATTTTGCTTTTTTCATTTTATGTACTAGTGTTTTTGTTCAACTGTTTATTGTTGAGGATCTCATGGAAGATTTTAAATGTCAAATGAGTTTCCTCGTAAAATAAAGTCTTTATTATTATTATTATTTCGTGTTCCGGGTCAAAAAATGACAAATGGTACCAGTCTAAGTTCCGCAGTGAATGGTAAGACTTGGTGTTATTAGCGTATATTATAAAGTCTAATAATGTTTCTATTTTATCATAAATAAATTAACATATCCTTTCCGCTACCACGATTTGGGGGGGGGGGTTATGAGAAATTCATGTGGTCCCTACACCCCGTCCCTGAGACACTATTGACTTGCAGCACTGATAAAAACTCGATACATCCGGGTGCTACACACCTACCTTAAACCGAAAGTAGAAAAAATTGTCAACATTTCGACTAAAGGCCACCTGAAATGACGATGTGACGATGACCCTTGCGCGAAAAACTTCTTTTTTTTTTAGCTTGACAGGCCTACTTTTGGCCCCTTTAGGGCATTGGTCCTGACCCATTTGTCTAGCCTTATATTCCTGCTATAGAAAAATAAAAACTTTTTGGCGCTAAATGTTCATGCAATTCCACAGGGAATCGTACCGCAATGGCGGGTAGGACCAGTAATTTCAGTTTTGTAAAATCTACGTTCAAAGCCCTCTTTAAAGGGGTCTACCGGGCCCAAAAACATGTGCACGACCCTGGGCCCGTAATATCCTGTAGTCTGGGATGCCTGTGTACCCATGACAGCAAAATTCCCGAATTTGGGCATTTAGGTCGAAAACTACGGAAGGCCGAAATGGCCATCCCGGCGAGTCTGCATTAGTACGCTATGATGGCGGAAAGGATATGCATTTTTAAATTTGTACATTTAATTTGATCACATTACATTGTTTATATGTATGGTGTTGGAGCGTTTACAAAACATTTACTGGTGGATATTTTTGGTAAATATTGACGATTACTTAACCTTAAATGACATTATGTAGCCAAATTTTTAATAATACTGCAACAACTGGAACAAGCTCTGCACCAAGAATGGCAAAATCTATCTCAAAATCGCATTAGACGCGACTGGTAGTATGATGAGAAGGGTTGAGGCTGTCATCCGGGCACGTTGCGGTTACACGTTATTAAAATTTGGCTACATAATGTCATTTAAGGTTAAGTAATCGTCAATATTTACCAAAAATATCCACCAGTAAATGGTTTGTAAACGCTCCAACACAATACATATAAACACCTACATTTTTGGTAAAAAACAACACATTTGCTTATGCTTCAATAATTTGGATAAGAATAAACTAAACTCATACATTTACTGGTTTATGATTACTAAATAGCTATCGCTACTCATCAAATTACTATTTCTTAGCTCAATTAAGTCGTAATCTCAGTGCTTTCAATCACAACCAATTTTAAATTTCCGGGGTGTGCTTAACTGATTTCTTTGTGTATATATAACAAGAAACAGCAAAATGATCAAATGCAATTTGCAACTCGTAGCGCTTCGTGGCCCAATGGTTATTTAAAGTTCCTGATTGACTGGTATCCAACTCAGTGTATGCGCCATATTCGTTCGTATTGCTACCGCTCTGGTATATAGGAACACTGTCTTATGTCACGCTGATGTGAGGTATTGACTCAACTGTTGGATTAATTTACATTAACATTGCCTCTACCATTTCCTGCTACACTAGACGGGATGTTCTCCAGTACCTCGTCCTTGGTTGGTGTGTGAGTACGGTAACCTTTCCTGGCCAACAAGCAACATAGAAATACCTCAATAACCAGCAGTCCATTGTTGATATCTATAATAAAAGCATGTTAAAATATTTGTTTATTATAATATTATTACTATTTGACCGAGTGCTGTCGATTTTCGTTTAAATTTCATATTTTCTGAACTCATTTACTCCCCAAGTCTTACCATGTAATAACTATAATCGTTCAACTTCACCCAACTACATGTATATTCAGCCATACCAGAAGCGGATTTATAATTAGAATATTTGCCCTGCTGCTGCTATGGGAGAAGTGTTAACTTATCACTAAAACGAAATTATTCCATTTTCTTATTTTAAGTTTTTTATATATGCTTATTTATTTAAGTTCGAATGTAAAACAAAGTATTAAAATTAATAATAAACATTCTCCTGATTGTATGATGGTATCCATCTCCACTAGGGTACGAGAGAAGATAAATCACCTTTCCATTTTGTACTGAGCGCTAAGCAATGGAAACACTATCACGATTTTATATTTCCTTTTTTGCTATGACGCGGTCACCGATCTTCTGCAGTCAAAGCGGATGCTGCATCACTAGGATAGTCAAAGTCAGTCAAAGGTGTTATCTTTTTACATAGAACATTAAATACACATCATACGTTGTTATTAAGGCATTAAATGTACTTACTTGTTCCTCGTACTCTCGACCCTCTAGTGCCTTTACAACCCGGTATGTCATAGTTAGCTAATACAGTAAACATCGTGCCCTGTAGATGGACCAGAACAATAACTAACTTTAGAGGCATAAACTTCAATACCAGATGATAATGTGTGAGGTGTTTCCTGGAGGCATTGAATATAACAGTCAGGCCATACAAGGAAACAATAGTGCTAATTCCAGACAATGCATTGATGTATATACTCGGCTCTCTGACATTCTGAAATGATATATTATTATTATGTATATCGGCTTTAACCATTTGAATAAAAAGTGTAATACATTGTACTTATAACTAAACTAATAACGATCCGGCCAACTGTGGGAACAACCTGAAAATGGAATTTCTAGGTTTACACATCTCGAACATTTCAATTGGCAACTGACATAGAGAAATTAAAATTACTGTACTGGTAATATCTTTGTAATGTTATTGTGATCAAGTTCATAAGATTTTTACGAAATAAATACATTGTACACTTTACTTCCAAACGAACTATTAAATACTGTACATGTACAGACAACTCGAAGCCACATAAAATCATCACGTAGCCACCCACGAATACACGCACTGACTCGACCATCCACATCCCAATAAGTGGATATACAAAGTACGCCTATATACAGACTCTGACATTGAATGACATACTGCAAGGTTTCTTCAATTTGCAAACTACCGTAAAGGGAGGTAATTTCATAAGATAACTATACTGAATTGAATGCACGAAGAGACAGTTTACTGCCACCACACGGCACAAACCTGCGGTGGTAATTTATCAAATAGTGGACATGCACATACAACTCGAAGCCATACAGAAACGGTGGCATTACCTAGCCATCCACGCAAGAAACATTATTTACATTATATACCGGTACTTCCGTTAGGCGCACCTTGTTTGTGTAACATCAGCGCCAAGATATATCTAAACCTAACGTTGTTTAAAAGGAAACGTTCTGTTATTGGTCAATAATCTCAACTTCCACTTTCAGTGAGACAATTATTGTTTTAACAGTTTGGCTATATATTAACTTAAAAATGTATTAAGTAGGATTGCGAAACTCACAATCTCCTCCACGTATTGTCCGTCAGTCCACAGAATAGCCGCGATAAACAATACTACCGGTCGTACAAACATCACTTGCATGGATAGCAGCTCAACGACACGCAACGATTTTCTGAAATAGCCATTATCGCACATTATAATCATACGTAGTGAATAGATGGGTACTGATTACAAAATCACAGAAAGTGTATCCTTCTTTCCTATGGTTTCATCCTTTCCTATGGTTTCAGCCACCCCCTTATTTTGAAAAATATAGCACAAAGTGTGGAAAATATTATTCCATTATGTGGATTGCATGAAAAAACTAGGATACGCTTATTAAAAATATTCTTGAATTTAT
This sequence comes from Spisula solida, assembly GCA_947247005.1. Classification (NCBI taxonomy): domain Eukaryota; kingdom Metazoa; phylum Mollusca; class Bivalvia; order Venerida; family Mactridae; genus Spisula; species Spisula solida. Next base: position 5,597,950 of record OX365948.1, on the reverse strand, counting down.
TTTTACAAAATTAAGCCATTTTAAGTAGTTTTGTAGCCAAAACAAGAAAAATCAAGACTTTTTTAGTGGGCCTTTTGAAAAAACAGGGCGCTATGCTCTCTGGAGGAATTTGATATAAATATTTTTTTGTATAATATGAGTTGAAATGTTGATATTAATAACCTACAAATTTTTCACTTTGAATCTCTTGGAATTTTTTTTTGTGGACATTCAACTTGGGTGGCTGAAACCATAGGAAACACTATAGAATTAAGACTTACTCACCCCTGGTCACATAAATAGTTATATTTTCACAAATAAACTTCACATACAAAAAACTTTGGTCAATTTGTGTAGCTTAAATACCAACTATAACGTTCTAAACAATTTTAAAGCTTGCAACATTATTTTTAGCACACTTGGAACGTTGGTTCTTAAGTGGCTGAAACCATAGGAAAAGAGGATACATTGTACTTCCAACTCCAATGCTTTAATCCCCACCCACAGGACAAGAACTGAACACGAAGAGCACCGTAACCATAATGATCGATCTGACTGCTCATCAACCACCCAAATCAGACCACTACTTGTTTTAGAACCTCAAGCTTAAAAATAAACTATACCCATCTGATCAGAAGTCAGATGCTTACATGAGTAATTATGTTAATTAAAAATTGAATTGACCAATCACATGGTTTTATTGTGGCTGTAAAACAATGGAAATATGACTACACCCAAGTGAGGTCTATTGGCGAACTTGTCCACAATATAATTTATTTATAAAGTAAAACTAAGTGTAGAACGGCCAGTCAAGTAACTGATAGTTATGTAAATACTTTGTTTTCTATCCAGTTGATTTTTTGTCCTTATTTGTTACCTAATGTTACTTTTGTATGTTTGAGTTATATATTTACAAGTGTTTTGTGTTTTGTTGCTTTTTAGAATCTCACCCAGTAATTTTGTTTTCAATCCTGAAGTCCTTTTATATACCGAGTAAGGATTATTCTGACTATATCATGAAATCTCTGTTATCGACAACCTTTATCTACATGTTCTGTACAGATCCATCAATGAAACAACTTTAATAGACCCACCCCATATCATGATTTTGAATCAATATTTTATTCTCGCTCATACATTCCCTATAAATTACAATAATGTATGACAAAATACCATCTTAAAACCACCATAATCGATATCATTGCAAAAATATAATTCACATATTATTACTCTGTAATCTGTAATATATATATATTTTTCTTGTAAATACTTGCACTAGAGTTATAGAATCGATTGTTTGTTCTACCGTAAATCATAGATGTCATGTACTAGAATGTCATCCTTATTGTCCGTTACAAAACCTACCTTGTCAATGTGATGGGTTTAAGAAGACAACAGCAGCAACAACAACATGGTGGGGTATTGAGAATAACTTTGTTATCTGCTAGAGTGTGTACCATTTTATCCTTACCTCCGAAACATTCAATTGTCATGTTGATAAAGAGGTAAATACACACAGACAGGTAGCTGAAGAAACGAATAAGCACATTAATAAGATCACTAGTAAGTTCGTTTACGTCAATACACACACATGAACAAACAACATTATCAACAACAAGGTAGTAGTTGGAATCGAACAATACAATGCAAAGTTATGAATCATAGTTATAATATTTGTACGTTTATAAACACATACATATGATTACGTTATACATATATTTTCTAGTTCTTGTAGTCCAAAATACAACAATTTTGCATAAATAGACAAAAATGACAGGAAAGCAGTCTTATCCTATCTAATTGTACATAATAAAACATTTTGGGACACATATCAAGAATTGTCTTCCCTCAAAAAGAGGCTTTTTAAGTCCTTTTTTCGTTATTTGACTGCCTGATTACCACGCGAAAATGTGATGTCTTTATAAATTATGTACAAATAATTAGGCAATGATAGTGCTAATACTGATTGCTAATGGTCTCATACCATTTTACAAAATAAAAACAGTTAGAAAATAATGTCAGTGTAAACTTAAGTACAACTCAACTTCTTAACCATGAGAACTAAGAGAACACAGTTACACAGAAGAGCACAACGTCGTAACTTCAATAACATGTACATGCACACATATATCAGATTATAACAATTACCATGACGCCATAAAGTCGACCAATGTCGCACTTGTCGGTACCAGTACGCCTATCAGTGATGTGATACACACAGTCTGAAATAAGCAAATGTTCTAAAGCATTCGATAGCAGTTAAATCAGAACTTTAATTTATATAAGTGTTTGTTCGACTTTGTCGACCAATCAACGGGCTTGATTTCCGGCGTCTAATCCCTGAGGAACGTTCTATTTTTCAAATTAATGCGTCTTCACCAAGGACCAGCGCCTCATCGGGAAACCCATGCAGGTAAAAGCGGACGGTTCTAACCAAGGAATATGAACATGTGGTATCAGTAAACTAACAATTCATAAAACGAATGCTTATTAAAGGGCACCTTTTATTAAATGTTATCGTCAATTTGGCTATTGTACACGATTTTCTCACGCAAGTTGTCCATCTTCAGAGGTAGGGGCACGAAAACCACGTATTTATTGGGGTTTTAACTATTGTGAGGGAGCAAAAACTAAGTCGGTTAGAGTTTGAGAAACAGTATTCCTCAAGAATTTATAACCACTGTCACTCCGTTCCTTGGGTTTAAAAATATGTAGCAAATGTTTAAAAACAAAATAACGCGAACATACTTTCCATGTTCCTTAACTTCGTAATAATTGACGACCGATTTTTAATCTGTTTACCCAAAGACGTTTCTAATAAAATTTTCAAGGCTATTTAATCATTTTAACCATTACTTCTACATCAGACATGATTACCTGGCCCTAACACTACACTTATAATAACAGCTATAACGTATGTTTAATAAGACATGGCATCATCGCTTTTGAAAGGGCATGTCAGTTTGACTCGCATATTATCTTACCACAGGACACTAAACTTACGCTCAGATTTAAAATCTCTATTTTTTAACAACTACAATTTGGCGAAAAATATGACCAGTAGTGTTAAAGAGCTATGAAGTGTTTTGATAAAACAGTACCCCGGCGATTACTTAATTCATTTTGACTGTATACAGCTAAAAACCGCAGTATGTTGCAATCTTACCGGGTATAGACCAAGCAGTACAAGTATTTTCCATTCTCGATTATCATGTTGCTTGTAGTGTCTCCTGATGAATACCACTTCTTCTAAGAATATTATTAAACACGCTACTGCTAGCAAGCAAGCAACCACAAGAAAGCCAATTATAACCCCGTCTCCAGATATTTCTGAAATATAAAAAGCAAATCATGCGATGGGAACTTGTTCAGACTGATTTCAATTGGGGATTAGGCTGCTTTTTTACATATTAATAACCAAATTCGCTTTCCTTCATTTTATAGTCTACTAGTACTAACTTGCGTTTGTCACGCATCAACTTAAAGTCCTGTTATTTCAATTCTTCATATAGAATAATCGGAATAATGTACTACATACATCATTTCATCATTTTGTGAAATTCAAGATGTCGCCCATGATGGCCACATAAAGAAGAATAATACGGCCGTTGTGCAAGAAATAAGTTACTTATTGTTCTGCGTTCCATCTTTTACGGCTGTTGATATCTTTTGTTTGGATTTTGTTGTGAAATACATCGTCATTTGTAGGTTGCTGGCGTCTCGCAACAGCTTGGTCTCGAAACATATGTCTACGGGCCATGTTTCATCGAAAAACGGTTACAGGAGAAGTAACGAAATAAGGTTACACATGAAGGAACGAGAAAAGGTTATAACAAACATACCACCATAGAAGACGCTGGTCCTTGGTGCATCATTTGAACAAGTTGTCATGATGATAACTTTGCAGACGAGAATAATTTGTTAAGCTAGACTGTCCAACAACTTACAACACAGTCACACAATGTCGTTAATAAACTGCCTCCATGGCGACACGTTGGGTTTTAAACATTTCGCGAAATGAAAATGTAGGTATCGCAATGGTCACACGCAAGACCACATAACATATGCAACGCAACTGATTTCCCTAATTATCGTCATACATTGATAGGATGAAACGTGTGAATATGTCTATCTCAAAATTTCTCATTTTTTATCTTAACGACTCATTTATAGTTTTGAATCTTATCTAAACTCGTATATCTGGTGTTAATATGTAGGACAGTTATTTCAACTCCAGGAAGTGCGAATATTTGATATTAATAGTGCATTCGCTCGATGGTACAATTAAACAACATAATTCAAAAACCAATGGCTGTGTTTACTTGAAGCATACCAAACCTTTTTAAAATAATAGCCAAATAATTAATTTTCATCCATTTCTTCAATATTTGATAAACACAACTGGACAGCAGTGATATGTATACACTAAATCGTCGAATTTAAAAAAGACAAAAGTGGTGCATTCATTTGTATACCTGCACGGTAAATTTAACCTTATCTAAATAGCTTTAGGCATATTTACCTTCTCTAACTACGGTGACATCTAATCTAAAAATAACGCGTTTTTTCAAACCACCGATTTTAACAAAAGATATAAACAAACTGTTATTTGCTGACTTACTCAGGGTATAGGTAACTGAATGGAGCGACAGGCGGTCGGATTAGGGTGTCGCGTAGCTATTAAGTTTTAATTATTATGCCCCCATCTTTGATGAGTGGTATATTGCTTTGCAACTGTCGGTGGATCGGTCAACCTAATGGTTTCCGTTCAATAACTCAAGATCGCCTTGCCCTATGATCAGCAGTAACAGTAATTGACCCCTTTTGATTTTGAGGTCAGTATGTCGAAGGTCAAGGTCGCTGTGACCTTTAATATTAAGGACTATTCGGCTGCAATGGGGGCGTACACGTTTTACAAACATCTCTTGTTAATATTTACGTCTATGATTGCATTGTGACTTGTTCTTGAGGTTTGTGTTTTTCTTCATTGTGTCTGTGTGTCTTTCGTGTTCTGCTGTTTCTGAGTGCTGCATTCCCTGTCACACTATGGTGTTATCCTCTTCACTGGTGAGTAGGTATTGCTGCATTCCCTGTCACAATATGGTGTTATCCTCTTCACTGGTGAGTAGGTATTGCTGCATTCCCTGTCACACTATGGTGTTATCCTCTTCACTGGTGAGTAGGTATTGCTGCATTCCCTGTCACAATATGGTGTTATCCTCTTCACTGGTGAGTAGGTATTGCTGCATTCCCTGTCACACTATGGTGTTATCCTCTTCACTGGTGAGTAGGTATTGCCGCATTCCCTGTCACAATATGGTGTCATCCTCTTCACTGGTGAGTAGGTATTGCTGCATTCCCTGTCACACTATGGTGTTATCCTCTTCACTGGTGAGTAGGTATTGCTGCATTCCCTGTCACACTGTGGTGTTATCCTCTTCACTGGTGAGTAGGTATTGCTGCATTCCCTGTCACAATATGGTGTTATACTCTTCACTGGTGAGTAGGTATTGTCATAATTAATATAGGTATATGTAAGTTTGTATTGTTTGAGTAACACGACCTTCCCTTAAAGAAGGAACGTCCTATAAAAATTACAATGAAAAACACTCAAGATTTTTTATCAGATTATTTGACTTAGTTATAATATAACATATCCTCATAATTTCACCTAGTACGGAGTGTACCTATAGTCAGTGTAGGATAACTTAGCAGAGACGTCACAATTGTTTATGTTGTCTGGATCGATACAACCATCAAATCAGGTAACGCGGCTTACATACACAATGATTATATGAACTAAGACACAGCCTATTTTAGCGAATTTTATCTTAAATATTAAATTGTTCATTTCATAATTTTGTTCAATTCTCATAGCTCGCTGCTACATGTCAGTATTGAAACACAACAGTAGACACTTGTCAGATGTCCTTAATTATTAGTAACATGATCATCCAGTACAGAATGATTGCTGATCATATGATTCATATATGTACAGTCAGTAGAAAATTTGTGACATTTTTGGGTACGAAGTAACGAAGGACGATAGTCGATACGAACCTGCTTTCGTTTTTAAGTTCACTGTATAACTACCTTAGTAAGTGTATAATAAAACGACTTTCCTTGTTAAGAACACGTACTTTAATGGCGTAATCAGTTGATCAATTACTGATTATATGCAGGCTGTTACATTCTGTGTTTTCTCTGTTTTCTCAGCGTTCCAAGATGGCGGTCGATCAAAGTGCTATACGAAGCAACAGAGTATTTATCTCCCTTATTAAAATGTGTTCTAGATGGGCCTACTGAGTTTTTGGAATATTTTTAAACATCATTAAGATATAAAAGAAAATTTATGAGCTACAGAATAACGCATTTTAGGTAATTTTTGTTATTCTATTGGCGGCCATTTTTCAGTATATTCCTGTCACTGCGAGATCGTAACACAAATTTTCAGAACCATTAGTGAATTCAAACTCTGACCAAACCACGTGACACGTTGACTTATTGCGAAATTTATTCGCTATTAGTTTTATATAATTGTATTATTTTCATATGTCCCTGTGGCTCAGTGGTAAGCAACGCTGTCTGGTAACTTAGGTTTTGCAGGCTGTAGGTTCGAACCCAATTAGGTCTAAATGATTTATTTATTGTGAGTTTATTCCCTTTTAATTATTTTAACCATACTATAGTATATTAATGCCATTGAGAATGTAGCTTTCAATATCTAGAGATAATAGAAAAATACCAAATTAATTATGTTTTGAAGTGGCTGACACATTGTAATCATGAATACACGAAAACAAACGAAAATATGTGCAGGTTGAAATTCCTATCTGGCCTTTGTCAAATACGACCTATCTAGTCAATATGTCCGAGGCATCCACGTCAGTTATGGTAAAGAAAAACGTTGCTCAGTATAAGAATGATGCTAAATATATACTGCAGAATGTTCTGAAGGTTATTGCAAGCATCATTAGGTTTCCTTATTTCAGTTCGACATTGCATAGCGTTGCGCTGACATTACTGCATTTTGAATTGCCGAATATTGTTTAACCATTCAGTTAAATGAATTCAATTTTTTTATTTCAGGTGTGTAAAGAAGAAAAGCAAGCCGGAAAGCTTCACATTCCTCTCACACACCCGTTGAACGGACCGCACACTACACCTATGCCAGTGAAAGAACACTCTACAAGTATCGGAGAGAACAGGCTGGTGAAACAAAGGTTCAACGAAAGAAACGTTCAGACAGGGTAATGATTGATGGTTTCGACCGAGACGTTGTTCGTCGTACCGTGCAGGAGATACTTATCTGCCAGAAGAGAGTCCTGACAGTAAATAACATTCGACAAGCTCTTCAAGAAAAGATCCAGTACTCAGGAGGAAAAATACATTGGATTCGAACATTGAACGATTTAGGACTCACCTGGAAGAAAACCCAGAGTAACAGAGACGTCCTGATGGAGAGGCCAGACATCGATGTTGCTCGTGCACAATTCCTACGTCGTATAAAGAAGTACCGGAAGCAGGGAATTCCGATCATTTGCATTGATGAAACACACGTTAATTCTTCCCATACAGTACCGAACTCCTGGCAGTCGAAGGATGTCTTGCTCAAGGTGCCATTCAATAAGGGAAGCCGTGTGATAGTTGTGCATGCTGGTTCGGAATCGGGATTCAATCCAGGCGAAGATGGCCAGTGGAGATTACCATGAGATGAACTCGGCGAATTTTTTAGATGGTTAGATGAGAAGTCACTGCCGAACCTGCCAGCACGATCGGTTCAGAAACCACCTCTGACATACTTATCGGACACCAGGCCCCGATCTCCTGAATATCATCTCAAATATTGTCATTTGTCTTTGAGGTAATTCGCATTAGAGCCTGGACTCAAATTTGGCATCTAAACAAATAAACATCATTCTGAGTTTATTACTGTAAAAGGAGCAGGGACGATAAGGGGTGATTTTGGCCCCACTTCCAATTTTTATGAAACTTTTGTCATTCAAAGGTATGCACATCCAGTGAAAGATTTTATTTTTTTTATACATTTTTTTTCATTTGTGTTGCCATGGCAACCATTTCTTTAAATTACACAAAAATGCCAAAATGCGTATTTTACATGGTACTTTTGTGAAAATGTTGTTGATGAAAGACCATACCTCATTGAGTATGATTCAAATATTTATTTCTTCATTTTCATATTTTTGGTTGCCATAGCAACCATTTATTGTTTTAACTTAAATATGTTTAAACAAAGTTTATAAGACATCTGATTTTTTATAAGTGATGTCAATGATATACACAACATTCAATCGTATGGTTAAAATTATTGATGTTATATTTTATTGATTTTGTTGCCATAGCAACCACTTAAAAAATCTCAAAAATGTCCAATTTTCAGTTTTCCCTTATTTTTTGTGAATGTACCATAAATGAAGGACTTTATATCCCTGCATATTAAACAGACATGGTTTATTCATTCTAATTCTTTATCGTTGCCATAGCAACCATTTCTAGAAAACAACCAGTACGTGGAAAATGACCATATTTCATGTATTATGTGAATGAAAAACATTTCTTCTTCGTGTCCCATTTCATTCATCTGCTATGGTGTTTTCTGTTGCCATAGCGACCATTTCTTAAAATTAAATAGAATATGTAGAAAATTGTGGTACTGCATGCCAACAAAACACAAGTTGAAAGTATAGTGTTTATCTCTATGTAAAAGTGCTTGTTGTAGTAAGTGTTGCTATTAATATATCAGCATATTACTGGTGTGTTGAAGTCACATTAAAACTGGTTACTGGTATTTGTGCAACCTTTTAGTGAGTTATTGTGATAGTCAATTGGTCTATCATGTTCATTCTTTTGCATTGCTAAGTGAAATACAGTACATATTTGAATCCCACTTCCCATTACAGGTACACAGTATTGAAACCAGACTGATCAAGCTACTGTCTATGGAAGAATAATTGACCTCCACTACATAATTATGTCTGAAATATTTTTTCAAATCTTTATGTTTGTCACTTAAGTGTGTGTGATTACAACAACCCTCCTTATTCTTTGAAGAGTCAAGCTAAAAACAAGTAAAACTGTATTTCATATTATTTTTTATGAAAAAAATGTCAATAAAAAGACAAACACTGTCAAGTAAAACATGAACACTTTAATTTTATGGTAATTGTAACATACTCCCAAAACATCTTCTTATGTATTTGTACATAAAATGATCACATGGAATTACAGAACCAGAAAGAGGCATATATTATATATGTTAGAGAACATGCAGTTTAATCTTCTCACTGGTTCACTTGTAAAATAGCAAATGGGACAATATCACATTGCAATGATTGCCACAGCAATGAAACCAAATAATCTAGTTGTTTAATCAGGCATTTTAGTTGAGGTTTAACATAGGTGTACAGCATAAACCCATGTAAATGTTGATTCTGAATTAAGACTTATACAGTCGTTTTTAAATTCAATTAATCCAGCCACTGTAAGATTAGTGATAAAGCAGTATAACTGGTCAACTTTAATAGTGAAGACCATCCATTCAAACAATTAATAAACAATGTAAGACAATAAAACAAGTTTACCTCACTTACAATCATCCTCTTTGATACAATCAGCAAAACATTTAGGACAAAATGGTATTTTTTGATGATTTACTCTTATTCAATTTCAATCCTACTCAATATGAAACAGACTTAATTGTTCATATGGCAACATAATTATTGCAGTTTTACTGCATATGTGCATGTATATTAATTACTATAAATGCATAATATATACAATTATGTTATACATGTATTTGATTATGAATCACAATTAATACATAAACAAATTAACACTTGTAAGTTAACTCAACAATTAACATACATTATATGTAAAGTAATGTTATATACATCTATATGAAATAACATTAAACAATTAAAATGTAACAAGTGAAGAAATAAACATAATCCAATGTATTATCACTTAGATGAAGAAGTCCACTTTTGAAAAGGCAAAATCAAAACGCCAAGGTTATGTAAGGACATTGTTTGTTACCATTTACTGGTACTATAGCTGTTATAAATACTCCATTAGGGTGATAATATCAATATTACCTTAACAAAAAGATATATGTAACTGACAACAAACAGTTTTTACATGGCAAATTGAACTAAACACTAATAGTTCCAGTCTTATATACACACTGTAGTGCATCAGTACAAAGATCTAAACGCATGGATTTTTTTAGATCTTTGATAAGTACAATTTCCAAGTTATATAAAGCGCAAAAGTCAGGAACATTCAATTTGAAAGAAGTTCTATTGCAAGCAACAAACAGTTGAAATTTGAGTTTGTCATTTTTGATTTGTAAATGATATAAAGTGACTTGCTAATGATAAGTTCTACAAACTACACCCATTCTGATGGCAGCAAAGACAGCATGATCAAGTGAACTTTGCTATCCAAACAAGAATTAAGGAATCTGACATGAACATGTATATATGACACAATTCAAGTTTTAATGGGTTTATGTGCACGTGCACAGTTCTGGTGAGTGTTGTATTTCCTATCCGATTTGTTATAATCTTTACAATACTGGTCACATGCACAGTTCAGTTCTATTGAGTGATGCCTTCCCTGTCAGATTTGTTATAACCATTTTACAATACTCGTCTGGTCACATGTACAGTTCTGTTGAGTAATGCCATCTCTGTCAGATTTGTTGTAACCATTTTACAATACTGGTCACATGGATGATGAACAGTTCTGTCAGATTTGTTATAATTCTTTTACAATATAATCTACTCATTATACTGGTCACATGCACATTTCAGTTGACCTTCGGTAGCCTTGACAAGTGTCTGAAAAATACAAAATAAAGATCTACTTTAAATTATGAACAGTGTAAACTTATTACATTTTTAGTATTCAATCTATAATTAAAAAAAAATAATAAAAAAATCGACTCGACCGAGCTTTGAACAACGACCGTCAATGTGGTGCGCGAGTAGCCTTACCACTCGGCTATACATACTATTGACGGTCGAATCTTATTGTTTAAAATTCATACCTAATATTGCAGAGCAATTGACCAACGACAACACGATTAAGGTAAATTGGGTAGCTGAAATTGAACCCATCAGTGTATAACCATATCAGAAAATAAATTATTTTTTCAAGTCGCCATCAGGTTTTTTAATAAAAATCATTATGCTAAATTGAAAATTTACATATACGTAAAGGATATTCATATCAAAAAATGAAAAACTATTTTATAAAAGGTGTTTTATTTACAATTGAAAATTGTCATTTTTTGTGTCAAAATCCTGTAAAATGTACTTACTCAAATTAAATATAAATCACATTGTTGTGTTTTCCAATCTTTCATCCAGGTGCTCGACTATTTCCCTAATAAATTATATTAATGATATCCACACATTGTATAAAAACGTTTGACCACTATATTACTAGAATTGACAAATTTGATTTACACACAGATGATTATTTTAAAGTGTAAAGTGTGTGTGTATCCGTTGATTTAGCTAACAAAGGGTACAAAAGGATGACCGTTGAAAATCAATGGGTTTGGCAATGAATTGTTTTGATTGCAACTAATCCCATGAATAGAAAGTTTCTACACAAATTCCTTCAACTAATGTTAAATACAAAACAGAATTTTAAATTATACATGGTTTAATATTCAGTGATTTGTGGAAAAAATATAATAGATATACTTTTATTCTATAGTCGATCACCTGGATAATAGATTGGAGAACACAACAATGTGATTTATACTGAAATTGAGTGAGTACATTTTACAGGATTTTGACACAAAAAATGACAATTTTCAATTGGAAATAAAACACCTTTTATAAAATATTTTTTCATTTTTTGATATGAATATCCTTTACATATATGTATACTTTCAATGTAGCATAATGGTTTTTATTAAAAAACCTGATGCCGACTTGATATTTCCTGATATAGTTATACACTGATTGGTTCAATTTCAGCTACCCAAGTTACCTTAAGGATCGTTTCATGATATGCTTTGAACAAACGCGTTAGTTAAATCACACCAATGCTGAACCAAAGAAAACAGTATTTTAGACCATGCATTGGTGTACAATCTGACGCAGATCACCGTCCGAATCTGGTCTCACTCTCACCGTGAATGTTTGAAAAACTGGTTCATAAACCGACACTGTGTAGGTTTAATTTACGTTATAATAAGTCTGGTATCCCTTTATTCGTATTTCATATATTAACAGGCTCAAATCTCGTCAATTTCAATTGGAATTTCAGACATCATTTTGCAGACGAAACGTGTGCAAAACGTTGTTGATTCAATGAAAGTCAGAAACACGATAGAAATTACTCTAGTAATAAATTTAAAATGTTTACTTACTTACTCGCACAGCAAAGTATTTTGACGATATGAACATGGAATCTGGCTGATAGATGTTTGTTTATTGATCACCCGACCACCTGTCAAACTGAAAGTAGGTCGTCGCTAAGAAGGTGCGCGATGTTTGTTTACTTAGTTATATTCGTCATCAAATTGCTTCGTACCCACTCGTTGGTTCGTGTTTTAATTCATTTATTTCGATTAGTCAACCCGGTTTCGAACTCTTTTTTTGTAAAAATAAGTTTGGTTAAACATATCTTAACTACACTTAGCAAAAAGATTGACTTGTCATTATATTTAACGAGTATTTGGCTGATTTTAGAGGTGGCGGTACTAAAAACCAGTGGGTTACGGAATTTGAGCTTTTTAAAAAGCTAGATACGAGCACGGCTGTGTACCAATTTCATACTTTGTACAACAATTTGTTTTTAAAATAACATCATTTGTTCGCAATATGAACTTGGTACACAACTGTGCTCGTATCACACTTTGTATTTTTTTGGCGATATTTCGGTCAAAATTGCCGATTTTGGCCATTCTGGGGGTCCAAATAGGCCCCATATGCAGTCAGAATGCAAGTATTAATACATATTAACGTGATTAACTGACAGTTTAAACATTGTTTCCTTTATATATGCAAAGAAAAACGTCCCATCGGCGATTTTATTTTTTCAAAAATTCTTAGGGCCTAAAACACTCCTTATCGTCCCTGCTTCTTTCAAGAACTTGAAAATCAGATCTACCAAAAATTCTGACTCTGATTTTAGCAAAATCTCAATTGGGTTGAGATTTCTACTTCAGATGCTTCGCGAGATCGGGGCCAGGTTGCAAGTACATGGTCATACCTGTCTCAGACTGCCTGCCTATCATGCAGATTTGAATGCCAAAGAGTTGGTGAGGGCTTACATCAAAGGATATGTAGCGCGCCGAAATATGTCCTTCAACAAGAATGAAGTCTTGAAGCTTACCTGGGAAATACTATTGCATCTGTACCTGCAGATGACTGGCGGTCATGCTGTGCTCATGTAATGAAGGTGGAGCGGAACTACTGGACGACAAACATTGCAATCGAGACGGAAATGGGGAGACCTCTTATAGAAGTTACATCTATATCGACGAAGGAACTGACACAGCATCAGCATATGAAAGTGATTCAGGGACGGACCATCGGCCTCTTGTGTTTGAAATGTTTTGCAATGCTTTGTTGCACATTTTTGTATTTGTTTAAAATGATTTGAATTATAAAACGTAAAAAATGAAATAGATAAACCAAAAGACAAATAGAAAAAATACATCTATTGCAAAAAGTGCGAAAAAATACAGATAAACTTAAAAAAACATGAAACAACAAGGATAAAAAATATTTGCATGAGTGCGATTCGAACCCATACGGAAATTAGTAAAAATAATTCATTACTATGCCTAGTGCTTTACCGTCGGTACAAATGTTACATTACGAAAACACTATAGTTCGATTTCGAGCATTGAGCCGTGACTGCACTTTTAAGGTTTTAACCACTAATCGATATATAGGTTGGTATAGGTTTGACCAGTACGATAAGTAATACAATTAAGGTCAACTATTTCAAGTGTCTGGTTGGTCGTGACGGTAAAGCGCTTGATACATTGTAAAATAACTTTTGTCCGATCAGGGCGAGTTTGAATCCCACCAAAATAGTTTTTCATTTTTATTATATTTTTTAAATGCACACAACTTGTAAAATCCGTGTAATACTAGTATATGTGACAAACCATATTTGTTACATGTATTTGTAGAACGTTATGACGGCTAATCAACCGAATATAGGATGTCAGTAAGCTCGAAATACACCAACGATCGAAATAAGTGAAACTGATAAATGATTATATTGAATCGACACCTTTCAATGGATAAATTAAAAATATAAACAAAATCTTTAACTTACAATCTCTTCAAATAACATAAAAAAACGAATTAAAAAAATGAGCGAATGAGAAAATTGAACCACCGACTTATGGGTTAGAAATTCTGAACGTTGCCGACTGCACTAAACTTTAATCTGATTATAAACAGATATCTGTAAGAATCATATCATTAAAAAATGCGCTCCGAGCGTAATAAATGATAGTCTACCCGCCAAAATGGACTAGTCGGATAGGTCATGGCTCAGAGTTCAAAATTGAACTATATCTGTGTATAGTCAAAGGGATTCGACCCGATAAAATATCTTTCACATCTATACTATGAATACATAAGACAGGGGTCTTTCTTTATGACTGGCCCTCATATACCCAACTCAACATTATGTCCAATATTTTAAACAAGCCGAATACAATCATTTAATTTGTACTGCACACTTCTAGACAATATAATATTATACATAAAAATACAACTTTTATCAATACACGTACACAATGTCGCCTGTGTCGAGCATAGAATGTTCACAAAATGCGTAAAACCCGGTTTGACGACATAACCCTGCACAGACAGAAACTAGAAAACGGCCTTCGATAAAGAAGAGAAATCATTATTTACACACAATCTCAGGAATTGATAGAAAGGCAGTGTCCGTCCACTTTGCATATCATGAAGCGTACATTGACTGATGGTAACAAACGCTAAGAAGCGTAAAACATACAACTGCATGACTTGCTCCTTGTTAGCCGTATTATGAACAAATTAGAGGAGTCGGCCAGAAAATACGTCTGATCTGGAAGCGAAACTAAGCAAACCGAATGTAGTATCTGCATAGACGGAACCGGAAGTGGGACAAACTATAGGATTAAACGACCATTTTTTGAAGTGAACTAATGTCTAAACATCCTATCTGTGTCTAGAATTGTGATCAAACACCAGCGGTGTCATTGTCAGTAATTTGAGGAATTTCCTTTTCGTCGGGAAATCTCCTTTTTCGTATTTTAGTCATACCCCTGATTTTTAAATGTGTGCATGTATAATTGTATGAGTTATGTATACTGTTTTAACCATGTCTTAATTGTGATTGTACAGCACTTTTGAACGTGTATTTACATGAAAAAAGGGCTATGTAAATATGGTATAATAAAAAAATATAAAATTGTTTGATATAAACTGTATAAATATACTTAAATGACATTGAACTTTTAGATAATTGTTGTTACATTTTGGAATGGTATGGAAAGGTCTTGATATATTATATAATTATATATGAACACTTTGCACGGAAAGGAAGGATTTTCAATATTACACTTTAAAATGGTCAATTGTGTTACCTTGGATATATAATCTACAGTGAGAGGATTTAATTAAATATTCTGTGGATATCTCTGTACTCGTTGATAAACATTCTGTGAACTTTGGATTTATTTAGAAGGAACATTCGACAGTGGTCATCTCAGATAAGATTGTGACATTTATTAAGAAATAATTGGTTGAACTGTGTCTTGTTCTGCTACTTGTTAATATTATTAATACTATATGTTATTCATTTGATAATTGTTAAAAGTTAGTTGCTGTTAATTTCCTATTGCGTCTGTCTGAACGTAATAACTGGTAGACACCGTACACCAGATATAGTCCCCTACTTTATATCGATTTCGGACGACGGTAAGTTTTCAATAATTATTCGATACATATTTATATATCCACAGACACTTGGGGTCTGGACCACGCCCCCTCCCGCTACGCGCCTGGAAATATTTTTATGCCCCCCTATCGATAGATGGAATATGGCTTGCTACAAAGCTTTCATACTTGCATGGATGTTGTGTATGAACACTCTCCACACGCTAGTATCACCTAACCCCATTTTGACCTTCACCTTGACCTAATTTTTGGACTTAGACTTATTTATGGACAAGGCTTCCACAGGGGGCATAAGCGTTTATTGAACGCAGTCTTGTTTTATACATGTATTTCTATTCAGTAATCACACAAACATTTGTTGGATGTTCATGTATTTTATATTAATACAAAAATCTACATAATTCCTCTACTGCTTAAATAACACAAAGATAAAAAATGTTTCGCTGAACTTTCTCGCACCGACCTAGAAAAACTGATCGTGTAAAACTTGTTTTGCAACTTTCCCGTATATTTCTGGTGTCCTTCGGTCAATAACAAATTAATCTTTACGATGACTATACTGACAATACTCGATCAGCGCTCTTGTCGACAAATTATGCGAGAAAGTTTGCAATTGTCAACTCATTTCCGCCGCGCACATACTATTTGGACAATTTGAACGGTTGTTTCCAGCCTGATACATAAGAACCGTGTCGCGCGTTGAACGTTGGACCCAAACGAGGTATTCCGAATGGTTTATTTACGTATCTGGTTCCAACGTTTAACGCGCGGCGCCGTACTTTCGTATTGATCAGGCGGGAAACCATCGTCGAAAGATTATGTGCGAGGCGTGTTTTGAGTTGAAAATTGCCACTTTCTCGCAAATTGTGGAGACAGGGGCGGATATCGGTTTCTGTCACTATCATCATCGTGACGAGTAATGTGTACTTGACCAAAGGACACCAAATATAGGCAGGAAAGTTGCACAGTGAGTTAAACACGACCAGATATTCGAGGATGGTGTGCGAGAAATTTCAGTCAAACATTTTTATTTTTGTGTTATTAAGCTAGATATAAGTTATTTACGAATCATACAAGTCCCGGATACGTTTAATAATGTTTGTGTGATTAATGTTTGGGTCTTGGCATAAAATGATGATGATAAAAAATATATCCTGGTGCGTAGCTGGGAGTCGGGGTCCAGACCCCAAGTGTCTGTGTATGTATCCACTTGAAGTGAACATATTTAAGCAGCGGAATGTTTAGATATATGGTTTAGATGCACTGTTCTTTACGTAAACACAAAATCAGGTGATGAACATACATCAAGGTAATATTCTACGTCAAAATTAAGCTGCAAGAGCTAATGTACAACTGTGGTGGGCCTTTGCAGTTTGACTTACTCCACCCACACTTTCGTCTAAGATATTTACGTAAACGTCTAATAAATAAGAAACTGACCTTTCAAGATGATATTTATAAATCGTTAACGTGGACAATTTGACCTAGACGTTACAGGATTAGTTGCAATTTCCTGTCTTGTGTTCATCGGTATTATGGAGACGAGTCACATGCTTCAATTGTTTTCATTTATAGAAGGTGGTCGACGGAAGCAGAAATCATTCGTTAGAAGTACCAGACAGAGTGTAAATAAGTAAATGCATTAATGACATGTTATCAAATTCTGTAGTCGTAGAAACTGTCAGTCTACAAGCAAAGAACGAAATGAATTGGTAACGTTAATTACTAGTATTGTTACATAATAAATGCGCTAGACTTTTACAGAATACTCCAGAGCCAGTTTATCATTGTCTGATGTTTCACTTTAACCTTTTTGTCGCGTTATATCTTTGAGTAATCGTGGAAATACATATGCATACATGTCTTATTGTGACTTGAATCACATATATAAATACAAACAAGTTATTCGTTACAAACAAGTTATTAAGCATTTCAAAGTACATGTACACAATAAAAATTGTATTGTATTGAGCGAGATTATTCACTGGAGACCCACAACAGCTACATGTTTTCCGTTGTACCTTGTTTTAACAGTTTAAAATATCCTTACAGTTTAATGACGGAAAAGCACGACCGTACTAACGGAGATAAGTGGGTATCCGGTACCATAATACAAGATATAATAATAAACATGATTGATACGTTCCGATCAGCATAATAATCAATAAGATTAGTTATAGAAAGAGAACGCAAACGCGAGGTTGTCTTATTTTGTCGAGGGCGTAGCCCGAGACAAAATAATCAACCGAGCGTTAAGATTTCTTTCTGATTTATATCATTGGCGTTGTGTTGTGATTTTAAAGTTGAGGACTCCAGTACAACTCGACTAAGAAAATCGATAGAGGTCACGTTGACCGAAGTATAGTTCGCCGGGGATAACTCTAGCCTTATCAATAAACAAACCAAGCAAATTATAAACACTGCACGGTCGACTGGCCGCCAGTTATCAGGGTCGATTTAAAGAGTATATCATTAAAAGTATATATGCATAAAATTGAACAAAAATGAATATCGAAAATTTATTAAATTTTTATTTTTATTTGTAAGCAAAGGCTAGTGTTATCTCCAGCGAACTATAAAGAACAATAGAGTTGTATGTATACAGTGCAGGATAATATTATCCTGCACTGTAGTAATTGCACTCATTCCTTTGAAAAGTAAGACACACCCCATCAATTATCATCGGATTTAGCCACACCGCCTCTGTTAACATCAATGTAAATTGCCGTAGCCATGATATAATAGATCTAATAACATCGTATAACAAGGATAGAGAAATAGAATAAATTTGTATTTTGAAATTGGCAGTATATGTTTGGAGTAAGGTTAATTAAAAATAATACAATCTATCTCGTATTTCGAAGCTTTTAAATATATAGATATAGCACAGAGTATCTGACATGATCCTGACCTTTATGCATGAATATATTACAAGGTACTTGCGTTGAATATATAAATGTCCGCTAGTAAATCGTGCAATATCGGTCCTAAAGAAGTGTGTTGGTATTACACCTCGAGCGTCTTCGTGATACTTCCCGCTTATGAAAACATACAACCGAGGTTATAAATATAACAATATATCAGCTGTTAAATTATGCTAATGAATGGTCAAGAGTCGTGTCAAATTCTCTGGACTATAGTTAATTTCTTTACCGTAAATTGATTAGTGGACGAGATTAATTCAAATTAATGAATACATTTTGAATGTTCGCCCTTTGCCAACAATAACATTAAATTAGGTCTTTTCGTAGATCATGAAATAAAGGACATTCTAGAACAAAATGGAGTTCGTCCTCTAAAATGTTGCATAATTGGCATTTACGTTCTTGCCTTGGTAATTGTTGGGGTTTATGCCATCTATCTTTCTTAATTTCTAACCTGTGAGAAGATACACGTAATCGTGATAAAGCTGTTCTAAACTTACGGGTTGTTACGAAATCTAAATATTGTTTAAAACCAAATTCTGAAAATAATATATATGAACTAGTTCTTATCGAATTATTTTTTTTTAAAAAGCTGTCCATTCCATTCTTGAATAAATATGTCATTAAGTCTTTGTTTAAACATTTGCATAAAAGGTTTTACATTATTCACCCCTTGGTACAACCAAACCTCATTGAACTCCGAATTTTCCAGTAATTGTTTAACTTTCAGTGTCCAATTGATTTTGTTTGGCAGTAGTTCATTATCATTTAACATCATTTTGTTGATTAGTTTTATATATCAAGGCGGGCACTGTTTTATAATCATGTATGTGAATTCCGGTTTCAACCTTATCTTGATATTGTCAATGTTTCAAAATGTCGTACTGCTTTAACCAAGATAAGGGTGTCTTCACACAGATTACATATTGATAATGGTAGATGGAAAATACCAATTGCAACTCCCTTAGGTGAAAGAAAATGTTTATGCTCCGATCGTTTAGAAGACGAATTTCACTTTATTTTTGAATGTACATTTTATAAAGAAGTAAGACAAACATATATCCCTGCTTATTTCAGAAGAAATCCAAGTATGTATAAATTGGTAGAACTATTTAACTCTGAGAATAAATACGTTGTAAGACGACTTAGTACTTACGTGTATAAAACCTTTTTTGTACTAGGAATAATATTATGTACACAAACTGATTCATTATTATAGACTGGTATAGACATGTATCATAATTTATTGCTTCTTTTCTGTAATTAATTTGCTTTTTGATAAAAGTGTGCTTGTATACACGTATGCTTGCATATATGTATGAATGTATATATGAATATATGTATGTGTGTATGGATGTGCTCATGCGTGGACGTATGGATGGATAAATGTAATATACAATTGTTAATTGTACCTTTATCATCATGCTATGTATGTAAATATGTTGTCCCCATGGGTCTACGACCTTCTGGATTTTTGAAAATAAGCTATCAAAACTATCAAACTATATTTTCTTTCATCATTGCATACAGATGTGATTTTCAACCAAAAACGTATTATATTTACAATTCCCATTATTTTAAAGGTGTACGACCGAGTTCACCGCAAATAAATTATTTTGAGTAGAAAGCTTCACACCTAAAATATTTTTTAAAAAGTGTAAATGAGTGCGTTCTAAAATTTCGGCGTCTGAAAACACCCATATTTCAGAGCCATAATTCAATATTGGAAATATCAACTTGTCAAATAAAGATACAACGTGACTTACAGATAGTGTTGGGAATACAAGCTTAACCATTATGTGTTTCAAATGTTTTTGTAAACGACCCCCGTTGGAAAATGCTATGCCTAGGTATGTGAAGTTTCAAGTTCATCACCATTGTAAAAGAATTTCAGATCCTGTCTTAGACGCCCACCATTCCTAAAGACCATAATTTTAGTCTTTTAACATTCACGGTTAATTTCCACTTGTCACAATAGTTTTCAAAGTATTCAAGCCGTTCTGTAAGCGTATTTCGTCCTCAGTGAATAGAATGATGTCATCGGCGTATAACAACAAAATCATTTTTAATGTATCTAAACCGACCCCTTTAAACCGTTAGTTTCCAGATGTTCTTCTAGGTCGTTAACAAAAAGTGCAAAAAAAGGAGAAAGACAATCTCCTTGACGGACGCCCATATAACACTCAAAACTATCAGGACATAAGCAATTCCGATTTTTAACACGCGACTTGACATTCAAATATAGCGACCTAATTACATTCAACATTTTCCCTCTAATGCCATATCTTACTAGTTTACAAAATATATTTTCTCTAACTAGTAGATCAAACGCTTTTGTGTAATCGATAAAACAAACAAATACTTTCTTGTTGTTGTTTAAAGATGGTTGATTACACCGCTAAAGTAAACAAAATATTATCAGTGGTTCCCATATTTTTCCGAAATCCAGCTTGCGCTTCCGTATAGACAAACTAACGTTCAGCCCATGCGGTCAATCTGTTGTTAATAATTCGAGTAAACAGTTTTCCAAAGGTACTTAAAAGATATAAAGGACGTAGCCATGCTCATCTTTGTCCCACGTATCGTAACAGTTAAATAATGACGTTGTATTCCTCAGACTTAGTCCAGTACCTGAAACGATGAAAGTATGATTGGCTGTTAATCACATTAGTTGAACATTGAACATGTAACATGGCCTTTTGAACATTTTTATCAATATTTTATGAATAGGAATGCACGGTATCTAGACACATTTCGATTTTGACACAGTATGTATGAGTATGAGCTTATGACATAAGTAACTATGAAATTAATAGTAACGTATAGAAAGTTAGTTAAAAAATGCACCATTGCTCTTTATCTCTTTAGAGCTCGACGAGACCGTAACAAACGATACAGAAACATCTACAATGACCAAAATGTCCTCGCGGAACTCAAGCGACGAATTGTTAAACATTACTTAATACTACTTTGAATGTTAATCCTAGCATATTGCGTTATTTTGACAAATTTTAAGTAGCAGAAATCTACACATCAGTGTGCGTTTCTAACCTATATCAGTAGGTCACACATTATTTGTAATATATCGTGGTATATCGTGGTGTACCGGGATGTACTATGAGAAAATGATAACGTATCGGGATATATCGCCAAACGGAATACCCAACAATATCCTACACATTTTATCGCACAATATCAATGATAACCAATAAGAGCATAATTTGGAACACAGGTAACATACACAAAATTTTTATCAAAAGATTCAACCCATTTTCAGTAAGTGTCATTTTAAGAATTCACATGATTAAAGTTCTAGCTTGAAAATGGTGTTTTAAATAATTATACCTAAACCAAACATGATTGTAAGAAACACCGAATGATTAACAATTGAATAGATCAGTATCTTTGTCTCTAATTCTCTACCGATATTTGATTGGTACTAAATAAAAGTGGAGGCTCTTGTGTGAGATGGTATGAAATGGCCACTCATTGGGGGAAATAATTTAGTTCCTTGGAATCCGTATATTTGGAAAGACATGGATGGTTCGTTCTATGTCTGACTCTTGCGAGTGTGGCTAGGCGCTGCTGTCGTTTCTGTGTGACCTTGGATTGTATGTGCGCTACAGTATTTAGTTACTTGTCGTCGTGGACAGGTTAAAATGTTGTTTTGTCGTCTCTAACTAAATTCATTATGTGTTAAATATAACACACAAAGTGTATACTAATGCAAATAGATTGCTCATGACCAGCGACTGTTGAATATAATGCAAAAAGATAATATTAAATCAGACAGGAAAGGCAGCTCTCAACTTACCAGCCGATCACAGAAAACTTAGAAACCATTCAAGGCACAATGCCCAACACACAACTCGTGTTTATAATAGTGTTTTCTCGATAAATGAGGATATAAATACTACTAGAACCTTTTAGCTCCGTGTTTGAGTTCTTAATTATTTATTCAATTGGTTTTGAGAGAAAATGTCTTTGTTCATAATGCTCTGGACCCGTGTTCAAAGGTTTGAAAGGATCTATTTTAACTTGTAAAAATATTTTTAAATTTGCTATGAGTGAAAATTCTCTTTTGTTTATAATGCTCGGGACCCGTGTTCAAAGGTTCAGTTGTAAGGATTTGTTTCAAATTTGGATAATATGTTAATGCAGGGGCGTAACTAGGCGTACTCCAGTACACCCGTGCGTACAATTCGAATCTGGACTGGAATAATATGAAAAAATGAAAATTCGAAATCTCCAATAAAAATCCCAAGCCGAGGGGGATGAGGGGCATACAAATGCATCGTGTGAGCAAAAGAGTCACATTATACAGAGACTATTATATAACATGTTATCTGTAGTCTCTGCTTTATAATTTAAATATCATTTAAAAGATCAATCGTTTTTCAAGTCAGGGAACGAGTTTTTACTTGTAGATTATGCTGCTCAAATTAACATTGCTATTTGTTCTAGCTCGCTTCGCTCGCACACTTAACTTTATAAGTGAGTACATGTATTATCAAGTCAGGGAACGAGTTTGTAGGGTATGCTGCTCAAATAAACCATTGCTATTTTTGTAGTTCGCTGCGCTGGGCAGGATAACCTTATTTTTGAATACAATTTGTCCTTCATGCATTATCAAGTCAGAAATCAAATTTGTAGGGAACGCAACTCAGATACGCAGTGCTATTTTTTCTAGTTAGCTTCGCTAGCACCATAAATTTATTAGTGAATACATGTATTATCAAGCCAGAGAACGATGTTGTATGGTTTGCTGCTCACATACGCAATGCATTTTTTCTAACTCGCTTCGCTCGCATTTATTGCATCCATGTCTACCTAATGATTATGTTGCTACATGAATGTCCCATTTTGACTTATTGTTTTGCTTTAATCAATACCAGAGATCATTTTAGGGCTTTCGAAGACAGAAAATGTGCTCATCTAATGCACCATTCACAAAATCTATATTTCTTTTTACGAGGGAGGACCCCCGTCAGCCTTGGGAACCCACACAGTCTGTCAGTGATACTATAGCTTGGCCCTTTGTATGCATATAAAAATAATTTTTCCAGGTTTTCGTTGTTATGAAAATCTGCATTCGGGATATTTGACAACAAGAACAACCACACCCCAAGGAATTAGACAGGGCAGTATGTACATGTTAGGGAAATTTAAAGTCAATTTCCACAAATGTCTTATTCCCATAAGGGGGGGGGGGAGATTGATAAGTGCATCAATGTATTTTACTAAAGAATAAGGTACCTTTTTACATCAAACTTCTTAGTAGATCCATGGAGTTTGATCTTGACAAGTGTCTTTTGTTTTGGGGTGGGTATGTTAAAGGAAGATGTGACGTTGATCAACATTTGGGCAGCATGTCTTCTACAAGCTCTTATTTGTAATCCAAATTGTGTTATGGTACTTGTCACAAATAAAACGAAAAATAACATGACTGTTTTAAAGTTTAAAGTTTTTAATTCTTTTCTGCCTTAAGGCATAGCGTAAAAATATCGTTGAGATACTCTCACACGATTTCCTTGCCAAATTTATTTCTGGGGGAGCATGACCCCCCCCCCCCCCTAACATTGGGAGTACATTCAAATATGTTCCAGGTACGCCCCTGTGTTAATGTAAAGCAAAGTACTTAAAAATTACGCAGGGGATGAAAGTGATATCGCCATTTAAAACCTTCGTTGCTCAGTTGTTAAATATGCTTTCAGTTTCAGTCTCAAGTACAACATATACACAATCATTCACTAGAAAAGTGATAGTGTAGCCAAAAGATGTTTAGTCAGTCTGCACATGACATATGATATATCGGATATTTCCAAACAAGTTCTCAAATATTTCATTTTCAGGTTCAAATTTAATTCCGGCCAGTTGATCCATTGTGAACACGAGGCATTTAAAACATTCAGTTGTTAAACAATATGTTATGCTTTCAGTTATCGATGGCTAAAAGACGGGTACTCATAAAATTGGAGCACAACTAGAAATTTGTAAGCACATGGTATCGATATAGACGAACGTGACGTAATGGAAACGTCAAACGAAAATTGAGAGTAGGGTATAGAAAATGACCGACTATGTACAAAATAACGGCAGACAATTACAGAAACAACTTCTGCGAACATCAAAAGGCATTGGCGGACACATGCCTCATTTATCGAGTAAAAAGTAACTAAATAACTCCGAACGTAAAGGAACGTCTGAATAAACAAAAACGCGTCATTTAGAAAAAAAACACGTATATGGGAAAACAAAAGGCATTTATTTGCAGAACGAAAACTCTTACAGCCCCGTAATTTGGATGTTAGTTTGTTCTTAGATAAGGTAACATATTAGTTTAGTTCATTACAAGTTTAAAACGTACGAAACGATACAGTGATGGGATAACAAACGAGTTTTTCGAACTCTACCCATTCACGACACTCAAATCAGCTAAATCTGTTACAAACAATGCTGTCTTTGTATCAAGAGACTGAATGCAAAATTTGGTCCAAATATATCTATTTGTTTTGTGTACAAAAGCTTTTCAAAAAACCGGAACGAACGTTCTTCACACCCTTTAGTTGCACGTTTTTGATAATGTAAAGGCCATAATCCAAGATGGATTAGACAAATCGAATTTGGCATAGACATTTCGCCCTTAAATAGTGTCATAAATATTGAAGACGATCATATGAAAATTGTTGAATTAGAGTACATACAAATTACTGGACACCATCGCAGGCACGACCGCCCGCTGACCAAGGGTGTTCACATAGTACGTCAAAATACGAAATTCCTTTACAATTACTACGCTCAAATCTCGGAGTTGTCCCCATGAAGTAAAATATAATTACTCGTCACAGTCATAACAAATTCTAGTTTTCAATTTTGTTCAATGTCGCTGGACATGAAAATACGATTTTTGCGGATGTAACATTTCGTAACATTCCAAGATACTTTAGATCCAAATACATGAAAAAACAAGTCTGCGTTCAATAAACGCTTATGCCCCCATGGAAACCTTGCCCATAAAAAGCTAAGTCAATCAGGGGCCATAATTCTGTAATAATGTTAGATAGTGTTACATGGCTTTGATAATGTAAGGGGCTTATGATGGTAAACAAGTATGCCAAGTTTTAAGGCAACGCCATGATGGACATGATGTTAAACGAAACTGTCAATTTGGGTTAACCAAGAACTAGACCCTTAATAAGTCTAAGTCCAAAATTAGGTCAAGGTGAAGGTCAAATGAGGTTAGGTGATATAGGCGTGTGGAGAGTGTTCATATACAACATCCATGCAAGTATGGAAGCTTTGTAGCAAGCCATAATAATGCTAGAAGAAACGGTCAATTTGGGTTAACCAAGAATTTGGCCCTTCAATAAGTCTAAGTCCAAAATTAGGTCAAGGTGAAGGTCAAAATGAAGTCAGGTGATACAGGCGTGTGGAGAGTGTTCATATACAACATCCATGCAAGTATGGAAGCTTTGTAGCAAGCCATAACAATGCAAGAAGAAACTGTCAATTTGGGTTAACCAGGACGGACGGACGAACGGACGGACAGGTGAATCACTATATGCCTCCCCATCTATCGATAGGGGGGGGGGGGCATAAAAATGGCACTCAACTATATATAATCAACTATAATATGTCACAGGGTTTTGGAACGAAAACGGTAATAGGATAAGAAATATCTATTCTAAACATTGGACAAATATAAGAGATAAAACAAGATAATTATACTGCACTTACCGTAAACCATTCCTCGAGATCGGAGTAAGCAGAACCTGGTACAGTTTGCAAATCCGCCGGACTGACTGACGAACTTCTTACGTTATGTAACAGACATGTTCCGTTCTTCCGGTGGTAACTTATTGACATACAACTGATGGTTGCATTACATTGTACTGCACACCCATGATATGACGCACAGTTAGGATATACGGACATGACGTCTGTTGTAAGCTCTTTGTTCAAGTGTTCCGGTTTATGTATAGAGCTCGTACAGTATTCATAACTTGTAGTAACGACAAGACTTATATATATCGCAAACACCTTCGGGAACAAAATCATGATGAATTGACGCTTCTTCTTCTGTATGTCTTTTTACCGCTTAAATTAGAAAGAAAGGTGACATTCAATTCACTTATTGCTAGTCGACTCAGGACAGGGCTGTATTAAGTCGACTCAGGACAGGGCGGTATTAAGTCGACTCAGGACAGGGCAGTATTAAGTCGACTCAGGACAGGGCAGTATTAAGTCGACTCAATACAGGGCAGTATTAAGTCGACTCAGGACAGGGCAGTATTAAGTCGACTCAGGACAGGGCAGTATTAAGAATCAAGAAAGTACCGAGGTAAATATTTTCTAGGGTATATTTGACGCATTGTTTTGCTCCTAAAGATAGTAAAAATCGGACAGAAAAGGAAGTACTCAACTGAAACAACCGAGCACAGAAAACAAAAACAACACAGACCACAATTACACGGCATAACGCCCAACACACAACTGAACGAGTAGACATATTTTGGTAATTTATTAAATTTATTTGCACTTGCCTCGATGTGCCTTTGCCTGGCTACGGACCTGCTCCCTATATATTGAAATTATTTTTGAATATTGAATGTCGTATTCCTAGTAATTTATCATTCGATTATAATGTGTACATGTACAGATGTAAATCGAGATGGCCAATTTGTGAAAACATTAGAAATATTGCTCATATTTGCATGACCCATTGCGTTTAACAAAAACCTTCGACTATGGGTAAAACTTTAAATATACACATTTATGTTTAATTGTCTTTAATAAAATACTCTTACGTATGGATGAAAATGAAGTTTCATTTACCGTTTTGTTTATTCCTTTAATATTAAACGTAATTGTTGATCAGAATTATCAGTCATTCGTCCGTCAATATTCAAGCAACTATATGAACTCCGAAACACGCTTGCCCGAAATGGCTGGAATTATATTGTAAACGGGTGAAAACAACAAACAAATGAAATGCGTGACGTTTGTTGACTTCAAAACCGTTGAACTTCATGCATAAAGCAAAATAAATGGTAAAAGTAAAGTTATAACATTGGCCCTTAATTTAAACACAACCGATATTGTACAGAGCCATGTATTATTAATAAGTATGCGGTTGCTTATATACGTTCATCAAAGTTGTGAAATAGCCATATGAATTAGTAAACTGATGGTAAGTGACGTTTGAAGACACTTCCATTAGTACGATATCAAGGGCACATGAGACTTGTACCTCATTTTAAATTCATTATCGAGGCCTTTGTGAAACTAGGTGTTTCAGCTTTTTATAGCTTAAACTTGGTCTTTCAGCGTTTTGATTACTGTGACTTGGATTTTTTACTTTTTGATAGCTACAACTTGGACTTCAAGCGGTTAAGTTCATTTTCTTTTTCAGATGTGTGTTGGGCAATGAGTTATTTCTGTTTTCCGGGCTCTGGTCCCGTGTTCACAAAGAATCAGTTTTCAGGATCAGGCTTAAGCTCCATTCTGTTTTTGCTATTTATTTTAAGTCCTAGGTCACAAGGGCAAAAAATCATAGAAAAACCTTGTATAGACACAGGAGGTCACAATTTTGGTTAATCTTTAATAACCTTGGACACAATGATTATCTTAACAACATCTAGGTCAAGTTCGATATTGGGTCATCCGGTGTCAAAAGGTCAAATAATAACCTTGTGTAGTCACAAGAGGTCACACTTTTGGCAAAATATAGGCCAAATGTTATATTGGGTCATCCGGGGTCAAAAACTAAGTCACAAGGTCAAATCATAGAAACACCTTGTGTTGTCACTGGAGGTCACAATTTTGTAACTTGTCACAGTTATAATCTTCACAAAGTTTAAGTCAAGTTTGATATGGATCATCTGAGGTCCAAAACTAGGTCACTAGATCAAATCATAGTAAATGTTTGTGTAGGCACTAGAGGTCACCATTTTAGCCTAATCTTAATGATACTTGGTCACAATGATTATCTCAACAAAACTAGGCCAAGTGCGATATTGGGTCAAGAATTAGGTCACTAGGTCAAATCACAGGACATGGCACTACAACGACAGGTGAGTCATCTAGGGCCCTTGGGGTCCTCTGGTTTGATTTACTGACATACAACGTACATGTATAAATATATTGATTCTAGTATGACTTGTGTTTTTCAATTTCAGCGAGATGAAATAACGTCCGCGTCTTCATTGAAAACGCTGTTTATCTTTTTAAAGATATCTCTTGTTTCTTCGTAACTTCAAAACCATAATATACATTTAGATGAAACGTGCTTTACTTACTGAGTGGTTATACACATATCTGTAGCAAAGGGCAACAATTGTACCTTTGATAAACTTTAACTTATGCTCCTTTTTTTGGCTTCAAAAGCACAAAACATCGAGAGATTATACTAGTGAGAGCCATCACTGCCTTCTGATGTTTTATATCGGTTTTTAGGTTGTGACAAACTAAACGATGATAAACAATCGGACAGGAGAATCCGCACTCAACTTAAACAGGCGAACAGATAACTCAATGACACAGGTCAATCACACGGCACAATGCCTATCACACAACTGAACGAGAAAATGAAACCAACCCAAAGTTTCAGCTGTCGAATGGTTGAAAGACCTATCAAGAAAACGAACAAAAACTACTCGAAGTATTGGATTATAAACGAACCGTATAGGGTACGAATAGCGCAAACATAGCAAGGGGGGGGGGGCGCATTAGAATGCGAAGAAAATAGATAAGAAGACCATGAGAAATCTATGCTTGTTATACAGACTACGTATTGGAAAATATACATTCCCAGGATACTAACACTGGGGCTCATGCAATGTATTTGCATCTGAGCGTGTGTACTAGATAACCGCATACTCCGATAGTTGTCATTTTTTTTACCATTGCTATTATTGGACGGTTACTCAGATTTGATAACAATATGAATGCCAACGTGCAGTATGGTCGTTGTTCATAGCTGACACAGTACTATGGCAATGTGCAACTTTTGACGGGGGGTTGGGAAAAATCAAAGACGATCACTAGTTTCTGTATATGAATGGTCTCACACAACCTTGCCGAAGGCACCTATAAACTAGTGACACGTTTCATGCCTTCTCTACCTATTGTTAAGGTCTATTTAATAGGGACGGCTTTATGATTTGATGTTGGGGGGGGGGGGGGCGTAAATATTGAAATGCCCTCTTGTTCCTGGGAAAACTGAGCAAGCGAAGCGAGCTAGAAAGAAATCCATTTTTATTATGAGCTATTCAGCTTGAACAAAAGACAAATTGTCCACGCTTGGGCCATCGACCACCCCCATTAAATCGGCCCTTGTATTGTATGATTTTATCTTCACGCTTTCGTTTGCATAATAACATACTATTCCTGGAGTGATATTTACCAGACCACCAATATCAATTAAGAAGTGAAACGTAGGAAAAGAACAAATAGAGACATATTAACAAATTGAAAAAAAACCATGTACATACAATATTATTCAAGTCATTCACATAATTAAACACGTTATTTAATTTACTTTACCGAACAAAATTACGAACATTCATTTTACAAATAATTTTATTAGTAACAAATGTCACAAGTAAAACATAAAAACTTTTATCATGTAAGATGGTTGTGAACCTGTTATGAAAAAGAAAAACATGAACCCCTAACCAAAGACATTTTTATCATGTAAGATGGTTGTGAACCAGTTATGAAAAAGAAAAACATGAACCCATAACCAAAGACATTTTTATCATGTAAGATGGTTGTGAACCAGTTATGAAAAAGAAAAACATGAACCCATAACCAAAGACATTTTTATCATGTAAGATGGTTGTGAACCAGTTTTGAAAAAGAAAAACATGATCCCATAACCAATGACATTTTTTATCATGTAATATGTTTTGAACCAGATATGAAAAAGAAAAACATGAACCCATAACCAAAGACATTTTTATCATGTAAGATGGTTGTGAACCAGTTATGAAAAAGAAAAACATGAACCCCTAACCAAAGACATTTTTATCATGTAAGATGGTTGTGAACCAGTTATGAAAAAGAAAAACATGAACTCATAACCAAAGACATTTTTATCATGTAAGATGGTTGTGAACCAGTTATGAAAAAGAAAAACATGAACCCATATCCAAAGACATTTTTATCATGTAAGATGGTTGTGAACCAGTTATGAAAAAGAAAAACATGAACCCATAACCAAAGACATTTTTTATCATGTAATATGTTTTGAACCAGATATGAAAAAGAAAAACATGAACCCATAACCAAAGACAATTTTTATCATGTAAGATGGTTGTGAACCATGACTAAAACACCCACGAGGTTACATAAAATATAATTGTATTTTGACTGTTATGAATACGAATCAATGACGATGGGAGTTGCACCAAGTGAACCTTTTAATACGGTTGTGAAACCTGACTAGAACACTCATAAAGTGAAATAAAATAGTCTTGTCGTTTATACTTCTCCAATAGTGTCACCAGGTGTGGAATCAGCTCTAGGCAAAAGAGGGTTAATTAACATCACTTTAATATTAAATAGTTGTATGTCCTGAAAACAGTAGATACTCAATATGAATATGACCGTCGTGACCAGCATGAATTGGCCATACTATTGAGTTGATCTAAACAAAATGTTTCATTGTATTATGAATTGGGAGGTTTTTATACTAATACATTTGGCTTAATACATGATACTCAAATGTGTGCAGTATAAGCTTAGTTGGCAGTGTCTAAATGCAGTATGCATATATGGTAGATCGTAACTGCATATTGGACTTACCCATGAATTTTGTCAGCTTTGTCTAGGATTTGGTAAACATATTCACACCCTGTTGAATCCACTTTCACCCCAAACGTTGATTCGTCATTTGACTAGAGTTTTCTTGATCTCTTCGGCATAGGGACAACATTAAGCCAAACCACACTTTGTGCTGTAGCCCACAGGATGCATCAGTATGAAATAAAATGTTGTTTGGATCAACAATCTTTGGATCAAGATTTTTAAGTTCGTGTCAGTGATCTCTGGTTTTGATCCACAGTACTTTTCCCCTTTTTAGCCAAATCTGTCAGTTTCGCTTTGTAAGCTTCCCGACAAAAGCATCCGTTCTTGCATTGTCTAAACCGCACCGATCTTTTAAGCATTTAGTGAGTCATTACTTAAGAGCATTGAATGGACTTTTCTTTAATTCGTCGTCAGACTGTTTTCGATCTGATCCAAAAACATCGCAACGGCTTGTTAAATTCATCACAGTTGAATTATTTTTCAAGAAGCTCACGGAACAATGCTACAGCTCTCTTAAAAGTACTTTTTGTGCTAGCAGAATCCTTTTGCTGACCAAGATTGTTCAAATCTGAGCTAGATAAACCAGCAAAATGTTCACTTGGGACACTGTCCCTGTCACGATCCGGAATATGAAATTATTTTCTTGAAAATTCAATTCATGGTTTTGGAACATGAAGCATAGTGTGTACTGATTATCTTAAGTTGATATTATGTTTGTCATGAGTGTATTGAAATGTGTTTCCCTTTTATTAAGAAGATTGATCATGCAATGTTTTATACAATAATACAGACTTTTTGTATTCAACTCTATCACTGAGGTTTAGCCGTTAAAGTTCTGAGATAAGTTATTGTGATGGTGCTGTATAGTCTTGATTAAGAATTACTCTAGCAGCTTTTCTTTTAAAGCTTATGTAATTTGTCTGCGAGGTCGCCACTACAGTTGCCCTATATACGACAGCAGCAATCAACGTCTGGTAGTATGTATGCATTGAAGAATAGTTTTCTGGATGTAATTGATAGAAATTGCTTTATTCTTAATAACATATAAAGATAGGTGTTGCATGTCTGTGTTGACGTTTTGTTTCCAGTTTAGAATTTGGTCAATGTGCACACACAGGTAACTACATGTATATCATTGATAAAAAGTTTCTTTTACAAAATTTATGTTATCTTTGAAAGCTGCATTTGTACTTAAGTGGTCAGATTTTCATGGTATCAAAAACAAGAATTGGCTTTCGATATCTTCATAAAGTAATTACATAAATAGACAACATTGTTTGAACTACCTCCATGCAAATCCCATCGTAATTGATCAACTAGTTAAAAAGTTATACCATGAAATGTATACCACGGTGTCCAGTCAGTCACCGAGGTGCATTCAATAGAAACGACAATGCTATTCTGAACCAGAAAAAAGAAAGTGATTTCACGCCTTATGGGTTTATTTTCTTATTCATGGACGGATTTTTAAAATATTGATATCAAATTAAAACCAAGCTCTCTAGTTTCTGATTATATACAAATATTAAAAATTAATATACAGTGTTAATGAAATGTTAATTAAAAACAAACTGCACCTCAGTGACCGGGTGGTCGATTTCCCGTGTTATAAACCTTTCTAAGATATTATTTTTTTATTTACTCTTTATTAATGATACAGTTTCCTGTGTGTGCACACCCAATAATTTTCAAAATAGCTTTTATTTTATTACTTGGCCTTGTAAAAGAAGTGGGTCAGTGGGGTTTGGATATGATTTGAGGCCGAGATTTTCATTACCTTAGTTTTTTGTACACTTGGTAAGATTGAATTTTGGGTACACCAGATAATAGAAAAGTATACACGCCCAGTTTCCATGTTGCAATTAAGCCGGTACATATTTATACTGTCAAATAACAAATTACGCACCTTACAACACGATACAATGAAAACATAATACAGGGATACAAACACATCTTAACGTGTATTTGGTTATTACAGTTCATCGACATCCATAATTATTATTATGTTAGTTCTTTGTAAAGGGAACATACTCGTGAAGCCTTATCCAACTTATTAATATGAATAATATGTAAAATAAGGCATTATTCTAAATACATTAGCCTCGTAAAATAAAGACTTTACTAACTTACTTACTTTCTAACCTCTAACACGAGACATTTTCGAACTCGAGCATTATTTTAGAGTGCATTGGTAATGGTTATTAACATATATAGCCACTAATGTTTTTTGGCTGACGAAATTCATTACCAATCAAACACGTTTGACTTCAGCGTTGTACAAAATGTGTGCTATTCTTTTTTGTGCATTTCGTGTTCTGTTGATCTGTTGAGTACCGCGTTCCCTGTACGATATGTTGAGTGCCGCGTTCCCTGTACGATATGTTAATATGTCGAGTGCCGCATTCCCTGTACGATATATTGATCTGTTGAGTGCCGCGTTCCCAATACGTTATATTGATTTGTTGAGTGCTGCGTTCCCTGTACGATATATTGATTTGTTGAGTGCTGCGTTCCCTGAACGATATGTTGAGTGCTGCGTTCCCTGTACGATATGTTGAGTGCCGCGATCCCTGTACGATATATTGATCTGTTGAGTGTCGCGTTCCCTGAACGATATATTGATCTGTTGAGTGCCGCGTTCCCTGTACGATATATTGATCTGTTGAGTGCCGCGTTCCCTGTACGATATATTGATCTGTTGAGTGCCGCGTTCCCTGCACGATATATTGATCTGTTGAGTGCCGCGTTCCCTGTACGATATATTGATCTGTTGAGTGCCGCGTTCCCTGTACGATATGTTAATATCTTTCTACGTAGTACGTGCAATCAAGTCACGACAGTTAAGTAATTAAGTTATTCTTCGGCAAATACAATCGAGTAGACGAAAATGAGTTAGTAAGTACTAATTACTAATCTAATTATTTATCTGATGGCATGACAGTAGCTAACCAGAGCAGGTACAACCAAAGTTTGCCTAAAACATACGTCGTTGTACTTACAATGTAGGTTTGTTTAGAACAGGGATGGGCTGTTACACTAATTGGTAAATACGGGAAATATTCTGTTCCAAAAAGTTTCAATTAAACAAGACAAGTCCGTATAGCAGCTCTTTCAATACCGTGTAGACTTTTAGAATGAATAGATAAGTGCTTGAATGTGTAGTGCATTTATCCTGGAACGATACCATAAAACGGTGTTCCCAATGGGAATTTCTATTCGGAACGTAATTGGTTTAAAAGCTTCGCATCCTTCTAAGAAATGTTCATGATTTTTTTCCTTTCTTTGAACATCGACAATATTAGCTTAGTTATATCTGATTACAATGCTTATAACTTTGGAATTAAAATTGAGAATAATAGGTTACGTAATTATTGTTGAAACTCAAAACAATGAAACATGAATTTTAGAAATGGAACATTTTCTTTCTTATATATTTCGTAATATTACTAGAACTATAATAAATCCCAATCATGAATATTAGTGCTTTACTAAACCAGTATTGATATTTCCCAGCAAGGTTTTTTACTTTTATGAAAGTAAATTTTATACGACATAGGCGGGGATTGTATTGGTAAACTTTTGGAAATAATTGCCCCGCAGTTTTATCACTGGAAATAGCTGTTCGGAAGTTTTACCAATGGAAATAGGTGCTCGGCATTTTTATCAATGGAAATAGGTACTCGGCAGTTTAATCAAATATATGGTTAATCAGACTTGCTATGACATTAATAGGGTCTTGCGTTTTAATTACACGTATTAGTTTTTATTTGCCTCTATCTTGTCGCATTGTATGATCATTTCCTTTGATTTAATGCCATCATAATCAATGAAATGAATGTGACTCATCTTCTGTATTAGGCCTACCACGGGTGCAAAACAATCTCCATTGTTTATAATTATAAAAACACAACTATTGTATTTCATTTTCATTTATTTGTGATTAGAAAATCCCGTTGATGCACAGATAATGATATCATTGTTGTTCTCTTACAAGGAAACTCACTGCAAGCATTAACTCATTATGATAGACAGTTTGACCTAGACGTAAATGACATCGGTGCAATTTCCTGTGTAATTTTCCCAGACTGTATGGAGACCTGTCAAGTGATGGAACTGTTTTCATTCATAGATGGAGATGGTCTTTAAAGCATTAATCATTTCGTAATAAATGACAGAGAGTACATTGGTCAAAACAGTTGTACCGATGTTATGAGATTATTTGTTCGAAGACAGAGTCACGTACATTAGGAAATGGAAAACAGTACGTATTAAGCAGTGTATGTAGTCCACGTGAATGATGAAAGAATGGCAATTCAAGTGAACAACATTGCACACAAGTGACATTGATTTAAGATACTAGTAAATCTTCAATGTATTCACAGACTGTCACTATGTACACACCATATAACAGACCACAAATCGACTAACTGTCAACACATAGAGCGTTATAGAAATACAACCCAACTGATCAAGCTTCATCAGATACAACAACCGTGATGCTAAAATTACACAATACGCGGGTTATCACCAAACGTTATACAAATATTCAAAACATACGTACTTACGACAATGTGTATGCTACTAGAACATTATGTGCTAAGCAAAGGGTATGGTAAAAGAAAATCATAACCCAGGAAGTGTCCGTCTATCTTATAAGTTATGTTTACGCCCCGATCATATACATGTATATCCGTTGTGTGTACGTCCAGAAGAGTCATTCGAACGTTGCTTAAATTCGACTCCGGCGTATACCATTGTACGAGGGGCATTCTGAAAGTTTTGATAACTGAGTGATAACTTTACATCGATTGGTCAGAATTGTTTTAAGTGGACATTTTCTGAAAAATAAATCTTTTAGCGAGACATTCATAGCAAATGTATTATTTTATCTCTGATAATGTATATTGTTTTGGTATTCAAACAATACATGGTTTGGGGTATTGACTGAAATATCTCTTGAATACGCGAGGGAATTGCGTTGTATTGGTCCCATGTATATTTTAAAGCGCACAACGGAAGTATCGTTGAGGCTGATTGAAATATATTTGATATTATTGGAAGTATACGATACTGTACTTTCGAACAAAATTAAGATATTGAAAAAACTTTGAGTTCTTAATAAAATAACAGCAATGTGTACAACCTAATTAGGAGACCATTTTACCTCATATGCCTTTTTCTAAATGCTAGACATACAATACGTTTAAGGATCATCAGCTACTCTTAACAGGTCTAATTGTCTAGATTGGAATGTATGTTTTCATTCGGGGGACGTTATAAATGTATTTCTATAAAGTTTGATTTGGGAGCAAAATCTTATACTCTACCCACGATTTTAGAAAGTGGGTGGGGTAACGGGATACCCTTATACATGTAATAAAAGGTCCATAAACCTTTTTCTTATAGTTAAATTAATTGTAATAACTTCCAATTAAGAAAAGATGTAATTATTTTTTTGTTTTGCGAAATGCTATTTTGAGGATATGACGTCATAATTCTTAAACACGTGTTTTGGGCCACGTAGTCATATTTTTTAATCTGCTGTACAGATGAAATTATGAATATTTCAGAATTCGTATTTAGTGGGAATGAAAATAGAATTTGTATGTTTAAAATGGCCACATGTTTTATATTCGCATGTAACACGTCCGGCACAACAATGCAATAACACGCGAATTGCGTATTTCCGGTAAAATGGCTATTTTCAAGAGCATTTGGGTCGTGGTCTTTTTCATGTTCATCCTAAGTCGTTTGCACTGTCAGAACAACAGTTTTTATTTGGCATAATATACACATGTCTTTAATACAAGATATGTGCAAATTTCGAACAAATTATTGACAATAATGTTATCCCTTCCAAGGGCAAATTTGACACATTTTGGCGACAATTCAATGGGGCATATACCTTCATGTACAATGGCGTATAGGTGAATTATAAATTCTCAGATAATAATATGATGATATGTTTTTTGGTGGAGGAATGTTGTATCTTTCAGAAAATGTTCACTTTTAAATATTCTGAACAACCAATGTAAAGTTATCACACACTTATCAGAACTTTCCGAATGCCCCTCGTATGTAAAGCGCTTTGGGTAAACGTTCCCATTTGTCCAGCAAACGTTGTAGTGTGATGAATCTGGTGCTCGTATCAATAGGATTGGTATGACCCATTTATGACCATAAACTAAGTTTGTAACTTGGACATTTGAACCATAACGGTGACGTACGATGTAGATTAGTTATAAAGTTAATAACTCAAGTGTCCATTAGGACGACCACATAGCTCGGTGATATATTTTGTACTGTTACATGCGAAGAATTACGATTCGCTGTAATTCTATGGATCACAGTTCGTCATGTTCTTTATTATGCTTGAGGTCTACAAAACTATTGTTTCAACGAACAAACGTTTAAAATAATCTGGCAAGTGTTTGTTTTATCACACAGGGAACGAAGCAATACAAATGCTTGTGAAATTTAATCACATACGACCTTAGACAATGCTTTAAACAACACGTCATTGGGATTTGTCTTGATATTTGTTATGTTGATATCTTCATTGTAATCCAATACCATGGAGACATAGAAGATTCGAAATTTATATTAGAAGGAAGTTTGCCCACCATAGATTAATTTAATCTTCACCCGCGTCGTAATTTAAATTGAACATACAGTATTCCTCTATCAGTGTAGCAATACCACGTGGTTTTTGACTACAGTTCCAAGTAGAAATTTGTAAACATTGGAACGCAAATGTAGCCATAAGTATTTTATTTCTTCATCGATTTCTATGAAATCTACGCCACGCTAAGGGGAACATTATTTGCTTTCCGTGAAATATAAAATCTTTTTCAGCGGATGTGCCGTTTTGTCCATTACCCTGAGAAACCGTGGGACGTGTAGGTTTCACAGGGTAATGGAAAAATCGGTAAAGCTGCTGAAAAAATCTTATATTTCATGGGAAGCAAATAATTCTCCCCTTAGCGTGGCGTATATTTTATAGAAATCGATGAAGAAATAAAATACTTATGGCTATTTTATTTTCCAATGTTTGCAAATTTCTTCTTGTAACTGTAGTCAAAAGTCACGTAGTATTGCTACACTGTCTATGATCACCTTGTCATGCTGGTTTTATTTAGTTCGTTTAACAATTATTATTTATTAGTTAATTAATTTAATAGTATTTAATAAGTAAAGTCTTCGTAAGCAAACAACTGGTAATTTCATATTCAATATTTTCATGAAATACTATTATGCGAGTCTTTATTATAGTTACTTTAATGGTAAACTTTGAGTTGTTAGAATATGTTTTCAGCCGATTGTTGATTGATTGTACATATTAAACAAAGGAGAAGAGATAATGTATCATTGTCAGATATGTCTTCCTATGTCCTTAAGAACATTCACTATTTTCATGTGTACATCTGTTAATAGTTATCCTTATTGTGTTTTTAGTTTCATGAACAGTTTGTTCTCAAATAAAATAGGCTATTCCTTATGATTGACCACGTTTCGTCATCAGCATTTTGTCAGCTTATTAACACATGGCATGCGGTATAAATGACCATGTTTCAATGTATTACTTCGAGGTCAAGTTTTACTTTTATAAAATCATAACTTTAAGTTTTGAACTGCAGCAGTTCGTTTGGTTGAATAAAACAACATATGCATGTGTGTACGCATTTGGATGAGGTTTACATCGTATATTTGAGTGTGATTCTGAGATGTGTGTGCTTGGTAATACTGCCATACTATCACGTCTAATGACAACTTGTGGTAAATGGCGAAAGTCAACCGTATGTGATGTATAGAAGAACGCCAGGTAATTTTTGCATATTTATTCACGTTTGACGTCTTGAACATCGATATGTGTGTAGGTAAAACTGCAAGTATAAAATACCAAAAATCAAAGCAATTGTAAGGATACTTAATTAACATAGACCTGTATCAGAGGAATACAATGTGTAAAATTAATGAATACAATGTAGTATAACAAAATTCTATAAGTACGACCTAATATGAGCACAAAATATTAATAGAGTACGAAATATCAATTAAGTACGAAATTATTAGGTATGAAACTTAAGTACGAAATATTTGGGTACGAAACAGCAAAAACATATTTACTATAATAATGCAAAATGACCATCAAATTTTCCGTCACAATGGCAACGAATACATCTATCAAATAAAACCATGCGATGTTGTGTCGCAGGATTGGCATAAATGGAGGAATTGCTGAAGTTTCAACGTGAGTCTTCGCGCGAAGAACTTTCATGTGGTACTAAATCTCAAATCGGTCACGGAAAATTGAAAGTCGGCTATCAGGTCAAAAAACAGCAAATTACAAAATTGTCAAAACTAAAGAATGAAGTCAGCACATGTGTGTTTCTTAAACGTCTCTTTATCGCCATTCGTGTTTCATATTCTTAGATAATAGTAATTAAGCTATCTGTTTATGAATTTCTTCAAGCAAAGAATCTGCTGTACATACACACGGAGTGAAAATGAAGCACTGTTATTTGCAAACACATTATGCTTTGTAGATATTTCTGAAAAATTGCAATTACAATACATCTTTCAAATTCTTGAATTTTCAAATTTTTAGATAAGGCATTTAATTCTTATTTCAGATTGACATTATGTATAAATGAAGAGAACAAACAAAATACCCTTCTTCTTGAAATAATGTAACCTTCTTTATGGTTATTCATTTAAATTGCAAAATTACATGGTTAGTCTTATACCAACAAAAGTTGTCTGCCAATCGAATTCCTGCAGTTTTTGTTTCTCCATCGTCATTAGAGGAATCATTAGCCCAGGACGTCTGATAATAAGAATAAATTGGCGTTTCGATGTCTTGTGGCTAGATATTGCATTCGGAACACCTATACAATGGATACTGCGAACCAAGTCTCGGCTCGTACGCCGTAGAAATTCTTACAGAATAATCTGAAACACTGTCCTTGATATAATTATGTCAAAACAATGACAAGAAGTTTACCTGTAACTTGACTCTGATTTCAAAAAGACATCAAACCCAAGACGAAATATGTAAACATTGGAAAATGGAAATAGCTTTACGTATTTTATTTCTATTTCGTGTGATGACTCGTGGTTCTAAAGTTCTAAAACCCAACTACTTTCATGGATATAGCCGACTTCGGGCACATACTGCTTTCGATATTTTTACAAGTCGGATATATTGTTCATCTAAATTTCAACATTTCCATTTTAATTAACGTTTTTTGCATGTTTTTATTTGTCAATGATAATGTGTATGTTTGGTACGTGAGCACATGGTCTGGACACGTTAGTGGCCGTTTGAGACATTAATAGATAGATATATTTATTCAACATAAAATGAACATTCACGTGGCAATGATAATATTAAAACATACAAATACAGTAAATTAATACATGTTCAAGCATGAATCAATAAACAAGCCATATCAAATAAACATTAAATGTGAAGGATAACACAAAAAGGGTTCAAAGGAACCCTTATTTCCATTGTGGTCCTTGATATATAGTGTTGTATGACATAGGAAGATATCACATTTGAGCATAAATTATATTTAAAGATATATATTAAATAAATAAAATTACATATCACAGTTAAATTGCTACTATAGTAAGATAAATAGAACATAATAGACAAACATGTAAAATTATTATAAAGAGAATACTAATAATGAGTAAAACATATCAGGTTTGCCATAAATAAACATAATATTGCTGATTATAACTTAAAAACACATTGAACATGCTATCACAGTATAATTAAAATAACTTAACAATGAAATATCACAGTTCAATGTTTTGATGTCATGATGAAATTAACACTGCAGTCACAAAGGGAAGTAATCTAAATTGCCATGAGAAAAAAATAGTAATATAGTAATACATAATTAAAACATAAATACACTATGCATATTACATAGACTTTAGAAAATGGTTCTTAACCTTTGATTTAAAAGAATATGTGGTTCGAGAATACCTTATGTATTGGGGCAAATTGTTCCAAAGATAGCATCCCATATAGGCAAAAGTCCTTTTGCCAAAACATTTGACAATTGGAATGGCATATCTCTTGTTGTCGGACACGTTATTGTAAGGACCGTCAAGAGTTTGCTTTCGTTATCATTGGAATAGGGCTAGCATAATAGTTTTATGAGTTGAAGTTACCATTATATCACATTATACCTATCGTTAAACAATGACATATTTCCAGTCAATAAACATGTATATTTATATTATGGGAATAGATAAAAAATATAATTAGCTAAACATCTACATTGTAAGGTTGTTTTATTACTTCTTGACTCATGATGGCACATGTAAAACATACGTTGTCTTCAGATTAAATATTGTAAGACTGTTGTCCATAAAAAACGCATTATGTAATGTAGTTTCCTTGTTCTAGCTATGTTTCCAGACAAATTAGTCATAAATATATACAATATGTGATATTAACAGATTTCGTGGATGTAAGAATGAATTACTTGCTTTCTGCATTATGAATTTCGTGTTATAAATGTAGCTATGTCTTGTCGCAATAATGATCAATGGTTGCCCCTTCAGTATATTTACAACGTTTCGAAATTCATTCCAATTGATGCCTGTAAAAAACAACGAGCAACAACATACCGTGGTAGTTTATGATAGTATAGCAAAAAGGCATTGCTTACTTTCACAGAGTGACTCATTTTATCATTATTTTCGTTGTTATACACATGTTCAAGTATGACCAATTCTAACCGACATGTGCATGCCGTTCAAGTATGGCATATTTAATGTAGTTTGATTTTTTAAATGCAAATTGTTAATATCCCGTTCTGCCATTTGCGTCACCTAGTACTCCATGCACGAACCTGCTTGTTCGACAAGTTTATTGCTATTCTCATGTCCGTATTTAACTGTGAATCTGTCGTCTGATTTCACACGATCTCGCCTGTCGACAAGAACGCAGTATGCCCAAAGGTAATTACACTTTTGGTTTAATATCATCCGGGCGCCTTCATTAATCAAAACGAAATATGAATTATTAACACATGTCCTCCATAAATCTGCTGATTGGGTAACATTTGGTCGCAATATTGTTTGTCTCATTTTCAATTACACCAGGAATGAGTATCGATATGCTGGGTGTTGCATGGTTTGTCTGTCTCAATCATCAATTGATATCATTTTCATAATTATTGCTAATCCTTAATATTCTGAAGTTATGTATTTGTGACCACGTATACATGTATATTATCACATGAAATAATATTTGTCATTCTGTGCTGTACTGTTATATTGATATATAGCTTTATTTAGTGATATTTTATATTCTATAAAAAATGTTTTATTTATAATGTATTCATTTCTTGTAGGATTGGTAAAGTATGTAAGCTCCTCTTATATGACTATAACTTATCTTTTAAATATTCTTATAACTATATTCGTTGTTTCTTAACTGTTATATTTTCTTATAGCTTCATGACTTTTAGAAGTTGTTGATATTTGTTAAATCGAATTCATAAGTTGTTTTATATTTGTTGTACTTATTTATTGTCGATCTAAAACTGTACATAGCTTATGTTTACTTTGGTATAACCATATCCGACAATCAAAACATTTTGAATCGACTTGAAACATTAGACTCTTTCTGATAAACAGCACAACAACAGCATTCATGAATAATACAGGAAACAACATTTAATGTTTATTATAATGCAACTGCAAAACAAGTGTCTATTTCATTTCGTTTTCCAGAAGTATTGGTGAGGAATCACTTAATACATACCACTCAAAGAATCCTGAACGAAACATTGGATTAACTAGAATTGTGGTATGGATTGACACGTCTGCTTGGAAATCACGAAATTGACTTTAAAGTGATTGTGCACATGTATGTGATGTAGTGAAACTGTTTTATTTTGAATTTTGTGACATTTTGACCTAAATTTGAAAGTGAAAGTAGAGTTGGGGTTAACCGCT
This sequence comes from Spisula solida, assembly GCA_947247005.1. Classification (NCBI taxonomy): domain Eukaryota; kingdom Metazoa; phylum Mollusca; class Bivalvia; order Venerida; family Mactridae; genus Spisula; species Spisula solida. The sequence continues at coordinate 5,554,299 of OX365948.1, read as the reverse complement.
CTGGGATCAATCCGCGCGACTTAAGACATTGAACCAGCGGCGTTTGTAAATTCCAGTAAAACATTTATAGCATTTTATACTAAGTCTTGTATATGATCACTATCAGCAGCTTGGCCGTTACTTCCAGCACCCTGTGAAACCTTGGATAAGAATACTGCATGAAACTGTAGTCGACTCGCATACAAACCACTCCGAATGTTTAACAGGATGCTGGAAAAACGGCCCGGCTGGTGAAAGAGATCCTATATATATATTTCGTTGAAAGCATATTTGTTTCCCTTGCAATTGCGTATTAGTTTTTCAGCAATCGATGAAGAAATAAAATACTGACAACTATGTTTGTTTTCGACATATTTTGTCTTGGATTTGATGCCTTTAGTGATGTCACGTGGTATTGCTACACCGGTAACTACATACCGACATTATTGAATTGTCTTTAGAAACGGAAAATTAGTTCTAAAATCTAATCACTGCCATTGATATAGCCTGGAACATATGTGTACTAGTACTGCTTTTTATATTTTTACATGGATATTTAATAAATGTTATTCATCTAAAATTTTCAATATCAATTCATGTTTTATTGCTTTATCGATTGTCTACTAGTTTAATGAATTGAAGCTAGCATTATAATGCATTATACCTATCATTAAACAATGACATATTTCCAGCCAATATACATGTATATTTATATTATGGGAATAGTTAAAAACTTTAATTATATAATTAGCTAAAAATTCTACATTGTTAGATTGTGTTAGTACTTCTTGACTCGTGTTGTCAATTATAAAAAGACGTTGTCTAGATGTTAAATAGTGTAAGACTGTAAAAACGCATTATGTAATATACATGTAGTTACTTGTTCTAGTAATATTTCCAGACAAATTAATCATAAAACTATCCCAGATGTGATATTAATGGAGTTCCTGGACGTAAGAATGAATTACTCGCTCTCTGCATCCTAGCTTTCGTGTTATAAATGTCGCTTTGTCTTGTCGCACAAATGATCAATGGTTGCCCTTTCAGTATATTTACAAAGTTCCGATTTCAATTTTGATGCCTGTCAAAAACGACGAAGAAAAACATATAGTGGTAGTTTATGATAGTATAGCAAAAAACATTGCGTATTTCCACAGAGTGACTTATTTTATCTTTCTTTTCGTTGTTATACGCATGTTTAAGTATAACCAAACCGTACGAATATAGGTATGTCTTTCACGTATGGCATATTTAATTTAGTTTGGTTTTTAATAGAAAATTATTAATATCCCTTTCTGCCTTCGGGTCACCAAGCACTTCGTGCGTGAACCTGCTTGTTCGACAAGTTTATAGCTCTTCTCATGTCCGATTTTAACTGTGAATCTATCAACTTATTTCACACGATCTCGTCTGTCGACAGGAAGGCCCAAAGGTAATTAAAAATTGGTTTAATATCATCCGGGCGCCTTCATTAAACACATGTCCTACATAAATCATCTGATTGGATAACATTTGGTCGCAAAATTGTTTGGCTACTCTTCAATTACACCAGAAATGAGTATCGATCAGTGGTGTGTCTTTCTCGATCATCTAATAATATTATGTCCATAATATTCCAAAACTTCAATTGTCATGTAACTATATACATTGGTTTGAAGTCACGTCTGGAGTGAGGCAAGGTTGCATCATCTCGCCTCTCCTATTTTTAGTTGCCATTGATTGGGTAATGAGAAAGACGAACAACCAGAAAAGAGGCATAACATGGTCCATGTTCACAACATTAGAGGACCTTGACTTTGCAGACGACATAGCTCTTCTGTCATCAAAACACGATCATATGCAGGAGAAAACAAGTCGACTCATCCATTTCGCAAACCAAGTTGGGCTCCAAATCAATGCCAAAAAGACACAAGAAATGCGTTTCAACACAACATCCAACGCCAGACTAGTTGCTGACAATATAGAAATTGAAAAGGTTGAAACTTTTACGTACCTTGGCTCAGTTGTTAGCACTGCAGACCCTACACACAAGGACATCAAAAACAGACTAGCGAAAGCAAGATCAGCATTCCATAGACTTAGACCAATATGGAAGTCCAACCAATACAGCCGGAAAACAAAGTTGCGTATTTACAACAGCAATGTTAAATCCATACAACTATATGGGAGTGAATCCTGGAGAGTGACCAAATTTGACATGAAATCACTTTCAACCTTCCACCATGGCTGCCTCAGACAAATCTGCAGAATATTTTGGCCCAACAAAATTTCCAACAAAAACCTTCTTGATCTAACAAATTCCATCTGTATCATCCAACAAATCAAACAGCGACGTTTTCGATGGCTAGGACATGTCATCAGAATGCCTGTATCAAACAACACCAGAATAGCCCTCCGATGGACACCTCAGGGTAAGAGGCCAAGAGGAAGACCAAAGACCACCTGGCGCCGAACAGTAGAAGCAGAACTGAAAGAACTGGGATTAACCTGGGGCGAGACTGAAGCGAAAGCCAAGAACAAAGCTGGATGGAGAAATCTTGTTGCGACCTTAAGATCCGACTCGGATCCAGGAGATTAAGTTAAGTTATATACATGTATTATCACAATAAATAATATTTGTCATTATGTGCTGTACCTTTATTATCCCGTACCGAGGGCGAAGGGATATACATTTAGTAATACATGTAGTATGCCTTCGTCCGTCCGTCCCATAGTTTGTCCGGAGCATAACTCTTAAACTATTTGAGGTATTAACTTGAAACTTGGTATGTAAATAGATGGCAAATATGAGACGTTCAGTGACCAGGAACAATAAGTCTATATGGCCCAGTTTTGAAATTAACTTCACTTGTTTAATTTTGAAATATTTTTTTGTCCAGAGCAAAACTATTTACGAAATCGATTTGAAACTTTATTATAGCATAAAAACGGTAATTTTGCCCATACGTTAACGGGACGAAAACCATGCGTAAACATAAAGATTCACGCGCTGTTAACGTCCAGTTTTACGTATGCTTATTTCAGGGCCGCGCCGGCGACTATAAACGTTGTACAGCGTTAAATGATCAGTAATTCTCATTTTATTTCTAACTACTAATTAGTTTTCTATAATATTTCCATAATATTTAAATTATAAATGTAAACAAACCCGCAGTATCCATGTTTTCTTTGTATTTGCCGATCCCGGAAGTTGACGTGCATAACAATAACTGGTATGACGTTACGTTTGTTTTCGTGACGTCGCCACAAAATCTCCCGCCAAAATATCATTATTTTGAAATACAAACGCATTAATTGATGTTTTGTATGCTATAATAGCGTTTACGCATGTTTTTTTTCTTGTTATAACATATGCAGAGTCCCTCGGGAGCGTTGGTGCCCTCGCCCTGGCGGGCTTGGGCACCAACCGTCCCTCGGGACTCTGCAGATGTTATAGCCCGAAAAAGCATGCGTTAACCCTACATATATGAATAGATGGCAATTCGGAATAGTGCAGTGACTAAGGACCATAACTCTTTGTAGTCCACTTTTGAAATAATCTCCCTTTGTTTAATTTTAAGGTAACTTTTCGTCCAGAGCATAACTTATAAACAATTTAAGGCATTGACTTAAAACTTGAAGTATAAGGAGATGGCATCTAGAGTTAGTGCTGTGACTAAAAAACATAACTCTAGGTGGTACTACTCTTGAATTATTTCCAGTTAAGGCAGGAGCAGTGTTATGCAAAACCTCCATTCTGAAGAGTACTCAAGTGAATGAATTTTGACATATTCCTGAGGGTCATGGGTTCAACCCCTACCTGGAGCATGTCTTTTTTATTTATTTTTTAAAGTGTTTATGTAATGTTTTGTATTTGAAGCATGCATTGATACAGTTATATGGTGGAACATATTTTGTTTAGATTATAGGACTTTATACATCATTGACGCATGAAATATGGGGGTGGGGTCATACAAAATGTTATATCTTGATAATTTCATGGTGAACCTGTATTTTATTTGGTCTAAATATGTCCATATTAGTATAAAAAAAACAAATGGAAATTATTGGGGTGATCAACAAAAACATTTTTTTTTCAAAACCTGTCGTTAGATTTTTTAAATATTTCACATTATTCTTGCTTAGTATAGGTAGAAATATAAGAGAGCCAAAAGGGCCCTGGGTTCTTTGGGCCCTGGGTCGCCCACCTGTCGTAGTAGAACATTAATAGATTGCTACAAAGCTTCCATACTTGCATTGAGGTTGTATATGAACACTATTCACGCGCCTGTATCACCTGACCCCATTTTGACATTCACCGTGACCTCATTTGGGTCTTAAACTTTTTGAAGAGCCAAATTAATAGTTAACCCAAAGTGACCGTTTCTTGCAGCATTAATATGGCTTGCTACAAAGCTTTCATAATTGCATGGATGTTGTACTTGAATATTCTCCACACACCTATATCACCTAACCTTTTTTTTACCTTCACATTGACATAATTTTGGACTTAGACTTATTAAGCGTCTAATTCTTGTTAGCACAAATTTAGTCAAGTTATCAAGGCGTTGCCTTCAAACTTAGCATACTTGTTAACCATCATAAACCCCCTACATTATCAAAGTCATGTAACACTATCAAACATTTTAACAGAATTATGGCCCCTGATAGACTTAGCTTTTTATGGACAAGGCTTCCATGGGGGCATAAGCGTTTATTGAACGCAGTATTTAACACACATAAGTGGCAAACATATACTGCGGGGGATGGCAATGTGATCATGGTTCTTGTATTCTATGACAATAGTTTTATTAAAAATGTCTTTTTGGAAAATGTGAATGTGTCAAGTATGTAAATTCCTCGTTTTCCAGTTAAACCGTTATGAATGATCTTTAATAGGTTTTCCAAACCGTATTTGTTGTTTCTTAGTTGTTATTTTGTTATTATACAATGTCGTCATTTTGTGAGCAAGCGATGGAAACTAGGCAAATTAGTATGATTTGGTATACTGATAACGGAGGTAATTTTGTATATTGGTGATCACGTTGCTATAGTGCAGAAATGTAAGTATGAAATGGTGACCGAAATTTTGATTTCCATTGATAATTTTGCTACGCTTTTCGCATTATTTGCCAAAACATTAACAAGGTAATACTACATGTAGTTCAATTCGTTACTGTACATGTATGTGGGCAGTGGGGGACAATGATGGAATTCTGAGATCTCTTGTTTTTTACTAGTAGCACATAAACAAGATACAGAGGCAAGTTACGCATGACTAATAGATTAACCCTACAACGTTCAAAGGTCAACATAACTGGCAGTTAAAGAGGACGTGTATTTTCTACAAAAAAATATCTGTTTACATTTACTCCAGTTTAGTCAGTAAACTGCTTCCCAAGCGAATATAGTTTAGCCCCAGGCCTTCATCGCTTTTTTTGTCTATTGGCAGGACAATCAAGACCTTCAATAGTAGAATTGATGACCAGTGCCTGATAAGAACGTTGCATGTCAATGAGTAGGATATATGAATAATATCAACGCTTTCAGACTGCCCGTTGTATAGTGCTGCAGATAATAACACGAAGGGACGGTCTGATGTGGTTTAGACGCGAGACGTTGTAACGAACATTTCTTATTCCAAAGGCTTTTTCATGGCTGAAACTAGGTCATTCAGCTAAAACTATTACATTCAGCCTTTTATTACTTTAACTTTTAAGGACTTTTAAGACACCTAAAACTAGTTATTTCAGCCGTTTTACTGCTGAAACTAGGTCGTTCAGATAGGACATCCAGCTTTTTGATTGCTGAAACTATTTCATTAAGCCTTTTGACAGCTGGTACTTGGGCAATTTATTTTCTCGTTCGGTTGTGTTGGGCATTGTGCCTTGTAATTGTAGTATGTGATGTTTTATGTTTTCTGTGCTCGGCTGGTTAAGTTGAATGCTAGCTTCCATGTCAGACTTTATATTATATTTTGGCAAAGTAACCCCGGCAATGTATATCTTGCAGCGGTGAACATTCTGAGTGTAGTAACCATTTTATTATTGTGGCAGATGACTTGTGTATGTCATTTGACTGGTTGGGTGAATTTATTCCGAACATTTTAATAATATATGATCAGCTAGAATGTTGCGCCGGGTAGCCATTTCTGTATCAGAATTGGCATTGTGTATGATACGCCATCACGCATTCGGTTCATATTACAAAATGTATCAGGCATTGTTCTATTTGAATGTCTAATTTGGAATCCTTTGAACACACGCCAAACATTATAGAGCACTTTACCCGGAACTTAAAACACGCTCCTCGTACTTCATCAAACGTCTAAATTGTCACCTTGTGACAAGCTAAGTAATCTGATGTAGATGAAAGGAGACAGCCCATGTTCGTTACCATATCCACGTAATGGAAATGTACATTCCCAAGAGGAAAAATAATCCTTAGTCTTAATCTATTTATATACTGGATAACCATACAGCTTTACGCTGGTAATGACTTCCGTAGATGCAATTTCTGTCAATGATGTCACGTGACTCGGCATAAGTATATAATCTTTTTGCTTAATTTGATCACTTCTTGTTTGTTGTTGCCATGACGTTGACAGTGATGTGGATGCTGGTACATTTGATGGTAATGGTGGTGATGTAATACTATTGAAAGTTGGTTATATACACATTAAGGTAAACACAAAGTCATTAAGTTTCGGACGGAAAATTAATACGTGTGACATTTATTAGATGAAACTGTACACCAAGATGGACAACATAATAATACCCTAACCAAATATTCATGCGATGGCTTTCATTTGACGCTAATGTATATATTTTTTCTCAAGTAGTTTTATGTATACCCCCTCCGTACTACAAGCCGAATTAGTAGTCTTGTCCGTTTTCTTCTTTTATCATTACACATATCAATATTCGCTGGGGACTTTGTGAATTAGTTCTTCTCCGTTTGGCAGTAGAAAATATAATTCTAAAGGAAAACAGTTAGATACTGTTAAAGATCTCGTGAAGTTAGCACAATATTTTGTCAGTTTTAGTTTAAAATATCTAAAATGTTATCACATTGACACACTGTGAATTCGCAAACATCAGATAGTCCAAATTTTTCATAATTGACAGTTTGAGTCGTATATCTTACTTAAACCTATGTTTACAAACTGAATAATGTTAATAATCGTTTGGTTGCAGCACAATGGTTATTACTACAATAGTTGTCTGCATAAAATATAGATAGCAATAGAACTGAAAGGATAAAACAAACACAATTCTATTTTTCAGATTCAACAAAACGGCCCCTTCCCTAACCTCATTTTTGTCAATCCATTAACAGATTAAATGGACATGTGAAAATATGAGCTCACGAACTAATCCAACAACAATGAATTTACACACCCTGTGTTGATATCATGACTAGATTTTACTTGCCGTGTAGATGTTCAATTTACCCGCCAAACCGTCTCACAAAAAATAGCGTCTTTATGCAACGGAAGTAAAGTTTTTATCATTCAAAATAATATGGAATAATTGAAACTTCAATCTTAAATGGGATTTTCTTTTTAATTATCACTTCGAGTCCACGTAAATCCGTTGTCTTGTCCGCAGCAAATATCACATTCTCTACCAACGGACATAGTCTTGATGTGTTGCAAAAATGCCTCTCGGATGATCATTAAAAGGAAAGAGATTTTCGGGCGTGAAGTAAAGCTTTTTGCTACTTCGATCCGTCATTATTTGTTTTTTTATCTTCCTTGATACTACACTTTTGTGTCTTGGAGAGTAAGAATGTATGTACATGCACGTATGTTGATATAGACTAATTATTTGAAACGAAGTGTGATCGTGTCACTAGCAGAAAACATGTTATATTGTTTAAAGGTGCTTAATCACAGACCGGGCTAAATTTTTTGCATGACGTAACTTTCCTATATAACCAAGTATTTATGAAATAGAAAACCACTGATAGTTGCTTATTGAACGATTTGTTCCAAATAATCAATTTAAACCACTATAGATATCGCGCACTCGGCATTTTTCCTTTTAAAAATAGCACAGAGTTTCCTTCCAACATGCTTTGTTTATTATGTAATTCACACGTGATCGAACTGTAGCATCAACAAACTACAGTATAAACATCAGTGAGGCACTTGGTTCGTTTTGCAATTCGTTTTCGTCGAGTGCAAAACAATTCAGACAACTTAAGTGAGATTAGTTTTAATTCTATAGGGTATTGATCAATAGGTATTGATCTATAGGGTATTGATCTATAGTGTATTGATCTATAGGGTATTGATCTATAGGGTATTGATCTATAGGGTATTGATCTATAGAGTATTGATCTATACGGTATTGATCAATACCCTATAACATTTTGAATGTAAAAATACTAAATAAATAAAACATGCTGATGTTTTGCAAGTTATTTCAAAGTCAGTGTGGTTGTTAATGGTTCATACAGGCAACTATACCAAACTTACGCGAATATTTGACCATTTTATTTTATTTTTGCAATACACTATTACGCGAGGCAGTACTTTTAAAGACAAAAGTAATTTAGATTGTATATGGGCGACTACAACATATCTGTCTCAGTACGAATTATTGGCCGACGGAATGTTCATGTTCTTGTGTTCATGAACCATACATATCACGTGGTTCGTCATTAGTTGCTTAATTTGGTCACTTCTTGTTTGTTGTTGCCTTGTTACTGACAGTGATGTGGATGCTGGTACAGTTGGCTGCAATCGTGGTGATGATCATGATAATGAAATGATGATGATGCCATAATATTGTGAGTTAAAATTTAAGAGTATGGTCATATGCACATTACGTTAAACACTAAGTCATAAATGAGAACTATCGTTTAAACCCCATACCTGAGAGCCATAATTGAATACTGGTAGTACAAGTTTATCAAACAAAATTAATCTAACTTATGTTTTATGGTAATACATTCTTTTTGAGGTTTATACGAGGGGTGATCAACAAATACGCGGAAAAATGCTCTGAAATTTTTGTTACGTGACCAACACTGCAGAAAATCGGTCAGATAATAGATTGGCGTATTAAAAATTCATAACTATAAAAAAACATTAAACTCAAGGTAATATTTGGTAGGAACAATAATTAAACCGAAACGTCACTATGGCTACACCGGCCCAACGTCATCGCGACGTCGATACATATTACAGTACACATACTCATTCGTGGCACAATTTATACTGTATAACGCATGTAATGATTCATAGACATGTCAACCAAAATCATTACTTTTCCTTTGCAGCTTGTATATAAATTATAAGAATTAGTTGCTATAGAACATTAATATTGATGACGTAATTTGACGTTATTGACGTCGTATAGCCCATACGCATGTCATCATTAATTTCACATGGCTATGTTTGGGAGAAAATGCAGAACAGACACCTGCTTTATGCGCTATTACATATTTGTTGCATTTTGCAATATTGTCATTGGTATTTTATGACATTATTTCGCCACGTGACTTTTCGTCGCCGATTTCTACATAGCACTCATTTTCAGACAACAACTTTGAAACATATAGCTCTAAAACGGAATTTTGACGTTAAAACAATTTTTGGAAATAATAAAAGTATTGTTATATCATTGCATATTTTTAATCCACCCTTTAAAAAATTATAATATTACAAACACACGAATGATACGACATCGTTTGCTACGTGCAACGTTGGTATATATGAAAATTTGGGCCGCATGGCGTCGAGTGACGTTGCCATACGAAAACCACGTTCATTCCGTTTTTGGTCAATACTGGTGATCAGCAGAGAATCAATTTTGAATAAATTTATCTTCATGTTTAGAAAGTTTCAATGACTCACAATGACAAATAAAGAAGCTACAGCACTTTTCAGCGTATGTGTTGATCACCCCTCGTATAACGCTTTAAGTGCTTGTGCTTTGAAATCTCTACACGCATTTTTTTCTTGAAAACAACGCTTTATTCAAAGTACCCGTTATATAATGCAAATTTACGAAAATGTCATCAATAGTACGTTGTTTGAATATTTTACAAGCAAAATACTAATGTCTTTTGACACGGATTTATTATTGAAAAGGTGGCTTTACTTCAACTACTTGAGATTTTTTTTACATCTCTACATCGTAATTTGTTCGTTTCATGCACCCTTCGTACGAATTTAAGTCGTTATCATTAATCATGCTGGATCGGTTTAATGCGCATGCGTCATTTGTCATAGTACGGTATGTGCCTTATAAATGTAAAAATGTGTCAAAATAATCTAAAATAAATCAAATTGAGCAGTTCTGATAAGTATTATGCAATAAAATTAGAAAATACTAATCGAAATGACGGTTTCCATTCCGAGAAAAATATTACATTAAAAATAGGTGGGTAGGGTAAAAAAATAAAAATATTGCTTTTTATGCCAAATGACTTTTTTGGGAGTCAGATTCATTTGGTAATGTTTGTTTATTGTGTGTTGATGTGTTTTCGCGATATTTACATGTTCAATAAATTTTATTTTAAGCGTTTTCATTGATTTTCTCAGCATTTTAGCCACATTTAACCAAAATAAAAACAAAAATTGCGAAAAAAATACCTCGGTGACATACATTTTTATTGCATAATTTTGAAGATCTATGTCACTAGACATTTTTAACAAAATATTAAAAAAGTTTAAGGTGGGAAAAAAGTTATTAGGATTTTACCTGGGTGCTATTTTGTCATAACAATGTGTACCCAAACTATATTGAACAATAGTTTATAATTTAGATCGCAGACATCAAATAAAAATGACAAATTTGAACACCACCACCAGTTTACCAATTTCCATGAAATTATAAAAATAATTCATACACACTTCAATCAGGGCTAATTACCCGAAAAACGAGTTCCGTGACCTAGTGTTTTTTCATCTTTGTGTCGGTATATTTTTCTTTACTTCCTGGCAAATTTTGAGCAAATTCTGAAGGTGGGGTCCTAAGCGCTCCAACATCCTTAAAAGAAAAAAATAACCAATTAGGTAAGAATACAATCACTTTACAAAAATAAAATCGCCGTAAAAGTAAATTAGCTCCAACTTGTGACGCGACGTCAACATTATATCGTTTTATACCGAGGCAGATCAAAGCAGTAAATGGCAATTTTTCACGTTAAGATATTTATCTTGCAATCATTATATTTTTCTGTTTTCATGAAATCCCTCGTTAATTTCGAGAACTATTTCATGAAAATTAATATGTATGTGGTGGCAGTTGTATGGCTCCATACATAACCAACTATAACATTAATAGTGATTTTGAACTTAATCACAAAGATATAAATGGTATTCAGTTTAAACAAACAAATATCCTCTGATTATTTGGTTGTGTTATGTGCCAAACGAATAAACAAGTTCCAAATGATATAAAAAACATTTATCATGTATTAATACCATGCTTCTGTTATTCTAGCAATGTGTTTTCTACGGGGTGTAATCTATTGCCCACTACATTTATCATTGACAGGTGTCTCGTGAAAAACGCAAGTTCTATTAATTTGAACAAGTTTAACGAAGTGCGCATGCGCGAAGGTTGCGCGTTTTACAGAACAATACAAGTAGGACGGTAATGACTAATCAATGTGTCCAACTTTCATGCAGAAAACAAGTAACGTTACAGTAAGTGTCACACATTGTAACGTTACAGTAAGTGTCACACATTGTAACGTTACAGTAAGTGTCACATATCGTAACGTTACAGTAAGTGTCACACATTGTAACGTTACAGTAAGTGTCACACATTGTAACGTTACAGTAAGTGTCACACATTGTAACGTTACAGTAAGTGTCACACATGATCTTGTTTGATGTGAGTAACTTTAAAGCGTATTTACTGACATATTTGTACAGCATGACTCTCCTAGAATTATACGTCACAAGATCTAATCACCAGTCCATTCCACCGAAACTGTATTGTTATTGTCAAAGCGAAAGTACAGTTGGCATACTCGTGCTATCTGACCGTCGTGATTTGACAAAGTATGAAATGATTTAATTTGCGCTTTAGTAAAGAAAATGTCGTTTTTGTTGTTGCCACAAATAAACAATGAATCATGTAGATGTATAAGTTCTATGAGCCTTCCTAATTAGAGGAATTCCGATCAGCTAATTTCAGGAGCGTAGTTAGCGCAATAATTTATTAAAATACTTGTCTTGATTCATCTATCTGTGTCTGTGTTTTTGTGTACAAAACTTGTGCATTATGTTGCGATCATATGTACATCAACTTGTATGACTTATTGCGAGCAAAATCATCTGTTTGCCATATTGGGAGACTGTACAATTCAGTGTGTACGTTTTCTTGCGATAGCAGGAAGTTGACTTATTTATAATGCAATGTGATTCTAGGCATTTAGCCTTAGGTGCTTTTTTGTATTGTGTAATATAGTCTATTGGATTACTGAAACAGCAAGAAACTGAGCTATGAAGACGGCCAGATTCGCCGTATAGATTGATCTTAATAATAGCTAGGATAATAGCTAGAATAAAACCTGTTTTCTGGAATTTGTTGTTTCGTACTATCGACTTTTCACTATCGTTATATCGACTTTTCATTATCGTACTATCGACCTCTTATAGCTATGCAGCGATGGCCCTAACGGGACACCGTAGAATAACATTATATTGTAATGCCCTAGATTCGTCTGGTATGTTTGTTTACATTTAGACCAGGCTATTTTCTCCCATTTATGTATTAAAGTACACACTGACAAGCTTTATAATTACGATCCTTACGATCTTTAATACATTTCCATTTAATCTGAATTCATTATTTACCTGAACTTCACGTAATTAACCCGAGATCCTAATATGAACAAATGCACTGCATCCAGCGGGGATTTCCCATCAGGTTTTTTGATAATCTGATCGAGGAAAAAAATGACTATGAAATTTGTTTGCTCAACAGGGACATATAGATCTAGCCTTTGGCTGCCAGGCAGCACCACATAGAAGACCAGGCGAACAAATACTTAGAAAAGAGTGTTTTCCAATCTAGGAGACGGGTTGCACTGATATTCCCTATAAATAGTTATTATGGTTTAACACTAGTCTTTTAATTGCTATTTATATTTCAATTCAACATATTCACAAGTTGGTGCGCTATGCCATGCGACGACGTCGGGTTAACGTGCGATGACGTCGCGTTAAATGATATGACATCATTTCCGACGTCGCCATATTGTTTTATTTACGTTGGATTAAATAAGATATGTATTTTTTCAATAATTTTCATGATTTGAATTAGGCTTATATGCCGAAACGTTATGAAAGAATATGTTAGGACTCAAAAGTTTCGTAATTTGAATACTTATAATTTCAACCATTCACTTCTTTCGACTCCGCAATTTTCTAAACCGGAAACAACTTTTTCTTAAACGATTAGTACCGACTCGAAACTCTGAAGAACATAGGCACGTGCGTGTTACTGGTATGGGTATTTACAATAGCCCCTACTATTTCTGTTGCAAATAAACATGTGTCGAGTACTTCCGCCATTATTATTTTACCGGAAGTTGCGTATTTTTGACCTAGTGAAGGGATTCGTGAGACGATCAAGACTATTACTAGCTTTCTTTCTGTTTAACATCGTATTTTATTGAATCAACACGTTGGAAACTGGTTACAATGCAAGGACCCGTTATGTTATTTATTGTACTTTATTTGATCATAGGTGCGAGACTTGTTTTCCTTATTTTTCTTTAACTTTAATTCTACCAACTCAGATTTTATTCTTTAACATTTATTTAGTTATTTGGGATACATTTGAATAGTTTAAGCATTAATAAGCGATTTTAAGCTTGTACTTAAATGACATATTAGGCTGCATGGTGCAAATACTTAGATGTTATATATATGAGATGTTTTCAGAGTATTTTAGGGAATTAAACAAATTGTTAGTTCACATATCCATCTACATTGCACATTAATTTTATTAGTTCTATATTACTGTTATTGATTGAAATGTTGTATTATATGATAAGAGTTTATCAGTGTTTCTACATTAAATCGTGGAGACTGAACTTTACACTTTATTTTCTTTTTACTTTATTCATTCTGAAACGGTCCAACAGAGTCCATTTTATTTTATTATAACTGTAATGTCCGTGCATCAGCACACGTTACCCATACATTGTCAGTAGACATAAACTGATCAATACACAACCGCTAGCACGTGACATAATTTATGGTGGCAGCCAGGTGGAATCTTCGACACTTACAGTAAAGATTCACCCGCCTCAAGAAAGAATTAGAATGTCAACTTTTGAACAGCAGGATACAGAAGGATCAAGTTGTACTTTGTCAAGTGGACAGAATAAACAGACCATGGACGTTTCACCAAAAGACGAATGCGAATATGACCAGAGGATAGATGATCAAGGTACCATCATGGTTCATGGTTCACCAGATTACATGAAAGATGTTGTGAGAGACATGGTTAGCATGCAATGTTAAATGTACCAAGCACTCAGCACTACACTACACTACTTACAAATATATGCAAAAAAGATCAAGTATCACAAAGTCCAAAAGAGCCTGAAACAAACAATAATTACAACCACCACAATGCTGAAGGTGACTAAGCACAATATAGAGCCACTTCTTATAATCAATGTAATACATGCATGTTTTCAGATTCTGAACATGAGAATAATATAACAGTCAAAACAAAATCAATAAAATTACAAACCTTCACAGGAAAGGATGAGGGGAAAGTCTGGATCAACAGATTTGAGGTGATAGCAGAGCACCAGAACTGGGATGACGAGCACAGACTAGAGAATTTGCTTTGTAGAGGTGCTAATGATATAGTTCTGCAGTACTTAAGGACGTTTGATACAGTTGTTTATGCGCATCATTTCTGCGCATATACATTAAACGGGAATAGAGGCACTGGATCGTTATGAAAATTGGGCAAAATGTTTCTCGTGATACTATCTAGGGTTCGTATAAATATGGCTACTTTGGGGTAAAAAATAAATTCACTGAGCAAATAATATGAAAACACACTGCGTGAAATAGCGGTTACATTTTCATTCATTTTTTTGCGAAATTATAAATTATTACTTGGGTTACCTGTAATTTATAATGGATGTATTTTGTATTTGTAGTGTATTGCGCGGGAATACACAGATCCCCTTTTACTGATATATAGGGAACGACTTAATGGTGTCTTAACTTAAATTGTGAAGATTATTCAAGTGAGCGATTCAGGGCCAATCTGTTCTCCCTTGCTATATGGAATGCGACGTCACTGACAAATTGGGGAAAAGGGGAGATAATTCAGTCATAATAGCACAAATTTTAGCGTGAAAACCTATGTTTTATTTTAATATTTAGATAAAGTACGCATTAATCAAAATCCTTGGTCAAAAATAAATTATGACAAGACTAGGAATTATGAGAAAAACATATATGCAAAATGTACTAATTTGGCCTTTTTGTGCCATTTTACCGCAATTTTCATTGCGAAGAGACACAATTACGACGTAACTGCAGCTAAAATACTTCTTGTTACCCGTCAATTTCTTTTAAGTTTATATTTACTGTACTTGCATGTACATAATATGCAAATGTAAGTACTCTTTTGGTGTTTGAATATTTTTTACGCGCAGATATTGTGTCGTTTTTACGCAATTTCACAAAGGTTTTTATGATATAGGGGGACAATAATGTCGTCATAGCGCAAAAGTAGTCCCGTGACCTATCTTTTTATTTTTATATTTGGATTGAGTACACTTTTATCAACAAAATTAGCAATAAAAATATATTGGTCATCGAGGTCGCTTTTGAGCTACGGCCGATTTTGTGTATTGTTTTGTCTTTTTTAGCAGTCATTTTTCGGAAATTTTTACAATTCTTTTTTGTCAAAAATGTGTGAATTTTCTTATCATTACCAAAAGTGTATCGGAATGTTTGAATAATATGTGTTTGTTCTTACAAACCGATGGAAATGATTTTAACAAGAAAAAATATCGATTTTAATGCAAAAATGAATACATTGCGAAATATCAAAAACTTTGGTCATTTTCCTGAAAAGTGATGTTGCAAAAGGGCACATGACCCCTTAAATTGTACCGCGACATACCTTTTTTATTTCACATATTGTTCAGTATATATTTAACTATAATTGTGCCTATTTTTGGTATCATTTAAAAAAAATAACCCTATCAAACGTCCTTAATGAACCGGTGAATTTATTCCATTCAATATGTTTTCTGGTCAAGATACTACCATAACATATTCTGAATGATGACACCTCGTCATTCTTGGGTAACTCCCACAAGACCTGGTACAACCACATTTTTTTACAAATTAATTAAATATAAACAATTGTTCAATCAAACTTAAAGCAAAGCACCTACTATATATTAAGTCTATGGCATACTGCATGAATTCAAAATAAACAGCTTTTATAGTGGTTAATATGAAAATAAGGACCCTGCAAATGATTTAAATCTTATATGAGGCCGTTTGCATAGCTGACTTTGAAAATACAGGCACTCATTCGGATGAGAAAAAAATATTTATTTTTTCCGCATCAGAAGTCCTGCCATTGTTTAATTCACCGACAAAATACAAGAACAGAGTTTTTATTTTGATCCTAAACGCGATAATATCCCGTACTATTTAACTGCGCGCATTAAATTTTCGACCATTTTACATTGAGCATAATTCCACGCTGCAATTGAGTGGCTATTAGCTGGTACAATTACCTCCCTCGTTAATGAAAACGAGCTTCGTACTGTTCTGAAGGTAAGAACACATTTTAAACATTGAAACGATTTTAATAACACAAGTATGGGTATTTATTGCATGAAATGAAAAAAATATAAATTAATTGATTATTAGAAGTCTTTTATGAAACTTAGTGCCGAGAGTATAATACAGTTTCTAAAAATAGATGCGTCATTGCTGTAACACTGGATACTCGTGCAACTTGCCTTGTTCGCAACTAGTTGAAGTTTGTACCACAAAGTTTACGTTCATTCATTCATACATATGTCACGTGATATTTATTTTCACTGAACTACTTTTAAATCGCATATATGCTGATGTGCAATGTTTTGTAAAGGAACGAAACATATTTTTGGAGTTTTATTTGTTTATTTGCAGAAACAACTTTAACAGTATATTCAATCAATGCTTATTATGTATTTCATTGAGTTGTAAATAGTACCAGCCAATTGCCAGGCTTGTTTTTGTTGCGGTAATAATATACAGATTGCTTTCCTCTACGCGTATATGGGTTAATCCGCAGATCGTGTTAAAATACTTCTTTCTGGACTCGCGTTGTCACTAAAACAACATACATAGTCTGGAGGTTAAATATTGTAAGACTGTTGTCCATAAAAAACGCATCATGTTATATAATTTCCTTGTTCTAGCAATGTTCACAGACAAATTAATCATAAAACTATCCCTGATGTGATATTAATGGACGTCCTTGACGTACGAATGAATTACTCGCTCTCTGCATCCTGGCTTGCGTGTTATAAATGTCGCTTTGTCTTGTCGAAATAATGATCAATTGATGACCTTGCAGTATGTCTTCAAAGTTTTTTACTCCATTCCAATTGATGCCTGTCAAAACAACCAACAACAGCATAGTGTGGTAGTTTTGGATAGTATACTTACAGTAATAGCAAAGTAGAATTGCTTATTTCCATAGAATGACTTATTTTATCATTCTTTTCGTTGTAACACACACGTTCTAGCAAGACGAAAACGTACTGATATAGGTATGCTTTAAATTATGGTACATGTTAGTTTATACTAATTTATTTAAGGTCGATTGTGAAACAAGTTTTTTCCAACTTATATTAATCACTCTCGACACATCATTCCTGATGTTATCTAGCGCCGAGAGGGTATGAGAGAAGAGATGCAAGTTTCCTTTTTATGCTGAGCGTCAAGCAAGGGAAATTACCATTTTACTTTCGTCTTTGGTAAAGCTGGGTTCACACTATGAACGTTTGTACCAGCGTTGATCAGCGTTTCAAAAGTCAGAAAAATGAGCCCAAACGTCGGTGAAATTACGCTCGTGAGGAGGAATAATTTGGTTCACACTGCGAACGTTATGCATCTACCACACGCTTCTCAGCGCTCAACTGCGTTTGACAGCGGTTACAAGCGCTTAACAACGTTTGTTTGCGTTGTAGCTTTTTTATCGGCGTAGGTGAACTATAGCGTATGTGTAGCGGTCTCTAACTTACTCTGACTTAGACGAACGAGGTGCCAAACGCCAGAATCCGTTGAACCAAGTTTACCTTAGTTACTGGAACGTTATTGAAAGTTCGTCTGCGCTAACCACACTTGCGTTGCTACCCGTTGGCCTACGTTGGACAAACGTTCTTTTGCGCTGGGGAAAGTTGGCTTACGCCAGCCCTTGCGTTACTATCGCGTTCATTGCGCTGGATATCCGTTGGCCTCCGCTAGATAAACGTTCGACTAAATTCATTATCACCACCAGCTTTTCAGCAGACGTTTGCCAACGGAGTTTAACTTAAGCAAACTTTGATCAACTTAATTCAGCGTTCTGGAACGTTTATAAACGGAGCACAACTTACATAAGCGTTTATTTCCAAACGTCGGCAGAGTTTTTGCATGTTATAAATTTTCAACGAATACAACGTTCTTCAGCGTTTACCAACGATCGTCAACTTTTCAAAACGTTAAGTAACTTTTACTAGCGGAGCTGAACGTTTGCCCAAACGTCGGTCCAAACTCTCGAGTGTGGAGCTTAAGACGCGACCAGGGGTCGAACCCGAGACCTCATGCACTCGAAGCAGACGCTCAACCACTAAGATATCGAGGAGGTTCACGAAGTTTATGGTAACGTTTATTCGGGCGCAACTTTAAAATCTGATTGTTTTAATTCAAATTGTTAATACCACCACCTTCCTGCTTGTTCGACAGGTTTATTGCTATTCTCATAGTCTACTGTGAATCTGTCGGCTTACTTCACACCACTTCTTCTGTCAACAGGGAATGCAGTATGCCCAAAAGAGGTTAATAAAACTTTGTTTTAATAATATCCGTGCGCCTTTATTACTTCATTAATACGATTTTGTACACGTGTTCTCGGTAAATCCACTGTATGTGTAGCATTAGATGAACGTCGTTGCATTATTACATGAATATAAACAGCATATAATGGAGGCAACAACATTTTGCAAAACATGTGTATTGTTTTCATTTTCCGGAAATAAAATAAACATTTATTCTTTGACCAAAAAGATAATATTAAGTCAGGCAGGAAAGGCAGGAAAGGCAGTACTCGTGTGTTGGGATGGATTTATCTTCAGGGATTTCGTACAAATAGACAACAAAACGTGATTTACACATCACCACAGAACTCCATCAATACGGTCTGAAGACATTGTTTATCAGCACACGGATAAATTGTAACCTTTCGACAAGCTAAGTAATCTGATGTAGATGAAAGGAGACAGGCCATGTTCGTTACCATATCCACGTAATGGAAATGTACATTCCCAAGAGGAAAAATGTCCCTTAGTCTTAATCTATTTATATACTGGATAGCCATACAGCTTTACGCTGTTAATACCTCCGGAGATGCAATTGCTCTCCGCCCAAGAGGACTATACATGTCACGTGACTGGGCATTAGTTGTGTAATAGGAACACGTCTTGTTTGTTGTTGCCTTGACGTTGACAGTGATGTTGATGCTAGTACAGTTTGTTACAACGGTGGTGATGATCATGATAATGACATGTTGATGATGTTATAATATTAAGGCCAAATATCCATGCGATAAATTTTATTTGACGCTGATGAATATATATTTTCTCAATTACTTCATGTATCCCCCTCCGTACAAACAGCAAGACGTTTTCATTAGTATTTTTTGTCAATTTCTGTTATCATTACACAGGGGACATTGTGAATTAGTTCGTCTCTGTTTGGTAGAAGAAAAATAATAACTGAAACTGAAAACATTTAGATTACGTTAAGGATCTCGATCATATTAGATGTTATTGCTCTAAACGTTCTATGCTCTAAACCAGAAGGGAATTATTATTCTAGTATCTTATGAAGCGTTGTATGAATTGCAGGATTATGGTACGTACGGTTGTTCATCTGTGACAGTTGCGTTCACAATAAAGATTTCACTTTATAGCGAATACTAGTAGTGAACAAACAAAGAAAGGGCCATATTTAGGGCGAAAATCATCCCAGCTTAAACTATTTTCTTCATGCACGTCTACCTGTTGTGGTTTTTCATCTGTGAATGTTTGAAGATTTTCATCTGTGAAGGTTTGAAGGACGTCCTGTTATAATTGTAGGAGGATCTAGTTGCGTCCACAAGAATGCATCTACGGAGGGACCGACGGAAGTTCTCACTGAACTGACCTTGTGTTTTTTTGTTCTTTCCATTTATTTCAGCACCCCATCAGCAACGAAATGAATGTAATCCCCAAAACTAAATGTGGATGCGTACCGATAAACAGACAGACGGACATACAGGCTGAATCCAGTATACTCCCTTACAGCTCATGCCTGGGTATAATTGACATGCATTCTTTGGCCAAACCATGTCGGGATTTCTCTTCCGTACAGCTACACAACAAAAAGTCATGTACAACATAATCATTTAAACTCAATAAAACTGTACATATATCATATTTTGGTGATTGGTTTTATTACAAAAGAAGAAAAATAAAAATCTACGTGAATATCATTGACACTTGACGAAAATGATAAAATCACATTTTTTCTCAAGCACACGTCTCAAATATGTATAAATTTGTTCAAATCAATTCATACGCGATTAACATTCAACCCCCAAACAAAAAGCCATAAAATAGTTTGTATTATATGACGCAATTGCCACTTGAGGAGCGCGCAAGTGCGATAGGAATGCTTGAAACTGACAAGTTAATAAGACGGGTAAGATTTAATTCATTAATTGTCTGTTTTGGTGTTCTTAACTCATGCACACAACTATTATTATGATAGTTGCATTGAATTCACGAAAGAACTGAATGTTAAATTGAGACGTCATATGGCGTCATTTATATTTAGTCGTTAAATGCGTCAAAACACGTTTATGACAACATCTGACTGATAGTTGTATCACTTTAAGATCGTGAAATAATATAGAATCGCTGAATTGAACAGAATATGTCCATTTACTTGTATGGAGCTATTTGAAGTTAAGAATGGAAGTAACTTTCGACAGGCATTAATCATCTAAATTACTACTACAATTTAACAAAACTCACTATTTTTGATCAAAATTGTCTTTTGTAAGAAACGAGCACATTCTCATCACATGGAATTTGATTGTGATGCACTTTCTTATTTAGGTTGCACGATGGAATGGCCGCCTTGCAGCTCGAACCTAAGTTCGTTAGAGAACGTCTGGTATGAGTTTGGGCGACGCATCCGAGTACGACGGCCACGCCATAACGCACAGGAACTCAAAACGCATCCTTTACTACAACGGAATGCACTCCCGCAGCAATTGGTACACATCTTTATCAATTCAATGCCTCAGAGATGTCAGGCTGTCATCAGGACAGACGGTGGTAATACACGATATTGATGTGCGATTTTGTTGTTTTAAGCATTGAAATAAATGTTCGTTTTCTAATATGTTGATATTATATTTCAGAATGGTAATTAACTCAACCTGATAGACAATAGTTTCCTGATTCCAATGGTATATTCGTTTCACTGATATGTCTAATGGTTTTTCAGTTAAATGACAATTGCAAAGTGTGTACTTAGAACATTCGACTAGTGTACGTGTACACATCATCACATGACACTACCAATTAAGTCTTAAGACATTGTATATCAACAAACAGCTAAATTGTATATTTGCGACTGTCTAAGTAATATGATGTTAATGAAATGAGAAAAGCCATGTACGTTACCTTAATGGACATGTGCATTCCCAAGACAGAAAACACCCCTTCGTCTAGATTCATTTATATACAAAATGTACTGCTTTAAAAACCATACAGCTCTACGCTGGTAATGACTTCCGTACATGCAATTTCTTCCAGCACAAGCGTATCATACACCCACCTCGTATTGTGTCACTTGACTCGTCAATCGTTGTCTAATGGTCATTTCTAGTTAGTGGTTGCTGTGATGATAATGATAATTACAGTTGTCGACACTCGTGGTGATGATGTGTAATACTATTGTGAGCTTATGTTTAACAAAATAGTCATAATGCAGTTTCGAACAAAAAACTGATACTTGTTTGTTTTAATGCTAACTATGGAGTAAGTGATATAAGCTCCGATCCAACTGCTCATTTTTACAACACACTGTCCGTAACTGGCATGTGGCTGTTTCCTTAGTTAGATCATAATTTGGTTTATGTTTTAATGCAATTTTTATAATATCACATTTACACATAGTCCCCATAATTTAAGATGGCGGATTTTCAATGGACTCATGCATTCAGGTTTAACAGCATGGTAATTTGGCATTTCTAACGCTAGCCATGGGTTCAACGAAAAATTACATGACGTACGTTCCGTACCTGGTACGAAACAAGAACGAAACGTTCCGTACCTCGTACTTACAGTGCGTCACGTAATTCTTCGTTAAACGCAGGGCAGATGAGTATCAAATAAACAGAATATTTGGTTATTTTGATTGATATGGTAAATATGGTATAGTTCGCCGGGGATAACTCTAGCCTTATCAATAAACAAACAAAGCAAATTATAAACACTCCACTGTCGACTGGCCGCTAGTTATCAGTGTATATTTAAAGAGTATATCCTTTCCGCTACCATAGCGTACTTATGCAGACTCGCCGAGATGGCCATTTCGGCCTTCCGTAGTTTTCGACCTAAATGCCCAAATTCGGGAATTTTGCTGTCATTGGTACACAGGCATCCCAGACTACAGGATATTACGGGCCCAGGGTCGTGCACATGTTTTTGGGCCCGCTAGACCACTTTAAAGAGGGCTTTGAACGTAGATTTTACAAAACTGAAATTCCTGGTCCTACCCGCCATTGCGGTACGATTCCCTGTGGAATTGCATTAACCTTTAGCGCCAAAACGTTTTTATTTTTCTATAGCAGGAATATAAGGCTAGACAAAGGGGTCAGAAACAATGCCCTAAAGGGGCCAAAAAGTAGGCCTGTCAAGCTAAAAAAAAAAAAATTGTTCGCGCAAGGGTCACCGTCACATCGTCATTTCCGGTGACCTTTAGTCGAAATATTGACATTTTTTTCTACTTTCGGTTTAGGGTAGGTGTGTAGCATCCGGATGTATCGAGTTTTTATCAGTGCTTCAAGTCAATAGTGTCTCAGGGACAGGGGTACAGGGACCATATGAATTTCTCATAACCCCCCAAAAAATCGTGGTAGCGGAAAGGATATCATTAAAAGTGTATAATTATGCACAAGATTGAACCAAAATGAACATCGAAAATGTATTTAAACTTCATGTTTATTTGTAAACAAAGGCTAGTGTTATCTCCGGCGAACTATATTTTAAATACCTCATCTTGTATTAGCCAACACTATTGACCTGTCGCTAATTGATCTCCGTGTGTTTTCGTTTTTGTACCGTAAGAATGTTTTGATGAGTTAAAATAACAACTCTGATTGGACAACGGATAAACATGGATATTCATGGGTGACAAGTTAATAGTGACAGGTAATATAGTTCAGAACCCTTGAATATCCGTTGTCAAATCAGACCTGTTATTTTAACTAATAAAAACATTATTACGGTACAATAACGAAAACACACGAGAATTAGTTAGCGCCAAGTCAAACGTTCAGTACTACACTACCCAAAAGTTCTAACCAGCCACTATAAATATTTGCTATAATTTTGTTAATACTGCAACTACTCTCATGAAATTTTGCATACCAATACTTGAATAATACTTGCATTTAAGTATTGATTTATTTTGGCAGATAAACGGCCATGCTACTCGATAATGAAATATAAACTGACGGGTTAAAACATTTGGGGAGTGTATAGTGAGAACACTTCATATTTGTACTCGCGTAACGCGTTCATGAATAAATTAAATTTTGTCACTACACGATAAAATACAAATTCAACACAAGCAAATGTCTTCTACGTACAAAGCAAGATTTAAATATAATACATCACCTTACCAAATTTTCAATTGGCGCCGATAAATATATATATTCTCAAGTAGTTTAATGTATATTCCCTGCGTAATTCATGCAGATGTATCAATAAGTATGTTTGGTCAATTTTCTTTCATCATTACATTTTTCAATAATTGCCAGGGACATTGTGTATTAGTTATCCTCTGTTCGACCGAAGAACACTGGTTATTGAAACGAAAACTAAATTGTTGCATAAGACAAGTATCTAGATAAGGTATTGCTCAAGACAAGTATCTAGATAAGTTATTACCCAAGACAAGTATCAACAAGAGGGCCCAAAGGGCCCTAGGTCGCTCACCTTTCGAATTTAACCTAGATTTTGTTAAGATGATCATTGTGACCAAGTTTTATACAGATTAGGCAAATATTGTGACCTCTAGTGACTACAAAAGGTTTTTATATGATTTGACCTAATGACCTAGTTTTTGATCTCAGATAAACCAATATCGGACTTGACCTAGATTTTGTTGAGATGATCATTGTGACCAAGTTTCGTAAAGATCAGGCCAAAACTGTGACCTCTAGTGACTACACAAGGTTTTTCTATTATTTGACCTTGTGACCTAGTTTTTGACCCCAGATGACCCAATATCGAACTTGATCTAGATTTTTTTGAGATGATCATTGTGACCGAGTTTCATAAAGATTAGACAAAAATTGTGACCTCTAGTGACTACGCAAGGTATTTCTATGATTTGACCTTGTGACCTAGTTTTTGACCCCAGATGACCCATTATCGAACTCGACCTCGATTTTGTTGTTATGATCATTGTGACTAAGTTTCATAAAGATCAGGCCAAAACTGGGACCTCTAGTGACTACACAAGGTTTTTCTATGATTTGATCTTGTGACCTAGTTTTTGACCCCGGATGACCCAATATCAAACTTGACCTAGATTTGGTTGTGTAGATCATTGTGACCAAGTTTCGTAAAGATTATGCTAAAACTGTGACCTCTAGTGACTACACAAGGTTTTTCTATTATTTGACCTTGTGACCTAGTTTTTGACCCCAGATGACCCATTATCGAACTTGACCTAGATTTTATTGCGATGATCTTTGTGACCAAGTCTCATAAAGATTAGACCAAAATTGTGACCTCTAGTGACTACACAAGGTTTATCTATGATTTGACCTTGTGACCTAGTTTTTGACCCCAGATGACCCAATATCAACTTGACCTAGATTTTGTTGAGATGATCATTGTGACCAAGTTTCATAAAGACTAGGTCAAAATTGTGACCTCTAGTGACTACACAAGGTTTTTCTATGATTTGACCTTGTGACCTAGTTTTTGACCCCTGATGACCCAATATCGAACTTGACCTAGATTCTGTTGAAATGATCATTGTGACCAAGTTTCATAAATATTAGACCAAAATTGTGACCTCTAGTGACTACACAAGGTTTATCTATGATTTGACCTTGTGACCTAGTTTATGACCCCGGATGACCCAATATCGAACTTGACCTAGATTTTATAGAGATGATCATTGTGATCAAGTTTCATAAAGATTAAGTCAAAATTGTGACCTCTAATGTGTTCACAAGGTTTTTCTATGATTTGATCTAGTGACCTAGTTTTTGACCCCAGATGACCCAATATCGAACTTGACCTAGATTTTATAGAGATGATCATTGTGATCAAGTTTCATAAAGATTAAGTCAAAATTGTGACCTCTAATGTGTTCACAAGGTTTTTCTATGATTTGACCTAGTGACCTAGTTTTTGACCCCAGATGACCCAATATCGAACTTGGCCTAGATTTTGTTGAGATGATCATTGTGACCAAGTTTCATAAAGATTAGGCTAAATTTGTGACCTCTAGTGTGTTCGCAAGCAATTGTGGACGGACGGACGGACGGACGGACGACAGACGAAGAGCGATCACAAAAGCTCACCTTGTCACTTTGTGACAGGTGAGCTAAAAACAGGTATTGCCCAAGAAAAGTATCTAGATAATGTATTTCCCAAGACAAGGATCTAAATAAGGTATTACTTAAAACAAGTATGAAAAACAGGTATTGCCAAAGAAAAGTATCGAGATAATGTATTGCCCAAGACAAGAATCTAGAGAAGTCATTGCCAAAGACAAGTATCTAAATAAGGTATTACCCAAGAAAAGTATCAAAAACAGGTATTGCCAAAGAAAAGTGTCTAGATAATGTATTTCCCAAGACAAGTATCTAGATAAGGTATTACCTAAGACAAGTATTTCAATAAGGTATTGCCTAAGACAAGTATCTAGATAAGTCATTGCCAAAGACAAGTATCTAAATAAGGTATTACCCTAGACAAGTATCAAAAACAGGTATTGCCAAAGAAAAGTATCTAGATAATGTATTTCCCAAGACAAGTATCTAGATAAGGTATTACCTAAGACAAGTATCTCATTAAGGTATTGCCCAAGACAAGTAATTAGATAAGTTATTGCCCAAGAAAAGTATTTAAATAAGGTATTGCCCGAGAAAAGTATCTAAATAAGGTATTGCCAAGAACAAGTATCTAGATAAGGTATTACCCAAGACATGTATCTAGATAAGGTATTACCCAAGACAAGTATATAAATAAGCTATTGCCCAAGACAAGTATCTAGATAAGGTATTACCCAAGACAAGTATCTAGATAAGGTATTACCCAAGACAAGTATCTAAATAAGGTATTGCTAAAGACAAGTATCTAAATAAGGTATTGCTAAAGACAAGTATCTAAATAAGGTATTGCCAAAGACAAGTATCTAGATAAGGTATTACCCAAGACAATTTTCTAGAGAAGGTATTACCCAAGACAAGTATCTAGATAAGGTATTACCCAAGACAAGTATCTAGATAAGGTATTACCCAAGACAAGTATCTAAATAAGGTATTGCCCAAGGCAAGTATTTTGCAAGTATATAAATAAGGTATTACCCAAGATGTATCCCCCACGACAAGTATCTTGATAATGTTTTGCCCAAGACAAGTATCTAGATAATGTATTACCCAGGACAAGTATCTAAATAATGTATTACCCAAGACAAGTATCTAAATAAGGTATTACCCACGACAAGTATCTAAATAAGGTATTACTCAAGACAGGTATCTAAATGAGGTATTGCCAAAGACAAGTATCTAAATAAGGTATTGCCCAAGACAAGTATCTAAATAATGTTTTGCCCAAGACAAGTAATTAGATAAGTTATTGCCCAAGACAAGTATTTAAATAAGGTATTGCCAGAGACAAGTATCTAAATAAGAACAAGTATCTAGATAAGGTATTACCCAAGACAAGTATCTAGATAAGGTATTACCCAAGACAAGTATCTAAATAAGCTATTGCCCAAGACAAGTATCTAGATAATGTATTACCCAAGACAAGTATATAAATAAGCTATTGCCCAAGACAAGTATCTAGATAAGGTATTACCCAAGACAAGTATATAAATAAGCTATTGCCCAAGACAAGTATCTAGATAAGGTATTACCCAAGACAAGTATCTAGATAAGGTATTACCCAAGACAAGTATCTAAATAAGGTATTGCTAAAGACAAGTATCTAAATAAGGTATTGCCAAAGACAAGTAATTAGATAAGTTATTGCCCAATACAAGTATCTAAATAAGGTATTACCCAAGACAAGTATCAAAAACAGGTATTGCCAAAGAAAAGTATCTAGATAATGTATTTCCCAAGACAAGTATCTAGATAAGGTATTACCTAAGACAAGTATCTAGATAAGGTTTTACATAAGACAAGTATCTAGATAAGGTATTACACAAGACAAGTATATAAATAATGTATTGCCCAAGACAAGTATCAAAATAAGGTATTGCCCAGGACAAGTACCTACATAAGGTATTACCCAACACAACTATATAAAAATGTATTGCCCAAGGCAAGTATCTATATAAGGTATTGTCTAGATAAGGTATTGCCCAAGACAAGTATCAAAAACAGGTATTGTCAAAGAAAAGTATCTAGATAATGTATTTCCCAAGACAAGTATCTAGATAAGGTATTAGCTAAGACAAGTATCTAGATAAGGTATTACATAAGACAAGTATCTAGATAAGGTATTACCCAAGATAAGTATATAAATAATGTATTGCTCAAGACAAGTATCTAAATAAGGAATGCCCAGGACAAGAACCTACATAAGGTTTTACCCAACACAAGTATATAAAAAATGTATTGCCCAAGACAAGTATCTATATAAGGTATTGTCTAGACATGGTAGTGCCAAAGACAAGTATCTAAATAAGGTATTGCCCAAGACAAGTATCAACCTTAGGTGAAGGATATCTAGGAGAGCAGCTGTTTTTGTATCAGACCCTATTATTCGTTTACGATAATGTTGTGTGCATCATATGTGAATCACATCACAAATCTGTAATGTGTTTGGTAACTTTATATTAATACACTGTTAACTTGCAGACATCGCACCGCCAATCTAAATCATTATATAAATCGCCGACGGACAACCAGTAATCGTTAATTGCGCATTCCTAAGTACATGCACTGTTATTATCGAATTATTTCCAAATGGTTATTACATTGTTGCACATCGAGGGTCATCCGTAAAGTTCTAGGACAAGACTCATTGTAAAAATATCCGTTAAATCATTAACATAACATTTCCTAAAACTTATATCTATTTGTGATTTATAAACGAAATATTGTGCAAAATATTTACACTTAAAAATTCTACATTACTTTTAAATTATCACAACCACTGTTACGAAGCACTCAAAATACTATAATAACGCCATGACGTCAAAATAGCTTTTCATATGTCCAAACGCCCTCCACCACATGGTACGCATTAACGATGTCGCTATTTCTTATTTTCATAAATTTATCTGTATCACAAACATGCATATCTTTTCAAAATTGTTTTGTACTTCGCTGAGTTTATAAGAATCCCCGGATCGTTTACTACATAATTATATCCCTTTCAAAATCATGGTAAAAGACGGCAAATTCCATTTTAGCCAAGTTCGGACTATCTCGACTGTTATCCATCCATTCCAACAAACACACTATGACCATCCATTTCTTCAACCAGAAGTGTAATTAATACTTCTCAGAACAACTGAGCATTTGAAATGAATTCAAGTGTTTCGTATGATTTGACGTTGACACCTCTGACAGTGAGCGTTGAAACTCTGGAGCGACGTGTACTTTTAAATAATTTTGTTATTTTACTAGATATTGTTTTAAAATTTGGGGACAGACATAACGAATAATATATGTCAATCATGAGAAACCTTCGGTAAATGATACAATTTACAAAAGAGATACGGTAACTGAATAATGACAAACGTAATAACATTAAGTTTAAAATTTGGACTGCTTCGTAGTTCTCTACAGGCGATGCCTTAGCAACGATAACTTACGCATATGTTAACTCCGCAATATTAATTTGCAATATTCAAATTCATAACATGCCATTCTACTTATGGTATGAATTTTAAAATTGTAGTAAATCTTTAATTAAAGGTTTTACATGCTGTCCTAGAACTTTACGGATGACCCTCGTACAAGTCACAAAACAACAAGCCATTAGTAATTGAAGCAAAACAGAAGTCCACTACCAGATTGAAGCCATGACCTTTAAATTATGTCCAATGTTTCTGTTGCTATGGCAACATCATCTTTGTCAAAGTGAAGCATTTATTATTAGGTGGCATCCCAACATTGAGCTCTATGCACATATCTTCAATCGTCAAACTAGCATTGATAATTTTTGGTTTATACAAATTTCCTAATAAATGGAAGTAATTAAACTATTTCTGTATTCACAGCAACCTCAATTCTTGTCAGAATAAAAAAATGATTGCAGTATACTACCTTTAGACCCCTTTCTATATACCAAGTTGCATAGTCCTAGCTTGGCAGAAACTTTTTGAGTTATGGCAGGATCCAATTTTTCGAAGTATAATCTTTATTTCCGTATCCATAACAACCAGAATTTTGTCAGAATCAACATTTCTTAGACGTGCATAATCCCCTTATTGTTTCCTATCCACATACCCCATTTCATAAACCTAACTTTGAAACTGATTGAATTATGTCGGGATCCAGTTTTTTGACGGAGGAAGAGTCAGGGCACGGATGGACGGAGGGCAAACCTATTTGTTGAAAAACCGGTAGGAGGCTAATAACTAGAACATTACTTCGGCGAATATTGGTATTATGACTACTACAATGTAGCTTGTAGTCACCCACGTACAATCAAATTTACATTTTGTCTTAAAACCACAGAATCGTTTAAGGGTTTCCGTTGACGGGTCACAACTTAATATGTCTGTCTTTAAACATACGTACCTAAAATACAAGATCCGTCAGCGACAGGTGATGCTCCCCGTCGGGTGTGTGTCACAGAAAATGCTTTAAAATATGGACAAGAGAGTAACCGTTCTTTGGAACTGCACTTGTACTGAATGAGATTTCAATATTGATGTATCCAATATTGTAGGTTTTATGGCATTGACTTACAACGTAAAAATGGGGATAAGTCCAAAAATATGCAATAAAGAGTTATGGTTCTTGGGCACTGCACATCCTATTAATGAGATATATTCACCTATGAAGTTTCAAAATGATATCTCTAACAGTGTATAAGTTAAGGCGAGGACAAGAATTAAGTAAGACTAATTTCAAAGGGAATTATTCCGAAAAAACGCAATGAAGAGTTATGGTTCTTGTACACTGCACTTTCCCCCAATACGATTTATGCAGATGCAAAGTTTTAAATTAATAGGTGGTTATCATCCGGACAAAATATGTGACGGGGCAAAGCGGCGACTATATGCTCCCTAAAAATAGTTGGGGAGATTAATAGAACATCAAACTGGGAAGGCACCGAAGGGGTACGACACAGCTAAAATCATCCACTTTACTATTTAGTAGACAGGAATCCTACTTTACAACTGGTCCTCGAATACCTAACTCGAACATTATGTCGAATATTTTAAACCAGACGAATGCAATAAAAAAATCCGTACAGTACACTTATTAACGCTCACCCGAAGACTTGCAATTAAGGCAGAATCAGTCGTTTTTAGCTCACCTGCCACAAAGTGGCAAGGTGAGCTTTTGTGAGTGTTGTTTGTCCGTCGTCCGTCTGTCCGTTAGACTTTTGACCGTTAACACTCTAGCACTTGGTCACTAGTTGTATCTTAATAAAATCTAGGTCAAGTTTGAAGTTAGGTCATGTGGGGTCAAAAACTAGGTCAAAAGGTCAAATAATAGGATAACCTTGTTAACGCTCTGGAGGCCACATTGTTACTTTAATCTTCATGAAGTTTGGTCAAAATGATTATCTTGGTGACCTTAAGGTCAAGTTCGAAGTTGGGTCATGTGGGGTCAAAAACTAGGTCAATAGGTCAAATAATAGAAAAACCTTATTAACACTCAAGAGGCCATATTTTTGCTTTAATCTTCATCAACTTTGGTCAAAATGTTTATCTTGATGACCTTAAGGTCACGTTTAAAGTTGGGTCATGTGGGTAAAAAACTAGGTCAATATGTTAGATAATAGCGAAACCTTGTTAACACTCTGGAGGCCTCAGTTTTGCTTTAACCTTCATGAAGTCTAATCAAACGTTATCATGATGACTTAAGGTAAAGTTCATGTTTGGCCATGTTTAGCAGGTGAGCGCCCCAGGATCTATGATCCTCTTGTTTATAAGATATGACTTAAATATTTGACCCCTTACTTTTGCTGGTGACGTAGTTTTTAACCCCAGTTATGAACTTGTCCTAACTTGTACAGAGACACATTATGACCAGGTTTCATAAAAATTATGCTAGCAATGAGACATCGAGAGTGTTAACAGGTGTTTTCCTCTATCTGTTGACCTAGTTTTTGACCCAGGTGAGAACTTGACCTAGATTAACGAAAGACACCTTTTGTGGTCAGGTTACATAAAGATAAAAAACGTGATCTCAATAGTGTTAAAAGTGGTTTGTCTTTGATTTGAACTAGTCACCTAGATCAACCCCAGATGACCCAGTAACGAACATCGCCTAGATTTTATACAAACATTATGACCAAGTTTATAAAAATATTAAGTGAACATTGTGACCTTTACGAGTGTTAACAGTCCAATTGTTGACGACGTACGACAGAAAAATGTTCGAACTCAATAGCTCACATACAATTTATCAATACCCGTACACAGCGCCAGAGTCGAGCATTGAATGTCCGCAAAATGGGTAAACCTTCGGAACACAGAACACATAAAACACTCACATACCACAATTACACGGCACTGTGCCGAAAGGGAAATAGAAATCGTAAAGGGAAACCTCAGGTGTCAAAAAGTCGAACGTCCCAGTTGTCAAAAGTCAATAGACTCAGTTTCCACCATAATACAGCTAATTTGACCTAGTTTCAGCTGTAGAAAGCTGCTGAAAGCATCAGCCACCGACAGACTAAAAATAAGAACAACAGTAGATGGTTAATCTCTGCAGCCGCACAAACAATTCCTGGTGGTAGTAAATGTTCACTTTTTGGGGATAAATCAAGGGCATAATCTAAAAAGGTATGGGCCGATTGGGCTCATAAACTTGGCCTAGATAAAACTGTTTGAATTAGAGTACGGCGAAATACTGGACGCCCGAAACCCAAAAGTGTAAACATAATTACTTCCCGTTGTTAACTGGCGAGCAGTTACTCCCGAAACACGTTCTCGACCGTTGTGCGCCGACGGAAATTGCACAACTAGGCTGGGTACTTATGTCTTACAAAACCTCTTGAATGGACCGTAAATAACGGGACTAAAAATATGTTTTATTATAAGAAGAAAATAAACAAAGGACATAAACTCTCCTACAATTGATCAACATTATATGCGATGACGACATGCACCAACTAGCTGGCCCGAGGACCAATCAAGGGTTCAATATTTTCTATATTTGAAGTCGCAATGGTTGCATTTCCATATTGAGATGACCAGGAGGCATCAACTTCATATGAGGAGAGCCTAACCGCCATATATATCTTTATAATGACTTTGAAAAAGGCGCCGCATATGAATAAACCGTCAAGGGTGACCCTAACAATATACCCACATACAATGTATGTTAAAGATTGCCGCATCGCCTAACTAGCGATACGTGAATCACGTGCTTGTCAGACTTTTATTTACGTCATTCGCAATTCCTGCACGGTCTTTTTTAGACTTTTACTAACGCAGCGTGAATCACGTGCATTTCAGAAGTTTCCAAAATTTAAGTAATTCGTAATAACTGCACGTTTTTTGCATGTATTTCATTTTGATCCCCAGGAGTTTGACCAACAGTACGTGAATCACGATTTAAAACGTTTGGTTTGTGACTACTATAATACGTCGTATATGAAAACAAAATCAAAGAAAATTGGACAGAGAAGGTAACGGCACTCTCCTGCACCACTGCGTTCAGAAAGCATATCAAGAGGCCCCAAAGGGCCATACATGTAGGTCTCTCACCTGTCAAAGTATTGCATGCATGCCTCTATGGTTACCTAAATAATGTTTTCTTCTATGATTCGACATATTGACCTAGTTAGCTCACTTGTGCTCAAGGTGAACTATTGTGTTCACCCTTTTGTACGTCGTCTACCGTCCACCGTCAACAATTGGACTGTTAACACTCTAGAGGTCACAGTTTTCACTTAATCTTCATGAAACTTGGTCTCAATGTTTGTCTTTATGTAATCTAGGTCAGGTTCGTAATTGGGTCATCTGGGGTTAAAAACTAGGTCACTATTTTCACATCAAAGAAAAACCTTGTTAACAATCTAGAGGTCACATTTTTCACATAATATTAATGTTTAAGTTTGGTCACAATGTATTTCTCTATGAAATCTAGGTCAGGTTTCTAATTGGGTCATCTGGGGTCAAAAGCTACGTCACCAGGTCACATCAAAGAAAAACCTTGTTAACACTCGAGAGATCACATTTTTCACATAATCTTAATGAAACTTTGTCACAGTCTATGTATCTACCAAATTTAGGTCAAGTTCGTATTTTGGTCATCTGGGGTCAAAAACTATGTCACCAGGTCACATCAAAGAAAAACCGTGTTAACACTCTAGAGGTCACATTTTTGACAATCTTAATGAAACTTGGTCACAATCTATGTCTCTATCAAATTCAGATCAAGTTCGTATTTTGGTCATCTGGGGTCAAAAACTAAGTCACTAGGTCACATCAAAGAAAAACCTTGTTAACAGTCTAGAGGTCACATTTTTAACAAAATCTTAATGAAACTTGGGCAAAATTTATGTCTCTATGCAATCTAGGTCAAGTTTGTAATTGAGTCATCTGGGGTCAAAAACTAGGTCACCAGGTCAAATCAAAGATAAACCTTGTTAACAATCTAGAGGTCACATTTTTAACCTAATCTATATGAAGCTTGGTCACAATGTTTAAGAAATAACGAATATGTGACCATATTTTATTGCGTAATAAAATATAGGCACGAGTGTTGATGCGTAGTAATTAAATCACGAGTGCGTAGCACGAGTGATTTAATGATCGCATCAAAACGAGTGCCTATATTTTATTACGCAATAAAATATGGCCACATATTCGTTATTTCGATTCTAACATCGCATACATTTCGTATTTTACAGCAACAAAATGCGACCTAATTTTTTACCTCTGCACCGTTAAATCTTACGCGCTGTTCAAATTAACGCCCCATATTTTGACTCTCGATTTATCGATTTTAATACGTTTTTGTTCAATATTTTCCATGCCGTTACATAATCGACATCTAAACAAATACACATCAAGTGAGATGAGAGAAGAAATACTCGTTTAAGTATCATTTACAGTAAATTCAGGCGATTGTGTGTTTTGTTCTTTGGTTGTCAATGACTCTAACTGCTCTACTTCCTGTTCGAACTAAAAGGACATGTATATCGATTTTAAAGCTATAAATAACGGATTGGTGTTGATCTGACATCCACGCATGTGTCTGATAAATAAAACAGGCACAAGGAATACTTCTAAACATATATTATGAGAAACCAAGGCGTGATGTGCGAAATATTTGCATTCAAACAGAATGCGCTATTTTCCATTCGACAAGTGACGTTGAAAAGCGGCGCTCATGTAAAAAGCTTTCCCGTAAAAACTCCACTGTTTAAAAAATATCGATTATTATTTAAACATGTTATTTTTGTTGGATCTATTTGCATCATTTTGTTTCTAGTATTTGTTTACATTGAACTGTAGTATTTATAACCCAACTTTAGCCACGAAATTTATGTAAAATTCCCGTTCTGTCAATAGTACTTGTGAACGATGGGTAAATGGGAACAGCCATATTTTATCGCGGTAATAAAATATGGTAAGCTCAATATACGCAAAGAAGGCAAATCTCACGTGCTATGTTAGAATTGTCGCTATAAAATCTAGGTCAATTTTGTAACAGGGTCATCTGCGGTCAAAAACTAGGTCACAATGTCATATCAAAGAAAAACCTTGTTAACAATCTTCTTAGAGATCATATTTTTGATGTAATCAGAATGGAACATGGTCACAATATGTGTTGTTATGAAATCTAGGTCAAGTTCGCAACTGGGTCATCTGGGGTCAAAAACTAGGTTACAAGTTCACATTGAAGTAAAACCTTGTTAACATTCTAGAGATCACCTGCTTTATACCCAATTTATATGAAACTTGATCACAATGTTTGTCAGTATAAAATCTAGGCCAAGTTCGTAAATGGGTCATCTGTGGTCAAAAACTAGGTCACAAGGTCACATCAAAGAAAAACCTTGTTTACACTCTAGAGGTCGTCACATTTTTGTCGACGCTTTGTCCGTCCTTCCGTCCGTCCGTCACACTTTTGTCCGGGCAATAACTTGAACAGTATTAGAGATATCAATATGAAACTTCATAGGTGAATAGACCTCATTAATTGGAAGTGCAGTGCACAAGAACCATAACTCTTGATTGTATATTTTATGCGTTATTCCCCTTTGTAATTTTTCATACTTAATTCTTGATCGGGCCATAACTTGAACAGTATTAGAGATATCATTTTGAAACTTCATAGGTGAATAGACCACATTGAGAGGAAGTGCAGTGCACAAGAACCATAACTCTTGATTGCATATTTGTTTAGTTATTCGCCTTTGTATTTTTTATACTAATTCTTGTCCAGGCCATAACGTGAACAGTATTTGAGATATCAATTTGAAAATTCATAGGTGAATAGATCTCATTTCCTATTTTACAGTTGCTCCCCTTTGTATTTTTTCATACTTAATTCTTGTCCAGGCCATAACTTAAACAGTTATGGATCTATAAATTTGAAAATTCATAGATAAATAAATCTTATTATTACAGTGCAGTGGCAAAGAATAATAACATATTTTTTAGCATTTTTTCTGTGACAAACGCCCCATGCTGTGACGGCTCTTGTTTATGTGATATTAATGACACTTTGCCACAATGTGTAGCTGAATGAAATCTAGGTCCAGTTCGCAACTGGGTCATCTGGGGTCAAAAACTAGGTCACCAGGTCACTGATTCTGCCTAAACTGCTAGTCATTAGGTGAGCGCTATAGGGCCAATGGCCCTCTTGTTTTTTACTTCAGATGACCCAATATCGAACTTAACCTAGATTTTGTTGAGATGATCGTTTAAGTTTAATAAAGATTAAACAAAAAATGTGACTTCTTGTCACTACAAAATGTTTTTCTAAGGCGACCCTATATCGAACTTGACCTAGATATTATACAGATGACCATTGTGATTAAGTTTCATAAGTTTACATTGTGACCTCTAGTAACCTCTCAATACAATCTTCTTCACCAAAGACCACTCCAAGAACTACCTGTCACTCGAAGACTAGCATCAGAGTCCTCACCATCAACTACAGTTCTCAGACCCGGATATTGTCATAGCAACAGAGACATGGTTGCACCCTGCAGTGTTTGATAGGGAAGTCCTACCTAGCAACTACAGTTTTGCAGCACGTAGAGACAGGCCCAACAGCCCATATGGAGGAGTAGCCATCATTACAAAGATTGACATCACTACTAATGCAGAATTTGTGGCCACATCTATAACTTGTCGCAGTACAAAGAAGCCCCTTATTGTGTGTGCAGTGTACAGACCACCAGACAACAACCTGGACACCATGAAGGAAATACTGAGATGCATCTCCACCATTCACAGCAACCACCATCTAAAGGGTGTAAAGAAAGTTCGTTCCGGTTTTTGAAAAGCTTTTGTACACAAAACTAATAAATATATTTGCACCAAATTTTGTATCCAGTATCCTGGTACAATAACATCATTATGTATAACAGTTGTAGCTGATTTGACTGTCAATATTTTTTCAAACGCAATGAATAAATTTGTTAATCTTGTTTCGAATATGACGTAAACGACGTCGTGACCGGGTCAAGTTCGAAATACCCCCTTTGTTGTCCACTCACTGTATCGTTGTGTATGTTTTAAACTTGTAATGAACTAAACTAATATTTAATGTTATATAAGAACAAAATATCATCCAAGTTATGATGCTGTAAGAGTTTTCGTTTTGCAAATAAATGCCTTTTGTTTTCCCATATACGTATTTATTTCTAAATTGCGCGTTGTTTTTCAACTCGGGCGTTTCGTTACTTTTGAATTTATTTAGTTACACTTTACTTAAAAAATGAGGCATGTCTTCGCCAATGCCTTATGATGTTCGTAGAAGTTATTTATGTAATTTTCCGCCGTTATTTTTTACACAGTCGGTAATTTTCTTTACCCTACTCTCAATTTTCGCTTAACGTTTACGTCACGTCACGTTCGACGAAATCGATACCATGTTCTTTCAAATACGTAGTTGTGCTCCAATTGTATGAGTACCAGTACTTTAGCCGTCAATAATTTTAAGCATAACGTATTGTTTAACAATATGAATGTCTAAAATGCTTTCATTTTTGCAGTTATTTCTGTTTGTCGACTCATCTTTAAAATTGACGTCGACGTAACGTTAACGTACGCTTACTTCCGCGTTCTATAAATCCATGGCAACGGTGACCATACAAACGGAATTCAAGCCAAAATAATCAACATATCCTAAATTTAGTACTGTACCTTCATAGAAAATTTTGTAATAGTTCGCTTGGTAAATATAAAAATACGCCATACTTTCCGACCGGAACGAACTTTCTTTACACCCTTTACATTGGCGGTGATACTAACCTCCCTGATATTGAGTGGAAAGATAACTCAGGTAGGAGATACTCTGCAGCGATCAACACCATGCTGATAGACTCCATACAAGATGCAGAATGCTTACAGATGGTCAACTTCCCAACCAGATTAAACAACACTCTGGACATCTTTGCAACCAATCGTCCATCACTAATCAACAAATGCACCTCAATACCTGGTATTAGTGATCACGACATCGTCCTCGTAGATGCCAACATCATCCCATCGAGAAGCAAACCGGTACCCCACCTCATATATCTGTGGAAGTCAGCCGACATAGATGGTATGACCATGCAGCTCACCGAATTCTCAGTCCAGTTCACCTCCACACACAGTACAACCACTCATATCAATAGTCTCTGGTCAACTTTCAAAAAGGAATGCACATCAGCCATGAATAAGTTTGTACCATCTAAAATGACATCGGTACGACATAGCCAACCCTGGTGTAACAGAAACATTCGTAGACTGTCACGCAGGAAGAAAAAAGCTTACAGGAAAGCAAGAAGATCGAACACAGCGGAGGACTGGACGAAGTTCAAGCACTCACAGAAAGACATGAAAAAAGAATGCAAGACAGCCTACAACAAATACGTCACAGACCTAGTCACTGATGACTCGTTTAAGAAGCTTTACTCATTCGTCAAGAGCCAGAAGAGCGACAGCACAGGAGTGGCCCCTCTGAAAAGAGATGGAGTGACTCATGCAGATGCAGCAACAAATGCAGAGATATTGAACGGCCAGTTCTCCTCGGTCTTTACTGCTGAGGATGACACCACCCTCCCAGACTTAGGCGAGTCCCCCTACACAGATTCCCCGCCCATACAGGTACACATGAATGGCGTCCTAAAGCTCCTACAAGGCTTGAAGCCGAACAAAGCAACTGAACCAGACAGCATACCAACCCGATTCTTGAAAGAGATGGCTCACCCCCTAGCTCCAGCCATAACACTCATCTTCCAAGCCTCCCTCAACCAAGGTAGAGTGCCAGATGAATGGAAGACAGCGAATGTCACCCCGATCTTCAAGAAGGGAGACCGAGGGAAGGCTTCCAACTATAGGCCTGTCTCTCTCACCTCGGTGACATGCAAGCTACTTGAACACATCGTTCATAGTCAGCTGATGCAATTCTTCGACAACCACGACATCATCAGCCCCAGCCAACATGGTTTCAGACGAAAGCGATCATGCGAGACCCAGTTGATCATCACTATGAACAACATAGCAAAGAGCCTTGACAGTGGACAACAAGTAGATGCCATCTTGCTCGATTTCTCGAAGGCATTCGACAAAGTTCCACACAGACGACTTAAAGCTCTCCCACTACGGGGTCAGAGGTCAAACACTCGAGTGGATAGCCAGCTTCCTCAATCAACGCTCTCAGCAAGTGCTTCTTGATGGCAAGTCATCCCGACCGGCACCCGTCACATCAGGCGTACCCCAGGGTTCGGTGCTTGGCCCTTTACTATTCGTAGTCTTTATCAACGACATGCCAGCCAAGGTCAACTCCACATGCGGACTATTCGCAGACGACTCGCTACTATACAAGACAATCAGAACAATTGCTGACTCCATGGCTCTCCAAGAAGACCTGGACAGGTTACAAGAGTGGGAGAAAACCTGGCTGGTGGAGTTCAACGCTGATAAGTGCGAAGTCATCCGGTTCAGCAACAAGAAAAAGAACATCCAATAGCCCTATTCTATCCATGGACCACGGAGAAAGCAAAATACTTGGGGGCAACACTTTCAGACGATCTCTCGTGGAATGCCCACATCAGCATGGCATGCAACAAGGCAAATAACACCACATCCTTCCTCAGCCGAAATCTATCGTCTTGCCCAGGAAACATCAAGGAGACAGGCTACAAGACCTACGTGAGGCCACAAGTGGAATATGTGCCCACATTATGGGATCCACACACCCAAGCAAACACCAAGAGAGTTGAAGTGGTGCAACGCAGAGCTGCCAGATATGTATCTGGGGATTACAACCCAAGGGCAAGCGTCACCAACATACTCAACAAACTTGGATGGGAACCATTACAGGTCAGAAGGAAACGAGCCAAAGCGGTAATGATGTACCGGATCGTCAACGACTTGGTCGCCATTCCTAGAAGCTCCAACTTGAAACCACAAGGAGCAGAAACAAGGGGAAACTCGATGAAGTTCGTTGTGCAATTCTGTCGTACCACCTTCATGAAGGAGTCCTTCTTCCCGTCCACCATCGTACTGTGGAACAGACTCCCAGACAGCTTGGCCACAGCTCCCACCTTGGACACTTTCAAGGCCGGGATCTCCTCCGTCAGATTATAGAGGAACATTATTTTTATCCTGTTTTTAAGATATTGGGTACCCTCCCCACAATTGTATATAGTTAGGTTTTGGATGCGAGTATGCTGCATTAATGCGGCCCTGCATCGACAAAAGGAAGAAGAACTACACAAGGTTTTCCATGATTTGCCATAGTGACCTTGTTTTTGACTCAATATCATTCAATATCGAAATAGTAATTTGTTAAGATGACAATTGTGACTAAGTGGCGTGTTTATTAGACGTATACGTGACCTCTAGTGACTACATTTATTAATAATAAGAGCTTTCTATGGCGTGACTTGGTGACCTAGTTTTTGACCAAACCGAACCCATTATCGATCTGGACCTAAATGTTGTTGAGATGATCAAGTGTACCAAGTTTATTATAGATAGGGTCAAAAAGGTGACCTCTAGTGTCTGCATAATTATGCAATTGTTGACGGACGACGGACGGACGAAGAATGATCACAGAAGCTAACCTTGTCACTAAAACATCACGTCCCAATTACAGGAAATAATGCCGCCCAACACTTAATCCAGCGGTCAAATTCAACCTCATCATTGTTTACCTATTTAAGAAAGGCGCACAGCAACACTTTGAGTTCCTGTCATCTCATAGATGAACTTCTACGATTTAAAATATTACGACAGGTTTTGGCACCTAAACGAAACAAACGGGTGAGTAAATATCACGACCAGTTTATCATTGCGTATCTTTCACTATAGTTCAGTATGAAGGAAGAGGCAGGAACACCAAATGACGGATTAAAATCACAACTAAGCGGACCGACGGAAATTAAATCCGTCTGATTGTCAAGAAAAACATCTTTACTTCACGCTCGAAAATCTCTACTTCCATTTAATTAATCATACGAGAGGCGTTTTTGCAACAAATCAAGGATTAGTCCAATGGAAGAGAATGAGACATTTGCTGCGGACAAAACAACTGATTTACTTGGACTAGAAGCGATAATTAAAAAGATGAGTTTGTCAGTGAACGCTAAAATCCGAAGAACGCATTAGTGAATGGAGGAAATCCATTTAATCAAGTGAATATTAGGATAGTCGAGAATCCTTGACAACTATTTTATAATTTTGATGTGCATGGTTACAATGAGTTGCATTGGGTTCCTCATAACAAAATGACAATCTGTTTTTCATTTATGACAAATCTTATTGGACCTCTCAGTCTATTCCGGGCGTATGTCTATTAAAACACAAAACTCTTCTGGGTTGCGAAATATTTGTTAGAATTGCAAATGTACACTCAAGGACTTTAAAAACGCCTTACCTGATTCAAAGTCCAATACCTCTTAAAGTATTTATGTTAATGCAAACTCATTTTACATGTGTATAAATTGGTTTTTCCTACGTGTAAAGTCTAGTTATGGGGTTTGCTATGATGACATTTTACGAAAATGCACTTTTCCAAATAATTTAAGATTAGGAAAATGTTAACCAAAACTGTTGAAAGTTTGAAGTCCAGCAAGGAATTGCTTTCAAACTTTGCATACTTGTTTACCATCGTTAACTCCTTACATTTTCACTGCCATGTATCTCTATCTACCATTTCTAAAGAATAATGACCACTGATGGACTTACTTAGTTATTATGAACAAGGCTTCCACCGGGGATATCAGCGTTTACTGAACGCAATAGTGTGTGTGTCAAAGCGGAGGTGTGCGGTTTACTGAACGCAATAGTGTGTATGTCAGTGCGGTTTACTGAACGCAATAGTGTGTGGGTCAAAGCGGAGGTGTGCGGTTTACTGAACGCAATAGTGTGTGGGTCAAAGCGGCGGTGGGCGGTTTAATGAACGCAATAGTGTGCGGGTTATAGCGGTGATATGTGACTTGTTTTCGGTGTCCCTTATTGTGCCGTTCGTGTTTGTCACTTTCAGTTGATTTGCAGTCTTCCCTGTTTGATTTGTTTAAGTCTATTTTTATGATATTTAATATGCACTGTTTTTTTTATTGTATGCATATTTGCGCATTCCAGGTTGGCAATCAATCTGCAACAAAAATAATACAAAAATCAACGGATGCGTGTTTTACTTCAAATGCTCATTTCGCCAATACTTATAGGATTTTTTCGTCATTGAAGCAATGACGTACTCAATTAGATAGACAAAGTATCATTTTTCCTTATTGCAGGCCAATCAGCTATATCTACATGACTGTTCAACATCACAATAGACTGTGTTAACTACTTCCTTTTTAGGTTCCTTTCTCTTTGCGATCAAGATTGCTTAAAAAGAGACAC
The DNA here is from genome assembly GCA_947247005.1 of Spisula solida. Classification (NCBI taxonomy): domain Eukaryota; kingdom Metazoa; phylum Mollusca; class Bivalvia; order Venerida; family Mactridae; genus Spisula; species Spisula solida. The sequence continues at coordinate 5,511,377 of OX365948.1, read as the reverse complement.
GAATTCAATACAAAAAGTTACTAATGAAAAAAAAGTCGTCTGTTATACTGGGTATAATTCCCTAGGGCACAAGACTTAGTTGTACACGTGGCGTTTTTTTTCAGATATGAAATCAAATAGTCTAAATAATGTCAATAGTTAATGTAATAGGAACTCCGCTAGACATGACTGGTAAATAATTCTAAGTATGCCAAATGTATTGCAACCGAGTCATCAATATAAACTGTATATGACAAATAAAACATTCAATACCGGGAAATTATGGCAAACTTGCACTCATATGGGGTAGAGCCTAATCTATAGTGAGATAGTGCTATTTTCTTTCAAAAGCGTTTGTTGCGTAAAGTAGTTGGATAAAATAATGCATTGTATCGTGATGTACTACATTTACTAATGAGGTTATATAAACAATAAATATTAACAAAGCACATTTATCTAAAGTATAACAGCAATTTCATTGCAAATCTTGCTCGTTCACAAACAAAGTCAACATGACATTAAAAGTTAAAGTTTGTTGTCGGGGACATAGTCAATAGTGTAAGGAACAAACAATTATGAAACATGTTTATGCAGCGGTATCATGCAAAACTTCAATGACCTTGCAAACCGAAAGTAGAAAAATGGTATAGTATCTTTAAAATCTTTCGAAAACTACATTTATTAGTCCTACACTAAGTAAGGGTTTATTCCCTGGGGTTATATTGTAAGAATGATATACATTTTAGCAAGTACCACTTGAAAGGTTTTGTGTTTGTTAAAGAGTAAATTATGCAATGAAAGTGCTGTTATGCTTCTATAAATTCACTTTATTGATATTTATGTTTGTTTAACATCTAGGGTTAAAGTGGTGTGTCCTAACAATATGCATACTGTATCCAACACATTTCAATTTTAAGAATAAAATGCTTTTGAAACAAAACATGCACAATCTCACTATAGATTATATTCTGCGCCTTAACAAACTAAGGTTCTCCAGAAATCACTACTGTCGTACGGGTTTATATCGTCATCATCACATGTACATTGAAAGATAAAACTGTCTCACAATTACCTCTATTGAATACAAAGTAGCTGTACAACGAACGTACTTCATCATGGTGACACTAGTATTGTGTTGTTGTTGGATTTAGAGTCGTTTTGTCAATATGTTTTCAGTGATATATGACGGAAGATTCACCTTACCAGTTTTCCAGAATCCTAACCAGTGCTATCTTACCTTTTTATAAAGAACCGACAAATATTCACGGGATGTATGGCCTGTCGCGACCTAGAATTGAACACGAATCACCGGATTATAAATCCACTAGACCACTGCTGCGACTGTTGTAGAGCGAGGATCTCAAACATGACGATTAATCGGATTGAGATTTGCAATGATGATAATGTGTCGATAATGATAACGATTTTGATGACGATACAATATTATTCTGAGGGAATATGCACATGCAATAAACGTATACAGTTTCAAACCGAAAAAAATACTTACAATGTTTAAGCAGAAAGTAAACATCCAATCACAATATAAATAATCTCCGGATAACTGTCAGGTGAGAACTATGTTATCAGGTCAGATTACAGCGTTTCCACATGGCGAGTTACCCGGGCGATATCGCCGAGTCTTGAGTTCAACGCGCTATGTACAGAACGCAGCCGAATGACATGATTGAGTTACTCCAGGGTAGGAATACCACGTGGCTTTTGGCTACAGTTACAAGTAGAAATGTGTAAACATTGAAACACAAATATAGCCGTATTTTATTTCTTCATCGAATTCTATAAAATATACGCCACGCTAAGGGGAAAAGCATTTACTTTCTGTGAAATATAAGATCTTTTTCAGGAGTATTACCGATTTTTCCATTACCCTGTGAAACCTACACGTTTTACGGGTTCACAAGGTAATGGACAAAACGGCACAGCCGCTGAAAAAAATTTGATACTTCATGGAAAGCAAATATATGTCTCCTTAGCGTGGTGTATATTTCATAAAAATCGATAAAGAAATAAAATATTTATGACTATTTTATTTTCCAATGTTTACAAATTTCTTCTTGTTACTGTAGTCAAAAGTCACGTGGTATTGCTACACTGTACTCGGAAGACTGTGAATTACAGGCGTTGAACACCTGTAAAACATGTGACCTGACAAGTGTAAACTGTGAAACTGAAACATTTCGTATGAAGACATGTCTATTATGTCCTTACCAATTGATTTCTCGGTATGTTAAATTTATCGGACTACGGAAATGACTGTTTAAGTAGACATTAAACATTGTGAAGTATGGTCATTTTTAACGACGTGACACGACGTCATCTAATAAGGCCCCGCTCAGTTTTTTGCTTTGTTTTTATGCTTTGCAACAAAAAGAATAGTCCAGTCAGGGTAAGAATAGAGTGACGCAGTGGTCGAGTCCACTATTACGGTGTAAACCAATTATAAATTATAGGCTTAAAACGACAGCTATACTGTATTCGCACTACCTGTTTACACAATGGTTGTAATCGTTTTTGCACACCCTAAACGTCTACGTCACTTTCACCATATCCTAACTTGACTGTATTGTAGTTATCAACATAGCCCAGTTAAATCTGGATTCCCCCACGTTTATATGTTTTCTCTATTAGTTTACGTATGTATATCTCCTTCATAAATCAAACTAAAGTATTCATTAGGATTTTGTCAATTTTCTTCTATCATTACACATATCAATATTCGCCAGGGATTTTATAAATTATTTCTTCTCTGTTCGTCAGAAGAAAAATAATAATCGAATCAGAAAAAAACTTTCGCTCGAATAAAAAACATCTACATACTACTAGTATGAAGGGGATCTCGTGAAAACCAGATCTTATGGTAAATGCGCTAATCGGTCGAAAGAAGTCCTGTATTACTACTCATCGGCTAGCGGACGCTTTATTCCTAGCCATCGGTTATACCACATTGTTTTGAATTGTAGTCATGAAATATCATAGCATACATGCATATACATGTATATTGTGACCAGGAGTGCACCACATTCCCACTGCTAACACAAAAAACTCCCTGAAATGATCAAGTTAGCTCATTCGATGAAGATCACGGTATAACCCGACGAATACGCCACCGAATGACGGATACACAACAGAGGTACACACTGATTACGGGTTAGCAGAGATGTTATATTTCTTACCAGCAAATCTCGATTGCGATATTTCTTTTGGATCTAAGGATTTGTAAATGACCACGGATGTTAAAATGTACTATTCAAAGAGTCTCGCATGTTATCTTTGCGGAATAAAGCTGATAGCGCCAGTTTATACACGACATTCAGAAAATAATGTTCAAATTTCACATTCATTGCCCGAAATTAACCAATTTGCTATACTAGTAGTATTGAATTATTTAACCACACATATCTAACGAAATAACATATATGAACGATTTTTATTGCCAAGTTGCAACTCTATCTATGCTCTTAAACCGATGTTTGACCCTTCCAAAGAGACCCTGGTATGCGCAAAAATGTTGACGTTTACGGCAGAGACGATTTTGTGATGATGAAGTTAACGACAGAGTATAAAAATATGGTTGAAAAATGATGAACGTCTTCAAATGAGAATTCGAAATGAAATTTACAAGGTAAGGCGTGAATACAGAACTATCAAAAGTGGCCAAAAAGGCACTAATCGACAAAAGGGTAAACACAATAATATAAATCGTATAATAATGTCAATTTGGAAACAGTTAGTTAATACCATTCTTTAACAATACTATGTAAAGATAAACTTAAACCAATAATGCCTGACATATTGGATGATATCAGTCTTTGCTTCATATACAAACCCACGTTTTGTTAAGATCGGCATTGATGGTAAAAGAGTGCAAAAGATAATAAGCCTTAAAAAACAACCATTTTGACCAGTCTAAATTCATTGTGTTCACTTACCCGTTCTGGCAACTTTCTACTATTCAAATTTACCAACCCGATATCGAGATATTTAACTTGACCGAACGGAAAAGTGAACATAAAACACTTAATATTTCAGAATCTAGACAATTCAAAGTAAATTTGAACTGTAGGATTTTAGATATACGCTTTGTTATATGAAACATGTGTTTATGTTATCGCTTCGTCAAATATGATCCTTATGCACAGATTACTTTTTCAAAAGTTGGCGTTCTATTGCCCGATCGGGCAAGTTACGCAGCAAAATTAACCGATCAGGCTTGCAAGTAAATAGGGGAATAACCGACTTGCCCGATCGGGCAAGTTCCTGCACTGTTAAATGATAGTTAGTCTAGATTAGCTTCCCTTACCATTATTACATTGGATAGTATTCTGAGTAGGCTCTATGTGTGTAATGTCGGAACAGAACTAGTCAATATGACTACTAGGTTTCAGGATTTTGATATCTACTTTGATAAAGAATTGTCTGGTAAATGTCATAGATTCTCCGGGTGACTACAATAACTAGAATGACATTTGATATTAAATATATATGAATAATATACGTGTAAGGCAATCATATTCAACACTTTTTGGTAAAACAAATGCTTATTGGCATGTAACCTTCCAAATATTCCATGCCTTACCGGGTAAAAACGATTGAAACTGTACAAAATGGCAATTTTATTAAATGTTTCCTCAGCCATAAACGTCAAGCCGTAAACGTCAACCATATTTTTCATACTCTGCCGTTAACGTTATGAGCACAAATTCTCCTCTGCCGTAAACGTCATCATTTTTGCGCATACCAGGGTCTCATTGGAAGGGTCAAACATCGGTTGAAGATCACGGGCAGAGTTGCAACTTGGCAAAATTGTTTATAGATGGTATTTTGTTAGACCTGTAAGGTTAAATAGTTCAATACTATATCAAACTGGTTAATTTCTGGCAACGAACGTGAGCTTTGAACATTATTTTTTGAATGTCGTGCATAAACAGGCGCTAGCAGCTTCATTCCGCAAAGATAACATGCGATACTCTTTAAATAGTTCATTTCAACCTTCACGTTCATTCACAAATCCTTAGACACAAAAGAAATCTCGAAATCGAGATTTGCTGGTAAGAAACATACCATCACAACTCACCCGTCATCAATGTTAATCTCTGTGGTGTATTCGTCACTCTGTGGTGTATTCGTCACTCGATGGCGTATTCGTCGGGTTATACCGTGTGAAGAATAACTATATGTATCCCATCCATTCGACGATCTTCAAATTAGATGATACACCACCGATTATTTACCTGGCGGATAAATAACACGTTGTAACTTGTCCGTACCATATACAAAACATACCAAACTTACACAGGCGTTTGTCTCTTAACGTTTATAACGCACGTGAAACTTACAAAGTATAAAAAAGGTGTACGTACGTATTGAGATGATCACGTACACATGATTTTTCGGCGTGCTCTAAACTTGGGTAACACTTTCAAAAAATTAACAAACAGTTCGGTACGTTCGATATACGTTCTTGTCATACGTTGTATAGTGATTTCGCCATTAGTGGAGCAACTTACGACAGAAACCTCGTGACACAATATGTTGCCTTCAAGTGCTTGGTCTTCCGTTTGGTCCTAACTTACCTTGCGTACTTTGTATTGCTATTCGATGTAGCCGTACGGTATAGGCTCAAATCTCAATATGAGTACAAACTATTCATCTAGCAGTCCATCAACACTGTTTCAGTAAAATTGCTTGTTTCACGGTAATCATTATTTACAAGTACATATTTCGTAGGCAAGGCATGTATGGCCCATGTGAGGGAATGCCCATAGTCTACATACCTTGTCCAGCAGTGGTTGTAAGCCCGGTTTTGCGACATATACCTTTTTGATGACTAATACATGTCCCCGGATTGTGAGGGAAAAGCATACCAACAAATTCAGTCGATCGACAATCACATTGTTGCATCAAATACTACCTCGGTTATACGAACTGCTCAGGTTTGGTGTTAGTTTTGCCTTCGAAGTTTTTGATATGCACATTATAATTGCACGTTTCAATGTTCATGCAAGATGTACATGACTGCTTCTTTGTAAATGTTAAATGCTTGGGTTTTCTTTGTAAACCTATGAAAATAAATTATACGAAGAAGTGTGTATAATATATGGCTGTCGTCAGAAAACCGGTCGATTTAGTTTGTACCAAGCTAATATGGTTATTCCTATAGCATGTGATCATTCATCTGGCGAATGAGTGTAGAATCAGACGTCCACATAAACTAATTAAAATCTCATTCGTTCTTTTATTTAATTACAGAAACCAGTGTGGTTCCTGAAGGAGATTACGTGAAATCTAAAAGCGACAATTCCCCATAGTAGACCGACCATGATGTGGTTTAGTGTCACCATATTTGATCACGTAATTGAATGGCTCAAACACAGACAGACTTTGTGTGTTTCTACTTTTCCATAACATAATTGAATTTCTATAAATGTATCCAGGGACAACGAACATACGAGACGAAACAGGAAGTTTATTTGAAACATGTCTTAAATGAGATCAGTCTTAATACACGTGAAAATATTACCGCCGGCGTTCCCTATATCCAATAAATGCTGTAATGTATATTAAATAAACTTAGTTTGCTGCCGGATGTAGCTCCATTATTGCATTTGCAATTTGAAATATTTTAAAGTGTTTCTTTTAAATGAGAATTTCCTTTGGTTGTAAATCTAGGGAATGAATTATTTAAAGGAAATATATGTACCACTGTTACGTAGGTGGATCTGTTTTCGTGGTGAATTTAATATACGAAACCAACGAAATCTAATTTACAACGCATAAACTGCTGTACGTACGTTTGCAGTAAGAGGAAATCAGACAACCCATTTTGAGACATTCCCCATTAGGAAATGTGTTGCTATTTATAATTTATTTTCCGTTAAGGAAGCGAAAAGTTCCCGTTTATGACGGACCAGAAATAATTGTCCAAGGAAGTGAATATTTAGAGCCCGAATGAAATTGAATCAGGAATAAGATAGAACATGTTCCCGTTTAATGCGTCGTATACGACACACGCACATGTTCCCCGAAACTGTTTTAGACATCATTCGATGCTAATGGAACAATCATTCAATTTTAATGTTTCCATATTGGACGGCACTGGCTTAATTAGCGACCATGTAATGTTTATGGTATTTCACTAAGCCATTGTCTCGTCAATTGCCTCGTGTAACGAAATCCTTCAAAACGGACTTCAACACATGATGAAAATATTCAGACGAGCCTTACACTAGCCATAATCAGACAAGGCTATCCTCCCAAATAACTTGTAAATAACAAATAACACCAATATGGGTCAGCAGTACTCCACCAATATGGGTCAGCAGTACTCCACCAGAAATCCAGCAATATGGGTCAGCAGAACTCAACCAATATTTGTCAGCAGTACTCCACCAGGATATGTTAGCAATACTCCGCCAATATGGGTCAGCAGTACTCCACCGATATGGGTCAGCAGTACTCCACCGATATGGGTCAGCAGTACTCCATCGATATTGGTCAGCAGAACTCCAGCAATATGGGTCAGCAGTACTCCACCAATATGGGTCAGCAGAACTCCACCAATATGGGTAAGCAGAACCCCACCAATATGGGTCAGCAGTACTCCACCAATATGGGTCAGCAGTACTCCACCAATATGGGTCAGCAGAACTCCACCAATATAGGTGAACAATACTCCATTAATATGGGTCAGCAGTACTCCACCAATATGGGTCAGCAGAACTCCAACAATATAGGTCAACAGTACTCCACCAATATAGGTCAGCAGAACTCCACCAATATGGGTCAGCAGTACTCTACCAATATGGGTCAACAGTACTCCACCAATATAGGTCAGCAGAACTCCACCAATATAGGTCAACATTACTCCACCAATATAGGTCAGCAGAACTCCACCAATATGGGTCAGCAGTACTTCACCAATATGGGTCAACAGTACTCCACCAATATAGGTCAGCAGAACTCCACCAATATGGGTCAGCAGAACTCCACCAATATGGGTCAGCATAACTCCACCAATATAGGTCAACAGTACTCCAGCAATATGGGTCAGCAGAACTCCACTAATATGGGTCAGCAGTACTCCACCAGAACTCCAGCAATATAGGTCAGCAGTACTCCACCAATATGGGTCAGCAGTACTCCACCAGAACTCCACCAATATGGGTCAGCAGTACTCTACCAATATGGGTCAGCAGTACTCCACCAGAACTCCAGCAATATGGGTCAGCAGTACTCCACCAATATGGGTCAGCAGTACTCCACCAGAACTCTACCAATATGGGTCAGCAGTACTCCACCAGAACTCCAGCAATATGGGTCAGCAGTACTCCACCAATATGGGTCAGCAGTACTCCACCAGAACTCCAGCAATGTGGGTCAGCAGTACTCCAGCAATATAGGTCAGCAGTACTCCACCAGAACTCTACCAATATGGGTCAGCAGTACTCCACCAGAACTCCAGCAATATGGGTCAGCAGTACTCCACCAATATGGGTCAGCAGAATTACATCAATTTGGGTCAGCAGAATTACACCGATATGAGTCCGTAGTACAGGCTAGATAGAAACATAGGATGTAACTACAAGATAAAACTGTAAATTGATTTACAAGTGATATAATCTAGATGATAAAAACATACAAAACTAACACATGAAGACGATCATTCGATGTACATTTAGCCAGAAATGACAACGGTTCTAAATTATAACCGGCACTCACTACATTGTACTCGATTGCACAATCTTTTTTATTGATATAATACTCTATACTTGGTATCCGGTATCTTTATACACACTGGTCACGAAGTAAAGTTATTGATGTATACAGTTGATGATGAAAGAAAGATCGTATTCAGAAAGAACGGTAGAGATGATAACAACGTTATCAGACGTAGTAATCGAACCGTTTATGAAACGCAATAACAAAGGAATAATTGCACAGAGGTTGCAAACGTGTACTTGACCGCTTTATTGATATCAGGTGTGGGATTTCTGGCGAAAGATAGGACCTTTGAAGAACAGTATTAAGAACTAGAACTCATTATAGGCGTGAACGTCGATGCAGTCTCGTTAAAAACTGTATACGGGGAACTACCTTGTATATTCCGCAATTGTCTACCCTATTACGTAGTCAAGAAATGCGTAACTCTGATAACAGCAATGTGGGATATATGCTACGAATACAAATACTGCACACATTGTTTAGCCAACCATCAATTTACATGAGTAGAACCTTGAGCAGCATTTATATGTATGACCACTCACATAAAGATGTTATGGAACATTTGTGTAATCATGGATTGTAAATGTCTATATTTTATTTGCAAATAAACTCGATATGGCTTCAGTGAAAACATGTTTTATTCCCGGTCAATATCACTGCGGTATACAGTACACCGGATATTGCAAGTAATGTGAGAAATGTTATTCATTTTCGCGACCTTCAAGTGTACACCAAGGCAAGTTCAGAGACGCTGTTTTGTCTTTCTGAGTCTGTTTAAAATGTAAATTTTATACAAACATATCTACTTCAATAATTTTCCTAGTACCTAAAAACCGGCAAACGGCCGGGAATACCTTAAAAGGGTAATTAAATGACCACATTCCTATCGATACTCAGGCAAATAATAAGCTCGATCTGTCAAATAAAGCTGTTTTGTTTATATTCTTCATTAAATTTCAAAAATTGAATCCAGCAAAGTGACATCCCAGTGACCATGTTTATGTTTACCAGGAACGGAATCATAAATAACGGTGGATTTTGAGAATAAATCAATATGTTAGTGTACAAAGTATTGCTTTAGTGTTCCTCACTGGTGTACGGAGTATTGCTCATGGAAATATAGTAAGTTCGAGGAATAACCGGTGATGTTGTGAACTTTATGTACACGCGCAGAGTACTTAGCCATCCCCACTTTACTTATATGCATCGTGTCTCATAGAACTAAACATCTAAATGAATAAACTCAATGTTTTAATTAGAATGAAATATGGAGAGAAATATGCAGCATTGTGCTAGATGCACTCATCTACTGTCAAGGCGTCGGCCAGATACATGGTATGTCCGCACAAAATCACTAAATAAAGTTTTCATTAACTGAGTGCTGACTTACAAGTGACAGTCCCATGTTGTAACATGTTATATAATAATAATAAATACTTTATTTATAGAGGCAACATAGTTAGGCATATGCCCAGTCTTCCCTATGAGCCTCTTAAAACACATGTACATATTATGTACAACATCAGTTACATCAAATATATCAGAATAACACATTTCAATCAAAATAAATATTATATACAATAAATTCACATTATTAGGACAATCTTAACATTACATGTTCAATGTCAGATGTCCAACTCATTGCTTGGTGCTTGTTATATTTATATACTAGTAATGTGATTCTTCCAAAAGTAACATATCTGGTCTTGAAAGTATTTAAATTTTCTGCTGTTCGTAACTCTTCAGGTAAGGTATTCCAGATCATGGGGCCAGAATAGTCTAATGATTTTCGAGCAAATTCTAAATTTGGTTTCTGCACATAGATATTTTGTTTACAATCTGAAGATCTAAGATGGCGAGAATTAACCTCATGCATTTTATGGAACTTATCTTTAAAATATGTTGGACATATGCCATTTAATGATTTGTATACTATAATAGATTTTCTGTATTTAAGTCGTTCAGGAAATGTCATCCAATTTAAAGTAGCGAATAGTTCTTCAGATGGCGTATCAAAGTCTTTGTTAAGAATTACTCTGGCTGTTCGCTTTTGAAATCTGATTATAGTGTCTATTTGACTGTTATTGCAATTTCCCCAGATAGAACAACCGTAATCTAAGCGGGGGAGTATATATGCATTGAAGAATAATTTCCTGATCGGTATGTTTATGTAGTGCTTTATTCTTTGTAGAATATATAGTTTTGAATTGCATTGTTTTGACCAGGTTAATTTGACCTTTCCAGTTTGGGTTCTTATCAACTTGAACCCCAGATCCCTGTGGGACGCCTGATACGATATGACCTGCTTCTGAGAGCTTCCCAGATACGCAAACCCTTTTTTGTCTGTTTGTCAAATATGATTCAAACCAATTGAGTGCTGATTGGTTGAAATTGTATGATTTTAACTTGTTACAAAGTATTGAATGGTTCACTAAATCAAATGCCTTTGACAAGTCTAGAAACACTGTTCCGACAACTTTATGTTCATTAATTTAATTTATCCATCTATTAACTATCGAAGTTAAAGCTGTTTCATAGGAGTGGTTGACTCTGAATCCTGACTGGTGTTTGAAAAAATAGGTTTTGCTCTTCGAGATATCTTTTTAAGTGTCAGCGATATGACGTTCAATGATTTTTGACAAGATTGGAAGTACTGAGATTAGCCTAGAGTTATTTCTGTCACATTTAGAGCCTTTTTTATGGATGGGTGTTACTTTCGCCATATTGAACTGATCAGGAAATATATATTTAGAAATACTCAAATTCAGTATATGAGTGACTGGTCTGGATAGTATTGCCGCAGACATTTTCAGAAATTTGGGACATAGACCATCTAAACCTGTAGATTTCTTTTGGTCAATAGCGATAAGCTGTTTTTCAACATACTTTCATCCAACAAAGGGATTTCAAATATTGGGCTAGCTATGTTTCTCTCAGAACTTCCTCCAATACTTGTATTGCTGTTGTTATTGGGAAAAGACTGGCATACATTTATGAAGAAATCATTAAAAGTGTTCGTCATTTATAAAATTTGTTTGAGTTTTTGAAGTTTCTCCTGATAGGCATTTCAAGTTTTTCCAAAATGCAGTTGAATCTTTTTTGTGGTTTTTGTTTATGGTTTCTGAGAAATATAATGTTTTATCATTCTTTGTCATACACTTAACTCTGTTTCTCTGCATTTTATAATTGTTATTGTCCCCAATGCTCTTGTAATGTTCTCTGCGTTTTATTTCTGAATTGATTTCTTTTGTGTACCATTCAGGTTGATTAGTATGCTTCACCCTTTTTGGTTTTATGGGTGCATGGTCATTAAGAGTTGACAAAAATTATTTTGTAAAGTAATCAAGAGCATCATTGGGGTCATCATAATTAGAAAGCGTACTCCATGGCTGATAAAGCAAATCTCGTAAAAATTACTCTTGATTGAACTGTTTAACATCCCGGTAAGTAATTAATTTGTGCATTGGACCATCAGATGTAGAGGAGGTTTTTCTAGTGAAACAAACTGGATAGTGGTCACTTAATGAAAGTCTTGGAACATTTACATTCTTGATATAATTAGGAACATTTGTGTAAACATGGTCAATTAAAGTAGAAGAAGAATGTGTAATCCGAGTTGGACATTCAACAGTTTGATATAGATTGGATACATCGTTTAAAGTCATCCAATTATCTACTATGGCATATTTGACAAGTACATTTATATTAAAGTCTCCCATTATTATTGTTTCTTTGTTTTCACAGGCAATGTTGTCAAGAGTATGTTTGTATCAGGAATTTAAAGCTGAAGGCGGTCGGTAGACATATCCTATGATGAATGATTTTTGTTTAAAGGGGTGTATTTCAACCCATATATTTTCCATTAAATCACTCTCAAGATCTTCTCTACGACAGCAGGGAAATATTTCACATAAAGCACAAGTCCACCACCTTTTGTTTTCCTATCCTTTCTAAACAGTTGACAATTATTTAATTAGAAGTGGTTGTCACAGAAATTCTCATTTAAAAAGGTTTTTTACATAAGCCTAGAATGTCAATTTCATCATGTTCACTAAGGAGAATCTTGAGTTTGTCAAATTTTGAAGATAGGTAGTGAATATTGAGATGCATTATTTTTATGCCTTGTTTGTCGAACCAAGTTTCTTCTGCTCTGTTGTTGAATGAATTAGGACCTTCATTTTCTAATATGGGACTGGTGCCACATCTGGTTGAAAGACAGCGGTTGTTGTCTGTTCCATGGTTGGTGTTGAGTCCTGTAACGTTGTCGTTGGAATGGTGATCGAAAAATTCCTCTCCTGACCACGATTTGGCCTTCTGTTCTTGAGGCTGGCCACAGTAAAATTTCCAGTGGTGTGTTGGATGGGGCTTGGAAGTTGTAGATGTTCTGATATTGACCGTTTAAGGTTTCTGGCAAACAGGGGTGTTCCTGTTGTATTCAGGTGTATTTCATCTCTGTTCAAAGATTTATCTATATTTCCATTGTTCATGAATGTGATGGAATGGTCTACAAATGTGTATTCATTTTCTACACAGAGCTTTGCTAGTAGTGTGTTTGTTTCATTAATTACATTAAATGAAAGTTCGTCAAACATTTTTGGCAGCAACGATGAGATAAGTATTTTTGCATTTCCACTGAGTTTGTGTAATTCCATTGTTAGGTCTCTGTAATGTTGGATGATATCACTACAATTATCAGCACTGGATACATTGTTTATTCCAGCATGTATCACAAACATATCAAACTGGGACAGCGGTGCCTTATCATTGATTGACATAAGGTTGTCTGTGATGTCTTGCAATTTAGCTCCAGTATGGGTTTTTATTTTGACATCAAAGTTTGGTCCTGATAATCGCTGGGGGTCAAGTATTCTTGTTACTGAATCCCCTAATACCAGGATATTTGGTCTGGTATTTGTTCGAAGGGTCTCTTGTTTTCTGTATTCGTCTGTCCATGTTCTAGATGCCTTTCTGATTCTATCTGGAGTAGAAGATGGAGTTATATTGGTAGGTTGATGCTGTATATTGAAATTTGGAGGTTGTTCTGATCTGTTTATTTCTTGTCTCTTAAGCTGAGCTCTCGCTGAAGGATGGTGATATTATGGTTGGTTGCAGCGTTTTTTATCGTCTGTTTCATAGAGACCATCGATAATTTAATGTCTGCTACGTCTTCGTTTATTTGTTTCACCTCTGTCGATAGGTCAGTGATTGCTTCTGACGATGTATTTTCTTTTCGCAGCTTTCCCTATATTGCCTTATTTTCATTTTTTAACGATTGATTTGTTTGTTTCAGCTTATTGTTGTCTTCTTCAAGAATGAGTAACTCGGATGTGTTGTCAGCCAGGGATTGCTTACTGATATTCAGGGATTCTTTGATGCTAGCTATCTGTTCATTACTTTCCTGAGATTTTGTGTTATTTTGCTTCGTTCTTGGTTCAGTTCGTTTGAGAGTTCCATATTGTTAGACGTAAGATCTTCATTCGTGCTTGTTATGGCTGGGTTTTCTTTTGTTAGAGTTTCTAACTGAGTCTTCAAACAACCAAGCTCATTTTCAAGTTCCATATTATTAGACGTTAGCTCTTTGTTTTTGCATGTTATGTTTGAGTTTTCTTTTGTTAAGAGTTTCTAACTGAGTCTTCAAACAACCAAGTTCATTTTTAAGGTGACAAATCTGTTCCACAGTTTCAGACTTGTCATTGCCACTCTGTGTTTCACCAAGAGGTGTATTATCCCCAGGGTTATCACTGTCATTGAATTGAGTGTCTCAGAATTCTCAGCGGTCAAGAAGAATGATAACTTTTCCGTGCTAGAATCAATACGCTTTGGTACTGTTTCGTCAATAAAGTTTATAACCGGCTGCATTTTCGTTTTGATTTGACTGCCATAATCCAGTTTTATCGGTGTAGAGGAGAATGCTTTAGTTGAGAATTTCTTCTTTAGGGAGCCGAAGAGGCTTGTTTTCCGCTTTGTTTGTGGTGTACAATAGTATAAGCCTTTCACTTTGGTTTGTTTTGAGGCCGAGTTTTGAGTTGGAGTATCTAGATTCCCAGATTTTGTTCTGAACACAGTATTGTACCATTGTCTAAACCCATGTCCTTGGACCATTAGTTTAAGACTTTTTGGATACAGTGTTGTTTTTGCACTTTGCCCAGAACTCGTCAGACTTGTATTACTTCTATTTTGTGTGAATGTATATGTGGCCTTTAACATCTCATACACATGGTTATATGTATGCTTTGAAAAGAAATCAATGACACAGCAATCAACAGCACTTGGAAATTTAACATTGTAAAATTGTCCATTGTTATTATCAATAAAATCCATATTGATTGAAGAGCCCGATGCATCCATGGAAATATTTGAGCCATATTGTTACGTAATTCGTGTAGTAAAATCTAGTGGAATGTCACTGTTGTGTTACAGCAAAGTTTCTTGACAGTTATAGTCGGGTACAACCACTGAACTCGTAAGCTGTCAATATAATGGATGGCCTCAACACAGTTGTCGATATGAATTTCCTTGTTTTCACAAACTAGCAAGTTATATTTTGTTTTTAAACGTAGTTGTAGCTGTCAAATAATATTGTTATAGTCGGGTATAACCACTGAACTTGTAAGCTGTCAATATAATGGATGCCCTCAAGACAATTTGATACAAATTTCCTTCTTTTCACAAACTAGCGAGTTAATTTTGTTTCCAAATGTATGTGTAGCAGTCATTTACATGTAATATTGGATGCCCTCAAGGCAATGCTGACAAGCAGGTCCACGATTTTTCACAAATTAAGTTAAAGTTATTTCTGTTAAATCCAATCTGTGTAGTCATTTAAAAGCTTAAATCACTATGTTAAAGTTTAATCCTTTTGAATTTTATAAATCCGCATGAAATTTCCTACAGCACTAAATAATTTGTATTGTTCTAATCCATGTTTTAACATAGATAACTATTTTTTTGTCAGAGCTCCGAAATGTGTGTCAATTCCCATCTACCAAACTTAATCATACCAAAATATTAGTGCGTTTGTCTTTTAAAGGCGACATTGAGTTCCCTATGGTGAATTACATTGTCACTATCAAAATCCAGCTAAATTTTAAAAGTCGAAGATTTTTATTTGTTCACATTTTCTCGATTAAACAACTTTTCGCAGTAAAGATTTGCAAACTATGCTTTTATTGTTACCGTATCGTCCATATAAATTATTGTTTATTATGTTCATGTTTACAAAAGGGGTTACTGACATTGCATTTAATCCAATTATAATGTTTTTTCTGACTTTCAGGGTGGTCGTCAATTATATGGAATAATTATGTTTAAAAATAATAGAATCATCGTCAGGCTTTATTTCTATGTTATTTACACTTCGCGTATACATTTACAACCGTCAGAATATAAATTAGATACTTAGTTACCGGAATTTTGTTAATATAGGAAGTGATCGGTTATAAGTATTTCCTACTAGTTATGAAAGTCAGCTTCAGATACTTCACGATACAGCTGCGACATGTGATTAAAGCTTTTAATGGACGAATATGATCAAATTATTTTTAACTGAGGACCGGAAGACCGGAATGAGGTAAATCTGACAACAACACTATGATTTGATATCTTTCACGCCGTCAAAGCAGCTTGATGTTTAATCCTGCGATCATAGAGAATAGAGTTTGTAAATTCTAGTTGAAGGACTGAGTGTCAAATGGATAGTACATTTTTAAAGACGATAAAATGACTGCATGAATACAGGGGTCTCCGAAAAAAAAAAGTGATGGAAACTTCAGGTGTATTAAAGTTCGCGGAAGAAATGTCATTTTGACGTCGTTGACGTCAGACTATATGCGATGTCTGTTAGCATGTATAATGTATATTATGCAAATATCTCAATAACTGTAAAATGCATTCTTTTATGAAATTTTTGCAAATAGATTCATGTAACTTTGCGTTAAATTGTGGTGCATCAGTGACATTACTTTTGGATATATGTTCGTAAATACATGTTGTAAGCTGTATTGTTAACCCGCTTCCACAGTCTCATCAGCTTATCCAGATACATATACATGTATTGGTAGTTTATGGTAATGTTCAAATACAGCAAATTATAGAAATCTAGTTATTACATTGGCTATCTGAGTATAATTATTCCTCTGTTATTGCGTTTCATAAACCGTGTGATTAGAATTTACTAAGTTTAAATACGTTGTTATCATCTCTACCGTTCTTTCTGATTACAAGGTCTTTCATCTTTTTTTCATCATCAACTGAATACGAGGTTCTCAAAAATAATGCACCATGTCAAGTTTATACTCGAATATCTCAGCGAAAAAGAGGAATACAATGGTGGGATTTTGCATATAGACGGGGAATGGATTAATTTGTGTTATAGACTAATACACTTTGTAGAACATGTGATGATACTTAGATTACAACTATGAATACAACATACTTGCAATTGATCTAAGCATACTCAAAAACACCATAATGATTATTCTTAGTTTAAGGCCTTGTGAAAGTTTTTTTGTGCTGCAGGTCGGTACGGCACAATGGATGGTTGTGTCCTGTATCATAAGGTTGCAGTAATGGTAGTTCCCTATAATACAGAGCGAAGAATGGAAGTACCCAATCTTGATAGATACTCATTTTTTTTATTATTGTTATTATTATTTGTATTATTATACTCAATGGAGTCAGGAATACAGGGTCAGGTAACATTTACAATGTCAGAAATTGCATTTTAAGTAGATAGTTTTAACAGTTAGGTACCCCAATGAGTGTACCCGACTGAGTTAGGTACCACAAGGACACATGGATGGCTATGTTGAGCAGCGAAAGATATCCTCATAAAGCCAGGAATATCTTAATTCGACAGTGTTAACTATCAAATAGATCAGTACTAGATACCCATATATCTAGGACACTAGCTGGGTTATGCAGTCGTATTGATGTAGAGCCGACTGCTTTACCAAGGAGTGAAATATACCACATGAAACAGTGAATGGTTGTTCCAATGAGTGTTAGCCTAGGTGTCCCTACATAGACATTAATGGGTGTGGCAATAAGTGTCAGGTGCCCAATAGAGCCCGGACGGGGTGCGCCGAGGAGAAGTATTTTAAAAGTACCACTAAGCATGGTGTTTCACATGTAAACCATAAAGACGGTCACAGCCTAGACAAGGAGAGGTACTTTACAGAGCACTGAATGGATGGGAATGCCAAGCAAGTGATGCTAGATACCACATGAAGCAAATAATGAATGTGCAAAGCACTGTTAGGTACGCCAGACCGTATGGAATTGGCTATTTCAGGCAGTGTTAGGAATCCCACAGAGCGAGAGTAATGGTTCTTTCAGGCAGTGTTAGGTACCACATAGAGCTAGGAATGGCTATAGATGCAAAGACAGGTTACGTCACGCATATTGCCAGGAATGGTTAGGTCAGGCTGCTATATCCCAAAACGTGTAGTACTCTTTGAGCCAGGTATGGCAATTGTGTCTGTTATTTATGGTAACACATGAACCCATGAAAACTTGCTGTCTCAAATAATGACAATTCCCTAATATATAGGGTCAGTAATGGCTGAACTGGGTAGTGGGGAGTACCAAACAGAATCAGGTATAGCTTTTACTATCTGTTTGTTCCCTATCGGTAAAGGAATGGTAGAACTTGATGGATGTGAGTACCTTATTGGGTCTGGAATACTGGTCATTGTAATTGGTGAGGGTGAGCATCGCATTATCATATGACCAGGAATAGAGGAAGTTGGTGGTGGAAATTTCCTCGTAGGGCTGAAGTGGCTTTATTCAGAGATGGTGAGTTCTCCATAGTGAGTGGAATGGCTGGCACCAGGTAGGGTGAGCACCACATAGGGCCAGAAATGCCCTAGAAGTAGAAGTAATGCGTTTCCAAATGGACATGGAATGGGTGGTGTGGGTACGTCATATGTATTGGAATGACTGTACTCGTAGATGATGGTACTATCTATGTACTAGATGGAGTGAAAGGGGCCAAGAAGGTATCAGTTTTCATTAACTTATGTGAAAAAACTCATGACAGTAAAATATATATTAATTACTGATTTCAAATACCGTAGCAAATCGATTTTGTACATCCATTTATCATAATAAAGGATATGTAGTTAAGAAGAAAATTAATTGTGCAGTCTAAACATGGATGGGTTATAACCCATTACGGGCCTCGATAAAGTCTAAAATCCACTTGTCAAGCTAATTGTGTTTTCCAGATTGACAGTATCTAAAATTCTGTTTCTGAAGGTATTGGTAAAAAAACATAATAAATTATGCCAAACTTTAATAGCATGACGATTTAATTGAACTATTTTTACCTGTTTTCGCGATATACTAGTAAATTACATGTATACTTATTTATACTATCGTCTTAAGTTGTGTTTATTAATTCAAATGCACATAGTTTGCATAACAAGCACATGCTCATTGCCTACTTTTACAATATAAAACTTAGCGCATTTTTAAATGCCTTCATTCAACATGGTATATACCGTCTACAACGTATATTTTGATTAAGTTGATTTGCTTAAAATGACAGATAATGATCTTTTCCTTTGCCAATGTATTTTTGGTGACATTCTTGATTTCTTATTTAAATTTATCTTAGCATGACTTTATTTTCATCAAATTAAATTTTCATTCATGTAAGGTAGATTGTTTAGACTTACCAATGCAACTTGACTGATCATTTAATGTCAATATATATCGTATAAGGCTATAGGACTTTTTGTTTGTTTAACATTGGGTCGCACATTTGGTTTAAAACATAAGTGTGGCCTCATTTTCATATCTTATTATTACAAAATGTTGTGAATGTAGAAATCCCGATTAAAACAAAAGAATTGTTATTGTTGCTTTGCTTAACATTTCAGAAATAACTAATGTGTATATTATATTAATCGATTTGTGAAAAATCAAGTACCCCTTTAGTTCCCCATTTGTGCAGGCCATGGGAAGTGGAGGGGGCTCTCACAAATGGCTTGATTTACTATTACAATAGCAACATATTTTTAATGCCCGCATAATAATAATATATACAATAGTAATGTCTTTATTTTCTGTGGACAATAGTCACATAGGTTTTGCTTCACAATCTTCAAAAAACTGTATGTATACTGCTGATAAGTTATAACTCTTGTAACCAATTCGGGGCCTCATTTGTGCAGGAGACAGGGCCTCTCATCAGTGTCTCTTTCGTCTTCTTGGCCAGACTGACTTACTGTACAAATATGCCAAGTTTAGTGCGTATTAAACAAATGTGAACAGTCATGCTCCTTATTTATTTACTTTATTCTCGAATCTGGGCCTCATTTTTGATAAACCACCAATGGGGCCTCTTTTCCATGTATTATTATCACAAAAAGCAACATATTTTAAATACTCACATTCATCTCAATATATACTATGGTCACATATGCTTAGCTTCATAAACGGGTAAGTAATTCTGTATTAGTAAATTATACCAATATACTGTCATAATTGTTTAAATTAATGTACCCCTTCGGGGCCTCATTTGTGTAAGAGACAGAGCCTATTATGAGTGTCTCTTTGGATATTTTAAATCAGAATGACTTGAAGTACAACTATGCCAAGTTTGGTGAACATTCAAGGCTCTTACAACTCTTAGTATACTATTTAGAAATTATTTTTTCCGAATTAGGGCCTCATTTTTATTTAAACCACTAGCAGGGCCTCTTTTCGATGTTTAATTATTATAAAAAGCGATATAATTCAAGTAAAAACATTAATTATAATATATACTAAGTTTGCATATGTTTTGCTTCACAAATAGGTGGAAAAAACAGGCATTTATACCGGGAAATAAATTAAAAATCATGTACCCCTATGGGGCCTCATTCCGCAGTGTAAAAGTTCTCAATCGAGTGTCTCTTTAGATTATTTTCATCAGACTGACTAAAACTACATCTGTGCTTTTTACACCTTGTGAACATTCATGGCTCTTACAACCCTGAGTATAAGTAAAGGGGTTCGGTTTTATATAAAAATACCATTTTGGAGGTCGAAGTTTCAAACAACGCGTTTTTCTTGAAAAATCGAAAATATTTTCAGTGATTACTCCCTAAATATAACGCGGTTTTGCACAAAATATTGTGTACTGATACCTTTTTCAAATACGATTAGATGTGCACACTTCGTTTTGTTCGAACCCTGCAAAATGAATATAAATACAAGCAATACTTACTTTCCCTGAAAGTCGGTCGACGTCCGCTGCCACCTGATTACGTGGTACCAACTAATTACGCGATATCGGGTTGAACGGTGTGTTAATGTGGTGTGGGGAATGCTATTTATAATACCAGGAAGCTTGAAAATATGTTACATCGATCTCTGTATTACATGTCTACATATATTCTATATAAGCCAAGTCAATTTGTGTTAAGGGAGTCGAGATTGGAGCTCTGAGTGACGCTTGGAGTTGTGACTTGTATGAATCACTGCAACACTGAATAAAATGTATGACTTAAACGGTGACTGAGTTTTTAATAGTGCATGTATATTATAGCATTACGCTACATTAATACTATTTTATCAAAGCACTTTCGGATATCGTTAACTTGCGATCAAAGTTTTATTCTTAACAATCCGTTAGCAAGTGCAAATTGTTGACGGATATGGTTTGTAAGAGATCATTAACTGAATCATAGGTAATGTTGCATATCCCTTTATCAGTTAACAGAACAGTTCAAAAATTATCAAGAATTAAAATTTGAGCGTAAGTTTACGATTTCGGTAAGTGCTTTGAGAAAACAGCACTTTTAGTGTAGAAATTGTTGACATCTGAAAGAATAGTTTTGATAGCTTGTAATCTTTTCTGGATACATGTCATCTTGGTAAGCTTTATTTTGTAGAACGGTTTGACATCATAAGCTGGCAATGATAGCTGGGAGAGACACATTGATACAAGATCGCTTCTAAACATCACTGGCTTAGAATGAGAAGGTCGTATGTGACCTTATACAACCCATGCAGTTTGAAATTACATCACTATGCGCTTCTTATGTGCCTATTTTCACGAGAATCAGAACAGGTCGTGTTGGACTAAACTGAAGTTAAAAAAGCTGGGTTTTCTATAAGTGAAGACTAAAGCCGTACATACCTGAACAGAATGAAGGTAATTCGAACTGGGGGGTCATTGTTGGCAGTGGTCTAGCAAATTGCTACATTATTAGTCATTTAGCAAACTAAGCAAATGTATCAGCAAGTTTCATCTAAACTTGATCAAGTTCCACTCATGGCAAACTTGTCGTTAAAAGAATAATTAAAGCCAATTCCTGACTGTGGCGGTTCCCTAATTTGCAGTTGGTTGTACATGTGTTCTCTATTTGTAGCTAGTAGTACACATAATTAAATTCTAAATTAGCATTTATTTCAGTGTAGATGTAATTCTTCCGTCATGAAATAGATGTTGTTATTTATGATGAATACATGCCATTAATAAATGCATCCTTGTATTGTTGTTATAGTTTGTTAGGAAATAGCGTATTTTCTCTACATCGAACGCTTATGTTGGATTTTAACGTTCATTAAAATAGGTCAGGGCACTGAGAACAACGAAATCGTTCTCTAAACTGTTTTCCGTGCATTCATTTGAAAGACTGAATCGAAGTATCTATTAATAAATTTAAGTTGTCTAATTTGGATAACAGCATAAAATTTTCAAAATATTTAATACGGATGTTTCTGGATGTAGTTCACAAGTCTAAAGACATATAAAATAATAAATTTTGATACCCGACTAGTTATATAAAACATGAATCAATGTGGGCATACTACTGACACAAGTATATTAATGCAATAATTTGAAAAAATTCATAATTGACCTTCAACCTGCAACATTTTAAGTACTGTGTACTATTCAAACTACTAACTTGGCCAATTGTGCAACATTAGGAGGAAAACCGCCTCTAGGGATTCACAATTTGACCTACTGTATTCGGTAAGCTACTTGTGTTTTAGTGTTTAATACCAATCGCACTACAAGTACGTATAAAAATATAATTTATGAAACAAGTATTCGATATTATTCACTATTATTTACGCATTCGGTAAATTTATTTGAGTATTACCACATAGTGCGTTTGTTGTCGGTATCTTTAGAATTTTAAGCAGATAGAACAGAACGTATGATACACACATACAGTACAGATGCCTCGTATATGCTATATCAAATAGGTCACAAATTCGCAAATATACCGTTAAACGTGTCACGTGACCATAAACTTTGCGTACATGATTTTTAGACCATTGTTTTCGCCATAAACGACCTATAATACTTTTCTTTCGACGTATTACAACATATATTGTTAAAACGAGCACTCCCTTTGACATTCTCATACACTGTTGGTTTTTTATAAAAGAAAAACAATCTGCTACATGTACTGTTATTCCCGATGTATATCATATAAAACAGAAAGTCGAACGAATACGTTGTTCAATTATCATCCTCCTCCAGATATGAACTATCACGAATCATTATGAGTAAATATAATATGTTAAATGTCATACGAATGTCTCTTGAGATTGTTGATATTAATGCCAGATGTACTTCTTGTAATAAATGTATATTCTTAAATTGGATAAAAATAAACTATTGCTTGATGTGCCGTATGGAACCCCTGGAGGGCACTTTTGACTTAGGTGTTGTGACTTGTAACTTATGACTTGTGACTTAGAACTTGTGACTAATGACTTGAGACTTACGACTTGTGACTTACATTTTATCAATAAATCTGCGCGCACTTCTTTGGACAGCGTGGATGGTAAAGGATGATGTCTAAATCGGAATTACCTGATAATAGTCTATAGTGAGTCAGGTAAGTCGGTATTAGTTTTGTTTGATTGAAATCATCATTGTTGAAGGTCCCGACCCGTTATTCTGAATTGTTAACACAATTAACTAGAATACCCTTCATGTAATAGCATAATTTCCCCTGGCATAGCTGTGTCTTATACGAGTACATGTGCATACATAATTATTATGGTTTGCTTCCTTTTCGTTATCATTTGTGCGTCTCATTCGCGATGGATAGTTCGGATCATACATGGTATAAGGAATTAAACTTTAAGTTTTGTTGATGTACATGTATTAATAATTATATGTTCATCTACATTTTTCCAGGTGAAGAAAGTGGAATGTCCGTGTTGTGTGTGTGTGTTCGGTGCGTTTGGTTCGACAAATGATGTGGCGGTGCAAACCTAATTACCTGTATGTCTTAAAACCCAGCAAAGCAACCGGCTCAAATGTAAACTTGGCAATTGTGTGACACTATGGGCTAGAATAGATTTTGAATGTGATTGTGTTACATGTATGTACCATAATTGTGAAGTAGAACATATAAGGTTTTGCGGACAATTCCAAGTTGTGGATATCAATACATTAACATTTATGGCGCCTACGAACTAAGCTTTTCAAGATGGCTTTATATTATTCGCATAAGTTTAATTTTCATAGATGTAATGTCGGTCAGACATGTTTAGAAATAATACGCCATTTTGTCATGTTTTGAAATACATGTGACCTAAACAATCTTATATTGATTTATGTGGAATTTATTTTGAATAAACTTTGAAACGTTGTAGTGCAACAGACTCAAACTTGTCATTTTCAAATGTGTTTTTGTCTACCGTTCATCTTTTACAACATAATACAGCATTTCAGTTAACTTTGTATACAATATAAAGCAAATACCAAAAACACTGTCAATTACATGATTAAATATCATTCCAAGATGTTGGCTTTAATGTATACTGATAACAAACGAAGGATAATAAACTCATATTAAATTACAACATTTATAATAATAACACTAATAATGATACATTTTGCTGTCTATAATTTTATCAAAGGTAGTATGTATGTCACATTTTACACATCATAAGTCTCAAGTCACAAGTCATAAGTCACAAGTCACAAGTCATAAGTTACAAGTCACAAGTCACAAGTTACAAGTCACAAGTTACAAGTCACAAGTTACAAGTCAAATGTCACAAGTCACAAGTCTCAAGTCACAAGTCACAAGTCACAAGTCACAAGTCACAAGTCACAAGTCATAAGTCACAAATCAAAATCTTAAATGAAATGCAGAAATAAAACAGACGTTATAACCATGCTTTACTTTACGATTAAATGAAGCATTAGACATGCATGTCAAAATTAATAGAGCAACATACACATGAAATTATACTCAAGTGGCTCAGCATAACAATACCGACTAACAACATGCCATAATTAGTTATACAAATATTTTAAATCATGGAATATGCTGTAAATTGGTGAACTTCTGAATAAAACACACGCCTTTCCAACATCCCAAAATCAATTGGAGTACATGTATATCATCAAGGTTTTGGTGTTGTACTATATCATGGTACAGGGTCTTAGAGATCCTATATCATAACCATTCTTATTTTGTGCCAGTCAGTCCAGATCGGTTTGTATTTCTCTCTCTCGACTATATCAACCATAACTTCTATTTGAGTATATGAAGGTTCATAACGAGACAATACTATTGTGCTCAACTTGTGTGGGTTTATTGTAAGTATATGCATTTCTGTCCATTACAGTAAGAGAGTTGTTCACAGCCTTTTATGCAATATTCCACAAGAGATATTTTCAGGATTCCACGACAGATATTTTATTTATCTTCACCTGCAAAAACAAACAAACATTTTAATTACACTGGTCATTCTATACACTCCTCTTAACCTAAATATTCGTCACGATTGTGACGCTAAAATTATAATCTAAAGTTGGAAATATATTATAGCAATGTCAAACTTTGTTTGCAATAACATATCGATAAAGAAGAATTTTAAACCAAACTCTTATGTAGTAGAATGAGTGTAATTCCGTGAACAATTGTTATTTAATCAAACAACTAAAACTGACTTACCTGTCTTGCTATATATATTAAAATCCGATTCACGTATCATCCGTTTTTATCCACGTTATTGTTGGGCGTAAGGGAAAAATAAAGCATGCAAATATATTTATAGTTTGTTTGGTCACAACTCCTAAGTCACAAGTTATAAGTCACAAGTCAAAAGTGCACCCTGGGGCCTACGCAAGTCACAAGTCATAAGTCATTAGTCATAAGTCAAAAGTGCCCTCCAGGGCTTCCATAGCCAAGAGTATCGTAAGTTGTTTTCTTTGAATGGTCAAAACACTGATGCTCAGAATAAGATCTGTTGAATCAAAAGAGTTGGAGATAACGTACGTAACAATGTAAGGTTCAGTGTTCATGTTCGGTGTATGTCGATCATATGTTACCACTTCTGTACCAGATTTGTAGAAGCGTATGCACCCGGTCGAGAGATACATCGAGTATGCCTGCTAAGTTTATCACAATGATATGTTTGACATTATGTTCATGCCATATTATGTCACTATATTGGCATAAAATGTTGTTCTATAGCAGTGCCGCGAATCGTTTTACTTAAACGAATCTGGGCCCACATCCTTACAAACAACTGAAGCTATTGCTAAGCTGCGACTGTTATTTGTTGGTTAAATGACTCAAAATCACAGGTCACTGTATCACTGATAAAGAGTTAAACAAAATATTTCATAAAATTCATGTTATCTGTAGAAAGGTGTTTTTGTACTAAAGTGGTCAGATTTTCATGGTATCAAACACAAGAATAGGTTTTCAATATCTTCATAAAGTAATAACATTCATAGACAACATCGTTCGAACTACCTCGATGCAAAATACCATCGAAATTGATCAACTAGTTAAAATAAAAAGTTATACCATTAAATGTATACCACGGTGTCCAGTTAGTCACTGAGGTCCATTCAATAGAAACGACAATGCTATTCTGAACAAAAAAAAAAGAAAGTGAGTGTACGCCCCGTGGGTTTATCTTATTTTTTATGAACGGATTTTGAAATATTGATATCAAATTAAAGACGAAGCTCTCTTGTTTCTGATTATGTATATATATTTTAAAAAACACACCAGTATTAATGAAAATTAATGTTTTTTACAAAACAAACCGCACCTCAGTGACTGTGTGGTCCATTTCCCGTGTTATAAACCTTTCTCTTTACAAATGATTGTTAACTGTGCTCCAAATGTATACGTGTAGGAATTATTCCATCTCAGTCAGATGCCAACTTAATAGAGCAATACATAATTAGTCCGATGTTTACAGAAAATAATGTTTCAAAATCATATAACGTCGAAAGTAAAAACTTACGTTTGTTGAAACAAGCTTAATGTAAATAAGACGTATTGAAAGCGTCTGACTGTCATTATGAAATAGTATGAAACACTTAAAATGGATGTGTCAGCATGTTCTCATGTCTTAAAAACGCGATTTTACGGTGTTATTATTACTATATTATACTATAATAAACTTGCAGGAAAAGCTTTAGCTGAAATAGTATGTGTCATTTATTCCAAACGTTTAAACACCAACACTCGCGAATACTACGTACAACGTATGTGAAATGTAATAGTATGCGACCACACAAAATTGTATCCAAGTATTAATATTTGTATAACAAGGAGAACGTTGTTTTGCATTTATTTCATAAGAATTTAGACTTATTATATATGTCTAGCTAATATAGAAGAGCATATAACTCAAACTATACTCATCTTTGATTATACACACTTTTTATTTACAAATAATCGCGAAAACGGGATACATCGTTGAAAACGACAAAGCGTTGATTTATATTGTTACCTCCCCAGTATTTCAAAATTTCCGAAATCGCTACAGTGGTAATTAATATATCTAGACGAGCAACTGCCTTGAAATTTGGGATAAAACTTCTGTAATTGTTACTCTATATGTTGCATTGTTGTTCAACTATTTTTTTCCTTTAACTTTTTTCCGGGAAAAATTACAAATTTTAAAATAACATTTAAAAATACAAAAGACTTGCATATTGAAAAACAAACTTTTACCGTGTGATTCCGTAAGTACGAAATTTCGAGATGCCATGTTTCATTTTATTAAATGTCAAACTCTTTCGGTAAAATGCAAATATAAATTTAGGGGGTTTCCCCAAAATCTAAGAATATCTTAAAAACTAGCCGAGCAAAACTGTTAGGAACTTTAAAAAGCATAGCCATAAATGTGTTCTTGACGAATATCATAGGTTTGAGATACCTTGTACAGACATATCAAAGACATGGCAATTACCTTAAGTAAGACATTCATAATTGCTTATTATTGTTGGATTTTCATGAGCCTTTCAACAAAAAATCACCTACTACATGTATATTGCTAGCTAGCAAATATTAAGGGTAGAAATGTACATCACATGATAATGATAAATAACAGTCTTAGCGAAGCAATAATTTACGTTTATTCGTGGAATGGGGCTTGTGACTGGACTAGGTCCGTTAATCTGCTTGAAACTGAATTTCCTATTGATTAGCATTGGAGAGAGACTAAAAGTAAACTCACTTGCATTGCAAATGAAATCAGCCAACATATTGTTGTTTTTCCCATTAGACCGCTTTACCGAACTGGAATATCAAGATTATTGTATTGCCTTGTGTTTCTATGTATGCAACAAAAGATTTGTGTCCCCCTACCTTCTTCTTTATAAGTAGGGACATAGTTGTGGCATTCGCGTTGTCCGTACGTCCGTAAGGCACATCTTTGTAACGTACAGAGTGTCCCAAAAAAACGAGAACCTAGATTAAACATTCATTTCTTTGCCTCTTTTATCAATAATATATTGTCAATATGACAAAACGTTAAGAGATAATCACAGTTCAAAATACCAGCTTCATTATTGTGATTATTTAGTCCTATACCCAGAATTACCTCCCTTGTTTTCAATCACGTGTTTCAGTATATTAGCATACAGTGGACAGGGGATTTCAGCGTGTTCATAGAGCTAGATTTACACGCTGATCCCAAATGACATCCCAGGTGTCCCATAGTCAAGGATAATGGATCTGCATACACTGATGTTCATCATGTATAGAAAACAGATTCACTATAGGGCTAATATCCAAGCTATGGCTAGGCCCCTACGAGGTAAAATACCAGTGCTTTGTTGTGAACGTATCCTATTTTTGCTGCTGATTTGTTGTAGGGTTTCTGCTTTCTTATATATGCTGACACACTAAATGACTCTGATATATACCTATGAACTGTTGATTATGATAAAAGTTCACCTTATTGCATTTACTTCTTACTAAGCTTTCTTGTTGATTTATCTCAATAATAATACAATAATATTAACATTTTGCTTCTTTGGTGGTTGTTAATGAATATTTAGAAGGTTGCCTGCTTCCCGTTTATTTAGTGAAATCACCACATTCTCAGAGTTTTAATGATTTCATTGCAAAGTCCTTCAATTTTCACAAAAATTTCATCGCCTCTGTGACTCAAACACGTTTCTGTCCTAAAAATCAACGCTTAGACAACAATTTCTTATTAAATGACGACATTTTCGACGTAAGTCAGGAAAAAAACAGGAAATGGCGCCATAGGTAAAATGATGACGTCACTGCCTTTTTTAAAGCAAAACATATTACTAAGTACCTATTTTAGAAGTAAAGATCACTTTTACACGCTCTCACAGAAGAACAGTCAAATTCATTAAAAATTAAATATTATTAAGTTATTAGGGTTTTAGGTAGGTCCCCGTTTTTTGGGACACCCTGTACATTAAAACTAGTGTAAACTTTACCCTGTGCTTCATAGGACTGTCCCGAAAACGGGGAAAAATATTTGTAAAGATTTCTGTGACTCTATGATTCCTTTTTGCTCAAAATATTCAACAATGTAGTAAACCGACCCATTAATTTACATCCACAGATTAGATCGAAATAAACTGTGCGGGTTGGAGAATTTAACGTTCAGTGAACTTCGATAGAAGAATACTGGCTCCTATGGAACTATTTATTAGTGAAATATTCGTCGAACATTCCAATAAGGAGCTGTAACAAAAACCATTCAAACGTATAATTTATTCTTAGGGTCATATCATTTCAATCCTGCGCTTTGCAAAAATAATCTGTGCATCGATATTGCTTTAGATCGTTTAAAATATTCTGGTTGAAGATTTTGCTAGGAAGTGTCATGTTGTGTAGACTGATTTGTATAAAGCACAACTATTTGGAAACGAACATATAAATTTATTTCAATAAAACCATCTGTAAACAATAAACATTTAAAACATGCACTAATTATTTGCATAATAATAAGTTGTTATTACATGAAATATAAAAATGGAAAACTATTGTACATAAATTGACGAAACATGTAGATTGTGGTATTCGTTAATCACAATACGTGATCGGATTCCAACAAGTGACGCACTTTATTCTATGATAACACAGAGGAACATATTTGTTTGTTTGACAGCCATTTTTTTGCATTTGACAACACAGCAAGACACGGTATCCGTTGTACTACGTTCTTCCTCGTAACGTTATGCATTACTTGGCTTAGCTGTGCTTAAACGATAATTCATGCTAACCTTGTTTTTTGTACATGTATGTATATAAACATAAAACTGCTGTTTGTGTTAGAAGTATTTATAATATTCAACACTTCCTGTAATATATTTTGTAAAACAAATCTCATAATTGTTTACGAACAGTTTTATTTAAACAAAACAATGCACACTTCTGAGTAGTTAGGAACAACCTATGTTTAGTCGTTGATAAAGACAATGGCTTCATTTCTGTTTGATTTAGTTCCCACGATAGGAATCCCGATACACCGCTTTTCAGTTCCGTAAGAAAAGTTTTCTGTTTCCATATGGTTATGACAGAGCTGAAAACCAATGTAACGCTCGGACGGAACTCAGGTGTCCTGTATCCTGAGTTCCGTCCGAGGGTAACAACTGTTTCAGTTCCGCCAGAGCCATGTAAAAACAGAACAATTCTCTGACGGAACTAAGAAGAGGTGTAGTGGGTTCCATACCGTGGTTCCTATCTTCGAAGAAACAATTTCCAGATAAATATATTCTATATACATAAGTCTATGTGAACATGATGTAATTTAAAAATAGTGCGATGCGTTCAAGGTGTGTGAGTTAATATATTATTTTTCATATTTTTTGTATTATAACAAACTGGATACTGTTGTTCACGTCGCCCAACTAAAGTCTCGAGAAACATCACGTGTCATCATTATTGATACGTTTCATGTTTGAAAGTTAAATTATAGTTGGAGAAAGAGAGTTCGGGTACTTAAGAATAAAGATAGTATGTGGAATGTTAACATTCGAATTGAACTTCCAAAACAAGTGTGCACTAAATCAAGTATCATTGTAAAGCTCATCGCTACTTGCCGCTACAACACGACACATTTCAGAGTTATTTTCGAAAAAAGAAACCAGAATGATCTAAACATATATATATAATTTCGATTGGGAGTTATAACGTCTTGCAACTTTGACGAATGATATGTTTTGAGTTGGTCAGTCAATATGGTTGTAATTATTTACATGAGTATTTTCATAAAGTGTATTTCATACGGAGATAAAATTTGCAAACTACAGATTTGAAATATAATAACCACATACGTGCGTACTCTTTCAACAAACATATTGTTACACATGTAGACACAGGTCAGAACGTTTAGAAACCCATTCGTAAAATATATGATTATATGTATTAGCACTACATCGCAGAGTGCGACCCGCTAGCTCTGTTTTGTAGAACGCCAGAATGCTCCGGACTTTTAAAATGCTTAAAATTTAAAACTTTTGAAGGTTATGTTGATTTAAATCGCTGATGAAGAGGTTGTCAGTTGCCAGTGGAAATTCATTACTTTAGTATGTATTACCAGAATACGACCATGGCTGATATTCACAAAGTTTTCAGTAGACAACTCGTATTTCATTCAAGTTGAAGATATCCCATATTGTCTTAGTCCTTATATTTACTATGTGTTATCTCCCGCCGTTGAAATTGAAAAACTTTAAAACCCTTCTTCTTTGAATATCATTATGAATTGGCAAAGGCAATGTTCATTTGGTGAACGTTTCTAAAATTTGCTAAATAATTGAAATCTATAAATAACATTTATTGGAAATACATTTTTAAAAACCATAATAAATCAACCATTGGCCAGGTTTCATAATAGTTTTACAGAAATAATTGTTCGATGACCCTCTTACAAATTTGACATTTTTGTCAGGATTCGTAAAAACATGGCCGCCAGCGGGTGGTTTTCCTTAATATCTACTGTAAACTATTTTTATTTGCACACTGGATTTCATTACAAATTGGTAACAATTGTTCCTTGAGTGTTCCATTCTAAAAATAGCTAAATAATTGAAATTATTGCAGAACTATGGCAGACGAAATCGAAATCCAGTTTGAATATGGTTCTTCTAGTTCAGTGTGCGTAGGTTAGCGATACAGGGCCATATTATTGGTATATTTTCCTTAGAGTTATTGCCCTTGATTCATTGCATAATTCTGTCCGCTAACTAGCTGGTAGATTGTCACGAAACTTAAATATGAATAATATATATATAACTATACTCACAGCGTATAAACCAAATCACTGTACGCCTTATCGTGATACTGTACAATTCAACTTGTAAGACTAATAACGAGCATTCTGTGATTTCCGATCACTGTCTGATTTATTGGAAGGCTATATAAGTTTTCATGTATGCCTTATTGCGATAACCGGAAGTTTACTCGTTTATGCACTGGGCAATCATGCCGAGCTTACATTTCCAACTGCGCAGTAATAGTAATATCCTGTAGGCAGGGGATACCAATTCGTCGAATTTGCTTTGTAATTCTTCAAAATTATTTTCTTGTTTAGGTGGTACAATTAATGAGATTTTAAGAATGGTCATACTTTTCTACTTATTTCGAGATTCTTTGTGAATACCAGTCCTGGACAATATATACGGTATACCACATTAATAGTCCAGTCATTCTACAGTAAAAATAGGCTTAACCTCAAACAAATTGCAAAAGAAACAAATTTGACTGTTTTGGCATCAGAAAACATTGACAAATACCATATCAAAAGTCTAGAAAAATCTAGGATGGGGAAGTTGCCGAAAATTTAACATATGTAAGGTCACTATTAGAAACTCTAAAGCTGCTTTTATGGCAGTGTTTATTTTCATTTCCATGTAACCAAAGTGCACATATCCATAAAGTACATAGTAAAGATATTGGAATATGAACAATATTATAAACAGATGAAAATAACGTGGCATAGATAACAAATTAAACCATTTTTGATTTAATATAGATGCTTAAAAACCAGTACAAGTGGGTGGGGTAATGGAGTGTGACAATCTCAGAAACAAGTTCCGGTGTAACCTCTAGATCAACAAGGTGTATACTGTATACCGAAATGAATTGTTATATGTGAAAGTTCTGACATTGCAAGCATAAATTGCAAAAGTGATGGGGTCTGTGAAATTCAAGATGGCGTCCAAAATGGCCGTCTTCTTTAGTATTACCAGTTAAAATAAAAATAGATACTTGAAAATAGCAGGAATATGTGACAAAATTCATTGAATTTAATGTCCTTAAATGAGGTATATGTATTTAAGAAACCACAAAAATCGTTAAACAAATATTTTATATACATTATTTATGTTGAAAATCTTCAAAAAGCAATGTGAATGTTATTTGCAGGTAAAACATACGAAAAACAGGTACAGAGGCAATTTCACCTTTCTAATCTCTTATGTCTTTGGTTATGATTTATAATGTTGATTAATACATATCTTAAATACACTTTATGAATAAATAGTATAATATGTTATATAAAAAACACTACTTTAATGGATCTCAGTGCATCCATGCAATCTAAGGTGTAATATGTGGTTTTGTTACCCCACCCACCAATTTCACACAATGAATGTGTAATCGAGTGTCTGTGAAGTTTCACAAACTAACTACGTCGTGCATAAAGTTTATTAAATCATAAATGTAAATTGGTACACATACAAAACTTTTATGCCGGAGATTACTTCGAGAAATCCAAGATGGCGTTCAATATGGACGTCGTGGTATAGGAAAAGTCATTAATTTGGCTATATAGATGATACAGGTAAATGTATATTACTTCCAACTTTGTATCCTAAATTAGTATCGGTTCTCGACAACTCGGTGTGTTTTATCAAATATTTCTGTGAATCACTGGTTGTAAATAGTATCTCTACTTCATTATACCCCCGCACAACGAGTTGTAAGGGGGTATACTGGATTCAGGTTGTCTGTCTGTCGGTCGGTCTGCCCGTCCGTAGACGCATTCTTGTGGACGCATAACTCCTCCGTTTTTGCAGCATTTCCTTCAAACTTTAACAGATGAACATCCCCAACATGTGGATGTGCATAATGGAAAGAATTTGCGCTGCGACGATTTTTGACAGAATTATGGCCCTTTGTACTTTTATGCACTATACAATATACATTGTATAGTGTATATAGTGAATAGTTCTTATGTGCCTAAAGAAAACAATTAGCTGCAATGATGTTTGCCACGCGGGAGTATATTAGTTTGCTGAATGGTGACAGTTCTAGTTATCCTTGAATACAGTGAAACTTGAAACTACTTTATATGAATGTATGAATCCGAGATCAAACTAGCAATCAGGTATAAATAAAAGCTGGCTGGTAATCATAGAACATATCGCACATCCATTGCATGTATAGGCCTGGGTATCCTTGAATACAGTGCGACTTGAAACTACTTTATATGAATGTATGAATCCGAGATCAAACTAGCAATCAGGTATAAATAAAAGCTGGCTGGTAATCATAGAACATATCGCACATCCATTGCATGTATAGGCCTGGGTATACCCATAGCATGTACATGACTGGGTATGTGATCAGGTCGATACGAAACCTCTACTTGGTCGGTGGTCCATTTGGCTCTGTTATTTACATTGCTGTGCGTTTTGTTGCCTTTTAGGCACAGTTTGCGAGATGTTAGATGTGCTTTCCATGTTAACCAGAATTGGTTCAGGATTACAGAGCTCGATGTATCGCTTAATTTTCGCCAGCATAATTATACTAGTATCATAAATGCAAGGCTCAATACTAGATCGCCTGTGTTTATACTTGTCGGAATACTTGCTACATTTGTAACATCTAGGAGTCCAATGCCCGACGTTAGACCTGCGTTCAATGCTTGCTAGAACGTGTCCATAGTAGGTACACGCTCGACATTAGATCTAAACTCGATGCTGACTGGAGAAGGTTCAGTTAGACATTCTTACTAGTGTATGTCCACAATGCAACACTCGACCTTAGATCTGCATTGAATGCTGCAGGAGAAGGTCCAATTAAACATAAGTTCAATGCTTACTAGATTATGTCCACAGTATACTGTTCGACAATAAACCTACAGGACAAGGTTCAGTTAGACTTGCGTTTAATGCTTACAAGAGAAGGTCAAGAGTGCAGGAACCGATCTTAGACCAAATTGGAATATTGGAATAGGTTCAGTTAAGACTATACGTTCTGTGCTTGCTGGTGTAGGTTGAAGTAGACCTTCATTAAATGTTTGCTGTTTTTTTTTCAAGATTACCGGACTCCTAATACATACTTTAAATGCTTGCTGGAATACAAATGTAGGGCCAGTTCAGACCTACGTTCAAGACTTGCCAAAATGGGTCCATTTAAACCATCGTTCAATCATTCAATGCTATCTATAGTATGTCCTCAGTGCAACGATCGACCTAAGACCTGGGTTCAATACTGGCTAGAGTTGGTATACAGTGCAAGGCTAGATCTAAGACTTAATTTCAATGCATACTTGTAAGATTAGGTCAAGTGAGACCTACCTTTTGAGTTTGTTTGAATAGGTCCAGAGTATGTGCAGCCCTAAATCAAGACCTGTGTACAAAGTTAGGTTAACGTAAGTAAGTATGTAGACTCTACATGTGTATAATATCACTCTTTTATTTGGTCAAAGACACAAACATACACAATCTGTATTGTTACCCGTATAGAGGGCGATTAAGACAATGTCCATATTGCGCTTCCGTAGAGAGGAATTGTATGCATAATCTCAACGTCAAAATAACGTCGATTTATTTTCTTAAACCATCGTAAAATATTTGACTTTTGTATATAACAAGATTATTACAGTTCCTATCTTTAAATAATCAACTGAAAGGGTTGGTGTTTACGTGTTATTTGATATTTAAATAACATATTCACGGAAATATGACGAGATTATGCCTTCGTAATTACATAGTTCATCGCACGCGCTAAGTTGATATGACGTCACTATGGGGAGTTATATTTGCCATGTCGTAGTTCGAAAAAATGAACAACTTTAAGGTTAAATTTCATCGTTTTCCCCACCTTAGATTTTTCTAGACTTTTTGTATGATTATAAGCATACATTTATCTACATGATTATTGAAAAAGAAATTCTTTTGCAATTAGTTTGAGGTTAAATCCTAGAATGACTGGACTATAACTATGATTGTTAAGTATAAGAATAAATCTCTCTGTGGAACAATGGAATACGAAGATGGAAACACGTGATACATGTACATTGTGTGAATAACTGTGATTACTAGTAAGACATAGTAACTTATATTTCACATTTACAAACATCTGAACATTTGAGCATCCAACAAATCGATACAAAGATATAAGTTCATCATATAACTACCCTTTAAGTAGAGGTGATGATTTGGAAATGTGAACTGACGACTCATATAAGGAATCATTGCTAGGGAAATACCCAATGTTTGAAATCATAAAACAGGAGTCATTATACGTACATATATAATGCTAGTCCTTTTACAAAACGCTTTAACTAAGTAAAACGTAACTCAAATTCATAATACAGTCGGATAGTCGGACTCTAACGATATAGTCCGGCCCCAAACCCAAGATACCTTGCATTGGAGTATAAAGTTTTTTTCTTTGCTGATTTCAGTAGACAAGACCTTTCGAATGGAATTTCTGACGGGTGACATTGTGTCACCCTTGAGCATTTTAAGAAAATTGGGGAAAAGTTCCAAAATATAAACGAAACTGCGAATTTTCGGAATCGGTGAACTACATTGTTATTTATAATCATATTTTAAAACAAATCCCATTTATATGTAGTTATTAAATTGCAGTTGAAGACTGCAAAATTTTAGTGCCGTGCATTACTGCAAAAGGAGGTATTTTTGGGTAAAACGTTAAAATGTGTTTAGGAAAGTGCGAATTTTCGGAATCGGTGGACTATAACGTTATTAGCCATTATATTTGGTACATAATCGATGAGATAGTTATATAGTGACATGCGCTGAAGATATTGAACACCTTAAGCCAGTCTATGGTACAAAATGTGGTATTTTGGGGTAAAACGTTAAAAAGTGCATAGAAAAGTGCGAATTTTCGGAATCGGTGAACTATAACGTCATTAGCCATTATATTTGGTAAATAATCGCTGTGATAGTTATACAGTGACATGTGATGTAGATATTAAACACCTTAAGCTAGGCTTTGGTACAAAATGTGGAATTTTGGGGGTAAACAGTAAAGAATATAACGGAAAGTGCGAATTTTTGGAACTGATATACTTCAATGTCATGGTTAATTTTATTTGGAAATTACAATTGTAGTTACTATAATATGATTTATAGTAATGTGTTATTAAAGATAGCAATCATCTTGAATCATGGTATGGTGCAAAATATATAATTTTAGGATAGAACATACATTTTTGGGAATATGTTTATTACGCTGTTATAATTAATTTAAATTGATAGTAAATCACTGTGAGAGGTACATATCATCCACAGTTCAAGTTATCTGTCATCTAATGCCATGCTTTAAGCTCAATGCGATATATTGGGGTAAAACATCGGTAAAATAATATGAAAGTTTAACCTACGGACAAGTCAGATTTTACTACATAAAGCCATTTCCGGCCTTATTATTATTTTGTATTACTCATCCACACCAATTCCACCATTATTGAACATACGAGGTACCCATTAGAACCGAATACATGCATCACAAGTCATGCCCTATAGAGTACTCACCACCACTGAGTACAAGCTTGCTAGGCCAAGTAGGGTATTAAAACCAAAAGTGAGTCCACCATTTAATATCCTATGAGTACAAACAATCAAAGACCTACTGAGCTTTGACCACCATTTAATAAAGCCATGCCAGAAAAAATGTAAACCTATACATAGCCATATAAAGTACTCACCACCACCAGCCATTTCTCATCTAATTGGGTACATGTCACTGCTGCTTATCTTATGGTATTGGTTACCTTTAATTTCCTGACCCAGCAATTCGTTACTCTTTGTGGTACCTGACTCAGCAATTTCTGGCTCTATACGTACCCTGCATGACAGTCACCCCTAGCGCTATCGATACTATATACTGCTGTGTACAGCCACTCCTCGATAGCCTAGTGGTAGAGCGTTCGCTTCAATTGTGGGATGTACCAGGCTCAATCCTAGGCCTGGTCATACCAAAGACGATTTAAAATGGTACCATGGCGTAATTCCCTTGCATATATAGATACTTAGCATAAATGGGACGCTGGTTTCTCTCTAATACCACAGTAGCGATGAATAACACCAATAATAAATCACCGAGTGTGATTAATTAATATGAGTTGAAAGAACTTGTTTCACAATCTACCTAACATGCAGCTACCTTACACTGCTTGGGTCTGCCATTAATTTTATTGCTCTACGGGGTATGTAACACATCCTTTCCCAGCTCCAAAGAATAGCATAGCAATTAATAACCCAAAAGGGTTACCTAATACTGTTGGAAGCATGAGAATGTTTATTCCTGAATTTATAAGGATTATACATTACCTGTCAAGGCATCACTGGTTGAATATGGCCTGACAGAGTCATTCCTGACTTCATTTGATATACAGTACTACTAGACGCGGCCATTTGTAATTCTATAGGGTATCAGACAGTACATTTGACATATAAAGTTAAAACGTTACCGAGTTTTGCAGGGCTTCTTTCAGAAATTCAGCCGTTCAGCCACCCTTTGACATTCATTCATGGGTTATTTTTGCTCAGAGAAATTAAGCAATGGTGCAGAGTCGGATCGAACCCGGGACGTCCCAATCCCAAAGCGTGCGCCCTACCTCTAGGCTATTCCTTGCTTAATACGGACACATACATGGCCTGAAACAGCCATTCCTTTCTTTAATTGGTACCCAACGTAGTTTGGAACTGCACTTATTTGCTCTGTGGGGTACTTATTATATAACATAGTATTACACTTTATTAACTTTATAGGGTACCACTGACTGTCATTGATATGTGTGATCCACTGACCAAAAACGTATAGATTATAGGCCAAGGTCATTTATAGAGTTGTTTGTCTGGTCGAGTACCAGTGGTATGATGGTATGGATTAGTAACCTTGTACTTCGGTGAACAGCCATTCCTTGATCTATTTGGGATGTTCTGACTCTACATGGCACAGTTTCGCCTTGTTTTGTGATGTCTAAAACTGTCATTAGAGACTTTATATGGCATTAAATACTGCATAAAAAAGCCATTCTATGCTTTATATGATACCTAACACTGCTGTGAACAGGTATTCCTGGTTCTATGAGGGTGACAAAACAATGGTATACCAGTAGTCATTCCTAGCGGCATAGGATATCAACCACTGCGCCTGATGCTGCAATTGAGTTATTGGTTTTGGGTACTCAGCACTATGGAGAAGTCATTACTGACTCTATTATAATTTTTATTTGCCTTGCACAGCATCATCTCCTGGTCTATAAGGGGAAAACACATACTAATTCTGTTGGGCATTGCTAGTAATAGTTGCTATGGTGTAACTTACACACAGCTAGAATAGTCATTTCTATGACCTGGGATACATATCATATAAATATCTAAGGGCAATACAGTCTACGGATTCCAAAAATCACTTTTTTCTTTTATAGTTGATTACATTTATCCCAATATATCATATTTATCTCAATAACATTGCACATAGGTTTGATATCTTAAACTCTACATGTTAATAAGTACATGTTGCATGGATTTACGATGAAATAAAACGATAAAAGACTGTGTAGTGTACCACCTCGAAAAAATCGCCGTTTTTCTATTTTGAAGTTACATTGTATACCCCAAATTATCACATTTGCACAATAGCCAAACCTAAGACGTTTGGTATCCAAACCGTAAGCTTATTAACACCACTCATATTGATTAATCATAGAAAAAATATACATGGCATTGTACCTGGTCTACCTATTCCAAAAAATGCCAGTTTTCCTCCATACATGTACTATTTAATGCTGTACCCCAGAAATACTACATTTTGTACCATAGCTTAGCTTAAGATGTTTGATATATTAATGGCAAGTCACTATAAAATTACCACAGCGATAGTTTCCAAAATATAATGGCCAGTGACGGTAAATTTCACCGATTCCGAAAATTCGCACTTTTAAATGCAATTTGTAACGTTTTACCCCCAAAATACCACATTTTGTACCATAGCCTAGCTTAAGGTGTTTATTATCTTCATCGCAAGTCACTATAAAACTCTCACAGCGATTATTTACCTAAGATAATGGCTAATGACGTTATAGTCCACCGATTCCGAAAATTCACACTTTTCCATGCACTTTTTAACGTTTTACCCCAAAATACCTCCTTTTGCATAAATGCACGGCACTAAAATTTTGCAGTCTTCAACTGCAACTTAATAAACTCATATAAATGTAATTTGTTATAAGATATGATAATAAATAACAATGTAGTTCACCGATTCCGAAAATTCGCAGTTTCGTTTATATTTTGGAACTTTTACCCCAATCTTCTTAAAATGCTCAAGGGTGACACAATGTCACCCGCCAGAAATTCCATTCGAAAGGTCTTGTCTACTGAAATCAGCAAAGAAAAAAACTTTATACTCCAATGCAAGGTTCGGTCAAATTTCGGGGATTTCGGGCCGGACAAATATTGTCAATAAAATCACAGTCAAAATAATAATAACATTGTGTGTACATGTGATATGATTCAGAAATAAATTGTATCACCCCGATATATACTACTAAAATTTGATAAGGGTCAACAAAATTCCCTTGCGAATATTTTGCAAAACTGAATAAGATGATCTGATTGATTTTTCCGACACAAATTGTTTCATCGGCAACATTGTGAACGAATGAAACTTGCTTCAAAATCTGATGTCTTTAAGTGCTTATAAGCCTAGGCTCCCTAAATGGTTCGGGGGCATTCAAGCCTCTGTGATAACTGGATGCGACATGTTGTTTTGTATATTTGGTATTACACAATTTGAAAATAAAAAAGAGACAAAAAACGGTATTATTCTTGCAACTTCGGTTTCTGCGAAAAGGGCTTATCAGTTACCTAGGAAAAGACAACATTATGTCAATGAATGCCAAATGCATCACATGAAATGTTCGACATTTATCAACAGAAAAGATGATTTTTCAATATTTGTGCAACGTTTTCTTAACACGTTTTGTTCATGTAACACAAGACGAACATAAATATTGACTTCTTGACCCTTAGCAAAGTTTGAGTAGTATAGTATTGTTGAAACATATGGAGACATAAAACAATTATTCTTTTAAGATTGCATAATAATAATACGGAACTCTGTAGTCTTTATGTAGATCAATACATTAATCAAACAACCCTCCAGCCTTATATATTGCCAATGTAAGCGTGTAGTGTTTTATTGTGTTACCACCAATATCTCAATGCCCCAGTGTATAATAGGTTCTTGTAGAACTTACACATTTTACCAAAACGTAAAACTAACACATGGTCTGTGTATATATTCATATATGCGCTGTTTCTTCCATTTCAAAGTTCTGGAGCATTTCGTCTGTAAGTGACAGAGAATCCAACGATATGTCGTCCCGGGGACAGGAACTGAGCAAGGAATACGTTCCAACGCGTAACAGATTAGAATCACTTTTGAAATTACCAATTCTAGTTTTAAACGGTCCTTTCATATTTTCGTTTCTAACTTTAACATACGGACCCTTAAATAAATCCCAACTCATTTCATTGCTTTCAGAAACGCTTCCAATCTCGTGTTTCCTGCCAGCGAATTCACTTGAGGTTTTATGTATTGTACTGATTTCATCTTTCAGTGAAGTATGCTGTTGGTTATTAAACGACCGTTTATAAAATACAACCGGTTCAGTATTGCGTCTTGCATCGTTCCATTCTGAAGGGATGTTGTCCCAAGATAAACTCAATGAACTACCACCTGAGTCCATTCCAAGACTGGCGTGTTCGGCACAGAAAGTTTCGGTCCCACATGTACACGTTTTGTCCTTCTCCTCAAACGACACCGCAGACGGTAATCGAGTGAAGCTCCTGTGAGACGGAATGCTATTGTAAGTTTTTGTATATTCGTTGTTTGGTATTTCTAAATTGATATCTTTGTCAATATGAATTACGGAATCCGCACCTTCATCACAATAGGAATGATTTAAAGCTCTTTCTCTGGATGTCGTAAGCTCCGGTAAGTAACTAGACTTACCAGACATGTCATCTCCCTCATTAGTCGACTCGCGATGTACGATAACAGTTGTGACATGTGTGTTTCTATTTGAGGTATCAAGTGAGGCATGTTTAGTTAATGGTGGTTTCACTCGCACTGTTTTATCTGGTGGTGACTCGCGGTATGCGAAGTTTACAACACCATTTGCATCACGAACAGCCTGCAACTTTTCTAAAGTTGGATCACAACTTTTTGACGATCTTTCAGGCGAGTTTTGTTCGTGACTCTCAGTTTCATTAATGCTGTTTACACTGTCTTTGTGTCTGATGTTTGGTAATGATGAAGTCTTCATCCAGGTATCTGTAACCAACACTTTACGAATTGTTGAGCGTTTCTGTTTCGTTGTTATTTTTTCAGTCTGAATATCTCGACTTGGACGTCTGAATTTCTTTTGAAAATCGTGCGACAGACGTCGTCCGAACGATGCTAGACTACCACTTCGAGATAATGAAAAAGAAAATCGTCCTTTACTTCTTCTACGGACTGGTGGTTTTAACGGAACTTCTATTCCACGGAAATAGTTTTTTCGGAATTCATTTATTATTTTATCATAAATTTTGTCTTTCTTGCGAGCTGTAGGATGTGTCTTTGGTAAAATATTATTAAAATAACGATCTTTTATTTCGCAAAATAAAACAACAGCAACCATCATAGAAAATACACCGAGACCCATAAGAATGGGCCCAATATAAACTAATACCCTAAGTGGACCCGGAGAACCCAGCACACTTGGGACAGCCAACGCCTCATCATGTCTAGTATTATTCACAGTTTCATTCGTGCGATAAGCGGGAATTAATATGCCAGGTTTATATCCAATAATTGTCATCACTATTCCACCAGCTACTACAACAAATCCGAGGAAAGTGACGAAAAACGTTCGAAAACAATAAGGTGTTCTTCGTAAATCTGAAAATTGAAACACATGTTTCGGTACAATAGGGCCCCTTCTCCCTTGCTTCTTTTTCTTCTTATTTTCGCCAATGGTAACATGGGCGCGCGTGACATAAACTGGCATTGCGTCTCACAGCAACCATCCACCATCGTTAGATGGTTTCGTTGGTGGCATAGTTAAACATTCTTCCTAGAATCAATCTCATACTTGAAGCGATTACGCACACATTCCTACGTAGTATTTCACGTAAAGCAAATCTGAATCACTCCGCATAGTGTATTGATTCCGATTCCGTTAATCCAGCTTAAAATAACATGGCTACTGCCACACATTATGAAATAATACTATCATTCTCCTTT
This sequence comes from Spisula solida, assembly GCA_947247005.1. Classification (NCBI taxonomy): domain Eukaryota; kingdom Metazoa; phylum Mollusca; class Bivalvia; order Venerida; family Mactridae; genus Spisula; species Spisula solida. The sequence continues at coordinate 5,467,890 of OX365948.1, read as the reverse complement.
CCCTGCCTCAAGTTTCATCTAACAGACAGATAACTAATCCTTAGGGTATTGACACCTCTCCTCACATAGTGGCCGATACTCTAATGAGAAAAATAATTCCGCATAGAAATAAAATAGACCTTATCTTGCACTGTATTAATAGCACGTTGTCAGATAATCAAGCGGTATGTCAGTTGTTCCATTGAACTCTTTAGCAGATAATACCAACATTGAAGTTTGTCAAGAGCATTGAACGTGAGCACTCTAGGGTCTCCCTTGCTGTTAATGGAGCTTCCACTGTCACGTCAGAATAAAACGTTTCGATTGACAGATTCTCGCCCTCTAATATCGCCTGCAACGAGAAAGAAAATATTGATGTAACTACGAATACCGTTACGTTAGTGTAATCACAGAGACTGCCAAGTGTGGCTGGTAATACATAACGCGGTATATCATTGCTAATAAAGAATAGAATTGTCATTAACATTTCTCCCGAGCTTATCACACGTTGTATAATTATATCTTCTGCTGTGCGGCGTCTTTGATTGGTGTAACATTTGGTGAGACGGTGAAATCTTAAACGTATTCCTGCTCAACATGACTGTGTCCAATACAATATAAATGTTATTGTTAATACTGCATTTAACATTTTGACATATTACATGTATACAATACTAAACGAATGATGTTGAAACTGATCTTTTAAACACTTACAATGATGTCGTATAAACGGGTTGATTCTCAGTTTGAAAATGCTACTCGGGACTTTGATACAATCGTTTGAGTCTTTGGCGTCGCTTAGTTATATGTTAGGCTATCGATGTGTTGACAAAGAAGAACCTCTGTAAGTGAAAATTAAATGCATTTTGGATGGTGCATTATTCCTACACATTGTGTCAACGATGTGCATACGCCCTGTCCCTTGTTTTAAACCTACGACTCGAAGCTAAGCAGTTAAATGTTCTTCCGAGTAAGATAACATAGTGAACATCTCTCACCGATTTCACGTTACCAATTTACTAAACCCTATTATTTAGCAAATCTACTAACGTAATAAGCCGATAAACATGTGGACAGAGCAAATAGTCTGCTTGCGTGTTTATCTCTGATTTGGGACCAACTATTTCACATGTGCTCATTACCCTGAGACAGACTTCCTTAATAATAACTGCTAAACTGTTGCTGATGATGACAAATGAGTTTACATAAAACGTTATTTGCATCGAAGAAGGATGAAACTACTGTGTTCATCTTTCATGCATGCGTATGTTTGAATTTCTCTAGAAATCAACATTCCAAATAAATAACAACACAAAATGGTTCGCATTTGATTGCAAAAGAAGAGCATCGATCAGGGAAGGCAGCACTTGACTTAAACAGCCGAGCACAAAAAAACAAGAGAAACGAGAAAATGAACTTTAGGATTAAATGTATTACCAGAAGTAACATGGAACATGACTGATGCACGTGACATGCCTTAAAGGTCAAGTGAAGATTTGTGATTACACAGCAGTACAATTTGTTAGAGGAGGACAAGAATAGAAATACTAGCATTTCATGCGTTTTGTCACTAACAACTTCTGTCAGGAATAACACCGGTCAGATATCGAAATACAACTAGTTCTGTCTGTACCTCATTCGTATTGTCTTATGCAACTTCTGTCAGGATATGGTCGTTGAAATTGACATATTTTAAACACTTTTGAGTATGGTAAGACAACATTCATGCTAAACAAAATGTAACTCGGTTTTTCCCTCAATCTGAAGTGTTCTCATTGATCGTACGTGTTTCTTGCTCAAGCAGTCTGCTAGCATTTCGTCACAAATGACAACAAATCGACATTTTAATCTATCAGTAGGCTACACCAAATGATTAGTTCCAGTGAAAACTTAACCGTTTTCAACTCTTCGTATGTAATAGTCAAAGCGTTCAGACATTTTAGAATTCCAATTTGTTTAAACCGAAAATTCAATTCCATTTTGTTCTTAATCGACAAGAAGCGATAATTAACTGCAGAAAATCGATGATTGTACTCCCCGAGTGAAGGTAATAAAGATCCAGACACACTGGATTTAATGTCCCAGCAAATGTTCAGCTATCTAATTGTTACAAACCTGGTAACGGTGTAACATTTCAATGGTTTGTAAATTTTATTATAGACTCCCTAATGCGCAAAAATAATCTAATGTACCATCCCAAAGGTCATTGTTGCCTGAATACTGGTGTTTAATATTCAACACCAAACTCTTTCAATACAAAATGCAGGTTATTAAAATTAAATTATCACATAATAACCTGAACGAATTTGTCTTTGAACTTGTGAAAAAAGTAAGTTCCCGTTGTGACAGGCATTTGGATAAATGCGGGTGAAATTCGATATGCACGAGTAATACTAATACTGTAGGATATTATACTGTTATTGACTTATCTTGAGGTGAATATGATGCTTTGTTGACCTGAAAAAGTGACATTGACCGATGACGAAGTCAGAGGTCGATATCACTTTTTGAAGGTCAACTTAACATCATATTCATCGAAACATAAGTCGACAACTGTTATATTTTATACCATGCCATAAGTCAAGGAAATAAAAGCTATTGACTCTTTTAAATTATAACAACTTCAGTCTCTCTTCAGGAAAGTGTATGTAATAGAAACAAAAGACGACTCTTCAAATGTTCTAGCTTACAATGCTCTTCCTATGTATATGTATGAGAAAGTATTCATGTATTTATTAACGGCATTTATCATGAATGGCTAGGTTAGAACCTATAAATATGTATGAGCAGCTGTAGGCCAAATAATACGGGAAATAACGTTACGATGTTTGGAACGTTATGTTGCAGGAAATGACGTCACGTCATAAAAAAGTAATATCCACACCAGCCTCGGTTTCGGGAGGTGTATATTAAAAAATTTATACCTCTCGTGCAGGCCGTCTAAGGCAATCAGAATCCTTGTTACATAACAGGTATACAATATAAACTGATCTAAAGATGTTAGCAAGGATTTCATTTTGCAACTGCCTCTTTACTAAATAACACATCGAAATGAATAAATATTTGACAAAATAGAAAAAATAATAGTTTATTATAACGGTAGACTCCGTGACAACAACCGCAGTAATAAGACATCTTTACAATTGATATCACAATGTTTGAGTGTGTGTTTCTTCCCCTATGTTCAACCTCATTATACGATTAGATCAATACAATGAGGATAACTATGATTGAAAGATATACGAGTGCCATCTGTAAAGTTCTAGGACAGTTCCTAAAACATAGTTAAACATTGACTACAGTTTTTAAATTCATACAATAGGTAGAATGACATGTGACGAATTTGAATATGGCAACTTAATATTGCGGAGTTAACATATGCGTAAGTTATCGTTGCTAAGGCGACGCTTGTAGCAAACTACGAAGTAGTCCAAATTTTTAACTTAATGCTATTTCGTTCGTCATCATTCAATCACCGTATCTCTTTTGTAAATAGAATAATTAATCTAAAATTCCTCGTGACTTGAAATATGTTATTTGTAATGTTAGTCCTCAAATCTCAAAGCAATATCTTGTAACATTACAAAAAAGATAACAGAATACGTCGCACAAGAGTTTCGACGCTCTCTGTCATAGACGTCGACGTCAAAACGTACGGAGCACCACACGGCTATGACACACAAAAACAAGCCATTCTTTGCATCTACAAATGCATTTTTGTTTAATTCAAATGCTCAGATGTTCTAGGAAGTATCAATATCACTTATGGTTAAGGCACGGATTTTCATTGTTTTTTGGAATTGATCGATTACAGTCCAAATAACCAGGACTTTGTTCTAATGGAATTTGCCGTCTTTCATCGTTTGAACGGGGAAATCTATGGGCAACGATCCGGGGATTCAAATAAACTCAGAGAGAGGTACACCTACTTTTGAAAAGATATCCATGTTTGTGATACTGATAAATTTACAAAATGTGATGGACAGTATTTTGAAAATAAGGATGAGGTAGTTTGACGTTGACGTCATGACGTTATGATATTTATGGAGTCCTCAGTAATGGCGAATATGTGTAATTTCACAAAAATTTAAAATTGTTATATGTTAATAATTTTGCACAATAATTCGTTTGCAAATCACGAATATATATAATTTTAGGAAACGTCATGTTAATGATTATATTTTAACGGATATTTTCACAATGAAACTTGTCCTAGAACTTTACGGATGACCCTAGTACATAAAACAATATAGATATTATAATACGAAGACGTCCTTAAATATTTGTTCAACATACATGTACGTGGATGTCATGTATTAAAGGATTCGAACTGTTTATTTAATATGTCCACGCGGCGCCTGACCTCATACAGACACTAATCCATAATTGTTAATGGTATCAACAAAAAAATGTACTCGTTTTAGGTATATAACATTTTTGTGCAGCTGTAGTGTATTACCATTTACAATGATTAAGTTTAAGGACTTTTAGGACTTGCAGGGTTTTATTGTCTTGTTAAGCTTTGTGCTGTGTATTGTGCTTGTGATCTGTGCTATTTCTGGTGTTTGTGCTCGACTGTTCCTGTCCAAGATTTCATTATCTACACTGACACAGAGACGTCTGTGCGTTAAAGGTTTCTGTACTCGACTGTTCCTGTCCGATATTTTATTATTTACACTGACGCCGCACAGACGTCGGTACTTTAAAGGTTTCTGTACTCGACTGTTCCTGTCCGATGTTTTACTATCTACACTGACGCCGCACAGACGTCGGTGCTTTAAAGGAAGATCATACAACAACATCACTTGTTCGGTTATAAAAACTCTACCAAAGTCACATTTTACGTCCAACGCAAAATATACGACCAAAATGATATGCATACAATAAAGTGTTGTACAACGTCATATAACCGAGCAGAGGTGTATTATGTACATGCATGATTGCCATTATTATGATACAAGAATGTTGCTTGACCTGTTTTGTATAACTGTTGAACAGTTGAGTTATACCATTCGGCAATAACGTCAATTTTGCTACATTTATCTACTCATCTGTATTGCTATTTGTGCGTTTATATGCTGATTGCATGATGAATGCATGTAGTTGGCGTGCTCTTGAGACTACATATCAAGCAACCGTTTCATTCATACTTGTAGTATTAAACATGTGTCATATTTTACACGCGTTGTACAAAAATGCAATTCAGGCTATTGTGGACGTGTGATCGTTTAGATGAACCAAAAATGTTTCCTACATGTTTGCCATGATAATTAAAGTAACATTGAGGTTTGCATGTCGAGTTGATAATTACAGCGGCTTAAACACGATGTAGCAAACATAAAGGTCAGTTGGTTTTAGTTAATTTGCCGTTGAAAGCCGGGGAAAAGGCCTGGCAGTACAAAAATGTATATGCATAACAAATCCTCAAGATAAAACTAACAAGTGTTAGCATTACTGTATTTTAAAGAATCTTCTTTTAGACACGTAACATAGCAGTGCAGAGACAGTGTAATTAATAAGCCAGTTTACCCTCACTTCATAAAGCTAACATTATAAAAGCAATTTGTCTAAAACAAAGCAAAAATCGGAAAGAATTGAACAACGTAAGCTGCAATAGCATGCGATAATATCGTGCATCATTTGCTTTATATCGCTGGTTTGATCTTTTTCCAGGCAAATAAACTAAAATCATAAAAAACAACCTAACACCCACAACTAACCATTTTCCTTCAAAGAAAAATAAACAGGTGATCTGAATGCTATGGGAAACGTATGTTAAAACTGAATAATTACATTACTCGGAAAACACATGAACCATGCAAGATTCCGATCAATTATAAACAAAAATTTAGAATAAACGCATCTCTCAACGTGAGCCTACCTTTTTACATTTTACAGTTCATACCTATGACAGATATTTGGAGTGTGTTTGATCATTTTCTGATGGAATTGGGCGACCGTGTTAGGATAACATTTGCCTCTATGTACGCATAGTTGAAACTTTATTTAATTTAATTATCCAATTGATTTAATGCTTTAAAAATATACAAATATAACTTTTTTCATTTTGCGAGGAAATAAATATCATATTATTTATTGGCTCATGTTCTTTTGACCTGTTTTGTTCGTTACGGTGCTTGTAGTGCTTGTACATGTATACTGTAAATTGGAATAAACAGTCATAGTATGGTGCGTAGTCATATAGTAGCATGTGAGTATCAACTAGATGTAAGTACATTATGCGAATAACTAATTCCATTTCCATAACATGAATCAGACGTCGGGTATAATGAAAATAACAGTCCGGCCATCACAGACGGACCCACATGGGTGTGATAGTTAATCGCTCTAAACAACCGATCTACCCGGTGGACTCAGATACTATACTTCATTGTAATAAACTTTTACACCGGGCGGTAATCAGTAACATCATTTGGACAATTTACGCAGTGGTTCCATGTAATTATTTTCTCATCTATTTTTCTATAATATTAAAATTTAAATACATCACACAGCATCGTAGACATTATTTCTCGTAAATATCCAGCCACCTATAAATATGTGTTCAAAATGTATGTCGATAACTTTATGATGGCTTACCAGCCTGTGATTAAGGACGTCCAGATTCTATATAAAAGCAATAATTTTCCTCACAACGGGTATTATTGAATTGGATACGGACATTATACTTACGGGGAAATCAATTTGCCTGTTACATCGCGTCTTTTGTTCTCCTATTCCAATTGTAGCGAACATAATGAAATATTGTCAATGTATCAAAGTAGAACGATCTAAAAGGCCAAGGCTGAACGCACACGAATATATTAACATCGTTCTATTAGATCAAAGGATATGAATTTAAAATTGTAGAAATAATTGAATTTGTTATTCCCCTGCTTCCAATTTTACCAGAAAATGTGTCTGATTGCAAGAGTGGCGATGACGTATATCGCACACCTCAACTCATAGATAGACACTAAAATAAATGATAGATTTGTCTTACAAGAATCCGCAGTCCTTTTGAGGTATAATTTTCTAGTTGCGGTAAAAATCAAGTTAAACAGTCACATACAGTTAGAACTGCGGAATACAATTAATAGACTTGTTCGAATATAAAATACATGAAATTACAAATGAAGAAATGTTCTTAGAACCGATCCTAAACAAATTAAAGGCATTGGCTGATATACCAAGGCACATAAATCAAACATTAACTCCTATGAAAGTGTCACTGACAATTGGAATGGTATAATAAAACAAGAGCAGTTCCCAGGGTCGACGCACTAACATAGAAGATACCGTCTCAATGTCTCGGTGTCGTTTATATATTGCCAGATCAATATATAAGGATCGGTTATAGACGGTATTACTGAGTAAACAATAGAAACTGAAATACCAAAATCTTATTTTCATTACTTACAATTAAATCAATTTGGCACAGTGACAGTAACGGATATCGTCTATGGTCTGAGCTTATAAGAATGTACGTCAAAGAAAGTAATTTATAAAACAAGAATACTTGAGTACTAGTATAAAAAATTAGTTTTCGATCGGATATGACTGCGTAAAGCACACGATGCCACTGTACCCAAAGCACATGTCCCGCAGTCAATTCAAAGTTTTGTTTTTGTAGTTTAATAACATTGCCTTGGAATAAGTACTAACTTCACATGTTTTAGCTGCAGATAACAACCAACTTACATATAAAATTATTTCTAAGTCTGCATTTATATTCTCAACCGGGAAGTAAAACTTTGCACATTCAATTAAAACGGCTTAAATTGTAAATGCATTTCTTTTTCGGTGGTTGTGAAAGAATGTAGAAACTGTGCTTATAACACTTAATACATTTTACACAAAAAGTCACAGTTTGTGCCCGAAACCGACTCAAATGCCTGAATAGAGCTGAATCGGTTTGGGGCAATAACTGTGACAAATGGTACAACACTATCAGTTTCATTGATATTACTCATTCTCGGCTTGAGCTTCGAAGATATCGTGGTTAAATCAATAGAGGAATAAAATACTTTATGTCTGTTTTTAACTTGTTGCAGACAATTTGTACATGCGCTCTTAGCAAAAAATTACGTCACACACCACGTAGTATGTCCATACTGCTTAACTATTGACTGAATATATAGGTGAATTGTCTAGTCCGATGGCAATAATCTGTCATTGATTTATTTGGATAGGTGGTTGTTCAGACCACCGACCGGGTATTTGGCAGAGTTGTCGTATCTAAAATACCCAAAATACTCGTTCATGTATCATTTGACTTTAGAAGGTATTTTCTTTTTAAAGGGATGTCCACCATGACCTCATCGTTCAGGGAATTACAGAACATTTACATGAGCAGCATATACATGTATAAGTTTTTATGTAGACTATTGGAAGCTAGTAAACTGGCTGGCTGATAATATTTCTCACAAACAGTGGAATAAACAAACCAATCATTCTTCAATTTGGCCAAATAGAGATACGTTATATACACCCAGTGACACATAATTTGCAAATGATATATACCAGTACCATTTTAACGGTTACCACATGCTTACTTCTCTTCTGATGAAGTTGTATATCTTTAACGAAGTTCCTCTATGAGATCTATTTCATTACTATCGATGCAAGAGACAAAGATAATGTATTTAACAGTTTTATCAGTAAAAAAGACAATTGATATAATTCCAAACACCTGATACATGAACGCACAAGAAAACCATACATAATAGTCTTTGTTTCAATGTCTAATTTATGTAACTGTTCGTTGTCTACCAGAATAGTAGTGTTTCGTTAAAACCCCACCTGTATTACTACGATACATGATTAAATTTAGAAACAGAAATCATAAATTACCTGTTGAAACTGGAAATTGGAATAAGATACCACTAAACCTTAGAATTTGTACAATATGTAATTTAAACATTGGCGACGAATTCCATTATTTATTTGAATGCCCGGCCATTGCAAATGAAAGAAAAAGATACATTAGACCAAAGTTTTTTAAATTTCCAAATATTTTGCTTTTTGACTCTATAATGAACATAAATACCAATACCGCAGAATACAGAAAATTGTGTATATTTGTTAAACATATCATTACAAAATTTACATAGCTATTGTACATGACATTGTATGTGCCGAACTGTGTCTTTATTTATTCGAAGGTAATTACATGTACTTTATATGAATAACTGTAACTCTCCCTCTTAAATGAGGTCTTCTTTCTTTTTTTGTTCTACTATACTATCTTCTCCTATTTATCTATATTCTGTCATTGTGTTAACCTGTTATATTATGTATATATATATGATTGTTCCTCATTATGTCATGTTATTCATGAAATGAGTGTAAATAAATTTGAATTTGAATTTGATAATTAAATGGACATCTGATGCCGAGTAGTAGGTGTTTGTAGTTCTGGCGTGGTGATAAGTTTGTAATTGTATGTGTAGACAAATTGATGACAGAATGTGGTTATTATCACACTTTTTTACTGTGTCTTTGTAGAAACAAACAGTGGTGTTATAACGATGTCGCCATGCCTCGGTACTTTTCCCTCTTTTTATCTTTGATATGATTTGCAAAATGCTTGTTTAAACTTATTTCCAAGACTACAAGGCAGTGTTGCAAAAACCACCGGATCAGCTTAATGATGCAAACCAGCCGGAATGAAAATAACCATACCATTCTTGACACATTCGGGAAAGACGTCAAATCATTCAAAATCCCTATCGCTTACTTAAAATGCCGTTTGTATTCAAATTAGAATACGAGTATTCAAACTTGCATCGAATGCTTTTTGTAAGTTCAGGCTATAGAACTCAAGTCACAACCAGTATAAGCCGGAATGAATGCGGAATGAATGAAAATGTAACGGTATATTCCTGTATATCTAATGTGTATTCTAATAATTACGTATGATTTATGAGTACGGAACATGGCAGGAACACACTCATGCCACGAAAGATCTGAAAATTGACTAGAAGTTCAATCGTTGGCACATTTTCTTAAGGGCGGCCTGTCCAATCACAATATAATACCCATTTAATCTTAATTTTAAGTTAAATATGGCGCCTAATGCCTTGAGTTTTGTCAAAAATTAAAAATGCATGTTCCTATAAATTAATCCTATATTTCTAAAAACCTAACTCTGTCTTTCAAACAATTAGCATACCTATCCTAATTTGACTCGTAATATGTCGACATATCTATCACAGTTGTGTCGGTTTCGGGTAAAAACTATGGCATGTTGAACAAAATATTTAGTTGAATGGATAGAACTCATTCTCAACAAGAGCATAAAGGATTTCTCCTAAAATTTGTCAAATATAATACTTATAAAACGGTTGTTTTAACTTTGTGTTGAAATATTTTATTTGCGTTTTTATGCCCCCCTATCGATAGATGGGGAGGCATATAGTGATTCACCTGTCCGTCCGTTCGTCCGTTCGTCCGTCCGTCCTGGTTAACCCAAATTGACCGTTTCTTCTAGCATTAATATGGCTTGCTACAAAGCTTTCATACTTGCATGGATGTTGTGTATGAACACTCTCCACACACCTGTACCACCTAACCCCATTTTGACCTTCACCTTGACCTAATTTTGGACTTAGACTTATTTATGGACAAGGCTTCCACAGGGGGCATAAGCGTTTAGTGAACGCAGTCTTGTTAGTCTAAAATTACGTCAAGACCAATGTGGAATGTCCGCACTGAATACGTTTTCTTACTATATTTAGAGTTTCATTTCCCGTTTGGGAAGCAAACTTGTATATTATATGACTGAAAAGTGCGAAATTACGAAACCTGATTGTCGATGTGTTTTTTTAAATGAAATTCAATTTGGTTTGTGTGTAGGAACGGCATTGCATATACTCCATAACTATGTCTTCAATAATCATTATAGCATAAAACGGTGATTTTGCCCATACGTTAACGGGTCGAAAACCATGCGTAAACATAAAGATTCACGCGCTGTTAACGTCCAGTTTTACGTATGCTTATTTCAGGGCCGCGCCGGCGACTATAAACGTTATACAGCGTCAAATAAACATTAATTCCCATTTTATTTCTAACTACTAATAAGTTTTCTATAATATTTAAATTATAAATTTAAACAAACACGCAGTATCTGTGTTTTCTTTGTATAAGCCGATCCCGGTAGTCGACGTGCATAACAATAACCGGTATGACGTTACGTTTGTCTTCGCGACGTCGCCACAACATCTCCCGCAAAAATATTATTATTTTGAAATACAAACGCATTAATTGATGTTTTGTATGCTATAATAGCGTTTACGCATGTTTTTCGACGCGTTATAACATCTGCAGAGTCCATCGGGAGCGTTGGTGCCTTCGCCCTGGCGGGCTTTGGCACCGACCGTCCCTCGGGACTCTGCAGATGTTATAGCCCGAAAAAGCATGCGTTAACCCTACAATGAAACGCTAACGTTTGCTATGTACTTCCGTAATTAGAAAAAACAAGTAGAAAAAAACATAAATAGAAGCAGGGAAGTTACCGTTCTGATTGTCTATATGTCATGATTTTCATTATGATACAAATAGTTACATTATTTCAATTGCTATTTCTTTCGTGTCGATTACGTATATCATATAACAATCATATCTACCTGGGTTCAGAATCGTCAATCAATAAGCATCTGAATTGTGTTAATACTTTCATTATTATAAACAATCCAGACATTTTATCCAAAAGTAATTTACACGTTGACCGAAGACGACAATGAATGATTGCGTGTGATGCTGATAGCGACTTAAGCGTTCCTCTTCTTATTTTTTGATTTTATAGCAAAATAGCAAAAACAGTATATTAAGTCAGACAGGGAAGGCAGCACTCAACTTAACCAGCGAGCACAGAAAACATTAAAAACACACAAAGCACAATGCCCAACTAAACAAGCGCAGATCCGCCCAAGTCCAAGCTGTCGAAAAGTATAATAAATTATAACTAGCTGAATGACCCAGTAGAAAAGATACAGCAACCAAAAGGCGGAATGCCTACGCTGAATGACCTAGTAACAACAGTAAAACTGCTGAACTACATAGTTTTAGCAGCCTACAGTCTAAAAGTTAAGTAACAGTATGAAAACGTAGAAAGGCCCGATTTCAGCAACAAAAAATCTGAAAACCTTAAAACGAGTGACCCAGTTTCATTAAGTAAAATGACGTAATTGAACAAATCGAGATATGACGTACTGAATTGCAAGCAATACAGAAGTCCCCCACCGGTGTAAAGCCATTGTCAATATGTCTGTTGCCATATCAACAACAATTTCCGTCAGAACCAAAACTGACGGACAGATGGCAAACCAACAGTCCCCTCCGGTCAAGTTATTTGGTTTAGAGCTTAGAAAAGCATTGCCTTTAATTGGCCGCCACCTTTCTGCTGATACATGACGGGCATATGTGTGCCCACACCCAGATTTGAACCCGGTCGCTAGTTTAGACAGCAAGCGCTCGAACCATTGAGCTACGGAGGCAAAAGTAATTCTAAAAGTGACACCTGATTACTGCAAGAGAAGTATACAGAGTTTTATCCGAATATAATAACGTCATCAGTAATGATGTACAGCGAGGGAATGATTTATAAGGTAATGTAACATTTCTCTACTGTCAGGATGGATAACAAATTGAATCCATTGTCGTGGACGATGTATATATATATAGTCATTATTAGTTTTAGTCATATATAATTTTTATTTCCAAAAACATTAGGAATTATGCTCATGTGTTGACATGTATACAATGAAATTACAAGTGTAATAATATACTCATAGTCTCACACATACACACGCACACACCATACATGCACGCATACACACGCACATACGTTTTCAACTCTTCGTATGTAATAGTCAAAGTGTTCAGACTTTTTAGAATTCCAATTTGTTTAAACCTAAAATTCAATTTCATTTTGTTCTTAATCGACAAGAGGCGATAATTAACTGCAGAAAATCGATGATTGCACTCCCCGAGTGAAGGTAATAAAGATCCAGACACACTGGATTTAATGTCCCAGTAAATTTTCAGCTTTCTAATTGTTGCAAACCTGTAACGGTGTAACAGTTCAATGGTTTGATAAATTTTATCATAGACTCCCTAATGCGCAGAAATAATCTAATGTACCATCCCAGAGGTCATTGTTGCCTGAATCCTGGTGTTTAATATTCAACACCAAACTTCTTTAACACATAATGCAGGTTATTAAAATTAAATTATCACATAATAACCTGCACGAATTTGTCTTTGAACTTGTCAAAAAGTGAGTTTCTGTTGTGACAGGAATTTAGATAAATGCGGGTGAAATTTGATATGCACGAGTAATACTAATACTGTAGGATTTAAACTGATCTAAAGATGTTAGCAAGGATTTCATTTTGCAACTGCCTTTTCAGAGTAACTAAATAACACATCGAAATGAATCAATATTTGACAAAATAGAGAAATAATAGCTTATTATACTGGTAGACTCCGCGACAACAACCGCAGTAATAAGACATATTTACAATTGATATCACAACGTCTGAGTGTGTGTTTATTCCCCTATGTTCAACTTCAATATACGATTAGATCATAAAAATGTGGATAGCTATGATTTGAGGATATACATCGAGCAACATAGATATTATAATACGAAGACGTCTTTAATTTTTTTTTCCATTACATGTACGGGTCTGTCATGTATTGGAGGATTCGAACTTTTTATTTAATATGTCCACGCAGCGTCTAACCTCATACAGACACTATTGTCTAATCCATAACTATTAATGGTATTAACCATAAGGTATTACATGTAAAATACTCGTTTTAGGTATATATCATTTTGTGTAGCTGTAGTGTTGTACTATTTACAATGATTAAAGTCATTCTTAAATATTAAGGACTTTATCTACACTGACGCACAGACGTCGGTGCTTTAACCCAGATCATACAATTTTCTTTAATAAAAAACTCTTCCAAAGTCACATTCTACGTCCAATGCTAATAATACCACCAAAATGGTAATAATGCGACTGTACAACGTCATATAACCGTGCAGAGGTGTATTATGTACATGTATGATTGCTATATTATGATACATGAATGCTGCTTGTCCTTTTTTGTGTAGCTGTTGAACAATTGAGTTATACCATTCGGCAGTAACGTCCATTTTGATACATTCATTTACTCATCAGTATTGCTTTTCTTAGACGATGCCTTGTCATGCTTATTGACTCTTGTTCTTCTAGATTATTCTTAATTTGACAAGAACGAACAATCCCAGAAAATTCAATAAAACAACGAGGGCTGCTATCATTCAAAATTGGTAAGTTCATTCACCAATGTAACGGAAACAGATGTTTACAAACACTGGGACATTAATCATCATAGCATCAAATCGATCAGCTCACAGCATATTTGAAATAACTGCGCATTGTAATTGGCAAATTCTGATTATTTCACACAATATGTATAAATATATTCGTGCGTTTATATGCTGATTGCATGACGAATGCATGTAGTTGGCGTGCTCTTGAGACTACATATCAAGCAACCGTTTCATTCATAAGTGTAGTATTTAACATGTGTCATATTTTACACTCGTTGTACAAATTGCAATTCAGGCTATTGTGGATGTGTGATAGATTGGATGAACCAAAGTTGTTTTCTACGCGTTTGCCATGATAATTAAATTAACATTGAGGTTTGCATGTCGAGTTTATAATTACAGCGGCTTAAAACACGATGTCGCAAACATAAAGGTCAGTTGGATTCAGTTCATTTGCCATCGTATACGACAAGAAGTGTTGAAAGCCGGGAAAGGCCTGGCAGTACATGCATAACAAATCCTTGAGAAGAACCTAACAGGTGTAAGCATTGCTGTATTTTAAATAACCACCCTTTAGACACGTGACATAGCAGTGCAGAGACAGTTTACTAGCACTTTATAAAGCTAACATTATAAAAGCAATTTGTCTATAACAAAGCAAAACCCGTAAGAGATTGAACAACGTAAGCTGCAATAGCATGCGATAATAGCGTGAGTTATATCGCTGGTTTGATCTTTTACCAGGCAAATAAACTAAATCACAAAAACAACATAACACCCACAACTAAACATTTTCCTTCAAAGAAAAATATCTATCAATCATTTTGAAACGTGCGTGACATCTACTACAGAAGCAAGATTTAATGTCAATGGAATTAAATCGCTTGTTTTTCGTGCTTAGATTGTTTAATTATACACGAGCGTATCATTTCATGGTATAATACCATCAATACATCAATTATCCAGGTTTTCAATTTCAACTGATGCTGACAAAGGCGTTTTAATACCGTTATATTGAAGCTAATGTTGACCGATAAAATCTCTTAGGTGATTTGAATTAAACTCGATATTCGATTACCAAACTGTAAAAGCAGTTTTGATTTGCTTTTCTGGTGAAGATAGAAATGCTCTGTCGGTCATATTAATCTCGTGAAATTCTCAAGAGAAAATCGTTATATGTGGTTTCCGATACTTTGACTAAATTAGTTGATGAAAAGAGTTTTATCCGCTGTAAATGATATTCTGACCTGGTAAATATAAAGTACAAACATAATGTTGGAAATTGTATCCGTGTCCGTATAGATCTGTATATCATTGTATTTATACAAGCAGTTTTCATTAGCTTATGTTATGAAGAATACAATGCTCTATCGGTCATATTATTTATTAGCTGATGTTCTTTCAACCTGTTTTGGGTCATTACGGCAGTGCAGTGCAGTGATTGTACATGTATACTGCTATTTGGAATAAAAAGTAATAGTTTAACTCTCTTTTTGGTCACTGTGATTGTTCATTTTCTTTTGTAAACGCATGGGGAGCCTAGTTATAAGAACGCCGTATTGTTACCAGGGCAATCAGGGTTTGATCCCCGGACAGGACGATTTGGTGCGTAGTCATACAATAACATGTGAGTATTATCTGGATGTCAGTACATTATGTCCAGCTGAATAACTAATTTCAAGTGCTCAACACGAATCAGACGTCGGGTACAATGTCCATAAACAGCACTGCAATCTCCGACAGACCACCCGTGGGTGTGATAGTCAATCGCTCTAAACAACCGATCTACCCAATGGAGAATATACGTGTAATTGTAATAAATTTTTACATCGGACTGTAATCAGTTACAACATTTAGACAATGTACCCATTGGTTCCATGTAATTATTCTCTCATCTATTCCTATGATATTAAAATCTAACTTCATCACACAGTTTCGTAGACATTATTTCTCGTAAATATCCAGCCGCCTATAATTATTCGTTCAAATGTATGTCGATAACTTTATGATGGTATACCAGCCTGTGATTAAGGACGTCCATATTCTATATAAAAGCAATATTTTCCCTCACAACGGATATTATTGAATTTGATACGGACATTATACTTACGGTAAAATCAATTTGCCTATTACATCGCGTCTTTTGTTCTCTAAGTTCTATTATAGCGAACATTATAAAATATTGTCAATGTGGCAAAGTAGAACGATCTAAACGGCCAAGGCTGAATTCACACGAATACATTAACATCGTTCTATTAGATCAAAGGAAATGAATTTAAAATTGTAGAAATAATTAAATTTGTTATTCCCCTGCTTCCAATTTTACCAGAAAATTTGTCTGGTTGCAAGAGTGGTGATAAAGTATAAAGCACACCTCAACTCATAGATAGACACTTAAGTAAATGATAGATTTGTCTTCCAAGAATCCGCAGTCCTTTTGTGGTATAACATTCTAGTTGCGGTAAAAATATAAAATACATGAAATTACAAATGAAGAAATGTTCTTAGGACAGATCCCAAACAAATTAAAGGCTTGACTGATATACCAAGGCACATAAATAAAACATTAACTCCTATGAAAGTGTCACTGACAATTGGAATGGTATAATAAAACAAGAGCAGTTCCCAGGGTCGACGCACTAACATAGAAGATACCGTCTCAATGTCTCGGTGTCATTTATATATTGCCAGATCAATATAAAAGGATCGGTTATAGACGGTATTACTGAGTAAACAATGGAAACTGAAATACCAAAATCTTATTTTCATTACTTACAATTAAATCAATTTGGCACAGTGACAGTAACGAATATCGTCTATGGTGTGAGATTATAAGAATGTACATCAAAGAAAGTAATTTATAAAACAATACTACTTGAGTACTAGTATAACAAATTAGTTTTATGATCGGATATGACTGCGTAAAGCATACGATGCCACTGTACCCAAAGCACATATCCCGCAGTCAATTAAAAGTTTTGTGTTTGTAGTTTAATAACATTGCCTTGGAATAAATACTAACTTCACATGTTTTACGCTGCAGATAACAACCAACTTACAGATATAATTCTTTCAAAGTCTGCATTTATTTTCTCAACCGGGAAGCAAAACTTTGCACATTCAATTAAAACGGCTTAAACTGTAAATGCGTTTCTTTTGCGGTAGTTGTGAAAGAATTTAGAAATTGTGCTTATAACACTTAATACATTTTCACAAAATGTCACAGTTTGTGTCCGAAACCCGACTCAAATGCCTGAATAGAACTGAATCGGTTTGGGGCATTAACTGTGACATACTGTACAACACTATCAGTTTCATGGATAGTACTCTTTCTCGGCTTGAGCGTCGAAGATATCGCGGTAAAATCCATAGAGAAATAAAATACTTTCTGTGTGTTTTAAACTCTTTGTACACAATTTTTACTTGAGCTCTTAGCCAAAAATTTTGTTTCACACCACGTGGTATGTCCATACTGCTTAACCATATATAGGTGAATTGTCTAGTCCGTTGGCAATAATCTGTCATTGGCTTATTTGAACATGTGGTTGTTCAGACAACCGACCGGGTACATACCGAAACATCTCGTTCATGTATGCATCATTTGACTGGAACTTGAGAAGGTATTTTCTTTTTAAAGGTATGTCAACCATGACCTCATCGTTCAGGGAAATACAGAACATTTACATAAGCAGCATATACATGTATATGTAGACTATTGAAAGCTAGTAAACTGGCTGGCTGATAATATTTCACACAAACAGTGGAATGACTAAATCAATCATTCTTCAATTTGGCCAAGTAGAGATACGTTATATACACCCAGTGACACATAATTTGCGAATGATATATACCAGTACCATTTTAACGACTACGACATGATTAATTCTCTTCTGATCAAGTAGTATATCTTTAACGAAGTTCCTCTATGACATATTACACTACTATCAATGCAAGAGACCAAGATAATGTGTTTGGCAGTTTTATTAGTAAAAAAGACAATTGATACAATCCCAAACACCTGATACATGAACGCACAAGAAAACCATACATCATGGTATTTGTTTGAATGTCTAAGTTATGTAACTGTTCGTTGTCTACCAGAATGGTAGTGTTTCCTGATGCCGAGTAGTAGGTGTTTGTAGCTATGTCGTGGTGAGAGGTTTGTAATTGTATGTGTAGACAGATTGATGGCAGCAGGTGGTTGTTATCACACTTCCTTATCGTGTCTTTGTAGAAACAAACAGTGTTGCTATAACGATGTCTCCATGCCTCTGTATTTTTCCTTTTTTTATCTTTGATATGATTTGCAAAATGCTTGTTTGAACTAATTTCCAAAACTACAAGGTAGTTTTGTAAAAACCACAGGATCAGCAAAATGATGCAAACTAGCCGGAATAAAAATAACCATACCATTCCTGACACATTCGGGAAGGACGTCAAATCATTCACAACTCCTATCGCTTACTTACAAAGCCGTTTGTATTCAAATAAGAATACGATTATTCTAACTTGCTTCGAATGCTTTTTGTAAGTTCTAGCTATAGAACTCCAGCCACAACCAGTATAAGCCGGAATGCATGCGGAATGAAAAATGTAACGGTATATTCCTGTATATCTAATGTGTATTCTAATAATTACGTATGAATTATGAGTCCGGTAACATGGCAGGAAAACACTCATGCCGCGAAAGATCTGAAAATTGACTAGAAGTTCAGTCGTTGGCACATAATCTTATGGACGGCCTGTCCAATTAATATGTAGAACACAATATAATACCCTATTAATGCGGTGTTAAAAGTAACCTTTTGTGCTAATGAATGATTTAATTGTATTTATATAACTAATCACTGACACATGAACTAAATTGTTTTATTTGGAGTCGTGCTATACGTAATATGATCTGATGCAATAAATGTTCGTTTGCGTGCTCAAGTATAAATTAGTATACTATTGTGTGTTTGTTTATATTGGACATTTTATCATTTTCATACAACTGTAAAGTTACATATGGCGCCTAAATACTCGTGCTGGTGTTTCTTGTAGTATTTATTTACCTCGACTTACGTGTTGCTATGTAATAAAGCAATTGTCAATATCTCTACCTGATTTAGAGGACACGGATATCGTACTTCCGAGGGATATTATCTGACCTATCTAGGAATTGAACAAAACATTACATGTAGCGCAAATGTACCGGTTTAGCTTATCTTGGCAATTTGACATTGAAATCAATTTTAATTCATTGAGTTAAATAGAGAGGATAATACTAATAGTTTAGATATTTACACTTTTTAGAGTTACATTAATAACACTATCGTACATGTATAATTCGCAACTCAGGGACGAACCGAAAATATAAGCAACTTTGCACTGATATTAAAAATGTTTTTTTATGACGATAATAGTTCACAAATGCAATCATCATTAGCTTGAGGTAATATACAGTAAATACGACCTTTTGTAGACGTAGTCGCGTGTACATTTACAACGTTTGCATTATGTTCACATATGTTAATATTATTTCATAATTTGTTGCTCGTATCATTGAACGTTATTTCAACTTTCAAAAGTCATAATTTATTAATACCGTTTACAGTCAATATATTACTGGAAACCGAAGTGTTGTAAACCAATTAAACTCTATAAACCTAAATGAGCATTATCGATCTCTTTGTCACAGGGTAATTCCATACATATTCAGTCAACTCCATTAAGAGGCAATATAACAATGAAACGTGTCAACATTGGTCCCGCTAATTGATCCAATCATCATTATACTAACTAATCAACAGTAAAGTACAGCCAGAGCTCGTTCATGTATTCGAAAACCTTCCATCCGAATACAAGGTATCATCTGAATGTCCGGAAGCATCTGAATGTCCGGTATCATCTGAATGTCCGGTATCATCTGAATGTCCTGTTCTGGCGATCATATGTCACTAATGCAATCAGTACATAACTGACTGACATCATCGGCTTTAGGTAATATACAAAAAAACGTCCTACAACGTTTGCATTATGTTCACTTATGTAAATATTATGTTATAATGGGTGGCTCGTATTATTGAACGTTATTTCAACTTGCAAAAGTCTTAATTTATTAATACCCGTTCATAGTCAGTATATTGCTGGAAACCAACGTGTTGTAAACCAATTAAAACTCTACAAACTTATACGAGCATTATCGATCTCTTTGTGACAGAGTAATTTCAAACATATTCAGTCAACACCATTAGGGCAATATAACAATGAAACGTGTCAACATTGGTCAACTTTGGTCCCGCTAAATCATCATTATACTAACTAATCTACAGTAAGGTACAGTCATGTTTTGTTCATGTATTCGACAACCTTCTATCTGAATACATTGTATCTTCGAGATATCCGGTAACATCGAAATATTCAGTATCATCCGAATGCTGGTTATCATTCGAATATCCGGTATCATCCGAATGCTGGGGATTATTCGAATGTCCGGAATCATCCGAATACCGGAACATTCTGAGTACTCTGTATCATCTGAATACCAGTCAGCAAATGAATACACGGTATCATCCGAATATATGGTAATCTGAAATAAATCCCATATCTATTTCGTCAGGATACAAAATATGGATCATAAAAATACTTTATCCGAACACCAAAGGACAAGGTTTAGTATGGCTTAAGTTTGCCCTGAGTTTTGTCAAAAATTAAAAATGCATGTTCCTATACATTAGTCCTATATTTCTAAAAACCTAACACTGTCGTTCAAACAATTAGCATACATATTTGACTTGGACATATCTATCGCAGTTGTGTCGTAAAACTATGGCATGTTGAACAAAATATTAAGTTGAATGGATATAACTCATTCCAACATTAGCGTAAAGGATTTCTCCTAACATTTGTCAAATATAATACTTATATAACGCTTGTTTTAACTTTGTGTTGACACATTTATTTGCGTTTTAGGCCTAAATTACGTCAAGACCCATGTGGAATGTCCGCACTAAATACGTTTTCTAACTATATTTAGAGTTTTATTTCCCGTTTGTGAAGCAAACATGTATATTATATGACTGTTCTAGAAAAGTGCGCAAATACGAAAACGATGTGTTTTTTTAAATGAAATTCAATTTGGTTTTGTGTGTAGGAACGACATTGCGTGTTGTGTTCAACCTCAATATACGATTAGATCATAAAAATGTGGATAGCTATGATTTGAGGATATAAATCGAGCAACATAGATATTATAATACGAAAACGTCTTTAAATATGTTTTCCACATTATATGTACGTGTCTGTCATGTACACGTAGCGTCTCATCACATACAGATACTATTGTCTAATCAATAACTATTAATGGTATTAACAAAAAGGTATTACATGAAAAATACTCGTTTAGGTATATATCATATTTGTGCAGCTTTGTGTTGTACCATTTACAATGATAAAAGTCATTCTTAAACGTTTAAGGACTTTTAGGACTTGCAGCGGTTAAGTTTGATTGTCTGGTTCAGCCTTGTACTTGACATTGTGCCCTGTGCTTGTGATCTGTGCTATTTCTGGTTTCTGTGCTCGACTGTTTTTGTCCGATAATTCATTATCTACACTGACGCACAGACGTCGTAGCTTTAACCAAGATCATACAATTTTCTTTTATAAAACTTTAATTTTATTATATCACACAATGTTTATAAATATATTCGTGCGTTTATATGCTGATTGCATGATGAATGCATGCAGCTGGCATGATTTCGAGATTACCTGTCAAGTAACCGTTTCATTCATAATTGTAGTACATGTGTGATACTTTACACGCGTTGTACGAAATGCGATTCGGGCTATTGTGGACATGTGATAGTTTAGATGAACCAAAGTTGTTCTACGTGTTTGCCATGATAAATAAAGTAACATTGAAGTTTGCATGTCGAGTTGATAACTACAGCGGCTTAAACACGATGTAGCAAACATAACGGTCAGTTGGATTTAGCTCATTTGCCGTCGTATATGGCAAGAAGTGTTGAAAGCATGGTAAAGGCCTGGCAGTACATGCATAACAAATCCTCAAGATGAAACAAACAGGTGTTAGCATTACTGTATTTGTAAAAAACATGCCATAGCACTTTATAAAGCTAACATTATAAAAGCAATTTGTCTATAACAAAGCTAAACCGGAAACAATTGAACAACGTTAGCTGCAATAGCATATAAAATAGCGTGCACCGCTTGCATTATATCGCTGGTTTGATCTTTCTCCAGGCAAATAAACTAAATAAAAAAAAACATATCACCCACAACTAACCATTTTCCTTCAAAGAACAATAAACAAGTGATCTGAATGCTATGGGAAACATATGTTTAAACTGAATTTTTATATTATTAGGAAAACCCATGAAACATGCAAGATTCCGATAATGTAAAGACAAAAATTTAGAATAAACGTAACTTTCAACGTTAGCGTATTTTACACCAATGACAGACATTTGAAGTGCATTTGATCATTTTCTGATGAAATTGGACGACCTTGTCGGGATAACATTTGCCTCTATGTACGTACAGTTGAAACGTTATTTAATTTAATTATCAAGCTAATTAAATGCTTTAACAATATACAAATATAACTATTTTCATTTTGAGAGGAAATAGATATTGGCTTGTAGACAAAAAGATCGACTGATAATATAACTGAACAAGTAGCATGTAAGAACCTGTTGACCACTTAATATATTCATTGGCTTTCTTTGGTTTCATTACCAAATATTGCCGGTACATTAGTTGTTGTTCTTGAAACCCACGCATTAGTTTATAATAATGTATTCCTAGTGGATTGTGAAACCAATCGTCGTACAGTGTACATCAACCACTTTGGAAATCTCATTCCTGACGGTATCAAAAGCCAAAGGTTTATTATATTACACATTGACACTGTTTCATGCAAGTCAATACTAGTATCTAAGAGCATCTATTGTTGTGTTTTTACTTTTGAACGTGAGCATACAAAGAATTAAACATATATGGACATAATTTATAAATTATCATCAAATGCAACCATATTCATTGTTTGCTGTATTTCTCTTACATCATTTTAAAAGCCCCAATACTAACTTGGATGAGTATGACAAGTTACAAATGTAGGCTAGCTATTTAAAACATGTAACACAAACATAAACATGTAATTATAACTAAATAAACATAACAAACAATTTCGATTATCTGACAAACACAACGACCCCCATTGAGCTAAAGGTCCGAATGTTTAAACGGCTTCTGAAGCGGACAAGAACGTTGTTAGTGTGTCAAACATGTCTCTCTGAATATACGATTTACACATACGAGTACTAGCTTCGTCTTTAAAGTACAACACTCCTCGAATTCACGTTTGACATTTCCATACCATATTTATCAATCATTTAGAAACGTGAATGATATCTACTACAGAAGCAAAATTTAATGTCAATGGAATTAAATCACTTGTTTTTCGTGCTTATATTGTTTAATTATACACGATCGTATTATTCCATGGTATAAGGCCATCAATAGATCAATTATCCAGGTGTTCAATTTCAACTGATACTGACAAATGCGTTAAAAACCGTTATATTGAAGCTAATGTTGACCGATGAAATCTCTTTGCTGATTTGAATTAAACTCGAGATTCGATTATCGAACTGTGAAAGCAGTTTTGATTTGCTTCTCTTGTGAAGATAGGAATGCTCTGTCGGTCATATAAATCTGTGAAAATCTCAAGAGGAAATCATTACATGTGGTTTCCGATACTTTGACTAAATCAGTTGATGAAAAGAGTTTTATCCGCTGTATATGATATTCTGACCTGGTAAATATAAAGTACAAGTAAAATGTTGGAAACTGTATCCGTGTCCGTATAGTTCTGTATATAATTATATTTATACAAGCAGTTTTGATTAGCTTATGTTGTGAAGAATAAAATGCTCCATCGGTCATATTATTTATAGGCTCATGTTCTTTCAACTTGTTCTGGTTATTACGGCAGTGCAGTGCAGTGAGTGTACATGTATACTGCTAATTGGAATAAAAAGTATTAGTATACCACTCATTTTGGTCACTGTGATTGTTCATTTTCTTTTGTAGACGCATAGGCAGCCTAGTTACACGAACGCCGTATTGTTACCAGGGCAATCAGGGTTTGATCCCCGGACCGGACGAATTGGTGCGTAGTCATACAAATAGATGTGAGTATTATCTAGATGTCAGTACATTATGTCCTGCTGAATAACTAATTCCAATTGCTCAACACGAATCAGACGTCGGGTACAATGTCCATAAACAGCACTGCAATCGCAGACATACCACCCGTGGGAGTGATAGTCAATCGCTCTAAACAACCGATCTACCCGATGGAGAATATACGTGTAATTGTAATAAACTTTTACATCAGACTGTAATCATTTACAACATTTAGACAATGTACCCATCGGTTCCATGTAATTATTCTCTCATCTATTCCTATGATATTAAAATCTAACTTCATCACACAGCATCGTAGACATTATTTCTCGTAAATATCCAGCCGCCTATAATTATGCGTTCAAATGTATGTCGATAACTTCATGACGGTCTACCAGCCTGTGATTAAGAACGTCCAGATTCTATATAAAAGCAATAATTTTCCCTCACAACGGATATTATTGAATTTGATACGGACATTATACTTACGGTAAAATCAATTTGCCTATTACATCGCGTCTTTTGTTCTCTTAGTTCCATTATAGCGAACATAATGAAATATTGTCAATGTAGCAAAGTAGAACCATCTAAAAGGCCAAGGCTGAATTCACACGAATACATTAACATCGTTCTATTAGATCAAAGGAAATGAATTTAAAATTGTAGAAATAATTGGTTTCGTTATTCCCTTGTTTCAAATTTAACCAGAAAATGTGTCTGATTGCAAGAGTGGTGATGAAGTATGTTGCACACCTCAACTCATAGATAGACACTTAAGTAAATGATAGATTTGTCTTACAAGAATCCGCAGTCTTTTTGTGGTATAACATTCTAGTCGGGTTAAACATCAAGTAAATGGGTCACATACGGTTAGAACAGAGATATACAATTATCAGACTCGTTATATTATAAGATACATGGAATTGCAAAAGAAGAAATGTTCTTAGAACCGATCCTAAACAAATTAAAGGCATTGACTGATATACCAAGGCACATAAATCAAACATTTACTCCTATGAAAGTGTCACTGACAATTGGAATGGTATAATAAAACAAGAGCAGTTCCCAGGGTCGACACACTAACATAGAAGATACCGTCTCAATGTCTCGGTGTCATTTATATATTGCCAGATCAATATAAAAGGATCGGTTATAGACGGTGTTACTGAGTAAACAATGGAAGCTGAAACACCAAAATCTTATTTTCATTACTTGCAATTAAATCAATTAGGCGCAGTGATAGTAGCGGATATCGTCTATGGTCTGAGATTATAAGAATGTACGTCAAAGAAAGTAATTTATAAAACCAGAATACTTGAGTACTAGTATAACAAATTCGTTTTCGATCGGATAAGATGCCACTGTAACCCGAACAAGCACATGTCCCGCAGTAAATTCAAAGTTCTGTTTTTTGTAGTTTTATACATGTAACATTACTTTGGGATAATACTAACTTCACAAGTTTTTCGCTGCAGATAACAACCAACTTACAGATATAAATATTCCTAAGTTTGCATTTATATTTACAATCGGAAAGCAAAACTTTGCGCATTCAATTAAAATGACTTTAATTTAAATGCATTTCTGTATGTAAATTAATTTAGAAACTGTGCTTATCACACTTAATAGCTGAATCGGTTTCGGACCAAAATATCGGTTAAATGGATAATACTCATTCTCGGAATTAGCGTTAAAATCGGTCAGGTGCTTTTTTCTGCCCATATATGTTGAATTTTAAACGATCACGTCATAGACTGTATATAGACTTTATTATGTTTTGCCTCTTTTGAATGAGTATATGACTTTAAGAACTTATACTGTATATAAAGTTCTTTGCTTTAATAAATAAAGCCCATTTTCAGCTTCAATCTGTGTCGTTTTGTATCCAACAAACTAGTTTCACCAGTCACCATCACCAATAATAATACTTTCTGGTTGTTGTTAACTTTTTGAGACACATTTGTACTTGTGTTCTTAGTAGAAAATTACGTGACACACCACATGGTATGCTTTAAAAACCATAGACTGAATATATAGGTGAATTGTCAAGTCAATTGGCAAGAATATGTCATATTGGCTCATTTGGATATGTGGTTGCACTGGATACTTTGCGCGTAATCGTATTTAAAATACCAAAACTACTGGTACAAGCCCCACTTGACTGGAATTTTGGATGGCCTTTTCTTGTAAAGGGTTCTCAACAATGACCTCGTCATTTAGCAAAATAATGATAGAGAAATGACAGAGAGCAGCCTATATATGTACACTTAACAAATCTAATATGTGTGCACATGTTTTTTCCGGTGTAACTTTTATATCTATTGATATTTTCATGAAATTTTGTGTATATGATATTGAATTACACATGATAAAAATTAATAAAGTTTGTTCTTTAAAATTGAATACAGCGGATCACTCAACCATGAAACATCAAAACACGTAAAATGCACGAGAAATTTACGCGTATGAATTGTAGATAAAAATTATACAGTTACATTTAATTTTTTTTTTTAACGCAACAACATGGTGGTTTATAACTTTTAAAAATACATTTTGAATTTTATGGTCAAAGGGAGGTAACTCTTCCCAAATTGCATTTTAAACAAAACGTGGGTAATTACAAACATATTGATTGGGCTGTATTCTTATCATTGATTTCTTTATTTTCGTCTTCTTGATAAGTACATAGATTTGAACACAAACTTGATCAGCAAAGAGGACAAATGGCTACATTGACAACCTGATAAACACACGACAAAAACGTGCGACGTAAGCTTTTGCTGATTTAATCATTTATTTACTCTGTTTGAGAAGAGTATTATCAGATCGTGATAAAACCAACTGCATTGTAATTTCACGTCTCCGAGCTGCATATGTTGAAAATGTCAACTAGATCAAACACGTATTGACCGAGTAATGGGTAAATATATACATGCACACTTATAAGATTGGTTAAGTGTTTACCGGGTTCGTTCATGAGTCTTTGTACAGCTGTGGAGTTATGGATGTAGTGTTCTGTCCCCTGAGGTCATTTAATGTAGTTTTAAGTCCCCTACCGGTTTTTGACCGGAGGGGACTATTGGTTTGCCATCTGTCCGTCAGTTTTGGTTCTGAAATTGTGGTTGATATGGCAACAGACACATTGATAATAGCTTTAAACCGGTAGGGGACTTCTGTATTGCTTGCAATTCTTTCTTACTGTGTCTTTATAGAAACAAGCAGTGGTGTTTTAACGATGTCCCAATGCCTCGGTATTTTACCCTCTTTTTATATGATTTTCAAAATGCTTGTTTTATCTAATTTACAAAACAACAAGGCAGTTGTAAAAACTACAGGATCAGCTAAATGATGCAAAACCAGTCGCAATAAAATCATAACATTTCTGACACATTCGGGATGGACGTCAAATCATTCAAAATTCCTTTCGCTTACTTAAAATGCCGTTTGTATTCAAATAAGAATAAGATTATTCAAACTTGCTTCGAATGATTTTTGTAAGTTCTGGCTATAGAGCTCCATTTACAACCAGTTTAAGCCGGAATGCATGCGGAATGAATGAAATGTAACGGCATATTCCTGTATATGTAATGTGTATTCTAATAATTACGTATGAATTATGAGTACGGTAACATTGCAGGAAAACACTCATGCCGCGAAAGATCTGAAAATTGTCTAGCAGTTCAATCGTTGGCACTTAATCTTAAGGGCGGCCTGTCCGATCAATATATAGACCACAATATAGTACACAATTAATCCGGTGTTAAAAAAGACCTATTGTGCTAATAAATGATTGAATTGTATTTATATAACTAAATACTGACACATGAAATAAATAGTTTTATTTGGATTCGTCCAATAGTCATACAACGTAATTTTGTCTGATGCAATGAATGTTCGTTGGCATGCTAAAATATAAATCGGTTTACTATTGTGTGTTTGTTTATATTGGACATTTTACCATTTTCATACAACTTTAAAGTTACATATGGCGCCTAAATACTCGTGCTGGTGTTTCTTGTAGTATTTATTTATTTCGACTTACGTGTTGCTATGTAAGAAAGCAATTGTCAATATCTCTATATACGAGGGTGTTCGATATGTATTGTCACTGTCCTTTGCATTTTTCTATGACAATATTTAGAAGAATTCTACGATTTTTGTTTAAAATGTATGTTTCTGTTCTATATGTGGAAAATCACATAGCCTTTCGCCAACAATTAAGTACTTTATTGAACTTAGAAGAGGGTATGCTCGAGTACACTGGCCTTATGTTCATTTTAAGCTAAAATTGAGTCATCTTTGCAGTAGTTGTATAGAAAAAATATCAGTATTCGTAAACTGCAACATACGATACTTCTTCTTCTTCTTTTCGTTCACTGTCTATACAACCACCCCGGTCATAGCGATAAAGGAAGCAGTCCTCTTGAGGTCATCCTTCTTGCCATGGAGCTTCTTGTCTAGGGTGGTTGAAACTGGCCATATACGTTTTCTTGATGGTTCATACAGGTGGCACTGTTGGAGTATGTGCTCTGTTGTCTGGTCTGTCACATCACAGGAGCACTTTGGTGTTTCGGACAGCTTCAGTTTTTCGTACATATGGGCATTGAGCCTGTTGTGTCCTGTGCGAAGTCTGAATATACCCACTTGCTCCCATCGTTCAAGCAGATGGTAGTCGTCTTTTGGTGACTGTGCTCTTGCAAGTGACTTAATCATGGTGAGCTTTTCTCCATGCGAGATGTTATTCAGCGGTTGGTTGCCTTGCGCTCCTTCTATTGCCAGTCTGTCTGCCGTCTCATTTCCAGGAACACCACAGTGTGCGGGTATCCATTGAAGACACACTCTTCGTTTCTTGCCGAGTATGTGTAGTTCCCTGGCAAGTGAAGGCAGTTTGGCACTTGTTAAGGCATAAAGGACGGATAAAGCATCAGTCAGTATAACCACCTGTTCACAATTCTCTTCGGACTCTTCTATAGTTTTGGTTGCCTGCATGATGGCATCCACTTCTGCCTTGTAATTTGTACAGTGCTTTCCTGTTGGTAGGCTTACTGTCTCAGACACACCCGATGTATGTAGGATGAAAACTCCAGCACCTCCATCTTGTATTGCAGCTGTTGCTGAGCCGTCCGTGTACACATGAGTCCATGTCTCAGAAGGGTAGTCTTCTGAGATCATGGCTTGTGTCAGGAATTTTCTGGATTTTTCATCTTCCACATCCGACTGTAGTCCTTGTACCTTCTTGCTTATGTTGATATTTGACAGGTCATACTTTGATGGTTCCATTGCTTCCGACCAATCCAGAGTAGACGTTGGAGGTCCAAGGCTGGCAGCATATTTTCTTGTCAACTTCTTTGTTTCATGTACAAAGCTTCCCCTTTTCAGACGATTTTTGGTTGGTGCATCAAGCCTTGATTACATGGGGTGGTCTGGCAAGAATTGGTATTTGCTGCCTTGCATTAGAGTTTTTGCATCTCTTCTTCTACTTAGAGGTGGAATGGCAGTGACTTCCTCCATGGCCTTAATTGGGGTTGTCCGCATTGCTCCAGTTATGATTCTTAAGGCCTGGTTCTGGATTTTGTCTAGCGATTGTTGGTTTGTCTTTGCAGCAGTCATCCAAGCTGTGGAGCCATATTCAAGGTGGGGTCTGACTGTTTTCATCAGCCCCCCCCCCCAGCTGGTGCCAGCCAATTTCCTTAGTATGGCTAGTTTTCTGCGTGCATTGTTTTCCGCTGCTGCTAGATGGTGCTTCCATGTAAGTCGCTTGTCAAACGTCACTCCTAGATATGTGGCCTTATCTACTTCACCCAAAGGTGTGCCACTAACCTTGATGGTACCAGCCTTCTGCTTAGGTGACAGCGAGAATAGAGTGGTACAGGATTTGTCTGTGTTTACTTGTACGCACCAGTCTTCTGCCCATGCGGATAGCTGGTCTGCAGCTTGTTGCATCCTGTATGTGGCAGTTGTTGCATGCTCTTCTGAACACCAGAGCACAAGGTCATCAGCATAAAGGGCTGCCTTGATCCCTCTGGGTAGGTCGGAAACCAGGTCATTTATGAAGAGAAGAAAGAGCGTTGGTGACAATACTCCACCTTGAGGAACACCGTGACGTTGGAGGAACTTACGACTTTTGTTCCCATCCACACTGACCCTCGCTCTTCTGTTAGACAGATACGACTTCGTCCACTTGTACATGGTGCCTCCTATCCCATTCCGTAGCAACTTTACAAGGAGGCCATCAGTCCACACTTTGTCGAAAGCTCTCTGGAGATCAATCCAAGTGACTAAAGTGACTTTTTTCTCTTGGAATGCATCTTCAATCTCCTGGGCTAGGTATGTCGTCTGATCTTCAGTGGATCGAAATTTTCTGAAACCAGCTTGTTGGTTTGCCAGTAATTTGTTGGTCTCCAGATATCGCTTCATTCGCTGATTTATTATGGTCTCCATTGTTTTTCCAACTACGCTGGTGAGACTGATGGGGCGATAGCTTGATGCCTTTTTTCGGTCCTTCCCAGGTTTAGGTATGGGAATCATGGTCGCCTCTTTCCAAATACGATACGATAACTGGATCCTTATATTTCCATTAAAACTTTAAATCAAAATGAAATTATTTGTTGTCTACGAGTAAAACGGTCAAAACAAGGGAGATCACTCTTATTCATACCAAATGATGCTTGTTGTTTCACGCACCAATAACTTTATATAAATTGTATTTTGATCGCAAAGTCTTTCCAGAAATCAATGTTGATGGTCTATGGCTTACATACATGTATGATATGTCAAATTCCAATCAATAAAACTAATCGAAAATTGTCATTGAAAAATAGCATGCTTTTTTGACTAATTTTGTCACCTATTTTCGCGACTTTGAAATGCTCTTATTGTGTTCAAAATGGCAATCCAGTACAGTAAATCATGTTTTTATCGAAGGAATTTAGATTATTTACGGTATGATAGTTGTGGAATAAGATTATTTCCCGAAAGGAAGTGTAAATCGAACGTTATTCGCAAAAAGTCGCAGTGTCTATTACTAGCCCTTTGAAAAGACAAAAAAACCAGTCCGGTAATTATATTTTATTGATTTTTTTCACGAAATATTTGGGGAAATATTGATGGTTCCAGAAATGTAAAAATATTTAAAGATACCAACAAATTTTTTTATTTGTGACCCAAGTGACAATACATATCGAACACCCTCGTATATTTAGAGGACACGGATATCGGTCTTCCGAGGAATATTATCTGACCTGTCTCGGAATTGAACACAACACTACATGTAGCGCAAATGTACCGAGTTATCTAATTTTGGCAGTTTGACATTGAAATCAATTTTAATTCATTGAGTGAAATAGGCAAGATAATACTAATGGTTTAGATATTTAAACTTTTTATAGTTACATTAATAACAGTATCGTACATGTATAAATCGCCACTCAGGGACGAACCAAAAATATAAGCAACTTTTCATTGATTATTAAAAAAAAATTTTTATGACGATAATAGTTCACAAATGCTTGAGGTAATATACAGTAAATAAGTCCTTTTGTAGATGTAGACGCGTGTACATTTACAGCGTTTGCATTATGTTCACATATGTTAATATTATTTCATAATTTGTTGCTCGTATTGTTGAACGTTATTTCACTTTCAAAAGTCTTGATTTATTAATACCGTTTACAGTCAATATATTACTGGAAACCGAAGTGTTGTAAACCAATTAAACTCTATAAACCTAAATGAGCATTATCGATCTCTTTGTCACAGGGTAATTCCATACATATTCAGTCAACACCATTAAGGAAATATAACAATGAAACGTGTCAACATTGGTCCCGCTAATTGATCCAATCATCATTATACTAACTAATCAACAGTAAAGTACAGTCAGAGCTCGTTCATGTATTCGAAAACCTTCTATCTGAATACAAGGTATCATCAGAATGTCCGGTATCAACCAAATGTCCGGTATCATTCAAATATCCGGTATCATCCGAATGCTAGGTATCATCGAAATATCCTGTTTCATCCAAATATCCGGTATCATTCAAATATTCAGTATCATCCGCATAGCCATTTTCATTTAATGGGGTTTAATGGCGTAAACTTAAAAAAACTACGATGGCATTATTGATACATTTTGATATTTTGTACATAAATATTATGTAAAATTAGATAAAATTTGTTAAAATACTAGTTACTAGGTAACATGTAAAAGCGTAGCACGACCGCCATCTTGGAAGGTTTTACGTTATTAATAGTCATGAACATGACGACAAATGGCATTTTTGGCTATACATGACAAATTATACGCAGATTTTTGATCATATTGCAAGGGATATTGGGATATTTGCGCTCATTTTTCACACAGGAAACGATAGGTTATTTAAATTATATAATATATATAAAGGAACGTTAATATATTTATTTTTGGACACTAAGCAGGGCCAAAACAAAGCCATTTGTGAACCTTGTCCTTTATTTCGAATCAATAGTATGGCTTCAATTAAACGAGATATATCTACGTGCCATTATACATATTGTATTAGACCTGAAGTAAAACTTAGGCGCATTCGTAATATTCATAACGATTTAGTATTTTATAAATTATTGTGTGCAGTCATTTGATACGGGGCATTTGAATATTGCAACATTATGTTGATATAATAAATTAATTCTGAGTTATGTTATCAGGCGAAAATACACTCGGGCGAAACATATATATTTCTATTTTATTATGTTACCTTACTCGAAACACAATACAATTTGTATAACATGTGTTTTGCACGTTACAAAATGTATCCTGAACGGCTTATCAGGGTATTCCTATAAGTTATGACCATACCAGGAAATACCAGTGTGACATATATCGTGGTATGTGACGTATTCATTTGCCAAGACTGTAAATAAAAATCTGTCAATACAACTGTAAGTTTTTCATTCTTTGACCGATTTTAACTAGAAAGCAACCCTCTTGTCAAGAACGAGTACTTTCCATGTAACTTGATATGTTTCAACGAAAGGTCACAGTTCTTTACCACAAGCGACTCAACTGCCTGGGTAGCAGTTGTGTCGGTTTCGGGTAAAAACTATGACATATTGAACACAATGTTTAGTTGAATAGTATTCATTTCCAGCTTTAGCCTCGAGGACGTCTCCTTAAAATCGGTCAATTAATAAATACTTACGGTTGTTCTAACTTTGTGTTGACATTTTTTTACTTGCGTTTTAGTCCAATATGACGTCACGACACATGTGGTATGTCCGCACTGAATATGTGTGTGTTTTAAATGAAATTCAATTTGACTTTGTGTGTAGGAACGGCATTGCATATACTCCATATCAACTATATGTGTATCTCTAATAATCAATGAAACAAAGTTGCCAAACGTTTGCTATGTACTTCCTTAATTAGAAAAAAATAAGTAGAAAAAAACCCACAAATGAATGCAGTGAAGTTACCGTTCCAAATGTCTACAAGTCATGACTTTCATTATGATACAAATAGATCCATTTTTCAATGGATATTTCTTTCATGTCGATTACGTAAATCATAGATAGTTTATTTCGAAAATAAGGCAATATGCCCATGATTTCACATATAATAAGTACATCATTGACATAATTATTAACACAAATATACACATTATAATATAAACAAAACATGCATGTATACATATTATTATTTCGATTTCGGTACCAAGTATATGTGGGGTAAGTAGAAATTATCGACAATAATGAGTTATATTCCAACATCACTGTAACTTTAAATATAGTTATTCGCATGGCATTAGTCATGCTACTATGTAGTCTCAAAAAGTTAAAAGTACGTAATTTATCGTGTATGCGCAGTTTGTTTTTCGTACAGTAGGGAGAAGAGTGCTAACGTACATAATATTCTGCATCTCTTCGTTTTAGACTTTTGTAAATATATGGAGAAAGGTTAATCATATAATAATCGTATAGATCTACCCGGGTTTAGATTTGTCAATAAATAGGCATCCGAATTGTGTTTGCATTTCCATTATTTATCTGGCGCCAAACTCATTTAAATCAGTTAAACTCCTATTTTGGCGTCACATTTTCTAAGAAACATCAAACGCCTTTCATGTTTTGAATAATGTTTTATCTAACCGGGGGATATCGTTTTAAAAAAATGAGTATTAATTTTCCCGATAAAAAATCCAGATATTTGATCCAAAGGTGTATTAGACGTTGATGAAAAACGACAATGAATGTTTGCGTGTGATGCTGATAACGACTTAAGCGTTCCTCTTCTTATGTTTTCATTTAATAGCAAAATAGTAGTTTTTTGGTTAAGAGTTTTAATTTGCCAAGTATTGATGTAATATAACTCCGCATGACGGTTGCTTTATGAAGATTTGCTGCAAATAAGCAATTTTAACCACTCTCGATATCGCCCACTGAATATTTCTTTCTTGAAAAAAGTTTCCTTCCAACATGCTTTGTAAATTATGTAATTCACGTGATCAAACTGTAACATCAACAAACTACAGCGTAAACATCAGTAAGTGTTTGATTCGTTTTTTATTCGTTTTCATCAAATACGAACAAATTCCAGGCAATTAAGGTAATAGTAGTGTTAATTCTATAGGGTATTAATACCCTATATAATTTTTGATGTTAAAATAATAAATAACTACAAAATGCCGAAGTTTCTCAAGTTAGTTTAAATGTCAGTGTGGTTGTTTATGGGATATACAGGCAACTATACCAAAATTACGCGATATTTGACAACTTTATTTTATTTTTGCAATACACCAATATGTGAGGCAGTCCCTTTAAATTCCCAGCCAGCTTTCTGCTGAAACATGGCGGGCAAATGTGTGCCTTCAACCAGATTTGAACCCGGGGTCGCTAGATTAGACAGCAAGCACTCGAACCATTGACTACGGAGGCAACTGCACGAGAAGCATACAGAGTTTTATCAGAATATAATAACATCATCACGTCATCAGTAATGATGTACATATAAGGAATGCTTTATAAGAGAATGTAACGCCAAGTCTCAATCATAAACTCATTTCTGTGTCATTTCTCTACTGTCAGGATGGATAACAAATTGAATCCATTGTCATGGACGATGTATGTATAAACAGCCAGTAAATATAGTCAGTAAATAAACTATCAGTCATTGTAAGCAGGAAGACTGCCGGTTTAGAAAATTTAGGAGCGTCATTCTGCAAACATAAAATGTGTTTTATTTCTGCCGACATAAATCTACACAATTATAAAGATCTACAACTACGTTACAAACGCTCAACCAAACGTTTTTATTTGATAAAGCAAGTGAAACGTTATAAGGAGTTCATAGCAGACGATTGATTAAATTTGCAGTGTTACAATGGAAGACAAAATGTCTTTTAATTCAGTAATGTCTTATTGTGGGGATACATGCACAGAACATCAGTGTGAAACATGGTTACAACGATGCGCGGTTTTGTCTGTAGCTATGACAACCATTCTGATGACATAATGTTAGCATTATATCATACTGGCTTTAAATTTAAAGACTTTTAAAAGTTTATTATTGGTGGAGAAGTGGTCTAGTGGGTAGATGATCCTAAGGTCTAAGTTTTGTCTCCAATCGGATAAAAAAACAGAAATGCTTTTCAGTTCAATAACAGTCTTTTGGACGACACTTAAAACTCCGAGGGCCTGTGTATGATGCATTACATCAGGCACCCACAGGAATACCACTAGAACTATGACATATTTTGTATCATGCACTACACCTCTAACACTTAACTGATAATTTTTCTGAATGTCTCGTCTATTAAGGATTCCCTAATCTACCTACCATTCGCAGAACCTTCCTACCAAACAATGTAATGTATAAACCTTGCTATTGTCATACGCGATATGCAAACGACCGGGTGACAATTTCCCCCAATATTTATTATGAATCTTATCCGCTGTTAGCGTTATATAATGTTTGTCCTAGTTGTTTAGCAAGCCACACTTTGTTTTTGCTTGCTCGTTGTCAAGGACAATGTTAATGTTCATGGAAGATACTCGGTGGCGACCATTAGAGATACGTATGTTGTTTTAAGTATTGTACGAAGTGTTCCAAATTGTTCAAATCGTGTTATTGAGATTCCAGAACGGAGATGAATGTTGGTATGGGCCTAAATATGATAGCTACATTACATTAAATGTAAGGCTTGTGATAGCAAGCATGAAGGGTTTGAAATCTATTCCGTAACGACTAATTGCATTGACTAAATGTTCTTTCATTGTTTGCACTTTTACAAGACTTCACGAACTTAAAGAAATAATTTATGCATCGTTCACCCACCTATCTTGAAAGGTGAGATATTTTCATTTGGACAAGCCAATTAGATACTGTAGAGAAATGTAATACCGGTAAGTATGATGTTGTTACACACTTGCACCATTAGAATGACACATGCTAGTTATATTACGTCTAGTGTGTTTATAAAATATATTGTGTCGATTCAAAGATATCTGTCAAAACCGCCAGAATGTTCCATTTCTTAATAGGTAAATGTATTTATTGACCAATCAGCGCTCTTATTTTACTCATACCATTTTTGACTATATCTTTATTTATTAAAATAAGCGTGGTATATTTTCCTTAGTGTTTTAAGCGTAGAGCGTTAAATGCATAATATCAGCATATCTCATTGGTGAAATCCAAGTAAAGGTTCGAATCCAGTCTGATACACTTTTCTTTGTTATGCTTTTTATAATATTTTTTCCTGATGTTTTTATATCGACAAATTAATTTTATCATACCTTTCTTTGCGAATAAAGTAGCTGGCCTGATATAGATACGCCATGTTTTTTATATTTATTAGTACATTGATTGCAAAAATTACAGAAATGTCCAGCTTCGTAGGATGAACTCAATCTTGGTGTACTGGAATACAAATGCGAACAGATCTAGTTTATTCATTGTATGTATGTAATCTTCGATATGAGCAAAAGCATTAATATACAAATCATAGTTCAAGCAAAATTTAAAAAATCTATGCATTGTTGAGATTTGAACTCGCAGTAAATTGTATACATTTTCAAAATAAGACTCACAAATCCATAGCTGTTAACCACTCGGCTATTGGGCAGTTAAAGTTTTCATCATTTAAACTTACTAATGATGTAAGGATTTAGTCCTGACACACCTGTAATAATCGATCGTGTCGGATGTTTGTTAACGCGGTTGTGACAGATAACTTTGAATCAACAGATTTCTATTTTAACTATTCTATTTATAGTTTTGTTATTTTTGTTGTGAACGTCCATATTTCACCTGAATGGTAGCCGTCTGGTACATTTTGTTTATTAGAAAAGAACTACATTACAAAACTATAATAAGCTGCATCCGCTGGGAATCAAACCCAATGTGTGTAGCTATATTGGTTGTTTTGAATAATATAATTACAGATAAATAGTGTATAGCTATTTCCATAAACTGTTTTAGCCACTGACTGGACATTGTCACCTAGTGCATTTCAAGACACATAGCGACGCCCAAATATCGTTTGTTTTCATTCATGGAACATTAATAAGTCATAGGGATTTAAATTGGACTATAGTTACCTAAGCGTCTATGACGTACAGGTCGATACACGAAACAGCCATATAAAGCCATATACTAGATATATAACACACGGACATACTTTATGATAGCGAATGAAGGTTTATTGGTAATAACCATCTTTTGCAATTAACGGAAAATAATTACTCAAGAAAAGTCGGTAAAGGATAAAAAGATATTGTCGTCGTCATTTGCTTGGAAATGTTATATTAATGCTGAGAATAACGACGGACAATCAATACTCTCTCTATGGTCGTTTTTTCTTCGTATGCGATGAAAGTTCAGATTTGTGTAAAAACGTGTAATTTACACGACTACTGAGTGGAATTTAGAGCACTAAAGATAATGATTACTTCAAATACCCGAAACCTATGATAATCAACCGAATTTCTACCTAGATAAAACAAGTTTAAATTAACCTATATTTTTGTATTTCGTATGTCTGAAGTTAATATACAATACATCGTACGATGTCCTTATTCTTATGCATATTGTTACACTCGTTGTAATTAGCAATTTCCCAGAATAAAATATGTATAAGCCGGGAATACAATTACGCGTACGACGAGAAGAGTCGAGATTTCTTTAATGCTCTTGTTGGTTATTACAGTTATTGTCTAACGGTGTAAGAGCTAATTATAATCAATTATGAACCATTTTATTCACTCTTAGCTGACTCCTCTATCCGAATGGTATTCACTGCCACGATGGTATAGTTCGCTGGAGAATAGCTAGACTTATCAATAAACAAACATGCATAATACATATATATACTGCACATCTACTGACCGCTTGTTACCAGTGTATATTTAAAACGTATATCATTAATAGTGAATATGCACAAATATTGGCATCAGAAATGCATTAAATTTTCATTTTTATTTGTGAACAAAATGTTATCATCGGAGCACGATATATACCGTAAAGCAGTTTATTTGCGTCTCATCAAAACAAATACAGACAAAACACATTGAAATATATCAAACTAAAACATATAATTATATTGCCACTCTAATCACAGTTACAAGAGACTAGTACATATCAAATACTTATTCTAACACGATCTGCGGATTAATCGTTTAAATATAGAGCGGACCTAACAATGTATTATTACCCCCATAAAACATACCTATCAAATTGGCTGTTTCTATTTACGCCCAGTATCACGTGACATATTTATGAATGAATGAACGTAAACTTTATAGTAAACTTTTCTACGAGTCACGATGACAAGTCGAGTTGCACGAGAATCCAGTGTTACAGCTATGACGCATCTATTTTTAGAAACTCCAATATACTCTAGAAACCAAGTTTTATTAAAACTTCTGATAATCAATCCATTTATATTTTTCATTTTATGAAATAGATACCATATACTCGTGTTATAAAAATTGTTTCAATGTTTAAAATGTGGTATTTCCTTCAGAAAATTACGAAGGTCGTTTTCATTAACGAGGGAGGTAATTGTACCAGCTAATAAGCCACTCAATTTCAGCGTGAAATTATGTTCAATGACAAATGGGTGAAAATGGAATGCGCGCAGTTAAATAGTGCGGGATATTATCGTATTTAGAATCGAAATAAAAACTCTGTTCTTGTATATTGTCGGTGAATAAAACACAGGCACTCGTTCGGATGCGGAAAATTAAATCACTCGTGCTACGCACTCGTGATTTAATTTTTCCGCATCCGAGCTCCTGCCCGTGTTTTATTCACCGACAATAAACGCGAACAGATTTTTATTTCTTAAACAAATATCTACACTACGCAAAAGTTCTAACCCGCCACCATAATTATGTGTTTATAATTTTGTTAATACTGCACGTACTTTTATGAAATTAGGCATACCAATACTTGAACAATATATTTAATTATTGATTCACTTTGGCAGATAAACGGCCATGTCACTCGTTACAGGCGCGTTACGTAATGAAGTCGATTTTACAAAGTCACAGCATATTTCACCCAAATTGTTAATGAACACGTGCATATTGCGACACAACAAACACGTATTCATTAACATTTAGCACAACCGAAGTCTGCCCTCCCAGAAAAACACGTAACATGCAGAGATTGACGCAAAACGAACTTGGATGAAGTGTAATAATCTTACAACAAAATTTTACAAAGGCTATTTCAATGAAATGTCAATTTTTAAAATTTTGTTTGTGTGTTGATTTTAAAACGTTAAGGTTTCTGTGAATGAAAAAATGGAAATAATCATTAAAATAACAATTACAAACGACATAGAAAATCATTTTTGTATTAAAAAGCAAAACTAAGGGCCGCAACATTATCCAAACTGATGACATCCCGACAGGTCAACCGCGTTCTGTTCGTGACAAATTCAACATGTTAGGTGTTTTTCGCGTAGGATAATCTTCACCTACATCAAAACCGTACATAAACACGTGCTTTTCGAAGCGCATGCATTACACGTGTACATTATTCTAGATTACGTAGCTAGTCTTAAATGGTGAATTAGACCGTAAGTAGACCAAAATAAACAAATATTTGGCTTCATTGGATATTCATATGTCATTATGTGAACGTTCGTGTTAATAAATGCATTATTAAAAAAATATTTATAAAATGAAAAAATGTCAACTTGGAATTGTGTTCACAGTGGTTTTTCGTAATCTCATGAGTGTTCCTCTCGAGTCAGTTTCGGCATTTGATGTGTTTTTCAAGATGAACAGCCGATTTTGTTTATTGTGCGTGAATTCTGGTCCTCATGCATTGCACGTGCAAAAATGCATTATTACGCAATACTCCGAATGCACTGAAATTACCTGCTAAACGGTCAAAATAAACCAATAATTAGCTGCATCTCTTAATCAGGTATCGGTATGCGAAATTTCAGGTGATTACATGCATTTTTCACAAAACGGGAATGAAATATGGCGGGTTAGAACTTTTGGGAATGTGTAGTGACATGATCAAATAAGGCAAACTGAACTGTATTATACTATATGATTGATTACACTGGTATGCCAAACATATCGACAACTGCTTACGGTATGGGATGTCTCTAAATAATTTAGAAAACACAAACACCAGCTATGTTTCCACTAAATCAACAGTTGAATGTTTTGAAGTTTGCAAAACCCCATCTGATGGGGTCTAGTTTGACATTATTGGTGTTAGACATAAGCATATTCGGTGACTTGTCTTCATTACTGGCCGGTTAGTAGAGCTTGTCGACCATAACCCTAGCCGCATTGATAACCAAATGATATACCTATCATGTGTTA
Source organism: Spisula solida (assembly GCA_947247005.1). Taxonomy (NCBI): domain Eukaryota; kingdom Metazoa; phylum Mollusca; class Bivalvia; order Venerida; family Mactridae; genus Spisula; species Spisula solida. Next base: position 5,426,564 of record OX365948.1, on the reverse strand, counting down.
GGCTAAAAATAAGATAATTTATTTATCATAGTGAAACTTCCATTCAAAGACTCAGCCAGTCGGGCTTATCAGATAGGACGAGCGTATTTGTAAATGCTAGTGAACAGGCTCGTAGCCACAATGCAACCATTAATGATCTCGATGATAGTTCTCCAAACAAATAAAGTGGCAATAAAGATATACCATAACAATATGTTACTATGATCCCATATAAAATTCGATGTATAAGACTACTGACTATTGATAAATCTCTTTCCTACCGATTTTATACAGAACAAATGTTTCATTTGCTGTGAATAATTCCAACAAAATGTCGAGATAAAGAAGGCAAGCAACACCATGTTTGATTCTATCCTGGTATATTGTGTACCCTTATATTGTAAACAATCACAACCGTTTTCAAGTACTAAACATTTCTCTCCATTTTTGCCTTAATCTTTCAGGATATAATCAAAAACTTTGTGGAATACTTGAAAATGCTACTGTGTTTAAAAAACTTGTAAACCTGTAAACTTGAATATGCATTTATTGTTCGCATTAAACTATTCCATTGCTATTTATAATGTTGTTTGTTCGTTGGTCATTTTGTATCTAAACCATCTGATAGCGATTCATGTTTAACTTATTCTGAATAAACTTGTAAAAACTATATTCATAGATGGATGCGCATCAGTATTACCACATAATGTAAGTACTAAATGATTTTAATGTTTTTTTACTCAAATTCTACTCACTTGCTTAAGGTTCGTATAGTTTAAAACAATCTCAGAAGTATCAAGGCTTCCGAACACAGCAAATGTTTATTGTACTGTATTGGGAGTTGGTCTATTTTCCAAGTGAATGTATTCAACTAAATTCCTAATCGGTCACTTAATATATACTTATAAAAAAAAGTTTAGCAAGTTGGACTATTTTATTTGTTTTCGTGAAAGTGCATGATATTTAACAGAAGGAAAGGTTTTCAATCTTAAGATCATTTCATGTGAAATTCAACCATTTAAGTGAAGGAAATTTTCATACTGACGGAAATTTGTCACTTGTAAGGAGATAGGGGTAAATGTCGACTATGCCCTCCTTAGGAGTCATTACAGTCGAACATGTTAGTCCCTTGCTCTTACCAAGCTTGCAAACAACGGTTAGGGGAAGGTTATATAAGTTTTTTTCAAGGTTTGCTCATGGTCATGTACATTGGATGGCATTTTGTTCCTCATCTCCTCTACTCCCGAGAAGGACCAAAAATTGTTAAATCGACGAAAATTCTAGTTTGTTTGTTTAATCCGTACGGAGATGGTAATTTTATTGCCTACAAGCGTTATGCGATAAAAATTGCCGCGGCAAACCAACACTACCAATGACGTCGTGTCAACGGTATGCCAACGTCAGCATGACGTCAATAAATTCTAGCTTTGGAATGTCTGGTCGATGTTATAACAAACAATAGTGCCGTTTGCGTTCCTGACATGAACAACTTGCTGGTGGCTTCACATGCATCTGTTACGAGTTGACGTCACTGCAATCTACTGCTCTTCTTGTGGCGTAGTTAATGTTAGTCTGTCTGAACACAGCCCACCTTTGATGTCACCTGTTAGCGAATATTTAGTCTTTAGGTGACTAATGATCAATTAATTGTCATTAACATTTATTGCTTTGCCCCTTGCCTTCGTGACATTATTCAACATTCCAATAGCCATTTGACGTTGTTCACTGTCATTCTTGGACATCGAACCATTCAATATTTTACAATTTTAACACCGGTTTATTTGGTTGTGACATAATGCGACTGACAATATCGCGCTTGTTTTTATCCTTTACACGGGTCAGATTTTCTCCTGCACGTGTTTCACATGTTTCCTTTATAAATGACGCCATGGCTTCTCAAAACCACGAAAACACAAATTGACCACTGAAATTTTGATAATTAGGTCAAGGCTGAAATGTTAATTACATCACGTATGCATACATCATCATACAAGTAAAAATAGAAGTACCCTAAAAAACTTGCTAAACTTTATTTTTTCAGTATATTACCAAATGTCCTGTCACATAATTATTCAAAATATGTTTTGTCAGTTTGAAATGCATAAACAATGTGTATACACCATAAAAATAAAATTTTATGAAGAGTCTACTTTTCTTTATCAGAATTGTTGACTGTAATAAACAACAACCCTCAAAACCAGAAATCACATAATAATAGCACTATATGCATTATCAGTAACCGATTATTAGACATAAAATACAATAAACAATGGTTTTATATGGACAATGTGACACACTTTAAGCACGTGGCAAAGTTTCACTGCGAAAAGTTGCTTAGTTAAGGGAGATGTACCAAATTTAAAATCATCGACTTGATTTTTGATAGTCACAATGTAATTCGCCATTGGAAATCACTGTCGTCTGTAAAGTTGAAACGCACTTAAAGGTTGCTCTAATTGATTCGTTTTCCACACTGAGAACATTGCCTTTGTTTGTCTACATGCTTTAGCTAGTTACACCACACTATCGGATTCTGAAATCTATAAACACCACTCAGATTGTTTGCTCTTCGAACGACCTATAATGTTGCCCTTTACGATGACTTTGCTTCTAACCTTTTTACAATAAACGTGTTTATATACATGTATCGTGACACTACGTGCTAGCATGAACAAGTGTCCAGCTTTAAGTAAGACGACTATCGCACAAAAAGTGAGTATGGATATGAATTGACATATTCATACTTTGCATGATGCTATACCATTAACATACTTTGTGTTAGTTTAACATTTTGCTAGACATTTTTATTATATTGTAATATAAAACGATGTATTACATATCGTTTTCTGATTCCCTGTAGTTCAATGTCGGCGTACATATAATCTGTTCTAAACACGCATTTATTTGAACTAAATTGATGTATTTGCGAATGGAAATCAGCCCTGTTGTAAACAATGAATAAATATCATACAGTAATGTGAATATTAGGTCTTAAATCTAGCAGTACAGTATGAAACAAACATGTATTATTAACGAAGAACACATTCGCAATAATAATTGTCGAAACTTATAAAACAATTCTCGGCTAGTTTTAAAGATATAGATCTACTTTCATTTTGAAAAAAACAACCTATAACACAAGTTCGCATATTGCAGGACCAGTATGTCTTCAAATGACATCAAACTTGTTAAACAAATAGTTGTTGATGTTAGTAAAACCTGTTGTGTTAAAGTGCAAAATAATACCACATTATTATGCCTTAAATGGACACCTCGTGGTAAGATGTCAGGAAGGCACCCAAACACAAACTGCCTCAGTACAGCAGATGCCGATCATAGAGAATTGGGACTAACCGGGGGAAGAAGCAGAAGTGAATGGACATAACAGAACAGAAAGAACAGAGCAGAACGGACAGACCAGAGCAGAAAGAACAGACCAGAGCAGAACAGACCAGAGCAGAACGGACAGACCAGAGCAGAACGGACAGACCAGTACAGAAATAACAGAACAGAGCAGAACGGACAGACCAGAGCAGAAAGGACAGAACAGAGCAGATAGAACAGAACAGAGCAGAACAGACAAAACAGACCAGAAAGAACAGAACAGTCCAGAAAGGACAGAACAGAACAGAAAGGACAGAACAGAGCAGAAAGGACAGAACAGAGCAGAAAGGACTGAACAGAGCAAAAAGGACAGAACAGAGTAGAAAGAACAGAACAGAGCAGAATGGACAGAACGGAGCAGAAAGGACAGAACATAGCAGAAAGGACTGAACAGAGCAGAAAGGACAGAATAGAGCAGAAAGAACAGAACAGAGCAGAACGGACAGAAAAGAGCCGAAGGGACATAACAAAGCAGAACGGACGGAACAGAGCAGAGCAGAAAGGACAGAACAGAGCAGAAAGGACAGAACAGAGCAGAAAGGACAGAACAGAGCAGAAAGGACAGAACAGAGCAGAAAGGACAGAACAGAACAGAACAGAAATGACATAACAGAGCTGAACGGACAGAACTAATCTCTTTAAGTACACGGTCAGGTATTGTCAATCATTTAGAACAAGGGATATTCGATTCGACTGATGGAGTCCAACTGAAAAAAATAGCATAATATAATATTATATTTGGTGCACATGTTAGCAGTAAAAATGCATACCAGCACTAATGTTGTCTGAATAGATATAAATATATCGACATAATTCACTTAATCTGAATAACTGAACCAAAATACAGCTAAGGAAAGTATCGATTCCTTAAGTGTATTTTAATGATTAGTAAAATGAAAGTAATCAAATCGGACAGAGAATTCAACATTGAACAGACTGAAGCAGCATCCTCAAACATTAGTGGTTAGTCAAATTCCTAGACTAACCCCTGATTCAATTCCCTTCATTCCGAGCGCATACCTAAAACTAGTTCATTTCGTGGATGTCCTGTGATTCCGTCTATCATCCAATCAAAACGCTCGTTACGCTATGTGGGGAATTTTATAAACACATTCAAGAGAAAATGTAAACATGCATCGAGTTATGGGTTTTAAATATTTACGAACTTAATTGAATGAAGTACATCTTTAATTAGAGTTAGATATATCGTGCTATGAAATCAGTCCAAGGTCATTAACGATGAGTGCCCGCACGTGAAGTTGTGGTTCAAAATGGATCTAAAACTTAGTCAGAAATGCAAACGGCATTGACAATAACCCGTAGACATAAGATCTAATTGAATAATAAAAGTGAAACCGAGACTGTGTAAACGAGAACGTCACGAACGGATGTAAATAAATGTGATAACAATCGTTAGTCTTGCCGACAGGTGCGCTCGAAACGTTTTCGCCCTCGAAGAAAAAATAGTAAAATTGTTCCGTGTCCAGCTGATTCCGACATTAAGGTAATCAATAAATCATTTTCATGTCTTTTTTAATTCAATCTGATAATAAAACAACCATAACAAATATTAGTCATTGCTATATAGAGAATAATAGGTTAGTGCCATGGATGAAAATGTTTATCTGGCAAGGCGGAGGAATTTATCGGGTGAGCCGTAGGCGAATCTGATAATTTCCGTAGCCGAGCCGGATAAACTTTTTCTTCATTCACGACACTAACCTATTATTCTATTTATCCAGTCGCTTAATCTGCTCAGTAAGGGGATCAAACTCGGGACCATATTGTCACTCTTTCATTTACAAGCGCGCAACGTCACGTTCGTTCCGTGATGTCATGATAAAGAACGACGTCGGACATCTGGATAGACGTCGTGTAGACACAGGTAAGTCGAAGAAAATAACCGATCAACCACCAGCTCATTTAGAATAAAAAAATCTCACCCTCGGGCACGGAATCGCAACCGGTGACTCTCATATAAGAAGTCCGTCAGATCACGTAGTAAGGTGACGGATTATCACTAGTCACATGACCAGGTGACCGATTATCGCCAAGTTTATCAGGCACCCCGTTAACAGGTAGATTTTGCCGGAAGTGACTGGATAAAAATAGATATGAACGAAACGGATTTGATTGGTTGATGTGTCATTAATTTCGTTCGAAATGCGTCGTTTTGAATCAGAGAGGGATATCGCAGGTGAATAATACTCTGGTGAACGGGAGCAGAAACAGTAGCGCTCGTAGAATTATTCCATAAAGACAACAAGAAAATCGAAAATATATACACACTATGGGTTAAAAAACAATAAACGGATTCCAAGAACGTCACCAGTTTCAAGGACACCCGTTATTTCCAAAATACCCGCTATTTCCAAGATAAGTAAACCCCTTGGATTGTTTGGGCTTATTAAGAAGACTACACGGGATACATGTATGCGTTTAATAGTAATTGTGAGTGTCGGTAACAAAGGATGTTTCTTGTCTGTATTGTTAAATAATAGGAAAATGTAGTAACTGAGTCCTTAAAGTTGCAACATTAACACTGTGATATTACTAGTATGTTTTGAAAATGTTTCCTTTGTCCTTTGTATACCTATGCTAAATTCATTATTATACACGAAATTTCCCGGAAACTGTAAGACTTGATTTATTTCAATACCGACCTTCTAACCGGCATTTTTCTCTGATAATCATCAGTTGATAAAGGAAGCTGCAACTATTGTCGACTACTTACTTGCATTGCAGTGTTAAATGATTACATTATTGTTATATCGAAATGACACCAGAATATCACCGAAATCACTAGATATAGATAATGAGACGCAGAGGAAATATAACACAGAAAATCGTGATTCCCACGAGTTGAGTTTCCATTCTTATTATCACGTAACTGACAGTTATACATCCCAGACAACGTCTTATACAGTTCCACAATCCAACAAGTGATGCTGCAGACAGTGCTACTATGTAACAGAACCAGTGACTAACATAAAACTAATCTATCCAATCCATTAGTGAATATTGATATATATAAGATATATTAATTCATTGGCGACTTCACAACACACTTCAAGTAAGTGATAATGTATTGGTGCATTCTGGTGATAAGTACACTGTTTGTTCAATCTTATTATACATCTGTACAGTAAAATATTTCGCTAACGGTATTGCTGATCAAGCAGTATCATACAGTTCACAGTTTATTTGCAATACATTAGGCAGTATGCCCATGACTATAAAAGATACACGAAACATAATTATTTATAAATACATAGTCAGCAGTCAGTTAATATTTTAGTTATAAAGTGAGTACATGTACATACAAATTTGATTAAAAGTCAGCGGTCAAAATAAATAAAGGTAAAATAATTTAAGTATGTCTTAATAAATTCCAAACAATTCAGATCGATATACATATACCACATACAGCGGGAGGGGTACCAACAATACAATTTATCCAAAGTACATATAATATTGATTTCTAATTTCAAATGCTTAATTCTGTTAATATTCAACTTAGTCGGAGTGCAAACGTTTAGCTACATATGCCACCAAATAGTCTAATGTGCAAGATGTTTATTGGTAATTGATATTCAGCGATTATCTTGAATGCAGTGACAACTTGTCATATAAAAATCAATGAATATACCTTTTAAACGCCGCCGTTATCAGATTTAACGGTATAAAGATTCTCTTTAAATGTCTCGTGTATAGTTGTTCTACTTTTTGTAGATTTGGCGTATGCTCTTACAGTAGGAAGGCAAATGTACTGAATCACTATATAAAAGCGCTTTCAGGTAACTGCTATGTGTGTTTCTGCAAATGAATGGAACTTAATCAAATACTGCAGCCTTTATTAAATTTACCCTAAGTTAGTGAATCCACAAGACAGTCATTAAGTTAAACTCTCACGGAATTACTCGATGCACGAATTTCTAATCTAGTATATTTTCGATGTACACTGTAATTATCAAATAAAACTTCAGTTCCTACTGTAACCGTTGATAATAAAAGCAACCCTTTGAATTTGTGAACAATGGTCCTTATCTTATTGCGTTGGTCTAACATTTGATATGGCAAAAATGCAAATAAAATTACATTGACTATTGTAATCATTATGTACTGCGAAAAAGGTATGTTAGACCTTCCATGTAGACAGCAAAATGCGGTATTGGTTGATAGGTTGTAGATTTTGTATTTCTTTACATATCAAATTTTATTGGAAAATGTTCGGATGTGAATTAAAAGAAGTGGTTTTTAAAGACAGTTTTTGTGAGTAGTCTTTAGTTACAGGCGGTCTTTAACACTTGTTTTCCTAAATGCACGTATACCAAGTTGAGCATTTACATGCATACGAAATATATTTTGTAATCTAATATTGACTTCAAAGTAGAAGGTATGTAAAACAGAGTAGAACTTTTGGAAGGAACTTTGTAGATGCTTTAAGTGTACATATGTCTCTTTTGTTCGATTTCCATATCTGTGTTTAACAATGTAGTATTTATGTTCTTGCACAAAACTAAGAACGTACATTATTTATGCAGTCATTTCGCTGAAATAGATATATATAAACTGTGCGTCTGTTTTAAATGTTTAATGACACGTTTGTTCGTGCACAAGTGCATTTGAGTTCTGTTATTATTTACACTTATGTATTTCAGTTTTATAAAACGTGACTCCTAGTTACGAATACAGTAAGCATGATAATGGATTATGGCCGGCTATGACAGTGAATGCAACACCCATTGCAAACCAAACAGCCATCCATTAGCGAGCTAAGATTCTACAGAAAAGTTTGATTCCACAGAATCAGCGATTTAAACAAATCGGCTTAGAAACTCTTGGTGGTATCAACTATATAGTAACATGCACAAAACGGTAATCTATTTACTGTAAAGTACATTGACAATTATAGTAACATAACAGACAGGTTCGATGATGTACCAATTGCTATCAATTTCAATGTCCATCATCAATGTTTTTATTATTTTCATTTACTATCCGTTTAGTTCGATCCTTTATCAACATTTATTTTATACCTTTACGTTCTTTCGAATGCAATGAATTTAGGTTGACATGACATGATTTGGTTTGGAAAAATAATTTCCTCGGCGTACTCTTTAAACGCCCATTATCTACATTCAATATACTCGTTTACTTCATGTAACGTAATTTGCCAGTCCATGAATGGATCTATGTAAAATAATATGTGTGTCGTGAACAGTCTTACTTTAAAATAATGGGCAAATGCTCTCTTTTAATCGTCTAAATAAATGTAGCTTAACACGTTTATAACTTATTTATTTACATGAATAGCTTGAGAAAACATTAGAAACGCACTTGTTTTTGAAAATTGGAATTGTAAATGCAAATTCTCGAATATAAAATCGTGGTTTGGTAACATTACGAAAACTATAAATAATATTTGCATAGATCTTAATACGTCGAAATACGTCATTGGCATATAAATGTTATCATTTTATAAAAATCTATTTCCCTGGCATTGAAATGGAAGCTGTGCGCAGTTGGAGGTTTGTTTAATTTTTCTTTTCGTGGATAACCCTCAAACCTCATATACTCAGTTGCAAGGTTGTACCATGTACAGTGAGTTTAAAATGTTTATAACGTTTGCACCACTGCGATTAGGCCTTGACGTGATTTAGTTTCATTTCATGATCAGTTTAGTGTTAGGTAATATGACATTTGTTTGTGTTCTCTTATGTTTTGTATGAGTTACTTTTTGTGCCTTTCGTGTCCATCTGTTTCTGTCCATTCCCTGTTTGACATTTCATTATTGTTTTGCTACTCATTACGATTAAACGTTTCATATAACAAAGGACAGCTCTTAGAAGTAACACTTTTGTCAGTCTGATTTTGTTGTGTTAACTTTGAAATTAAGGTTTTCGCAACGTTCTACAATACAAATATTTACATGAAATATATATATTTGTCTAATCGGGAATTAAGTTGCCAAAACGTGGGAGTGAACACAATACACAAACTATCTCGGATTCTAGACCATGTAAAATAATTCTAAAGTAATTTTATCCTTTGTAATGCAAAATATGCAGCCTTGTCATCTCTAGGTTAAATATTCTTGTACATAGGTTAAACTATAAAATTGGGTTATTTTATTGCCCGATCAGGAATATTTTGGAACAATATTTCACGACCAGATAAATATAAGGGAATTGCGAAATTGCAGTAAACGATTACAGTAAATACAGGTTATTTAGCTAAGTGTATAACATGTACTTACACAAACGGAAAGTCACAGGTTATATCCGACGTCGAAACATAGCAAAGTCTTTACGAATGGTACTGATCTTATCATAATTCATGGCTGGTTGCTCACTCCTTATGGCAATAATTATAACTGGTTGACATCTCCAAAACAACTAAACACATGATGGCAGACAAAAACTAAAATAGTACATGTATGCAATGGTCAACAAACACTACATTCTCTCTATGTAATGGTACGTCATATTATCCACTCAAGAACTTAAACTTTTGTCCTTTTTGTATTTCAAAGAGATAACCGTTGGTATAAAATACGCATTTAACAAATTCACGATACTAAGCATTGATGTGAGTGTTCCATAGAACAAAAGACAAAAGTAAACAGAGTTAAACACAAGTCCTTATATGGAAATATTGATGCGCCAGGGTGTGTTACAAAGACTGTACTGTTGTTGAGTCATACTATTAACAAGTACATGTACTGTTAACACATTGGCTAAGAGGTCATATTGAACACCTGACATTTCAGAGTTTCAGTAAATGAATTAACATATCAATACACTGATTCAAATGCCGTGAAATATCGGCTTCTAATTTCAGTAAACCCACCAGACAACAGTTTGAAAGGTCACAGATAACTTTAGTATCATATTAACGTATTTCGCCATCTTTTCTCATTACTTTGATCTATTTATGCGATCGATCCAATCCTCTCGTACGTTCCTGTAAAATGACTAGGAAGTAAATAACAGTTTTGATAGTGTGGCGCAGAAAAAGCAGTATTAAGTTGAGATTAATTCTTCGTCTTGATGGTTTATCGATATACGAGATATATAATCAGACTCCATCGTATAATAAGACATGGATGGGTCTTTAGAAAAGTATGTACTCTAATGTTAGCCGTGTATCTGCTGTATAGACATGTAACGATTCATTTCATGTATATGTTCTTTACTTGTCTGTACTATCGATCAAGACAATTAAGGTGCATCATTAGTCAACACCCAAGTTAGTGGTTTATACGAGATCAGTACGATTTGAGAGAAAATTGATGTGTAAACGTGACAGAATGTAACAGAAGTAACGATATGCTGACTACTCCAAACTTCCATTGTGAGGGCAACTCATGAAACACCTTATTAATGATAAGCATCCAATTCATTGCTCGCTGTTTTACCATTTTCATTGCCAAAATACATAGATAATTTCGAAACCATTTATTGACATCGATATACTCATACGAGATGAATTGAGAAAAGGTATCTATATGACACACCATTACTCTTAGTAAATTCTAAACCATTTGCTTATTTAGACGTAAATGGACCTAGAAATGCCTATTGTATTGATACCCGAGAGAAATCGCTCATGTCGGAATGGTGGTTTGTGATATAATTGAACTACACTTAACCAATGTTCTAACTACACCGACTAGAAAAGTGAATATCTCTGAAACCGTTGTATTAATTCACTCCATTTTTTGAAAACAAGTCTAAATTGTTAGTAGGATGTTTTTGCAACCCAGTCTGTGTAATATTGAGCACCGAGGCATGGCGATATACAATATCGATTTTTGTACACGTGCTATTGAATGTTGGCGGGAAACCCATTCCACGTTGTAGATGGCCTTTTAGTCGTAAGTCCATTCAGAAAAACAAATTAGGGTTCGTATGCCATTTCAAGAAAGGACCAGACATGTGGATAGTTGAGGTAGTGGTTCGTGTTGACGGGGGATAAACCGGCTAATGATAATCTTGTTATCTTTGGTTGTAGAATATGGGTGTAAAATTCAACCACAAACATTACCAGTTCATCATTTGGTATTTATTTTATTATATCAACATGAAAACACCAATATAATGTCGTTTTTAGTGTAAGGACTGAAACCAAAAGTAAAAACATTTTCAAGAGTGTTTTATCCTCTGTCAACTCAAACCACCTCACCACCTCACCAACGACCCTTAACCATGACCTTTTCTTCAAATGATATACTATCCATGTTATGTTTTTCTGATAGGACGATCGACTAAGAAGCGATTTATAATATGGAATCGAATTCCCGCCTAAAATTTCATAGCACGCGTACAAAAGAGCATATTGCACCGTCATGCCTCGGTGCACATTATTTTACGGAGTGACTTGTAAAAACATCATAACATTGTAGACGATATCGATTTAGACCTTTTCACAAAAAATCACGTGGTTCAATGCAACGGTTCCAGAAATATTCAAATTTAAATTCGGTGTAGTTAGAACATTGGTCAAGTGTATGTTGTTTTGAATTGGAATGTGGCAACTCCTAAGAACATCCAGGGATTGTTTTCGGGGAGAACGCAGGCGTATGGATACACCTTGCAAGGTGGTGAGATTTTAAAACAGTAGGCAGAGTAAAATACACACACATGGATCAATTATATTTAAAAATAAAGTTGTAAATGTAACTATGATCATTCGTGCAAAATGTTTCAATAAAATATGATACTTTTGTAACAAATATATGGAATTTACGACATAGTCACATTATTTATATTACGTATTTCTGAAATGCTTCGGAAATCTAGATTATAAACATTTTAATGGCATTCTATTATCTCGACCTGTGGAAGAGTTGTAGTTCTGCGATAAAGAAGGCGACAAAGCAATATATCAATATAAGTTATGTGTCTAAGAGCACTCACTACAGTGACAGGCTGAAAACTGTTCCCTCAATTTAAAAGATGAATCGAGTACTTAACGCTCTGGTCGATAACACTACGATACCATCAGTAAAGGACCACCAACATACTCGCAAATTAAATATCGAAAAGTCAAAACGGTGTTTAATTTGGAAGTGTAATGGCAACCAAACATAAAAAAGGTAGTTTGCATCTATAGTTGTATTCATGCTCATACTGTACAAAAACACTGAAAAACGCGTTATCACATTGAACACGAAAAGGGTCGTGAATCATTACCAATGTGACTACGTCACACCGCACGAATTATTGATAGTTACGAGGATGACACCATTGACTGATGTTCTGTACGGGGATACATCATTTTATGGAGTTGTGTTGCCTCTCTCCCCTATTTTCCCTATCTTTTTTTTAAACTTTTATTTATCTGATAAATGTTCATACCTTAAGGGAAACTATGTGTGGCTTTTAATCGAGTGCTTCCTTCCTCTCATGTTCAATCTGTGTTTACTAATTTAGTTTTATCGTTACCAAGTTCACATTTTATCTACGTAAATTATTTAATTTAAAACGCCCCATGTTTAATTGCAGCTCATTACCAGGCAATATGACGAGAATCCGATTTAAAACGTGTATGACTTTCCAAGCTAAAACACCTCTGAACTATTTTGGTTAGCTTATAAGATCACAAAGAGTTTTAATACGAGTATGGAACATGACCAAAGGGCAAAGTAGGCGCCTTTTCATAGATAGTTAAAATCATGTTTCAAGACTTCCATTTCGATTATGGCGTATAAATAAACGGAGATTATTTAATGTCTTTCTGGTGATGCATTGCGCTTGAATTCAAAACACATATGGAATACACATATTTTTGTAGACCTATAAATATTTAAGGGTTAATGGGTTTCATGCTACGATTATAATTTACTCCCATTAACAGGCACCTTATAAACTGTGTAAATTTTGCGAACCCATTGCATTGGATTGGTATGTTTATCTTCGTATTGGGATGTGCAGTGAGCAAAGACATTGGACGGGAAAGGAAGCACTTAATAGAAACAGCTGACCCTGCTCTGTTTTTGCGCAATTTAAGTACCAATCCAAGGTTTTTTTTCTTCATTTGTATTATTATACTCACCACCCCTGCTTTCAGCTCTACATACGTATGCACTCATTCATTGATAGATTTTACGACATTTGATGAACTGTTTCTCGGTACGTTAAGGCCCAAGCTATACATCGGCAGTAACTGCGAATCCCTGTTCTTAGAATATGTGTTATTGCCTTCTATTTTAAAACATCGATCCAGACACGAAACTGGACTGAACCAGTTTGCAAATGACAGACCCGGTTTGATCTTCCACATCGTTGACAGTGATTACTTCATATGTGGATAATGCTGGCTTAAATTTGAGAAAAAGCAAGTAAATAATATCCGATAAGAATTAATCGACAGCTGGTTTAGAACACAGACGTATCGCATGCCTTTATCGGCGTCAGAAATTCTCTGAGAACATCAAACGTAGAGTATAAACGAATCATATCATTCCTTATTGTTAAGTTTGCCTATAAAATTATTTACCAATTAGTGTACTTCAATGGCCTTGAACTTGTGTACTTGTTTTTGTAACCCCCAATGGTATTAGAAAATCTAGAAAGTTCTTAATATTAAGATGAGGTTTTCAATATGATACTTTAAGAAGTAAACTACCATACTTTGGATATTTCAATTACAGGAAAAGTGACATGATTTATAAGCTAATTTGAGCTCAGTAATACATGCGCATGGTGTGATTATTGGAATTATTGAAAAACATTTCAGATAAGACTTTTATTTGGAATTTTAAATGAAATTCATTGACTTGATGTTTTTTCTGGTATTGTCCAATTATTGTATACTGTTCATATGTAATAAAGGGTTTTAACATAGGTGCTGCTAGTTTCTCATTGTATTTGCCAGAACGTTATACTTATATCCGCATGTGTCATTTACACCACTAACTATCATAACGTCTACGTTTTCTAAAAATACTTCCTTTGATTCAACCTGGAAGTCATACGCCTAAAAATCTCGTTTGAACAAAACCTGTCTTCTCCTTATCTCTGTAGAAATATAATCATTCTGATGGTACCAAGATAATTGAAATCAATAGTTAATTATTTTGTCTGCAATGATGAACCTATAAATCATTCATTGTTTAATATAAAAACCCCAGCCCTATAACAAAATATACATTATCATATACCTTTATTAGCTATGTTAAATGGAGGTAGTAGATTACTCAAAATTTGACTATTTCCCAACTGTTTATAGTGTCTGCAAATTTCTTCGTTGAAGAAAAATAGTGGAATGTATAAAGAATAAGTATAATAATCTCATCGAACAATGTATTAGAATGTCGATCACATATTCTATATTTCGATATTGTCAACAGTCGGCCTCGGTGGTTCTATAAATAATCACTCATCGGGGTAGGATGACCCTATATAAACATTGTAAAATATTAGTATCCGACGTAGATTAATATACTTGTATGTAAAACTATATACAGTCTTTTGGGCTCAGGTGAACACTGGAACTCTTTTAGTAAGTTAGAAGTGGACCTCAATAAAGCAAAAGTAAAATATCAAAGATGTAGGTCTGCAGTTTCGGAAGAGAGTATGCATGTATATACACCAACATCGTTTGTAGCTCATCAGAGTGGGTTGAGCACAACGCAACCGGAACAATAAAAACAACTTTGAAATAAACCTTTAACATTTTGGTCATGTACTAACTGAGGAGTAGAAATGGTATAATGAAAGAGACGTACATTCGCTACACATCAATCGAAATGTGACCACAACAGCTCAAGATAAGCACGAGCTCAATGGAATTAGAGACAAATTCAAATAGCATTTTTGCATAACGTCCAATTGTTCTACATTTGCTAAATGAAGAGACATATTAACATTTGACTCAGAATGTAATGCCATAAGAGCAATATCATCTAACGAGAGACCTATTTCAGAGTGCGTTACATAGATCGTTGTGATAAACTGTGCTCTTAACCCATAAACAACACCCACAATACAATTTGCGTTTGCAGAATAACAAAATTTACGATAGTATCTTCCATTGATCGCAAACCATATCTTCTCGTATGTTGGTACCTTGTTTTCCGATCAATCAAGGTAATCACTCAGATACGTTGTCCTAAACTTACGACGCGAATGGAAGCACAATCTAATTGAAAATTGAGATATACATCACGAAATTCCTACAATAATTAGAATGTCAAAGCTCTAAGCGAAATATTATCCATGATATTAATAGACCATCTTTTGTTTAGAAATTGCGTAAGAGCAACGGCTACAAATAGAATTGCAAAACATCGGACGTGTTATTAGCTGTAGTTTAGAGGAAGACATATATTACATTGAGGAACATGAACATGGACAAAACATATTTCCTGTTTATGACAAACTGAATTTTGTTTTCCGATACAGTTTGTAAAATCAGATTTGGTCACACTAACACAACAAACTCAACCTATCTATATTAAGCCATGTAAGAAAATGTGTTATTTAATAAGTAGTTTGTACACTAACTGTGTATCATACTTGCATTATATTAAGAACCAAAATCACCTATCTTGTAAAAGGCATTGCTTTTTTTACTTTTTTAAGGCAAACTGCCCATATAAAAGCATCCAAAAAGTGTTGGTAGATTATGAATTACCCTTGTCCGTGAAGATAATCCGTTATATTTGTCATAAGACGGGTGCTATGCGTTCACCTGCTTGTTTTGGCAAAATGGCACACAAGATTAAAAACCGCCCAACATTGTCGAACCTGCAATCGCCCATTGGCTCCGTGATGTCTAGGACAAAGCAATTAGCCCTAAGTTGGATTGCAGAGAATCGTAAATATCAATAGCAACTTTCAATCGATTTATTTCGAAACTGTTATATGCAGAATTCCAGAAAAAGCGGGGGTAGTCAGATCAATGCCAAGCAAAACAAAAAGCGCAGACAAAGGTCTTGGAGGCTGCATATTTGAAAAAATTCGCGCCTCTGAGGAGAGATTGGTTGATCTTAGAAGAAGTAATGATGAGACAAGGTTTGCTATTTCAGAACTAGTCACGATTATAGGAAAAGGTTGAAGTTTGTATAGCTTGGTGTGTTTGCGGCCGTTTTTTACATTGTCTGGTGTTTGATATTATGGAAGAGTGATACTCAAACTTATTGAAAAGGGGACAAAGTAGCATATTTTATATGTCGGAAGGTTAAAAAGATTTGTTTCGACAAAACTGTGACACGTCTTTTTCCTGGTGACTACCAAAACTTCCTGTCGCCCAAAAACATGTCTTGGAGTACCTTATAAACTTGACTGGAAGATATATTATACCCAAACAGTGGGTACTACAGTCTCCTGATGCAGCGTCAATAGAAGTTTAAATCTGGGGAATATTTAAACGTCGATTAGTGATGGGAATTGTAAGCATCATCACTTGGAGGGTTACGCCTTAACAAAGGAAAAAACAACACGCTCTATACAAGTGTTTATTTTGTTCTAACGGTGTTGTATGTACATTCTACAATGGTTGTTTATATCATTTGATAGATTACATGAAAGAATGAATACCATTCTATTTCGTAGTGAATTCATGAAAATACTAGATGTTCAATTTTGTTCAAAAATAAGTTGAACACCTTTCGTATTAGTCAGAATAAATATAAACGCACTTAATTCCGCGCATTGTAACTGCTTAACGGACTTCCACAAAATCCACATAGCTACATGAAAAGATAAAGCACAACAAACAGTATAGTTAATTATGTATGTAGACTTGTTTTGTTGCCACAGTGGTTCGCCTTATGAGGAGGATGTGTGAACACACAGTCTATGAATGTGTCAGGTTCATTTCTCAGCATATTATATGAGTTAGGTCAGAAGGTGCTGCTCAATTGGAACACTAAGCATTCACTAGTATTTCCATTCGACATCAGGAGGACCTTATTATCGTGATGCTGTTGTATAATATATCATACTACATTTGCCCTGTGATATACAAAGTGTCTTCCAAACGACATCAAGATAACACACGTTTAACATTTACATTCGCCGTCTTAATTGATCACTAGAGTCATTCATTTTAACCAAGTACAGCTTGACCCAAACTAATGTAATGATGAAAGATTGGATACGGGAACCAGACAAGTGTAATACGAATTAGTATAAATCGTTCGAGTACCCGATTTGCCTTTATCATAATCGCGAACCCAACAATTCGACTTAAGGTGGCCGTGTAGCGTGTTCTGAAATATGCAGGTACCTCGTAAGTTGTATGGACCACCATTGATAGCATGATATGATTTAGCAATATCAAACATTGAGAGGAATTGTCCTAACTAATTAATTGATCCCAAACGCATAAGGGCTAAGTGTGACTTAATAGAAACATAAAAAGCTGATGTAATTTCAATGATGTGGGTAGAATCACCCTAATATCACGATCATATAGATTCTAGATATTTCAAAATGTCACTGCATGTATTTTTGACATTATCGATCGACGATTTTTTAAGTATTAATATGGCAATAGTTTTAGAATAAGACAGCGTCGGTCTATTTCAATATAACGTATAACATTCAACACAATGTACAACATAAAAGTGCCACATGCACTTGATATGATGTTGGACGTCTTAATACAGAATACGAGTAGGTCGTCGGCTGCTTTATATTATCTGTTAGACTAAGTACTTAATGGTTTGTGTTCGACAAGATTAGATTTAACGTTTATATACTTTACTTTGGAAGATCTTATTATTTGCCAAATGCACCACCTTTATAAGGTATACCTGTAGATGGGTCGTATTACCCGATGATTGGAGAAACACGTTATCGTTACCTTCAGAGGACTTGATGCTGAAGTTTTGTAATTAATAACTAAGATGCCCTATCGAAGGTATATACTGTATCAGATACTGGACTCTTTTATAAATGCAATGTTACAATTAATACATAACTATGTCCTTTCTCTTTCATGTCTTTGAATTTGACATAAAGGTATTCACTTCTTTTTTTGCAATATAGCAAACAAAGTAACATTGGTAGACGACCTTTGTGTAAACAATTCTTTTTTTCACACCAAGATTGTGAATATAATTATTATTAGGTTAATACTTACATCAATGTATAGGTATTTGGGTTTTCATCAAATTTTTCCCTGCGCTTACAAATAGACAGAACCGTTGATTTGACAAAGATAAATGGCACTATAAAATCGTCTAACATATGTTCGGATTTATAGAAAGAATGCCTTTAGTACGAATCACTTCATATTTCTTCGTGCACGCAATCTCATCATTAACGATTGGTACCATTTAATCACTTTTATTGTATTGAACTCCTACATCTGCATACGGTAAATATACCATGCCAAAATTCGTGACTGCTTTGACAGACGCTACGCTTTAAGTATCACTGTGAGGATCAAGTTTAAGATAAAACGAATATATAAATCAAATTAGACCTAAACCACTTTTAATGACACTTTTAATGAAATGACGAAGAGATAAATTGCAAGCGACGGTGATGCCATTTCCGTCAATTCTTGTTTTAGCTTAATCGGTATAACAATCTTTAAATGGCATCTGGTTGGTAAACATAAACACAAAATAGACTATATACCTCAGTATTAGAGCTGTCATGCAAGCTATAGTATTTGCACTAAAATTGCATTACGTACATTCGAAGTTAAAAACAACTGTAAAGGCGTTAACATAGGAATTGTGGTATGTGCTGTTATTTAGCGGAAACGATGTCAACACAACATCAACGCATTGGTCAAAACACGAATTGTTATCACTAATTCCTTTACGAAAACAAATGATAGTATATGTATTATAGGAAAATAAATGTCAATTTGAGCCAATCATTAACGATCAATAAATAAGCAGAGTGCCAAACACACGTAAGGAATTCAGATTATTACACGTTTTAAGTTAGCTTTCGCATTGCTGGATATACATATTTAGTATCTATTTTATGTAACAACTTGTTTGACTTACGCGGCCCAATGTCAGTTTTTGGTACATACACATGTTTTCTTTTCGCGGCTCAGTTTAGTGTATAACATATTTGCTAAACTAGTATGTCAATGTAAATCTCACCGAGATAAGTAAATATTCAGAATCTTCAACGACACATTAAAAAGATTGACATGTTTGCACATGCAAACTGCAATATCTTACATCTTCCTGACATCTAATGCAGATTGAAACATTACACGTACGTTAGCATCAACATAAATGTTCTTAAGAAATGCAAGAATAACGTACTCTAAGACATTTCCCGTTTCCCCGCACAAGTTTTAAGTTTTTGGTTGGCTTCGAACAACGACACCATCACACTTGCCCGTAGCAAATGTAAATTATTACACACATAAACACAACTGACAAGCACCGAACATAACTGGTAAACTTTTCAACGTAATCCATTCAGAAAGGAAATTAGAAATGCAATATCGACAGAGGAAATCGATGAACAAAAATGGTAAACAAGTTAGGGTTATTTCATACGTAAGCAATTAAAGATATTTTATTTCCGTTACAAAGTGCATTTTGAATAAAGCGTCTTGAACTCTTGAAGAAGGAGAAACTATTATTAAGCAAAACATTGGGATTCATCATTTTATATTTATTCTTTTCGAATGTACAGTATAGCTTTGAAACGCGCAGTGGTGTTACGTAGTGTACTATTATACCACAATGCTTATCACGCACACAGAAGTTCAAAATAGGTTGTGAACAGACTATTCAAAGCGTAACATTGCAAATAAGTCCATAGACAATTCCCGCGATATCAATATAATGAACATTACAGTACATCAGCACAGTATTTCTTGAATTCGATCTACATTTATGTTTTAGGTTTGATTGTTTGAGCACTTCTGCGTAGACCACCCGCTGGTCATACAATCGATCGACAAATCTTTTTCCAGGGCACGGCCATCTCCTTCATTAAAAAACGCGTTTTATCATGCTTTTATCAAATAAACGTACTTACTTAACCATACTATGAACTATGTTGTTAACATACATGGTTAGAAATACAATATCAATATGTACATTTGACCCTTATACCGTAGCAATGTAATGTGACTAGTATAATTATGCTTTAAGTTTAACATTTTTGCTACAGAGCCAAGTAAAGTGTAAATAATTTCACTTACAATTACAATGGTATGAAAAAATACACTAAAGATCCATCGCTCCTGTTCAAAATACGCACTATTCAATTATTTAACCCAATGTTATAACCTATAATATTTTAATTGATAAACCATGTTTAACGTTAAATTTTGGTTTTGTTGTTAATTCAGCACGATAAGCAATTCATATGAAACACATCTTTAGAAAGACTGGAATGACATTATTACCCTTCATATTGTTCACTATTTGAATTTCTTGATCTGACGATTTGAGGTTTCATCCTTTCACGATTAGTTCTCCATGATTTCTCGATATCAATATAATGATTTTACGGTTTCATATTACGAGTTCGTGTTACCCACTCCAAGCAGTTACAATATCACTCGTTTATTATTTTACTATCAAAACAAAATAAAATAATTAAGCAAAACTTAAGTTTCGAGTACGTTTCCTGGACTAGTATTTCATATAACACATCACCATTGCTCCAAGAGGAATAAATATAGGACACTAATTCCATTGGTCAATCATCCATTACAGTAAAATTACATTTTACCGTATTTAACGCGGCTGTATGTGGCTGTAGAAGCTATGTGATAATAAATATATCCCGAAAATTGGTCCTGGGTGTCATAGGTAAATTAAGTCAGAGTGGCTTAGTCCATCGAAAGCAATGAAAGGTTTCATATTAGAAGATGAGAAAGAAACGCATGAGTATGTTTTTCTATTAAGTGTACAGAAAGATTTTAAGCCGGTCCCGTATTTATCTCATGATATGTTGAGCTAACAACATTAGGACGAGCATCGAATTTATTTTCATATCAAATGGTCCACATGGTAATATGTGTGTGTGTATGAATAATTTAGTTAAAGTTCAAATAGTTTAGGATATAACTAAACTACTATACATGTATTTGTTGTCAATATAAAGAAAGGACAATACTGATACCCGCTTTTAAAAAATCAACCGTGATAAAATTTAAGTATTGAGCAAACACAAACGCAGTAATAAGTACTTATTATTTTGACCCTACCCGTTACAGTCAAGGTGTATCCACAGTAATTCCAACCTATTCCGCAACTCCGTCTTCGTAATTTTCCATTTACTGGACAAAAAGGACCATTGTACGCCATGTGTGTTAATTTGTTTATGACAGTAATACGATAATATTCGGACAGGGAATTAAGGCAGCACTCAACTTAAACAGCCGAGCACAGAAAACATAAAAACATTACACACATGTAACACAACCACTCTGCACAACGCCCAACACTACAAATAAACGATTTGATAATAAAAGGCACAGACAATCGGCCGCCTCAGTCAGTAAATTATGTTTAGTCTATATACCACTCCTTAAAATGAGTCGTATTCTACTGTTCCACGCATAGAACAATAAACCTGACAAAGACCGCCAAAAGCCATTGGCGAAAATCACATTTACGACTTCAGAAAAAATCTCATCATCGTTTTAATCTACAGGCATGGTATTATTGGAAAAAGAATAAAATGACGAAAGTTATTATTCAGGGAAAAACTAGTTTTAATGATATAGCCTCCCGGTATCATTTGACAAACAAGAGAGAAAGAGAGTTGTGTATTGCGATTATCCGGGTATAAAAAATATGTTTTAATCTAGTGAACGGTTGAATACGTTTGACAAACCAAAGGTTAATCAATGCAATTAACATTATTACAGTTATTTCACATTCAGTTCATCATGAATTCAATCAGCTGGTTTATTTCCGCTACGAGTTATTTTCAATTTTTCTCGTCATATCATACAAGAGAAACTCGAATATTGTCTGTTCAAATGTATGCAACTGCTGACGAGTTGTACAGTGGAACTGTGTTCAGTGATATTTTTCGGTGTGTCAGTTATTACAAGTATGCGCAACCAACGTTGCGGATACCAACGTTTTATTGTTTCTAAGAAGAAAAATGTTGGCATCTTACAATTCGTCGATGGGGGACATTAATGATATCGCGTCAGCATTATGGCCCAACAACATGAGTTAATAATACCTGGTATGAACACCATTGGTGGTGATTGTGACAAGAATGTGTCAATGCATTGAGTTCACGAGACCGTTTTTTATGCATGGCTTTGTTGTCCTATTCTTAGCATATAGTTTGTCTCAATTCGCCTTGATTCGTTAGAGCGAGGGGAACACGTCTACGTACACGTCTGTCTGGCAAGTAGTTACTCAATAAAGATTCATAGAATGTCTCGTCATGTACATTTTACGTACATGACATTTGCAAGTACTGCTTTTCAATTAACTCGTGCTATCCGTGATATTGATGCGCATTTACGTGCTCTTGTAAGGTTGACATACTGATGCTTTATATAAGACAAGCGACATAGTTAGTATATATTGGACATATTTTAAGTTTAAGGTTTTTTTTCAACGTGACATACTGGCCCATACACATACATATATTTACAACAATAATGAACATATCAATAGATTAGCAATGCGTTTGACAATATTTATAGAACAAAAACATTCGAAAAGAACATCTAACAGAAGATGCAATATTCCAATGCAGTAATACAATAATTCTTTGTCAATAACTATACAATACATTTAATATGTGAATCTTGATAGGTATATATGCCTAAGCATGCTATACGTTTTTTGCCATATTTCTAATAGTTAATGCATCTTAACTGTATAGTTTCTCATAGAAGTTGTCGTGACTAGGTATGTTTATACGTATAGCTGGTAGGTATTTGAACCTTAGCTCACATTACAAAGAATAGATCATTACAAAGTGATACTCATCTTCAACCAGCGTCTCGCAGTATAGACATGTTTGAAATTCTCTAAATATATTACTATGTCGTCCTTGCTCAATCATAAGAGGATGCCATGAGCTTCGAAACATTGCTAGACATGATTTAAATTTTTAATATCAATATTGAATATATATTGTTCAAAAGTTATATATTTTCATGACATTTAGCTACCGAGTGGGCCATTTATAGCGACTGATAATGTCAAAGAAGACTAACATGTCATACATGTTGCATAAATGGACGTTAATGTATGTATTGTTAAGTGGTCCTTGAGCATCTACAATACTTATATATTTTTTTAAAAATGCTGCGTAAGTACAGTACCGCCGAATATGTTTTTAATCAACAAAACTAGAAATGATCCCGGTTTTGTTAGATCTCAGACTTAAGCCTACCGCGAAAGCTGCTAAATTAAATGCACGAATCAATTTCTAGGGGCGCTTTTGTTTGCAACAAACCAGGTTTTGTTTCCAAATTGTTTGTCAAACTGTCCGTTTGTTCAGTTAATCTGGTTTGAAACGAAATCAAGTTTTGCCATTTGTTTGAAAAAGTCTCGAACCGGTTTATCAAACCTACCAAAAAGAGACAGTTTGGTCGGTTGGATGCGTCCGAAATTACATGTAGTTGAGCGTGAGAAAAAGGCCGACCATGTTGACCATTACTGAAACTTTCAGTATACAATTTCTTATGTGATCTGATTAGCTATGGTCAGCTTTCTAACGTTACCTTGTAATAATCAAATGACATTTTTTAATCTAACATTGTTTTTTATCTTCTATATTGTAAAGATAGCAATTTCAACCATATACCCCGCATATTCAATATAGCAACTGGATTTCCAAATATGACATCCTAATCAGAAAAAAACAAAAGAGAAAATAACTTTATCATGCTTTATTTTTTTTGTAAGCGTGTGTTCCTGTTAATATATCATGAAAGTAGTAAATAGTTTTCTGTCGCATTGGAGATTAAAATGTTTCTTCAAATTGTCCGTTTGTTCGCCACTCAGTTTATATCGAAACAAGTTTAGTTTACTGTCAAACGTGTAACCAAACATAAAACATAAACTGAAACCGGATATTTTCAACAACAGCGCCCTAGGACTAAAGTAAAATTGGCAAAACAAACACATGATAGAACACGTCTCTCAAATTGAAACCTCACAAAAATCTATCATAATTCTGCTTATTATCGCAATTTTGATCTCTACCGTGAATGATAGATTATTGATGAAACTTCGTTCATGCTTCATAAAACGCTTCTCCATTTAGTGAACATCCCCGAATTTAATGTTTAATGTCCCAGTGAACCATGGCATGGAACGTTATCGGATGTGAGAACGACGAGTGTATTAACCACAGGGGACGATGCTCAGTAAAAGATTCAATCAAGCTGACTCGTAGCTGTTATTATAGTTTCTAAACAAGCTATATACGACTGTGGCATAGTAAGTAAGTAAGTAAGTAAGTAGGTAAGTAGGCTTTATTTACTATTAAGATAGTCAAGGGATAAAAGGATCAATATAACAGTCAAAATATATGCACTACACTTTCTATATAACACACGTTCATGCAAACGTATGTTGTCATGGTAAATTACAAACATTGACTTATTTGTGTAACATGTTACCTGCGTCAAGCAAGTGAAATAATTGTACTATTTTTTATTCGTATTCGGGACGACGCACGCACTAAACGATGCCCAACCTTTTGTACACTCTAGTACTGGACTTTCGAGTCGGAGTTTGGATTTAATCAGCCATGGTCATTGCATGATACTATTATGGGAATGTTGTTATTAATATCAAAGATAAAACTTCTGAGGCTTTGGTAATGTCATATGTGATAAAGTAATAGAAATTCTATATATAAAATTGGAGGGAATATTGATAATGAAATAATGTATGTGCGTTATCCAGTGTACTGATGTCATGGGTATGTTAACGTTCTTGCAAAGTGTGAGATTATTTTATATCTACGAGTTATAATTTTCTATATCGGTGACAGGATGTATGTTTGAACATGCATTTGTGTGTCGTCAGATTATTTTGTTTAAGGATTGACAAACAGTTTTAACTCGGATCATGACATATGCATTCTATACCCAGATATGAGAGACAACTATAAACGAAAAGCTCTAGCTTCACGTCCTTGAATGCATATTGTTCTAATTGATCAATTAGTTAAAGATATTAGGTTATTTAATTTATTAACTGGTTTTTATTTATTAATTTGCTGGTTAGGGTTTGTCACAGACCACATACGGAACAATTGTAATTGCTTGAAAATGGATTATACTACACGAAACAGTAATATGTGTTTACATATGTACCTAATTCTACTTGTTTGGTTCGAACACGTTGGTTGGTTATTTCATTAGCCCCCTGTGATAGTTATAGCTACTTTCAGATTAAAAACCAATGCACATGTACGCACATATATTTGAAAGACAATTCTTTGAATTATTTAATACCGGCCGTGTACTGAACAAGATATCTACCGTAAGTCCGATGTATTAAGTGTAGTCTAAGTTGCATTTATATCGTATATAACTAAAGCAGGCGTAAGTTCCTTGTGGCGTCTGTCAATAGTCTTACCGTGTGTAACGTCAGTTCAGTTATCTTTTTTAATTAGCTCCTTTTTATTCCATAATAATATGCGTATTGAAGAAAGCATGCAATGTGGCATTCGTTGTTAGGAGCAATGTATCTGTTTACTTGCAGTAACATTTGAGGAGGTATACGGACTGTCCTTCCTGTGACTGTCTCTCCTGTGGGTATACAGACTGTACTTTCTGTGACTGTCTCTCCTGTGGGTATACGGACTGCACTTTATGTTACTGTCCCTCCCGTGGGTATACGGACTGTACTCTCTGTGACTGTCTCTCCTGTGGGTATACGGACTGTACTTTCTGTGACTGTCTCTCCTGTGGGTATACAGACTGTACTTTCTGTGACTGTCTCTCCTGTGGGTATACGGACTGTACTTTATGTTACTGTCTCTCCCGTGGGTATACGGACTGTACTCTCTGTGACTGTCTCTCCTGTGGGTATACGGACTGTACTTTCCGTGACTGTCTCTCCTGTGGGTATACGGACTGTACTTTCTGTGACTGTCTCTCCTGTGGGTATACGGACTGTACTTTCTGTGACTGTCTCTCCTGTGGGTATACGGACTGTACTTTCTGTGACTGTCTCTCCTGTGGGTATACGGACTGTGCCTTCTGTGACTGTCTCTCCTGTCGGTTGCCAGGCGCTGCCGCCGCATCTGTGAGGTCTGCACATAACAGACTGTATCATAACAGACTGTATCATAACATACTGTATAATTTTAATCTATACTTATCTTACATTAAATACACATGTCCTTATTTAATGTTTCCAGCGTCTAGCTGTTTCAGACAAGTTTACCCTGAGTATGATTGATACATACTAGAGTGGCAGTTCGACTTAACATTGCGTAAAATAAACCATACCGTGCTGTAAAGAATTAACTATTTTAATAGCAATATAAACTAACACCAATTCATTCAGCAAATGTTATTCTTGGACATATAATATATAATGGATACTTTTCCCAGTCATAAAAAAATAAATTTCGAGCTAATAAACGAATATCGAAACATGTTTACCCACTGGCTAATAACGTACTTACAGCCTTTAAATATTTGTACAAGAGCCGTAATTGAACTAATACTAATATAATTTATTCTCAGACATAAATTGTTCCATTGTGTAACGTATAAATATATTCACCAATTATAATATCCATGTGAGACAATACATATGGTGAACACGGTAGGTATTTGATATTTCAATTGATTATCTATAGCGTGGGTTGGTACTTAGTCTTATTGTTTCAGTTACAAAGCATGTGTACTCCGTTGCGTACGTTCATGGAGTGACTATTTATTTAAAATGAACAAATACGAAATAAAAGCACACCGTCGCTTAAGGACGTTTGATACAGTTGTTTATGCGCATCATTTCTGCGCATATATACCTTAAACGGGAATAGACACTTTTGGCACTTGAACGTCATAAAAATTGAACAAAATGTTTGTCGTAATACTATGTTATAGTTAGAACATATTAAGTAAATTTTAATGATTAAAAAGGGCGGAGCGAGCGAAGCGAAGCGAGTCCTTTTTAGTCATTAAAATTTACTTAATATGTTCTAACT
Source organism: Spisula solida (assembly GCA_947247005.1). NCBI lineage: Eukaryota > Metazoa > Mollusca > Bivalvia > Venerida > Mactridae > Spisula > Spisula solida. The sequence goes on along the minus strand of OX365948.1, from coordinate 5,399,094 downwards.
AACTTAGAATATAACATTCTGCATTCTGATTGGCCGATAGAAATTAGCGCCAACGCATGACGTCAAGTCTGTTAAGAGAAAATTTTAATGATTAAATTTTCATTTAACCGCGAAAATGTGGCGTTTTCATTGGCTCATAATGTGGGTTATATTCTAACTAGGGTTAGTATAAATATTGATATTTTGGGGTAAAATAAATATAAAATAATATAAAAACACTCGAATTAGAAATTATTACTTGGGCTACCTGTACCAATTTATAATGAGTGTTTGTATTGCCTGGGACTACACAGATCCCCTTTTACTGGTATATAGGGAATGAATTAATGATTAAATTTTGTTGACTAAAATTGTGAAGATTATTCAATTGAGCGATTCAGGGCCCATATGTGCCCCCTTGCTATATGGAATGCGACGTCACTGACACATTTGGAAAAGGGGAGATAATTCAGTCATAATAGCACAAAGTGTAGCGTGTAAACCTATGTCTTATTTTAATTTTTAGAAAAGTACACTTTAATCAACATCCTTAGCCAAGAATAAATTATGACAAGACTAGAAATAATGAGGAAAACCACTGGCACCAGAACACCAAACTGTGGTTTAAATTATGTCAAAATAAGTTTTTAACCTAATCAAGCCAAACACAAACTCAAAAACGCAGATTTATTGACACGGCCCCTTTGTAGTTTGTCTATATATTACACATGGTAATGAAGCCGATTCGCTGTACCACTCGTTTTTAAACTCGTATTTTCAATACGCGCCGATAAATCGTCTCAGTATTAATACAGTTCAACAGATAAATGATTTATCTTTAAGATGCAATCGAAAATCTGACTGTTTTAAAAGACTACGACTCACCACAGCTTTGATAAGTGAGTGATTTGTCGATCTGTCAAAATTATTGCAAAATCTTTCACTGTAAACTTCCGGTTAATGTTGTACGGTCGATCTGATTGGCTGCTCATTTCCAACTGATTACCGGGAGGGAAATTTAAAAGTCCAATTAATTAGGATTTTTTTTCTCACGCGGTATCTGACAGCTATTGTTTCATAAAGTCATCAATGAAATAATATCTCAATTTACTCAGATATCAAAACTTGTACAATATGGTAATGGGCTACACGAATTGACATATTGCGGGAAATCTACGCGGAAAATTTGGACCAATCAAATAACAGGTTACGTTGTTGTTGTTGTTGTACCGGAAGTTAAGAGTGAAAGTAAATTACAGAAACGTCAAAGGCAAGGAAAAAAGCAGTATTACTTGATAAATACGACAAGTTGTACCGGATTTTCGGTTGCATCTTAAAGATAAATCATTTATCTGTCGAACTGTATAATAACTTTGACGATTTATCGGCGCGTATGGAAAATACGAGTATGAAAACGAGTGGTACCGCGAATCGGCTTCATTACCATGTGTAATATATAGACAAACTACGAACGGGCCCTGTCAATAATCTGCGTTTTTGAGTTTGATTTGGTTTAAAACTTATTTTGATAATATTTAAATCACAGTTTGGTGTTCCGGTGCCAGTGAGGAAAACATATACGCAAAATGTACTAATTTGGCCTTTTTGCGCCATTTTACCGCAATTTTCATTGAAAGAGACACAATTACGACGTAATTGCAGCTAAAATTTCTTGTTATACGCCAATTTCTTCAAAGTTTATATTTACTATACTTTCATGTACATAATATGCAAATGTAAGTTCTCTTTTGGTATTAGAATATTTTTTACGCGCAGATATTGTGTCGTTTTTACGCAATTTCACTAAGGTTTTTATGATATAGGGAGACAACAATGACGTCATAGCGCAAAAAGTAGTCCCGTGACCTATCTTTTTTATTTAATATTTAGATTGAGTACAATTTTATCAACAAAATTAGCAATAAAAAAAATAATGGTCATCCAGGTCGTTTTTGAGTTACGGCCGATTTTGTGTATTTTTTCGGATATTTTGACAAATTTTTGGCAAAAATTGTGAATTTTCTTATCAATACCAAAAGTGTATAGGAATGTTTGAATAATATGTGTTTTTTCATGGAAATGATTTTAACAAGAAAACATATCGATTTGAATGCAAAAATGAATACTTTGCGAAATATCAGAAATTTTGGTCATTTTCTTGAAAAGTGATGTTGCAAAAGGGCCCATGACCCCATAAATAGTTCCGCGACATACCTTTTTTATTTCACATATTGCTTCAGTATATATGAAACTATAATTGTGCCTATTTTTTGGTAGCATTAAAAAAAATAATAACACTATCAAACGTCCTTAAAGCAAATACGCGTCGACAAATAGCAAACTATTATACTGGCTTTTAATGAAGTATTGTTCCTGAAAAAATATTGCTAAGTGAGCTAAATTAAATACTTTTTTGTTCAAGCATTGGCCGTGATAATTATAACTATTGCCACAATGCCGCCTGAGCTAAGTTTTCAGATCGTTTGAAATACTTTGACTATTAGCAGTTTCTGGGTAGTGGTTTTGAAGTACTTGACTAACAAAACACTATATTAAAGTAGTAGTACACTATAGACGTATTTTTATAGAGACAGCGTCATTCATAAAGATGTACTGTATTTCATATCGTAGTAACCTCTTATCAATTGATTCGATATGTTAGATCAGTGATGTGTCTGTATTATCAGATGTAACAAGTGGTAAAACATAGAACATTATAGATTACTATACAACAATTCGACACAGATTGTATGATATATCCTTGTTTCCGTTCTTCTACATTCTACATGACGATTATTGTGAAAGATCTTGGTTTGATAATACAGGAAATGTTTAACATCAGATTGACGAGAAATATAAAATCGATTCTGCTGCTGACGTAGGTACTCACATAGCTAGAAAGCAAAACTAACTCATTCTAGCGCATAAAGATATTCAATCAATGACTAATATTGGGACGGAAATGCTACCCGCACACAATTTGTCTGTCAATTTTGCCTTAAATATGTTGTAGTTAGAGAGAAATACTAGCCTACATTCAAGATATTAAAAGCAATAACAGAGAAGTAAATGTGCAGCCAACCTCAAATCCGTTGAAACTTTAGGTTCTAAAACCAAACTTACAGGAAATCACTTACTAACTTTAGAGCAAACTCCCTTTTAACATAAGAACATTTGAAACATCGTAACTGTATAAAATGGATTCATTAAGTTCAGGAATATCTATGTTGCTATGTTTGTATTCAAATCATTTAATTATGTTGATAGTTAATATTGAACTATACAAAATACACCATTCAAGTTACAACTGTATTTCTATAATACTTGCAAATCGAAACTATTATACTTGACGAGGCAATGTAGCGAGTCCTTAAATGTGCAGGTAAGTGGCATCGACCAACATTAATAGCAAACTATGATTTACCAATATCAAACATTGAGAGGAATTACTATATAAGCTGGTGTTCTTCGCCAAATGTGTCTAGACACACACAAACGTCACAACTATGTAGATGCAAGATGTTTCAAAATACCGCTACGTTTGACATTGACATCGACTTATTGCAAATCTTATTATAACAATAATACTAGGATTAGACAGCTTCAGTCTCGTTCAATGTAATTCATAACATTAAAATGCCACATTCTCTCAATATGATGTTAGACATCTTATTACAAAATCCATGGCATTCGATGTTTTACTACTAAACATACAGTCATACATGATAATCACAAAACCGTTTCACATTAAATTATACATGTGCTGCATTTTTAATTTAGTACATTCGGAATAGGTGTTTTAAAATAATGAAGTAATAAGTAGTTTTCAGACAGTTTGTTCTTGTTTTCTCAAAATATAGATTTTGTACTTCTCATTCTAAGCCAGCTAAAAGTCATACGACGTGAAACTGGTTGCATTGTTCGGCCAATATTCTGTATATTACATTTTATACACGTAATAAAATATAACATCTTTAGATCGACTATCTGTATCATGAGGTAAAGAAAGTTTCCTCCCGTGACGACACTGCTAAATTAAGCTCAAGAGTTGATGTTAAGAGAATGTACGACTTATAGATGGTATAAATGTAGATAATACGCTCGAATTATTCGGTGAATGGACGAGGACGTTGTTTTGTGGTGTCTCGCATGCCTTATCGAAAGCATGGATTCTATAATAAAGACAGTGTTACAGTAGTATCATTATTTCATTTCTCTTACAGGTCATTCCATTTCATATCGACATATTCACTTCTTTATTCAATTATGGGAAACAATATAACATTATTTCTCATTATGGACACAACCAGTTCGTTTTTCAAGACCAGAGGGTGAAAGTAATTATAAACACTCACACCAATGAACAAGAATTTCCGTTTTACAAAACATCCTTTTTCGATGTGCGTACACATAGGCAAAACTGTTCGGGTGACAAACGTAAATGACAATGTGGAATCGTCCAACAATATCGAAGGTCAGATTTATAGAAATACTACCTTACGTGCGAATCACTTCATAATTATGTGCGCAATAGGAGCACTATAATCACTTTAATGGTATTTAACTCCTACGTGTGCATAATTATGTTTAAATAAACCATGACAAGATTCGTGACTGCGTTGATAAACGCAACCCTTTTGAATATCCCTGAAGGGATCAAGTTGAAGACATAACGAATACATGAACAATTTGATCTAAACCACTTTTAATGACATGACGATGAGATAAATTGCAAGCAACGATGATGCCATTTCCATCAATTCTTGTTTCAACTTAATCAGTAGACCAATCTGTCAATTGCGTCTTGTCGCGTAAACATACAAACTAAAATATATCAATGAGTCTTGCACTAAAACAGCATTAAGCACATTCGAAGTTTAAATACTATAAACACGTTAATATATTTAGCTTGGAACTTAAACGAAAATGCGAATAGTTATGAGATATTACTTTACGTAAGAAAATGATAGTTTCATAGTGAAAAAGACCATCCGGAGCAATTACTTATATGTATGTTTAAAAGATCAATACATAAACAGAGAGCCAACATCAGTTTTAAGATACTTCATAGTTCTCAGTATGTTACATTCACATTACTATACTATGCAATTTTAGTAGTATCTTTTGTATGCATTGACACTTCTGCGACAGGGTCTAAATCAACCTGAATTTTATGGTGAAGTACTTTGTAAATATAGAAAAATTTGGTCATAGACACATTCATGGTATGTACATTGTATAACAAGACTATTAAATGCTTTCTGGGTAGAAGATATGAACCTTTAACTTGGCAAAGGGCGGCTTGTTTAGTGGGTTCATAATATACAGACACTATGAATATGCCTAACATTTAGGCTTTATCGACGAAAGGTGTTGATGCTTGTCTGTTAGATTATCTTGTCGTGCCCTTAAATGTTTCGCTTTCTTGTTGCTCTGACTTCTGATAGGCCATTGAGTATTTTCTGTGTTACTTGATGGGTGTTGAAGTTGAGTGCTGCCTTCCCTGTCCAATTATCTATTATCGTTTTGCTTGACTAACACGGTGCAATTGCAGTTTTGTTTGTCCCGATAATCAGTTTTCTTTTTGCGATGAAAATAATGTATAACGTATTTCCTCAACTGTGTCAATGTTAATCTCATGATGATATGTAACTAATGAGTACTAATGACATGTTGCGCCACAATTAACATGTTTTCTCATGCTTTGTGCCTGCAGTATCTGACATCTTCTTGACATTTAATGCAGATTGATACATTTACATTTACTTTAACTTCAACAGACTGGTTCTTAAGAAATTCAAGAATAACGTATTCTAAGACATTCCCCGTTGCCCCGCACAAGATTTAAGTTTTTTGTTGGCTTCAAACAGCGACACCATCACACTTGCCCGTAAGAAACGTAAATAATTACACTCATAATCAAAACTGACACACATCGAACTTTACTGGTAAACTTTTCACTGTATCCATTCAAAATGAAATCTCGACAGAGGAAATTTATCAGCGTAGACTAAAATTTGGTAAACAAGAAATTAAAAATATATTATTTGCATGAGTGACAAAGAGCATTTTGATAAAAAAGTCTTAACACGCTTAAAGAAGAATAATCGTTGATATGCTTAACATTAGGATTCATCACTTTATATTACAGTATTTTCCGAACAGTATAATATCAAAAACGTCATTTGGTGCTAGGTAGTATATATATCTTTATTGACCCCATTTTCTGAAGATATACGATGAAATAAATTCATGTGGTAATATAGATATAAATTGTTTTCAAGCACAATGTAAAGAATGCAATGACATACACCCGCACACCCGCACGACACACACACTCAAAACCACATAATACACCCTTTGTAGCTGCATTAGCACATATATACATACATACATGCTTATATACAGAACACATAAATAAAGAAAGCTCGCATACATCAACATTCACTCTCAAGTCACACACACGCATGGTCACAGAACTTATTCGTATACAGTCATTTGGTACATCAATTAAGCATTAAACAAGTTGTTCACAAATTCAGCACAGTTTATGAGGAAATCTACATATTGCAAATGATTTCATAGAATGCGTACCTTTGCTCCTAATACCGTTGCAATGTAGTGTGACTTGTATTGCACTTTTGTTTGACATGTTTGTTACAGAGCCAAGTAAACTAAATAATTTCATTCACAATCATAACGGTATGATACAGTTCAAAATACGCAACATCCAATTACTTCACCCGCTATTATAATCTTCAATATTTAATTAATAAACCATGATATTCGTAAGTTGTGGTGTTGTTGTTTATGCAGTACAATGTTTTCATTTATATGAAATACGTCTGTACGACAGACCGGACGACACCATAACCATTTGAACAATCATGGTTTTTACTGTATGAATTTTTTGACTTGACGATTTGAGTTTTCAGCATTTCACAATTTGTTCTTCATGATTGATCGATAGTAATATAATGATTGTACTACATGTATTTCATGAGTTCGTATCCAATCACTCCAATCAGTCACAATATTACCTGTTTATTATTTACTATAAAAAACAGAAGAATATAAATAAGAAATACTAAAGTATATATAACAATATATAACATATTCATATAACACATCACCATTGCTCAAAGAGGTATAAATAAAGGATACTCATTCCATTGACCAATCATCCATTACTGTACAATTACATTTTACCGTATTTAACGCGGATGTATGTGGTTGTAGAAGCTATGTGATAGTGAATGTATCCCGCGAATTGGCCTGTAGTGTGATACGTCAATTAAATCAGATTGACTTAGTCCATCGAAAGCAATTTTAGGTTCCTAGAGGAAGATGAGAGAGAAACGAATCGGTATGTTTCTGTATTAATATAGTATACTTATTTAATGCTAACTGATGAGATATGGAGTTCTATCAGTGAAAAAAACATATAGCAGTCACTGGTAATCACCTACATTGTGACTGATATAAGCTCCGCCCCCTCACAGGGACTACTTTATTTTACCAAAAACTCAACACTAAACTGTCCGTAACTTTTTTATTACTGAACGGAAACATGTCATGTGGGTTTTTTATTCTTAGTTAGAACATTTCCTACAAGTTGATGTATGGTTTGATGCAAAAGTCTAAAAAAAGTTGTTTTCACATACCATAATCCAAGATTGCGGATTTTGATTGAAAATATGAATGGAATAACATATCCATACGCAGCCTAACTATAGTAATAATTTGGCATAAATTGTACCAGTTGTGACACCAGAATACAATATCTGTTTGTTGTGATTGAATATGGTTAATATCTCATCTTGTAGTGATAAAATTTTAATATTTTCACTCGCGCTACGCTATTAAATTTTATCACTTCACGATGAGATATAAACCATATTCAATCAAAACAAACAAATATCCTCTATATAGTCAGTAAATTATGTTTAATCCTATACTACTCCTTAAAATCGAGTTGTATTCTTCTATTCCACGCATAAAACAATTAACCTGACAAAGACCGCCAAAAGCCAATGGCGAAAATCACATTTACGACTTCATAAAAAATCTCTTCATGGTTTTAATCTACCGGCATGGTATTATTGGAAAAAGAAGGAATTGATGGAAGTTATTATTCAGGGACAAAATGATATGTATGATATAGCCTCCCGGTATCATTTGATAAACAAGAGAGGAAGAGAGTTGAGTAAAGCTATTGCGACTATCCGGATAAAAAGTATGCTTGAATCTTGTGAACGGCTGATGGCGCTAGATAAAACATAGGCGAATCAATACAATTAACATTACTACACGTTTTCACATTTAGTTCATCATGAACTCGATCAGCTGGTGTATTTCCGCTACGAGTTGATTTGGAATTTTTCTCGGCATATCATACAAGAGAAACAAACGAGTATGCTAGCTAGTAGTACAGTAATACTGTGTTCAGTGATATTGCAATATGATATTGTTCGGTGCTTCAGTTATTACAACTTTCCACAAACTTGTATGTTATCAAAACATAAGCCCTCATGGTTTTCAAATAACCATAGAATTTAGGAAAATGTACTTTTACCATTCTGTAAATTAATTTTGTTACTTGTGGAATCGTATATACAAGCATAAAAAAGGAGTGTAATTTTCATAATATAAAAATTGACTTAGTTAGCCATATAGAATATTTGATGTATGTTACCATAATCAGAGGTGTCAGCTATATACACATAGAGGACACCGCGATGTTCACGAATAAAACACAGCTTCAGCTGAATAACTTCAAACTGCAAATAGACTTTCCGAGGACAAAAATAGTGCTGGGGTTTATGTATGGTGTGTTGTCAAATGCGGAATATTGGTTATGTTAGAATCGAAATAATGAATATGTACCTGTCAGTGTGTTTTATCTATAATAAAGCAGTCAATTATAAGGATGCGTACGCACTCGTGTTTTAGTTACTACGCATCCGAACTCGGTGACTGTGCTTTATACTACGATATAAACACAGGTAAACATTCATTATTTCTTAAATAATTGAACCGTTTTCAGGATGTGCAAGATTTGTTGTTTGGATAAGGCTTATATCTGGTCCCTTACGATTCATGATATTGAGGGACGTTGATAATATGGCGTCAGTTTATGGTGATTTTTGGCATGAATCCTAGGTTCATTGCCGCGGGTCACGTCTACCTACATGTCTGTCCAGCAAGTACTTACTGATGAAAAGAGATTCATATAATGTACAGTTTACATATATGCTATTTACAAGTAGTTCTTTTCAATCAACTTGTGTTATCCGTAATATCGATGTGGCTTCGAATATGTATTATGAGTGATGTCATAGATAAGATTTGCAAAATGTATATATAATAATTTGAATACTGTAGCGCACAGACAATCCAAAGCCATACAGAAGCGACGGCAGCTCCTAGCCATCCACGCAAGAGTCAGACATAGAACAAACCATCCACATCCCCAAATATTGATGTTTCAAGCAAGCCTTTGAATTATGTGCATAATTAACAATAAAGGGGGGTAATTATAAATGATAACAACACTGTAGTGAAGCCATGCTGAAAAATGTTCCGTTTTAGTTTCTTTGAGTGTACATAATTATATATGTGACGACAACTTTGCGCATTTGAATGTTTGACATAGTAATTCCTAGACACGTGCTATACATGTATTATGTAATAAATTATTCAATGAAATTATGATACGATTGCATTTAGGGTTTACAAAAAATATTCACCAACTAAAATTACATTAATCAATAGTTATTTAATTGAAAACCAGCGTATACGAGTCAACACATTTGTAATTGAACCCATACGATAAAAAAAGATTATATTAAGTCTGACAGGAAAGGCAGCACTAAACTTTACCAGCCGAGCACAGAAAACATTAAAACACACAAAGCACAATGCCCAACTACAAACAGTAGGTAGGTTATAATGTCATGGGAAGGCGGCCTACTGCGTAGAACAAGTCAATCTATAAAACGCTGCCCCGAAGTAAAATGTTATGTTTGATTTACCAGTTTTGATTGAGTTATTTTACCAGCTATAGAGCGCCAAGGATAATGTGATGTTTACAAACATGAATCGGCTAGGTCGACTATTGCAAAATTGGCTTTACAAATTACTGAAGTAAACAGATATGATCAGTTTTGTACCAAAACATCACTGATAAATCGTGCACATCTGATTAATTCACCTTTGTAAAATATACATTAATTTCCCGCTTTTCTCATTAACGAATGCACACTTATAAAATATACATAATTACACCGTAGGTGCACACTATATATTAGTTATCCTCACCTTACTGGAGATGACTTAACTATATTATTAAGTGTTGCTAGTAACCGACCGTGAAGTTACGTATTTATGCCAAATTTGACAATATAAATCTACAATATTTGTATAATTATACTAAATATGAATTGCAAATATTCGTAAATTAGAATTAACCACCAGCATCAAAATATAAATGAATAGTTATTGAAGTGTACATTACTTGACAATATTATTAATTAATTATGTATATATCTGTCAAGTCAACTGGGAACAAACGGTAGCATCAAAGTTAAAACGACTTGATATAACACGTCTCTTAAACCGAAATCTCATAAAATGTCAATTATAATTCTGGTTATTATCACAATTGTGATCTGCAGCGTGAATGATGGATTATTGATGAATCTCCGTTCATGCTTCATAAACGCGTCTCCATTTAGTGAACATCCCCGCATTTAATGTTTAATGTCCCAGTGGACCATAGCATGGAACGTTATCGGACGTAAGAACGGCGAGTGTATTAACCACAGGGGACGACGCTAAGTGAAAAGTTCAAATGCCCTGAGTGGTTGTTGTTATTATAGTTGCTAAACAACCTACATATTTCTTTAAAAAAGAACAATATTACGACATGCGTATGTCTGTTCCATAGTAAGTAGGTAAGTAAGTAACTAAATAGGTAAATACTTTATTTCAAGATTTGGAAAGTCGTATTCGGTTCGATGCAGACACTTGCCTGACCTTTTGTACACTCTAATACTGGACTGTAGAGTCGGAGTTAGGATTTAATCAGCCATGGCCATTGGATGATACTATTATGGCAATGTTGTTATCTATAGCAACGAAAACACATCTGAGGCTTTGGTGATGTCATAGCTGATAAAGTAATATAAATTCTATATATAAAATGGGAGGGAATATTAATGATGAAATAATGTGCGTTATCCAGTGTACTGATGTCATGGGTATGTAAAGTATATAGTTATATAAAAAAGCAGGGAAGGTTGGTATTGAAACAATGTATGAGTGTGATATAGTGTACTGATGTCATGGGTATGTTAACGTTCTTGAAAAGGTCGAGATTAGTTAAAGATTTAAAAGGAAAAAATCTACGAATTATTAGCTTCTATATCTGTGACAGAATATATGTTGGAACATGCATTTGTGTCTCGTTAGATTATGATGTCCAAGGATTGACTAACTGTAATAATTCGTATCATGACATACGCATTATGTACTCATATGAGAGACAAGTATAAATGTAAAGCTAGCTTCATACACTGAATGTAATTATCAGATCAACATCTTTTTCGCTGTGCGTACACATAGACAGAACGGTTCAGGTGACAAATATAAAAGACAATGTGGAATTGGCCAACAACATCGAAGGTCGGATGTATAGAAATACCGCCTTTAGTACGAATCACTTCATAATTATTTGTGCACGCAATCCTATCATTAGCAATAGGAGCACATTAATCACTTTAATTGTCTTTAACTCCTACGTCTGCATATGGTAAATAAACCATGACAAAATTCGTGACTGCTTTGACAGACGCTACGCTTTAAGTATCACAGTGGGGATAAAGTTTAAGATAAAATGAATACATAAACAACTAGATCTAAACCACTTGAAATGAAATGACGTAGATATATAAATTGCAAACGACGATGATGCCATTTCGGTCAATCCTTGTTTAAGCTAAATCCGTAGATCAATATGTCAATGGCATCGGGTCGCGTAAACATACACACTAAAAAGAGCATATGCCTGAATATGGGAAATGTCATGCGAGTATTGCACTAAACCTGCATTATGAACATTCGAAGTTGAAATACTTTAAAGATGCTAAACTTCGGGATGTTCTGTGCTTATTTAAAGGAATTGACGTCAACCGAATATAAACGCTTATGTTTAATATGCGAATAGTAATAAGAAATTCCTTTACGAAAGAAAATAATAGTATGATTTTGAATGAATCGAGGAAAATGGCCATCTGGGGCAATCACTTATATGTATGTTTAAAAAGTCAATAAATAACCAGAGATTTTAATATACTTCTTAGTTCTTAGTATTTAATATTCACATTATTATATTATACGTATTTGCTATTTGGTAACTGTTGTATGTATTGACACTTCTGCGACAGGGTCTTTATGTTGAAGAGTAGAACGATTTTAGGTCATAGGCGCTTTTATGATATGTTTATCAAGACAGTTAATTGCTTTATTTTAATTTTATGATAGGTAGGCATGCTTGGTGGATTTATTTAAAGTTCGCTATTAAGCTTCCTATTTCATTTGGCGATGGCGGGACAATATTTAGACAGTATGAATATGCCTGATACTATGCCCTTTTCGACGGAAGGTGTTGATGCTTGTCTGTTACATTATTTTGTCGTGCCCTTTAATGTTTCGCTCTCTTGTTGCGCTGACTTCTGATAGGATAGGTATTTTCGATGCTACTCGATGGGTGTGGTCAATCTAATGTTTCATGTTTAACATTGTTTTATTACCGGCCACTGTCGCCTTCGTGTGTATATGGCGGGAACCTTTTATTACACTGTCCTGTTCTATAAGGTTGTCCAACATCAGGCTGTTTCGTATCTTTCAAATTAGCATGTGCACTGTGTCTGTTGTTGGTTGTCGTTGTGATGTGTGTCATCCGTTTGCTATTATCTTAGCATCCTGCTCTTACTCCGGTTTAGTTAGACTGGCTGAGGCGGCAGACTGTCGGGCATTGTATGCGCCTTTTTGTTTTAAAATCGTCTTTTGAAGTTGCTAGTCTTTTACTTTGAGCATTGGTTGTGCCTCATCGTTTTCATGTTTCCTTTTCTTATGTGATGTTTTTATGTTTCGAGTACTCGGCTATTTATGTTGAGTGCTGCATTCCCCAAATTATCTACTATATTCTACCTTGACTTACACATTGCAATTTCAGTTTTGTACATCCTCTGTTTTCTTTCGGCGATGATAATAATGTATAACGTATTTGCTAAACTGTGTCAATGTGAATCTCATCTTAATATGTAAGACATGTTGCCAAAATTGACATATTTTCTAATGCTTTATGCCTACAGTATCTAACATCTTCCCGACATCTAATGCAGATTGATACATTTACACGTACGTGAACTTCAACAGTTAGGTTCTAAAGAAATGCAAGAAAAAAACGTATTCTAAGACATTTCCCGTTTCCTTGTACGAGTTTTAAGTTTTCAGTTAGCTTCAAACAGCGACACCATCACACTTGCCCGTAGCAAACGTAAATAATTACACACATTAGCAAAACTGGCACACGTCTAACTATACTAGTAACTTTTCACCGTATTCATTCAGAGAGAAAATTAGAAATGAAGTCTTTAGAGAGAAAATCGATCGGCATGGACCACAATTGAATAAAAATGATCAATATTCTTTTTTAATATACACGAATTTAAAAATATTTTATTTCCGTGAGTAACAAAGTGTATTTTGACAGAAGCGTCTTAAAACTCTTATAGAAGAAAAAATTATTGTTATGCTTAACATAAGAATTCATCACTTTATATTAACGTTTATTTTCAGGATGTACAGTATATTAATAAAAGCGCACTGTGGTGTTACGCACTGCACTCTAAAATATGATAATGCTTATCACGATCATTGAAGTTCAAAGCAGGCTGTAAATAGACAATATGAAAAGCGTAATATTGCAAATAAAATCATAGTCAATTCCCATGCTTCCAATATAATACGGTACAATAGCACTGCTTAATGTATTGAATATAATCCTCAGTTTGCTTCTAGTTTTGAATGTTTTGAGTCCCTCTCAATATACATTTAAAAAACAATTCCAATTGGTACCTTTGCTCCTAATACCGTTGCAATGTAGTGTGACTTGTTTTGTGCTTTTGTTTGACACGTTTGTTACAGAGCCAAGTAAACTTAAGAATTCCATTCACAATCATAACGGTATGATAAAATTTAAAGATTGATCGCACCTGTTCGAAATACGCACCTTCCAATTACCTCACCCGCACTTATAATCTATAATATTTTAATTGATAAACCATGTTAAATGTAAGTTGTGGTGTTGTTGTTCATGCAGTACACTGTTTTTCATTGATATGACACACAAAAGACGGGGGACCATCTTACCCATTGGAACTTCATGTTATTTACTATTTGAATTCATGACTTGAGTTTTCTTGATTTCACGAATTGTTCTTCATGAATTAACGATATAAATATCATGATTTCACAATTTCAACTTCTTGAGATCGCAAAACCCACTTCACGCAGTCTCAATATCACTCGTTATTTTTATTATTGTTTTACCAATAAAACACAGACATATCTAATTAAGACATACAAAAGTTTCGAGTACATTTTCCTGGAATAGTAATTCATATTACACATTACCATTGCAAGAAGAGGTATAAATATACAATACTAATTCCGTTGATCAATCATCCAATACTGTAAAATTACATTTCAGCGTATTTACTGCGGCCGTATGTAGTTGTAGAAATTATGTGATAATGAATTTATCCCGAGAATTGGTCTTGGGTGCCATACGTAAATTAAGTCAGAGTAACTAAGTCCATCGGAAGCAATTAAAGGTTTCATATTTGAACATGAGCGAGAAACGAATGAGTATGTTTTTCTATTAATATAGTCTACAGAATACAGGAAGATTGTTAGTCGGTCCCGTACTTATCTCACGATATGTTGGGCTAACAACATTAGGACGAGCATCGATTTAATTTTATTACGTAGGGTGTTCCATAAATAATAGGAATTTTTGCATAGAAGTTCGGTAAATCAGAAATTTAGAAAACGAATTTGCTGTAAATAAAATTTCATTCATCACTGTCAAATATGCGACATATCACAGCAATTGGTTGAACAATAAAAAACCTATTAAACATCAAATATACCATGTGCCATGGAGGCGGGTCGCACCGTGACGTTATGATGACGTCGCCTTTCAAATATAGTATTTTAACCGGAAGATATCCTATATTATTATATATTCAAAACATATCTTATGTAACAGTCCCCATTGTTTAAATGTGTCTCTGTACCACTGTTTCTAAAAATGGGTTACAGTGATGGTAGAAATTGCTCTAACCTTGAAGCGTCCATTATTGTATACGAACGGTGTATAGAGCGTCAAACTACTTTTTCTGTGACGTGACCTATGTTCACTTGTTAGTTCATACCTCGTCCGTCTGTGAGCAAGTTGTGCCTACATAACACGAATGAATGCTGGATGCCATTATATTCTGCTTAATTAATTATTTCAATGGTTTTCTTCGTTGTTTTATCCAACTTATAATATAATTTAACAATTGCGCGGTTTCTAGTGTTTGACGTTGACGTCGTTTCGTCTATGGAACGCTTGGATATATACACGTGTTTATCCAATAAGTTGTGATCATAAACAAATAGATATTGCTTCGTTAGTTTGCATGCACACGTCAGTGACATCAAGTTAATGTCATAAACTTTGCCAATATTATTTATCTAGTGGTTACTGAGACATCCACGTGTCTAGTATGCTTAGTAATGAAAATGTACGGTAAGGCTCGCCTGTGCGTTACATCGTTTCTATGACAACGCTTTGTATAAGTATTCACCAACAACAACGACAATCGGTAAATGCCAGTATATAGAGCATAAAATGCTACACATATGAGATAAATTTCATTAAAATGTAAGTGTTGAGGACGAAGTTAGGAGAAAAGTCCAATTATTTCTGGAACAACCCTCGTACATGAATCAAATGCTTCGCATGGTAACATGTGTTTGTTTGATGTGCTTATTTATGAATAATTTAGTTAAAGTTCCAATATTTTAACACATTGGAAAAGTCAATCAAGTTAACATACCACAGTAACGGGTATAACTAAACTACTACATTTGTAGTCAATATAATGAAAGGACGATACTGATGTCCGCTTATAAAACAATCCACCGAGATGAAACCTAAGTAATTAGCAAACACAAACGCAGCAATAAGTACTTATGATCTTGACCTTAACCCTTTACAGTCAAAGCATATCCACAGTAATTCAAACCTTTTCCGCAACTCTGTTTTCCGAATTTCCTATTTAATTGACAAAACAGTTCCATTTAACGGCATGTGTGTTCTTTTTACTACAACATTTAGACGATACTAGATAATTCGACAGGGAATTAAATCAGCACTCAACTTAAACAGCCGAGCACAAAAAACATAAAAAAACATTACATACATGTAACACAACCACTCTGCACAATGTCCAACACTACAAATAGACGATTTTATAACAAAAAAGCTACAAAATCACGACATTCCACACTGAAAATCCGCCGCCTCAGTCAGTAAATTATGTTTAGTTTTATACCACTCCTTAAAATTGTATTCTTCCGTTCCAGGCATAGAACAATAAACCTGACAAATACTGCAAAAAAGCCAATGGGAAAATCACATTTACGACTTCAGAAAAAATCTCATCATGGCTTTAATCTACAGGCATGGTATGATTGGAAAAAGAAAAAAATGACGAAAGTTATTATTCAGGGAAAACACTGATATGTAAGATATAGCCCCTCGATATCATTTGACAAACATTAGAGGACGACAGTTTAGTATTGCGATTATCCTGGTATAGAGTATGCTTTAATCTAGTGAACGGCTGATAACGCTAGATAAATCATAGGAGAATCAATACAATTAACATTAAAACAGGCATTTCACATTTAGTTCGTCATGAATTCTATCAGCTAATTTATTTCCGCAACGAGTTAATTTGGAATTTTTTTTTAATATTATACAAAAGAAACAATCGAGTATTTTCTGTTCAAACGTATGCAACTGCTGACGAGTTGTACGGTGAAATTGTGTTCAGTGATATTGCACATATATGCTACTGTTCTGTGTTTCAGGTATTTAAACTTCGCACATACTTGTATGAAATCCATACATAGTGAAACAATCTCGTGGTTTTCCTATTATCCGGGAATTTAGGAAAATGATTTTCATCATTCAGTGAAGGTACATTCATTTTGTTACTTGCATTGTGTTTGCGGAATGGTCAATACTTACAGAAAATAGGAGCTATTCGAATTTTTAGACTGTAAAAGTAAGCTAAGTAGGCAATAATGAAAAGATTATGTAATAATTGAACCGTTTCCTGGATAGGCAAGATTTGTTATTTTGAAGTTTGAAGTTTGGCCTTTCATGATTCATTATCTTGAAGGACGTTGATGACACGGCGTCAGTAGTATGGCTTAACAAACAAATATTTCTATCATTGGTGGTGACTGTGGCACGATACTGCTTATTTGACGTATTGTCATGTTGTCCCATCCTTCCCATATATATTGTCTCAATTCACCGGGGTTCACACCGGGGTTCATTGCCACGAATGACGTCTACGTGCACGTCTGTCCTATAGTACTTACTATATATATAAAAATATATTAATACACATGATATTTACAATCAGTGCTTTTCATTAACTATGGGCTATCTGTAATATCTATGTGGCTTCGAATATGTATTTGCGAGCTCTAATAAGGTCGAATAAGTGATACCATAGATAAGGTTAGCAAACTATGTATGTTTTACATATTTGTACAGAAATAAAGCATGTTGAAAAACGTTGCGTTTTAGTTTATTTGAGTAAACATATATCTATTGCGAAAACATGTGCGCGTTTGAAAGTTTGACATAGTGATTCGTGGACGCATATTATACAGGTACGAGGGTAAATCAGAAATGTATTGCCTAGCCTGGTGACTAGATAAAGAAAGCGCGCCATACTATAGACCTAAATTGCGTTTGCTGTTATATAACTTCGTTTTCTTTTCTGGTATGTGCCGAACTATGAATAACGACGGTTTAGAAATCGACGTAACTGTGTAACTTTTTAATGTTTTTTATATGTTTATAAGGGAGTAAGGGAATGTATTGAAAATTGAATGGTGTTATTTGTTATTCCTTAATAAAATGAAGCACGATTCACAGCAAATATATATGAACTTCCCGGTCAACCCTCGTATATGGTAATATATTATTCGGTGCCTTTATTAGAATGATGCGATTGCATTTAAGATAAACAATAGTTATTCACCATCCACAATGTTATAAATCAACCGTTATTTAATTGACAACCAGCAAATACGAATCAATAAATTTGTAATTGAACACAGACGATACAAACAGTTGGTTATTATGTTATGAGAATGCGGCCTACTGTGTAGAACACGTCTATTTATAATATGCCGCATCGTATAAGTATTGCTATGTCGTGTTTGATTTACCTTTTCTCTAAGTTTGTATGTTTTTAAATTGTTAACGCAGCGGTCGGGTCCACTATAACAGTGTAAAACCAATTTTAAAGGCTTTAACAGACAGCAATAATTTCAATGCTAAACTAACAATTTATAATCACACTACGTATTCAGACAATGGTTGTAATTTTATGTGTACACATAAACAGCTACGTAACTGTCACTAGATCCTAACTGGATAATAGAGTAATTGTACTATAGTTCGCCGGGGTTAACTCTAGCCTTATCAATAAACAAACAAAGCAAATTATAAACACTGCAATTACTGTTTAGGAAATCATAAGATGAAAAATAATAGGATGACGGACAAAATAGTATCTTATATGAATTTAACGTTCTATATGATACGTTGGCATGGACAATTACAAACATTGACTTACTTAACTAGTATTTGTTTAACATGAAATCTAATTTATGTCGACTATGAAACTAGCTTTACAGCGTAATAACTATATTAATCTTTTTCAACACGTCATTCCAGATTGCACCCACTACTTCGAGGGAATGAGGAGGGAGTGGTAATTTTATCATAAGTTGAGTGTGATGCAAGTGAAATTTTGTACTTTTTTGTTTCGTCTTTGGTACGAAACCCCACCATCCGTACGCTCTACTACTGGGCTATAAATTTTGGATTTCATCAGCCGATGATATTGCATGAATATATTCGGACAATGTACTTATTAATACCAACGATAAAACTGTCCAGGATTTGCTGAGTGGTAACATTTAACCAGGAATGTATTATACCTATAACATCTTAAAGTGATATGTGCGCGTAATACAATGTACGGATAGGATGGGGTGTTAACTTTCTCGAGAAGGACAACATAATTTTATGATTAAAACATAGCCTGGAAGTAATGAAATGGGGCACAGCTTTGTTGTTGTATCAGTACCAACCAAGTATGCCAAAAATACAGTTTTATGTTTAGTCATATCTACGTACTATTTGCTACCATATCGATGACAAAGTGTATGTTTGTACATTAATGTGCGTGTCGTCAAATTACGTTATGTAATGTCTAAAGATTGAGAAACGGTTATAATTCGGGTTATGACATATGAATTCTATACACAGATGTGAGAGCTAATAAGTTGTGGAAAATACCTAAAAGAATAACCATAAGGCTAAGCGTAGATAACACTACAAGTATAATTTTAAGCCCTAGTGTCACGCCAAAAATTCGTAGAAGTGCATGTATTATGTTCTTACAGTATTAAACATATAGTTAAAGCCTCCGTTTTTTGGATATTAATTCTGTATGTACGTACATGTATTTGAAAGGCAATAACTTGATTTTTTTACTTATATAGTATATCACTAAAGCAGGTGTTAGTTTAGTGTGGCCTCTGTAAAAAGTATCACATTGTGTAACGTAAGTGTAGTCCTAATTTTCAATTACCTTCTTTTCATTTCATAATAATATACTTAATAAAGAAACCATCCAATGTGGCATTGTTAGGAGCAATATATTTGCTTACTTGAACTGTCATTTTGCTTTATACCGATTGTACGTTCTGAGACTGTCCTGTCCAAGAAACATTAATTATAATCAATACTTATCTTACACTAAATACACATGTCCTTATTTAATGTTTCCATCGTCAAGCTGTTTCAGACAAATATACACTGTGTATGATGGATACATATAATAGTGGCTGTTCGACTAAACATAGCGTACGCCGTTTCGAGTAAAATAAACCATACCGTGCTATTAGATATTATCCATTTTTAATAGCAATATAAACTAACACCAACTCATTCAGCTAATGTTACTCTTTGAAATATAATATATAATGAACAAGTTATGAAAGTAAACTTCGAGATAAAAATCAAATATCGAAATATGTGTACCCGCTGGCTAATAACGTACGTACTGCGCGTTAAATATTTGCACGGGAGTCTGAATTGTACTATTACAGATGGAATCTATGATCAGACATAAATTGTTCCATTTTGTAATGTATAAATATATTCAACAATTATAATATCTGTGTGAGAAAATACAGATGGTGAACGAGGTATGTATTAAATATATCATATCGCATTGATTGTCTAGAACGTGGGTTGGTACTTACTCGTATTGTTTCAGTAACAAAACATGTGTACTCAGATACGTACATTCGTGGAGTAACTATTTGTTTAAAATGAACAAATACGAAATAAAAGCACACGGTCACTTAAAGCAAATACGCGGCAATCAATAGCAAACAATTATACTGGCTTTTAATGAAGTAATGTTCCTGGAAAATCGCGAGTGAACAAATATTGCTAAGTTAGCTAATACTTTCTTGTTCAAGCACTAGCCGTAATGATTATACCTTTTGTCACAATACCGTCTGAGCAAAGGTCTTTTCAGATCATTTGAAAGTCTTTGACTTTAGAATTAGAAATTTCTGGGTAGTGGTTTTGAAGTACCTGACTAACAATACATTATATTGAAGTAGTAGTTCACTATAGACGTATTTCTATAGAGACAGCGTCATTCATAAAGATGTACTGTATTTCATATTGTAGTAACCTCTTATCAATTGATTCGATATGTTATGTATCATGTCTGTATTATCAGATGTAACAAGTGGTAAAACATAGACCATTATAGATTACTATACAAACAATTCGACACAGATTGTATGATATATCCTTGCTTCCGTTCTTCTACATTCTGCATGACGATATGTTATTGTGAAGTTAAGATAATACAGGAATTGTTTAACATCAGATTGACGAGAAATATAAAATCGATTCTGCTGCAGATGTAGGTACTCACAGGGCTGGAAAACAAAACTAACTCATTCTAGCGCATAAAGCCATTCAATCAATGACTACTAGGGGACAGAAATGCTACGCGCACACAATTTGTCAGTCAATTTTGCCTTAAATATGTTGTAGTTAGAGAAAAATCTATGTACTAGCCTACATTCAAGATATTAAAAGTAATGACAGAGACGTAAAGTTCACAGCAAGCAAACCGCAGATCAGTTGAAAACTTTATGTTCTATAGCCAAACTTACATGGAATCACTAAATAAATTTAGAGTAAAACCCCTTCAAACATAAGAAAATCTAAAACATCTTAACTGTATCAAATGGATACAGTAAGTTCCCGAATATCTATGTTGCTATGTTTGTAACTTTAAATAAATTTGTTATGTTGATAGTTGAAAAATGTGACCTTTACTACATTTACGTCTTTAATACTACATGTAAGTGGTATCGACCAATATTAATAGCATGATATAATTTACCAATATCGAGGAATTACTAACATCATCAATTGACCACATATGTTCTAAAGCTAAATGTGGCTCAATAGAAACATAAATTAGCTGGTGTGCATCACAAAAAATGTGTAGACGCACACACAAGTCACAACTATATAGATGCAAGATGTTTCAAAATATCGCTATGTTTGACATTGGGGTCGACTTATTTCAATCTTAATATAACACTAATACTAGGATTAGACAGTTTCAGTCTTGTTCAATATAATTTATAAAATTAAAATGCCACATTCGCTCGATATAATCTTGGGCGTCTTAATACAAATGTAATGGCACCCAATGTTATACAACTAAACATACAGTCTCATGATCATCCCAAACTCTTTTCACATTAAATTATACCTATGCAGCTTTTTTAATTTAGTACATCTTTCCTACGTTCAAGGAAAGTAACCTGCAAACATGTTTATCAATCACGGGTTTTTGTCGATATAATTCTTCGTTGTACGCTTAGTTTGCGGCATACAGTTCGAAATATGTACGGATGCACGGATTTACTATTCACATTCTTTTGTTGCCTCTGTCCGCCATATTGTTTAATTACACAAATAAAGGCACACCACCTCCTGATATGGTTAGCCAAACTTGGCGTACGTGACAAACATGTTTTTAAACATACCGTTCAACGAATAACAGGTGCGTACCAGCCCTACGTTCAAGGAAAGTAACCTGCAAACATGTTCAACAATCACGGGTTTTTGTCGATATAATCCTTCGTTGTACGCGTCGTTTGCGGCATACAATTTGAAAGTACTAATTCCCGTTTTTTCCGTTCTCAGTTCGAAATATGTACGGAAGCACGGATTTTACTATTCACATTCTTTTGTTTGCCTCTGTCCGCCATATTGTTTAATTAAAGAAATACACGCACACCACCTCCGGATATGGTTAGCCAAACTTGGCGTACGTAACCAACATGTTTTTCAAACATACAGTTCAACGAATAACAGTGTGCGTACCAGAAGCGAAACGTACGTCACATATTGTTTCCTTGAACGCAGGGCTGGTGCGAAACGTACGTCACATGTTTCCATGAACGCAAGGCTGGATTAGGTGTTTTCAAAATATGAATCCCCATAATACTTCCTCATATTAATTAATTGGTTAAGTAATGATTATTTTTTTAGACAGTCTTTCTTGTTTTCTTAAAATTTGGATTTTGTACTCGCAACCTACTCATTCTAAGCCAGCGAAAAATACTAATTCATTCGACGTGAAACTGATTGCATTGTTCGGCCAACATTCTGCATATTACATTTTATGCACGTAATTAGATAAAACATCTTTAGATCAAAATTCTGTATCATAACGATAAAAAAGTTCCTCCTGTGGCGACACTGATAAATGAAGCTCGAGAGTTGATGTTTTGAACATGTACGACATACAGATGGTATAAGGGTTCCTCTGTGTATGTACTGTCCACTTTATAGTATAATTGGAAAAAATACAAAAATATTTGGCCACTGTGCCTTTTGTTATACTTTATTAATTTTGTATGTGCCATTCTGCAAATTCTTTGTCCAGCAAAAGGCTGCTTCGTATCTTTCAAAATTGCATATACTCAGTGTCTGTCGTAGATTGTCCGGTTGTTAATTTCTTACCAACTGGCTCTTGTTCCGTTTTAGTTTGACTGACTTAAGCAGCAGACTTTCGGGATTGGATGCCCGGTTTTGTATTACATGTTCCTGTGCTAGTTATTTATGTTGGGCATGTTCCGCGCCTTTTCGAGTGAAGTTGTTTATTTTCTGTGCCTTTTTGTTCTCGCGTGTCCCGCGGTTTCTGTTAGGGGAGGTGCTACTTCCGGTAGTTTCGTATTTTGTTTAATTATTATAATATGGGTTTGTATCTGGATTTAAACGCCAATTCCGTTTACAGTGGAGTTTTTAATTTTTAAGTAATCTATAATATGCCATAATTTCTCAGTATTTAATTTTTTGACCGGGCCAAAAGTTATATGGAGCTAGGAGTTATTTATTCGTATTTGCTGGTTGTCCTCTTACTATTTCGTCCCCACGATTCGCATCCTACCTGGTTCGTTCATGAGTTTATGTACAGCTGTGGAGTTATGGATGTAGTGTTTTGTTCCCTGAGGTCATTTAACGTAGTTAAGTTTTGTCCCCTGAGGTCATTTAACGTAGTTGTAAGTCCCCTGCCGGATTTTGACTGGAGGGGACTATTAATTGGCCATCAGTCTTTTTTGGTTCTGACGGGAATTGTGGTTGCTATGGCAACAGACACATTGAATATGGCTTTAAACCGGTAGGGGACTTCTGTATTGCTTGCAATTCTTAATGACGTGTTCATTACGTCATTTTACTAATTGAAAGTAGGTCATACGACTATACGGGCTTTTCAACGTTTTAATACTGTTATTTAACTTTTGAGACTAAAAGCTGCTAAAACTATGTAGTTCAGCAGTTTTACTGTTGTAACTAGGTCATTCAGCGAAGGCATTCCGCCTTTTGGGTGCTGAATCTTTTCTACTGGGTCATTCAGCTAGTTATAATTTATTATACCTTTCGACAGCTAGGACTTGGGCGGATCTGCGCTTGTTAAGTTGGGCATTGTGCTTTGTGTGTTTTTAACGTTTTCTGTGCTCGGCTGGTTAAGTTAAATGCTGCCTCTCCTGTCTGACCTCATATAGTCTTTTTGAATTTACGCTCGTATTACCCGATGAATGAAATGTTTTGCAATGTCCCACATGTCTTATCGAATGTATGGATTGTATTATAAAGACAATGTTACAGTAATATCATTATTTCATTTCTGTTACAGATCATTCCATATAATACCGACCAGTCATTTCTTCATGCAATTATAGGAAACAATATAACATTATTTCACATTATGGACGCAAACAGTTTGTTTTTCATATCCAGAGGATCAATCTAATCATTAGATCAACACTTACTAGTATATCAATGTATATGAATTTCGGTTTTCACACACATATTTCGCTGTGCTTTCCCATAGACAAAACTGTTCAGGTGACAAATATGAAAGCAAATGTGGAATCGGTCAACAATATCGAAGGTAGGATGAATAGAAATACTGCCTTTAGTACGAATCACTTCATAATTATTTGTGCACGCAATCCTATCATTAACAATAGGATCACTTTAATCACTTTAATTGTCTTTAACTCCTACGTCTCAATATGGTAAATAAACCATGACAACCTTCGTGACTGCTTTGACAGGCGCTACGCTTTAAGTATCACTGTGGGGATCAAATTTAAGATAAAACGAATACATAACCAACCAGATCTAAACCACTTTTAATGAAATGACGTAAAGATAAAAATTCCAAGCGACGATAATGCTATTTCCGTCAATTCATTTTTCAGCTAAATCCGTAGATCAATCTGTCAATGGCATCTGGTCGCATAAACATACAAACACAACTAGATTATATGCGTGAATATGAGAAATGCCAAGTGAGTCTTGCACTTAACCTGCAATATGAATATAAGAAGTTTAGAGACGTTAATATATTTAGCTTGGAACTTCCGGGTATTCTGTGCTGTTATAATGATATATGGCGGAAATGACGTAAACCGAAAATAAACGCATATGGGAATAGTTATTAGAAATTCCTTTACGAAAGAAAATGATAGTTTGATAGTGAATGAATTGAGGAAAATGACAATCTGAGGCAATCACTTATATGTATGTTTAAAAGATCAATAAATAAACAGAGTGCAAACATCAGTTTTAAGATACTAGTATTTAACATACACATCACTACACTATGCGTTTTAGTATCTTTTGTATGCATTGACACTTCTGCGCCATTGTCTAAATCGGCCTGCATTTTATGGTGAAGTACTTTATCAATATAGAATTATTTTTGGTCATACGTGTTAGAATGCAAATAGATTGCAGGTTAGCGAGATATACCGCTGAATAGATCACGGTTTGTTGTTCATATGCATAGTTATTAAAAACACAGGCCTACGGCCTTCGTGATTAATTCCTAGGCATATGAACTCAAAACATTGATCTATTCACCGCTATATCACGCTAAACTGCAATCTATTACCTAAACAAAAATATCAATATTTTATATGATATGAAATATCATTTTGACAAAAGCGTCTTAAAACGCCTAAAGAAGGATAAATCGTTGTTATGCTTATCAATAGGATTCATCACTTTATATTAAAGTTTATTCTCCGAATTTACCGTATAGTATTTAAATCGCACTGTGGTATTACGCATATGGTAATGCTTATTTACGGTCATTTACACGTACATGAACTTCAACAGACATGTTCTTAAGTAATACAATAAAAACGTATTTTAAGACATTTCCCGTTTCCTTGTACGAGTTGGCTTCAAACAGCGACCCATCACACTTGCACGCAGCAAACGTAAATAATTACACACATTAACAAAACCGACACACATCGAACTATACACTACCCAAAAGTTCTAACCCACCAAAATAATATTGTGTTATAATTTTGTAATACTGCACGTACTCCCGTGAAATTGTTCTTACCAATACTTGAATAATACTTGCATTTAATTATTGATTCATTTTGGCCGATAAACGGCCATATTACTCTTTACAGGAGCGTTACGTAATGAAGTCGATTTTACAAAGTCACAACACATTTCACCCAAATTGATCATGAACACGTGCATATTGCAACGCAACAAACACGTGTTCATTAACATTTAGCACAACCGATGTCTGCCCTCCCAGAAAAACCCGTAACATGCCGAGATTGACGCAAAACGAACTTGGATGAAGTGTAAGAATATTACAACAAAATTTCACAAAGGCTATTTCAATGAAATATCAATTTTGCAAATTTTGTTTGAGTGTTGATTTCAAAAATGGAAGGTTCAAGTGAATGAAAAAAGGAAATAATCATTTAAATAACAATTACATACGAAATAGAAAGCAACACTAAGGGCCACAACTTTATACAAACTAATGACATCCCGACAGGTCAAGTGCGTTATGTTTGTGCCAAATTCAACATGTTAGGTGTTTTTTCGCGTAGGAAAATCTTCACTAACATCAAAACCGTAATAAACACGTGCTTTTCGACTCGCATGCATTACACGTGTACATTACTCTAGATTACGTAACAAGTCTAAAACGGTGAATTAGACCGTAAGTAGGCAAAAATAAACAAATATGAGGCTTCATTGGATATTCATATGTCATTATGTGAAATTTGGTGTTAATAATTGCATTATTAAAAAAATATTAATAAAATAAAAAATGTCAACTAGGAATTGTGTTCACAGTGGTTTTTCGTAATCTCATGAGTGTTCCTCTCGAGTCAGTTTCGACATTTTATGTGTTTGTCAAGATGAACAGTCATCAGAAATGCCGATTTTGTGTAAGGGCGAGTGAATTCTAGTCCACTTGCATTGTACGTGCAAAAATGCATTATTACGCAATACACCGAATGCACTGAAATTAACTGCAAAACGGTCAAAATAAACCTATATTTATCTGCATCTCTTAATCATGTATCGGTATGCGAAATAGCAGGTGAATACATGCATATTTCACTAAACGGGAATGAAATAAACACTGGCGGTTTAGAACTTTTGGGGAGTGTACTGGTAAACTTTCACCGTATTCATTCAGAGAGAAAATTAGAAGTCTCGACAGAGGAAATCGATCAGCATGGACCAAAACTGAATAAAAATGAACACTAGTTTAGGGTTATTTAATATACAAGAATTTAATATGAACAAATATGAACAAATGCACTGCATCCAGTAGGTAATTTGACTTTGGATAATCTGGGAGAGGAAAATATGACCAAGGAATTTGTTTGCTCCCATTGAGACTAAAGTATTTGTCTCCCAGACAGAACCATGGTGCGAAAGATTTAAAAGCCTTTCAGTCATTTGGACTGGCAGAAATAAAAATGTTGTCAGTCCGAATGAACATTTGTCAGCCCGATCAAAATGAAAATAGATATGTCAGTGGATAATTCACGTTTTTCAATTTGTTCAATTTGTTCAATTCTAGGTTTACATAATTCCGGGGTAACTATTTTAAAAATGCATTATTAGATATAAACCCAGTTAAGAAGCGATTTTAAGTAGGCATAATTTGATGTTTTACCTTGTTTTAATGCGACCGGGGGAAATCCCCTAAAAATATTCAATTTCCGTGGGTAATAAAGTGCATTTTGACAGAATTGTCTTAAAACGCTTAAAGAGGGATAAATCGTTGTTATGCTTATTATAAGAATCATCACTTTATATTAAAGTTTATTTTCAGAATGTTCAGTATAGCATTAAAAGCTCACGTTACTCAGTGCACTCTGAAATATGATAGTGCTTACCACGGTCATTGAAGTTCAAAGCAGGCTGTTAATGGACAATATGAAAAGCGTAATATTGCAAGTACTTTTATAGTCAGTTCTCTTGATACACAATATAATACAGTACAATAGCACTGCTAAATTTTTAAGTTTGATCTTTATTTTGCTTCTAGTTTTAAATGTTTTGAGCCCTTCTAAAAGTTATTGTTAAGAAAACAATTCCAGTGTGTACCTTTACCCGGATACCATTGCAATGTAGTGTGACTTGTATTACGATTTTATTTGACATTTTTGTTACAGAGCCAAGTGAACTAAAACGTTTCATTCACAATCATAACTGTATGATAAAATTCATAGAATGATCGCACCTGTTTTAAAATACGCACCATCAAATTACTTCACCCGCTGTTATAATCTATTATATTTTAATTGATAAACCATGTTATAGGTAAGTTGTGATTTCGTTGCTCATGCAGTACAAGTCTTTCATTGATATGACACACGTTTACGTCATACCGGGCCGACATCTTAATCATTTGAACTTTAGTTTTTTTACTATTTGAAGTTCATGATTTGACTTTTGAGTTTTCAGGATTACACGCATTTTTCTTCATGATTTAACGATATAATTATCGTGATTTCAAAATTTCAACTTCTTGTGATCGCAAAACCCTCTTCATGCAGTCTCAATATCACTCGTTATTTATTATCTGTTTTTACTACAAAAATACAGAAATATTTAACCAAGCAATACGAAAGTTTCGAGTACAAGTACCTGGACTAGTATTTCATATAACACATCACCATTGCCCCAAGAGGTATAAATATAGGATACATATTCCATTGATCAATCATCCATTACTGTACAATTACATTTTGCCGTATTTAACGCGGCTGTATGTGGTTGTAGAAGCTATGTGATAATGAATTTATCCCGAGAATTGGCCTTGGGTGTCATACGTAAATTAAATCAGAGTGGCTATGTCCATCGGAAGCAATTTGAGGTTCCATATTGGACGAATGAGTATTTTTCTTTAGTATTATAGTATACAGAAATATTGTTAGCCGGTCCTGCATTTATCTCACGATATGTTGGGCTTACAACATAAGGACGAGCATCGATTTCATTTTCATATGAAATGTTCCGCATGCTAACATGTGTGTGTATGATGTGCTTATTTATGAATAATGAAGTTCAAGTTCCAATATTTTAACACATTGGATAAGTCAAACAAGTTAACATACCACAGTAACGGGTATAACTAAACTACTACGATTCTAGTCAATATAAATAAAATACGATACTGATGTCCGCTTATAAAAAAACACCGGTATAAAATTTAAAGACAGTATAAGGCAAACACAAACAAAGTATTAAGTACTTATAATCTTGACCCTAACCCTTAACATTCAAAGCGTATCAACAGTAATGCCAAACTTTTCCACAACTCGTATTCGAAATTTCCCATTTACTTGACTATACAATACCAATGTACGCCATGTGTGTATATGTTTACAAGATAGTAATACAATTTCCCTAGTTTGAGTTTACGAATTGGAGGGAAATTAATTTCCATTGTTATGGTAGTATCAGAGATTCGGTATTGATATCAATTCAACCATGAATTGGTCAGTTTTTGCGGATAAAGCATGAAATTGTCCGTCACGTTATTTTTCCTTGAACGCTGGGCTGCTTTGGGACATAAACCGCGCTGATCGTAAAGTTCGTGTATTATAAAAATGGGCGCAACGAACATCGTTTTATTTCATACATAAAAGTACATTGTAATACCATTGAGTGTTATGTTAAAATGTTGGCAGTAAATTGTTATAGGTGGTTAAACGTTGAATTGATCAATGAAATAAATTCTGCATAAAGTGCTGTATTTAATAAGAATGAACGACATTTTGTATATGTATCATTTATTGATGTTTTGACTATTAGTGCATCAATGGTAAAATGCTCCTGAACAAGTTACTTAGTTTCAGTATTCGGAGGAATGGTCTGGAAGTCCAAAAGACTTCGTGAGTCACGGTTCCAAGTGTCCTCCACTGGGGATTTTTCGTGTACGATCAGCATTCCATATGAAGAATATAGCGTTTCCTGCGACGCAGCCTCAGCTTGAGCACGACAATGCCAAAAACAGTCGGATAAATGCACATTAATACAGAATTAGCAGAATTATGTTTAAGATATCGCAAACAATATGTAAAATGTAGCACAATAAATTGTGCAACTTTTACCATGTTTTATTGTATGTTATAAATGAGTCCTGTATGGTTTGCTAATACATGTATGATATAAAATGTAACTTGATCAGCGGTTTGTTTCAAGTGCTTACAACCCAAATACAAGTTGAAGTTCCATACAAATTAGTTTGTTGTTATTGAGGATACGTAAAGGTTAAGGGAAGGAAGATAATAGATAATCGGACGTGGACTTAATGCAGCACTCAACTTAAACAGCCGAGCACAGAAAACAGTAAATTATATTTAGTTCTATACCACGCCTTAAAATTGAGTTGTATTCTTCTGTTCAACGCATAGAACAATAAACCTGAAAAAGACCGTCAAAGGACAATAACATGTACGACTTCAGAACAAAATCATGCTTTTAATCTACCGGCATGGTATTATTGGAAAAAGAAGAACTGTCGGCAGTTATATCAGGGACAAACCAGATATGTATGATATAGCCTCCCAGTATCATTTGATAAAGTTGAGTAAAGCTATTGCGATTATCCGGATACAAAGTATGCTTGAATCTTGTGAACGGCTGATGGCGCTAGATAAACCATTGGCGAATCAATACAATTAACATTATTACACGTATTCAAATTTAGTTCATCATGAATTCGATCAGCTGGTGTATTTTTGCTAAGTATTGTCTGTTGAAACTGCTGGCAAGTAGTACAGTAAAACTGTGTTCATTGATATTGCGTTTGTATGCGCACGATCGTATATGTAATCAAATCATAAGCTCTCGTGGTTTTCCAATAATCCGGGAATTTAGGAAAGTGTACTTTAACCATTAAGTAAAGGTACATTCATTTTGTTACTTGTGGTGTTTTTGCGGAATCGTATATACTAACATAAAATGGGAGTGCAATTCGAATTTTCAGACTGTATAAATAAACTTAGTTAGTCACAATGAATTAATGATGCATTCTAACATAAGCAATGGTGTCCGCTATATACACATAGCGGGCACCATGATGTGCACGAATTACCAATAAAACACAGCTACGGCTGAATTACTTAAAACTGCAAATAAGCTCCGATCAAAAACATAGTGCTGTGGTTTATGTATGGTGTGTTGTCAAATGCGGAATATGTGTTATGTCAGAATCGAAATAATGAATATGTACCTGTGTTTTATCTATAATAAAGCAGTTACTTATTAGGATGCGTACACACTCGTGATTTAGTTACTACGCATCCGAACTCGGTGACTGTGCTTTATACTACGATATAAACACAGGTAAACATTCATTATTTCTTAAATAATTGAACCGTTTTCAAGATGTGCAAGATTTGTTGTTTGGATAAGGCTTATATCTGATCCCTCACAATTCATGATATTGAGGGACATTGATAATATGGCGTCAGTTTATGGTGATGTTTGGCATGAATCCGTCTATGTATTGAAATCATGAGCCTGTTTATTTGACGCCTTGGTATAAATAAAAACAAAATATACCAGATTTATATAGCGCCCTTTTCATGCGAACGCACATTCAAAGGCACTTTACCCATGGTGCAGCCACAAGGGCGCAGGTGCATCCTCTACCAGTGCAAATACAGAATGATCTGACCAGAGGGACAGACTGAGATAAAGCCCCTGAAGGGAAAAAGAAACATTAGATACAGGCATGTCCGGCGCTGCAGAGGTGCGCTTAGCTCTTATTTCGAATAGACAGCCTGGTTTTTTAATGTGCCCGGTTTATAGCACCGTTACACAGCTTCCTGGCACTTCCAGATACTTTGCAGACCACACGGCCAGATATAGCGGGAAATATTATAAATATTTCAGAAATGCCAAGTTCCGATGCCAGGGATTGAACCCACGACATCTGGATTGACAGCCAAGTGTGTTACCACTGAGCTAATTCCGCTTATATTGTCCCATTCTTATGTTGTCCCATTCTTCCCATAAATATTGTCTTAATACGCCTAGGCTGATTGCCGCGGGTCACGTCTACCTACATGTCTGTCTAGAAAGTACTTTATAATTAAAAGAGATTCATAGAATGTACAGCTTACACATATGCTATTTACAAGAGTGCTTTTCAATCAACTCTCGTTCTACCCGTAATATCGATGTGGTTTAAATATGTATTATGAGTAATGTCATAGATAAGATGAGCAAAATATCTATAATAATAAAATATTAATACTCTAGCGCACAGACAATCCAAAGCCAAACAGAAACGACGGTAGCGTCAGACATAGAACAAAAAATCCACATCCCATAAATGGATATTCAAGCAAGCCTATATACTAACTCCGCAATGAATGGCAAACAGTGGACTTCGAATTATGTGCATAATTAACCATAAAGGGAGGTAATTATACATAATAACTACACTGAAGTGAAGCCATGCTGAAAAATGTTCCGTTTTAGTTTTGAGTATTCATAAGCATATCTATTACGGAAGCATTTGCGCATTTGAACATGTGACATAATAATTCCTAGACGCGTGTTACAGTGTATACATGTATTATGTAATAAATTATTCGGTGCAATTATGATACGATTGTATTTAAGATTTACAATAATTATTCACCAACCAAA
Source organism: Spisula solida (assembly GCA_947247005.1). NCBI lineage: Eukaryota > Metazoa > Mollusca > Bivalvia > Venerida > Mactridae > Spisula > Spisula solida. The sequence continues at coordinate 5,366,114 of OX365948.1, read as the reverse complement.
ATGATATTAATCAATAGTTATTTAATTGAAAACCAGCAAATACGAATCAATACATTTGTAATTGAACACGATACAAACAGAAGTTGTCATGAGAAGGCGGCCTTATTCGTCGAACACGTCAATTTATACAATGCCACCCCTAAGTACGGCTGTAAAATTTGATTGACTATGTTTGGGATTGTAGTTATTTTACCAGTTATAGTACGCCCAGAATAATGTGATGTTTACAAACATGAATCGGTTTGGTCGACTATTGCAAAATTGTTTTTACAATTTGATAAAGTAAACAGATATGGTCAGTTTTGTACTAAAACGCCACTGATAAATCATGCACATCTGATCAACCCGCCTTTGTGGAATATACCACAATTTCCCGCCTTTCACACTTATGAAATGGACGTAATTACACAGTAAGTGCACACTATATGTTAGTTATCCTCACCTTGCTGGAGGTGACTTATCTTAATTAATCAGTGTTGCTAGTAACCGATCGTGAAGTTATTTATGTCAATTTTGTCACTATAAATACTTGTATAATTGTATCAAAGATGAATTGCAAATATTCGTAAATTAGAATTAACCACAGACATCAAAATATAAATATTAAATAGTTATTGAAGTGGTCATTACTTGGAAATATTATTAATTAATTATGTATATATATGTCTAGTCAAATGCGCAACAAACGGTACTATAATAGTTGTGAAAACATACACATGATACAACACGTTACTTAAACTGAAACTTCATAGAATTTCAATTACAAGTCAAATAGTTATCCTTGGCCAGATAATTTACAGACCAGTATTTACTACAGTAACTTTACTTAAGAAATAATGAATGTGTACATGTGTTTTATCGTAGAATAAAGCACAGTCACTAGTTTGGATGCGCACCTGAACAAGCTTTATTTTAGATAAAACTCAGATACATGTTTATTTATTCGATTCTAATAGAGCCAATATTCCGCTTTTGATACATGTGATGTTTTACAAGAATACATAGTAACAATAGCACTACGTTCTTTATCGAACGGCCTTTTTGCAGTTATCAGTCGTAGCTGTATTTTATCGATAATTCGTGCACACTATGTTTTCCTCTATGTGTATATGGCTGAAACCGCTTGTTAGTTAGACTACCAGGTTAATCCTACCTTATCAACGTGGTAGGGAAGGGGAAACACTCCATACATTTTTTTGGCCTAACCATTTTCAAACATTCTACATCAATAGTAACAAAACAGACCCCCTGTCGTGATTCCGAACATTGAGACCATTTACAGCAGACGATTGGCGAATTCGTGAAGATGTGTCAAGACGGTACATCTCCAGAAACTGTGTGGTAAAAGTATACTACATGTAACTACACAGTACATTTTAAAACCAAAATGTACTGTCTAGCCTCACCTAGGCCGAGGGTAATAATTCTGGTTATTATCGCAATTGTGATCTGCAGCGTGAATGATAGATTATTGATGAAACTTCGTTCATACTTCATAAAATGCATCACCATTTAGTGAACATCCCCGCATTTAATGTTTAATGTCCCAGTGGACCATGGCATGGAACGTTATCGGACGTAAGAACGACGAGTGTATTAACCACAGGGGACGATGCTCAGTGAAACGTGCAATTGCGCTGACTCGTTACTGTTACTATAGTTTCTAAACAAGCAGTATATTTCTTTTTATCAGGGACATTAACTCGACACGTTATAGTACTAGTACATTAAGGAAGTCCATGGATCAAATTATTAATACGACGGACAAAATAGTATCATATATGAATTAAACTTTCTATATAACACACGTACAAGCATAACATTGTCATGGACAATCACGAACATTGACATGAAACCTTGTTTATGTTGACTAAGAAACAATCGTTACAGCGTGTATAAATAATTTACAACACTTCATTTCTGATGGTACCCACTCCAACGAGCGTATGAGGAGGGAGTAGCCAATGCTCCCATAAGGTAATGTTTAGCGTGATGCAAGTGAATTTGTGTTACTATTTTTGTTTCGTCTTCGGTACGACCCTGTCACGGAACGAAGCCCGACCATCCATACGCTCTACCACTGGGCTATAGCTATAGAGTTCGGATTTCATAAGCCGAGGATAGTGCCTAAAGATAGCTAATTACTTGTGCAAAATACGTAAAAGGATAACCATTACCCTAAGCGTAGGTAAACACAACAAGAATAACTCAAAAACATCAATAATTCGTAGGAGCACATGTATTATGTTCTAATTAAAAATATGGTGATTGCCTTCGGGTTAATTTCGATATTAATTGGTTTTTATTTATTAATATGTTTGCTTAGGGTTTGTCACAGACCACTTGCGGAACAATTTAACTTTCCTGAATATGGATTATACTACATGAAGCACACATAGATGTTTACAAATGTACTTAATTCTACATTGGTACTTAAGTTAAGCGAACGAGTTAGTTGGTGATGACATTAACCCACTGGAAGGGTTATACCTACTTTCAAATTAAAAACGAATGCACATGTACGTACAAGTATTTTAAATGTCACTCCTTGAATTATTTAAAACCGGTAGTGTACCGTTAGCCAAGTTGCATTTATATAGAAAATAAATAAAGCAGGCCTTATAGTTCCGTGAGGCGTCTGTAAATAGTATCACCTTGTGTAATGTCAGTGTAGTTATCATTTTCAAATACCTTCTTTTCATTTTATAATAATATGCTTATTGAAGAAACCATACAATGTGGCATTGTTAGGAGCAATGTATTTGTTTACTTGCAGTAACAGTTGTGGTGTGTACGGATTGCACTTTCAGTGTCCGTCTCTCCTGTGGCTTGCTAGGCGTTGCCGCCGCATCTGTGTGGCTTTAAATAGTCTGTCCGACAAATATTAATTTTAATCTATATTTATCTTACATTAAATACACATGTCCTTATTTAAAGTTTCCATCGTCTAGCTGTTTCAGACAAATATACACTGTGTATGATGGATACATTATTATAGTGACTGTTCGACTAAACATTGCGTAAGTCATTGCTGGTAAAATAAACCATACCGTGTTATAAAGAATTAACCAAACCAATAACAATATAAGCTAGCACAGACACATTCAGCTAATGTTTATCTTGGAAAGATAAGACACAATGGATACTTTACCCAGTTATGAAAGTTTAAATTTTGAGATAATAACCGAATATTGAAACATGTTTACGCTTGCTAATAACTTACGTACAGAGTTTAAATATTTGTACAAGAGTCGTAATTGAACTAATACTGATGATCAGAAATAAATTGTTCCATTTCGTGATGTATAAATATATTCACCAATTATAATATCCGTGTGAAACAATACATATGGCGAACAAGGTATGTATTCAATATTTCGTATCACATTGATTGTCTAGAGCGTGGGTTGGTACTTACTCGTATTGTTTCAGTTACAAAACATGTGTACTCAGATACGTACATTCGTGGAGTAACTATTTGTTTAAAATGAACAAATAAGAAATAAAAGCACACGGTCGCTTAAAACAAATACGCTTCAATCAATATCAAACAATTATACTGGCTTTTAATAAGTATTGTTCCTGCAAAATCGCGATTGAATAAATATTGCTAAGTTAGCCAATACTTTCTTGTTCAAGCACTGGCCGTGATGATTTTAACTTTTGCCACAATACCGTCTGAGCAAAGGTCTTTTTAAGATAGTTTGAAATTCTTTGACTATAGAATTAGCACTTTCTGTGTAGTGGTTTGAAGTACTCGACTAACAATACGTTATATTAAAGTAGTATTACACTATAGACGTACTTCTATCGAGACAGCGTCATTCAGAAAGATGTACTGTATTTCATATCGTAGTAACCTATTATCAATTGATTATACATGTTAGATCAGTGATGTGTCTGTATTATCAGATGTAACAAGTGGTAAAACATAGAACATTATAGATTACTACAACAAAAAGTCGACACAGATTGTATGATATATCCTTGTTTCCGTTCTTCTACATTCTACATGACGATTATTGTGAAAGATCTTGGTTTGATAATACAGGAAATGTTTAACATCAGATTGACGAGAAATATAAAATCGATTCTGCTGCAGATGTACGTATTCACGGATCTGGAATGCAAAAATAACTCATTCTAGCGCATGAAACTATTCAATCAATGATTAATATTGGGACGGAAATGCTACGCGCACATGATTTGCCAGTCTTTTTCGCCTTCAATATGCTGTAGTTGGAGAGATATCTACGTAGTTTGTAATTATGATGTTATTTTCAACAAATTTCTAAGGGTAATTGAGCAGATTTACTAAAAAAATGTAAGGCATGTTTATTTGTTTTAAAGTTCGGGGATATACGCTGGACTAACTTACATTCATGATTAACTCGGATCCGAACATTTTTTACGTATCAACATAAAACTCAATTGAACAGATAATGCGATATGCTATTCAATACAGATTGTATCGTAGTTACGACAATTACATCGAAGTGGTGAGTCTAAATGCAATGATATTTGATCGGGTGAGTGTGAATGTTCACAAGAAAGAGTGCATTACAACGAGTAATAGTGTGTTATTAATATCGTGCAGTGTAGATTTTGCACTCATCTTTGTTTCATCTAAGATCTAGCGAAACATTATGCCTCGGCACTTACCAAATATACACTAGCTGCAAAACTGGCAACTGATTCACGAGAATTTATTATTTAATGAATGGCATTCCATTGATTCAAACATCGTCTAGATTTCAGATGCATGGGTTGAATTGTAATAGGTCATCATTTTCACACTTGACACATAAGACAACCTTGCGCTTTCGTTCCCTATCAATAAAATGATCACAATATGGAGGGTATTAGTACATTAACGCGTTCATGGGGTATGTTTGCGTGTATATCTATGATACTATGTAATATAGGCATTTCCTTGTTATTTCTGATTCATTATTATCATATGTGTTTAGTACAAACAGAAGTCTATACGGTATTTTTCTGCTTATACTGCTTATAAATACATGTACTGCTACGTTTAGCACGTTCAGCGATGATTACACTGAATCGTGGACAAACCCTATACTTTACCACTGGTGTTAATGTCTGAGTCAATGGGGGAATGACTATGCCTTGTTCACCTTTGCCTTACACTGTTATTTTACGTTTATGATATTATTCACATTTTTGTACGTCAGTGTCTTTGTTATTATCACCATATCTGGTAGTCTTAGCTTGTGCACTACATTGTTTAGTTGCTGGTCGTTCAAATGGACTGATGTTGAGGTCAATGTGATGTTTTGTTGATCTGTTAAAACTGATATTGACCGAGGTCGAAGACGAATATCACTTTTTAAGGCCAACTTAACACCAAATTCACATCTGCATAAGTCCACAACTGTCACATACTATACCATATAACATTAAGAAAATAAAATATATTGACTCTGTAATATAAGGAAGTTGAAGGTTTGGGAAAAAAGTTAAAATGTGACAATCTCAAAAAACGAATTTTCAAACCAATTAAAATCATTGTTTCGTGATAGATATAAACCGTTCTTTAGGAAGTGACAAAATCATGACACGCATAACGAACAAGTTTAGACAATACTCTTACGTACAGTTCATGAAAAGGAACTGGGGTGGTAATCAATAATGATCTTTAGTTATTTAATTGGAGACTAAGGATAGCCAATCATATCGCCGGTTACTGACAAAGAAGAGTTTAATATGATGTGATCTGATTGGTTGTTCTTATCCTTAGGTCAAGTAAGATCAATATTAAATACCGCCACAAGTTATGCATAATCCTATAGTATGTCTATACTTCTAATTGATATACCTCACCTTTCAAAATATGAATCGTCAAATTTTCACCGTAATCAACAGACAAAACCAATACAAATGTGTGACGATGAGGAAAACAGTGACATTCATAACGTAACACCCCCCCCCAAACCTGTAACATCCATGCGACACTTTTATATTTTGGAAGATTTTAAGTCTAGAATGTTCACGAAAATGGCTACCAATGTAACTGTTTGCTTAACATCGCATACTTCGAGTGGATATGTCTGCAGATAACGAATACAGATGTGATATACGGCATGCTCACTTTGTTGAAATGCAGTTCACACTTATTAGAAATGTCGGACAGATTGATAGGAAAAAGTATTTTTATCTTGAAAATAATAGTGAGTCACTATTAGCCCTTCGTGAATCTTACAATATGTAGCATCTATTTACAAACTTTAAAAGTTAAAAACCTTTAAAATCAATATTCATGTATTCTTGTTTATGTGACGTCGCAAACGTTATTAAAACGAGATTTAGTGCGATTTTTAACAAGCATTTCACAAATTCAGTCTTTCATAAATTCTTGATATGGTTGATTAATAATCACATATCAAAAGTATGTTCTTATTTTGATGAAACAAATCAAAATCGTAAATGTCTACTTATAGAGAACAGTAACTACATTTTTTAACCAAAGACCCCTCGTTTTTCCCAACATGAACAATTTTCAGAACTTGGTCCGCATAGTAACAACATAAGTTATTTTAACATCGTTCACGACGAAATAAAAATCTCAGATATAACTATATTATTCAATTAAACGAACATGCCATTTTGCTTATTCAAATCCCTTCCCAAAACTTTCTACATATTATCACCAACTGTCATTAAGCTCGATTTCCCTGAAGAGCGGCGCACATTATCAGTTGATTCCACTCGCTTTATAATCTATTAGTTTATTACTCAATTATCAATTCAATATTCTAAGAACTTTTAAATTAGATGGTACGATATCGAAATTTCTGACTTTGGCATAAAACGACCGCTCACTTTCTTGTTTTTAATTTACCTGTACATACATTGTAGACACGCATAACTATGTGATAAAGTCAACATTTACATTACGCTTGCGGTCGAAATAAAACAACAGAAGCATACACTGAAAGTTATCAACGCAATTTCTCATTAAACTTTTATCACACGTGCGTAAAATTCAAGCTTACAAATTCGAACGCAAAAAAATGTAAACGAACACTCAACACTAGTCTTTTTTAATTGAAATAGCCGGGATTTTCTCAGGTAAGTATGCAATAAAAATATAAAAAATCATATTATTGCACTAGATACAAAGGTAATGACGCGTGGCAGGCGGGTTATTGGCATGCACTAAAAACTCGGGAAAATAAGGTAATAGAGTGCTTCATGGAGCCTTTTGATCTTATATCATATAGTAATCTTATATATTTTCAATTATAAGGTTTGAAAATGATACTATAGCTCAACTACAACCCAGACTATACATGACAACTATGTCACGCTATAATATTTTTGGCCGCATTCGGTTAATCTTAAATGCATCGTGAACTAAATAATTATTATTCAAATGCAAACCTCTTAACGAATTAGTTTAAGACTATTAAACACTTCACGTCGCTGAAACGAATGCTGGATGCACGTAAATTTTTTTTTAGAAAAAAAGGATATCAAGATAGAACCGGTCAAAATTATCATACCTGTATATTATTTATCAGGTATGTATATATTACATGCCTGATTGACGCAACTACATAGCGCTTAAGACACTTAATAAGCAGTTATAATTACAAAAGATCAATTATTTAGATACAGAAGGCGGAAACATACCTATACCTTGTCAGTCGAAAATCCAATATAACAAAAAGTGATTATTTCCACAGAACTAAGATTAAAACGGGTACGATCAAACTAGTTACACAGCTGAATGCCGACAGACACTAGTATTCCGGTTGAGTTATCCAATACCGTACGAAATATATCCTATGACGCGGTTTTCAAAGTAAGGGAAGTTGGTTATTGGAAGAAATTGTCAAGCATCGACTGCACTTAACCGATATAGGCATTCGAGCTCGTTGTTATATCGTTTCTGCTCTCAATATGTTCTTATGCTATGAAGTTTAATGTTCCAAATGCCTAATTTTATGGAAAAAAGATCTTGGTCATGACTCGTTTATCTTCGGAATTATCGATTAGCTCTTTCCTTCCATGTCCTATATGACAAGAGGTATAGAAAACGTGGACGTGCTTAGACAGATTGAATGTCATTGGCTTATTTGTCATGATTGTTTTAACTTCCTGTGAACGGCATGGAAACTGTGCCAGAAATAAAGAATCGCTGCTTGACATCACTTTAGATTTAGTCACGGATAAGAAATTTCCTGTACTAACCAAACATACGAGGGACATTAGAAAACAAACATGACAATTGTTATTAAACTCTACATAAAGTAGAATCATGAACGAAAATATTGCCCTGTCCAGATGGTTCATATTTTTACATCGCGTAAGTACTTCTCATAGGGCTATTCAATACGCTGTACATGTGCATATTGACAATGATGATAAATACATTCCTATACCACACATATAAATCATTTGAAGGAATAACATGTATATTTCCGGATCTTGCATCGAACATTTGGGCGAAAGGCCGTCCCATGAAATGGTATTTTGAAATGTCTCAGTAACTGACGTCATATACGTTCTTTTGATTTTCGTGATTTTCTATTACTACTTGTCTTTCACGTTGGAACAACCGTTTTTAAATCGTTCAAGTCATTTTATTATTAACGAATGACTTGCAGGACTCTTTCACATTGTAGTTACGGCAAATGAATACCACGCCGATATCATCCGATTTGGCTGTTGGCAGAATTTAGTGTTTTTCTGTTGTCCAAGTATAGTCTAAAGACGTCAGTTTTGCGTTACGACGTTGTAACTCTTGTCTTGAAGTTCAATTTCTGTTTATGTATACACTTAACATTCTTTTTTTTTCAATTTTGCACCATGAATCGTGTAATGTTTTTGCAATATTTGAAAATTAACGTTAGGATAATGTAAAGGATATGTCTCATTATGTAATGGATCGTAATGGGATCAGATGCGTGTAGCCATGGTTTCAAAATGGACTATCATGAAATGACATGATAGTGGTATACGATGAATCGGATATCTATATATATAATAATATTTGTAGACTAATAAAACTGTAGCCGTGAGGGCCACAGTCCTGTTTATTTTTGAACGTCCGTCGTTTGAATTCGTATTCGACCGTCTTTGTTGTCATGAAATAAAACATGCCGTTATTACGACACGTGATTCATAGTTATAATCTGTTCAGTACCAAATTAATTTAATGTTACTATTTTTAGTTCCAATATTTAAGACAAGGTGGAAAGTCGATCGATGCGTGTAGGGAACATGTCCGTACAGATCGGTATCTACGAAGGTCAGAAAAGAGTTGATTATAGTTTTATATTTATCAACTAAAACATTATTAAAGTTAAAATTGGTCACAGAATGTGAATAATCTAAATGTATAGTGTTGCAGGCGATTGGTTATAGTAACATGATTTTCACATAACTTATAAATATTTGCAATCGACTGACATGATCGACCCTATACTACAAACTCTAGATCGGTATCCAGATGTCAAATGTAAGCTACTCCTTACTCCAATTTTTCAGTTAAAATATTATTTGATGCTTATGTGCATGATTTAAGATAATAATATAGATACATTTTCTTAGAAACATAATTCTTAGAAACTTAGACATTCTTAGTTCCCACTGGTAACACTAATTGCGTAATCATACGCTTGTGTTGAACCTTAAGTGATTTATTTTATGATAATGCAACACATGTCATTTCTTTTGCCACATGATTTTCAAGAAGTACGATGTATAGCAAGGTGTGTCACAACATAGTACATGTTAATCATAATGCAATGGGGGTCATACCCTCCAAATAAGACTTGAACTGATTGAATAATAAATAAAATACTGAGCTCCTGAGAAGTGCACATGGTGCGTGTGTATAATTCACATCAAACAATCAACTTTTCACATTTAAAGTTCATCTGAGCTCTCTCTGCAAAAAGTTACAGCTAGGGACATTGATTAGCTACATTACAAAATCTTGTGTAGGTTCATTCAAGTATATATCTGAATGATCGGCAGCATCATAGAATAGATATTGAATTATATGAAATAAGTAGGCGAATATGTAGTGTTTCCAGGCCATGAACCTCTAATATCAGTCAATTACATTGTCTGCACAGTGGGTAGAGTATAATAGCCATGTACCTGAATCGACCTCACAACTTTTCATACTGAATGAATAGACAGTGTGTAGAAATAGATGGTAACAGACAGCTTGTTGAGAAGTTTTTCGGCGTATTTGTTTAACGTTGATATTGACATACTTACTTGACCAATGAAATGCTGGCAAATATACGTATATTCTTAATATACAAATGTAGAATAACGTTTAAATTGACGTAATTTGAACGTTATACTACATTTGTATAAGAATTTACATACCTGTTATATCTCCTAAATGCCGTTAATGACCTTGTTTGTGCGTCGTTTATATTACGGAAACCGGGTTTTAACAGAAAGGTCAGTATTTACGTTTGTTCAGTGTCATATGATGAAAAGAATTTAACGCTCTTTGTCAATTGATACAACCTTAATATATTAAACTCGTCAAGGAAAAGCTCGCTTAAAACAATGTCCAGAACTCGATTAATATATAGAGGATATTTGTTTGTTTTGATTGGATATGGTTTACATCTCATCGTGTAGTGATGAAATTCAATATTTTAAAGAGCGCGTAGCGCGAGGGAAATATTATTTTTTTATCACTACAAGGTGATATATTTGACGGTATGTCAGTACAACCCGAGATACCTGAGGGTAATTATGTCAGTACAACCCGAGATACCTGAGGGTAATTATGTCAGTACAACCCGAGATACCTGAGGGTAATTATGTCAGTACAACCCGAGATACCTGAGGGTAATTATGTCAGTACAACCCGAGATACCTGAGGGTATGTCAGTACAACCCGAGATACCTGAGGGTAATTATGTCAGTACAACCCGAGATACCTGAGGGTAATTATGTCAGTACAACCCGAGATACCTGAGGGTATGTCAGTACAACCCGAGATACCTGAGGGTAATTATGTCAGTACAACCCGAGATACCTGAGGGTAATTATGTCAGTACAACCCGAGATACCTGAGGGTAATTATGTCAGTACAACCGGAGATACCTGAGGGTATGTCAGTACAACCCGAGATACCTGAGGGTATGTCAGTACAACCCGAGATACCTGAGGGTATGTCAGTACAACCCGAGATACCTGAGGGTAATTATGTCAGTACAACCCGAGATATCTGAGGGTATGTCAGTACAACCCGAGATACCTGAGGGTAATTATGTCAGTACAACCCGAGATACCTGAGGGTAATTATGTCAGTACAACCCGAGATACCTGAGGGTAATTAGGTCAGTACAACCCGAGATACCTGAGGGTATGTCAGAACAACCCGAGATACCTGAGGGTAATTATGTCAGTACAACCCGAGATACCTGAGGGTAATTATGTCAGTACAACCCAAGATACCTGAGGGTAATTATGTCAGTACAACCTGAGATACCTGAGGGTATGTCAGTACAACCCGAGATACCTGAGGGTAATTATGTCAGTACAACCCGAGATACCTGAGGGTAATTATGTCAGTACAACCCGAGATACCTGAGGGTAATTATGTCAGTACAACCCGAGATACCTGAGGGTAGTTATGTCAGTACAACCCGAGATACCTGAGGGTAGTTATGTCAGTACAACCCGAGATACCTGAGGGTAGTTATGTCAGTACAACCCGAGATACCTGAGGGTAGTTATGTCAGTACAACCCGAGATACCTGAGGGTAATTATGTCAGTACAACCCGAGATACTTGAGGGTAATTATGTCAGTACAACCCGAGATACTTGAGGGTATGTCAGTACAACCCGAGATACCTGAGGGTATGTCAGTACAACCCGAGATACCTGAGGGTAATTATGTCAGTACAACCCGAGATACCTGAGGGTAATTATGTCAGTACAACCCGAGATACCTGAGGGTTATTATGTCAGTACAACCCGAGATACCTGAGGGTATGTCAGTACAACCCGAGATACCTGAAGGTAATTATGTCGGTACAACCCGAGATACCTGAGGGTAATTATGTCAGTACAACCCGAGATACCTGAGGGTATGTCAGTACAACCCGAGATACCTGAGGGTATGTCAGTACAACCCGAGATACCTGAGGGTATGTCAGTACAACCCGAGATACCTGAGGGTATGTCAGTACAACCCGAGATATCTGAAGGTAATTATGTCAGTACAACCCGAGATACCTGAGGGTAATTATGTCAGTACAACCCGAGATACCTGAGGGTAATTATGTCAGTACAACCCGAGATACCTGAGGGTAATTATGTCAGTACAACCCGAGATACCTGAGGGTATGTCAGTACAACCCAAGATAGCTGAGGGTATGTCAGTACGACCCAAGATATCTGAGGGTATGTCAGTACAACCCAAGATATCTGAGGGTATTTCAGTACAACCAGAGATAACTGAGGGTATGTCAGTACAGAGTACAAACTCGTAAGTAAACTTTAGAAGACGAAACATTGGAAAGTTTTATTTCAATTCATTTTTTCAGTGCTACGTATGCGGGCGTCAGCAATGTGTCTTACTTTGAGACCGTAAAGGGTGTGTAATTAAGTGACACAATGCCAGTTATAACCAAACTATACACAACTAACACGTACATTCACCACCATTGTTATTTGTACCTATGGTACGAACATTAACGAGTATCATACGTTTCATTTTCTGCAGGAGAAAAAACCCTTTCTATACACGTTACGTCTTCTTAGTATGTTTTACTTATGTTTACTACTTAATATATTTTACAAATTGCAACAGAGAGAACGTAACATAGTTAATGTTAAACTATAATATTAACCATTGTCACGTTCACAGTGGAGGCAGCATCCAACAGAAACAGCAGAGTACAAACAGCCAACAAGGAAGACATAACAAAGAAAACTCACAAACCGCAGGAAAAAGCAACAAAGACATACACTAAAAAGATTATATAAAGTCAGACAGGGAAGGCAGCACTCAACTTAACCAGCCGAGAACAGAAAACATTAAAAAAACACAAAGCACAATACCCAACTGAAAACACGGCATCCCGTCCCGAAAGTCGGCCGCCTCAGTCAGTCAAACTAAAACAAAACGAGAGCCAGGTGCAGAGGAATGTAACTACTGTATATTACACACCACAAGGACAATCTACAACATATATATAGAGCACATGCAATTTTGAAAGATACGAAGCAGCCTTGAGCTGGAAAACGGAATTGCAGAATGACATATACAAAATGATAAAAGTTTAACAAAAAGGCACAACGGCGAAATATTTTTGTAATTTTGTATTTTTACTATAAGTGGACAATACATACATAGATGAGGGTTTACTAAAGGGCTTCCGCCTTGGTACGGACAGCGACAAATGTCACTTGGGGCCTAAACGTTTTACAGTGCACCAAACCTCACACTTACCCAATAGACAAACTTATAGAACATACCCGCCATGTAATGCCATCCTACAAAAAGGCAACAGTGACAGGTAATAAAAGAATGTAAAACATGCAACATTATATGAATAGCGTCCATCGAGTAGCATTGAAAGTACTCAATGAGAACGGCAACAAAACAAACCTGAAACACCGAACTGGTACTACAGCCATATCAATCATTGCAATCTGTCTAGTGTCCATTGATATATGGAACTTTGCAGTCATTCATTGTATCGATAACATGAGAACCATGGAACAACAATGACAACACCAAATTGCTTCTTACGTACATGTGAGCGATATAAAGCAAGTAAAAACAAAATTCATGGTTAATTAACATTAACAATGTTCTTGCCGAGCATAGCTTTTATTTGCCAGGCATCTTTCTGTTAAAATATGACATACGTGTGAGTGCCTACATCCGTATTTGAACCAGGGTTAGAAGAGATAGCGCGCTAACTATTCAGCTGCGGAAGCACACAATCGTAATGAAAAGAAAGTCAATATTAGTACATTTGTCACAGAATAGCTGTGATCAAAAAGGCAAGGGAAATAGTGCTTGGACATGGAGTTGGAAAAAATCGACATTGTACTTACTAGTAACCTATAATTTCGGCCTGATCTATTAAGATACCACTTTCCCAAGCGACCATTTTCCCAAGTACTAGTTCCGAGGGCGGTATGTTGTTGGTTATACTGTATGTACTGGATCAGCAAACCCACGCTACGTTAACATAACAATACATGAACACAATCAGGAGATAGTTGAAAGTTAACCTCATGCAAGAGAACATCATAAATCCGGATGATTGATATGGCTATGATATGATTAATCACGCTGTGTAAACATTTTCTCTTGAAATACCGGACGTCGACAGCAATTCTACAGTTCTTAAATGACGAAGCCATTCGATTATCTTGTATAACGATCACATCATCAACTTTAGAACTATTAAATCATGTTATATGGAATGATTATAAATGTTTTATATACGGTATTGCCAGTATGAATGTGACATTTCCTGTAATAACAATCCTTTATATACCTTCTTTAAGATACACTAACAAGCGCATAGGTATAAAAGCAAGACAAACAGTAGTAGCCAATCATGGTCTGTTAATAACAAAAGGCAAGAGAATCACTCTGCTATAGCTGAGAACATTTGACCTAGAACTAAATAATCATCGTGTCTTTTCGTTATTGTAACGCATACGAATGTTAAGATTAGTTAAAATAACAACTCGGATCAGACAACGAATACGTATGGATATTCAAGGATTCTATGTTTAATTTTCTACGCTAAACTGTAACCTGCCATCAATACGCAAATGCTTAGCAAAATAATAATAAAATTCAATACGCAAATGCTAAGCAAAATAAGAATAAATTTCTTACTGATTTAAAATTAATATTGATGATGTTGCGTTGTCTCTTAAACTTAATCAGTTACTTACATATTTGGATAGTTACACTCATTGTACACCAAATGATAAATATTAAACTTTCGTTAGTTTTGGTAGCATTGATGCATCCACCTGCTACGTTAAACTTACTTTGCTTGTTGAAATTAATGCTGCTGTCTACAAAAGAGCATACTCAATATGACAGGGAAGGCAGCATTCAATAGAAACAGCAGACCAAGTAAGGTACACAACGAACACACATTGCACGTACAAATAACGAAGACAAACATAAAAATGAACCAGATAAATACAAGGTTTGAGACTGTGTCTATATCTCAAAATGTATCACAGACATAATTCAATAACTACTACACTCCCCAAAAGTTCTAACCCGCCCGTTGATATTTCATTCCCGTTTTGTGAAAAATGCATGTATTCACCTGAAATATCGCATACCGATCCATAATTAAGAGATGCAGCTGAGTAGCTGTTTATTTTTACCGTTTTGCTGTTAATTTCAGTGCATTCGGTGTATTGCGTAATAATGCTTTTTTGCACGTGCAATGCATGTGGACCAGAATTCACGCGTCCATAAACAAAATCGGCATTACTGATGATTGTTCATCTTGAAAAACACATAAAATGCCGTAACTGACTCGAGAGGAACACTCATGAAATAACGATAAATCACTGTAAACACAATTCCTTGTTGACATTTTTTTTATTTTATTAATATTTTTTAATAATGCATTTATTAACACGAAATTTCACATAATGACATTTGAATATCCAATGAAGCCAAATATTTGTTTATTTTGGCCTACTTACGGTCTAATTCACCGTTTAAGACTTGTTACGTAATCTAGAATAATTTACACGTGTAATGCATGCGCTTCGAAAAGCACGTGTTTATGTACGGTTTTGATGTAAGTGAAGATTATCCTACGCGAAAAACACCTAACATGTTGAATTTGGCACGATCAGAACGCGGTTGGCCTGTAGGGATGTCATCAGTTTGGATAAGTTGCGGCCCTTAGTTTTGCTTTTCATTACAAAAATGATTTTCTATTTCGTTTGTAATTGTTATTTTAATGATTATTTCCGTTTTTTCATTCACAGGAACCTTCAATATTTTAAATCAACACTCAAGCAAAATTTGAAAAATTGACATTTCATTGAAATAACCTTTGTGAAATTTTGTTGTAAGATTCTTTCACTTCATCCAAGTTTGTTTTGCGTCAATCTCGGCATGTTACGTGTTTTTCTGGGAGGGCAGACATCGGTTGTGCTAAATGTTAATGAATACGTGTTTGTTGCGTTGCAATATGCAGGAATTCATGAACAATTTGGATGAAATATGTTGTGACTTTGTAAAATCGACTCCATTACGTAACGCGCCTGTAACGAGTAACATGACTGTTTATCTGCCAAAATGAATCAATAATTAAATGCGAGTATTATTAAAGTATTGGTATGCAAAATTTCATGAGAGTACGTGCAGTATTAACAAAATTGTAACACATATTATGGTGGCGGGTTAGAACTTTTGGGTAGTGTATACAGCTGCGTAGATAAACTTTCCATGAAAAATTAAATTGTTTTAGATTATATATTGAAGGATTAGGTTGCCTAGACAACACATATAGCACCTCATGGGGCACTTAAAAATGATGTGTTTTCACAATATATAAATGGCTCGCCATATGAATATTTGACATCTAAATGTACCGTCAATCAATATTATATCAGATTGACATCTGTTGTACCCCTGCTAGAAATGTCGCTGTTGTAAACACGTTTGTTACGGTCAGCGGAAGAAGATAAGATGCCGGGAAAAAGACAACGTTGACGTCACGCACGAAGCAACGAACGGTGATAAAGACTATGTGCGTACCAGTATGACTCATACGGACACCTAAATCACACTTTTATCTTACTAATATGGAATTACTTAAACTCGAAATGTTGAACGACGTTTTCATTTCGCTGGCTTCAAACGTTTAAGTGACGGGGCATGAATATTTGGAAGACTTAAAACCGTACTGAAGACCGTAAATGAAGAATAAATACAAACTACGACATGTTGGGGACATGAAACAAGATTGGCGGGTTGCAATGAGTGGTTTGGGACTCAGTTTTGTAAAAACAAACAGCGTCGTTCACTATAATAATTTTGCTGGATGAGGCTAGGGCTTTCGGCTTTTTATGCGGATGGGGATGTGGCTTTCAGTGGTATGGTTCATCTGATCGTTGGGCATTGCGTCGTGTGGTGTACATGTGGTATGTGTTATTTCTGTTTTCAGTGATGCCTTTTCTGTCCAACTTTTAATTATATTTTCGCAACGCTTTAAACATATTTACATGGTTGCCACATGTAACACAGCATGAAAAAACGGGTTTAAGTGCAAATAATATTTTATTATATTTACTTTTTTTGGAATTTCACAAAAACGTCAAACATAAGTCGATTTATGTTCCGCATATAAACTAAATTTAATTTGTAAATTTAATCACAAACAATACTATAATTATTATTATCTTTCCGTTTATTTGGAGTTTCACAAAAACGTCCATATTAAATTCGATTTATTTTCTGTATATTAGCTAAATTTTATTTATATATATAATCACAAATAATACTAGTACAGGCATCCAACTAGATTCGCGTTTATTTCACATGTAGATCTACAAATTTTATTTCACAAATTGTAAAATTAGAATAATTTCCATAATTGTTTTATTACCTCCCTTGGATAAAAATATGAGTAAAATTTGTATATATCTTTTCCTTGTCGTTAAATATACTTTAAATACAAAGTATATCGTTAAGTAGGTTCATAGTGAACTGGTGTATGTGTAACATCTTTAAATTCTACGTCGTGGTTGTTCATGGACATTGAAATATAAAAGCAGTTCATATACTATAATAATATAAATTAAGTCAGACAAAATAAAAGTATGGTTTAACTCGTATATAAATCGTACGATACAGACATTTTTTATTGGTAAGAAGCACGTTACAAACTGCTGAGTGGTTTGTTGTCTTATTTGTACAATATGTGCAGAATAAGGTTTATGAAAAAAAAAGATATTTAATCACCTTTAATTTCAAATTTAAGCGCATTTAATTTTGCGTTTATATTGCATAAACGTGCATTTAATCCCATTTATATTCTATATTTAATCACCTTTAAATGCAACTTAAATGTGACTTAAACTTGTAGGAATAATTCGACTTAAATGTAGTATTAACCTTAACTTAAATATGGAATTTAATGGCAACTTTTTTCTGATTAAATGTATTTAAATTGCTAATATAATTACATTTAAGTTAAGTTTAATAGTAAATTAAACGTATTTTTTCGTGCTGTGTAAAGAACGAGCGAAAAAGGCACAAAGAGGAAGAATACGAGCAAAATTGCTAACCGGCAGTGGTCTCGGACAAATTGACGAATTGTGAGATCCGAGAACCGATACGAATGATAATACGTTTTACGTAAATATTGGCATCGTTATGTAAGACTTCTTTGTTTGCTATGATAGCAGTACGTAATAGTATTCTTTTAAGTTACAGAAAAATAAAACACGTTTGCTAAAGTTTGTGCATCATTATAAGCATATAGGGAACGTGGGTCTAACTTATCCTTGCTTAAAGCAGCACATTGCTTTCGTTAACATACATGATATTACCAATGTCTAAGGCAATATTTACTGCACGGATTCGTCCCAACTACATGTATAAGTACAGAACACAGCAACGCGCAATCACACTATCAACAACTGATGTTACTCTTCTGTGACTGCGATATGCGCCATTTGGTTCTTACATTGCTACTGTAAAGTGGATTAGATTTTACCATTTGAACAAGATGAATGCTTCAAATGTCATTGCTATCGAATGAACCAATACTCTGGTTTAATTATTTTATAGGATATGTCTGGCGCGTGATATGTATTACAAATAGAAAACACGGAACACGAAGTAACTGAACCAGTTTCCCATACCGCCAAATTGTCTACCATCTTAAGATTAATAACTGTATTTCTAGCATGTACGTAGTTATTGGAGATTTCACATATGTACACCGACAAGACAATTGAGTTCGATTTATTCTGCATATTTTTAAAATTCTGCCCTCGACATAGCTCTTTTAACTCAGAGATGAAAACATCAGATCTCATGATTGTAAGTTTTTTTCATGAACAACTCAATTTCATGCTTAAACCTTAAATGTTTTAAACAATAAAAAGTCTCATAATTTACTGACACTTCTATATTGCATGAACTTGCATGAGTAGCCTTATAAAAACAGGGCAATATTTTCTGATAATGTAAAGTGCATTCATTGTTTGACTTTCTAAGAGCTACGAGTCATACTCAAGTTGAGTAGAGCATGAACAACATTTTATATTCATGGGGCCTGATCACATTCCGGAAGATCATAGCTGGATACCATACCATATCGGTCAGTGGCATATGAATACGGACATTAAACGTCCAAACTACCTCTATGCAGAGGTAAAGGGTAACGTAAATTGTTAAGTAGGAAGGTTGCGAAACGACTGCGTTCGCGGAAACATGTTCATGTAGCTACGTGCACGTCTTGCAATTTTATTCTCTTGAGTTACAGAACGAGTGCGCGACAATTGAAGCATGTTTTCCTTATAAATCAACATGTGTGTACTCAAAACACAATGGATCCGTGGACGAAAACCTGCCCTTTGATACCTGACGTATAACAATAACCTCAACAAGTCTTCCACTTGGGTTACTCAGCTTATCTACGTCTATAAGTGGCTTCCCTGGTGTCATCTTCATGAGTATCAGTAGTTTCAAATTGAACGTATCACTTCTTGCTCTGGTATCTTTATCATTATATTATTTTTTAACAGCACTTTTATCAAGTAATTACACGTTCAAAAGTGCTTTAGACAACCACGCCATACTTTGGTGATGAGTATTCATGTCGTTACGTGTTCGCCCATCATGTACAAAACGTACATGGCCACTAGTGTATAGATTAATGTTGGAATGACTACTGTTTTCTTCACACAGTTTGATCAATTCAATCGCGTAATCAAATTGTTGTCCTTCAGGCCAGACATAACGTCTGTCTTTATAGCGAATAAAGTCTGAGCAGCGAACCTTTTTTGTTCTGTATTTACGAAATGGCATTTATCCGCGTATGACTTCAAACTAATTGAAGAGCCTTATCAAAATTTAACTGCATAATTGTTATACATTTCGTTGGTAGCGAATAAAAAAAGATAAATTTAACAAATGCATACCACCAATGCACCCTTTATGTCATTAATATTATTGGAAAGGCTGACATTTGACCCACCTTCCATACAGTCAATATTGTTCAACCAACATCACTATAAAGCTAGTCGATCATGGGCTAATTCATTGCGACATTCACTGCGACCTTGTCCTTTGACATTTGAACATAAATAGTACGCAACTGTTAACGGTTAGCAACTTCCTTGCGTAGTTTGATGATCCTAGGGTCAAGTGTTCTTGACACAGACCGACATACATGGGGAAAACAGTCGAAGATGAGGGCATAATTACTCAGCAACTACGGAATTATATTAGACAGTAAGTGTTCCTAACAAGAAAGTAATCGCTACAGAAATTATTTTATTGCATAATTAAGTCGATATTTGGTAGGAACGGTACCAATATTAAATCATCAAGCAGTATACCTAAATGTTATATCGAATGACGTACACACAAAGGTCCAACTCTCATATATCACTGAAGCCAAGAAAATTGATTAAATACGAAAAGAGACGTTTTGTTTACAAGATGTTCCTATGGAAATTGAAATGGTCAATACAACCATGATATATGAGCTGACCAGACATTCACCCTAGTCTACAAACACTGTACATACTCTGTCTGGATCAATGATTGTTGTTACTAAAGAATATATTGTCTACAAGTAAATTGACATGACCGATTGCTTTATATTGAACACACACACATGCACATATATGTATATAATGTTTCCTTGTCGCACCATGTTGTTCGTTCAAGGATCAACATTGAATGTATATGGACTGATACAATTGTATAAAGACAACTCATAGGTACAAAATACCACTCAGTAAATTCACAATTTGGTCTAGTTGAAATAGTGCAACCGCTTTGCTATTTAGTCACAAAGAAATTACATTTTCTCTGTCAAGGACGATTTCTTCACGCAAACATCGACATACGTTAAAAATGTTAGAATATGAGAACCTCATACAAGACAAATTATCAATTAAATAAATAAAGGTTCCGAAGCAATATCCTAAAAATCCTAATATTTATTTTATTGCAATGATGTTTTATTTATTTACTTATTTGCTTTTTATTGAGAACCATTTAAAGTCATATATGCGGCTACTGGTCTTTTCTACGTATAGTATATGTCCACCAAAATTCGTGTGTGCGTCTGTAGTGTTTTAACAGTAACATAGATTCTTAAACTGTTCCATCAAAAAGCATTTGTGTGACTGCAGGGTTTACGATTTCCATAGTTACATATTTCTTAAACGCTAAGCCGTTTAAAAGATGACACTTGGACTTCTAGTTCCTTTCTCGTTCGATCGAGTGGTGAGCATTACGTCGTGTGATTGTGGCGACCTAAGTTATAGTTAGAACATATTAAGTAAATTTTAATGATTAAAAAGGTCGGAGCGAGCGAAGCGAAGCGAGGCCTTTTTAGTCATTAAAATTTACTTAATATGTTCTAACTAACTTAGAATATTACATTCTGCATTCTGATTGGCCGATAGAAATTAGCGCCAACGCATGACGTCAAGTCTGTGAAGAGAAAACTTTAATGATTAAATTTTCATTTAACCGCGAAAATGCGGCGTTTTCATTGGCTCATAATGTAGGTTATATTCTAATATGTGTTATGTCCGTTTTCGTTGCTCGGCTGTGTCAGTTTAGTGCTCCCTTGCATGTCCGATTTTTCAATATCATGTTTATCAATATTTAATTTCTGGATACTGTGCTTTGTGTTTGTATGTACACATAAACATTCTTTATCCTTCGTACATTGACTTCCTAGGTAAGCGACCTTCAGTAAAAGGAATGCAACGAAAACAGTATGAGGTCAATACATTCCCTTACATGTACACATCTTTATAAACACCAACGCACAAAACATGGACGCGTCTTGTGTGGGTAGGGCGATAGGGAATTTAGAGACATATATTCTTAAGTTTGGAGTGTTTATGTCGTAAGTAGGAATGTACACCATACGGAAATATTCCATCAACGTTATCGGGATAATGTTTCAAACGTCTTTAAAAGAATATGTAGTAACATGAGACAGGCCACATTCATAAATGAGAACAAAAAAACGTTCCTAGTGATTTTGAATGGTGGCGTATTACACTTACAGTTAATGCTAAAATATTCGATGGATTGATTTGAATGGCGATGGTTTATTAGGTTTAACAACTTATATATTATAATAAGAAAATAAATATATAATAATAAGAAGAACCATACATTAAAACGTGAATGAATGTTGCTTCGGTAGATCAAGACAAAACAAGCCATGACATTGAACAGACGTGGACCCATCAGTGTGCACTATTGCTGTTTACAGACGAACTGTAAAACTTGGTAAATGATATGTCTCAAAAACTTCCGATATCCTGACGGTTGTTTATATTATTGCATGAGAAAAAGCATTTCCCCACGGAACATAGATGAAAAAATATACAATCATAACCAGTGCAAATAATATGAATGATCGAGTTCTAGATGCACTGAATGCCACACTATTGTCTGCATCATTTAGTACACGTAATCGTTAAAGAACGGTTCAAATGATGTGTGTGCATTGATATTATACATATTGAAATTATACGTAGATAAATTATATGTTATGTATTGCAACATATCCGGTTATATTGCGCAATGAATTGCAACACTCCTGGTCATAAAGCGCAATGGTAAGAACACTAGCCTATCACCAGAGATATCTGGGTGTACATTCTCATGATACTGGGTCCGGCGACTTATGATCTCAGTGGCATTGACTACTATCGTATCCATTACATGTGAATATGTGAATATTAAGTTGTTCGCAGAAATGCGTACTGGGGTCGGGATTACAACCAATACTTACACTCAGCACTCAGCACTCAAATATTGAAATTCACTCTTTTGAGGTTCATTGTGGCATTTTTTAAGAGCAAGACGTCGTAATAATGTTAAATTGGTACTAAATATTGTTTTTGGCTTACGTCCTAGTTTAATTTAACGTATTTGTAAGTTTAAACTGCAATTTTATCAGTCTGAGTGCTGAGTGTGTCACTCAGATTTAATAATGACATTTACACCTCATAAATAGTACAAAATGGCTAAGAAAATTTATCAAATGTTATTTTCAACGCGCATTAACTTTCTTATACAGTTTCCGCATCTAAATTTGCAATCTAGGACAGATAATAGCTCATTATATTACATTTTCAATATTTGAGTGTTGAGTGTTTAGTGTTGAGTGCTGAGTGCTGAGTGCTGAGTGTAAGCATTCGTCGTAATCCCGGCCCCTGGTATATAGATACTTCCAAGCAAACTGGGTAATTCAATGACTGTCTGACATGTATGACTTACTCCTTATTGCTTACCTAAATCGTACACATCGATATTGTACATATTCAAATTGAGCATATTGAAAAACTAGTGCCAGGGACAGGTTCTATACGTCAGCGCAAATGTTCAGAACCGTGTACGTTTCCGGTGTGAGAGGTGTCATTTTTGGATTTTCGACTGAAGATGGACTTAACGTACGTACATATCTGTACTTGATAGGAAATTCCAATTACATAGGATAACGCTTACGTTGGGTATAGCATGCTGGTATAATTCATTCAATATTTATCGACAACATCAATTAGATGACCGCCGATTACATTTCCAAATGTAATATATTGCTATATTATTCGTGTTTATGTCAAAGTCAAATCAGAAAGAAGAATAAATACTATAATAAATGTAAAGGTAGCCTACTTACAATCAAATATACTCAATCAAATCAATATAATATAATTAGCCAAATGACATTACAAATTTCATCAATCTAATGACACTAACGAATGATATCAACTATAATAGATGCTGAAAATGCGTAAAAGCATAAACAATGATTATACATGTAATAATACTACATAACCAGAAATAGATATTATATATCCGGATAGACATTTCTTTATGAATAATACATGACTGTACGAGCCTCAGGGTCTTCATTATATTGTCGAACTGATATGCTTTCATGGGTAATGCTAATGTTTCGAGCGGGAAAGTCGGAGACTTTTATCCATCAACCATCCAAGTATATTGTGTGGAAGTTTTATCGAATTCCATTCATTATTACTGATGTTATTGTCATTTGAACACAGGTATCTATGTACATTCCCATTTTACTTGGGGGATTCGCGCTATTCGCACCCTATATTCGGTTCGTTTGTAGCTAGAGTTATGGAATTTTGACTAAGTGCAGTTTATGTTGTTATTATTATTATTTTACGACTATTCATCCCCTATCCAATTACTTATATTATTTTTGTTTACTACCGTCAATCATTATTTATGCATATTCATGAAATTCCCATTTACTGTTATTCTTAGTCTTTTTATGGGATAAAATTTGAATGTCAACGATATTTCTGAAAAGTTTTCACAATATTTACACTTATTAATCCAATACCATTTAAGGTAATTTTTAATAGATTACCAAGATTTGCGTTATCTCCCAAGTAACGGTACTTCAGTACTTTGATTATTCTCGTCATAGAAATGGACAGCGTGGTGAAATTTGAATACAGGTCTACAATAGAAAAGTTGTTAAACTTGGTATTTCTAATACTGATATTTTCTATTGACTTTATTTTGTTCATGTTTGTTCTAAAATTGCCCGGGTGATTATTTTTCGTAAATCGCAGAATGATATTTTTCCGGCGGTATACTATATTTCAAAAGTGTCAAAAAACTCTGATTTGGGACACAAACGTCTGTTTTCACATTTAATGACACATACAAAAGTTGTAAATTAGCAAGTACAGACAAAGACTTGTTTCATCTTCATTCAAGTATATACTGAAGGGTAAATGTCGAATTTATATTCGTGAAAATTCATAAACAATACAGTAAATGTCAGCAGGCGCAGTAGTTACAACAAGTTCATTGAAGGATCAGATAGGATGGTATTATATTGATAATGTTAATAGTTTCTGGCCATGAACCTTTCATATCAGTCAATAACATTATTTTCACAGTGGGTATCTTGTACAAAATACAACCTATTTCATTCAACATCAATTTGCTCTATAATGGTTCATACCAGGCATATACATGTAATGTAGTAAATAGCTTGATGGTTTAATAAATAGCCGTAGATATACTTGTATACCGTATCTGTAGCCGAGGTGTTGAAGTGTTCGTTAGGATAGTGTCAATTCGCATTATGAGGGTCGGATATGTGAGCTTGTGTTATGTGAGTCACAGTTGTATACACATCTGCCAAGCATAATGTGACGAAATGTTGGTCACGTTTCGTCCGTATCTGTGATTCGTTGAACGCTATGTTAAAGGAAAGAGTTTGTCACGTGAGCGAAATGGCCATAGACTGAAGTGGTGCACCTAATTGGTGTATCGTATCGAAATGGCTGACACGGGCAAACAATGGTGTATGAATAGTTTTAAAACCCGTGCATACGTACATGTTTCGAACTGAAAAACGGAAAAAGCGGGGTTTTACACGTGCATCGTAATTGTGCCTAACAGAGCGTTCAACGAAGGGTTAAAGCGACAAACATTGAGCTTTATAAACGTAACATGTTGGGAGTTTTCCCTGAACGCATAGGAGTGCTTTTCTTAGGCCACGTATGCGTCTCACTTCCGGGGCGCTTGAATATTGTAATCTGTACTTCCAGGGCGCTTGAAAATTGTATGTGACATATACAAAGAATGTTCAAATATAACGTAGACGTTTGCTCAGGAAATCGCATTTATTACAGTTCTAAATTATAAATACATAAATAAACAATCATAATTCGGAATCTTTCTGCGTTCAGTACACCAAATCAGCTAAATCTGTTATAAGCCGGTCATAAATAGCTACTCAAAAACAGGCACCATCACGGAACCGGTGCAACGATAATGACGTCAGTGACGTCGCCATGTCAGTGTCGATTAAATAACTTCAACGATTACCTCACTCCGTCTCGAATATACCACTTGATACCCAATACACACAAGTACCGTTATGCTAATTATGATCATAATGTGTGATAGTGTTGGGCAAAATAATTAGCATCAATGTGAATTGAAGAGTCTCTAAAAACGCCATGAACAGTTTGGCCTAGGTGGGGTTTCATTCAACTAAACAATTCATAATAATGGAATATTTATGTTCCTTGTTAATTGTATATTGTATATCCTTCCTTGGAGTTTATGATATGTTTATAGCTCTGCCCGATCGAGAGAACATAATCATTACCAATAACTAGGGAAAACGGACCTGATTATGTAGTTTTTTCGGGGTTGGTGGTCGTCTCATTTGAAGCTCGCACGGCTCATCGCCATAAAATTCTCTTAAATAATCTTGAAATCCGAAGACTATGACGAGAGCGTTAACTGTTGTATAATTATAGTGATTATGCATAAATTCTTGTACTGCGTATGCTGTATGAACCGGAAGTCTGCCCTGCAATGTTTTATATGGCGTCATTTTCGGTTAACAGCGATGCTCATTACTTGGTTTTATTTTTAAGAACTGATTTGCATATAAATTCTAGGAGGCATTATAAAATATATGTTGTATTAGGAGTGTGATTAAGTGTATGTATACCTTATTTTCGGCAAAATTGTATTATTTTGCCTATACACACGAAACCATACGATATTTTCATTTCACAAGACTAATACAGTAACTATACTTGCATTATATTATTCTCTCCTAGTGTTACAGAATGTGAGTTATAGGTTTACCAGAAAAAATATATCGTCTGTTTGCGTTATCCTGAACCCCTACTGGTGGTGGAGCGACTCATAGCGTGTCATTTTCTCATTTCTCACAAGACCTGGACAGAAATAATCGAAACAAATAATTAACCTTTCCGCCTAAGACTAATAAACTTTGCTACTAGAAGTATATTTCGCCTGTTTCTTTGTGTCTTGGTGCGGCCATATTATATGTGACATTCGCTGACCTTTTCGTTCATTATAATAAGTAAACAACCAACACACTGCGGCTTCGTTTAAATAGCATTCGAATTTTGCTGGAACGAAATCATATTCGAATTAAACATAGTTTTTAAATAATACATTTTGTATTATCCATATTTTATAGAGTAAAATAGAGTAAATAAATTTTGTTTAGTAATATTTGGTATAATACCAGGTTCTCGGACAGCAGCCATATTGAACAAACTCTCGGTCTAATGCACGTAACACAGAACAAACTCTCGACCTAACGCTCGTCACACAGAACAAACTATTGATCTAACGCTCGTCACAAATTTCAAACTCTCGATCTACCGCACGTAACACAGAACAAACTATTGATCTAACGCTCGTCACAAATTTCAAACTCTCGATCTACCGCACCTCACACAGAACAAACTATTGATCTAACGCTCGTCACAAATTTCAAACTCTCGATCTACCACACGTCACACAGAAAAAACTCTCGATTTACTGCCCGTCACACAGAACAAAATCGTGATCTACCACACGTCACACAGAACAAAATCGCGATCTACCACACTTCACACAGAACACACTGTCGATCTACCACACGTCACACAGAACACACTGTCGATCTACCACACGTCACACAGAACACACTGTCGATCTACCACACGTCACACAGAACAAACTATTGATCTACCACACGTCACACACCACAAACTATTGATCTAACGCACGTCACACAGAACAAACTCTCGATCTACCACACGTCACACAGTACAAACTATTGATCTACCACACGTCACACAGAACAAAGTATTGATCTACCACACGTCACACAGAACAAACTATTGATCTACCACACGTCACACACCACAAACTATTGATCTAACGCACGTCACACAGAACAAACTCTCGATCTACCACACGTCACACAGAACAAAGTATTGATCTACCACACGTCACACAGAACAAACTATTGATCTACCACACGTCACACAGAACAAACTATTGATCTACCACACGTCACACAGAACAAACACTCGATCTACCACACGTCACACAGAACAAACTATTGATCTAACGCACGTCACACAGAACAAACTATTGATCTACCACACGTCACACAGAACAAACTATTGATCTAACGCACGTCACACAGAACAAACTATTGATCTACCACACGTCACTCAGAACAAACTATTGATCTAACGCACGTCACACAGAACAAACTATTGATCTACCACACGTCACACACCACAAACTATTGATCTAACGCACGTCACACAGTATACACTTATTTCATGTCTGTTTGGTTAACAGTCAAAACTATTGTCCCGAGGTATCGGGGAAGACTTTTGAACTGTTGCACGAGGCCGATAGGCCGAGGGCAACAGTTCAAAATGTCTTCCCCGATACCGAGGGACAATAGTTTTGACTGTTAACCCAAAACAGACATGAAATAACTGTTTTATTACCTAATACTCTGTATAACTACAGTAAAGTTCTACTAATACAACAAACAAAAAGGATATTTCTAAGACATTTTGTCATACTAATAGCGGATATTTTTTGTTAATTTAATTCAAGACTGTCATTATCCCCATGATTTTATTATCAAACAAATAAAATCGGCATGTAATAAAGCAAAAAGGGACGAAACATTGTGCAAGAGTTGTATTAAAAATACGCTATAGATCTAGCAGGGTGTGTTTGCAGGAATTTATATTGCGCATCGTAGTGCGCAGGTAACAGTACATCCAGGGGTGTAACAGTCAAAACTGTTGCCCTCCTGGTAATGAACTGTTTCATACCTGAATCTAAAAATAAGCATTAAGACATGAAACAGTCAATCTCAGAAACTCTCGATCTACCACACGTCACACAGAACAAACTATTGATCTACCACACGTCACACAGAACAAACTATTGATCTACCACACGTCACACAGAACAAACTATTGATCTACCACACGTCACACAGAACACACTCTCGATCTACCACACGTCACACAGAACAAACTATTGATCTAACGCACGTCACACAGAACAAACTCTCGATGTACCACACGTCACACAGAA
This sequence comes from Spisula solida, assembly GCA_947247005.1. Classification (NCBI taxonomy): domain Eukaryota; kingdom Metazoa; phylum Mollusca; class Bivalvia; order Venerida; family Mactridae; genus Spisula; species Spisula solida. Next base: position 5,336,940 of record OX365948.1, on the reverse strand, counting down.
CAATTATTGATCAACCACACGTCACACAGAACAAACTATTGATCTACCACACGTCACACAGAACACACTCTCGATCTACCACACGTCACACAGAACAAACTATTGATCTAACGCTCATCACACAGAACAAACTATTGATCTACCACACGTCACACAGAACAAACTATTGATCTAACGCACGTCACACAGAACAAACTATTGATCTACCACACGTCACACAGAACATTCTCTCGATCTACCACACGTCACACAGAACAATCTCTCGATCTACCACATGTCACACAGAAAAAACTATTGATCTACCACACGTCACACAGAACAAACTATTGATCTAACGCACGTCACACAGAACAAACTATTGATCTACCACACGTCACACAGAACAAACTATTGATCTACCACACGTCACACAGAACATTCTCACGATCTACCACACGTCACACAGAACAAACTATTGATCTACCACACGTCACACAGAACAAACTATTGATCTACAACACGTCACACAGAACAAACTATTGATCTAACGCACGTCACACAGAACAAATTATTGATCTACCACACGTCACACAGAACAAACTATTGATCTACCACACGTCACACGGAACATTCTCACGATCTACCACACGTCACACAGAACAAACTCTCGATCTTCCACACGTCACACAGAACAAACTATTGATCTACCACACGTCACACAGAACAAACTATTGATCTACCACACGTCACACAGAACAAACTATTGATCTACCACACGTCACACAGAACAAACTATTGATCTCACGCACGTCACACAGAACAAACTATTGATCTACCACACGTCACACAGAACAAACTATTGATCTAACGCACGTCACACAGAACAAACTATTGATCTACCACACGTCGTACAAAACAAACTATTGCTCTACCACACGTCACACAGAACATTCTCACGACCTACCACACGTCACACAGAACAAACTATTGATCTAACGCACGTCACACAGAACAAACTATTGATCTAACGCACGTCACACAGAACACACTCTCGATCTAACGCACGTCACACAGAACAAACTATTAATCTACCACACGTGACACAGAACAAAATCACGATCTTCCACACGTCACACAGAACAATCTCTCGATCTACCACACGTCACACAGAACAAACTATTGATCTACCACACGTGACACATAACAAAATCGCGATCTTCCACACGTCACACAGAACAAACTGTCGATCTACCACACGTCACACAGAACAATCTCTCGATCTACCACACGTCACACAGAACAAACTGTCGATCTACCACACGTCACACAGAACAAACTATTGATCTAACGTACGTCACACAGAACAAACTATTGATCTACCACACGTCACACAGAACAAACTATTGATCTAACGTACGTCACACAGAACAAACTATTGATCTACCACACGTCACACAGAACAAACTATTGATCTACCACACGTCACACAGAACAAACTATTGATCTAACGCACGTCACACAGAACAATCTCTCTATCTACCACACGTCACACAGAACAAACTATTGATCTACCACACGTGACACATAACAAAATCGCGATCTTCCACACGTCACACAGAACAAACTGTCGATCTACCACACGTCACACAGAACAATCTCTCGATCTACCACACGTCACACAGAACAATCTATTGATCTACCACACGTCACACAGAACAAACTATTGATCTACCACACGTCACACAGAACAAACTATTGATCTACCACACGTCACACAGAACAATATCTCGATCTACCACACGTCACACAGAACAAACTATTGATCTACCACACGTCACACAGAACAAAATCGCGATCTAACGCACGTCACACAGAACAATCTCTCTATCTACCACACGTCACACAGAACAAACTATTGATCTACCACACGTGACACATAACAAAATCGCGATCTTCCACATGTCACACAGAACAAACTGTCGATCTACCACACGTCACACAGAACAATCTCTCGATCTACCACACGTCACACAGAACAATCTATTGATCTACCACACGTCACACAGAACAAACTATTGATCTACCACACGTCACACAGAACAAACTATTGATCTACTACACGTCACACAGAACATTCTCTCGATCTACCACACGTCACACAGAACAAACTATTGATCTACCACACGTCACACAGAACAAACTATTGATCTACCACACGTCACACAGAACAATCTCTCGATCTACCACACGTCACACAGTACAAACTATTGATCTGCCACACGTCACACAGAACAAACTATTGATCTACCACACGTCACACAGAACAAACTATTGATCTACCACACGTCACACAGAACAAACTAGTGATCTAACGCACGTCACACAGAACAAAATCGCGATCTTCCACACGTCACACAGAACAAACTATTGATCTACCACACGTCACACAGAACAAAATATTGATCTACCACACGTCACACAGAACAAACTATTGATCTACCACACGTCACACAGAACAAAATCGCGATCTACCACACGTCACACAGAACAAACTATTGATCTACCACACGTCACACAGAACAATCTCTCGATCTACCACACGTCACACAGAACAAAATCGCGATCTTCCACACGTCACACAGAACAAACTATTGATCTAACGTACGTCACACAGAACAAACTATTGATCTACCACACGTCACACAGAACAAACTATTGATCTACCACACGTCACACAGAACAATCTATTGATCTACCACACGTCACACAGAACAAACTATTGATCTACCACACGTCACACAGAACAAAATCGCGATCTTCCACACGTCACACAGAACAAACTATTGATCTTCCACACGTCACACAGAACAAACTATTGATCTACCACACGTCACACAGAACAAAATCGCGATCTTCCACACGTCACACAGAACAAACTATTGATCTACCACACGTCACACAGAACAAAATCGCGATCTACCACACGTCACACAGAACAAACTATTGATCTACCACACGTCACACAGAACAAAATCGCGATCTAACGCACGTCACACAGAACAATCTCTCTATCTACCACACGTCACACACCACAAACTATTGATTTGACGCACGTTGCAAATAACACACTCTCGATCTAACGCACGTCACACAGAACAAACTATTGATCTACCACACGTCACACAGAACAAAATCGCGATCTACCACACGTGACACAGAACAAACTATTGATCTACCACACGTCACACAGAACAAACTATTGATCTACCACACGTCACACAGAACAAAATCGCGATCTACCACACGTGACACAGAACAAACTATTGATCTACCACACGTCACACAGAACAAACTATTGATCTACCACACGTCACACAGAACAAACTATTGATCTACCACACGTCACACAGAACAAAATCGCGATCTACCACACGTGACACAGAACAAACTATTGATCTACCACACGTCACACAGAACAAACTATTGATCTACCACACGTCACACAGAACAAAATCGCGATCTAACGCACGTCACACAGAACAATCTCTCGATCTACCACACGTCACACACCACAAACTATTGATTTGACGCACGTTGCAAATAACACACTCTCGATCTTACGCACGTCACACAGAACAAACTATTGATCTACCACACGTCACACAGAACAAAATCGCAATCTTCCACACGTCACACAGAACAAACTCTCGATCTAACGCACGCCACACAAAACAAACTCTATCTAACAAACGTCACGTAGGACAAACTCATTATTTACGCCCGTCAAGTAGAACAAACTCAATCTACCACAACAAGAGCGGAAATTTTAAAACTACGTCAAGAAAGATGAAATCAAACATCTGCATGGAAATCGTTCAAAATAATCGTATTTCAAACTGTCTAATCTGACAGTAGAATCTATAATTCAGTTTATCCTTTTAATTGGAAAGCTGTATCAGACTTCATCATTTTAACCAGATACATCTATGTCAATATCCTCAAACGACTTATTTCATTAATCGAATACATCTCACATGTAAAATCAAAGTTCTCGGAAAACAAACAGAGTTTCACAATATAGTATTGCTTGTAGGTTTTCAATATAAATAATAGTCCGTATTCTAACACGATCTGCGGATTAATTCATATACGCATAGAGCAAACCAGGGCATGTATTATTACCGCATCCAACACAATACGCGAACAGATTTTTATTTCTTAATTATGTGATGGCTTTCATGTTATAAAACGTACATTTAGTTAAATGGTTGCATACAAATTGAATTATAATAAAATAAAAATAAATATAGCCCGTTTGCGGCGAAAAAAATCGTCTAAATTATGAATTGTTAAAAATCTATTCATCAGATGGTGATAAAAAATTACGTAGAATCATAATTACATTCTACCTACTCCCATTTCAAATTTCATAATTTTTAATGACCTATTTAAACAAGTTTATTCTTTATTGTATATTGAAATCACTTGAATTTTGACACCTTAACGCATGGAGGATGAAAGCAAATTTTATGAGGCCCATATAAGTCGATTTATTTAGGTATGTCGCTTTTGTTTATACAGATTATGTAGAATACATGTAATATCACAAAAAAGCAGCGAAAACCAAACCCTTATTCACTAAGCTACATAAGCTATGTATATACTCATACATGGACATACACGTAGAAATAATGTTAAATTCAGAACTTAATAAAAACATTGTAATGTTTATGTGCGAAATGACATGTAGTCTTATGACTGATCCAGTCCTAAATAATTGAGTAATATTCATCTACCCAAACCTTTAATATTGGTCTGAAATCGACATTCACACGTTTCAGGAATGCCTAATATTAAGCAGTCAAAATCGTTGAAAGACGATGTAAAATCCATGCTTTTATAGTTCGAGAATGAGGCTGATAGACGCAAGCCATTTTTACGTTTAGACGCGAAAATATGATACACACAGAGAGTACAGATGCACAGACGGGCCTCGTATTATGCTATATTAAATAGGTCACAAATACGTAAATCAACCGTTAGACGTGTCACGTGACCACAAAATAGGCTGTTGTGTGTGTCGAGTCTTCTTCTAACATGAAGTTTCATTGTAAACTACAAATATTTTACATAGAACTTATGAACTAAACATTTTTCACACATGCCCGATGTTGCTTAGATTTAATTGTATATTAGGTAGATACATTTCATTCACTCGTGCAAAATCTCATACTTGTAGGTGCAGTAAATACTGAGAAATCTTCATTTTAGACGAATTGTTTCGCTGCAAACGGACTATATAACATATCTATATAGCGCCTTTTTCATGAGAACACACGTTCAAAGGCACTTTACATTATAGTGTTGCAGCCACAAGGGCGCAGGTGCATCTGCTACCAGTGCAGATACAGCATGATCTGACCAGAGGGATAGTCTGAGAGAAAGCCTCTGAAGGGAGAGACATTAGATACAGGCATGTCCGGCGCTGCAGAAGCACACCGTACAACCCGCTGTGTGTAAGGCAGTTATGTATGTTGAAGGCAGAGACACATGCGTTTTACGCCACTACAGTGGGGTAAGTATTTGTTATTTTTTAGTGTTTTGCGTTGCTTTTGAAAGTGATCACTTACATATATCGTTCAAGCGATGAATGAACAATAAGTATATACAATTTATGTTCCCACAAATGCCATATTATTCGAGTAAACAGGGTTTAGGTACGCGATGTTTGCCAAAAGTTCGAAACTTTCGCCTTTGACATTGAATTCTCAACTTAATTCGTGGTTTGGAACAATTATAAAATATTGAATACAAACTTCAATCCTTCCTCAATATATCTGTCGTTTCCGTTTTGGAAAATGTGCATTTTCTGTGAAGATACAGAGGTTTAAATTGAACGAGGTACCAAAAAAATGCTAACTAAATAGGCAGTTCTGTTTTTCGAATGATAACGACAAAGGCAGAGCGTTAAATATTAATGCTAACGCAGAGGCAGAGATAAGAGACTTATGCTAACGACAAAGGCAGAAATTCTAATGACTTGACAGGGCCATAAAACCCCTTTGTACGATTTATATGTTATAAATATAACCCAGATTCATATTAGGCTGTATTCCAAAGTCCATTTCACCAAGAATCACGAGTGTTTAGTGGTTATTTTCGTCCAGTTGATTAAAGGTATATATTACATACCTGGTGATCGCTGACACTGGAAATTGTCGGTTGTGAGTTGCCTTTTATGCCTGTTAATGATGAGTGCATGGCTTTTTTGGGACGTAAGCTCTTCAGGCACTGTCTCAGAGTTTAGAAACGAATGGGAGTTTTTGGGAGGCGCAATAAGTCATACAAGTTGAATTTTATAGTCTCCTAATCATTGAAGTAATACAATGGCCGGAAATCAAAGGTTGTTGCTCTGTCGAGGAGGTTGTACTTTACATCTTATTCGTGCTGGAGCTTTAATTCTCTAACTAAGTACATGTCCATGCACGTCTGCATATTTAATAAATGTAGATCTATGACAGTTAGGTATAAATACAGCACTTGTTTGTCAGCAGTTTACATGAACTGTAAGTCATCGACATAGGAATTTTTACCTGACACTCTATTAAACAGCTTTATGTAATATAGATAGAGGATATTTGTTTGTTTTGATTGAATATGGTTTATATCTCATCGTGTAGTGATAAAATTCAAAGAGCGCGTAGCGCGAGTAAAAATATTAAAATTGTATCACTACAAGATGAGATATTAACCATATTCAATCAAAACAAACAAATATTCTATTTATTTAATGCTTATCTGGTGTCAAAACTGGTACTATTTATGCCAAATTAGAATCTACCACTGTGGTTAGGCTGCTTATGAATATGTTATTCCATTCATATTTTTCAATTCAAAATCCGTCATCTTTGATTATGGTGAAAAGGTGAAAACAACTTTTTTGAGAATTTTGCATCAAATCATACACCAACTTGTAGGAATTGTTTTAACTAAGAATAAATAACCCGCATGACATGTTTCCGTTCAGTAATAAAAACGTTACAGACGGTTTAGCGTAAAGTTTTTGGTAAAATTAAAGTAGTCCCTGTGAGGGTGCAGAGCTTATATCAGTCACATTGTAGGTGATAACCAGTGACTGATATAGGTTTTATTTCACTGATAGAACTCCATATCTCATCAGTTAGCATTAAATGAATACTTTTTATTTGTTCGAGAATCGACCAACTATAGTTTTTTACACACGTTTCTACAATCGACTATACTTTAGGCAGCGCCACCTTTGCAATAGTAAACCGGTCAGCCGGTATTGCAATCGGAACGGTCCGTACGGCATTTTTACAGGTGTACCCGATGTTACACGTATCTGGGTTATTTGGACTAATACCATTTAAACATACACCGGAATAAACTCGATCAGCGTCCAAACTGCTGAAAAATACTAGAAATTATCTGGCCGCAGAAAACTACTTTACTTGTACTTCCGGCACGCATACATATACATTGTATTTCAATCGTGAAACCTCGGACATTTCCGTTTGTCTCCGGTAAATACTTCAATGCATACAGGCCGAGGTGATCAGAATGGTATTCATTCGAACAACTGCTGACTTTCAGCGCTTTGATTTTATATGAAATGTTATTGATAACAACTACATTTGTACATCGTAAATCTAATTATACATAAAGGAACTTACGCGTACTTGCGTCTCGTCTTATTGGTATTATGCTACGCCTCGTTGCATAATTATCTGCGGTCCGGATGGCGTTAGATGGTGTCATTAAGACCAAAAACTTAGCATGGAATAATATGTTACATGATATACGTGATGCTACATGAGCACGTGTTGCCCAACTGTTTTAAGCAAACAGCCCATAAATAGATGTAAGACCGTATACTCTGTGACTGTTTAAATAACCTGACTGTTTTATTTATAAAATACAGGAAATTTTAATCAACATTGACTGCTTAGAAGATTAATACCAAGATCATATGTTCGACTGCACATTAATAGCAATGTATCGGGGCATTACGATGTTTTACGACATTATGTCTTATGTTCTTCGTGTGAGTTATTCACGAATAATAGTCAAATAAAATGTGTAGCATACAAATAACATACATTTTTGTACAAACAAACAGTGCATTAAGTTCCCTGTCAAGTAATTTGAATTGCTGCATTTCGAACTCGCGTATTCTATAGAATGCTAAAAACTATTCGTTTCTTAACTTTATGATAACAAATGGAGCGCTGAATGCCCCCCCCCCCCCCCTCCAAACACACCAGTTCGTCATTTACAGACATAAAGGGCCAATCACAACTGATGATTGCCGGCGTCAGGATCACCAGGTACGTAATATATTCCGTTTATCAACTTGATGAAAATAACCACTAAACACTCGTGATTCTTGGTGAAATGGACTTTGGAACTTTGGAATAAAGCCTAACATGAATCTGGGTTAAATTTATAACATACAAATCGTACAAAGGGGTTTTATGGCCCTGTCAAGTCATTAGAATTTCTGCCTTTGTCGTTAGCATAAGTCTCTTATCTCTGCCTCTGCGTTAGCATTAATATTTAGCGATCTGCCTTTGTCGTTATCATTCGAAAAACAGAACTGCCTATTTCGTTAGCATTTTTTTGGTACCTCGTTCAATTTAAACATCTGTATCTTCACAGAAAATGCACATTTACCAAAACGGAAACGACAGATATATTGAGGAAGGATTGAAGTTTGTATTCAATGTTTTAGGAATGTTCCAAACCGCGAATTAAGTTGAGAATTCAATGTCAAAGGCGAAAGTTTCGAACTTTTGGCAAACATCGCGTACGTAAACCCTGTTTTCTCGAATAATATGGCATTTGTGGGTACATAAATTGTATATACTTATTGTTCATTCATCGCGTGAACGATATATGTATGTGATCACTTTCAAAAGCAACGCAAAACACTATAAAATAACAAATACTTACCCCGCTGTAGTGGCGTAAAACGCGTGTGTCTCTGCCTTCAACATACATAACTGCCTTACACACAGCGGGTTGTACGGTGTGAGAAGTGCGCCTAACTCTTATTTCGAATAGACAGTCTGGTTCTTTAATGTGTCCGGTGTATGGCACCGCTACACAGCTTCCTGACATTACATACGGTCAGATATAGCGGGAAATATTATAAATATTTCAGAAATGTCAAGTTCCGATGCCGGGGATTGAGACACGACCTCTTGATTGTCAGCCATGTGCGTTACCACACAGCTAAATCCGCTTATATAATAACCTAAATGCTTGTAAGTGGTAAGTATCTTTGTTACAGGTCCTTTTAAAAAATACAGAAAAACAATAATCTGTGCCAACCTGTTAAACTTGTGTAATATGCCTTACATGTTTATTTGTTTTCTGAAGTAAGAATAGGCAGGCTGCAGAGTTCTATATACAACAGGTAGCATGTTTTCAGAATTCAGAATTCTATATTTTCCAAAGAAAGCATGTTTTTACAAACAACATACATTATGATATCACATACATGGCTTTTCAGGAAACAGTTGAGCAACAAGTGAGCTCAAACTTACTTAATAGCTACGACCCCCTCCTGTTAAAAATTCATATACAAGTTTTAACTTTATGCAGTTATACCGCTAACCATGAAATTCCGCAGGCTTAAGGGCTTTGTCAAGTCTAAATTGCCCCGAGACTGAAATGTTTAAAATTGGTTGAAAACTGGAATATTGTTTAACCTCGCTGTTCCTTTTACTTTTTTCTCCATTTTTATGTGTAGGCTTTTGACGAATCTACAAGTAATCTACTTCTGATTACATTTTTTTGCAATGGTTACGGCAAACTCATGATCTACATGTATGTTGCAACAAAACTATTTCCTATAATAGTTTAGCAGTGTATGCATGCACAACAACGTGCTCAACAAAGCTTTCTTGGTCTCTTCAAAAATCGATTTTTAATCTCCGTTGCCATGACATTTATTTTATAACATAAAATCTAATAGATCATTTTAGATATAAGAACTGCGAGTTCAAAGCAAACTATTTCATTTGTCACGATCATGGATATAGAAATGACAAACAAAGGCAGAGTCTTAAGGTTCCGTATTGATTTAACAATTTTCGAAGATACAGGCTTAAGTTCCAAGCGATTTCCCTGAGGTATACTTACATAGTAAATTCCAATTGTTTCACACAGGAAAATTACGTTAAATGATCAGATATTCACTGTAGACTAATTAGTCCTAGGTACCGGTACAGTTATTGCAGCAATGCGAAAAACCATCCTTTGTATGGTTGAGTTACCATTTTAAAACTTAATGGGAACATTACAGGGAATTAAGAGTTTCCAACTACGAGCCATAGTTACAAGTTAGCGTAGCAACTAACATATGCATTTTGGATTTTGTGTTATTTCCGTTGTTTCAAACTAACCATAACAGCAGTGAGATAAACCATGAGTTGATAAGCTCATACTTGGAATGTGTCAAATAGTGGTATTGTGTTGAGTGCTGCCTTCCCTACCTGACTTAATATTACCTTTTTGTACAAGTCATGCACTTATTTCCTACATTTTGTAAATCAGAATATTTTTCTAATGTGTAAATTTGTGTGGATGTGATTGGTGCCACATCTGTATAACGACAGCATGGAGACATGCATTAAGAACAATCATACACAAATCTGAAAAAAGCCACATAAGAAGCTGGGTCAACAAATACTGCATTTTCTGATTCATTGACATGTGGAAGACGCACTGATTTGCTTCTCACGTACATGTGTTATTTGTTATTATTTGTTAGAGGGTTTTGGCGACAGTCTAACTAATTGTAAAACCAGGTGATAAAGCCATGACAAACTGTTCTTAACAGCTTATTTGGAAGTTGGACAGTACGACACTCTGGGTCTCGATATAATATTGAATGCAGATCTATTCTAAGTACTAAATTATGCGCATATTTGGTTGAGCATTGTTTCTTTAAGCGTTGTAAATTAACGCGCTCAGCTTCGAAACCTGAGTTTGTACAGGGCATGTTCTTTTATTGCATTAGCAACTACCATGTGCTCTACATGCTGAGATATTGTCACTCTGTAGACGTAGAGTAAGTTAGTACCTATAGGAAATTCCAGGAAATAACTATATAGTTAAGTGAACTAGTGACCGCTGTATAAGACGGGGAAACTATTAAAACGGTTCAAAATCCTACTCAAATGAATTTATTTACTATTATTGATCATTTAACAGTAACAATAATTATAGATTGTTATTAATTCGTTCTAGTTTAAATTGTTAAATGACGAATACCTATAGCTGATATGGTTTTAAGATACGGATGGAGATGTCTGAGAGAAGTGATGAGGTGACAGCACTGTTTGGCAGACTGTGTTTACCTGCCTTATTTGGACAGTCGAGTCTCGTTGTTAGATAGTGGTTACATAACATATTAGTTATTTATATGAATCAATATGGTATAATTGACATTAGATAACCAAATATTGCGCTTTATATACTATTTCTTCATATGTAGCAAATTATTTTCTTTAATTGGACTGATTTTGTTATTTATCAGTATTTCTTTGGCACAAAACATGTACTTGTCAATAACAAAGGTATAAGAGATGTGTCCCACTGATATATGAACAAAGTTGAACATCTAACATTGCAACGTGCCCACCGGAAATCTAACAGGATTTGATAAATGAACAAAAAACCTGCCATTTACCAATAGCTAAGTGTGGGTGTCCTCTCAGTTTCTTGTGAGAAATTCAACATTATTATTGAAATATTTAACCGGTTTGTCTGTGTATTGTACTATTGAATAACCCACGTATTTCGTATTGTCTACTTAAGATTTACCCTTGTATACAAACATGATCTCTCCTATATACATTGTTTAATAGAGACAGTTCGATAATATCGTGCCAGCATGATGCTATCGGAAGTCGGAAATTTAAATACATTGTAGTTCAAATATAAGTTTGAAACCTTTCGTTGAATAACTTGCAGCAAGTATGAAGTTCGATAAGACCGAAAAGAACAATGGTTAAGAAAAGGTAAAATATAGAATCCCACTGTTAAATCAATTGCTTACCGACTTGGTTCACCGGCGTTCGACAGCTCGTATATTTACACTATTTGAATTAACACAACATATACGGTACAAAATTATTACCATGCTGAACATTTGTGTCGTGATTGATCAGAAACCATGGAAACACTATATACGTAATCTATTTATATATTGGATAGTTTTAATCACATTTCGATTGGTGCAATCGATTGCTAATCACACTTCTATTGTTACAATAGATACGGTTAGAATAATCTAGGCACATTCGTCAAAAGGAGGTCTACCATTCCTTTTATTGCGTTGATTCATTTCATTCGGTGTTTCTGTATTTCCTGTAACAGACTGTTATTTAAATAAATTAACTTCATGCGTAACGTTTTGTTATTAATTTGACTGATGACAATATCAATATCAGTTTGCGGTCCTGTTATTGCAGGTTAAGGACCAGGCGGCACCAATCACTCGAAGCATATCAGGTAGTATTATCTGCTCAAATTGATATTTTGCTAAATCAAAGGCTAAATTTGATGTAATTCTGAAGTTCGAAGTATTTTACTGTAATGAACCCAGTATAATGTTTTTGTTTTTTATGCCATTTTGAATCCAATCTCTCGTGGAAATTAACTCAAAGACACATGACAATATCTGAGATGAGATTTAACTCCGATTGAGATGTTTCGGGGGATTGGAACCTGGCTTAGTTTGAAATGCAAGCGACATTCACTGTGTTGTGTGGCAAATAATATGTAGTTATTTAATAATCATATATTTTAGAGACAATATCAATTGTTAAAAAAGCTCTCACTACGATTTTAGATCACCCACCATTCAATTAAATGTGTATACGATGTAAATAAACATTTACTTTTTCAAATATTGTGTTAACATGTACTGTTGAAATGCGATATGCTAAGGTTTGTGGTGTGCGGTTCTCCGACCCCACATCAAGCCAATAGACGGAAATAATTAATGGGGTTATCCTTCTGAGGTCCGAACTAAATTATGAACTACATTGTTTACTCACAACAGAAACGAACCGAACATTCATTTGGAGTATTGACCTTTGGTATAAGACAAATTGAGCGTTCATGATGAGAAGAGATTACCATCCGTTTAAAATATAATACTTGTTGGGAATTCATCGTATTAACACCGAAAAGAATGGCAATGACCCGGTTTTATCTGCTATTGGTGTGACACTGGCAGACATCCAAACCGTATCAATCGAGAAATTAGACACGACTTCGGCTGAATTGATTTCAATTTCCCCCTTAGGAACGATTATCTGAAACAAACAGAAACATTACACTCAATAATATAATGAATATTCTAACTGATTGATTCGAAGTACGAAAATGCACAACACCATAACAAAGTACATTGCTTGCACATTAACAAAATTCATATTCGATTTGAAACTTTTAAACACGTGTACTACCTAATTTTACGCGGTGTTTTTACTTGGATTAATCAATTATTATAAGATTTTGCAATAGCAGTTTTTGAATTGAATTTACCCCGACTGCGCTTATACGATCTTTTGATTCGTCACCAACTCTGGAAGACCTAACGTGACATATAGAACGTATTGCTATTATATAAGACGTCAACGTGTCTATTAAACATACCTAGGACATCCATTATTATGAGAACAGTGAATAATGTTGCATTACAAAGTTGTCCAAACAAATATTAATAAGACCGGAAAGGAATGACACAGAAAAGCCACAGAAAAAAAATTAAATAAAGAAGAAAAGGGAGTGTTGTTTTAGAAGATTTCTAGTTTTCTCTTACAATGACGTCATGGCATGTTTTGTGTAGTAAAAAGCCATTTGAAATATAATGATCAGGGCATGGACTTGTCTTGGTAATAGACATACTGAAGCGCTAACCGTGCTCACTTCACAATGAATCGAATGTCTTCCAGATGCGCACACGCCTTCGGTTATAACTTTTTTATTAGATTTTGCTTAATTGATTTTTACTAAATATGTTGTTTACTGCCCTTTTGTAGCTTTCATTTTAGACTACATTTCGAGAGTCAGTTTGTGTTTTATATTACCCTGAAAAGTAACATTGTCATATAGGGTACCACTATTAAATAAGTTAATTATTATGTCTGCAATTAAATGTTCGACCACATGTTAAATTGCAGACATGATATTTTATATATATGAGTTTCCCTCACGTTTCTGTCGCTTTATTCTTTATGTGGTCAACGGATCTAAACATGTGACACTGACATCAGTTGGCATGAACCAGCCATGGCCTTAAAGGGCAACTTTATGGCGTCATCTTGATACCCCAATTAAATAATAATTGAATCATCGCTAAATGTGATCAGCCATTGTTTAGATCGAATGGGTTTGTAAACAGAGGGACATAAATCATGTTTAAAGAGAGGGGCATAAATCATGTTACAATTACTGTAATAGTAAAGTATTTAACATAAACGGCATATAAATGAGTTGACAGTACCGTAACAAAACGAACTAATGGAACTTCTTCAGCATAGCTCTACTGTCGCGTTTTTAATCTGTTAAGTATATTAATTTTATGTAAACTGTTGGAGAAGTTCTGCAGCATAGTCATGCTTAGCACGCACACTCAAAACCTAATTGTTATTGTTATTTACCGCCATGAGGGTGTGAGACAAGAGAATATCAAATACGTGCTCCTTGAAATGCTGCGTATTATTGATATGACACCACCACCTCCCGCACCCAAAGCCCTAACGCTAGCCTCTCAAAGAGGTTTTTAACTTGTGCATCCTCTTAATCTAATGTATTATATGTTAGTGTTTATTTGCGGAGACACTGTCATGGGGGAGCGTGAGTTTCTTGTCTTGATTAAGTTTGAAATGACGGATGGAGATAAATACATTATTTCAACGAACATTATACATCCTTGAATCATCCCAATTTGAAATCTTTCAAAGTGCTTATTGCGAGGATGGCATCAATGAAATACTACACAATCCACAAACTCATTTTATAGTGGGTTACAATCGATTACCAAAATCCAAATACAATGTATTTATTTAACCTGATGCGTCCAACCATTTGCGCGGGAATTATATGATCGTTTCGGATTTATACCATAGAAACATTTTTCAAATCAATAACCGCATTTGGCTCATAGTGCTATAACGCTCTGAAGGGAAGTAACTGTTACATACATCATAGCTTTGCCTTGCAGGGCTTATCTGTGTATGACCTATGATATCGGAAAATTGAAGCTATTATAATTAATTGATAATCCTAATGAATTAGGATCGGGAATAGTTGTTCTTCAGCCAAATAGTCTGCCCTTTAAAAATAGGGACAAACCATGACTATATAATCACACTGTTCACCGAAATCGCCACAAATTGCACAGTTTGAGGTTGTCTATACATGTATTCGTTTTTCCTGACATGTGTTACTTGTCAAACCTATAAACACGGTTAGCTACACACTATACTCGTATATAAATAGTGTGGTATAACTGTGTTTATATACCAGTGTAAAGTCTACTATAAACAACTGTGACACGAATCTATTTACATGGACATTTGACCTTCTAACCTTTATCGCAGTATTGATCGGGTAACACGGTGCATTCGCTAGGCTATTATGTGTATATTTAGAGGTGTATTTCTAGGTTATGCATGTTCATAGAGTTTATACAGTTAATTCCCCCTTTTAGCTACCCGAGTTGAAAATTTACCTATAATTAATACAATTTTACACGTGGACCGACAAGAGTGTACGATTACACATTCGCATAAAGTTAATACTCCGTGTAAATACTTGCTGTCAACATTTCTATAATATAATATAATGCTACATACAATGTGTTCACCTTGCATACTGAGTTATATCGCATCCTGAGAGTGAATACGATGAGGATTAAGTAGTTTAAAGGTAGGACTTTTGATCATAGTATAATCATGATCTAGCTCATTCATGTATTTACGTATTTAAGTTGTATTAGATTATGTACAATTTTAGAATTAATTTGTTATCAAAAAGAGTATATTAAGTCAGACATTACATTATTACATTTATATAAATGATATACATATATTTTATAAACAATAACGGTGTGCATACTTTGAAATATACCATCGTATCAAAACACATTGGAATTGGAAAAGGTAGATCTGCATTATATGATTGAAACCTTAAAAGAAAAGCTGATAACACTTCAGATAGGGAACGCAGCAACAGAAACAGCAGAACACATACGGCAAAACAGTGAAGACCTTACATTGATTAAATACATTGATAATTTTCAGTTTACATCTCTATCTTTGCTATATATATCTGCTGATTAATCGTATTATTTTCGAACAATGTCGTACAAAATCCCTTTCGTTTGTAGTCGGGAAAGTCGGTAGTTATTGCGATATCATCTTAAGATTATACGTCCCGGTTTATAAACTTTCGGATTTTTCCTGTAGTTTGTCTGACTATTAAAGTCAACAAACACACCGTTAAATTAAAGAACTCGTATAATGTAGCATCTGGCTACCGAAGTGACCCAGATTTGCGCGTTTGTCAGCCGAATCTGAAAGTGTAAATACCTTTAAAATCTATTCACAACGCTTAACGTTTACAATATCAACTTTTTGTGTAGTTTAAAACTATACCAACACTTCTATTTTGACTTTCTGTATTTAAAAAGGTTGCTACGTTATTTTTGCAGATTTATTACATGACATAATGAGAGCGACAGCAATAACGCACCATAGATTATACTTTTTTTTAATAAAAAACCCACTTCATTTGTGCTTTACCGGAATACCCTGGTTCCAATGACCACACAAGCTCCGTACGAGAATTTTGTACGGCATTCGTATTGACACCATACAATAGTACGAGCATCGTATTGATGCATTTAAGTCGTAGCTCCAAAAGTGTCAAAGGGTTGAAAGAGACTTTGAAGACAAGAGCTCCGTACAGATACAACACGACATTAGAAGAACTCGCACGGGCATTGTGTGATATTTGTGCGGATATCGAAAATGACAATTGCACAACTGTCGCAGACACCGGTTCTTGGCATGTGGATATGACCCTCACGGTCCCCTCTACAACCCAACAACAAACAATTTTTTAAGATCTCTATATAGATATATTATATAGAGATCTGAAAACATCCAAAATAATTAAGACTTATTGAAATCCACTCGAACATCAGGGATTATGTCATAATTAAATCACAGTTTTGTTTATACGTACTTTTAAAGAAACGAAAACAAAAATACAATGTCTCAGAGCAAGAATATCCAGCAAGGCTCCCCTGTACCCGTGTGAATGGGTTCTTTAGAGGGTCAGATATCAATGTGTTGTGGTTGCCATCAGCACTGAGTGTAACAGCCGACTTTCGACTCAATGATCGAGGTGAACGTCCAGTCTGTTGAACAGACACATGTCTGAAAATGTTGATTTACATTGAATTTGAAGTATATATTTGAATGTAAAATTGTGTTCCACTTGTCGAACAGTATTCTATAAATTTGTTTGATTTTATTTTTTCAACCACAATACTATACACTACGAACCTGCGCGGTTGTCTAGCAGTTGAGTATTCGCTTTTTAGGGGCGATGAAAAAAATGACATTGCTTGACAATAATACAGTTACCTTATTGACAAGGTGTCTTCCACTTTTTTTATCAGATAGTTTTACAGACGAACAGAAATTCGGTTCTGAATGAAAAATGAATTACACTCAGAAATTTCGACGTTTGCTAAACCTCAATGATATTATGTACCGAGACAATGACACAAACTCAAAATATTTTTTTTAATTTTCTTACGATTTCAAAGTAAGCTGCAGTTCTTATTGTATCTATGGTAACGTCCATCAGAGCTAACCAGCGCTTATTTGACATCACGTCCAAGAAATCGTTAAACTAAACAACCCATTGTACCCAACTAAACAGCTACTAATTGACCACAACCTAAATGACTTCACAAAACATTCGCGTCGGGCAGCGTAACATAATTTTGGTCAATTCATCACATAGTTTGAATACCCCCTGATGATCACAGGAAGGGACGGTCTGCTTGAATTATCAGACGGGAGACGGTTGCATCTAACGTTTCCGCTTGGTGTTGCGACGCTTTCGAACGCTTGGAATAGCGATTAGAAAACATAGTTATTATTGTGACAGGTGAATTGTATGTGTTTTTTGACTGACTGAGTGAGATTTATTCAGAAGATGTTAGTGACGTACAATCAGTGATAACATTGCGCTGTGTACTAGCAGCCATTTCTGACGGTACTATGGCAACATTACCATTTTGTATGGTACACCCTCACACCTTCGGTTCACGTTACAATATATATCGTGAATTATTCTGTTTAAATGCCTAATTTGAACTAATTTGAAAACACGATAAACAATTTTGAGCACTTATAGAGACCTTTCCTGGAACAAAACCCTCGTATATTGATTTCAGTCATGACCTACATTCATAATGTGTGCTTGACAGGCGTTTTGTCTACATTTTATTGAACGAACAATGTGTGTGTTTTGTTATTGAACAGTTAAACATTTTGAAATATCAATGTTGTTTGATTGTTATACGATAATCATTTTATAAAACATACTCTTGATACAGAACTACTATAGCCAAACAATGGTAGGCTGGCTTGAATTGATGATAAGCACACTAGCCTTGAAGTTGGTGGTTATGGTTGGGGGTCCGCCTGATTGTGGAAATGTTGGACATGAATGCCATTTTGGCCATATTGATATTTTTACTATTCAAATTTATATTACGCACGTATGTCGGTATCGCTGGCTACGTCCCTGTCCCCGATACAGATAATGTTTAACCAGACAATCTGTCTAAAATATATGAGCACAATATACAGTCGTCCATCTCGGAAACGTACGAAACACTTTCTAAAAACAATCACCATATGAATTATATATTGAGTATTTCCATGTAGCATATAATCCTCTTACATCTGAGGTAAGTCAAGTTTCCAGACAAATTCAGGCGAGGAATATTTTGCTGGTGGTCGATGATGTAAAACACAGGTACTTACCGATTAGTTTCATTTCAAATTCAGACAACTCTTAATATACCGGCATCAGTTTATCATTGAGTTGTCTTTCTTGTAAAAGCAGTTTTGCTACAATGCTAGATTTGTACAAACTTTCACACCATGCAACCAAATGAGTATAATTTTATAATGATGCGAAACTAATATGTTGTATCATAGTTATGGTAGACATGAGTGCAATTACTTTAGTGCATGATAATAATATCATGCAAAGAGGTAATTGCACTCTGCTTTGTCCCATATAATATCGAACCAAACATAATTCGATGGCGCACTTAACCATCTAAACTCTAGCTAAAGACAAGTTATATGTAAAAGTGAAAAGAAATAGCATTGAAGCAAAATTGTCATTCACAACAACACTACATGCCTAATAAAATAGTTCCCTCCGCCTTTAAAAGTTGCAAGGGGGATAACTGCGTAGGAGTATCAATGTCGATTACATCATTCTTAGACTACTAACCTCTCCTATCAATACGTTTATATTATATGAGCTTCTTGGAAAATAGTAGATCTATGATGAGTGTACATAATTATTCTTTTTTCAACGTTTAAACATGAAACACACTTTAAACAATTATTGCACATTATCCAGTAAACATTTTTTTGAAACTTTAGCAAGAATTCGCTTTATATTTGAACTATTGCATTTTATGCTACACGTACACTGCCGCTTTCGTAGCTCGATACCGGTGGCGAGAAAATATACGCATTTTTCAAGTTAAACATATAATTTAGGCGAAAATTTTGTCAGCGAGGTCGTTAAATAATGTTGTCACTGTGTTCAAGTCACAGGTAACTGTATCATTGATAAAGAGTGAACACATTTTTTTTCTTTTATAAATTGTATGTTATCTAAGATATAATACATTTTATAAAAAAAACTAAACATATTTTTTGTTTACTCTTTATTAGACTTTTTACAAATTCTTATAATTTGGCTCAAATAATCGCGATTTTTGTACCGCTTTATGCAGCCACCTCCCTGACGTATATTCGGAATATCTCGCATAATGTCGCTCAATTCATTCCGTAATCCCGGAAACGGGTTTTACCCTGTAATGTCGATATGACAAATGTAGTTCAATATGTGAATGTACATGTATGTGGTAGTGGAGGGGGCAATAATGGGATTCTGAGATATCTTGTTTATTACTAGTAGTACATAAACAAGATTCAGAGGCAAGCTAAGCATGACCTATAGATTAACCCTACAACTTTCGAAGGTCAACATAACTGGCAGTAAAAGAGGACGTGTATTTTCTACAAAAATGTTTGATCCGTTTATATTTACTTCTGTTTAGTCAGTAAACTGCTTCCCAGGCGAAAAAAAGTTAGCCCAAGGCCTTCAGCGCTGGCAGCGCTTTTATTATTTCTGTCACTGGAATGGTTTATCTCGCAGGTTAAATTCTATCGGGATAATTATTGGTAAAATGTATATTTCATGTTGTACGTAGGCCGTGTAATATTATCTGATCTAACGTACTATCGTTTTTATGGCGATATATGTAGTAAGTCATTGGTTTCAATATATAAAAAACGATATTTTAGGATACGAAATTAATTGTGAAATAGAATCTAGTCATATATTAAAGTACAAACCTAACAATTTATCCCCAGGTTTTTTACGGAATCATGTTTCAGTTTCTGATAAAATAATGGTTTTACATTGTATTAAATTGTGAGAAGATAATACGAGAGATTCTAACATAGCACGTGAGATTTGCCTTCTTTGCATATATTTAGAATATAACCTACATTATGAGCCAATGAAAACGCCGAATTTTGCTCGCTCGCTCCGCCCTTTTTAATCATTAAAATTTACTTAATATGTTCTAACTATAACTTAGCTTACCATTTTTTATAACCGCGATAAAACATAGCTGATTGATGACGTCACGTTTGACGCCATATACTGCGACAAATGACGTAACGGTGACGATAACGTTCCTAGAAAAGAAAGTAGTTTGACGTCAACTTGTCTGGTTGTGCTATAGATGGCAGATCATTGGCACTCGTGATTTAATTACTAGGCATTCAAACACGTGCCTATATTTTATTACGCAACTAAACACAGCTACCATCCATTATTTCTTAAATAGCAATATACATACACGAGAACGTCCACTTGTATGATAAACAAAATAAGCAAGTATTAGTTTACTGATGAAAGTTGTTATTTCCTGATACACAATTAATATACATTTGGGACGCCTCTTTGCAGTACTTTAAAAGTCAATCATGCATTTGGTTCATTTACGAAATAGTATTTTGTTGATGAGTACTAACTAACGTATTGGCGTAATTTATTGTCTCTTGTAGGTCAGTTTTGTTCTGGTGTTCAAGGTAAACATGTCCACCAATATCTCGATATGTTCGGACGAATTTCCCAGTACAGATGTGTTCTACCAAGGTAACGATTTAACAAAAGTCTATATGTTTTATAATTAAACGTAATTACAACAAAAGAGGGTTGGTATCGTTAACTTTAAAACGTGACAAACTTGCCGAAGATTAATTAGTATCATGTAAATTAGTCAAATGATAGGTGAATTCTACAGCGCGTATTTGTATTTAAGCTATGACGTGGCGTTCGCGGTCAATAGCATTTGTGCATGTATTGTTCGTGTCAGTTACATTATATACTATAATTGTGAGTGTTTACCAATTTTGTTTCAGACATATCCGACGATATTCTAGCAATTGTACTGCTGGCCCTTGCGTGTGTTCTGACAGTGGTGTGTATTGGGATATTTGTTGAGGAGATTGTCTTCATGCAGCGAACATATTACGGCAACGAGATAAGAATTAGAAAAGTTGTCACAATTCTGGGACTTTTTCCGGTACTCCTTATGGGATATTTTTTAAAACGACAGTCATATTGGCAACACATGTATATTGATACGGCTATTTTAAGTATGTTAAATGATGAGGAATCATGGCTAACCCAATTTAAATGATTAAATTATATTCCAATACTGTTTAATTGGATATTGAAATAAAATAACGAGTCTATAAAAAATTCAATTAGTTTAATTGTTAAAATGTTATTACCCTGATGTTCAAAGAGACTGAATGTGAATAGGATTACATGTATTATTACTTTAAAGAGTTAGTTCAGTTTTACTAAACAGGGTTGAAATTAATATGATTGTTGAGAGGCGATAGCCTTTCTATACTACCATTGCCCATTTCTTAATGCAACCTGAACCGCATTTAGGCTGCTATGTGAATCCGCATTCAAAAAGATTATATTAAGTCAGACAGAGAAGGCAGCACTCAACTTAACCAGCCGAGCACAGAAAACATTAAAAACACACAAAGCACAATGCCCAACTAAACAAGCGCAGATCCGCACAAGTCCAAGCTGTCGAAAAGTATAATAAATTATAACTGGCTGAATGACCCAGTAGAAAAGATACAGCAACCAAAAGGTGGAATGCCTACGCTGAATGACCTAGTTACAACAGTAAAACAAGTAATTCCAGAAACTGTCAACAGTCCCAATACTGCTTCATATGTTTCTCCAAAGTTTTAAACTGATTTAAGTCAATCAGCAACATTTGTTTATTCTAAGATCAACAAGTATTGAGAAACTGTTCGTTAAATCGATATTTTACAGAAAATCGATACGCCGGGACGATACCGAACGTGTTTCATAATATGAAAATGACGTGTTCATCAAATGTCCCGGCCGTAAAGCTATTTTTAGAAGCTTCAGACCAAGGTCACTTGATGGTTTTATCAATGAGTCGTATACCGTCTGCAAAGTACGGTTATGCAATCATATGGTGTCGCTATACTAGCCGCTTTCTAGAGATGTCTCACGCTGTGAGGGAAGTGATTACAAGACGGTACTGTAGAATCTGATAAATAGGCGCGTAATATTATTTTAAAGCAGCTTTTGATATACGCATTCAATACAACGTATTACATATAAATTAATATGCACCTTTTTACAATTATTTAGATACCCAACATGCCTATATAGTCACATATGCCTATTTTGACATTCAAGACAAGATCGGCAGTAAGAAAACGAACATTAAACGTGTAAAGTCGCTTTAAGCTTTAGTAGCAGCAACCAGATCGCCTCTCATCAACACTCTCAGTGCTTTGATTTTTCCTCGGGATTAAACTCTGTCTTTTACCACATTACATCGGTCAAATACGACGGTTAGTGCATGTAACACATTTTCATAGTTTAATTGGCTATGTAACCTTTATTCTCATTGAGGAGTAACCACATGTATAGTAAAGATAATTTGACACGACTCTCGACCTTCAATTAGCATAATTTAACAGCTGATATATTGTCTATATTTTTAACCCCGGTCGTATGTTTTTCATAAGCGGGAAGTAATACGAAGGCTCTCGATGTGTAATACCAACACAAACCTAAAGAACCGATATTGCACGATTTGCTCGCAGAGATTTATATATTCAACGCAAGAACCTTGTAATATATTCATGCATAAAGGTCAGGATCAGGCCAAATTCTTTGTGTTATAATACATCTCCAAGTATGGTAGACATGACGTATTGCAGAAAGCCATGATCTTTTAAACCCTGAAATTGAATAAATGCAAGAAGACAGAAAGGTTGCAAACCAGACCTCTTCTTCACTATAAACCGAATTCGAATCAATATGTACTAGTATCAGAATTTGCTTTGAATAACGTAACTTATATAATATACTTATTCCGAACACTTAAACTTAGTATTGTTGTCTGTGTTCTATTGATAGGTAACCATTATCACATCACTGACGTCGCTCATGGTTCCCAGCTGTACCATCTTGGTGGACCTCATTGCTTCATGGTATTTATCTACTTGCTTTTCATCATGTTCTGCTTAGGTTATAATCCTCACCACCTACGTGTTAAAGTTACTAAATTCTACAGGCATTATCACGTTGATTATACATACATTTCAACAAAAATTATACTAGTATATCAACTTGCCCATGTGGCATTCTCCAAATGTCACATTTTGCTGTTAATGAAGAAAAGTTAATTTATTACATGTAATCATATTTCATGTTCTTACCACACGGTCTGTCATAGTGGATACATATTGAATCGTTGTTTTAATATAATAAGCGTGGGTTTGCTGATTTATTGCAATTTACCTGCCGTGATGTTTACCAGTTATATTTCAATTAGTAAGAGCCATGAAAATATTTAATAAACGGAGATACTGATTGTTAATATATTCTAGCAATATAGACTGATTGCAATTACCTGGTTTTGATCCTTATACTGACATGCGCAGACAACTCGAAGGCAACGGTGCACTCACAAGAGACATATATAGAACGTAGAGCGTACCATTCACACTCCCTCAACATCCTGGTACGCCTATATACTGCCCCTCACAATGATGACATACTGCAAAGTTTCTTAAGTTTACATATTATCAATTAAGGGTCGAATATGATAACAACACTGAAATAAAGTACGGGTGACGTACAGGAATTTATCCTAGGCAGCATAGAGCAAATATAGCATTCATGTATCTGTTTGTTTAGAACAGAAGGTAGTCCAACTATAATAATAAGTATTACTTGTAACGCGTGTAGTTTGTAAATGTTAATATACGGCTTAACACATCCAACATGAAACATCTATTCTATTTGAATCGCAAGTAATACTTATTTCTATCACATTCTTCAAGTGTCAAGAAGATATAACGCCAAAACCGCCTAAGATAAGTTAAAATCCATAAATGTAACCAAAGATCGATACTTATTTATAATGCATATCACTAAAACGCCAAAATAATTTGTACGCATTTTGTGCTCAATAAATACACAATGTGTAATCCTTAGTTGCAGACAGCGAAATGATTCGTTCAAATGTCAATCACAATAAATTGGTTAATGTGTAATGGAACATTACAAACTGTGGACAATGTACCAGGGACTCGTCAGGGAACCTCAGAACAGATATAAGTCACGGAAATAGTGACACTTGGTGGCATATAACACAGATATATCACAGATTCTGTTGCACAACTAACAATAGAGCAAAACTTTCTTACTGTTCTAGATGAATTTATTTACATATTAATTCAACATTAAAACTATTCTACGTGACAGGTATTTACCTATGTAACCAGAACGAGGCTTCACCGAGCAGCTCGTGTAAGCCTCTATTGAAACTAGTACCAAATTAGGCATCATCGACAGGTAACCTAGATGGCGCTTCTCTACTAGCCCAGTTCGGTGGTGTGCCATCCACATGAACGGGAGAGTAACACGCCGTCATAGTATCCAACACCAGAACCTTATATTGTTACAATTCCCACGAAATGCTTGGTACAATTAATCAAACTCAGTTTGTCAAATTCCATAGTCACATGAAATCCGTTATAAATTTACAAGTCACCTTAAACAGATTAATTAAGTCCTAGAATCCTCCTTATACGATAAAAAATTTACTGATCAAATATGTCGCTTCAGTGTTGCTCTCCGATTTCAATTAATCAGAATTTCAGATTCATTGAGAGTAATACATGTACTAGTATATTGTATATTATAAACACAACATTATTTTTATGCCCCCGTATCGATAGATCGGGAGGCATATAGTGATTCATCTGTCCGTCCGTCTGTTCGTCCGTCCGGTTAACCCAAATGGACCGTTTCTTCTAGCATCATTATGGCTTGCTACAAAGCTTCCATATTTGCATGGTTGTTGTATATGAACACTCACCACACGCCTGTATCACCTAACCTCATTTTGACATTCACCTTGACCTAAATTTGGACTTAGACTTATTGAAGGGCCAAATTCTTGGTTAACCCAAATTGACCGTTTCTTCTAGCAATAATATGGATTGCTACAAAGCTTTCATACTTGAATTGATGTTGTATTTGAACATTCTCCACACACCTATATCACCTAACCTCATTGTGACCTTCACCTTGACCTAATTTTGGACTTAGACTTATTTAGCGTCGAATTCTTGTTAACCCAAATGTCGTCTTACATCGTAGCGTTGTCTTCAAACGTGACATACTGCTTAACCATCATAAGCCTCTTACATTGTCAAAGCCATGTAACCCTATCCAACTTTAACAGAATTATGGCCCCTGATTGACTTAGCTTTTTTATGGACTAGGCTTCCATGGGGGCATAAGCGTTTATTGAACGCAGTCTTGTTTATCCCTTTCAGCTACCTCTCCATCTGTTTTTATACTTTTGTTACATTGACTATTGATTACTTCGGAGGAGAAGATCGAATGTTGGAGATTATTGGTGATACAAAAGTGAAACTTAACACACCGCCATGTTGTTGCTGTTGTTGTTGTATTCTTAGGCCAATCAAGATGACCAGGTATATATCACTTCTTATTCATCTAGCATAGGTGTGAACAAAACAAAAGCCTATCCGGCTGTATCATTTGACAGAACGTTTAACTAACGAAAAGTTGATTGAATATTATATTATGCAACACGTAATTGATTCTCTTAATAGTTTGATTCATGTTGAACTTAAAATGGACATGGATTGACTAAAACGTGATTGGCCAAGTATATTATTGACATACTAAGGAATATATTTATTGAAAAACCGTTGTTAGCGTAAACCGTTGTATACCGGCGGTTATACAATGGTTGGGTGTTTTGACGTGTAGGAATTAACCTACGGCCTTCGTGGTAAATAACAAGCGTCAGAACGACAAGCCATTGTATAATAACCGGTATACAACGGCTTTTGCATATTTTATTTCGATTCTAACATAATTTAAACTCGGAATTATATATTAAGCCAGTGTTATTTTGCGAGATCCATGTTGTTTACGTTACTAGTTTACCTGCACGAGGTCATAAAAACGACGTGACGTCATTTTCATTGTATATCGGCCGATATTCGACGTTAAGATTTGCTCTTTGTATATGTTATAGTTAGAACATATTAAGTAAATTTTAATGATTAAAAAGGGCGGAGCGAGCAAAGCGAAGCGAGGCCTTTTTAGTCATTAAAATTTACTTAATATGTTCTAACTAACTTAGAATATAACATTCTGCATTCTGATTGGCCGATAGGAATTAGCGCCAACGCAAGACGTCAAGTCTGTTAAGAGAAAATTTTAATGATTAAATTTTTATTTAACCGCGAAAATGCGACGTTTTCATTGGCTCATAATGTAGGTTATATTCTTAATAGGCAAAATCGCCGGTCGTGTTATAATGATACTTCATTATCGACTCGATCCCGTAAAACAATGATTCACTGTACTACAGAACACTACTTGTATTTGCAATGCCCAAATATGATGCATATTGTTTTCAATTGCAGAAACGCACTGTTGATTCTGAAAACATGTTCTTTACAAGTTGCCGTCGTTCGACCAACGTTGTTATTCATAGCGGCTGTGTTGTGGACAGACGGCAGATATGTCAAAGGCTTGGTATGTTCCTTTCGGTTAACTAACTTCGTGGGGTAGGCTTTTTGTTATGTGCTTCAAGTTATTTTAACAATGTTACATTGTTTAATTTGTTGGTTAACATTTATAAACAAACCCGTTTGTTCTGCAGTCTTGAGTTTTCGCTCTGCACTATACCCACTCATTTGCAAGGACGGCTATCGTATGTGATACAAACTAAGATTCTCCCCTGTTTAGCGTTAAAGTTTATGCTTTATAAAACAGTATCCATGCCATGTAAACCATAAAATTGCGG
The DNA here is from genome assembly GCA_947247005.1 of Spisula solida. Taxonomy (NCBI): domain Eukaryota; kingdom Metazoa; phylum Mollusca; class Bivalvia; order Venerida; family Mactridae; genus Spisula; species Spisula solida. Next base: position 5,309,141 of record OX365948.1, on the reverse strand, counting down.
CTACTTTGATGCATTGCATCAACAATTTGTGTTGTAAGATTTTGTAATAGATATGATTAGAGCACCCCTTGCACACTGTTGATTGGGGTGTATCGTGAACACTGAAAGTTCTGTGGTGATGTTATGACTTATGTTTTTAATCATAGCATGCTTAGTTGACCGTCCTTAGCCTATAGAAAAGATGCGACACTGAGAGAAATGGGGCGAAATATAGTCTAGTGATATACAGATATAGATGTAGTGTTCTGATTATCACATATGTTTATGTTAACCTTTATACTTTTTCAGAATTCTGGATCTTCCAGTTATCTGTACATAACAATCGTCACTGTGATCAGTACGCTGACTTCTATGTATGGTACTGTAGTTATCTTCACTGCGAGCAGGGATCATCTAAAACAATATAAACTCCATCTAAAATACTTAAGCTTCAAAACAATGTTAGTGCTAGTGAACTTGCAGCAACTTATATTTGGCATTTTAGCGGTGTTTGATATACCAGGATGTATCGGCACACGTGGTACAAAAGTTCGGGGAAATTGTGAGTATTGAATATTCGATGTTAAAAGATAGGTGTATTTGCAGCAGGATATTGATCTTAAAGAATATTATCCATAAAATGTATATTGTTTCATTGGTCCTAAGCTATTTAAATGGGTCTAAAATACTCAATTAATGGTCGGATATATTCGTCTTCGGATATATTCGTCTTTTAATAAATTTTAAATCGAACCGAACTGTCCAACGCATCTAAATGTGGTGAAAAGGTGTACTGTGTGCTTTATTATAAGCTTTGAAATGTCGTTATCGACGAAATGGTAATGTTTAGGTAGTAAACATCAAAGTATTTGTGTAAAGCCTGTGCTGGCGTTGAGCACTTAAAAATGGATATAAACGTATACATTTGCTTCTAAGTATAAAGAAGCCTTTTGTGATATTAACTTAAACACAACGATGACGATAACTAGTCCTAACGATTTCCACTTAATATGTAAACATTCAATTCAAGCGGGTTTATTTATTGCAGATATCCACCATGGTGTTCTAGTGCTAGAGTCATTTTTGCTTACACTGATCGCAAGGAAAGCTTACAGAACCGATGAGACAGACATAGAAGGTCCTTTAACTGGCACGGATGCTGGGTTTTCTCCATCTGATATTTTGAATGTTAAATCACATGAATATACAGAAACGTCAGACATACTGAACGAACTCAAAAGTCAGACAGACAGCGTAAATGGCTCCGGTGCATTATATTACGACAATGAAGCTGTTGATTTGGATAACTCAAGCACTGGCAACGACCGTGAACATGTTGATTTAGAAGGGATTAGAACCAGTTCGTAGGAGATGTGTTGCAATAATTTTATTAACAGAATCCCTGCAATTAGCCGTACATGGACTCTACTTGATATATGTGTGTATATCTATCCGTGCATATAAATATTCAAGTATTTACAAATAGCGTTGGTAGTTATTAGTAAACCATATTTATCTCAGACTCATCAGAATAAAAGAGCAGATTAAGCTACAGAGACTCGGTTTAATGTGGTCAATACGCGAGTACGTGCAACATTTACAAACACATACTTGACGTTTTGAAGCAATGTGTCTGTACGAAATCCCTGGCCGGTATCAGTATTGAAGAAATACAACTATTCAGTAATATAGAGGTATTGTGACCGTGCTAACAGTGCAGTGATTTTAGAATATAGGTCATCCGATGATTGACATTAACGTTCTCCCTGTGTGTCAGAAATTGGATATAAATTGATACCACATGAGATGTACTTTTCTAATTGTGTGTAGAATTTTCATGGAATATCTCAAGTACACGAAAAGCTACTTGAAATAATCATCTTTTATCGTTTTGAACAAATATAGAGTTATGTTAAGGTCCTTTATAATAATACTACATATATGTGGTTTACAATTATATTGCATGTTTGTGGTTAATTATTCTGATGTTTGAATGATGCACAGGTCAGTAGGTCAAATTTTCATTTCTCTCACTGCTTTTCATACAGAAATACTATCATCATGTACCTGTCTATGGAGTTTATGTTTCCCTGTGCAGTATTTCAATTACATTTTGTCAATTGGCCTAGTACCAATACCCATTCTAATTAACATAAATTACTGGAACATAATGTCACATATTTTTTGAAGCTCAAAAACCGCTAACAATGCTTATTTACAAACTTAAATAACCAATCACTATCACCAATCATTATAGAGCTAACACTCTGTACGCTGTTAGTTTGTGTCTTTTGTGTTCGGTTGTTTCTGTTGAGCGCTGCCTTCCTTGTCCAATTGGTTAATCTGTTTTACCAACCAGTTAATCATAATTTTCGAAAGCATATTATCGACTTGGTCACCCGTGACAAATGACTTAGTATACTTTGGGTACATTACCATCGTCTGAAAAGATACTGACAACATACCATAATCCTAGTTTATAATCAACAACGTACTTATATATTTGTATACCTGGGTGAAAAATAAAATATAACTTCTGTTCCGTTCTGGTTAAATATCATGAAATCAACCACATGAAACGTTCTTTTGAATGCATTTCGATGACTTCTGGGTGTGTTTGGGTGTTCACTTAATAATTTTTTTTAAGAATGATTTGGCGCTTAATCAGTTATTTTATCACAACCTGAAACAAGCGGATTATCGAACCTGGATGTTGACTTTTTTTAAAAGTTTTAAAAACTCACATGGTACGCTGCGTATCGTTTCCATATACCAAAATACTGCAACGAACGAATTGTGTTCGTTCCAGGTTATGCACAAATGATACACTCCATATTTCTGGATCGCAAACTTTAAGAAGATTAGAGATGCTTCTATGTTCTGATATGGTGAATTTTGCGTCCTGTGTATCTCCACTTATTCCCATAGCATTTCTATGCTCAATGTTCCTATAAGAGTCAATTTCAAAATTCGCAGGTTTTCTTGTCCTGGTTGAATAACTTACACAAAAATATGATAAATAAAGTAAAACATTCATTATATAAAGCTTTATATACTGTATTTATAGTAACACTGCAAAACTAAATGATTTGCCAACAGTAAATTTTGGTATTTGTGTTTTACTGCCTAAAACAGGGAACAAATGAATGTCCCAGTACCGCAGTGCCAGGCTTTTATTAACAGTATTTCATGTTGTCATATGTTATGAGACAAAACGTGTATGTGTATTTTGACGGTGAATATTTAATAATACAGAGAAAATATATTGTAAACAAAAATATACAATGAATATTGTAAAAGAAATATGTTTTATGCATGTCCCATAGTTGTGTGTCCTTGGTGTAACGAAATCGATTAGGTACCTAATTTTATACCATGATCCCCTAAAATACCAAAAAAACTTATTTATTTAAAAAGAGTTCCTCATCCTTCACACAACAGTGAAGAATGGTTTTTAATTTAATATATAATTGGAAATCTATAGACAATTCAATGTTTGTATCCCTTGTCGTACTCTTATTTCTTTGTCCCTGGTGTAACGCTTTTTTGTATACATCCGAAAGCATATTTTTCAAATTAGTTCCACTTTTGGTTTAAGATATATGTATACAATAGTTTTCTAATGTAACTGTCCATGGTGTAACAATATAAATTTGTTACACCACAAACAAAATCAGTAAATTAACTATGAAGTTCAGAAATATATTGACATTTTTAATTGCTTACGATTGCATTTCATTGACATGAAAAAAATAAACAAAACTGTTTTGTTTGTAATATATACAATACAAAGTAGTAGAAAATGTTCAGATTTGATATTGGTGAACTGTATTGCTATACAATTCATGTGACTCATTCAATTTACAATTTCAGTAAAATTTATTTAGATATGAGTATTTTAGTTACTATGTATTTGAAAATTAGCTGAATTCAGTTTGTTTAAAGAATTTATTGTTAAATTTCCTAATCCTTACACCAAAGACAATTTACTTAAGTGACTTTAAGTTTTGAAGTTGAAAAACATATAAATTGTCTTAATTAAGGGTCTGAACTATACATAAATGTCCAATTAAAACCATTATATTTGACAAAAAATATTTAAGAAATTGGGGAGGCAAAAAACCTGCGAATTTTGAAATTGACTCATAACTAACCGAATCAAACGGTATCGTGTTGAAACAATCAAACTTGACACACTTTTCATATACCTATTCACACATTGGAACGAATACATACTGGGAAAACAAAGAAACCTATCATATAGCAAGTTGCAGAGCAATATATTAAAACAAAATTAACAGAAACAAATTAACAAACAAAACCTATTATATAGCAAGTTGAAGAGCAATATATTATAATAAAATTTCGAAATGTACTATCACTGCATTGTAATTATCACAAAATGTTATAGACAATGTTACCACAATATGGGAGGCTATAAATTTAAAATATTTTCATTCAGATGAACAAGATGTCATTTATTTGTTTTCGTTTTATCACAGAGGCATTTGCATTACATTGTAGTAATCGTTGCAATAAAACAGCGAGGGAAATGGTGAGTAATGTTCCGAGAATATTTCAAGATCACTAATGGCGATTAATGACTGTTTTATTTGTGTTAACATTGCCTTGTGTTCAATATGATATTAACGGTTTGCCAAACAGCATTAGCTCTGTTTGCCATTACTGGTCCTAATTGAAATACATTAGCAATGTTCAAATAAAATCATTCCACATTTTATAAAAAGTCCGTTGAATAATGAAAAATTGGATTGTCCGTTTGCATAATAAAACTGTATAATACCGTTCATAAATTGATTTTACTAAGAATTGTCGAAGACGTGAGCGAATCAAAACTATATTTCATTTTATGGAACCTCAATAATATTCGAACAGGAAAGGCAACATTCATCAACAATAGTAGAGCACGAAATACTGGACAACTACTGTAAAACAGTAGTTTTAAAAACTAGCGGGATATTTCGTAAGTTTTTTACAGGGTTTTCATAATTTGACTTACGTATTAGTGATACAAATTTGATTGCAATTTGAGACACTTTAGTTCCAGGGCATGTCCCTTTAAACGTACAGTGCAACAGGCCCCACACTTACCGAAGAGACAACCTAGTTGAACAGGACAGTTAAATAACAATTTCCCGCCATGTAATGCCCCCTAAGGTATGCCACGTCAAATTTATTTTGTAAAAAACTTATTCAAAGCCCAATATCGCTCAAAGTATTTGAGTCGCTCACTGTATACGATAATACATGTGTATCGATCCCTTACTGTAAGGGACCATGGAGATGCCCCTGCTGGCTAATTAATCTACGCCAATTACGGTGAGCAGAGCTATGGCGGTTATTGTTCCCCATCTATGTTCATATTTTATAGTTATGTATTGTTATGCATTAGTACATAATTACTTATTCTAGTAATTTAGAAATGTTTTAATAATTTCGTCATTTAAAATAAAATGACATTTTCACATACATTGTGTCTGTTGTTATTACATTATATGAACATAGGAACAGAGTATGTTGGTGCCTGTCTATAATATCCAAGTTGAGATTCAAATACTTATTTAGTGAAAATAAATCCATTTATGTTGTTGCAATGTAATTTTACAGGTGTATTAATTGATCCGTCCGAAGTACATGCATTCTATAAAAACTGTTGATAATTTTGAACGCGGAAACGAATCTTTGGCGAGTTGGAAGGTATAGGAAATATTATAGGTAACGGATTGTACTGATATTGATGAGTTTCAAGGGAAAGGAATTATTATAGTGAACGGAATGCACTGTTATGAACCGAACATAACCCAGAAAAGAAAATTGATCAAACAAATTGAGTCCGACAAAAATAGGTTGCGTCTAAAATTAACACGGACATTAGCTGAAAACACCTGTTAAATTTGTTATCCATGTATCCATGTTGTGAGAAACCATTTATAGAAACCGAGATCCGGGTGAAGTTTAGAAACGTTACACACACTGGTCAGTAAATATTGCAGCAACAACGTGATTGACATACGAACTGAGTAAGAAACACTGGAGACAATACTTTAGACGTAACGTCAAAAGTTGCGACCCATGCGAAAAATCGTTGAACTTATATATAAAAGTATTAAGATCTTAAAGACTATTTGTCCGATTTTCTTGAAAATAGTTTCAAAATATGCAGAAATGTTTAAGCTGCATTTAAATATCACAAGCGCTGTAGTGTAATAATATTTGTATGAAATAAAATGCCAATAGTGTGAAAAAAATTGGCGAAAAAGGGCGCGTCATATGTAACATCGATTTCAAAAAACGCAGAATCTTTAGCGTTTTATTTTTGTGTGTGTGTATGAAATTGCGGGAAATTTTGCATGCGTTGTCGAGGAACGTCATGACGTTTGTGACGTAATTTTGACGGTTATCAAGACGGTGAAAAACAAGATGGACGCTTTTTCCGCGGCTGGTGAGTATCGTCATATTCGCTAAAAAAACGCAAAATTAACGCATGTTAAGTTTTAAATAGCTAAGGGAATTTTGATTTCGAATATAATTTAATTATTTTAAGATATTTTACTTCGCCTTTCTCAGTGAATATGTATAAGTACTGCTAAGCAGAGAATTTGCATTAGAATTGTTTGCAAGTGCTTGTATACGAGTACTTAAAATTGTCCCACTTTCAATCATTGAACACATAAAAACACCACATGTTGTGTAAATTGCGATAGCAAAGATTTGTTTTACAGTTTATTTGTATATAAACAATTTTAATTAATTTCGCTTGCTTTTCTCGATAAAATAACTGTCTACTTTTAAAAATGCTACCAATGGCGATGATTTTATTTACTGGTAACGAATACTTAAAATTGTCCCAACCTACAAAAATGACGTCAAGTAAAACTAACGTCAGCGGTTTTAGTATAGCTTCATAGACGCATAATTACAAGTAATTCTCTTTCTTTAATTATCAATAAAAGAGATTACCAGTTGTTCTTCTCTGGTACTAGTGGGGAAAGATACCATGAGGAATGAGGTGTCTAGATAGTTTGATTAGTAAGTGGAAGAACTTGTATCAGAATCGACCTAAAATATTGATACGTGTATTTCAGATAATCGCATCTTAGATCCTAAAGGAAGTAAAGCATTTTAGAAAGAATTAAATCGGCTTAAAAAAGAAAACAAAATTCAGATTATTACTCTGAAAATAAATCCACCGCCATCATTTCAAATGCAAACAGTGCAGTTCGGAAAAGGGTATATAGAGAAAAACCATCACGTATTAAAGAACAGTTATCACTAAAACGACAGAAAAATAAGGAATGCGCGAAGCGATATCGAGACAAAAAGCTCGCGATACAAGCCAGCACTCCATCAATTGGCTTTCCAAATAGAATGTCCAGACTTAGGACTATGAGGTTATTTTCGAAAGGTTTGCCAGATACTCCACAAAAAAGAATTTGCGTTTTGAAAAAATATTTGACAAACATTAATTCACCAACAGTAAAACACTTAAAAAGGAAAAGATAGTTCGATCACACGATGATATTGAAAGTTTTACGTTATTAAGCAGTGTAGTTGAAGATATTAAAACGGTCTTGCAAAATTCAAAAGATCAAAAGTTATTGGTATATGTAAACAAATTGTTTTTTCCGCTATAAGTGGAGAGAAAGTTGAAGAAAACAAGTGCAAGACAGCACTAGCTGCAACATTAGGTGTATCACGCAAGCAGGTGGCACGCGGAAAAAGAGTTCGTACTTCTGTATTAAAGTCGAAGAAATCATGCTGGGCTGGCTGTTGTACAAAAGAAAAATCGGCAAAATGCTATATATGAGAAAAGCAAAAAAATAGCGTATGACTTTTGGATGTCGGAATGCATTTCCAGACCAACGGGTAATAAAAAAGATATAAAACGTGAACGTCTAGGACCAAAACAATATGCAAGTCATATGATATATGTGCTGGAAAAAACCCAAACTGAAGTATACCTCGACTTTGTAAAGATACACCCTAATATTAAAATGTCACAGCGCAGTTTTGAACGTTTACGACCTTTTTTTGTAAGATCCGTTCGTCTGCAGGACCGTAACACGTGCTGCTGCCGCTACAATGGTGAATTTCAAACGGTCTTCAAAAATGCATGGCTGAGAGGAAGACAATTTTGGATTCAAAGGACCTTAGCGAAACAGAATCATACCCAATACCTCAAAATACATATGAGGCAATAAACCACACTTTGTGTCAGGAAGACGCGTTTGAGAATGACTATAAAATACAGTGTGTAAATAGTAATTGTAGTAGTTGCAATGTGAATCTTTTCAAATTTATGGATGAAGAAATAGATATTATGGATAGCGCAAGAAGTGTAGAATGGGAAAAATTTGAATATATTTCTTTGTTGATAAAAGGAAAGCAAGTGAGAAAAAAACTAATGCTTGTGAAGAAAACTACAAAAATTGGCGAATTGTTTACGTACTTTGAACACCTGCTTTCCACGTTTGCAGCTCACCAATTCCGTTCACAATGGCAAACCCAGCAAATGAAAAATCTTGTTTCAAATCTACCACAAAATGACTGTATCTGCGTGCATGACCTTTCCGAAAATTATAGGTAAGATTTTATTTATTATATTTGCGGAGTTTTTATTTGACATTTAAATAAACGCACATGTACTAACAGCAATTATTTATGAAATATTACGTAATTCGCAGTCAACGGAAGCTAGCTAGAAACTAATAATATTAAAATGGTTAGGTGTTATTACAATCAACGTTTTGTTTTAATTGGTTAACGTCATTAGTCACAGTCAAGGTAGTATGTATGCGACGACAGATAAAACTACAACAGCTTTCACTACTGAGTAAGTTGAAATGTTTTACACCGGATCGACAAGGCGAAAGTCCCGTGTACAAATCTCCGGTCCACAGTCCTGGCTTTACAGAAAATAATTAAACTGTTACAATTAAAATCTTGAATATACAGTACAACCTCTGTTTGCTCTGCATCATAGGAGTCTGTGTCGACTCACTGGTCTCTCATTCACTAGATATAGATATCAGATATATATAATCTAGTGAATGAGAGACCAGTGAGTCATACAGATACAGACCTCTATGCTCTGCATAGGTGAAATTCATAGAAAATATCAGCTTATGTGAGTTTTGAAAATGTTGTTATAGATCAGATGCTTTAGAGAGGTTGTACTGTACATGTCATAATGAAAGACGGAATTGTACAATTTGAAAATAACTCTCCTTCTCTTGTTAGATGCACGGAAAATAATGAAATACAAACGGCTTACTTCCAAAAGACAGAAGTTAGTCTTCATGTAACAATTCTTACGAGACATGCAATTTTAGAGGTGGATGGAAAGGAGAGCTCAAAAGAAAACCCAGAGCTTATTACGGAACATTTTGACGTGATAAGCTCAGATGACAGACACGATCAGCACTTTGTTCATGCTGTACAAAGACAAATATCGAATGATCTGAGCGACATAGGCTATCAAGTTAAAACCATGCACAAATTTGCAGACGGATATCAGTCTCAGTATAAATCAAGACACTGCTGTGATCTTAGCTATGTGTGTGGATCTTTCAAATATGATAGAGTTATTCGCAATTATTTCGAAAGGTCACACGCTAAAGGTATAGTTGCATGTCTTTATTCAAAATAGTACCATCGTAACTCGACTGTACATGTAGTAGGTAAGACAATATTAATATTTCTTTAATTATTTCATCAGGTTTTTTGTTTAACGTTATGTTAAAACAGACTTATTTCAGTATAGTAAAACTTCACCTAAAGATCTCGCTATACACTAAGAGGCACTTATAACTGTGCAGTTTTCAATTCCTAATAACTTTTTTGTTTGTAAATATTTTTGAACGAAATTTAGTGTATTTGGTTGTCAGTCGACGCGTAACGTAATCCGATATTTTTATCTTACGGTTCAATGAATATTGTCCATTGGACTGTAAAAATAGCAATTGCACGAGAAAATGGTGAAACAGCGGGAAATAAAATAAAACGTGGTCATTTTCATTAAATTCATGACCTGTTATCCTAAAAAAACACAAACGTCAATGTTTGTCTAAATTGACTCCGTGACGTCGGGTTTATCAACACGGGCTTTTCAATGAACATTGCACAAAGTAACTGTTTGAATTTAATTATTGTTGGCGTTCCAATACGCGAAAGTACGCGTATATAATCATTAACCTCCTACAGGTGTTTGAGCCATGTTCTACCTGTCTATCTGTTTGTTCATTGTTAAAAAATTCAACGTCATTTTTCTGCAATGACTGGTCGGATTTCAACGTATGTTGATAAGAAAGGCAAGTTATGCTTCGATAAACTGTAACTGATATTGCCTATCAAAGGTGACGTCAATGCGACAACATTGCATAGCCTTAACTCTCAGGAATACGCGTTCTTATTTGTTGGAAAACTGTGCGTTTTAAGCCGGGGCAGATGTTGTGGCTTCGCAATTTTATGTAACGCTAAATTATGTGCTGGCGTTTCCTAAATATTGTTTGTTATGAAATAAAATATTATTAGACATTATCACACATCTTTTAACTACACTTACGGCAAATTTCGACAAAATATACACACTAAATACTGAGATAGTGAGATTTGTGTAAGTGCACGGTTATAAGTGCCTCTTAGCGTATTATGACAACCAGTCCACAATAACCACCTTTAAAATATCCATTCCTACCGTCTTTATCTCTATGAGACCAGTTTTAGGGTCTTAAGGGTGGCTTTATAATTGAGATATTATACAATTTGATTCTCTTATATATTAGGATTTGCATTACTTACTCTATTCACAGGACCCCAAGATGCAGCGGGTGGATTTTTAAAACGGCAGATGGATTTGGCTGTACTAAGAGGAAAGGCCACAGTACAGAACGCAAAAGACTTCTATGAATGTGCCATTTGTAATCTAAAAAACACAAAAGAAAAGGCGCTTTGCCAAAGACGGCATTTTAAATATATTGAAAACATCAATAGAACTAGAGATAGAAATTTTACTCCAGTTCCCGATAATAGAAGCATACATTAAATTTCTGCAACAAAAAGTAAAGTAATAAAAGTAAAAAAGTTATCGTGCTACTCTTGTTAACAATGTATAGAAGGGGCTTATGAGTATTGTCATTCGCAACAAGCGGGGACTTTTTCTATGTTTAATATGACACATGAACGAAACTCCGGTACGTTAAATGAAAACGATTGTTTCAATGATGAAGATTTACTGCTCTCGGACATAGTGAAAAAAGAAACCTTAGTCGCTGTATATCTGACCATTCCGACCAGTACTTCCTGTTAAAAGCTTTAAAAGCGTGTGAAACATTAATAGTGGGTGACCAAAGGGATTCGACCCGATAAAAATATCTTTCACATCTATACTATGAATATCTAAGAAAGGGATCTTACTTTATGACTGGCCCTCATATACCCAACTCAACATTATGTCCAATATTTTAAACAAGCCGAATACATTCTTTTAATTGTACTGCACACTTCAAGACAATATATTATTGTCAACGCGTGGTGCGGACCCGGAAATCCAAGATGGCGTCCAAGATGGCCGCCATAATTTATGCATACACTTAAAATTCTATGTTCTCATGCAATTTTTTTATTTATGTTTGTAGTCACAAATGTTTGCCTGGATATTGTTAATTTGATAATGTACATCAAATTGACATACAAGACTGACCATCTTGAGGTCAAGGTCATTTCAAGGTCAAATACCGAAAAATAGCTGAAAAAATGATGTTTCCTTACTTGTTTTCTTGTTTTAGCAGATGTTTTATATTCAACAAAAGGGATGAAAGTGTTGGTAAACACATATTGTCTAATAATTAGTTCAATTTTCAATTCAAAATATTAAAACATTATTATGCAAGTACATGTTGGCCGAGATGGCATTCTTAGATTGCTGCTTCCCTATTTAAAATTTTAGTATTCTATTATTGACAGTGTTATTTCTAATGGTATGATTAAATGTTTGTCTAAACATTATTAACTTTGTATTGTTCCCAAAATTGACTTGAAAAATGACCACTCAAGGTCAAGGTCGTTTCAAGGTCAAACTACCAAAAATACCTGAAAATATGATATTTCGTCACAAATTGTTATTATAAAGTATGTTGAACATTGTATTTTGTTTTAGATGTGATAGCAGGTATTCTAAGTGAAAATTCATTTATTAGAAGTGATATATTTTTACTTGAAGTAGAAAATCTATTAAAATTTTGTGACGGAACAGTATTTCCTGAAAGTGATTCTATGTGTAATGTACAATATGGCAACCGTGAATTGTTTTTCCCTGATCGTTGAATCTCTATATTTGACAGTATTATTGATAATAGTTTGACAACATTTTATTACACAATTATTATATATTATAATGCACCTATCAATATTTTGCCCCAGGCTGGGGGAGTGATGGGCATACAGGGGACGTTAGACAGAAGGGATTTTGACACGCCATTTGATTCCAGATCCCGGAAAATAGACTTTGGCTGGATTTTAGATCCTAGTATTGGGGAATGTAGATGCGGCAAAAGCAGACATGCTATCATTTAAAGCTGGCAGGCCATTTGATACACTCAGCATTTCCTACTTAGGGAATTTAAACAAAACGTTTTCTCTAGGGTGGGGAATTAGACACAAAAGAGAAAAATTGTTTATTCATCTGGGTCTGCCCACCACTCGTAACCTGGGGCAAAATATTGATAGGTGCATTATTATCTTATTGCGACTACCTAAACAGTTGTGCAATACTGAACGTTGAAAGGTCAATGTATTTTAAGGTAAAAATACCCTTAAGATAGTGTTACTGATCATAGTTTAAAGCATTTGCTTATATTTCCAAATATGTCTAGAGCCAGTAATGTATGTGCTCCGTACCGCATGTAGTCAGGAATTGCTGTACCATGACTTGATGTGTCAGGCTGTGTTTGAAAGAACAAAGAATGGTCCTGACGTTAGGTATTTCATAATAGCCAGGAATGGCTGTACCAGTCAACTTTATGTAACCACAGAGCAAGGAATTGATGTGCGATGTACATTGTACCACATTACACCATGAATGACTGTGCCAGGCAGTCTATGTTACCTATTGGACTGTCGACCTCTGATAGGTACCCCAACCATGTGAGATATTTTCTCAGTGGTTGTGAGTACTCCTTAGGACCTACATGTAGTATGGCTGTTTTCAATGGGGTGAGATCAAGTAAGGGCCTGGTATGGTTGTAGTTGAACGAGGTTAGTCACCTCTTTGCCCTAAAATGGGTATCCTTTTTGGCCTGATATGCCTGAATTTGTAGTGGTAAATATGTGTACTACATCGGGTCAGGTATGGCTGCATTAAGTGGTTGCATTAGTACCCCTTAGACCTTTATATGGCCGTATTTGGTGGTGGTCATTACCCAAATAGGACCAAGGATTGCTGCACTCTGTGTGGGTGAGTACTCCATATGGCATGGTTTGGCTTTAATAAGTGAGGTGGGTACACAATAGGGCTTTGGGTGGCTGAAATCTGTGGTGGTGGGTACACAATAGGGCTTGGGATGGCTGAAATCTGTGATGGTGGTTACACAATAGGGCTTGGGATGACTGAAATCGGTGATGGTGGGTACACAATATGGCCTGGGATGGCTGAACTATGTAAGAGTGGGTACTCAATAAGGCCTGGGATAACTGTAATCTGTAATGGTGGGTACTTAATAGGACCTGGATGACTGTAACATGTGAGGGTGGGTACTCAATAGTAGGTACCAAATGGGACCTAGGCTGGCTGTTCTCTGTGGTATAGGGTATTCAATACGACCTGGGATGGCTGTTTTCTATGGCGGTGGGTACTAAATAGCCTTTAATAGGGCCTGGGATGACTGTACTCAAGAGGTAGTGGGTACCAAATTGGGCATGGGCTGGCTGTTCTCTGTGGTATAGGGTATTCAATAGGGCCTGGGGTGGCTGTTTTCTGTGGTGGTGGGTATACAATAGGGCCAGGGATGACTGTCCTCAAAAGTGGTGGGTATCCAATATGGCATGAGATGGCTGTACTCAAGGTGGTGGGTACCAAATGGAACATGGGATGGCTGTTGTCTGTGGTTGTGAGTATCCAATAGGGCCTAGGATGGCTGTACTTAGTGGTGGCGAGTACTCTATAAGACCTGGCATTACTTTAATTGGTGGTGGTGGGTACCCAAATTGGCCTTGGATGGTTGAACTGTTGGAGCTGAGAACATAAACTTGCCTGGGACGGCTGTACTAGGCAGTGTTAAGTACCAAATAGGGCATTGAATGGCTGTTCTCAGTGGATGTGAGTACCCTCATGCATAGTATGGATATACACAATGGTTGTGAGTAGGGCATAGGGTGGCTGTAATTGGTAGTGGTAATTACCACATGGGATCTGGTATGGCTGTATTTTGTGGTTGTGACTACCCCATAGGGATAAGTATGTCCATAACTAGTGGTTGTGAATTACCAAATAGGGCCTATGATGGCTGAACGCACCAGGTATGGCTGTACTCAGTTGGTCCAAGCACCCCTTAGGACATAGTATGGTTGTAACCAGTGGTGGTAAGTACAACAAGGGTCAGGTGTGACTGTACTCAATGGTTATTGTTTAATTGGGCATTGGATGTCTGTACCATATTGCTGTGACTTGTGTGTACCCCATGGGACCTGATATGGCTGTAATTCATTGGGTATGTGCACCTATTTCCCGGGATCCGGAATCAAATGGCGTGCCAAAATCCCATCTGTCGGGAATAGTATTCTGTCTTAAAACCCCTGTATGCCCGCCGCTCCCCCACCCTGGGGGAAAATATTGACCAGTGCATTATAATATAATATTACAATAACTGTCTTTAGAATATAACCTACATTATGAGCCAATGAAAACGCCGCATTTTCGCGGTTAAATGAAAATTTAATCATTAAAATTTTCTCTTCACAGACTTGACGTCATGCGTTGGCGCTAATTTCTATCGGCCAATCAGAATGCAGAATGTTATATTCTAAGTTAGTTAGAACATATTAAGTAAATTTTAATGACTAAAAAGGCCTCGCTTCGCTTCGCTCGCTCCGACCTTTTTAATCATTAAAATTTACTTAATATGTTCTAACTATAACATAATAAAATGTTGTCAAACCATTAACAATAATACTGTCAAATATAATCAACATCAAGAATAAACAATTCACGGTTGCCATATTGTACATTACACATAGAATCACTTCCAGGAAATGTTCCGTCACAAAATATAAATAGATTGTCTACTTCCAGTAAAAATATATCACTTCTAATGAAAGAATTGTCACTTAGAATACCTGCTATCATATCTAAAACAAAATACAATGTTCAACATGCTTTATTATAATAATTTGCTACGAAATATCAAATGTTCAGGTATTTTTGGTAGTTTGACCTTGAAATGACATTGACCTTGAGTGGTCATTTTTCAAGTCCAATTTGGGAACAATACAAAGTTAATAATGTTTAGACAAACATTTAATCATAGCATTGGAAATAATACTGTCAATAGTTTTAAAATACTAAATTTTAAATAGGGAAGCAGCAATCTAAGAATTCCTTCTCGGCCAACATGTACATGCATAATAATGTCAGTAACTAGAGGTTACCATTTTTGCCTAATCTTCATGAAAATTGGCCCGATGATTATCTCAACAAAATTTAGGTCACATGCGATATTCGGTCATCTGGGGCCAAGAACAAGGTCACTAGGTCAAATCACAGGTATTGCGTGCACTACTATGACAGGTGAGCGACCTAGGGACTTTTGGGGCCTTTTTGTTTAAACTCTCTAATTTGCTGACTGATGTGCGTATATTCCAGTTGTCGCGTCGCGTCGAAATAAACGCGTTAAAATAGGGCCATTTTCAGATTTATTTTCTTTTTCCAGAAAAAACCTCACCTTAACCACTATTTTATTTTACATCATTCTATTTGTTGTTTTAAACTGTCTTTAATAATCGAATAAAAAAATACCCTATCCGAGTTCGTTTCCGAGATATAACGTTGACTTTGCTGGCGGGTGAGTGTTTTCTGAAGCTCACAAAAAACAGCATTTCAACGTATTTTGTCGAAAATAGTAAATATATCGCTATTTTTCAATTCGAAACATCTCCTTTTGTTATTTGATCATCCTCGTAAATAAATTATGAATTTTTTTCTTTTTAAACTCTCGAGAAATCATAAAAACAAGGTAACAGGCCCGTAGCTTAAATACGCGCGTGTCCGCTACGTGGCGCTATGACGTACTGAACAACGTATTTATGACCAAAATAAACACACCAACATAAAGAGGAGTCTTTTATTATTGTTTGGACCAAGTTTCAAGAAAATTGATTTGACATATGTTCACTTGTTGTTAGTTTATACCTCCGCCGTCTGTGAACAATAAGTGCCAACAGAACACGAATGTCTGCTGGCTGTCACTACATTCTACTTTTTAATCATTTCAAGGGTTTGCATTGTCGGTTTTTCCATTTTTAAGAATAATTTAACAATCATGCTTCACAAACATCTGGTTTTAGACGTTGACGTTTCATCCATTACGCGCTTGAATATATACGAGTATTTACTAAGTTGTTGTCATAAACAACAAGCCAGCGATAGCTTCATAAGTATGCAAGTACGTCTGAGACATAAAAGTATGCCACTACATGTTTTATGTTTTTGAGTGGTTACTGCGACATTCACATTTTTTGTAAAGTTAGTAAGGAAAATTACGGTGCGAACCGCCTATGCGTTATGTAGTGATCGGCGGTTCCTAAAGGACCGCATACTACGAGAAATGGACCCGCGGTGCAGGGCGCTTCAACCAACCGTGTCTCCCGCGCTATGACGGGATTACGATTGGTTGCTGAGGAAAGATGGAGGTCTGCAACCGACCGAGTGGATCGCCCGGGAAAATAGGGACCGCTGATTGGCTAAAAGGGGATTCTGGAGGATGCTGGGATTGCGGAGAGCTAGGAGAGAGTCGCCATCTTGACGTGAGAGCGAAAAGAAGACAAGTCAGTGTGTGTATTCACAAAGTGGATTATTGGTAACAACTGAGCGGTGAGTGTGCCCTTATTTCCCCTAGTTGTGTGACTGAACGTTGCCCCTAGTTCCTTAATGGTGTCAGAAGTGTTTTAAGGACCCAATTTGATTTGTTTAGGGGTGGTAATAGAAGCGAAGACACCGTGCACGCAGGAACCGCGTGTGTCTTCGATCGGCAAATAAATTGGTTATTTGGCATCGGCGTTCAGTCCACATTGGTTCGCAACTAACCAGGGAGGTTTAGGGTTGTTGTTTTTGTTGTTTGGTCTAAAAACTCAACCTTTTTAGACGTTTTTAGAGAATTGTTGTTTGCGCATGCGCAACCAAAACCGAAACTGTTTTGGCGGACGTTTGCGAATTTATCAGTTATTTTTGTGGCGATATACATCAGGCCGTGTTTTATTTAGTTAATTATTATTTCAATTTCTGGGTTAAATAATGGCTACAGCTGACAAAAAGTTCAGTATTTGGCCAGTGGCAATTAACTTCGCCCCATTTGAGGTCCTGGTTCAGATCCCAGGAATCCAAATGAAGTTGGCGAAGGCAATAATTGCGGTCAGGGAGAGTAGTGGGAACATTACCCCTGAAATTTTGCAAACCATAGCCCGCAAACGGTTTGGTGGGGAGGTCCTGGACAGGATAGATTTCACCCCTGACAGTAGGATAAGGGAGGGGGAAGGGGATTCAA
Source organism: Spisula solida (assembly GCA_947247005.1). NCBI lineage: Eukaryota > Metazoa > Mollusca > Bivalvia > Venerida > Mactridae > Spisula > Spisula solida. The sequence continues at coordinate 5,291,388 of OX365948.1, read as the reverse complement.
GTGATGAGGAGATGTCTCGAGGCTCGTACCCAGACCGAGACAAAAAGGTGTGTGAGCTTTCCACCATGATAAAGTCGTATGAGAGATTGGTAGAGGAGGCGGAGTCGGATCTCGCCAAGCAAATCGAGCTGGAGACCGTGAAGAAGAGTAAGGTTGGCAAAAGTTTGTTTGGCCCTTGCCCGAATTCGGCAGGTGAGCCCATGAAAAAGTTGTTCGGGTCGGAGTCAGAGCTATCTGGCACCGGGCGGGACAAAACATTCCGTCCATCTGTCCCGACAAGGCCTGAAACTTTGCCAACTAAGGCAAGTAAAGAAGAGAAAGACAAAGTGGTGATGTTGCCAAAGGGTCTTTCGTACAATGGCAAGGGGAACTGGTTGGCATTTAAGCTCCAGTTCACGAGGTATGCTAGGGCATATAAATGGTCCGAAACAGACTGTCTTAACTGCCTATGTTGGAGCCTGAAGGACAAGGCCCTTGATTATTACGCAGTAATTTGCGATAGGTCAGAACCTCTGACCTATGGCGAGTTGCTGGAGAAGTTGGGCAACCGGTTTGGCGAACATGATGTTCCAGCAACCAATCTGGCAAGATTCCAGCAGGCCACCCAGAACACTGGCGAGTCTCTGGATGACTGGGCAGATAGGATTCTGACATTGGCGGCACGTGCATATCGCGACGTGTCTGATGAATTTTCCACGTCTCAGGCGGTGGGCCGTTTTTGTCAGGGTATGCTGGACAAGGAGGCAGGTCATCATGTGTGTATGCAGGAACCGCATACTGTACAACATGCTCTGCAACTAGTCAGAAAGTTTCAGCAAATACACTCAGCTATGTATGGTAAAAAATCTGACCGCCAGAAACGCAGGGTGGAGTCGGAGGAGGAGGTCTACACCGTAAACGAGGTAGCTCCTCAGCCTCCCACTGTCCATGAGCCCGAGTTCATGAAAGCGCTAAAGGAGTTAGAGGAGAGGCTCCAGAAGGCCATAATGGACAATAGACCAGAGAGTGGCTCAGGGTCCAGAAATATATCCTGTTTCACGTGCGGAGTTACGGGACATTATGCCAGCCAGTGCCCACAGGGTGGTGGTCGCGGAAGAGGTCGTGGTGGTGGTAGAGGCGGAGGTAGAGGTGGTGGTCGAGGAGGCCGCAGTGGTGCAGGTGGGGCATGTTATACGTGCGGTGAGGTAGGCCACTACGCCAGAGACTGCAAGGCCCAAGGTAGCGGGTCTTTAAACTAGCAAGGGTCGGTAAGGAAGGCCGAACTCCGACCCATGTAACAAAAGGCCCCATTGGTTGTGAGGTGGACCAAGTAACCTTGGCATCTCAAACTGAATTATATCCTGATACAGGCGACTCCAAACAACATCACCTGGTAACAGTGGACACGAGCCATCCGGTTGACAGCGGTCACCCGGCTTGTACGGGTCCACAAGGTACAGAGGTCAGATCGCCTAAACCTGCTGATCTTGATAGGGAATTACCTAAGGAGTCAACCGAAACAGTTGATGATGTACTTGTTTGCCAAATAAGATCCAAGTCTGAATTTTCTATGAGGGTCCAGATTGGGGATAGGTCACTTCAGGCGGTTGTAGATACAGCCGCTCAGGTCACCATTATTTCAGACAAGGTATTTCAGTCACTGGGAAAGCAACCGCAAAAAATTCGGGAGGTTAAACTAATGGCGGCCGGCAGGGACATGGCTATGTCTGGCTTTGTAGCAGGTCCGTTCAAGGTAAAGTTGGGACATAGGTGGTATAATGAGAACTTATTCGTGGCCCCAATAGAACATGACATGCTGCTAGGGGTGGACATATTGCGTCGGGGTGAGGCTGTAATTGACTTAGGCAGGGGGGTGATTCATCTTGATGGAATGAGGATAGTGTTAGATGAGGGTTCTGAGGGGGGTCCTACAAGAGTTGCAAGAGTCACCATGGCACGACGCCAGGTGGTGCCCCCTCATTCGGTGGTAAAGGTTAAATGCGACATGGGGGCCAAGTTGTCTAATTACATGATAGAACCCGCAGATAATCTTAAATTGTTGGCTCCTAGGGTCTTAAGGGAGGGGGGTTCTGACCCCGTGATGTGCTTGCTAAACCCAAGCGACAAGTATAGGCTAATTAAGAAAGGTGCCGAGTTAGGTAAGGCTTATTGTATTGAGAAAACCTTGGATGCCGAGTCCTTACCGGAAGTAGAGGTGTGTCGTGTGGGTGAGTCGGTATCAGAGGATGGTTCTGCCGAATCTGCAGTGCCAGACCACTTAATACCTTTGTTTGAGGAATCAAGCAGAGACTTAAATGAGGAAGAACGTAGACAATTGCGACAGGTCTTGATAAAATATCAGGACGTGTTCGCCACCAGTGAGTTCGACCTTGGAAGTTTCGATGCCGTGGAACACACGATTGACACGGGCGACGCCAGACCTGTGAAACAGAGACTGCGCAGAACACCAGTTTGTTTCGCAGGTGAGGAAGAGGGACATTTAGAAAAGATGCTTAAGGCGGGGGTGATTCAAGAATCAAACTCGGATTGGGCATCTTCTCCCGTATTAATCAGGAAGCGCTGTGGGTCGGTCCGTTGGTGCATTGACTATCGTGCTCTTAACTTGGTGACAAAAAAGGACGTTTTTCCACTTCCACTTGTGGATGACTGCCTTGATACACTGGCAGGTAGCACATGGTTCTCGAAACTTGATGCGAACTCTGCCTATTGGCAGGTTGGTATCAAGGAGGAGGATCGTAAGAAAACAGCATTCGTCACCAAATATGGCTTATTTGAGCATGTGAGAATGGGTTTCGGTCTGTGTGGGGCTCCGGCAACGTATGCTCGTGTCATGAACCTTGTTCTTAGGGGTCTGTCCTGGAACATTGTCCTTGCATTTCTGGACGACATACTGGTGCTTGGGTCGACTTTTCAGGGCCACCTTCAGAATCTGCAGGAGGTCTTGGAACGTTTCAGACAGTATGGATTAAAACTGAAACCCAAAAAATGCTCCCTGTTCCAAAAAGAGGTAGAGTTTTTGGGACGTAAAGTTTCTGGCGATACGCTTCGTATGTCTGAAGCCGACATCGAAGTGGTGCGGAATTGGCCTACACCGGGTAATGCCAAGGATGTTGAAAGGTTCATGGGTTTGGCGAACTACCATCGGGGGTTTGTGAGCAACTTTTCGGAGGTTGCATGCCCGTTGTATGCAGTAACTGGTAAAAAGCAGTTTGAATGGACCGAGAAACAGGCTTATGCGTTTGAGGCATTGAAGAGTGCTCTCACCACGCCACCGGTGCTAGGGTTGCCAAACAACAGTGATGAATTTATTTTGGATACCGACGCCTCCGATATGGCAATCGGGGCGGAGTTGATTCAAATTCAGCAAGGCCAAGAGAAGGTCATAGCCTATGGCAGCTATGCCCTTACCAAAGAACAGCGTAGGTATTGTACCACCAGAAAGGAGTTGCTAGCAGTAGTACGGTTTACCCGTCAATTCAGACACTACCTTCTGGGCAAACCTTTCTCTGTGCGAACTGACCACTCGAGCTTGAGATGGTTGATGAGATTTCATGAGCCGCAAGGGCAGTTGGCGAGATGGCTGGAGGAGCTGTCTCAGTATAACATGGTGTTGAAGCACCGTGCAGGTCGAGAACACTGCAACGCGGATGCCCTTAGTCGATTGCCGGCAATCGACGGGGCATGTGATGCCTTCAGTGCTGGGGTGCGGCCTGAAAACTTGCCTTGTGGTGGGTGCACTTATTGTGTTAGAGCCCATGAGAAATGGGCCTCCTTCCTGGAGGAAGTAGACAATGCAGTGCCATTGGTTACCAGGCCAGTAGTGACTGTTTCCGCTGTGGTTGGCCACTACAGCGGCTGTCATGGTTTGGGGAGCCACGATGGTATGGCGGGCAAGGGTGCCGCAGTCTACGGGTGCGAAAGTGAAATCTCGTCTGGCCAGGCCTGTAACGGTGGCAAGCCAGTTCAAACAGAGGGGAGTGAGGATTACTCAGAATCCGAGATCCTGGGTAATTGCCTGGAGTATATGGTTGGTGGGGGGTCTGACGAGACCCCGGCGCTAACTAGTGTGGACCCTAGCGACATCAGGGTCATGCAGTCTGTGGTTGAGGGTATCCCGTGGGATATTGAGGAACCAATGTCGTGTGTACCGGAGGTGGTTAGTGTAAACCTGGTAACCACACGACGGGGGGCTAGGGCCCAGAATTCAGTAAGCACTAGCAGTGGCTCTGCTGCTGATGGTGCGACCAAAGATGATCTGGTTGGTACTTCGGGGGACACTCCCAAGAGGGAGTGCGCCCCAGGGAAGGCTGTTGAGAGCCAGAAGGTTGAGGGTAAATCTGTCGAGAGCCAGAAGGTTGAGGGTAAATCAAGCACGGCGGCATCCAGGGAGGGAGCTGGGAAGGCTGCCAATAGGGGACCACAACAACTTAGTAGTTGGGGTTTCACTGTGGGCGAGCTTTGCCGGGCTCAGTCGGGGGATGCTGACCTAGGTTTTATGATTGAGTGGCTTAAGGATGTGTCAGAGCCGGATGCATCAATGTTGTTCAGAGCCAGCCCAGCTGCGAAGTCGTACTGGCTGAATAGGGAAGAGTTTATGTTGTTAGACGGGGTGTTGTATGTGCACGACAGCGCGTCTGATGATCAGAGGTTGATGCTACCAAAAAGCTTGACGGAGGTAGCGATTGGCTTGAACCATGATCTTCCGTCGTCGGGACATCAGGGTGTGGCTAGGACCAAGGAACGGGTAAAAGAGAAGTATAGGTGGTATGGTCTAGGCCAAGACGTGGCAAGGTATGTGTCAGGTTGCGCAGTATGCAATCAGAACAAGAAATCGGACAGACACGGTAAAGTCCCGATGTCCGACTACCAGGCGGGAGCCCCAATGGAAAGGGTGCACATAGACTTCTTAGGTCCCTTGCCTCAAACTGCAAGTGGTAATGAACATATCCTAATGATGGTCGATCAGTTCACAAAGTGGGTGGAGTGTGTACCTTTGCCTAATCAGACTGCGGAGGAGACTGCTAGAGCGGCAGTTAATCATTTCTTCTCTCGCTTTGGTATGCCTTTCCAAGTATTCTCGGACCAGGGCCGCAATTTTGAATCAAATCTATTTGCGGAACTGTGCCGGGCCTTGGAGATTCATAAGGCCAGGACCACACCGTACAGACCATCCAGTAACGGACAGGTAGAGAGGTATAACCGTACCCTGATGGACGCTGTTAGGTGCTTCATAGGAAAATCCCAAGCAAAATGGGATCAGTACTTGCCTCAGATAGCCGGGGCTATGAGGTCATCGGTGAACCGGATGACGGGTCATACGGCCAATATGATGATGCTGGGCCGTGAGGTGAATATCCCTGCAAACATGATGTTCCCTCAGGGTCAGGTTAGAAATGAAAGTCCGGAAGAGTATGTGGGCGAATTGGTGAGCAAGATTCAGCGGGCCCACGAGGTGGCACGAGAAACGCTGAAAGCCACCAGCAAGCGCATGAAGCGTGACTATGATCTCAGGTTGATGGAGAGGAACTTTGAGGTGGGCGATCCAGTATATATTCTGGATACTGCGGTGCTTAAGGGTAAGTGTCGCAAGTTGTGCCCGCCCTGGAGGGGTCCAGGGGTCATTGTGACCAAACTGTCATCGTTCCTGTTCCGTGTGAAGGTAAGGAATGCAGTGTTTGTGGCCAATCATGACCGTATTAAGCCATGTAGAGACAGAAACCTGCCTCACTGGATCAAACACTGGAAATCGAATCCTGGTTGCACCAAACCTGCTAAGGGGGACGAACGTGTGTACTGTTTCTGTAGGCAGAGATGGCAGGGGAGGTTCATGATTCAGTGCGATCAGTGTGAGGAATGGTTTCATGGGTCTTGCGTTGACGTGACCCCAACAGACGCCCTTGACATTGACACTTATCAGTGTGATGACTGTAAGGACAGGTAATGGGTGTGCCATAGATGTCATGTTTGGTATTTTTCAGTTAACCATGGACAACTCAAACCATGAGAGGCACCTCAAGGAGATTAGGGACATGGCCAATCGGGGGCAAACTATGGCATCAGACCGGCTGGTGGAGTTTGTGGGGTTGTGCCCACCGGAGCTGAGAGAACAGGCTGAAGCCGCCCTGCTCAAACAAGTCGCCGTGGGACGCCGCCGCAGCAAGAAAGCCTGGCTGAAGACCCCGGCGAAGAAACTGCTGGAAATCAACTTCCAGAATAGGGATTGGCTGTGTGCACATGTGGCGGTGCTTCCTCAACCGAAGCGTACCGTCACATGGGCTGAAGACGTGCAGGGCCCCAGCCGTGACATCCGCCTCCAAACCAACCCCAACCTGGAGAGGAGGACGGAGAACGCCCAGGAGGAGGCCGGGAAGGAAGAAGAGCCACAGGCGGTAGTGACAGTGGAGGTCATGGTACCAGCAGGAGCAGAAGGAGGGGGAACTGACGAGGACCTGGGGGATGAGCTCCTGGTGGTTTGCTCCCTGGATGAGGAGGCGGAGCTGGAGGAGTATGAGGAGGAGGCCCTGCTAGCCAGCCCCTCTAGGAAACGGCACCAATCCGGCCATATTCCGATGGAACAGACTTCCACCTCGCCAGCAAGCCCGCCGAAACCTTTGATGCCCGTAGCAGCCAGACCCAAGACTACCATGGACCGCAGGTTACTGGATCTGGCTTCAGCTGCGCCGACTTTCACCTCTACTCCTCAACCTGAGTATCGAGGAAGAGAGAGGCGTAGACGTCGCCATCGATCCAGGCAGTCCAGTCATAGGGCACACCGGGATGAGACCTCCCAGGGACAGCGCCAGGAGAGGGAAAGTTCTCGCCACGAGCCGCGCCATGAGTCGTATTCCCGGTTGGTGAGGCAGCAATCAGCAAGCGGCCTAAGAAAACGCAGCCCGACGAGGACAACAGGCAGTAGCCAAAGCCAGCCCGAAAAAAGGTCCAAGCCTGCAACCTCTTCTAAACGGTGCCTCGTTGGTGGATGTAGGGAGGAGTTGAGTGAGGAGCACGCCTTCGGGGACCACGTACCCCTCTTGTTCCACCCTAACCTTGGTGGACACGAGGTGGCGGTAAGAAGACGGACCGCCCTCACCTATCTCCAGCGTGTGCTGGTGGGACAGCATCAGTCCCTCCATGTGCTGTTGGAGATGGTTGGGGGAGCAGAGGAGCCACTGTCGGAGTCGGAACAGATCGGAATGGCGGAATTTGCTAGGGCTGCAGACTTAGATGCAAGGGAACAGTCAGCCGGAGGAGTTGCATCCCTCATCTCGTGGAGGAGCGTGCTTTCTCTTGTTTCCTTCCTCACCCAGGAGGAGCAAGAGAAGTTCCGACGCCTCTTCGAGTTGTCGGATGCAGAGAAGGAGATGTTACCGAAACGTGAGGAGGGTTTCGACAGCCACTGTCACCTGGACCGAACAATGTCCAAGGGAGGCATCTCCACCTCATCCGTTGAAGAAGTCTTGAAGCTGTGGCCGGTACCGACCAAGTACAAGATAGGAATCCCCAGGATGGTGGGCGTCTTCTGCGACCCCGCCACCTACCCGTCTGCCGAGGAACTGGTTGCCTGGAGAGCCCAGGGTGTGTACCCCGCAATCGGGTGGCACCCCAGGAATCCGACTGGAAGGGAAGGGGACTGGGAAGCCTTCCAGACTCTTATCAGTAGGCCGGAGGTGGTGGCTTTGGGCGAAGTTGGTCTAGAGAGGAACGAGCCCATGGATACCTGGTGCTCCCAGATGGAGAGGCTTGAGCAGGTGCTGGACTGTCTGAGGCGGCCAGACCTTGTTCTTGTCCTCCATTGCCGGAGCACTGACATCGGAGAGGACGAGGCCTGGATGTCGCTTATGCACCTCCTTAAGGGTCATGCAGCAGTCCACAAGGACCAGCTGATTCACTGCCATTGTTTCACCGGGAGCCGCCGGATGGCTGAGAGGTGGATAGCTGAGTTCCCTAATACCTACTTTGGGTACACCGCTATCGTGGCCCGGTACAGGGGACCAGAGCACCGTTCGAAAATCGACTGCTTGCAATGGATGCCAGTAGAGCGCCTTCTCCTGGAGACAGACGCACCGTACTTCGCGTCTCCCAGATCGAGAGCCCGCCGCACCACGCCCGCTCATCTTGGGTGCGTGGCCGCTGATGTTGCAGATTACCGGCAGGAGTCATGGACACAACTTCTCCGTAGAGCCGCCCAGAACACGGACCGTCTCTACATCCAGAAGTTGGGCCCAGAGGTGGTGTAAGAGGCTGAGGGCGGGTTGGTCCCACCGTAACCGTGGGTGCCGGCCCCCGGCTGAGATGGTGCGGCTCAGTCGGGTAGGCAGGTGGCTCGAGACCTAAACCTGTTTCGCTGCCAAGTACCAAGTACTGGTTAAGGAGTCCAGGAAACCATCAGATGGCAAGGATCCCAGCATCGTCCAGACAGTGCGCACTCCTTTATAGGATCGGGAGGAGTGTAGTGATCGGCGGTTCCTAAAGGACCGCATACTACGAGAAATGGACCCGCGGTGCAGGGCGCTTCAACCAACCGTGTCTCCCGCGCTATGACGGGATTACGATTGGTTGCTGAGGAAAGATGGAGGTCTGCAACCGACCGAGTGGATCGCCCGGGAAAATAGGGACCGCTGATTGGCTAAAAGGGGATTCTGGAGGATGCTGGGATTGCGGAGAGCTAGGAGAGAGTCGCCATCTTGACGTGAGAGCGAAAAGAAGACAAGTCAGTGTGTGTATTCACAAAGTGGATTATTGGTAACAACTGAGCGGTGAGTGTGCCCTTATTTCCCCTAGTTGTGTGACTGAACGTTGCCCCTAGTTCCTTAATGGTGTCAGAAGTGTTTTAAGGACCCAATTTGATTTGTTTAGGGGTGGTAATAGAAGCGAAGACACCGTGCACGCAGGAACCGCGTGTGTCTTCGATCGGCAAATAAATTGGTTATTTGGCATCGGCGTTCAGTCCACATTGGTTCGCAACTAACCAGGGAGGTTTAGGGTTGTTGTTTTTGTTGTTTGGTCTAAAAACTCAACCTTTTTAGACGTTTTTAGAGAATTGTTGTTTGCGCATGCGCAACCAAAACCGAAACTGTTTTGGCGGACGTTTGCGAATTTATCAGTTATTTTTGTGGCGATATACATCAGGCCGTGTTTTATTTAGTTAATTATTATTTCAATTTCTGGGTTAAATAATGGCTACAGCTGACAAAAAGTTCAGTATTTGGCCAGTGGCAATTAACTTCGCCCCATTTGAGGTCCTGGTTCAGATCCCAGGAATCCAAATGAAGTTGGCGAAGGCAATAATTGCGGTCAGGGAGAGTAGTGGGAACATTACCCCTGAAATTTTGCAAACCATAGCCCGCAAACGGTTTGGTGGGGAGGTCCTGGACAGGATAGATTTCACCCCTGACAGTAGGATAAGGGAGGGGGAAGGGGATTCAAGTGATGAGGAGATGTCTCGAGGCTCGTACCCAGACCGAGACAAAAAGGTGTGTGAGCTTTCCACCATGATAAAGTCGTATAAGAGATTGGTAGAGGAGGCGGAGTCGGATCTCGCCAAGCAAATCGAGCTGGAGACCGTGAAGAAGAGTAAGGTTGGCAAAAGTTTGTTTGGCCCTTGCCCGAATTCGGCAGGTGAGCCCATGAAAAAGTTGTTCGGGTCGGAGTCAGAGCTATCTGGCACCGGGCGGGACAAAACATTCCGTCCATCTGTCCCGACAAGGCCTGAAACTTTGCCAACTAAGGCAAGTAAAGAAGAGAAAGACAAAGTGGTGATGTTGCCAAAGGGTCTTTCGTACAATGGCAAGGGGAACTGGTTGGCATTTAAGCTCCAGTTCACGAGGTATGCTAGGGCATATAAATGGTCCGAAACAGACTGTCTTAACTGCCTATGTTGGAGCCTGAAGGACAAGGCCCTTGATTATTACGCAGTAATTTGCGATAGGTCAGAACCTCTGACCTATGGCGAGTTGCTGGAGAAGTTGGGCAACCGGTTTGGCGAACATGATGTTCCAGCAACCAATCTGGCAAGATTCCAGCAGGCCACCCAGAACACTGGCGAGTCTCTGGATGACTGGGCAGATAGGATTCTGACATTGGCGGCACGTGCATATCGCGACGTGTCTGATGAATTTTCCACGTCTCAGGCGGTGGGCCGTTTTTGTCAGGGTATGCTGGACAAGGAGGCAGGTCATCATGTGTGTATGCAGGAACCGCATACTGTACAACATGCTCTGCAACTAGTCAGAAAGTTTCAGCAAATACACTCAGCTATGTATGGTAAAAAATCTGACCGCCAGAAACGCAGGGTGGAGTCGGAGGAGGAGGTCTACACCGTAAACGAGGTAGCTCCTCAGCCTCCCACTGTCCATGAGCCCGAGTTCATGAAAGCGCTAAAGGAGTTAGAGGAGAGGCTCCAGAAGGCCATAATGGACAATAGACCAGAGAGTGGCTCAGGGTCCAGAAATATATCCTGTTTCACGTGCGGAGTTACGGGACATTATGCCAGCCAGTGCCCACAGGGTGGTGGTCGCGGAAGAGGTCGTGGTGGTGGTAGAGGCGGAGGTAGAGGTGGTGGTCGAGGAGGCCGCAGTGGTGCAGGTGGGGCATGTTATACGTGCGGTGAGGTAGGCCACTACGCCAGAGACTGCAAGGCCCAAGGTAGCGGGTCTTTAAACTAGCAAGGGTCGGTAAGGAAGGCCGAACTCCGACCCATGTAACAAAAGGCCCCATTGGTTGTGAGGTGGACCAAGTAACCTTGGCATCTCAAACTGAATTATATCCTGATACAGGCGACTCCAAACAACATCACCTGGTAACAGTGGACACGAGCCATCCGGTTGACAGCGGTCACCCGGCTTGTACGGGTCCACAAGGTACAGAGGTCAGATCGCCTAAACCTGCTGATCTTGATAGGGAATTACCTAAGGAGTCAACCGAAACAGTTGATGATGTACTTGTTTGCCAAATAAGATCCAAGTCTGAATTTTCTATGAGGGTCCAGATTGGGGATAGGTCACTTCAGGCGGTTGTAGATACAGCCGCTCAGGTCACCATTATTTCAGACAAGGTATTTCAGTCACTGGGAAAGCAACCGCAAAAAATTCGGGAGGTTAAACTAATGGCGGCCGGCAGGGACATGGCTATGTCTGGCTTTGTAGCAGGTCCGTTCAAGGTAAAGTTGGGACATAGGTGGTATAATGAGAACTTATTCGTGGCCCCAATAGAACATGACATGCTGCTAGGGGTGGACATATTGCGTCGGGGTGAGGCTGTAATTGACTTAGGCAGGGGGGTGATTCATCTTGATGGAATGAGGATAGTGTTAGATGAGGGTTCTGAGGGGGGTCCTACAAGAGTTGCAAGAGTCACCATGGCACGACGCCAGGTGGTGCCCCCTCATTCGGTGGTAAAGGTTAAATGCGACATGGGGGCCAAGTTGTCTAATTACATGATAGAACCCGCAGATAATCTTAAATTGTTGGCTCCTAGGGTCTTAAGGGAGGGGGGTTCTGACCCCGTGATGTGCTTGCTAAACCCAAGCGACAAGTATAGGCTAATTAAGAAAGGTGCCGAGTTAGGTAAGGCTTATTGTATTGAGAAAACCTTGGATGCCGAGTCCTTACCGGAAGTAGAGGTGTGTCGTGTGGGTGAGTCGGTATCAGAGGATGGTTCTGCCGAATCTGCAGTGCCAGACCACTTAATGCCTTTGTTTGAGGAATCAAGCAGAGACTTAAATGAGGAAGAACGTAGACAATTGCGACAGGTCTTGATAAAATATCAGGACGTGTTCGCCACCAGTGAGTTCGACCTTGGAAGTTTCGATGCCGTGGAACACACGATTGACACGGGCGACGCCAGACCTGTGAAACAGAGACTGCGCAGAACACCAGTTTGTTTCGCAGGTGAGGAAGAGGGACATTTAGAAAAGATGCTTAAGGCGGGGGTGATTCAAGAATCAAACTCGGATTGGGCATCTTCTCCCGTATTAATCAGGAAGCGCTGTGGGTCGGTCCGTTGGTGCATTGACTATCGTGCTCTTAACTTGGTGACAAAAAAGGACGTTTTTCCACTTCCACTTGTGGATGACTGCCTTGATACACTGGCAGGTAGCACATGGTTCTCGAAACTTGATGCGAACTCTGCCTATTGGCAGGTTGGTATCAAGGAGGAGGATCGTAAGAAAACAGCATTCGTCACCAAATATGGCTTATTTGAGCATGTGAGAATGGGTTTCGGTCTGTGTGGGGCTCCGGCAACGTATGCTCGTGTCATGAACCTTGTTCTTAGGGGTCTGTCCTGGAACATTGTCCTTGCATTTCTGGACGACATACTGGTGCTTGGGTCGACTTTTCAGGGCCACCTTCAGAATCTGCAGGAGGTCTTGGAACGTTTCAGACAGTATGGATTAAAACTGAAACCCAAAAAATGCTCCCTGTTCCAAAAAGAGGTAGAGTTTTTGGGACGTAAAGTTTCTGGCGATACGCTTCGTATGTCTGAAGCCGACATCGAAGTGGTGCGGAATTGGCCTACACCGGGTAATGCCAAGGATGTTGAAAGGTTCATGGGTTTGGCGAACTACCATCGGGGGTTTGTGAGCAACTTTTCGGAGGTTGCATGCCCGTTGTATGCAGTAACTGGTAAAAAGCAGTTTGAATGGACCGAGAAACAGGCTTATGCGTTTGAGGCATTGAAGAGTGCTCTCACCACGCCACCGGTGCTAGGGTTGCCAAACAACAGTGATGAATTTATTTTGGATACCGACGCCTCCGATATGGCAATCGGGGCGGAGTTGATTCGAATTCAGCAAGGCCAAGAGAAGGTCATAGCCTATGGCAGCTATGCCCTTACCAAAGAACAGCGTAGGTATTGTACCACCAGAAAGGAGTTGCTAGCAGTAGTACGGTTTACCCGTCAATTCAGACACTACCTTCTGGGCAAACCTTTCTCTGTGCGAACTGACCACTCGAGCTTGAGATGGTTGATGAGATTTCATGAGCCGCAAGGGCAGTTGGCGAGATGGCTGGAGGAGCTGTCTCAGTATAACATGGTGTTGAAGCACCGTGCAGGTCGAGAACACTGCAACGCGGATGCCCTTAGTCGATTGCCGGCAATCGACGGGGCATGTGATGCCTTCAGTGCTGGGGTGCGGCCTGAAAACTTGCCTTGTGGTGGGTGCACTTATTGTGTTAGAGCCCATGAGAAATGGGCCTCCTTCCTGGAGGAAGTAGACAATGCAGTGCCATTGGTTACCAGGCCAGTAGTGACTGTTTCCGCTGTGGTTGGCCACTACAGCGGCTGTCATGGTTTGGGGAGCCACGATGGTATGGCGGGCAAGGGTGCCGCAGTCTACGGGTGCGAAAGTGAAATCTCGTCTGGCCAGGCCTGTAACGGTGGCAAGCCAGTTCAAACAGAGGGGAGTGAGGATTACTCAGAATCCGAGATCCTGGGTAATTGCCTGGAGTATATGGTTGGTGGGGGGTCTGACGAGACCCCGGCGCTAACTAGTGTGGACCCTAGCGACATCAGGGTCATGCAGTCTGTGGTTGAGGGTATCCCGTGGGATATTGAGGAACCAATGTCGTGTGTACCGGAGGTGGTTAGTGTAAACCTGGTAACCACACGACGGGGGGCTAGGGCCCAGAATTCAGTAAGCACTAGCAGTGGCTCTGCTGCTGATGGTGCGACCAAAGATGATCTGGTTGGTACTTCGGGGGACACTCCCAAGAGGGAGTGCGCCCCAGGGAAGGCTGTTGAGAGCCAGAAGGTTGAGGGTAAATCTGTCGAGAGCCTACTCTCCAATTGCCTCGCCCGAAACTACATCGTTTCTAGGCTCTGCATTATTGCTAGTGTATTAGCGCTATTGCTATTTTTAGACAGGAGAATCCAAAACCAGAGCGTACAGCGAGGCAAATGTGATAATGTAAACGGGTTTTTAAATGCATTGTATATAAAACGCTCGTGTGTTAAAAGAATGACTTGTATTATAAATTAAAACTCTCGCACTATCAATTTATCATATTGATTGAAACAAACAAATAATGACCAGTCAATAGAACCATGTAATATTTAAACCTCATACAGTGTGTACTCGTTTAAACCTTTCAACACGTAGCCTTCATATTCACTATAAACTCTGCTATAACTCTCTACTGTCTATACAAACAAGTAAACTTTCATCAGCCAATGAAAATGTGTATCAGGGTTCACAGCAGTTTTGTAAAGGTCAAATATCAAAATATTCTAGTATTTTAAGCAGCGTGTGAATTGTAACGGTTAAGTGGAAATCAAAGCGCTGTAGGGAGCGTATCGAGAGCCAGAAGGTTGAGGGTAAATCAAGCACGGCGGCATCCAGGGAGGGAGCTGGGAAGGCTGCCAATAGGGGACCACAACAACTTAGTAGTTGGGGTTTCACTGTGGGCGAGCTTTGCCGGGCTCAGTCGGGGGATGCTGACCTAGGTTTTATGATTGAGTGGCTTAAGGATGTGTCAGAGCCGGATGCATCAATGTTGTTCAGAGCCAGCCCAGCTGCGAAGTCGTACTGGCTGAATAGGGAAGAGTTTATGTTGTTAGACGGGGTGTTGTATGTGCACGACAGCGCGTCTGATGATCAGAGGTTGATGCTACCAAAAAGCTTGACGGAGGTAGCGATTGGCTTGAACCATGATCTTCCGTCGTCGGGACATCAGGGTGTGGCTAGGACCAAGGAACGGGTAAAAGAGAAGTATAGGTGGTATGGTCTAGGCCAAGACGTGGCAAGGTATGTGTCAGGTTGCGCAGTATGCAATCAGAACAAGAAATCGGACAGACACGGTAAAGTCCCGATGTCCGACTACCAGGCGGGAGCCCCAATGGAAAGGGTGCACATAGACTTCTTAGGTCCCTTGCCTCAAACTGCAAGTGGTAATGAACATATCCTAATGATGGTCGATCAGTTCACAAAGTGGGTGGAGTGTGTACCTTTGCCTAATCAGACTGCGGAGGAGACTGCTAGAGCGGCAGTTAATCATTTCTTCTCTCGCTTTGGTATGCCTTTCCAAGTATTCTCGGACCAGGGCCGCAATTTTGAATCAAATCTATTTGCGGAACTGTGCCGGGCCTTGGAGATTCATAAGGCCAGGACCACACCGTACAGACCATCCAGTAACGGACAGGTAGAGAGGTATAACCGTACCCTGATGGACGCTGTTAGGTGCTTCATAGGAAAATCCCAAGCAAAATGGGATCAGTACTTGCCTCAGATAGCCGGGGCTATGAGGTCATCGGTGAACCGGATGACGGGTCATACGGCCAATATGATGATGCTGGGCCGTGAGGTGAATATCCCTGCAAACATGATGTTCCCTCAGGGTCAGGTTAGAAATGAAAGTCCGGAAGAGTATGTGGGCGAATTGGTGAGCAAGATTCAGCGGGCCCACGAGGTGGCACGAGAAACGCTGAAAGCCACCAGCAAGCGCATGAAGCGTGACTATGATCTCAGGTTGATGGAGAGGAACTTTGAGGTGGGCGATCCAGTATATATTCTGGATACTGCGGTGCTTAAGGGTAAGTGTCGCAAGTTGTGCCCGCCCTGGAGGGGTCCAGGGGTCATTGTGACCAAACTGTCATCGTTCCTGTTCCGTGTGAAGGTAAGGAATGCAGTGTTTGTGGCCAATCATGACCGTATTAAGCCATGTAGAGACAGAAACCTGCCTCACTGGATCAAACACTGGAAATCGAATCCTGGTTGCACCAAACCTGCTAAGGGGGACGAACGTGTGTACTGTTTCTGTAGGCAGAGATGGCAGGGGAGGTTCATGATTCAGTGCGATCAGTGTGAGGAATGGTTTCATGGGTCTTGCGTTGACGTGACCCCAACAGACGCCCTTGACATTGACACTTATCAGTGTGATGACTGTAAGGACAGGTAATGGGTGTGCCATAGATGTCATGTTTGGTATTTTTCAGTTAACCATGGACAACTCAAACCATGAGAGGCACCTCAAGGAGATTAGGGACATGGCCAATCGGGGGCAAACTATGGCATCAGACCGGCTGGTGGAGTTTGTGGGGTTGTGCCCACCGGAGCTGAGAGAACAGGCTGAAGCCGCCCTGCTCAAACAAGTCGCCGTGGGACGCCGCCGCAGCAAGAAAGCCTGGCTGAAGACCCTGGCGAAGAAACTGCTGGAAATCAACTTCCAGAATAGGGATTGGCTGTGTGCACATGTGGCGGTGCTTCCTCAACCGAAGCGTACCGTCACATGGGCTGAAGACGTGCAGGGCCCCAGCCGTGACATCCGCCTCCAAACCAACCCCAACCTGGAGAGGAGGACGGAGAACGCCCAGGAGGAGGCCGGGAAGGAAGAAGAGCCACAGGCGGTAGTGACAGTGGAGGTCATGGTACCAGCAGGAGCAGAAGGAGGGGGAACTGACGAGGACCTGGGGGATGAGCTCCTGGTGGTTTGCTCCCTGGATGAGGAGGCGGAGCTGGAGGAGTATGAGGAGGAGGCCCTGCTAGCCAGCCCCTCTAGGAAACGGCACCAATCCGGCCATATTCCGATGGAACAGACTTCCACCTCGCCAGCAAGCCCGCCGAAACCTTTGATGCCCGTAGCAGCCAGACCCAAGACTACCATGGACCGCAGGTTACTGGATCTGGCTTCAGCTGCGCCGACTCCCACCTCTACTCCTCAACCTGAGTATCGAGGAAGAGAGAGGCGTAGACGTCGCCATCGATCCAGGCAGTCCAGTCATAGGGCACACCGGGATGAGACCTCCCAGGGACAGCGCCAGGAGAGGGAAAGTTCTCGCCACGAGCCGCGCCATGAGTCGTATTCCCGGTTGGTGAGGCAGCAATCAGCAAGCGGCCTAAGAAAACGCAGCCCGACGAGGACAACAGGCAGTAGCCAAAGCCAGCCCGAAAAAAGGTCCAAGCCTGCAACCTCTTCTAAACGGTGCCTCGTTGGTGGATGTAGGGAGGAGTTGAGTGAGGAGCACGCCTTCGGGGACCACGTACCCCTCTTGTTCCACCCTAACCTTGGTGGACACGAGGTGGCGGTAAGAAGACGGACCGCCCTCACCTATCTCCAGCGTGTGCTGGTGGGACAGCATCAGTCCCTCCATGTGCTGTTGGAGATGGTTGGGGGAGCAGAGGAGCCACTGTCGGAGTCGGAACAGATCGGAATGGCGGAATTTGCTAGGGCTGCAGACTTAGATGCAAGGGAACAGTCAGCCGGAGGAGTTGCATCCCTCATCTCGTGGAGGAGCGTGCTTTCTCTTGTTTCCTTCCTCACCCAGGAGGAGCAAGAGAAGTTCCGACGCCTCTTCGAGTTGTCGGATGCAGAGAAGGAGATGTTACCGAAACGTGAGGAGGGTTTCGACAGCCACTGTCACCTGGACCGAACAATGTCCAAGGGAGGCATCTCCACCTCATCCGTTGAAGAAGTCTTGAAGCTGTGGCCGGTACCGACCAAGTACAAGATAGGAATCCCCAGGATGGTGGGCGTCTTCTGCGACCCCGCCACCTACCCGTCTGCCGAGGAACTGGTTGCCTGGAGAGCCCAGGGTGTGTACCCCGCAATCGGGTGGCACCCCAGGAATCCGACTGGAAGGGAAGGGGACTGGGAAGCCTTCCAGACTCTTATCAGTAGGCCGGAGGTGGTGGCTTTGGGCGAAGTTGGTCTAGAGAGGAACGAGCCCATGGATACCTGGTGCTCCCAGATGGAGAGGCTTGAGCAGGTGCTGGACTGTCTGAGGCGGCCAGACCTTGTTCTTGTCCTCCATTGCCGGAGCACTGACATCGGAGAGGACGAGGCCTGGATGTCGCTTATGCACCTCCTTAAGGGTCATGCAGCAGTCCACAAGGACCAGCTGATTCACTGCCATTGTTTCACCGGGAGCCGCCGGATGGCTGAGAGGTGGATAGCTGAGTTCCCTAATACCTACTTTGGGTACACCGCTATCGTGGCCCGGTACAGGGGACCAGAGCACCGTTCGAAAATCGACTGCTTGCAATGGATGCCAGTAGAGCGCCTTCTCCTGGAGACAGACGCACCGTACTTCGCGTCTCCCAGATCGAGAGCCCGCCGCACCACGCCCGCTCATCTTGGGTGCGTGGCCGCTGATGTTGCAGATTACCGGCAGGAGTCATGGACACAACTTCTCCGTAGAGCCGCCCAGAACACGGACCGTCTCTACATCCAGAAGTTGGGCCCAGAGGTGGTGTAAGAGGCTGAGGGCGGGTTGGTCCCACCGTAACCGTGGGTGCCGGCCCCCGGCTGAGACGGTGCGGCTCAGTCGGGTAGGCAGGTGGCTCGAGACCTAAACCTGTTTCGCTGCCAAGTACCAAGTACTGGTTAAGGAGTCCAGGAAACCATCAGATGGCAAGGATCCCAGCATCGTCCAGACAGTGCGCACTCCTTTATAGGATCGGGAGGAGTGTAGTGATCGGCGGTTCCTAAAGGACCGCATACTACGAGAAATGGACCCGCGGTGCAGGGCGCTTCAACCAACCGTGTCTCCCGCGCTATGACGGGATTACGATTGGTTGCTGAGGAAAGATGGAGGTCTGCAACCGACCGAGTGGATCGCCCGGGAAAATAGGGACCGCTGATTGGCTAAAAGGGGATTCTGGAGGATGCTGGGATTGCGGAGAGCTAGGAGAGAGTCGCCATCTTGACGTGAGAGCGAAAAGAAGACAAGTCAGTGTGTGTATTCACAAAGTGGATTATTGGTAACAACTGAGCGGTGAGTGTGCCCTTATTTCCCCTAGTTGTGTGACTGAACGTTGCCCCTAGTTCCTTAGTTACATAGTTTCTATGACAACGCTTTGTATAAGTATCACCAACAACAGCGAAACTCTGTTACATCCAGTATATAAAATGCTACGTATGTCCGATACATGCCATAAGTGTAAGCGTTGAGTATGAAGTTTTGAGAAAAGTCCCAATATTTCTGGATTACACCTAGTAGTTGTAAAGGAAATCTCAATTTGTAAGGTTTGTGTCATGAACTATCTTAGAGAAGCCATACATCGGGAAACCAAAACAAGTACTGTTTTCAGAATATGCTGTCATTAAATATTTTAATATACTTCATTATCCCATCAATCGTGTAGTGTCAACTAAACGGATTGATAAAACGTGATCTCATCAAATGATTGTTCTCCAAAAAGCAATTTACGAAGCGGGTGTATATACAAGAGGGTGGCACCCCCTCCCCCCATGAATCCCGAATACTTCTTAATTTTTCAGCGAGTCCCGAATACCACCTTATTTTTTCGCTGAATCCCAAATACTTTTAGCCAGTTTTGAAACATAAAAAGCTTTTTAAAAAACATCCTAGCACCGTCCACAATTCGCTAACTTAGACTAAGAATGTCGTAAGTGCAAAAATGCTATTTTGAGAAAAGAAAAACTGTCTGAAAACTACTCTTAACTATTGGAAAAACAAGCCTTTTCCATTTCAGTATGTTTAATATGACCTGTTCCGATTAATTAGGTGTTAGGATGTAGAAAATATTGACATGCACACACCTTTTCATTGAAAATAAAAATGAATCCATCCGAGGACAGATTTTGTGATATAATCATCCAAAACATCCATACATCTACTAATTGACTTAAGGCTAATCTAAATTATAGTATCACACGAATTAAAAGCATGTTTCAAATACAAGAACCAATGTAGCAAGGGCGTTGTATGAAATCGTGATTGTCATAATTATGAGCAGTATACGAGGGTTGTTCAAATTGGAATGCAACTAACCCCATAACAAATTATCCTTGATAGATTCTAATGAAACATGCCTTTGATCCCATTGCAGTATTCATCTCTGATATATATGCGAAGTTTCATTCAGTTATTCCTTTTTTAAAATGCGATTTTGTTATCATTCCTAGGCCCACTATGCATATACTGGACATGAGCCAAACTGAGATCTTAACGTACCTGATATTTTTTCCGAAAATGCGATATAAGAGTCGTTTGAAACAAATAAATATCACAAGAGACAATGCTTGGCAAATAAGGATGATCGGAAAGCTCAAAAACATTCACGCTTCTCAAAAAGTCGCGTTAATGGCTGCTGCATGTGGATGCCCATTGCTCTGCAATAGCATGTCATCCTTCAAATATTTGGCTTGACAGCGATTGTCGGAGTATTACTTCAATCTCTGAAGGAATTTACCTTTGTTAAGCTTGGCATTTACCCATTTTCCGTTTTATACTTCATATTAAATGGTAAAAACTTTAAATGGACAAAAGTGTACATTTCTACGGGCGTCCATGGTGCGTTTTGCAATGCATACTTTTGTTCTGTCTTTGTTGGCCCATATTTGTTTATTGATCTGTCGCATCGGTGACAAAATGAATCCATGTCTCCTTGGTGGTCATTACATTTGCAAATGGTCGACTTTTGTTATCTAGAAACTGTTTTTTGTTATTTTTGGACAGTTTGCAAGGGCATATGTGCTGGCGTCTCAAAGCAGATAGGGGTAACCAAACTATACTAATTGCTCTATTTTTTGTTATATACTTGATAACTGTATGAATCGCTCCTAATGATGTCCCAACACATTGAGCTATATGCCTAACTGTAAATACTCCACCAGTTTCCAAAATATATTTGATTTTTTCAACCCTTTTCTAGTATGTTGCGGTATTTTGATTGCGTGCATGGTGTTCATTTCTAAATAAAATCACACCATTTTTGAAGTTCTTAAACTATCAAACAGTTGATGAATATAACATTAAATGACACCATTTCACCATACAAGTAATCTTAAATATTGTATTTGCTCCCGCATTAAAAAAACAACGATTATTAAATGGGACCGAATTTGGTCAGAAAAAATTGACATTTTCCCAATCATTTTAGCATTAGTATACACGAGTAGACAGTGTTTATTGACGTATCGTTACAGCTACACTGAACGGATTTTAAAATGCGAGGAATAAATTTAAAGCGAATACAATGATCTTTGATATACAGCTCACTATTTTTAAAAATTCATTGATACAAGAAAGATATAGCATTACTTGCATTCCAATTTGAACAACCCTCGTACTACGTAAACTCGCTCTCAATTTGATCATATTCACTGATAAAGTAATTGTGTGAGCGAATCGAGCCTGAAAATTGCATTGCTTATCTGAGAGGTATGCTACACAAACTCGTTCTCTACTTGATAATACTTACTAATAAAGAGTTAGCGAAGCAAGCCAGAAAAAGTACATTGTTCATCTGAGCGGCATCATGATAGTAACTAGGATTTTTCAAATTAGTGCGAAATTGAGTCTTGAAGAGGTAACTTTCCGAGACGATTAGAGAAGGGAGTGTGTCCCTTCTTCTCCTGTGGTTAGGGTTCATTGCCCTGATATTTTTTCTAGGGGAAATGCATTGCTTATCTGAGGATCATATCTCATAGACCTGTTTAAAACGAGTATTGTCTGAGCTATAAAGATTGCGTTTCTATCAGAGCAGCATACCACACACACTGTCTACTTGACATATTTACTGGTGAAAGTTTTTGTGCGAGCGAGGTAAAATGTGTTCATTTTCTGAGCAGCATGTCGCATGTCTTTACTTGATACTATTGAGAAAGTTATTGTGCGAGCGAAGCGACCTAGAAAAAAATACATTGTTTTTTTTAGCAATAAAGCCCTACCACACAAACTGCATTGCATTGATTATCTTATAATTTTGCTACACAAACTCATTCTCTACTTGATAATGATAAAGTTGGTGTGTAAGCGAAGCGAGTCTTAATATGCATTGTTCATCTGAGCGGCATCATGGTAGTAACTAGAATTTTCTCAAAAGTGGGTGCGAAATTGAGTCTTGAGGAAGTGACGACCGGGACGATTGGAGAAGGGGATGTTTTCAAGAAAACAGTTTATTTTGGAAATATTGCGTACTGAATACCAGTAGGCATTTTTATTGCGTACCGCGTACGACGCTCTTGCGTCCCGAATACCACCTAAAAGGCCATGAATCCCGCGTACCGAAAATGGGGGTTTCACCCTCATACAAGGGGTGTCCCAGTAAATGGTGTACTTTGCTAATAAATTTCTTCCGTGACGTCACAGGATCATGAATGTTTGTAATAACCTTTACATTTTCTATTTTGTAGGAATAAGGGCTAGAAAACATTCTGATATGGTAGATACTGTTCGTAATTGACTAACCCAATGTACGCGCATGCGGTGCAACCCATATAACGTGTCAGGATTTAGTGAATATTTGTCCAATAGACATATAATTCGTAAGTTTCCATTTCATAGTAGTGCAGACTTTAAATCCGCATTTACTAATGTCTTAATGCTGTCATCCCAGAAATACATAAACTGCTCGAGTAAAGCACTTGTTTGAAGAGCCACACTGAAAATAGAAACATCAGAGAAATGCGACGTCAAAAGAGGAAACACCCGTAGAACAGTAGCACAATATTTAGTTTAGTTTGGAATAAGATACATTTTTATTTTAAGAGGCTAAATATAAAGAAATGTGTTTAGAACATGCCTGTAATAGTCACACGGCAGATGTACATGTAGTGATGCCTTGAACATCAGTGTCTTGTATATCCACCATGTCTTCTGCGCCATACACCGCTGGGGGTCATTCTTCTCGCAGATAAAATGCACATTTCTAGGTTAGATGACTTCCAGATTGAGGGTTTGATATACTACTAATTTACGGTGCATAAAGTCAGAAAATGGTTCAATGCCATCGGGTGCATAATTGATTACAATGGACTATAATTCAAGTAGGTTGAAAAGTGTTTCGTGGTATGACACTCTGACCACACATGCATACCACTGTATATGTGTTAGAATTATATTAACAGCCAACTTATTTCTGGATACATTTTCATAAAATACTCGTAACATATGTATTAAATATCTGTGAAAAATTTAAGCTTAGTATTCCAATCTCATGATTTAGTATAACAAGAGGGCCCTAGGTCGCTCACCTGTCGTTGTAGTGCATGCAAGCCCAGCGATTTGACCTAGTGACCTCACACTTGACCTAGATTTTGTTGAGATGACCATTGTGACCAATGTTCATAAATATGAGGCTAAAATCGTGACCTCTAGTGACTACACAGGGATTTCCTATGATTTGATCTAGTGACATAGGTTTTGACCCTGGATGACCCAATATAAATCTTGACCTAGATCTTGCTGAGATGATCATTGTGACCAAATTTCATAAAGGTTGGGTCAAAATTAAGACCTCTAGTGACTACACAGGGTTTTTCTATGATTTGACCTTGTGACCTAGTTTTTGAGCCCGGGTGACCGAATATCGAACTTTACCTAGAATGTGTTGACATGATCATTGTGACTAAGTTTCATAAAGATTAGACCAAAATTGTGACCTCTAGTGTCTACACAAGCACATTGTTGACGGACGGACGAAGAGTGGTCACAAAGGCTCACTCTGTCACTTTGCGACAGCGGTTATTATGCTGTTTCTATCATTTTTACATCCAAACGGTATTAATACGTCGCACATTAAATTCCTGCAACCTGCGTAAAGATGTCACTATGGTTACAATAATTAATAAATACCTTCTTTCAGACTTAGCAACACAGCTGCCAGAAAATAATTTGTTTAAGTTCCTGGTGAACCTGTGTTATCAAAGTAAACATTTAATTCTTATGTTATCCTGCAATGTTGTTTCAACTGCTGCTTTAAGTCATCGACCGTTAACATTGCATATGAATAGAAACAAACAGTAAATACCTGTTTGCAGAATAATCATTTGGCTGTTTTCTTTATTTATTGTATGAATAGTATATTCAAAATAATTATGATATTTCTGAAACAGTCTGAAGTAGACCCAGCCATATTAAACGATTCGCGTGGGATGCATCTGCCATTTATCAATGTTGATTCTAACACGATCTGCGGATTAATCCATATACACATAGAGCAAGCTAGGGCATGTATTATTGCCCCCATCAAACATACCCATCAAATTGGCTGTTCCTTTTTACGTCCCGTATCACGTGACATATTTTTGAATGAATGAAAGTAAATTTTATAGTAAAAATTAAACGAGACGCGATGACAAGGCAAGAGTATCCAATGTTACAGCTATGACGCATCTATTTTTAGAACCTCCAATATAATCTCGAATCTAAGTTTCATTAAACTTTCTGATAATCCATTTATTTATATTTTTCATTTCATGAAATAGATACCCTATACTCGTGTTATTAGTCCCCTACCGGTTTTGACCGGAGGGGACTATAGGTTTGCCCTGCTCCGTCCGTCCGTACATAACTCAAACAGTTTCCAAGCTAGGTTTATGAAACTTGGTATATATACACTCTACTTGGTGCAGACAACTACTTGGTGTTTGTAAAAAAGTCATGTACAAGACAGTGTCATGAAATGATCTCGGGCGAAAGTATCGACATTGATGATTTTGCTGATGTAAAGTCGATATTTTCCAATTTTCTATACCACACATGTAATTTCCAACAACATCGTTAATCTTTAATGCTCGAGCCTTGATAGTGATAGATGTTTGTTTATTTTGCTACGCTTGCTCCTCATGCGAGTGCTGTTATTCTATTATAGAATATGTGCAGGTTGTAATACATACTAACCATATACATACATGTAAGCCTGACTATGTTTTAACCATATTTTTCAAATGAGTATCCAGTCTCAAGATAACTCCTAAGTTGCTATGTTGTATTTCGTTTCGGCAAGATAGTGACTAATGGGATATTTCCTAACTCATTACTTCTTATTGCTACTATCATATACAGGGTTGGGTTTTGCTTCTTTGGAGGTAATAAAAGTATTATTATTGTAAAACTGAAAATGTTATTATTTATTCTATCCGTTTATAGTTCGCATATTTTAAAAGCAGTAATTGCAGCAAACAATTCGTCGAAATAGGTCCACGAGTAAGATTTTAACAATGGTTTTAATGCAGGAATCCAGCTTGGCATTTAGGCTATCTTTAATGTTCTTAGATACAGCGCGCATTAAACATAATAGTGTCTTATCGATAACAGGTTCGTAATGCATTTATTATCCCCGTCATAGGACGTAGTTTTGCTCGGCCGAACTTAAAATATTCCCCATCCCGACCCAAGCATGGAAGCCAGGTAAAATATGTTTTTTAAATTGTTTCTGGATAGTATGTTAAGACGGAAACTCTAGTAATAACTTTAAGGAGACCCAACATCGTAAATTATACTAAATTTACACGTAAGAAACAAATCCCTTTACAAAATATGGCAAGAGTGATTATATGATACATAATGTATGGTCAAATAAATACTGATTGAGCGGCAAGTATATCTGTAGCAATGTTTTCTATCTCTTTGATGCACAATGCCAATAAGGCTGCATACAATACTAAAGTTATGATGTGACGGATAGCTCAAAAGGTAGCGCAGCTCAGACCTGCAGTTTAAATTGGTTGTGAGTGGGTCACAGGTTCGAATCCGGTTCCATCATAACTGTATGCAGCCATTGCATTCAGTACTGATTAACTGTTTAGATGATCTAAGACTGTCCAGGAAAAGTATAAACAGGTGTGAAAACAACTACAATTTACTGACATATTATTTAAGAATAAATAGTATGCAAAACATAAAGCTCTTATACTTAAAGGCTAAGTTAAGCACTTAAACAATTAAAAAGAAGAAAACAACTCGCTCATACCTTAATTAAGTACTCAAATGTGTTCAGATCAAATGTCACTGCTGGTTTACTAGTATTACAAAAAAGAACATTAATACCAGTTTACAGAAAACAACATTTCTCCAAAGCAGTCCTTACATACTACATGGCTGACTATTGGATGGAGTAACAATCAGATGTAGAAAATATTTATACACATGTATATGTTGCATTACAAATAATATGGAAATATGCCATATACGAATGTTTGACCAATAGTTAAAGAACATAATCATGAAATATTGTAATTTAACCCTAATCATTGAAAACATGCCTTCAGGCATTTAAATCATACCAATATTATGTTGAAACATACTGAGTTCCTCACGGAGGTTATACACATCTAAAATCATACTTTGAATGTTTGTTACAGTTAGGACTGCATTAGACTCTAAATTGTAAATAACTGAAGATGAACTTTAGAACATAAGAATTATCTGCTTAGAATTAGGACTAATTCGCTATTTAGGCCACCATTTGACTGGACATAACTGTGGAACGTTTCTGTAGTTAATTTCACTGGGTTTCGTTTTGGAATTTCTTTTTTAAGTCTTAAGCAATCGGCACAGACAGGTAAGACAACGCGAAACTGTCGACACAGTTCTTGGTTTTTTCTGCTTCAACAACACCACAGTGGGCACAAACATCCTGGTGTATATGACTGGGACACCACAGTTGGTACAGACATCCTGGTGTACATGACTGGAACACCACAGTGGGCACAGACATCCTGGCGTCCATAGCTGGAGGCGTAGTATGCGAATTCTACATGCACCAGACAGGACATCTGCAGACGAACAGATACAATACCATCAAACACATCACCTAAAAATAGAATAATGAATATTACATACAATAAACATTTGAATATAATATTCAGAATAATAAATCTTAGAATGGGCTTGAAGTCGAGGTTCAGATCATGCTGTATATGGTTGAAGTTTGATTAAGGTCTACTCTGGTTTTCTCATCTGATAATCATTGCAAAATGGTTATTCTAGTAGATGAGACTTTGCATACTGTGGCTGAAAGCTGGTGTTTGTCAAACTAACTTTATTAAGGCTGCCCTTAATCATGTTACTTTTAAATACTATCATACCTTGTTTCACAATTGACCTGAACTGAATCATTTTTAAACCAGTGGTCTGATGTCAATGTTGAAAAATATACATTGATGATATGTAATACATGTATATGCTGCCTGTATAAGTAAAAATACCTTCTGGAGTTATCATAGAGCCACAACAGTAGTCATGTTTGTCAAGAAGACGGTTGAAAGCTCTGGAATCTCGAACTGACAGGGTTTTCCTACTATAAACACATCTCGGTTTGCCACATTCGTAACAATTTTTCGAACATTCTGGGCGACCAATCCCTGATCCATTCACCCTGTAAATGTCAGATTGAGACATTAATAGTAAAATAAATTCCTCGACATATTGACAAAGTGCTTGGCAGAATGGCAAATTTTTTTTCTATAAAGAAATATTTGTAAAACATGCAAATAACACTAGGCATTTATAAATTATTGCTCAAAAATGCTTAATTTTATATTTTAGTTTTAGAACACCATTTTATTTTAAAAGCTTTATCATGCTTACCTGCAGCTGTTCAGCAACCTCTCGAGGTTTGAGGATTTCACCTGGACGACCTTCCTGTGTCTCAGTGTTTAGTACCAGCTTGTAGTTGTCCTTGTCATCATAGCGGAGAACTGGATCTGGCAGTAAAGGAAAGTCTAAGACCCTCATTCGTGGTTTTGAAACATGTAATGTCTCTGCTTACAATGGTCATCAAGATACTTCTGGTAATCTGAAATGTACCACACATGTGTTTTTTATGCAGTTTAAGTTTTATATCTTAAAAGCAGCAGCCATGCAGGATTTGTATACCTTGATTCCCAGCATATGCAATGACAAAAACATTGATTTTCCTCCACTTATGGAAAAGTTGCCGGTTCCTTGTTGAATGGTTAGATATAATTGGTAAGCACACAGTTCAGAAAAACAGGTAAGTTGACTCGGATCCCAGATATATGAAATTGTTGAGGAACAATGCTGAACCTAAATAAACAAACAAGCCTGTATTAATATTGACAGAAAATGTGCTGGAAAATCCGCACATGAGCTTGCATATTTTTAATAGTTTTAACTTCCACCACCTTAATGACTTGGTAGAGTGTGTATATCCAGTGTAGGACGTCCTGGGTTTGATTAGTGGCAATGACAAAATAAAAATGGTATAAACATTGAACAGGAAATGCTAGCTTCTCTATCTAATACCAAAGTAGATAGAGGATATTTGTTTGTTTTGATTGAATATGGTTTATATCTCATCGTGTAGTGATAAAATTCAATATTTTCAAGAGCGCGTAGCGCGAGTGAAAATATTAAAATTTTATCACTACAAGATGAGATATTAAGCATATTTAATCAAAACAAACAAATATTCTATTTATTTAATGCTTTTATGGTGTCAAAACTGGTACTATTTATGCCAAATTACCACTGTGGTTAGGCTACGTATGAATATGTTATTCCATTCATATTTTTCACTTCAAAACCCGCCATCTTGGATTATGGTGAATAGGTGAAAACGACTTTTTTGAGAATTTTGCATTAAATCATACACCAACTTGTAGGAAATGTTCTAACTAAGAATAAAAACCCCCACATGACATGTTTCCGTTCAGTAATAAAAAAGTTACAGACATTTTAGTGTTGAGATTTTGGTAAATTAAAGTAGTCCCTGTGAGGGGGCGGAGCTTATATCAGTCACATTGTAGGTGATAACCAGTGACTGATATAGGTTTTATTTCACTGATAGAACTCCATATCTCATCAGTTAGCATTAAATAATGAGGAATATCATCCTGAATGAGGTTTAATAGAGAGTTCTTTCACATGATTAATGTTAGATACAAACCTTCCTTCGACTTCAACTGTTGTTGCTGATATTCTCGGTCGTACCATCAACATACATGCGTATATTCGGCAAGAAAAACAATGGAAAAGTTTAAACGGTCCGCATGCTTCATAGAATGCATGAAGATTCAAAATATGTTACACATAGATATATAATGACATTAATTGTTTAAATATGAAACAATTATTACTTTAAATATAAAACTCAGAACAGCACATACTTCCAAAAGTGTCCAATTTTTGTGCATACTCCCAGACAATATTAACAAACATATTCCCAATATAACACAATATTTCACTAGTTCAAACTATCCTTTAGGTGTTCCCTCGGGATGAGGTAATTATTAAAAAAATAATATATGAGGCCTTAATATCCATGGAAAGTACATTACTTCAATATCTGTTCCATATTACTACTGCTCTCTTCTCGAGTTAGCGCACAGTTTTGAAGAGCGATATTTAAGATGGACATAATTAGTTCCGCATGATTCAACGAAAAGTGACCTGGCCCCGATCTCCCGAAGCATCTCAAGTAGAAGTCTCAACTCAAATTGAAATTTTGCTCAAATCAGAGTCTGAATTTTAGATTAATCTGAAGTTCGAGCTCTCTACATTTTAACTGTAATTAGCATACAATAATGTTTCTCTTTTGTCAATTTGGAGTCGAGTCTTTCATTGAAATTACTACGAAGACAAATGCCAATATTTGAGATGACATTTATCCCAAGTTGACATGCTTCTGGAGATCGGGGCCTGGTGCTGTTCTTAATGATATCAGTGTATCTAAACTAAGTGTCTTAAACAAAACGATGAGTGATAAATTCAGCGCCCACCATCAGAAAACAGAATAATTGCTGGTTTAATGTCAGATTTTCGAAGGAATCTTTCTATTTCTTCTGCGTGTCTGAAAGGAGAGCTACTCTCATAAACTGAATCTGTGTAAGTGGCGCATCTCAAAATTATCCTAAAACATAAATTTTCAAGCACACAAATGGTGTTAGTTAGCCCTTGCTCTGAAGGTCATGATCTAAGGCAGAGAGAGATGCCTCCGTTGAAATGATATCTTTCTTACCACGAACTCGTGTTTGTATTGCTTGCCCTGGCTTTCCAAAGTCCACTTCACGTTTGTCATCAACACTTAAGAATGTCACAATATCCTTATATTTAATAGCATATTATCTCGAATACTTATATAGAGCACTACAATAATGCTCATCAATATGTGAAAGGTGCAACTGCCTTGTTTGCACTTTTAATTGGTGTGGAACTTTACAAGTATACAGCTTTGCAGCGTTAGTGTGGACGTTACTAGGAACAAACGAGAATAATACACTGGACTCACTAGGTATGTATGTGTCTTCCGGCAAGTCTTTTTCGATATCTTTAATCAAATCTGGAACTGAAATGTACTTTGAAAAGTGGCATGCATTGCCATGTCTCCGCTCATTCACAACAGCAAACTCCTCAACATAATTTCTCAAAAAATACACTGAATGTATCATTCGGGCGACCAGGAATCATATGACGCATGTCCAAGACAAGATCTGGCTCTGATGAAAGAATGGCTTGCTGAACACGAGTATCGAGAGTTGGATTGTGCATATCAGTGATATCTAATGACAGATCAGAGTAAATAGCTCTGAGAAAATGTTTTGGAACCTTGTAATTGAGAATGCAGTATCTCAAAGACAAAATCAGACATAATTTACCTTGTATGAAATTCAGGCGAAGTCGGCTTCAGTCTAAACGGAACTTCCTGGATTGTATGTCAGCACACACCCTGGTACTGACAATTACATATTTTCTTGTTGACGTGCGAACGTTACTTTCGCCGTTATCCGACACGCAAATTGTGTGCGTAGCCATTTTGTTTCAAGTCACAAACCACCAAATAAATTTGTTCTTTAACTCAATGTAACGTGACCAATGATGGACCAAAAAAAGTGTTAAAAAACGGTCGATGACTGATCCAAACCTGGTTTTACCCAACTCTACTTTCACTTTCATATCAAGGCTAACTTATCAAAAAAGTTAAGATAAAACAGTTTCAATATATCACCTACATGTGTACAATGCCTTTAAACTCAATAAGATCATTCCAGTTAAATTCTGTCAAGACATCCCACCATTTCCAGTCAATCCAGAGTTTTTTAAGGACTACTTGAGTTTGCCGGTGTAGGCATTTGGTGGTTTGGTACCTTCAGCATCTGACAAGCTTTTAATTACACAGACTTACTACGCAGTGATCTCCCTTTGACCATCGCGGCTTCATATCGTACTCAAACGAATTCGAACATGACATTTTCGTCCCCGATTTTTTCGTTAAAAAATCATTTCAGTTTCGGCAATAATTTTTTTTGGGGTCGGGGAAACAAACACTTTTATATTAGGCCCTGGAGCACATGAACGGATCCTACAATCGGATTTTACGTATGACTGGTCATTAGTACCAAGTCTGGTTATGATAATGGTCAATCAATGAATTGTATGTCGTTAACAACGTGCAAAGCATGGGTTTTATACTTACATTATCACCGCATTACCGAAGGGCAAAACATTTTTTAGGATAATGTTTTAAGCCATCTAGTATGTTATAAAAAAACTATATGTTAAGAAAGAAATGCATCGTTCTTATCTAATATATTATCCCCCTGAAACGTGTGTGCGTTTATTTAGTCCCTGAGTGTAGTTATTGCGTTAATGGGAAATGACATTGTGTGCAATCAGTTGTTCTCAATGCACTCGTTGTTTTAGAATTGCCGAAATAAATTCTCTTACGAACTAAACACGATACGTCAAACGTGATTATTCTGTACAATTTAACAATGTCAAACAAAATAGTCAGCAGATCGGTATAACCTTTTCAAAAACATACTAGGTTTTATCCGATAAAAATGGCGGCACTATTCTATACACAAATGATGTATTTAGTACGTCTTACAAATACTGGCATGTCGATTAAACAGTTTTTGGGTATACATGTTGAACCATTTATTCCGCATATTAGTAAATGCCTAAAACTTCACTATTTCTGTACGTACAGATATAAATTTGGTATTGCTGGAAAGGTAGTAAGTAAAATGTTTTGCTGAAATGATAGAACTTTGTCATGCGTCGCCACCGCGACGTCAATAACGTCACATAAATTCAGCATTTTCAAGATAGTCGACAAAGCAGATAATTGATCTTCAAGTTATCGTACCGTAAGACGTTTTTTTAAAAATTTGACCTGAAAAACAAGCCTTGTAAAATAACTATCATGCAGAACTTGAAGGACAGCGATATCACAAAGAGGGTCTCGTTCTCTACATAGATAGATGAAAATGATAATGAAATTGACTTAATCTGGTTTTCGGATGAGTGTCATTTCTACCTCAAAGGATCACAGGTAACTGTATAATTAATAAAGAGTAAACTAAACAATTTTGATTTATAAGATTTATAAGATCTTAGAAAGGTTCATAACACGGGAAATTGACTACACAGTCACTGAGGTGCAGTTTGGTTTTAATAAACATTTTATTAATGCTGTCTTTTTACATAATAAAAAACTAGAGAGCTTCGTCTGTAATTTGATATCAATATTTCAAAAATCCGTCCATAAATAAGATAATATACACATAGGGCGTGGGACCACTTTCTTTTTTTTGTTCTCTGAATAGCATTCAATTTGTCTTTTCTATTGAATGCACCTCAGACGTGGTATACATTTCATGGTATAACTTTTTAACTGGTCGATCAATTTCGATGGGTTTTTGCATGGAGGTAGTTCTAACAAATTAAATGGTGTCTATGAATGAAATTACTTAACGAATATAGCGAAAGCCAATTCTTGTTTTTGATACCATGAAAATCTGACCACTTTGGTACAAATGCACCTTTCTAAGAGAACATGAATTTTATAAAGAAAACTTTTTTACTCTTTATCAATGATGCAGTAACCTGTGCAAAGGGTCTGTTAACAAACAAAATCTGAACTATTGGAGCCAAGAGAAGCCCACATTCTACGAAGAAAAGACCATCCATAGCAAGAAAATGACTGTGGACGGCGATGAGCGCAACCTTGGTCCCTTATTCTATGAAGAGGACGGACACACTACTACTGTACATGATGGAAGATATCTTAATAAATTATTATATAGATTCGTTAATTCATTCCGGCTCTTCAGAGGAGAGGTATTATGTCTACATGTTGATTTCAGCAAGATTGCGCTGGTCCGCATACCGCAAATCATGTTCTTTAGAAGTTAAAAGAGAAATTCCGAGGCAAAATTATTTCATTGAAAACCAATAATGACCTAGTGTTTGACCTCAGATGACCCAATATCGAACATGGCCTAGATTTGGTTTAGATGATCATTGTGACAAAGTTTCATAAAGGTTATGCTAAATTGTGACATCTAGAGAGGACACAAGCCAATTGTGAATGGACGGACGGCGGACGAAGAGTCGTCACATTTCTCACTCTGTCACTTTGAGACAGGTGCGCTAATAAAACAACATCATTTATGTCTTAATTTGACCCGTCATGCGACAGTTTTGCTTCATTTTTTGAACCGTTCCTATGCGAAATGACGTATAAGTGGGCACAGGATACAATATTACAATCTAGCATGTCGAAAGAAGTTGTCTGATCTGAAACTATCAAGATATGGAAACAGTAAGAGGAAATAATCCGGAGTAGAGACATCCAACGAGAATAAGACTGGAAGGACAAGTGCGGGGTCGACAACGTTGACGTTAATAAATCTTATTTAATTTGCGGCAAAACAGCTGGCGAGTATAATAAAACAAGTTCTACATTTAATATTGACAGAACGAGAAGGAAGTGCGCACTAGTCAGGTTAAGTGTAGGTGGTATGATCTCATATGAAGCTATAAACTACATACAACAGGGTTCCCACAAATACTCTGGCACAAAATTCCCTGGCTTTTTTCTGATTTTCCCTGACCACAGACCAGTTTTCCCTGATAATTTAGAGCGATTACAAGAAAAGTAGAGAAAAGTAAGCAATATTAGCTTTATATGGAATCATCAAAATTTAGAACTGTCCATAGCCATCATAGCAAGCAAAGATTTTTTATCTCTTCAAAGGAACTGACATTTTTTGAAAGCTGAAATAAAATATTTCCCTGACTTTTTCCTCAGTTTTGTTCAATTTTCAGATTTTCCTGACTAATTTCAAAAGTCTCCGACTTTCCTGACCTTGAAAAAGTTATATTTCCCCTGACTTTCCCTGCCCGTGGGAACCCTGTAAAATGCTTATTTTCACTTTACAATAAAGCTTCGATCACATACACAAATAATGATTTAGACAAGGTAAAGATATTGCTGAATTGGCGGCGTATATTGAGCAAACACCATTGAGTTGTTAAATCCATATTCAATAGTAATCTGACTAAAATGATGTACATCACTCGTCCTGAACAATTTTGTGTGTTGAACCTAAGAGGGTCATTCAATAGATTAGGAGAATGACGTCATCAACGTGTGCCTACCATTGACCCCACTCAAAATGGACGCGGTAACGTCAAAAGACCGACGTTATATTGTAAACATAAGAATCCATTGCCGCCGAAACAAAATGCCACGAGTTGCTTCTTGCCTGTTTAGGGGCTTGTGTCAAATTGCCCTCTTCCATTCTGTAAACCAATTTACTTTCGCGAATACTTACTTTCGCGTTTAGCCGATCATCGGCATATTCGCGACTACTAAGTTTTCCGCAATGTCCATACTTTTGTTTTTACACTTTCGCGGCGACATAATGGCAACAGACACATTGAAAATAGCTTTAAACCGGTATGGGACTTCTGTATTGCTTGCAATTCTTAATGACTTGTTCATTACGTCATATCTCGATTTGTTCAATTATGTCATTTTACTGATTGACACTGGGTCACATGTTTTAAGGTTTTCAGATTTTTTGTTGCTGAAATCGGGCCTTTCAACGTTTAAA
The DNA here is from genome assembly GCA_947247005.1 of Spisula solida. NCBI lineage: Eukaryota > Metazoa > Mollusca > Bivalvia > Venerida > Mactridae > Spisula > Spisula solida. The sequence continues at coordinate 5,256,838 of OX365948.1, read as the reverse complement.
TATTGTTACTTAACTTCTGAGACTAAAGGCTGTTAAAACTATGTAGTTCAGCAGTTTTACTGTTGTAACTAGGTTATTCAGCGTGAGCTTTCTGCCTTTTGTTTGCTGAATCTTTTCTATTCAGTTTTTAAACAATGAGACTAGGGGCGTTTAATTTTCTTGGTCGGTAGTGTGTTGGGTACATCTTCGTTGTAAGATTTCTTACAGCTAAAGCGGGGCTATATAGTCCTTTAGCTGTGGAAACTGGGTCATTCAGCTAGTTAGTAGGTCATCCGACTATACGGGCCTTTCAACGTTTTAATACTGTTATTTAACTTTTGAGACTAAAGGCTGCTATAACTATGCAGTTCAGCAGTTTTACTGTTGTAACTAGGTCATTCAGCGTAGGCATTCCGCCTTTTGGTTGCTGTATCTTGTCTACTGGGTCATACAGCTAGTTATAATTTATTATACTTTTTGACAGCTTGGACTTGGGCGGTTCTGCGCTTGTTTAGTTGGGCATTGTGCTTTGTGTGTTTTTAATGTTTTCTGTGCTCGGCTGGTTAAGTTGAGTGCTGCCTTCCCTGTCTGACTTAATATAATCTTTTTTCACGTAGTTCTACCGATCGCGAACCTGGCGAAAGTAAATCGCGCAAAATAATTTCTAGGTTTACAGTGTTCCAAAGTAGCGAAACAATTAAATGAATATACAATCGTCAGAATTATAATTATAGGACTGCCAATAGTTGGGCATAATTTTTGTGCAACGGACCTATTCCAGACATAAAAATTAAGGGACATAATCATTTACATGCTAAGATATATCCTAGGAAATAGAGCTTACTTTTGGCTCTATGAGACATAATCATTTACATGCTAAGATATATCCTAGGAAATAGAGCTTACTTTTGGCTCTATATATATAAAGTCAGTTTTGTGGAACATGATAAGCATGTGCAAGGTTTGTTTTTGCGCTCTGTTGCAGGACAGAACGTTATATTTATACTCTAGGCGATGGATGAGACATAGGTACCATCTTACTTGTCGGAAATGATACAACACTTACATTGGAGTTCAACGTACTGTTTTACATTGGAAAGAAAGCGCCGTTGCCGAGCAGCTTTATACAGTGTATGTGCGCCGTTGCCTAGCAAATAGAATAGAAGATCTGTCGCAAAAATGAAAGTCGGTCATTGACCACAAGAAATGTTACTTTTGATGATCATAATCATGTTTGAACGATTATTACTGTATGTAAGAATATATTTGACAGTTCGCATTATATATTGAATGACCCTCGTAGTTATATAATACGTACATGGGTATTCCATTGATTAGGAAACATACGTTATTAATGTAATCTTTAATAGCTATTTTTTCAGCTGAAACTAGGTCATTCAACTTTATTCATAGCTGAAACTATGTATTTAAGCTTTTTGACAGCTGGGACTTGGATTTTATACATGTTCACAGCTTGAACTTTCAGCGGCTAAGTTCTTGTTCAGTTGTGTGTTGAGTATTCTGTCGTGTAAATGTAGTATGTGATGTGTGTATGTATGTTGTGCTCAGCTGTTTGAGTTAAGTGCTGCCTTAAGTTCCCTGTCCAATTTTCTATTATATTTTGGCAATCCTTTAAAGCAGTTAATTTATACAAATTATGATAATGGTGCGTTGGTATCCTCGAAGGCAGCACCGAATGTTCGTAAAGAGAAACTTAGAGCCAAATGTAACTTCAACGGAAAATTTCAGAAATATTTCTTATAACACAGTTCACCTCACGGAAAGAAAGACATCAGCGTAACATGCAACACGGAATCCCGTTTACTAATATTTTTGTCTACTTATGCATGCAGAAACAAGACAACGTGACCGCAAACTACATTGAGATGTCAACAGAACTGTATTGCAAGTCCGTTACATCAGTACACTTCAACGTAATTTCGGAAGTTCAAAGTGTTCCCAATATCAACTTTATACTGTACGTTCACTCCTCCATTCTCAGAAGGTCGACAAATGAACAATATATAACCTGTCTAGACAGCACATTAAGAGTTGATTCAACATATCAATTATATAATTTCCTACTTGCATAAAACATAGTGGCCAGACAACATACTGACCAACAAATGCATTTCTATTAAAAAGAGCAATTTTCTACAGCGGCTAGTACATCGTGTTTCAGTAAACCACATATTATTCGCTAACGTGTATTCTAGTCATGCTGACAATCTGTAAATCGTTGCCATATGGTTTTGGTTGATGATAATGTATTCTTTCATTGCCGTTTTCAAAGTTATCGCTTTACGTTTATTGATTTGGTGGCACTAGCAAACAGCTGTGAGGTCATTATTGTACCTGCATACGTAAATATTAACGTAAATACAAACGATCAAACAAATCGGACCGGGATGTCTAGTAAGAAAGTAAGTAAGTCAAGTCTCACCAATTTGTCATAGAATTAACAATACACAGTTGACTAAATATCGACCATAGCTCGCGGTGGAACAGGGCCTTGTCACGCAATTTTCATAAATGTGTGACTATCTAACCATCCAACTCTGGGCAAATGATGAACGTTATAAATACAATATATATGAAACAGGATATGACAAGACCTTCAACATTACCTAATATTGTAAACCTATTATGTAACAAGGATTCTAATTGGCTTAGACGGCCTGCACGAGAGGTCTATATATTTTAATATACACCTCCCGAAACCGAGGCTGTGGTGGATTTATGACGTGACGTCATTTCCTGCGACATAACGTTCCAAACAACGTAACGTTATTTCACCGGTATTATTTGGCCTGTGCAGCTGCTCCGACATATTTATAGGCTCTAACCTAGCCATTAATGTTAAATGCCGTAACGGTTAATAAATATGTCAATACTATCTCATACATATACGTAAGAAGAGCATATTCACCTCAACACAAGTCAATAACAGTATACTATTGGTCAACATTTAACCACTATCGTAAACATTCACATATAAAAGTATATGTTATGTTCTTATGCATCTAATGGCCTTTTAGACATTGTGAGAAAACATATCAATATTTACATTAGGGACGTATCAAATGGACAAAACTAGTCAAGGCGAAAGCTATTACCGTTACGCACAGTATTGCCATAATTACAGTACAACAATTCATAGATGATAATAATCTGAAAGTTCTGGTTGATAATTATTCTGAGATAAAGGAGGTCACCAACGCTACAAAGCAAGACGACTCTTCAGAAAAAGATACACGAATATCAATGTCACTTCATTACAAAATGAACTGGCTTAAATAAATTCGAAAACAAACTTCATCTTACAGGATGTGAATGATATGAGAACATAAGTTTTTGCGCTTAAGGTGGAAAGGTACTTTATATAAATTGTTCATATCCTTATAATAGTTGGTACCGTTGGAAACTTAAAGCAATTTGCAATTCAATGGCACATCTTATTCGGCGCTGGCGTGATGTATTACGTTCGCATTCTTTTATTTTTATGTCTTTTTTACGTCGCTCAAACATGACCCGTTTAGGGACCAAAAAGGAGATTACGCATGTCTAAAAAATTGCGATTCGGTAAAAAATTGGTTGCTATGGATACAGAAATAGAGAAACCACTTCAAAATCTAGATCCTGACGTAACTCTTAAACAGTTTCCCAGCTAGATACATGAAATCTTATGTGTGGATTAGTGCCAATAAGGATATTATGCAATATGCACATCTAAATCTTTTTAATTCGGACAAAAATTGTGTTTGTCATGGTTAAAGAAACATTAAGAAAAAATTAAAAGGCTCATGGCTTCAAATCGGTAGGATACTTCTGTATTGCTTTGTATTTCCCGTGCGCTACATAGTTTTGCTCACACTTGCACGAAAGGTGCTCAATGTGCAATTGGAATGTTTACCTTCTAGAGGTCACTTTAATAGTTTTGAAACTTGGTCATAGTGTTTGTCTCTATGAGATATAGACTCAGTTCGTTACTGGGTCTTCTTGGGTAAATAACTTAGGTCACTAGGAAAAACATTGTTAACACTTTAGAGACATCATGAGAGCTGGTCAAAATGTGTTTCTCTGTAAAATCTAGGTCAAGTTTGCAACTTGGTCATTTGGGGACATACACTAGGTCACCAGGCCGAATCTAAGAAAATCCATGTTAACACTCTATGGAGGTTAAATTTCGAGCTAATGAAACCTGGTCACAATGTGTGTTGTGGTAAAATCACGGTCATCTTTGCACCTGGGTCATCTGGGGTCATAAACTAGGTCCCAATAGAAAAACCTTGTTAACATATTAAAAGAGGTCACACTTTTAACCTAATCGTTATGAAACCTGGTCATAACGTGTGTCTCTGTAAATTCATGGCCTGCAGGTATATTGGAATGCTCAAAGTGAAAAGTCCATGGAGGGGCACATGACCTGTTCTCGATGGTTTACGATTTCAAAAAAGTGATCCAAAAAATGATGCATTTTGTAAGAATGTCGTGAACCAGACTAATTCCATTATTCAATGCGGATAACATCGGTGTTTCATGTCTTTGTCGCATTGCAAGTTTATTTACCGAAGAACTGTCCGAAATTTCACTGTGAGCGCTAGGCAATTGAGACCATGTATCTAAACAGCAGGTGTCTGCAGCTGCATAAGCAACGCGCTTCCAGATCAATGATAAAGTTAATATAGTAAGCAATGGAGTACGTCCCGAAGAGAACACATTGCTAGATTAACAGAAGCATGGTATATTGATACATGATAAATGTTTTTCAAATTCTTTGTTTTTCATTCGCTCATCTTATAACAAAACCAAACTAGAACTGTCGCCATTCGGCAGACTACTATACCCCCGCGTGGCAAAAATCGCAGCTAATTTTTTGATTCATGCATATCTACATGTCGAGGTTGTTCATCTGTTAAAGTTTGAAGGAAATGCTGTAAAAACTGTAGAAGCTGCGTCCACAAGAACTGTTCACTATATATTGTATCATCCATAAAAGTACAAAGGGCCATAATTCTGTCAAAAATCGTCGCAGTGCAAATTCTTGCCTTTATGCACATTTACATGTTGGGGTTCTTCATGACAGACAGACAAGCTGAATCCAGTATACCCCCCTTACAACTCGTTGTGCGGGGGTATAATAATTAGAGGATAATTATATTGTTGGTTATGTTAGATTAATCGGAATTGTCCGATATTACAAGTCATGTATTTGAATTATTTGGAAAGATACATTTAAACATACTGCGGAATAAATTCGATCAGCATCCAAACTGCAAAAAACCCATCTTAAACGATACAACTAAATGATCTGCCCGCAGAAAACTATTTGACTTGTATATATAGGCCAAGTTTGCCAAGATTCGTGTCCGCTCTGTAACTATGTCATTTCTTATTGGATATTGATATAACTTGACACAAATGTTCATCACATCAAGACGATGTGTCATGCGCAAGACCCAGGTCCCTAACTCAAAGTCAAGGTTACACTTAGTGGTCAAATGTTAAAAAGTTCAAAATAGCCATTCAAATCGTACCCACTCTGTAACTATGTCATATCTAATTGGATATTTAAATAATTTTGAACAAATGTTCACACTACATCAAGTCAATATGTGTCATGCGCAAAACCCAGGTCCCTAGCTCATAGGTCAACGTCGTACTAGGAGATTAAAAGTTAAAAGACACAAGTGCTTTGTTACTCTGTTATTTAATGACTTGTTAATATTCACACCCTGAGATCCCTAAATTTCACGGCCACACTTACAGACCAAGTTCTTGTCTTCTAGTAATGTCACATTTAATCAACTACATACTTTATTTGAAGCTATTGCAGTTGCATAACTTTACATTTAGGTGTCTGATGACAGCTTTTAGCCGGGGCATCCGTGTCCTGTGGACACATTTCTAGTATAATAATATCTATGACAATCACAGGTAACTGTATCATTAATAAAGAGTAAACAAGACAAAATTATAAATTTATAACTGTATCATTAATAGAGAGTAAACAGAACAAAAACCTTTTTTATAAAGTATCTTAGACAATATAAATTTTATAAAAAAATGTTTTCTCCGTTTCAATGATACAGTTACCTGTGATGAAAATGTGTCTCTTTACAACATCTAGACAAAGTTTGCAACTGGGTCATCTGTGGTAAACACTAGGTCATCAGGTCATATCAAAGACACTCCTGATGTCACAATTTTGGCCGAATCTTTATTCAACCTAGCAACAAAGTGTATCTGTAAAGTCTATGTTAAATATGCAACCCAGGGCATTAAGTAGGCCATCAGGTGGCGAGGCCAAGTGAAAGAACAATTCTGAGGTCACAGGAACTGGGTTATCTGGGGTCAAACATTTATGTCATATCATAATTACTGATTATGCCTCTGCCAATACTACAAGTCCTTATTTTCGCCCAATAGGGCCAATAATTATTTTGTTTATGAATGGACCTAGCCTGACCTAGAGTTTTGACTGAGCAAATTAGGCCAAAAGTGAGCCCTCAAGAGACTACACAAGATTTTTTCGATGATTGGACCTGGTGACCTACGTTTGACCCGTATGAACCAATACCGAACTTGATATTGATTTGATTGAGATGAGCATTATGACCAAATTCATTACAGATTAGATCAGAATTTTACCCCGGATGACCAAATATTGAAATTGGCCTAGATTGTTTTCATGTGATAATTGTGACCTAGTTTTATAAAGCTTAAGCCAACATTATGACATCTAGTGACAACATGTTTTTCAATGATCTAACCATCTTTTCTTACCTTGGATTACAAAAATATCCATCTATTACTAGCTTTTGTACATCATTGTCAGCCGATCCATACAGATACGGCCAATATTGTGACCTCTAGTGACTACACAAGGTTTATAATTCGATCCAATAGTTGTTGACCCTACGTGACCCGGTTTTGAGGTTTGTGTAGATTTGGTTCAGATGATCATGGGAACAAACGCAGAGTTTAATCGTTCACTACGGGTAGACGGTTCATAACGCACGATGAGACGTAATTTGCCGATTGAAACCATAACCAAGGTAAGAAAATCGATTGTCAATTTTTCAATTTAACCTCTACGAAATGTAGATATGGCCGAGGATGATCTCTAACAAATCCCCAGCTTGTATGTATTCTTCATAGTTTCCGAGAACATTGGCGTCAAATGTGCTAGAACTAGCAAATGTTACGTAAGTTCAACATTTTACTGTTCTATCTCACTAAAAACAACTTTTGGGCAAATGTTTTGTCATGCAATCTTTAAATACGTAACGCCACATGCCCGATATATAATATTATTTAACTGTTTCTGATAAGTCTATAAAGACAAAAAATGGGGTTATGCAAAAATCTTGAAATGAACGCATTCCGAGCGAAATATTTTTGAAGGTATTTTAAACAAATAACGTTCGCATTAAATTTATTCTTCACTCTTGTACATTTACAACAAGTGAACTTTTAAAGGAAATTTTGTATTCATATGTTGTGTATAGTTTTAGTATAGTTTTATTTATTATCAGAAAAATTTTAGAAAACAAAAATGCGGGTAATTGTGATTTTGCATCATAAATAAGAAAATATCATTTGTAGTCATTATGAAATGAATGACGTCTTCATCAAAAATAGAATAAAATCTTCTTGGTGAAATATAGACATCATGCAACTGTTCGAGTGTAAGTTGACAATATGGCGATGCATAATTATAAATTTAACACATTGAAGCGGGTTTATCATACCTTTAATTCTACAACGTATCCAATTGGTAATTTTAATACATGTTATTATTCAAATGTCAGAGTTAGTACTTACGTTCCGGTTAGCCATATTTTGACGAAAGTCGCCTTATTGTGAACGTTTCATTACATGTGTATTGTATATACTAGTACATGTATATATGTGAGTGTGTGTATTACGCAATGCATATATTTATTGCACCGTTATTATGCCCCCATCTTTGATGAGGGGGTATATTGCTTTGCACATGTCTGTCGGTCTGTCTGTCGTATAAAATGGTTTCCGTTCAATAACTCAAGAATGCTTTGACCTAGGATCTTTAAACTTTACATGGATGTTGGTCAGCAACAGTAGATGACCCTATTGATTTTGAGGTCAGTAGGTCAAAGGTCACTGTGACCTTTACCATTTCTGACTATTTGAATGGTTTCCGTTCAATAACTCAAGAATGCTTTGACCTAGGATCTTCAAACTTGACATGGACGTTGGTCAGCAGCAGTAAATGATCCCTATTGATTTTGAGGTCAGGTCAAAAGGTCACTGACCTTTACCATTTCTGGCTATTTAAATGGTGTCCGTTCAATAACTCAGCAACCCTTTGACCTAGGATCTTCAAATTTTACATTGAGGTTGGTCAGCAACAGTAGATGACCCCTATTGATTGTGAGGTCAGTAGGTCAAAGTCATTGCGATCTTTACCATTTCTGACTATTGGGCTGCCATGGGGGTATACGTGTTTTACAAACATCTCTTGTTTCACTTTTCATAACCTACCTGAATCATGTGTGCTGTGTGGAAAGTCGTTTTCGAGACAGAGCATTTCCTCTCCCTCGGTAGCATAGCTCAGCATAGATGTAGTGTACAAGGTGCGACTAAACATTATGTGTGTAGTATATGCAGTAGCGCGTTTGCTACTAATGCTAACTGCTTCGTCATATTAGACGTGAAAGGAGACAGTTCATCTTTAAATGTGACTTGTGTGATTATCAAGAGCAGGACTTGAAAAAAATGAAGGAGAACACATCCAAAAGTAACGAAGAAAGAAAGGTCACTTGGTCTCTAGGGGAAAACTCGATCATCATGAAACTTGGTTCAAAATATTTGTCTCCGTGAAATGTACGAGTTTGATACTATTTCAGGACGGTTTAAATACAATGAACTAGTTGACTAGTTAAAATAAACGTTTACAAACTGAAAACTAAGGTGAGCGCTCTTGATATAGATTTCATCTTAGCACTTTTAGCATAATATGGATATTCGAAAGACCGGTAGTGGCATTTCAACTTCATGAAACCACGTCATGCATTCACGATTTCAACTTCAAGAATGCTCGATGTTGAAATCGTAAGTACTTGAAATTGAAATCGTGAATGTATGAAGTTAAAATTGTGAACTCATGAAGTTAAGATGATAAGTTTGTAAATTAATGAAGTTGAAATCACGAATCCGTAAAGTTGAAATCATGGAAGATGAAATTATGAATCCCTGAAGTTAAAATGTCAGTACCGGTCATTCGTAAGTTAGTCTATGATTCTGCTGTATATTGTTAGCTTGGTGGATTATTAGAAATGTTATTACGCAACACAAGTTAGTTCTGTCTAATTAGTGTTTTTTCTTCTGTTTTTCTTTTCGTACTTTTTAGTATTTTTCTATTTTTTAAGCCAATCAATTCAAAATTGACAAATTATCGCAAACCATTGTGTTATACAATACATATATCGTACTGTGACGTTTTAAGTAACAAAAACATAAAGGTTTTAGTCAACATGTATGAATTGATACATAAGAACTTCATCAAAGGGTCATATACATATGTTGAATACATCATGAGCAAATTGTTCAAGCAATGATCTATGCCATTTGCAACATACATATTTGAGCGGCATGATCGTTACAATATAATTTAACAATAATCTTTTATGATTACACACTACATTTGTATTTTCATTCATTCGTTACAACTATTGGAATACTTTGTTATACTTTGCAAACGATAATGTCATTTTACAAAATATTTATGATTTGGTGCAAATGCCAGTGATTTATATTATTATCTCCATATTGTTTTGATGATTATCTGTGATCATGTTTATTTATTTGTAAGTACAGATTTTAAAATTAAACAATAAATTACTAGTTTAAAACCATTGAATAGTTTTCTATTGTAGTATATGAATGATATTGCATGGCTTGATGTATTACAAATGAAATGTGCATGTAGTTGTCCTAATGTATGTTAGATCGGTAGTGAAACTTGTATTAATCACTCTGGACAAGTCGTTTCCACAATAGAAATACAATGTTTTTCAACAGACGACAGAAACCAAGAAGGCGTTTGTCAAAACCTTCTTTGTTTAGTTTCTCAATTACGCGAGGTAGAAGCACGTGTATTTCTTCAAGGATAGGATTTGTATCAGGAGTGTCTGGTAACACATCACCCGTATTTGAGACACACGTATCATTTTCATAATCCCCACGTATCATTTTCATAATCCTCTTCTAAGTCGAAAATTATATCACAAGTATCTGTACATTAGTCTTCTATCGCTTGGCGAAGAAATTCCGTGTTCAACGATCTTTTGGACAGAGGGGGTTTCGATGGTGTATGTTTCCTGTCTGATTTAAACGTTTTACCAAAAGGCGACTGAATAAGTCTCTTCAATGAAGAATTATGTTTTCTTGGAGACGAAAGTTCTTTTTCAGGTGTAAACACTTTAGGCACTGGCTTCTTTATTTTAAGGAAAGTCGTGTCTTCTGTAATGTGTTTCTCCTGCGCTTTACCCTGTTCATCGACATATTTGATTTTGCTTTGGACGGCATGTTTCAGTCTGAACGATTATAAAAAATGCTTTAGTTATAGAAAATTATAACATGCGATAGCTCAGAAACCTTTGGATAGGTTCATTCTGACATATAATTGTAAATGTTAAACTAGACATTTATTCATTACATAATGACTGCAAAGGTTAATATTTTCTTAATTTTGACGCACAATCACAAATTCCTGGATTTTTGAAGAAAAAGTCCTTACTCAATCTAAACAATACAATATGCATAACAAATAAATGCAAAATGTCTTTGATATTTCACTAGTTCATAACATAAAGAGAGAAATATGGATTTGATGCGAACGTTATTTATTGAAAACTGCATCGAAAATGCGTTTGGTCGAGCGTCAATTAAAAACCGCGAAAGATGCAGCGAAATCGACAATTCCCGAGTGTTTCTATATATATGAGATACTCTTTAGGCAATATAACCATCCTAAATGTATGCTTGTAATACTCAAGAAAAAACTCACCTTTTGCGACGGAAGACGCCATCTTTTGGACTACCAACGTTATTCGTTAGACCACGTGATTCGCCACACTGGTAAACGTTTCGGTCGAAATTCAAATATTTTTATATCAAACTCGTAAGCATGACAACATTAAACTATTTATATGAAAGTGCCGCTTTCCGTCCGATTAATCATAGAAATGAACACTGATCTGCAGGATACTATAGATCTAGCATAGGATTGCGAGAGATACCGACCTAACTATTTAAAATGGTATATCTCTGTCTCTTATTTTCGTGTCTTCTTGAAATCCGTGCTTGATTTAATTCAGCTCAAACATATGCGCTACATTGTTATTATAGTAAAGTTCCCTACAATAATGATCACACAAATAGTAGGTATCAATTGAGGCAGTCAATTATGACAACTCATCATAGCTGTCACATTGACGATGAGGTAAATACGAGTAGTAACTATTCCAGATGGTATTCTTCAACTGGTGTAAATTATTTGTGCATGTCATTTTTATGACGCACATTATTTATCACCACATACTAAAACACCGAGACTGAAAACATATTTAATACGTACTTCTAAACATTTACGAAATTGGAAGCACATTTTCTATTTCACCACATGTTGCCCAATTCCAGACAGGTTTTTACAGAGGCACTGTTTTTATGGTAACCAATCAACAAGATTGAGAGCAGCGATCTACACCTAACGGCACTTCTAACGCTACCCTTAGATTTTCCTTGATATCTCCTAAACCGTTCGAGGTAACCTCGTCAAATTTTCACCCAACTAAGTTTGATGCATGTGCATGTTATTACACTAGTCAATTTAGAAATTGATGAATATGAAAAATCGCGGTTAGTCGTAATTTACGTCACCTGATTTTCAAAAGTCACAAAATTAAACAGCGTATTTATGAAGGGCAAACTTAAGTATTTTCAATTTTTTATTTCATTACTGTTTTAAGTGTTATATAACGCGTGTACACAATAAAAATATTCATGTACGTCTTCTACGTTGCAACTAGGTGGCAGTTGGTAAGCTAAGACCGCCTCAAAATAAACGCCTTTTCTGAATAAAAAAACTATACGTTCGATATAAATGTTAAACCTGATGGAGAGCTTCATTGTTTGTACTTGAAAAGTAAAATACACATCATTTCTAGACATCCAATATGTAAACGTATGCAATAGAATTGAATTAAATCAGTTTGATATCGTTTGTGGTCACCATTAGTTCCAATTTTAAGTTTAGCTCGACTCCCCTAACTCGCATGAATCGTATTATCTTAACATACTCGTTGGGATAACGGTTATCACTAGCGTTCGCAGTAAAAACAAACGTTATTTTATTCACTAGTCGGTTGTTGTACAGTGAACATAATTATCTAAGACATGATGGATCCAAAGCTTGATAATATCAACCATTTTAGGTAACAATGACATCTTCAGTGCAAATAACACACCGGTGACAGCCATCGCGGGCAAATTTGTGACTTTCAATATTAGGGGTTATTCAGTTAAAGACATGTCTTACAGTAGTCTAATGACCGATTTAGATAAAACTTTGCCAGGACAAGGGTTAAATATTGTTGTTTAACTGTTCAAAATTTGATGACAATCCATACAGCAGTTTTAATGAAAACTGACATATATTAAAGGTAGCGTTAGAACCCCTGCGAAATGTAGTTCATGATTTCATTGACACTTGACTCCAATCAAGAACTGTTCATGAATCATCTTCATGAATGATGATTCATGAACTCACGTTCCGTCAAATTGTGATTAGCAGTCAAAAAATCCTTTACTTGATGTTTTGGTGCAAATATAATGAGTTCCGTTTTATCCGGGTTGATCTTGAGCATGTTCAGGCGCATCCATGAACTGATGTCTGACAGACAGGCTTCAAGTTAAGGTACTACACTAGTCCAACTGTCTTTTGATTTGATAACTAAATAAAAAAGGCAGATAATTAGGACAACAGTACAGGACATACTTACCTACTCTTGTGTAGGTCTTGGGTTCATGATGGTGAACAAGTTAGCAAAGTATCAAAGGAATATGACACTGTACTTTGAAGTTATAAGAGGTAACAAACGTGTACATCAACTTTAACTTGTGCATTTTTGTGTACATCAACTTTGACATCTGATTTCTAAGTCCAAAAGGGGTATAGTTACCTACTCCTATATATTGGTTAAAGTCATGATGGTGAGTCATATAGAAATAAAACACCCGCAAATATACTGTAACAGTAATGGTATAACCGCCTATCGCTAGTTGATGCAAACATACTGTAAATACAGCCATTGGATGAAAACTTGAAAGCACTTGTCAATGCACTTGGAAGATATTAGAGTTTAAAAAATTTGTACCTCAACTAACATTTGCATTTCCAAGTCCAAAAGGGAGTATAATTTAAACTAAATGCTTGATAGAGTTACCTACCCCTGTGTAGGGGTTGGGGTCATGATGTTGAACAAGTATGCAAAGTATCAAAGCAGTGTTAGTGGTTAAAAACTTGTACTTAAACTTTGAGATTTGCAATTCTAAGTCCAAAACAGGGTTCCCACAAATAATTTTTCCTGACTTTTCACTGACCAAAGAGCAGTTTTTCCTGACCTTTTAGAGCAATCGGACATCAAAGCGTCTTTTCGTTTGGGAAAAATATGGCAATAAAATAGAGAAAAGGAAGCTATATTTGCTTATGGGACAAATGATTTGTAAGGCAAAAGTTTTAGGACGACAATTAACAATAAGTTATAATGATTAAGCAGTCTCCTGAGCCAGAAGAACGAGCGAGCGAGAATTTTATTCAGCTCTTTGGTATTTCCTTCCAGGAATGACACTTATCGACAGCTATAATAAAGAACTTCCTGACTTGCTAATATTCCCACACTTTTCCCTGACCTTGAATTTGTTCCCTGTCTTTTTCCTGACGATGGGAACCATGCAAAAGGGGGTATAATTTGATGAACATGCTTGATATAGTTACCTACTCCTGTATAGGGGTTGGGGTCATGATGGTGAACTAGTATGCACAGTATCAAAGCTAAATGTCAATGCACTTTGAATATATTAGAGGCTAAAAACTTGTACCTAAACTTTAACATTTGCACTAAGTTGAACACGGGGGCATAATTTCATGGAAATGCATGATAGTTACCTACTCCTGCATATTGGTTGGGACATGGTGGTGAACAAGTATGCAAAGTATCAAAGCAATATGTCAAAGGACTTTGAAAAGTATAAGAGGTTTAAAAGCCTGCACCTAATCTTTAACATAAGCATTACGCCAACGCTGAAGCTCGGGTGACTGCATTAGCTCGCCTTATTCTACGAATAGTGAAGCTAAAAATGTATCCATTACCACTGAGAATCTGACAGATTGCACAGGAAAATGATAATGAAACCAAAAATTGTTTTATCGTAAGCAGTCTTATGATTACAAATTTGAAATCGACTTAGGTTATACCCCTTTCTTCACAATTGTACGACGGGCGTGCGACGGGACTACGATGTAAATTTGAGGACTATAGTGCGTCCGTCGCACGACGGACTTAAGAAATTTCTGCATCGTGCGACGGAAAACATAATCGTGGACCCTCGTCGTAGTTTTAAACATGTTCAAAATTTACTACGGCTGGTGACTGTCATAAGTCCGTCGTGCGATGCCCTACGTAGGACGGACGTGCGATGGACGCACGCTTGGTTTGTGATCATAAAGTCAAACTAGCACTTAGAATCATACCAACATCGTGCGATGGACGTGCGACGGTCCGTCGCACGACAGTCATGTTGATATACATTATCGTGAGTCAGTTGCAAGAGCGTCGTACGACGATCGCACGACCGTCGTACGACAATAGCATGACGTTCTTAAACATATAATTTATTTCTCAACATTCATACCTTACAGTGTTATTATACGATAAAATCATATTCTGATAAACAATTCGTACTTTGAAACAGTGAATCTAGAGCGACACACATTTGAAGCGGTAGCGTTTGGAGAAGTAAAAGTATTTTATTATGGTATTTATTGAACGTGTTTAGAGTATTAAGAAAGCTATATTTTCTCTTTTACCCAGTGATAAATGAGAACAACATATATGCAAGCAACTGATAATTAACATCATGGGTATGCACATTGTTAATTTTTTACTTGTCTTGTTCGTTTTTGCATGTATAAAAAGTGGATGGGAACGGTATAGTTTGATACAAAAGTATATTTAAGCGTACAATAAGTCATCTGCTTATGTTTAATATATAGTGTTATACATTTAGTTATAAATATGAAGTAGCGACACTTTAAGTTATTTTAAAAACATTAGTCTATTCAAATATTCACATTGGGTTAATTTATGCAAAATTAGTACTGTATAACTCCAAAACAAGGCTGGCGATCCCTACTTGTTATACAAAAGGGTGGTCTGTATGATTATCAACTCATTAGCACTTAATATTTACGATCGTTGAGTTTTTGTACACTCGATAACTATCACCATTTATTAATAATTTAGCAAGCGGATGGGTTAACAATTTACAAATGTATCATGTACAAATATTGAATACTGATGGCGGTATATGATATATTAAGTATACATGTATTTCAGCTTAACATCTTTCAAGTTTCCTATTCATTTTTTATTTAAAATCGTATCGGTTTCATCTTGTGATTAATAATATCCAACTGCTGAAACTTCCAAAAGAAGCCAATAGTTATACAATCGTTTTGTCGTACGACGGACGTACGAAGGGTTTATAACAACTTTTTATTGTAGGGCTGATGTGCGTCGAATGTTTTGTCGTGCCGTCGTGTGACGGACTCACGATAGTATCCAAATTTCCATCGCAGACCCGTCGTACAATTGTGACCGCTCCACAAAATTTCCTTTTCCAGACGTAGGTCGGTACATTTAGACGAAGCTTTACAAGCATCGTACGACGGAGAAAATTCTACGGCAATTGTGAAAAGGGCTTTACTGAACGGAAGTAATCTGTAGGAAATGGGTAAATGTCGTAGGGCACAGTACGGATCTTCGACAAATGTACATACACAAGATGTTTTAGCGTTAGTAAGTAAGTAAGTAAAGTCTTTATTTTGCGAGGCTAACATATTTACAATAATGCAACCTTCCATATGGGCCTCAGCATATATACATATTATGTACACATTGGTACACTACA
Source organism: Spisula solida (assembly GCA_947247005.1). Classification (NCBI taxonomy): domain Eukaryota; kingdom Metazoa; phylum Mollusca; class Bivalvia; order Venerida; family Mactridae; genus Spisula; species Spisula solida. The sequence continues at coordinate 5,240,623 of OX365948.1, read as the reverse complement.
TAATGGACAAGTTATATACAAATATAAATAACACAGTAATACAAAATTATTCATGAATCATGAAAATATACATCTTGTCACTTATATTTGCAAGCAATAAAGACATGCAAACAATTGGTAATACTATATTATGCTCAAAATATATTCACGTGATGGGTCTCTTGTATTGCATTGCTTAACTAAGGGTATTTCCATTTGATGTATGCATTTTGGAATTTATGTATTGAGTCTGATGCTCGTACTGACTTAGGTATGTCATTCCATATTTTTGGTCCCGAGTAGGCAAGTGATGCGTTAATTAGCGATGAATAAACGCTACCCATTTGACAGACACTACATACTGATATTACAAAGAACAGGTGTGTTTTTTCGGAGGTTTAAGCAATCGAATCACGAACAATTAGGGTTACTTGATTCACCAGCTACCCACGCGTTCAAAAATATTTCGCTCGGAAATGTCTGCACATAGGATTGCGTTCATTTCAAGATTTTAGCATAACCCCATTTTTGCCTTTCTAGACTTATCAGAAACATGTGGTTATCAGGGCATGTGGTGTTATGTAGTTAATGCTTGCATGACAAAACATTTGCCCTAAAGTTGTTTTTTTAGTGAGATAGAACAGTAAAATGTTGAACTTACTTAAAATTCGCTATTTCTAGCACATTTCCCGCGAATGTTCTCGGAAACTATGAAGAATACATACAAGCTGAGGTAATAATATGAAAACGGAATTGTTAGAGGTCATCCTCGACCATATCTCCATTTCGTAGAGGCTAAATTGAAAAATTAACAATCGATTTTCTTACCTTTGTTAGTGTTTCAACCGGCAAATTACCGTCTCATCGTGCGTTAAGAACCGTCTTCCGTAGTGAACGAATGAACTTGGTGACAAAGTTTTACTAAGTTTTTTTGACCTCTCTTGTTTGTACAAGCGGGCGGATGAGTGGACACAACAGCTTACTGTGCCACTGTGGGAGGCAAGCTAAAAATCATGTATGCCGCTACATGTTATAACAAGAGGGCTATGTGACCATAAAGCGCTCACCTGATGACTAGCAGTTTAGGCAGAATCAGTATTTGTTATTTTGTTTTGATATGACCTTAATATTTGATATAGATTTTACAAACACACACTTTGTGGTCAGGTTTTATAAATATGAGGTATAAAAGATTCTACCTCTAGAGTGTTTAAAAGGTGTTTCTATGATGGTGACTTTTTTTCCCCAAAATTACCAGTTACCAACTTGACCTAGATTTCATAGAGACAAATATTGTGACCAAGATTGAAAAACATTACCTCAAGAGTGCTAACAATAGTTTTCTGTGACCTGGTGACCCGGTTACGAACTTGACCTAGATGCCATAGAGACATACATTGTGACCAAGTTTTATAAAGATTAGGTACAAACATGCGACCTCTCGGGTATTAACTAGGTTTTTATGCCCCCGTATCGATAGATCGGGAGGCATATAGTGATTCACCTGTCCGTCCGTCCGTCCGTTCGTCCGTTCGTCCGTCCGTCCTGGTTAACCCAAATTGACCGTTTCTTCTAGCATCATTATGGCTTGCTACAAAGCTTCCAAACTTGCATGGATGTTGTATATGAACACTCTCCACACACCTGTATCACCTGACCCCATTTTGACCTTCACCTTGACCTAATTTTGGACTTAGACTTATTTATGGACAAGGCTTCCACAGGGGGCATAAGCGTTTATTGAACGCAGTCTTGTTCTTCAATGTGACCTAGTGACCTAGTTTTTCACCCCAGATGACACAGTTGCGAACTTTACCTATATTTCATAGAGATACACATTATGGCCAAGTTGCATCATATCAAAAATGTGACCTCTAGAGTGTAAACAAGGTTTTCCTTTGATTTAACTTAGTGACCTAGTTTTTAACCCCAGTTAACCATGTTGCAAACTTGACCTAGACTTCATGGAGACAAACATTGTGACCAAGTTTTATAAAGATTAGGTAAAAAATGTGACCTCTTGAGTGTTAACATGGTTTTTCGTCAATGTGACCTGGTGACCTAGTGTTTTACCCCCGATGACCCAGTTGCAAACTTGGCCTAGATTTCATAGAGATACACATAGTGGCGAAGTTGCATTAAGATCATATAAAAAGTATGACCTCTGGATAGTTAACAAGGTTTTTCTTTGATTTGACCTAGTGACCAAGATTTTGACCCAATTACGAATTTGACCTAGATTTAATAGAGACAAACACGGTGACCAATTTTCATTAAGATTACGTAAAAGATGTGACCTCTAGAGTGTTAATAAGGGTTTTCTTTGATTTGACCTAGTGACCTAGTTTTTGATCCCAGATGACCCAGTTACGAACTTGACCTATATTTTATTGAGACAAACATTGTGATCAAGTTACATAAAGATTAAATGAAATCCGTAACCTCTAGAGTGTTAACAGTCAAATTGTTGACGGTGGACGACGGACGCTGGACATAGGGCGATCACAATAGCTCACATTGAGTACTTCGTGCTCAAGTGAGCTGAAAAGTCTTGCTCTTTGTGTGACTTATTATTGTTATAAATCAGTGTGCTCCTGTGTATGCATTTCAAACGCTGCTGCTGTTTATGGTTTTCATCGTCCTATATGATGTCATCTTTTTGTGATATTACGGTAACAATGAATGCTTTATTTTACGTACATAACCAATCTGACAGGTGCAGCTTTTTTACTTATGGTATCTAGATAAATGACTCTAGTATCACTGGTTAACAGTAGTTTAGTTATGATCTTATGTTATGCCCAGTAACATTATCCTGACACGAGCCAATCAGCAATTACCTGACATTACCCTCATATACCGATTGCCAAGCAGTATATATAGTTATACTAGTACCATTTGAAACGAATTTGGAATGTCGCTGCCTACGATCGATCGCAAAACCGAGGCGGACACTGTTGCCACTCATTTCAACTAGATTGCTCACCAAACATTGCTTATATATGATAATTAGACAATACAAAATGTATACATATTCTCGTTTTATGACAAGTACAGTGTCATATCGTTGTAATCAATACAAAAAGCAACAAATTGATAAGGATAATGCTCCTTCAATATTTTTAATGGATATTTCGCGATCAATACATCCTCCTAATGGATGGTTTATCTGTTAATCTTTGCTTTATTGCTTTACTTTCAAAAGTATATTTTCGGACAATCAATCCACACTAACTCTTCTTTTGATTACCTGTCCTTAATAGAAATCAATTAGGTAGATTCACATATCAGCATCCTTTATTTGATAAAATATTCAGTTAATGCCTTTCAACAATAAAACAAAATCCCATTATATGTAATGCGTATTTGCATAGAACAAAACACAGGGCACTCCATCACAGGCCAGGGGCGTAGCGTTGGCTAATTTGAACTTACTGAAAAGGGGTTGTTTGGTGTTGGCCTCATTCAGTAGTGTTCAAAAACCGGTGCAATTGTAACAACGTACAACAGGACTGTTTATACATTTTACTTTACTGTATTGATGTTTTGTAGATTAATTTTCCTTTCAAGAATCCTTGAACAGTGTAATGTGAGAAAACCGACATGAGAAAATCGGAATTTTGTCCAAACCGACCAACTATTTTGGTCCAAAATTTCTCTTCTTTAAGTCAATTTAAAACCTGTTGATAAAAACGGAAACTTGTGACATCTGAATATCGACGGCTACTTAGTCCCCAACTAGTATGAATAAACAATAATCATGACTTAAATACCGAACAAACAAATTACAATCAATTTGTTAAATGACCCCAGGGAATGTGTGCAAAACTTTATGCAGAACAGTCACAGGGTAGCAATACCACGTGGCTTTTGGCTACAGTTCCAAGTAGAAATTTGTTAACATTGGAACACAAATATAGCCATAAGTATTTTATTTCTTCATCGATTTCTCTAAAATATACGCCACGCTAAGGGGAAAAGTATTTGCTTTCCATGAAACAAGATATCTTTATCAGCAGTTTTACCGATTTTTCCATTACCCTGTGAAACCTACACATTCCACTGTTTCACACGGTAATGGACAAAACGGCACAGCCGCTGAAAAATATTATATATTTCATGGAAAGCAAAAAATTGTCCCCTTAGCGTGGCGTATATTTCATAGAAATCGATGAAGAAATAAAGTACTAATGGCTTTTTTATTTTCCAATGTTTACAACTTTCTCCTTGTAACTGTAGTCAAAAGTCACGTGGTATTGCTACACTGAGTCATAGGCCCTTCGTAACACGGTGGGGAATCACGTGATTTTAATGGTAACTGCAACGTTCAACATGGATGCTAACCCATAAAATCAGGTATTTATATACTTTTTACTCATTCTTGTTATTAGTCATGCATACCAACCTACGCAGATTGGTCTATGGAATCTCTGGATATCAGTGTGTTAAATTGGCCTGGCTGAAAAAATCTTGTCACAGCATTTATGCGGCCCTTTGTCGTCATGGCGTCGCTCATGGTCATTCAGTCCAGATTTTGATTTTAAAACTGCGCCGCAGTGTTTGCAGACGAATTATTTTGCGTCCATTTCTGTAAAAATAAACAGCTAAAGTAAAACTGGTGCCCGTTTGTTGCCATTTCATATTATAGGTGGCCTGGTCTTAGTACGAATACTTTTGTGCGAAAACAATATCAAATGACCAACCAAACATACCCAAAGTCGTTTAGCTACCATAGAACTACGTATACATGTACGAATATTACATCCTGCACCAATATTTTAATTAAACTATTATTTAGTCGTTCTGAACATTACAAAATTGGTAACTAAATTGTTTGTACTTTAATGCATTTCGTATATTCTTATTTTGGACGTGGAGTTGATCATATCCGTGGACGTTATCATTTTTCAAAATATGCAGTTACACATTTAAACATGCATGAATCTTCCAATAAACAGTATGCATAATTATTATTCCAATCAAATACAACCTTGAAAGTAATTCATCGTATTGTACATACCGTATGAAGCTTGCTACGGACATTTTATGTATGCATCCGTAGAAATAATCACATATTTTTTAGGTCAAGTTTAGTTTGTCGGTAGCATTTCGAAGTGTTTGTGAAAAGTAAAGAGTCGTTGAATGTGTTTCTTTTATTCCATTATGAAAAATGCAGTATGTACACAGTTGGTGCGTTGATGGGAATATCAACTGTTAATTAAGATTTGAAGAAAAATAGCTTGATTTCGAAGTTGTCTGTTTATTGGATTTAAAGCCTATATTGCTTTGAGTTGAGTTTGCGGGGGCGGGCAGAAATAATGCCAAGTAAATACCATGGAATAACAGGTTGTGACAGTACATCACTGTGTGACGAGAATGCTTACACACATGGCAGATGTTTCTCCTGCCTTATAGGGACTATTTGGATGTTCACAACAGTTAATATGTCTATGATTCTACATGTATATATGTAGTCTCCTCGCAAATTCTCAAAATGCATCATCATACGAGGATGGAGAAGGTTCACGTATATATGCGTGTACATAAATCAAGGTGCTTATAGTCTGTCCATTCGTTATCCTTTTCATTAGTATATCTTATACCTTTTGAAGATTGTTATAAATTAAAAACTGTAATAGACAAACAATTCTGTCGAACAAGCATTTTGATCGATTCGCTTCAATTTCAAGATCATAACCTTTAAGCTAATTGGGTTTGGTTCCCATTTTGATGATCTTCTTGTTACATTCTTAAGATTCTCAAATATTGGTATTCTACAGGTCCACTTTTCGAAAATCACAATGAATGAATTGTAGCAAAAAAAATAATATTCCATGACATTGTATTTTGCAGATGTTCTACTCATGGGCTAGAAAAAACTGTTAAGTGCCCTGAATGTTCTTACACGTGTGCTACCAAAGGTGATCTGACCAGGCATGAAAAGTTTTACAGGGAGCCAGAGTTCAAGTGTGACACATGTGGGGTAACATATATATCCCGCGCGGCCCTTAGGGATCACTTGGATGTTCACAGCAACGAGAAAAGACATCTTTGCACGTGTGGAAAAGCCTTCCGATATGCGTCTGGTCTTTCCAGGCACAGGCGTAATTGTAAATGTTAATAAGGAATACTTTAGCTATAATGATATCGTTTTTGTGATTGTTTTTGTCCGTCGTATTTCCGTATGTCCGTCCGTTAGACAATTCATCGTTAACACTCTAGTACTTTCAGTTTTGCTTTGATCTTCACTAAATTGGTCAGAAGTGGTATCTCAATGAAATATAGACATATAAGTTTATTTCAAAGTTTGGTCATGTTTAGTAGGGGAGCGCCACAGGATCTATGATCCTATTGTCTTATTGTTATTAGGGCGTGTACATGCATCAGCAAATAATTATCTAGTTTTGTTGTTTACAAACATGTGTGGTAACGTTAACTATATGCATGTATTCAATAATAATAAAAGTCCTTTAAAGATATACATGTACTATGCACATCTGAACCTTTTTTTATTTTGATTTAAACCTTTTTGTGATCACATTTGCTAAAATCTACAAAATTAGAACCAATGTGATGAAATTACAGCTACAAATATTCATGTTGCAATATTATGTGACCAAAATACTGTTTGTTTGTTGTTTTTTTTGGCACGTAATAATGCGACATAGAGTGATACTTTCACCTGTAATTTCATCACATTGGTTCTAATTACGTCGGTTTTACTAAATATGGTCAGAAAAAAGGATACAATACATTTAAAAAAGGTTTAGATGAGCATAGTATAAATCTTAATAATTATTTTTTTATATCTGTGTGCTGTTCATCGTAACAATTAAGTATTGTATTAAGTATTTAACATATAACAGTGTTAAGAATATCTATTTGTTCTCTGTAGTATGTCAACCCCAAGTTTTTATCCATACATAATGTTGTTGATGATCAACGTGATGTTTTTCATGTCAGTGCTTACCCTATCCGCTCTCAAATAGTGGTTTTATGTTTATTGTTCAATATTATGTTAGCATATTGTTGTATGCATATATTATATGCTGTTTTGCTGGTCTCTTGACAAGTCAACCTCCGACATTTTCAATTGCATTTTGTCTGTTTGTTCTTTTTATAAGACTTATGTTGTTATGTTCCATTTCGTTATTCTGGTTACTTTTGTTACGCGTCACTTTGTGGTCTGCTATTTTTGCCAAGGGTTGCATTCCTTGTCTGAGTTATCGTTATATTTATGTTAATCACAAGAGACCAGTAACCAGCCCAGTGCCCTTAAAGATATTATAACTATACATTTGATTTACTTAATTAGATTGAATCCATGTAAAATGCCAAATAGTGTGTTATACTGGTCAGTTGCACATGTGATCTCATGTATATATGCTAAAATTATTAATCTGTGATTCAGCATAATTCTGTGATACGTATTGTTTTTAAGAAACAATGAATACGAAGCTATGTTTTGTTGCGTAATAAAATATAGGCACGTGTTTGGATGCGTAGTAATTAAATCACGAGTGCGTAGCACGAGTGATTTAATACACGCATTCAAACGAGTGCCTATATTTTGTAACACAACAAAGCACAGCTTCTATTTATTATTTCGATTCTAACATCGCTAATGCTCTGCCATTTAAAGCACAATACGACAGGTTGACGTCAAACTACTTTATTTCCTAGGAACGTTACCGTCAACGTTACGTCATTTGTCACAGTATATGACGTCAAACGTGACGTCATCAATCAGCTATATTTTATCGCGGTAATAAAATATGGTAAGCTCAATATACGCAAAGAAGGCAAATCTCACGTGCTATGTTAGAATTATTTGTATTGAACGTTTACAAGAAGTAGACAAAGAACATTATACTTTTGTCGTGTTTTAATTTCGACCGTATCATTCGTACTATCATTCACCACACTGTATTCCCATTACATCCGTTTGCAGTTTTTTTGACAGGTTACGTCTTGCACTCGCCCATCGCACACCGAGTGCTCCTTTTTGTACTGCATTACGATCCGTCGATACAGTGCCATATTTCCTTCTGCCAGTCAGCCACTTTCTACACATAGAATCAAAGGGATGGTTTCTGAAAGTTTACAGTGCCCACCATAAATAATACAGTAAATAATTGTTACAAATTTAAACTTGGTTGAATTATTCAATATCTGTTTATCAGACGGTCACACTTATATTAGTTTCTGAAACTACAGTTATGCCATTTGCTCAGACTAACGTGGGAAAATTAATGTAAGTAATTTTAAATCAAAACACTGAAAGTCATGAAATGTTTCAAGTAACGTGGACACTATACGGTGCAAGCTATATGTCGTGTGCGATTGTTTTGCCATCTTGTGTTGTGAATAAGTAATGATGTAATTTACATTACCTGTCTGGGTCTAGGCGAATGTGCATCTGTTCGACGGTATTTCCAATGAACTGTGTCCGAACTCTTTGCATGTTACTGTTCCTTGTCCTCGTTTGTCATTTAACGTTAATTCGGAAAAGAATGTCTCTCCAATCATACTACTGAATGCCCTAACATTATATGCACCATCATGACACAGTGAGTATAAATAAGTTTTTGCGTCGATGTTCGCTATAATGCCTTCCAATAACTGTACTGGCCATCCACGAACATACATAAAAGGCGGTGGAAATCGAACAGTCGACACTTGAGGGATTGTCTCCTAGTAATTCTGCTCGAAGAAGAGTATCCACTGGCATCTTCGGAATTCCATCAATTTCGAATATCAACGCAAAGATCCGCACTTTTTGTGTCACCGTTCAACCTCATTTCAGATTCAACTGATTGCGAAAAGTGTGTTTTTGCCATGGACACTGACATAGGGTCAATGATTTCCTCGACCATAATCGGCATAAGAAGTGTTTTCTTAGACTTTGCTACCTTTAACCATGCGTTGTTAGATAATCCATCTATTCCACCTTTCGACGGGTTCTTGTTAACAGATGAGTGGAGTCTATGCATTTAACTTCCATCAGACCTCGGGAGGTATAGTCTGGTTTATAGAACCATTCATATTATGTGTTGTTTACGGCTACATTTTTAAAGGCGTCAACCATTTGAAGCGTAGCGATCATCCCAAAGATACTCCGCTAGAATGATATTTAAATCTTGTTTTGAGTATTTTGACACAGCTTTTGCTGCTATTTCAGCTAACGGCTTCACCTTCATATTTCCTTTTTTCAAACACATTTTTAGCGATAACGTTATCTTCAATTTGAAAGTGATTAGCAATGCGAGTTATTTTTTCGCGCTTCGGATGAGACTTCTTCACGTTTTTCATGTATTTAGTTTTCTTCAAAAGGCTAACTATAGCCCGAAGTTCAACGTCAAGAAACTATCCTAGTTGTTCTGTTGACACAAATACTGAAATAACATTTCGAGTGTGGCATCATTCCATTCCCCGCCCTTATTACAGTTCTTAGTTGTCTGTAGAAATGCAATAATGTAGGTCATATCTTCAATTGTAAGATATGCACTAGGATTAGCTGCTTGGTCGTTAGAATCATGTACGTTTTTCTGGTTCTCTGCAGTGTCCACATCATCTGTACTTCTCATTTCAGAATCTATCGAATTACTTTCTAAAGAATACTGGATAGCATCAAGTTCATTAGTACATTCTATTTCATCAATATTTGCTGAAAAAACTTATTTCTCAATATCATCAATCAGCTCTGTTATTGATAAAACATGTTCATTTGATAGTCTTACTGAGTTTGGAACTGCATCAGCCAGCAAAATACTTTCGACTACATCATCGACCATTTTTACAAGAATTGGTTTCCCGACGATAGTACTGAGGCAACTTCACGCCACTATTCGTGGCATGGATTACCTTTCTATCTCGTGTTATATCTGTTCTGGTGTTTTCAACCTGAATGTTACCCTGATCAACTACCATAATCTTCGATTATTCTTATTTATGTTGCGCAAAAATGATACAATGTCACTTTTAGTCTTTGTCCCGACCTCTTTCCAAACATCCTTTTGTAACTGATAAGCAGATAAAGGCTTATTATTAACTGAGCGAACAACAAGCAAATGCCATTGCCCATGAAATGATTCACATGGTATATGAATTCCTCGTTAATGACATCGTGAATGTACATGCTCAGCTATTTCTCTCATCTTCTCCGTCGTTAGGCTGGATCCTTTAGGAAACCACGCAACTGGCGAACAACGAATTTGGTCGTTTACCCAGCTCCTGTTGAGGTCGGCAACTAGAAATACGACTGCCTCAGATGCGCGTTCTCGTTTGAGCTCATAATGCCTCTCATAACAGTTTTGAATTGATATTAAAAGTTCTTCTGACTTGCACGCTGTTATTGTATCAACGCTTAACACATTGCGTCCACTTTCAGCCGTACACGATCTAAATCGTCCAATCAATGATTTGTTTGCTTTCGTTGATGATGTTAATTTTGAGACGTTTATTTTCTTCATTTAATTCCGTTGGTCTCTTCGGTTTATTTCCCCCGTACAGCGAAGTAGCTATTTGCATAGCTTTCAGAAAAAGCTCTTTATTTCGTTCTACTCTGAAGACTAGAGTTTCATCTTTAGTCCAGCTGATGTACATGAGATATTGGGTGTTGAGAGCTTCAATTTCTGAGAGGCATTGAAGTAAATATCTTGATGGAAATTCTGTATGAACTTTATTCACTTGATGTTTTATTTCGACTGCTACACATGTGGAGGTAAGTGAATTGTCCTTTCTTAAACTACCGTCTGGTGAAATAACCACAAGAACATTGCTATCTTCATAATCAACCTTAATGCATCCTTCCTCGCAAAACACTAGTTCAAACCCAAGCAAATCAACGTCGCCAGAATCTTGAGTCAACCCTTGTTTTAGCTTTTTCCCATCGAAAGTCAAACACGCTGACTTTCCCCTTAGATTAGCACTTAAAAGGTCCATAGCATCCGTATACAGTCCTTGTTTTCTTTCACCTTCAATGTCATACGGATTAAACGATCGTAAAGTTTTAGGATCTGGCACTGCAAAGTTTATATCCGACGACTCGGTGTGAAACTGTCCTTTAGCAGACATATTCAATACATTATGTCCGTGGTTTTTATAACCTCCCATGAAATTCACAAATCTTCCTCCAAATAACCGCCAGCCGAGCTTCCAGAATGTTTTCGTTTCATTTGAGTAACGCATCTCTGTTGAAGATGTGCATTGGAACCACTTTACAACCTCGGTCCATAACAGAAATGCAATGTTGTCGATGGGAAAGCTGCGTTCACTGATCTGTTGAAAAAAACTTAACATAGTTAGGTCTTGCCTACTTTCTTCTCTTGAAATCTCCAACACGGAAGGAATAAGAACCAATATTTGGTTTTTAACATCGTCGGTATCAATGTCAGTATTGAGTGGAACATTTCTACATTCTTTATTTTGAGATAAATTACCAAATGTGTTAAGAAAACTGGAATCATCCAAGAACGTTTCATTAGAAGATGAGGATGGGATGCTCCTGTATTATCGTTATCTCTTTCACCATGCGCCTCAAATTTTAATGATTTCGCTGACTTTAAACACTTTTGTGGGGTAAACTCTTTCCTAGATGATAACGATTCTGGTTTGCTGTTTGTAATGTTTTTCTTATCTTATACAGAGGTGATTTGAATGGAGATTTAAATGGTGATTTCAGAGGGGTTAATGTCCTTCTTTTGAATAAACCAAACGGTTTAGTTTCGTTTTCATTTGTTGTTCTGGTATTGAGGCTACGTTTACAGTTCTTGCTCTATGTCGTTTGAAGGGTTAATCGTGATTTCTTTCGTGACATGTTTTCTGAAATACATACAAAGAAAAACTAATTAGAAACGAATTCAAGTCATGGGCGTAGGAGAAGGGGGGCAGGGGGGGCTGGGCCCCCCAATGTTAGGACAGGGGGGGCCAACATATCGTTTGCCCCCCCCCCCCCCCCAATAATTTAGACCATATTCATAATTTTCCGCCTAAAATAGTCTTGTAATAGGTAATTTGCCTTTTATTCCTGGTTAAAAAGTATAAAATGTGAATTTTCGTGCTCGCTTCGCTCGCAAAAGCATTTTAATCTATGAAATATGTTATCACGAAACTGTTGAAAACAGCTACAAGAAATACAGAAATACATAAAGTTTGCATCAGCTCCTATATTGCTTTTAAACTTGTCATTGCTATGTTAAATTCCCTTACTATTAAAGCCACTTAAGTTAACTCTCAGAATTCGGGCATCTGTGCAATACTTAGAAAAAATATTTACAAAATAAGGACTTAATTTTGATTGATCTTGTAACGAAACATGTCTTTTTAAATACCAAATAATTATCTCAGAACGCACCAGATTGGTCCAATGTTTTAAAAAATTTCCCGGGGGGGGGGGGGGGAGCATGCCCCCGGACCCCCTACTCGCAATAATAATATAACTTTATTTATTGTGGATTACATATTTGACAGTAATATCAGTTTTCAATATGGTCCACTGAAAAAGAGAAACAGATTAACAACAACATAATAAATAAACAACATAATACACAACAACAACAATACAAGTTTATGATAGGATTCAATTTTATTACCCGGTATTTTGACAAGGAAACAACTTAGTAGATATACCTTACCGTAGTGATTATAAACACAAACAGTCACTATAGGTTATTAACACTTAATGTGACCCCCACATATCTCCAGAAAAATGTTTTAGCCCCCCCCCCCCAATGTTGAAGACGCTCCTACGCCCATGCAATTTAGTGTTGTTATCACATATCGACCAATTATTGGTGTGGTGTGGTGTGGTGTGGTTACACAGTTACTGGTTGTTTGTGCAACCTTTTATTGTGGTTGTTGGGATAGCCGAGTTTTCTAATGTTTTCGTACTTCGCTTTGCCGTACAGTATGGGTTCAACTCTCATTATAGGTGCAAACTATTTAAATAGGGTGTTACTGTATCTGTTTCCTTTATCACTGCGATCTGATAAAAAGAACTTACAGCTAAAAGACTACCGATCTGAGTACATTTAAAAAATGGGGATGGGTTCATAACATTACTTTGTTAATACGTTATGACGTATCGTCAACAAAGCATGATTAAGAGTTTTGATTCTAAAAAATGGGGATGGATTCATAACATTACTTTGTTATTACTTTATGACGTATCATCATTCACAAAGCATGATTAAGAGTTTTGATTCTAATACTCTACACAATAGTACTTTGCTATCAAACGATCAATAAATTGTTAATAATACGTGGAAGTTATCTTTGATATTGAAAATTGCTACATGGAGTGTACCGGTTCCGTGGCAGTTATCATTTCCTTTGAAGCGTTTTCATATGATCAAGAAAGAGGTAGGATTTTGAAGTGTTAGCGAAAAGTGTAGAGTCTGTGGTAATGAATAGGGTATCAAAAAATCGGTAGACCAATCTGCGTAGGTTGGTATGTATGACAAATAACAAGAATATGTAAAAAGCAGTTGTATACCTGATTTATGGGTTCCGTCGAGGATGTTTAGCGGCCATTTTTTCCATTGAAGTGACCATCTAAACCACGTAATTCCCTACCGTGTCGTAAGGTGGAAGTCATTTTTTACCTTCTTCGATAGGTCATGAATGAAATATACTAACTCGGTGTTTTAGCTCACCTGAGCACGAAGTGCTCAAGCTGAGCTATTGTGATCACTCGCCGTCCGTCCGTCGTACGTCCGCCCACACTTCCAAATGACATCTCCTCTGAAACCGTTTGACCAATACTGTTGAAATTTGCCTAGATTTTCCTGACATAGGGGGATTTAAAAATTGCTCAAATAAAGTTGATCAATCTAGAACCCTGGTAACAAAACCCTTAACAATCTTCTTCTAAGAAACCACAAGGCATTGAGCTTAGATATTTAGCATGAAGCATTGCGTAGTGGACCTTTACCAAGATTGCTCAAATCATAACCCCGGGTCAATATTGGCCCCGCCCCGGGTATCCCTTAATTTTGTATAAAAGGTATATATTAGAAATATGTAGAAAAAATAAAAACCATCTCTGGAACCACTTAAAATAATCTTCTCTAGAACCACAAGGCATAGAGCTTAGATATTTTGCTTGTGTCATTGTCTAGTGGACCTTAACCAAGATTGCTCAAATCATATGACCCCTGGGTCAATATTGGCCCAACCCAGGGCCTCCCTTAATTTTATGGAATTCCAATTTCCTATTTCTTTGATAATTTGTTTAGAAATAAGGCTGTCATGGGTGGGACTTGGTCAAGTTTACATAGGTAGACATGGTACGCAGGTGAGCGATCTAGGCCCTCTTGTTTTTATTTTAATCCATCCTATGTCTTAATTGTTCTTTAGGTATATCATATTGTAAAGTATACACCTAATGTTTAGCACTTTTTACGATGCGTTAATTGTACCATGACACTATATTGTACGATACTTTGGATATTTTATCCTACCATTAGGCCTTTATTAGCCCGAAATAGACGCGTCGTGTAAATTTTAGCTTCATTATGCCATGTGAGTTTTATTAGGTTTTGTGGTCACATGACATAGGACTACTTTCGACCTCAAGTTCAACCAAGTCATTCAGTGTTAAAGGCGAATCTTACATAATTATTGGAGCGGGGCCTGATATATTTGAATCCTAAACACGTCACGGGCCTGATTTATTCTATTTATCCTGTCACTAAATCTGTTTGGTAGGGGAACATACTCGTATCGTTACTTACAAAACGGGAAACGTCACGAACCGAGTGACGGTATGAAGGTTTTGACGTCATTACAACCTTCTAGAGCGTTTCCGATTATTTTATCCGAGTCACTCAAGTGACCCGAGTGATAAATCAAACGTCGAGGAAACGTTATGCGCATGAGCATAGTCTCTACCTACCCTACTCCAGTCAAACACGCCTTTTCAACAGTAACTCGAGATTCAAGATGGCGGACGAAGGAAAACTTCCACGGTAGGCAAATGGTTTTCGGATCATTTACGCAACGTCGAGTGATTTTTAATGAAAACTTATTCAGTTTGTTAATGATTTTGGTGATTTGCATATTCTGTGACCTTGGGTTAGTTGTTTACTTTCGAAATTCGGGCTATTTATACTGTAAACAATGACCGTGACGTCAAAACGAACGTATATTTGTCGGAATCATGCCGACCGTTATGAATTAATTTAATTATTGAACATGAACAATGGCGAATGTTATGAAATTTACAAGATGCAGGCGATTATTTATAATTTATAAATTTCATGTGCAAGTGGATTGCTAAGGATTATTACCCTAGTACAATGACTACTCGGGTGAAGACAGTACGCATGCGCCGATTTCTATGTAGCGTGACCCGAGTTACCAAATCGAAAACGCTCCTAGAATGTCATTCATAGATTTTGGAGAAATTCGACGTTGAAACACAAAATGTGTTTACATGTAGTGCATGTTATGTTACAGGTACTGTCTCACGTATTGGTGTATTGCAAACATAAAATTGTTAATTATTCATGTAATTTTGGGATAGTTGCCGGTATATGTCATAAACAACTACATTGACATGAAAAATAACTTTGGAAACATCGGCATGTTATATTTTGGCATTTTTACACCCAAAATTCTATGATTATTAATACCCTATAGAATAAGCACTGCTATCATTTAAAATGCTTGGAATTTGTTTGCATTTGTCGAACACGGATTGCGAAACGAACCGAATACCTCACAGATGTTTACGCTTTAGTTTGTTGAACTTACAGTTTGATCATATGTGAATTACATAATTAACAAAGCATTTCGGAAGGGAACTGCCATATTTTCAAAAGGAAAACTACAGAGTGCCAAATTTCAAGAGTGATTTAAATTGCTTATTTGTCATAAATCGTTCATAAAGCAACCGCCAATGGCTTTCTATTACATACATACTTGGTTTGGTAGGAAAATTACGCCTTACAAAAATGTAAGCCTGATTTGTGAGGCAGCCCCTTTAAATTGAAGGTTTGTGTTTCTTGATTGTATTTTGAATTGAAGCGCGTTTGTGATTTCGCGTTCAGATTTTAAGATTCGTTTAATATGGAACTAGATCTAGATTTTATTTGGAGACCTTGGAATGCCGATGTTTGGATATCGTTGCGCGGGTTCCACAGGGTTTTGTGTTCGTATTTAAAGGTGAAGAAAACATTTTTGTGTTAGAAAAGTGTTACAGGATAAATAGAACAATAGGATTAGTGCCTTACATTACTTGAACTTATTTCTCCAACTCACCCAATAAATTCAAGTAATATAAGGCGCTTTGATCTACCTAGTATTCTCTATATCATTGACATTATAACAATTGGTGTAAATAAAAGGTATGTTGGTCTTTATGTTCGGTATTCAAAGACCCTCATTAAATGTCCGTCGCATATTATGCCCATATTGGTGTCTGCTATCAAAAAAATCACCGATCAAGTCCAACTACTGCACATTTAATATAAAAAGAGTAGTTTCACAATACCGAACTTTTGTGAAATCCGAACAAATCAGGTGGTCCGGAAGGTTTTCTCAGATTGCACTGTATTTGCTTTTCCAGGTCCTTTCGTAATCACTTCTTCTCGTTTTCGTATTCTTTCTCTTACAATTCAAGTTAAACGTCGGTACATGTTAGCACTAATGCTCTCTTCACATGTCCATTACTAGCTATCTGCGTAACTCGTGGACTCACCTCGACATAAACTAAATCATCGGGTACGAGTCCAGCTTCAAAAAGGGGATACTACTACAGGTAATCAGGAAGCAACCAATCAGTAATTAAAAGATGAGTGAGCTAAGTGGTCAGTGTCTTCTATATATGCACTTGACGTTTCACATTTATCTTTAAAACGCTTCCATGTAGTATATGAGTGATCATTTTCATCAAAGTTAAAGTTATGAATTTCAATGAACCACTACCTTTTGCGTGGCGTGAATGAACTCTCAACCGCTGCCAAAGCAAAATCTGATGGACATTGCACAACAGTGTCTAACGAATCACCATTTTCTTTTGCATACTATGTAGATTCAGGGATCAACATAGGGTAACACCATCAAGGACGGAGAATGATATTTCATAGTTCACGTTAGAGGGGTCTTCATCTGCTGATTGTGTGGAACTGTCAAAGCCGACACCTGGTGTATTAGCTGAAGAATCGACTGGTATAAATTCGCTACTTACATCTTGGCACACCAGTAGAAACTGCTACATCCGTCGACTCTTCATTGACACCAATGGTTTACCAATAGCATTTGGGATGAAGGGATATCGATTTCCGCAAGTTTACGGTGAAACAACACATTTAGACAGTCGCTGTGCTTGCATTTTTCTTGGAAATCCAAATGTCTGATTACCAGTTTAGCCGTATTGAAACATTTTAGGGGTCACAATTTCCATGTTTCTACATAATTCAACGTCTATTGAAAAGGTTGAGCAATAGGTGTTTGTTACCTTTGATGGCATACATGGTAATATTACGTCTTTCGCGACGTCGGATCGTACCGACTGTCCGCTAATATCCTGGAAAAGCATGATGAATGGTCGTTGTTGTACACACATGAAAGGTTTTCTAAAACCATTGAATGCAGTTCGTCTGCTCCGTGAAACCGCTACCACAACAAGCATAACTATCGCTGTCGGTACATTGCTGATTTGTTTACATGCAAGGCTGCTTTCTAACCATTATAAATCCTCCCAAGGTTTGTCGATGAGGTAATTGCATTCCAGAGTTTCTTTCATGGCTTTCAAGGCTTAAAGTTGTATTGTATTAACATGCATCACTGTCACTCTGTTTTGGTTTGCGATTTTTGCTTGATGAGAGACCAATATCGAGTCGTCACAAGTAACATGATGTGCCCCTTGAAAGTTAAGTTCTCAAACATGCAATACCTTTTATACAGTATACATTGCTCAGTACGCATAGCGCGATTTGTGTGATGTTGTCATTGGCAGTGGGCATAGCGCGAGTTTACTAATATCTCTACTAATATATCTTCCAGACAACCAACTTCACTCACAATATCTGGTGCATGGTACTAGTACTCAGTAGTAATTTAAAGGTGCTAAAATATTTGTATGACGTAATTTTCCTACCTAACCAAGTATTTATATAATAGAAAGCCACTGGTGGGTGCTTTAAGAAAGATTTATGGCATATAAGAATTTAAATCACTCTTGATATTTAGCACTCAGTATTTTTCTGTTTGAAAATATCGCAGTTTCCTTCCAAAATGCTGTGTGAATTATTCACACATGATCAAACTGTAACTTTAACAAACTAAAGCCGAAACATATGTGAGGTATTCGGTTCGTTTCGCAATTCGTTTTCATCGAATGCAAACACATTTCAGGCAGTGATAGTAGTGCTAATTCTATAGGGTATTAATACCCTATAGAATTTTGGGTGTAAAAATGCTTAATTACTACAAAATGCCCATGTTACCCAAGTTTTTTTTATGTCAATGTGGTTGTTTATTGCATATACAGGAAACTATACCAAAATTACATGAATATTTGACAATTTAATTTTATTTTTGCAATACACCACTACGTGAGGCAGTCCCTTTAAAACAAGCCATCCTCACTGACGTGCACGGTAGTAATCCAGATACATCGTGTCTTAGTTCCGCCTGAGAAGTGTACTGTTTTTTTAAGTCCCCTACCGATTTTTGACCGGAGGGGACTATAAGGTTTGCCGTCCGTCAAAAAATCTGGATCCTGACATAACTCCAACAGTTTCCAAGCTAGGTTTATGAAACTTGGTATGTGGATAGGGGGCAATAAAGGGATAATGCACGTCTAAAAATGTTTTGATTCTGACAAAAGTTGTGGTTGCTGTGGCAACAGAAAGAGTGAAAATATGCCCAAATCTGGATCCTGCCATAACTCAAGCAGTTTCCAAGCTAGGTTTATGAAACTTGATATGTGGATAGGGGGCAATAAGGGGATTACGCACGTCTAAAATATTTTCAAAAATTGTGGTTGCTATGGCAACAGAAACATCGAAAATGGCCTCAAACCGGTAGGGGACTTCTGTATTGCTTGCAATTCCTAATACTTGTTCGTATATGGCTCCGGCGGAGCTCGTGATGTACGACATCTGTGTTCCGTACTTCTAAGCCGTGAATACGGTCGTTAGCATGTGCCCCTAGTCACGTGGGGGCATTCTGGGATCGCCCTCTTCAGCGATTGCGGCCATGTTAGTGGCCATCGTGAACGGACGTTGAGGCGCCGTTTGTAAACAGAATATACCTAGACGACAGATAAGGTGGGAACCTTTACTAACGACCCTTTCCCTGAGTTTATGTTTTTACATCGGGTTTCAGTTCGATTAGAGCCTTATGACAAGAGGGCCCAAAGGACCATAGGTCGCTCACCTGTCCTAGTAGTTCATGCACCCCTAATGGTAGCCTCTATTGCATGTACAAGGTTTTCATATTGCCTTATGCTTTATAATTTGCATCACAATTAGACCCAATGACATATAGAAGTGATTTGACCTTGTGACCTAGTTTTTAACCCCAGATGACCCAATATCAAACTGGATTTAGATTTTGTTGGGATGATCATTCTGACAAAGTTTCATAAAGATTAGGCCAAAATTGTGACCTCTAGTGACTACACAAGGTTTTCCTATAATTTGACCTTTTGACCTAATTTTTTACCCTGGATGACCCAATATCGAACTTGGCCTAGGTTTTGTTGACATGATCATTGTGACCAAGTTTCATAAAGATTAAATTGAAATTGTGACCTCTAGTGACTACACAAGTTTATTCTATAATTTGACCTTTTGACCCGGATGACCCAATATCGAACTTGACCTAGATTTTGATGAGATGATTATTGTGACCTAGTTTTATAAAGATTAGGCCAAAATTGTGACCTCAAGTGACTACACAAGGTTTTTCTATGATTTGACCTTGTGACCTAGTTTTTGACCCCGGATGATCCAATATCGAACTTGACCTAGATTTTGTTAAGATGATCATTGTGACTAAGTTTCATAATGGTTAAGCTAAAACTGTGACCTCTATTGTCTACACAAGTAATTGTGGACGGACGGACGACGAGTGATCACAAAAGCTCACTCTGTCACTTTATGACAGGTGAGCTAAAAACCGTACAATTCACTTACGGAACTGAGAAAGCGGTGTACCGGGATTACTTCCCTGTGACATACCGGTGATCAATCACACTTGGTTTATTTCAATACAAGCCGGTAGCCAATCGTAATAATATGTAACATTTTATTATTACAATCATTCATGCTATGATGCAAGTGTAGTATTATAGCGTTATATGTATGTTGTATATAGAATAAATTGTGTTCATATGAAATTTGTTAAGATGTAATTTTTATGACAAGACAACAAAGCTGTAATGGAATCTAAAGCTATAATAAAAAAATTATATTAAGTCAGACAGGGAAGGCAGCACTCAACTTAACCAGCCAAGCACAGAAAACATTAAAAACACACAAAGCACAATGCCCAACTAAACAAGCGCAGATCCGCCCAAGTCCAAGCTGTCGAAAAGTATAATAAATGATAACTAGCTGAATGACCCTGTAGAAAAGATACAGCAACCAAAAGGCGGAATGCCACACTTGAAAGTGTCACGTATCGGTAATATAATACAAAACCCTTCACTTTAGATGAAGGTATCGCGTCATCAGACACCATTTCAAGAATGCAATAAGTAGGGAAACCATATAACAACCAAAGTATCCGCTCTTTTATCATGATAAGTTCTCATTAAATTAACATTTTCTTCTCCCTCTCATCTTCCACTCATCAATCGATGTCAATCATCTAACGACAATCACTTAGAAACGATCAGAAGAACAAAACGTTTACTCATAAAATGATTATTTTCTAGTAAGAATTATGCTTGAATCATGTAACTGATGTTTTTTTAAAAAAGGAATTGACACCAAAACAGATACCGAAACTCTTGACAAACTATTAAACTTATTACCTAACTCAGAACTCATTGGCACAATGTACTTGAACCATGTATTGTGAACGTTACTCAAATTATGCAGCCACTACACTATCGGTTTGTGAAGTGTGAAAGTCTAGTGAAAGTGTCGTATAAGGGCAAATTTAACAAGCCCTGAATTAATTTAATGGGATTATTTTGCACAGTTACCCTGAAAATTTCCAGAACATTCTGCTGCCTAGATGTTGGAAGGTTTCAGAAGCAGGTTGACAATATATGAATTCTGTCCAAAGACACAAATTTCAGTCAAAAAATGGAAAAGCTTTTTCTCTGAAATTCAAGACTGTGATGAGAATTTGTCCTCAGTGATTGACAATTGGACGCTGAGCAACTTTCCACGTCAGGAAAGCATGAACGACAGTTTTCCTACTGCGATTAAAGCAATCCATTATCGACAAGAAGACCCGAGTTCCTGAGGTAGGTTGTGAGTTTAAATATAATAACCCCTTTCAAGACAAAGTAGTTGATGGTTGTACAACGTTCTGCTATGAAGTCCACTTTAATTTTCAAAAATGATGCAGATATTTGCAATCATAAAAAGCCAGTATTTTATAACTATAAGAACAAAAAAGTCTGCTTTTAAACTGATTTGCCATTATTTATAAGACTTTTAATGTTGCTCTACAGAGGTTGGACTGCAGTGGTTTTCATGTTTGCTAGGCATATTTAAAAATTAAATTAAGTTATATATTTTATTCTTTATGTATATACTCAACTAATCCATAATAAGATTGTGAACATAGGTAGCCTGTGCACCTACAAGTTTGTGCATCTTATATTTGAAATGGGCGCATCTGCACAAAAACAAACACACTGGCATCAACCATGTGATAAACTATATCAATTATCTGTCTATTACCAAATTCGAACAAAAAGTTGAATGTCAAACTGCAAAAACTTGCAAAATCGGCCTCAATGTTACATGCAGTCCGCAGTTTTAATATAAACATTTGTGACCTATAAGTTCGTGCACATAAACTGATGACGTCATTAGGATCGCACGGGTAGGATATTGCCATTAAAAAGTTTTGTAAAATAAAGTTTGATCAATTGTCTGTAAGTAAGCACCATTTTCCAATTGTAGATTTATCGTATCTAATGCAAATTTTGAGGAAAACAAATGTCACCCTAATTCGCGACCGGAAGCGGTGAATATGTAAACAGTTAAATTGGTGCTGGGACAAAACCCAACCGTGAACGTAACGAACCCGTTTTTGTGGCATCTTTTTGCATTATCCAGCTGGATAAATGTCTTTTTGTCTTTTTAATAACTTAAAATGAATTTGGACACAAAAATGAGACTTTTAGCAAAGAAATGAACGTTTTACTAAAATGCACGAACTTGTAGGAATGCACAAAGTTATAGGAATAGAGGCTATATATTAAAGATGGCAACGAGTACTAAAATCGGTACTCGGTCATTCTTCCGATCGAGTACTCGGGTACTCGGAAAACTATAAATGTGGATGATATTTGGGACACAGAAATGCTGTACTGCAAACGCACGAGTTCATCTTCAAATAGAACATCGTGTATGCCTGTCCGTTCTCAAATCTAGATCGGTAGAAGAATGTTAAAACAATTAAAACTAACAAAAAAACAATACAATGCAACTATGATATAACTTTTAATCAATAACGCTAGAAAATCGAAAAATGACAACAAAAAACAACTAAGGGGGAATACTCTTATTAACCGGTGACATAGTAATATTTACAAAGCGTGACCAATTCACATTCAAGTTATCGTTCATACATACGTATGTTAATCATGTAAACACTTGGACACGTTCTGTACAAGACAGGATTAACTTTTTAGTCCCCTACCGGTTTTTGACCGGAGGGGACTATAGGTTTGCCGTCCGTCAGTCCGTCCGTCCGTCAGTCCGTCAGTCAGTCCGTCCGTCCGTCCGTCCGTCCGTCCGTCAGTCCGTCCGTCCGTCCGTCCGTCCGTCAAACAATCTGGATCCTGACATAACTCAAACAGTTTCCAAGCTAGGTTTATGAAACTTGATATGTGGATAGGGGACAATAAGGGAATTATGCATGTCTAAAAATATTTTGATTCTGACAAAAATTGTGGTCGCTATGGCAACAGAAAGAGTGAAAATATGCCCAAATCTGGATCCTGCCATAACTCAAACAGTTTTCAAGCTAGGTTTATGAAACTTGATATGTGGATAGGGGGCAATAAGGGAATTATGCACGACTAAAAATATTTTGATTCTGACAAAAAATTGTGGTTGCTATGGCAACAGAAAGAGTGAAAATATGCCCAAATCTGGATCCTGCCATAACTCAAACAGTTTTTAAGCTAGGTTTATGAAACTTGATATGTGGATAGGGGGCAATAAGGGGATTATGCACGACTAAAAATATTTTGATTCTGACAAAAATTGTGGTTGCTATGGCAACAGAAACATTGAAAATGGCCTCAAACTGGTAGGGGACTTCTGTATTGCTTGCAATTCTTAATTACTTGTTTTCCAAGTACTCAAAAACTGATTTTGCTATTCGATAATCAGACCTTTGAAATAGTACCCGAGTACTCGGGGTACTCGTTGCCATCCCTAGTATGTATATGACTTTAGTCAGATGCAGTAAATAATATATATTTGTTCTGATCATGTTGAAAATACTGTGAACTGTAACTTTTCTATAGCTATAATAATGGAAAAATAGAAATCTTCATCCTCTGTCTTGTTTGGTGAGCAATCTTGCCCATATTGGTTATTAACTCTTTACTCCATAGCTAAAAATCATGCTCAGCTTAATTGAAGTGATTGTAGAATTGGTCAAATTGGAGATTGTCCGGACCATAACTTCGTTATACTTTGACCAATTTTGCTTATATTTGGCATGAACGTTCACCTTTATGAGGCGGAAAGTCATGCCTATGTTCCTATCGCAAAGGTCAAGGTCACAGTTGTCTGTCGGGAGATCAAAGGTCAAATTGGAGTTTGTCCGGATCATGCATTGACTTGACCAATCTTGGTATGAATGTTAACCTCTATTAATCGGACTGTCATGGGCAACCTCAGGTTCCTTTCTCAGGGGTTAAGGTCGGTGTTGGAGGTCAAACGTCCAATTGAAGTTTGTACGGATCATTTCTTTTTTATGCATTGTAGGATAAGATGTAACTTGGCAAATTTAAGTTCTTTTTTCAACGTGTGCCAAGCCTCGACATAATTTGCCCAAGGGCATGGATCAGACTTTCTAGTTTAACTAGTTCACACAAAATTGTATTTGAATATGTGGTTAATATTCCAGGTTGCTGTTCAAAAGAGAAATAGAAGACGATGGAAGCACTATTTTTGGTATGTTGTTTTGTGTTTAAAAATTGCTACAGCTTTCTTATTGGTCCATCTTAGGTTATTATACCAATGAAAGTATAATTTTGACAGCGCTATACGTCAGTTTGTTTTTATGTCAGTAGTATCTTCTCCTCCTTTAGCTTTCTTGTAATATCCAACCACCTCTAGGTTGTATGAAGTCTTATATTATGCTAATAATTGGATAAGAACTTAAGATATATATAAAAAAGGCATAAGTCATAAGTTTTTAGTTCACCCAAGCACTTTGTAAAAAAACCCTTCACCAATCACCATGTTTGTCGGTCGGTTGGTTGATCTGTTAGCAGAATCGTGTCCACATTGTAACTTAGTCATTTCTTACTGGATTTTAAAATCACTTAGTACAATTGTTCAACACATCAAGACAGTGTGTCATAGTCATACTTTTTGGAAAAAAGCTAAACAAATTGTAATCCATGCAGATGGCAACCAATTTGAAAAGGCTTTAAAAATCAGAAAAATATCAACCACTAACTAGATTCCTTAATTTTTACTGAAATCATTGTTTGGTGACTCTCTTACATGTACATACTTGACATTTTTGTCATGAGTCGTGAAAAAACATGGCCACCAGTGTCTATAGTAAATCTTTGATCAGAATGTACAGGTTAGATTTCATTATGAATTGGTGACGATGCAATCTGACTAAAGTACTTGATCTTCTTTACTTGAAGATCTGCATGATGACCACCTGTACAAGTTCCTGTTTTCAGAAATCAGAATTTCCACTATCGCTATATATGTTTATTTATAATTCAGCCAATCATATCGCTCGTTACATTGGTACTTTGGTCGTATTAATAAACGGTAAATTACAAACAAAACAGCTTTAGTGTGCTTTTTGAGTAATCCTGATTAATTCGGCCATAATCCCATTGTAGAATTTGATTATCAATTGTGAAAGCTTGGCCATTTCTGTTTGTCTCCGGTAAATATTGCAATCCATAAAGATCAAGGTGATCAGAACGAAGTAGGCGCGTAAGATGCATGAGTTCACGATAACTACCGTATTTTAAAAACAGAATCAAATCACTTTCAGAATTCTGAAAGCAAGGTGCTGATTGGCTAATGAGAAAGGTCGCCTGAGGTGACCTTCTATAAGTCGCCGCCAGATCCTTATGTGTAGCGGGTTTGAGGATATGATTTTAATCAGATTGGTAACAATGTTCCATGATTGGTCCATTCTAAAAAAAGCTAAATTGTTGATATCCTATCTGGTTACTATGGCAACCAAATCCCAAGTTTCAGTTTGAAAATATATGGTTCTATTACTAGATTAATGTGTACAGGTGAGCTATACAGGCTTATCTTGGCCCTCCAGTTGCAGAATGTCAGTCACCCGTACATGAGCAACAACCTGAATATGTTGATGTTCATGATTCGGAAAGACTAATAGCTGCAATAATGTTTGCCACACAGTGGTATGGAAGATTGCTCTAATTTATTTTCTTTAATTTCAGACAAGCTTGCTACATGGAGACATTATATTGTGGATGAATGTTTCAGTATATGAAGTTGGCACAAGGGGTTTACTGCGGTTATGACTCATATTCAGCATGAAGTGTATTCAGCATGTAGTGTGTAGTTAACTTTGGAAGAACATGTGTTACCAACTAAAAGTGTGTGAAATACTGGTATCTTCTTACCTCATCAGATTTAGGGCTTTTAATAAGGATTCATACATTATTGGCCGAGTCGGAAACGTATGTTTTTAGTTATTTTCTTTGTAGTGTAAAGTGAATATTTTATACTTCTAACATTTTTGCATGATTTGTAAAGTGCTATATAGTAAATTTGATGAAATTGTTTTTATTATTTTGTCTAAAATTATGTTATAGTCCATTTGATACAAACAATTTCATATGGATACTGGATTATAGCATTGTTACAGTATAAGAATACACAAACATGAATGTAATTAAATTGATGTACAGTTAGTTAAGGGATCAAATTGTCAGGGTGCTGTTTCATGTGTTAGCATATTTGCTAATACAGTATTCTAGTATTTTGTAAGTGACCTACATGTATAGGACCATAAACATTCAGCGCTCCGCTTCCAGACATTTTTGTCGAACCCGCTTGCGGTGAGCGAGCCTTAGTCGCCACTTTTGCTTATATTTGGCATAAATGTTTACCTCCATCAAGGAGGAGTGTCATGCGCAACCCCCGTGTTCCTATCTCAAAGGTCACGGTTTGAGGTCAAAGGTCAAATTGAAGCTTGTCCGGACCATAACTTTGTCATACATTGACCAATCTTTCATATATTTGACATGAATGTGAACCTTCATGAGACGTAGTGTTATGCCCAAACCCCAGGTTCCTCTCTCAAAGGTCAAGGTCACAGTTGGAGGTCAAAGGTCAAGTTGAAGTTATACCATTACTTTGTCATGCATTGACCAATCTTGCTTATAATTGACATGAATGTTAACCTCCATGAGCTGGAATATCATGCCCAACCCCAGGTTTCTATCTCAAAGGTCAAGGTCACAGTTGGAGGTCAAGGGTCAAATTAAAGGCTTATTAAAGTTGTAGCCTTCTTTCAACGTGCGCTCGACATAATTTGCCCAAGGGCATGAGTTTCTAGTTTAAACAGTATTTAATGTATAGTTCATTTCTTCTTACAAACAAGCTTTTTCTTTTATGTTAACTGTTCTTTAATTTGACTTACTGCTATGAAACTGCTTGATTCAAAACTTCAAACAGAAATTATTAGAGAAAATGTTTGGAATTCCTTTGCATTGCATATATTATTGTTCAGAATAAGGGATAATTATTATACCCCCAGATTATAACTTAGTATATGGGGGCTATTTTGGAGTCATGCTTTAGGTTGGACGGTTGATGGGTCTGTCAGTTAGCGTTATTTCTCTGTTACCAATTGTCGGATTTCAACGAAAACTTTGCAAGAATGGTCAGTACCAAGTGTAGTTGTGAATATTGTCGGCACACGTTGGTCAGATCAATATTAAGGTAGTTATGGCCCTTTGCTTTTTACACTTATAAATATTTCTCTGTTACAAATAGTAGGATTTCAATGAAACTTCGTGAATGATCAGTACTAAGTCTAGTGGTGCATATTGTCGGCACATGTTGGTCAGATCAATTTTAAGGTAGTTATGGCCCTTTGTTTTTAACACTTAAAAATTTTCTCCACGCTATTTCTCTGTTACCAATGGTCGGATTTCAACAACAATGTGCATGGATGATCAGAACCAAGTCTAGTTGTGCATACAATTGGCACACGTTGGTCAGATCATTTTTAAGGGAGTTATGGCCCTTTGCTTTTTACACTTATAAATTTTGTCCACGCTATTTCTTTGTTAGCAATGGTCAGATTTCATTGAAACTGTGCATGAATGATCTGTACCAAGTCTAGTTGTGCTCATCGTTGGTACACGTTGGTTGGATCCCATTTAAGGGAGTTATGGCCCTTTGTTTATTTACACTTAATTTTGTCTGCGCTTTTTCTCTGTTACCAATGGTCAGATTTTAACAAAATTTTGCATGAATTATCAGTACCAAGTCTAGTTGTGCATATCGTCGGCACACTTTGGTCTGCACTTTTCTCTGTAACTATTGGTTGGATTTCAATGAAAGCTTACATTATTTATTAATTACGAAGTCCAGTTGTGCATATTGTCAGAGCACATTGGAGTGACTGTCAAGCAGTATCTGGGGTATTTATCACATTCAGTGATATTTTTTGTTTTTATTCGGATCTGCTGTGTGTTAGTTATTACCCTTGTAATGATGAAATATATGCCACTCTTTATTCGATTAAAATGTTTGGATGATCATTATTTACATCACAATACGGTCTTTTTCGTAGTAAATTTGACCAAAATGTTAAGACGTCCTAACGATTTTGCACTGTATGTATACTGTACATATCATATAACTAAAATGGCATAATTGCGATCAAAATGTTTGGACGTCCAAACAATTCTGTTTCCTGAGTGTACATATTTTGACTATATTTGGTCCAAATGTTTGGACATCCAAACATCTTCGTTTTCAGAAAGTACACATTATGAGTATTTTTGACCAAAAATGTTTGGACGTCCAAACATTCTGTTTTTAGGATGTACACATTTTGACTATATTGATCTAATATAATCAGAATGTTTGGACGTCCAAACATTTTCATTTTCAGAAAGTTGACAATTTGAATATTTTTGACCAAAATGTTTGGACGTCCAAATTTCAGAAAGTTGACAATTAGAATATTTTTGACTAAAATGTTTGGACGTCCAAACATTCTGTTTTTAGGATGTACACATTTTGACTATATTGATCTAATATAATCAAAATGTTTGGACGTCCAAACATTTTCATTTTCAGAAAGTTGACAATTTGAATATTTTTGACTAAAATGTTTGGACGTCCAAACATTCTGTTTTTAGGATGTACACATTTTGACTATATTGATCTAATATAATCAAAATGTTTGGACGTCCAAACATTTTCATTTTCAGAAAGTTGACAATTTGAATATTTTTGACCAAAATGTTTGGACATCCAAACATTTCCATTTTTTCAGAAAGTTTACAATTAGAATATTTTTTACTAAAATGTTTGGACGTCCAAACATTCTGTTTTTAAGGATGTACACATTTTGACTATATTGATCTAAAATAATCAAATGTTTGGACGTCCAAACATTTTCATTTTCAGAAAGTTGAATATTTTTTACTAAAATGTTTGGACGTCCAAACATTCTGTTTTTAAGGATGTACACATTTTGACTATATTGATCTAAAATAATCAAATGTTTGGACGTCCAAACATTTTCATTTTCAGAAAGTTGTGCAGCTTTTGAGTATATTTGACTGAAATGTTTGGACAGCTCAAATTGTGCACACTCTGGAAACGAAAATGTTTGGACGTCCAAACATTTTGAATAAATCTTGTGAAAATATTCACACCCTGGAAATACAATTGTTTGGACGTCCAAACATTTTTCATTTTTGTATGATATTTGCAAAATAAAGTATGAAAATGTTAACCTGTGTTTCTTATTTTGTCTTTTGAGGGTTACATTTGTAGACGTGTTTTGATTTTTTTTTCAATTTAGGTTGACATTTGTGACCCCTATTTGCTCATTTTGGGCTCCAAAAAAGGGAATTGGTGTCAATTCCTTTTTTAAAAAAACATCAGTTATGTACAGATATGTAATAGGTATGAGGGAATGTTCACTAAGCAGTTTTTAGTCCCCTACCGGTTTTTGACCGGAGGGGAATATAGGTTTGCCGTCAGTCCGTCCGTCCGTCAAACAATCTGGATCCTGACATAACTTAAACAGTTTCCAAGCTAGGTTTATGAAACTTGGTATGTGGATAGGGGGCAATAAGGGGATTATGCACGTCTAAGCATATTTTGATTCTGACAAAGTGTGGTTGCTATGGCAACAGAAAGAGTGAAAATATGCCCAAATCTGGATCCTGCCATAACTCAAACAGTTTATGAAACTTGATATGTGTATAGGGGGCAAGAAGGGGATTGCTATGGCAACAGAAACATTGAAAATGGCCTCAAACCGGTAGGGGACAATTGTATTGCTCGCAATTCTTAAATACTTGTTTACTATGTTCTACGCTCTACGGTATAATATGCCCAAGCTAGAAAAAAAGTGCATCGCCTACGAGTACCTGTTGCTCGCCTTTCTCGTATTTGTTAGTAGTCATGCGCATTTATTAGCTTCACCAAAATCATCAATGATCAACTTTGCAGTTCCTGATTTGCAAATTCTCCGATCAAGTGATAAATATAATGTTGCACAAAATTGGTGCCCTGGTATTAATACAGAAGTCATGCAGGTCATTAGTGATAGTCTTAAACATAAACCCGCTTGTCTTACCTTCGATGGTAAAAAACGTAAACAAGGATTACCGGAACATTCTTGATACGTGGAGTTGATAAACTATGAATTGAGACTTACTCTTTAACAGAAACGAGACGAAGTACAGGAGATCAAAGACGATGTAAATGTTCTGTGCAAACGTTTAAGCACATTTAAACGGTCAGAAACAATCACCTCATTACATGAACAAGTAAAGAAAGATAGTACAAATGTAATACTCCAATTGCTAAAGCGTGCATCTATGTGCATCATCCAAGCAACAGATCTAAAAAGAAAGAAAGAAAACTGTACTGTAAGGGAAAGGTGATTGAAAGGAACGGCGAAACCGATTGGCGGAAAGGCAAATACGTATGTGCTATTAGAGGCATGATGGCTTTCTTATACGACATCGAAAGTTTCTGTCAAACGCCGAAAGTGTGGTACGAGAGAAGATATACTTATACATGTCTGTCTCCAATGGGTCATTGTATGTAGATTAACCAAAAGCATATGACACGCATACAAGGTACACCAAACAACGATCGGAAAAGTGGTTTGAAATAAGGAAAAAAGCAAAGGTGACTTTTTTTAAAGCACTAGGCTGTGACGGGTTGCAAAAGGAGAAATACCATTATGAGAACGTAGTTTGTGGTGTAAGTAAGAAAGAACCTTCCGATTTTGCGCAATCTGCAATGAAGAACGGGAGCGATAATGAAGGAAATGGAGTTGCAACGCTGTTGGGTAAAATATGCCAATTCTTTACAACGTTCTTTGAGGAAGGGTGCGTAGCAGTATCAACTGATGGAAAGAACACATTTTTTGTCGTTTCCCCAGACGGACGTTTAAGACACAATGGACGCTTCGATTCAACAATTGCAGCAACCTAAATTAAATGCCCTGTCGTGAAAATGCATACTGATTTTCTACCTAGGTATCTAGTGCCATTTTTGTCCGATATCAAAGTATTAGATTTTAGTAATTTGGTGGTACATTTCGTCTTTAAGGTGGCAAGAGAGAAAGACATATTTCAGAGAGCAATGAAAATTGCATTCGACATTAATATTGACAATACCAAGAAACCTATGAAATTGACAGATTAACAAAAAACGTCTAAAGGCCGAAAATCGTCGAGAAAGCAAAGCAAGTTGAGTTCATCAGTACTTTTACTATAATATGTGGAAGATTTCACAGTTTATGTCATGAACATAATATACACAATCCTTGTGAGACGTTTGATCGTCGGTGGCATGGTCTTGTTGTAAGAACCAAAACGGAGAACTCGCCGACTATTCTTCAACTTCAGAAATATGTTTGGCATTAAGCATAAAAACCCCAAGAAATCCATGATAGTTTCAAAAAAAAATAGTAGTCAAAAAAGCAAACTGTAATCAAATATGGATGCTAAACTTCTCTTGTTCCCTTTGTGTCATGATGGAGGTTATAACGCTAGAACATTCAGCAGCTTGATTGGGGAAACATTTTTCTTAGATCTGACATTTAACGACAAGAGGGGACGCAATTTTACGTATGACATTTGCACTCTTTCAGTATGGCTAGCAGACACAAAGTTGGTCATTTCAACACCACAATAATGTAAAATGCATTGATGCATATACAGGGGGTCCAGTTTGATCAGCTATGTAAATGCCACCTATTTTACACGTATATAATCCATTGAAGTACAGGCATTATAATTTTGAGCTTTATTAGTACAGAAGTTAAGGACGTTTGATACAGCTGTTTATGCGCATCATTTCTGCGTATATACCTTAAACGGGAATAGAGGCCGCGTTTGGCACTGGATCGTCATGAAAATTGGGCAAAATGATTGTCGTGATACCATCTAGGGTTAGTATAAATATGGATAATTTGGGGTAAAAAAATAATTTCACTGAGCAAATAATATGAAAACACTGCGTGAAATAGTGGTTACATTTTCATTCATTTTTTGTAAAATTAGAAATTATTACTTGGGTTACCTGTACTAATTTATAATGAGTGTTTGTATTGCCTGGAACTACACAGATCCCCTTTTACTGAAATATAGGGAATTAATTAATGATCTCTTGACTAAAATGTGAAGATTATTCAAGTGAGCGATTCAGGGCCCATCTGTGCCCCCTTGCTATGTGGAATGCGACGTCACTGACAAATTGGAAAAAAGGGGAGATAATTCAGTCATAACAGCACAAAGTGAAGCGTGAAAACCTATGTTTTATTTTAATTTTTAGATAAACTACACTTTAATCAACATCTTTAGGCAAGAATAAATTATGACAAGACTAGAAATTATGAGAAAAACATACATGCAAAATGTACTAATTTGGCCTTTTTTGCGCCATTTTACCGCCATTATACCGCAGTTTTCATTGAAAAGAGACACAATTACGACGTAACTGCAGCTAAAATAGGTCTTGTTACACGCCAATTCTTCTAAGTTTATATTTACTATACTTCCATGTACATAATATGCAAATGTGAGTACTCTTTTGGTATTAGAATATTTTTTACACGCAGATATTGCGTCGTTTTTACGCAATTTCACTAAGGTTTTTATGATATAGGGGGACAATAATGACGTCATAGGTCATAGCGCAAAAAGTAGTCCCGTGACCTATCTTTTTTATTTAATATTTGGATTGAGTACACTTTTATCAACAAAATTAGCAATAAAAAATATATTGGTCATCGAGATCGTTTTTGAGCTACGGCCGATTTTGTGTATTTTTCGGATATTTTGACAATTCTTTTTTTGTCAAAAATGTGTGAATTTTCTTATGAATACCAAAAGTGTATAGGAATGTTTGAATAATATGTGTTTGTTCATACAAGCCCATGGAAATGATTTTAACAAGAAAAAATATCGATTTTAATTCAAAAATGAATACATTGCGAAATATCAGAAATTTTGGTCATTTTCTTGAATAGTGATGTTGCAAAAGGGCCCATGACCCCTTAAATAGTACCGCGACATACCTTTTTTATTTCACATATTGCTTCAGTATATATTAAACTATAAGTGTGCCTATTTTTTGGTATCATTAAAAAAAAATAATAACCCTATCAAACGTCCTTAAAATACTTTTCTGTGCTTAAGGTGATTCCAAACTCTTAAAGTCTTCTGTACAAAATACCAAACACCGGATTTTTATGAAGAACAGACTCATGATAGTGATTGTGCAAACCCATAACAGTTTTGCTCAGCTAGTTTTTAAGATATTTTTAGATTTTGGGGAAACCCCTTAAAAACTGATATTTGCATTTTACCGAAATAGTATGACATTTATGTCATGAAAATTTGCACGAAATTTCGTATATACGGAATCACACGATAATGTTTGTTTTAGAATATGCATGTTATATGTATTTTTAAATGACATTTTAAATATGATTTTTTTTCATTTTTAAGTTATACGAAGAAATACATGTAGTTGAACAACATACAGTTTTCGTACAGTAGAGTAACTTTATTTATAGAAGTTTTATCCCCAATTTCATGGCAGTTGCTCGGCTAGATTATTTTTATTGACAGTTAAGTGATTTCGGAAATGTCGAAAACCAGGAGAGTTTACAAAATACATCAACGTTATGAATACGTTGTATCCAGTTTTCGCGATAGTTTGTTTTTGCAAAAAAATGTGTATATTTTAAGATGAGCCCAGTTTTAGCTATATGCTCTTTTGCATTAGCTAGTCTATATTATTACGAAATAAATGCAAAGAACTTTCCTCCAATGTAGTCGGGATGCTTGCTAAACAAATACTAAAACTTGGATACAATTTTGTGTGGACGCATTATAAAACGTTCCACATACGTTGTAGCTAGTGTTCGCGAGTGTTGGGTGTTTTAACGTTTGGAATAAATGGTACATAAAATTGCAGCTATAGCTTTATTCTGCAAGTTTATTCTGCAAGTTTATTATAATATAATATACAAATAACTATACAGTAAATTCGCGATTTTAAGACATGAGAACATGCTGACGAATCAATTTATAATTGTTGAATTATTTCATCATGGTAGTCAGACGCTTTCAATGCGTCTTATTTACACCGATTCCTAAATTCCGCTCAAAGTTATGAGTTGGGAATCACCTTAATGAACGATGTATACACATAAATCGTTGTTTTAGCGACTGTACTCTTCTCTAAATTATTAATTTTTTTAGATCATTCCAATACTCTACCAACCGTGCTACTGCATGTGGAGTAGTAGATGAAAATCCCCATTAACAATTACATGCGAAAAACACGTGGTTGTTGTTGTAGTTGCATTGGCTATGGCCTATTTTTTTCGACGGACCGGATGCAGAATAATGATTTGGTAGACTGAATTTCACGTCCCACTTCCGGTAGAGGCAAGTCGTTGTTCAAGGTTTGAGAACCAATCTTGTTTAATTTTTTTTCCAATATGAAATATAAATACAGTTCCACTCTTTTAATAACGTTTCGGCATACAAGCCTGATTAAAACCATGAAAATTATTGAAAAATACACATCTTATTTAATCCAACGTAAAAAAACAAAACGGCAACGTCGGAAATGACGTCACATCATTTAACGCGACGTCGTCGCATGGCATAGCGCGCCAACTTGTGAATAATTATGTTGAATTGAAATATAAATAACAAATAAAAGAGTGTAAAACTATAATTACTATATTTATAGGGCATATCTGTGCAACCCGTCTCCTAGATCGGAAAATACTCTTTTCTAAGTATTTGTTCGCCTGGTCTGCTATGTGGTGCTGCCCGGCAGCCAGATGCTAGATCTATAATCTCTGTAGAGCAAACGAATTCCTAAGTCATGTTTTCCTTGATCAGATTATCCAAAAAACCTGATGGGAAATCCCCGATGGATGCAGTGCATTTGTTCGTATTATAATACACTAACATTGATGAAGATGGTAATGAAAAGGACACATGAATTCTTAGTGAGAACATGGGACTTTTAATTCCTACGAGTATAGAGACCAAGTACGTACTCATATGTATGTTTTTGTCTTACGGAAAAATTGCTTAGATGCGAAAACTCTGTTTGCCAAGTCATACAATAACTGGTTCCATCTGTCGCTTTTTAAAAGTTATTATTCACTTCCTAAGGAACATTATTATTCCTGGTTTCCTAATCATTCTAGTAACGTCTAATTACATGGATCCGATTAGTAACAAAATAATGAAGGAAGCCTACCCTGCAGTGCTTCCTCGATGAAAAATCTTCTGAGAAATAAGTTCAAGTCAAGAACTACAACATCGGTGCACATATAAAAATATTTTATGATCATATAATCTTACTTTGTTGAACACGACTTGAAACGATGGAGTATGTGATATTGATAAAGGATACTTTATGAGCATGTGTTGTTTCACAGAAATCATATGTTTGATGATGTACATAGAAAGACACTAACGGGAAGAAGACGACTGGGAACGCAGTGCAAAAAGGAGCGTTGTGTGTACGCTGGGAGAAGGCAAGAACAAACGAGTCCAATATGCTACCATTGAAAAGAATTGGGCTTAAATGAGACCGAAAATAATTGACAATTGAAGAAAACCCTTGTTAACACTCTAGCGGTCACATTTTACTTAATCTTTGTGAAACTTCTTTACAATGTTTGTCTCTATAAAATATTGGCCATGTTCGTCACAGGGTCAACTGGGGTCAAAAACTAGGTCACATCAAATAAAAATGTTAACACTCCAGAGGTCACGTTTTTTGTCTAATCTTCGTGAAACTTGGTCACAATGTTGTCACTATAAAATCTAGGTCAAGGTCGTAACTGGGTCATCTTGGTCCATAAACTAGGTCACCCGATCATATCAGAAAAACCGTATTTATACCCTAGAGGTCACACTTTTTACCTCATCTTTATTCAGCGTTAGCTGTCTAGCTTAATATTTGACCTACTTTAAAAACCAATGAAATGTTTGTAAAAATAATCGAACAAACAATTTTATTTACGTCCATTGGTCAGAATATGCTATACTCATCACAAAAGATACCGCGAAAAGAGTTACATTTCTGTTAAACTTGTAACCAAGGTACGGTAGATACACAAGAGATCTGTTATTCGCGTTTCTCTAAGTGCGTAGTGTATTTCATATTAATTCTATTTTTAACTGTTTGACCTTAATGGGACCCGGAGCAAGTATAGAATGGATTTATAATAGTAATTCAGCGCTTGAAAATTTAGTATCGGAATTAGCTATATTGGTAGCGCGTTAGTCTACAGCATTTCATTTTGTGAGCAGAGGGCCTCCATTTTTAATCCTACATCAGCCTATTTTTCTGATTTTCTTGTTTCCCATTTTGTTTTTGTCTATAATTTCGCCGTTAATTTAAGGTATTTTAAGTCCCGTCTATAATTTTTCCAGACACAATGCGCGCTAAATATTAAAGTCTGAGTTAAGTTTGGAATCGCTATATATCGATATAATTGCCGGTTATAACGGACCGCAGAATCTAGACAATTACGTATACTTATTTATTTTTTTTATTTACTGACAAACAATTTACATGGATAAATATATTATTTTTAGTTTGATTAGTGCTTTTAATTTCAACGATATGAAATAACGTCCGCATCTTTATTGAAAACAAGTACACATATCTGCTATCTCAACGCTGTTTATCTTTTTAGCTCACCTGTCACGAGTGAGTCACGAGTGAGCTTTTGTGATCACTCTTCGTCCGTCGTCCATCGTCCGTCCGTCAACAAGTTGCTTGTGTAGACACTAGAGGTCACAATTTTGACTTAATCTTTATGAAACTTGGTCACAATGATCAACTCAACAAAATCTAGGTCAAGTTTGATATTGGGTCATCCAGGATCAAAAACTAGGTCACAAGATCAAATCATAGAAAAACCTTGTGTAGTCACTAGAGGTCACAATTTTGACCTAATCTTTATGAACTTGGTCACAATGATCATCACAACAAAATCTAGGTCAAATTCGATCTTGGGTCTAAAACTCGGTCATAAGGTCAAATCATAGAAAAACATTGTATAGTTACTAGAGGTCACAATTTTAGCCTAATCCTTATGAAACTTGGTCAGAGTGATCGTCTCAACAAAATCTAGGTCAAGTGCGATATTGCGTCATATGGGGTCAAGAACTAGGTCACTCGGTCAAATCACAGGTCTTGCATGTACTGCTATAACAGGTGAGCGACCTAGGGCCCTCTTGTTTAAAGATATTTCTTGTAAAACCTGGCCACAAATTGTGTATTTGTAAAATCTACATGAAATATTAAGGTCATATAACAAATACTGATTTTGCCTATACTGCTAGTCATCAGGTGAGCGCTTTATGGCCAATGACCCTCTTGTTTCTAATTCTTATCGGGTAAGAAGAAAACAAATACGAATTCGTTATTTTTAAGATATGATTATGAAATAATTCCAAAAGAAAACTTTATATTTTTTTTATTCTTTAAGAATTAAACTAAACATATAGATGATATACAAGCAAGCCCATCCGCGTATGTAACTTCAAGAAGTGACAAAGAGGTATGGAAGCCCTGGAGGGCACTTTTGACTTATAACTTGTGGAGGCCCCAGAGGGCACTTTTCACTTGTGACTTAGGAGTTGTGACCAAACAAACTATAAATATATTTGTATGCTTTATCTTTCTTTACGTCCAACAATAACGTGGATAAAAACTATGGAAGCCCTGGAGGGCACTTTTGACTTATGACGTGTGACTTGCGGAGGCCCCAGGGTGCACTTTTGACTTGTGACTTATAACTTGTGACTTAGGGGTTGTGACAAAACAAACTATAAATATATTTGCATGCTTTATTTTTCCCTTACGTCCAATAATAACGAGGATAAAAACGGATGATACGTGAATCGGATTTTAATATATTTAGCAAGATAGGTAAGTCAGTTTTAGTTGTTTGATTAAATAACAATTGTTAACGGAATTACAATCATTCTGCTACATAAGAGTTAGATTTAAAATTCTTATTTATCGATATGTTATTGCAAACAAAGTTAGCGTTGACGTTGCTATAATATATTTCCAACTTTTAGATTATAATTTTAGCGTCACAATCGTGACGAATATTTAGGATAAGAGGAGTGAATAGAATGACCAGTGTAATTAAAATGTTTGTTTTTGCAGGTGGAGATAAATGAAATATCTGTCGTGGAATCCTGAAAAAATCTCTTGCGGAATATTGCATAAAAAGTTGTGAACAACTCTCTTACTGTAATGGACAGAAATGCATATACTTACAATAAACTCGCACAAGTTGAGCATAAGTATTATTGTGTTGTTATGAACCTACATATACTCAAATGGAAGTTATGGTTGATATAGTTGACAGAAACATACAAAGCGATCTGGACTAACTGACACAAAATAAGAATGTTTATGATATAGGATCCCTAAGACCCTGTACCATGATATAGTACAACACCAAAACATGTACTCCAATTGATTTTGAGATGTTGGAAAGGCGTAAGTTCACCAATGTACAGTATATTCCAAGATTTAAAATATTTGTATAACAAAGTATGGCATGTTGTTAGTCGGTATAGGGTATGTAAGTCACGTCACGTGATTTTACGGTATATTTTCACTTCCGGGTACAAACATGGCTCTGTCTATCGTATATTGGGCACAGTATGTTGACGGTCACACGAAATTGACACGTAAAAGCGAAGCGGCTGTCGAAAGTGGACGGGTATTGAGGTTTACGACTGATGAGCTTCGTGTTATCTTAGCGTGTGGTTCAAGCCTCCATGAGGGATACATTGTATAAAGTGCAGGTAAAATTTCCCCGTCAGCGATGATAAGATATGAGCTTAGTAAATAAGTTTCAAATATCTTTGAATCATTATTAGCAGTGCTTTTTTATTGCGTATTTATAATTGTATTCAATCAAAATTTCAAGAAATGTCATCTACTGTTAACCGTGATGGTTATGGGTGAAGAAGCATTGAATTATTTAAAGTACACCTGATTTCGGATAGTGTCATAAATTCGGATAAAATTTCGTCGTACGCCAAATAATAACAGTTTTACTATAAATTTATGATAATTACGCTTGCTTTAAGTTTCTCTGCTATCTATGTTGCTCTTTTTTATTTTCAGATTATTCTAGAACATGAGGACAATGGCATTGTCCAGTCTTCAAGCTGCCAATGTCCAATGGGGGAATATAAATGTCACCATGTTGCTGCAGCTTTATTGTTTGGGTAAATTCAGTATATATAATCACAAATGACATTTTGTAACCCAATAGCTTTATTGTGTGGTTATTGTTTTTCATGACATCTGAAGACTTGTATGTATGGCATGGTGGTAAATAGGATAAAAACCTAGACCTACATGTATCGACCAGAGGTCTCTGATTAGACTGGTTACATTCGTGACTGTGCTTTCTATAGATGAAGTGACTGCATACCCTGAGGTTGTGTTGCATGCGTCAGTACTATTCACATGGATGTTAAAAAACTAATTAATTAATGTCTTGTATCTTACATTACAACTGTGTATTCCCTGGAATTTTTAGGGAAAATACC
Source organism: Spisula solida (assembly GCA_947247005.1). Taxonomy (NCBI): domain Eukaryota; kingdom Metazoa; phylum Mollusca; class Bivalvia; order Venerida; family Mactridae; genus Spisula; species Spisula solida. The sequence goes on along the minus strand of OX365948.1, from coordinate 5,200,908 downwards.
AAACCACAAAACTACAACTCTCATTAAAACTTGAACAGCAAAATAAAAGTATTTTATTGTAAATTTGGTTGGTAATGCTTTTAATGTAGAATTTTAGTTAGTACAATTTAAACTCTTAGAATGTTTATTAATATTACTTTTCAGATACAAACGAGCCAGCAAGACAGGTGTCAAGTGCAGTTGGTTAAAACATCCCAAGTCAGCACCACCAAAGGCTACAGTGACTATGAGTGAGCTATATCCTCACAAGCAAAGTGAATACAGGTATTTTTCTTTTAATATGATCAGTTTCTTTAACCGACATTTATGTATGTATATATATACATGTATATATCAGTTAAGTGACCAAACTTGTACCAAAATGAATTGTCATAGGTATAATTTCACTTATTTAGTTTATTACAGTGGTTCAACGCACTATAGTGTAGACTGTTTTACAGTATCTCTGAACATAATTTTGCATGAAAAATGCATTGTTTGCAGTTATTTTAGCTATAAAACTATGTTTGCAACCTAGTTAAGGTGGGTGAGTGTGTGCGAATGGCACCCTAAACAGACTTGCAACTCATTTTCAGGATTGGGCATTATGCCTCAGTAGGACCCCTGAGTTAAATATCTAATAAAATATCTCATAATCTTATCATTTAGAGCACTTAAGCGAGATGTTACTGCTACAGACAGAACATTTTTGTTTAACCAACTTGGACAGCTTGGACGTTTCACAGGTTGCCAAGTTGCTGCAGTTAAATGTTCAGTTACAATAAGTGCATGGGTCCATTGTTTCATAATGAAAATATTCTTTAAGCAGGGTTTTCATTTGACTCAGAAGTAGGTGGTTTGGCCTCTGAAATTTCAAAAACCCACATTAGACACTCAATATTTTTCCGAGAAGGGTCATTTTCTGTTAAAATCATTGGTATTTTGTCTATGAAATGGTAAAAAATATCAAAATGACCCTTCAGAATGCATTAACATTTGAATAAATTTCATTTGACCCAAATGTCCTGACAGTTACTTGAACTTGGCAGTAAATGTTGGACTTTGTTTCATATGAGTCAATGATCCATGAACAGTTCCAATATTACTGTTTCAAAGTCTTATCTGAATTAGATTCCTTGCTAAGCATTTATCTATTCTGTTGAATTTTCTTGTTATGTTTTATGTTTCAGTTGTATATGCACTTTCTGGTTATGTATATTGGGTGTAAATTAAAATATGGTTTGTTTCAACTTTACCTACCAACTACCCAATAAAATTACCCCTACCCAAATAATCATATTGCTTTCCAAGGGAAATAATAATATAAGTCTACTAAAATATAATTATTTACCTTCCTACCCCTACCTATCTACCTACCCGATGTAGAAATATTGGATTGGTAAGGTCAAACAAACAATATTTTAATTTAGGTATTGTGCACTGTATATATACTCTGATTGATGACTCATTTACTGTTTACATTTGTGTATTGTAATTTGTACAGAAGGCCTATATACATTTTCTGTTTAGCATAATCATGTAAGAATTGCTTAACAGAGGGAGTGATATTTTGATGTTGATCAATCATGCTGATATAAGTAGTACTGACAAATACATGGAAACTAGGGTATGCATAAACCTTTTTTCACACTATTCCTGTAAATCTATAATTAGTGCTGGAAGTAATAGTTATTGAAACTATCTTGATTTTAAATTGTAGCTCTACACTGGATTATGTCTGAGGAGCCAGCAGTTCCAGAGTTACCAGTGCTACCAATTGAAACATTGCTCAACAGTGATGAGTTCAAGTCTGCCTTGGAGCCCAACATCTGGTTGCTGGGAAAACTAGTGATATCCACAGAGAAAATAGTGGAAACAGCATTTCTCACCAGTGGTCAGAAGGATAATCATATGTGGTCTGTTGTTAGAAAACTGAGATTTACTGCCTCCAACTTTGGTGTAATAATTGCTGCTGCAAAACGCAATAGGTACATTTCATTTGCTTATTAATCATATAGAATTAATACTTAAGAACAATTATACATGTTTTACTTTCAAATGCAAAAAAATGTTACTGAATGTAGAGCAACTTTCTTTCATACTTGTGAACATAAGCTGGTGAATGTCTTGATCCATGAGATAATCCAAATTTGGATTGTTCTAATGTCATTCCAACAATACAAAGTGACCATACATGTTTTCATAAGTTTTTTTATAATATGGCAATGATGAAACAGACCTCTTAATTCTGGATTTAAACTTTTCATAGATTATGCGCATCCCTAAAGAAGAGACTTCTCAGTGAATACAACCTTGAAAAACGGGCTCCTATCGAGTGGGGTATTACACATGAGAGGAATGGAATAGAATATTATTGTAAAGCAGGAGGTGTGACTGTATTGCCCACAGGTATGTACATGATATATATACATGCCCACACTTATAATACATACTAGTTGTTTTAAATGATCTTACATTGTGTACTTAGATATCACATATTTATTTATTTGATATGGATACATGGGTGTTCTGGTACTAGTAACCCTTGTCAACTGTTTTCATTGAATTCTAAAGCTGATTAATAAAGAAATGACCTTTAAAGCTGTATACATATAGTAACATAAACTTGCCTTTACTTTTGTACACAAACTGTTGAGTGGAACTTCTTCAAACTTTTGCAGATAAACAACCTCAATGTATAGATGGCAGTAAAGGATGGTATTTTTGCTGTGTCAATATTGATCAGAGTTGTGGCCCTTTGTCAATTTTACTTGATACCCCATAATGAACAATTGCCTGTTGAACTAATAAATGGTTGGAATTTCTTCAAAACTTCACAGATGAACGTCAATGTACAGATGACTGTAAAGGATGAAATCTTTTCACAAGGCTACAGAAATGGACTAATAATATTACTTCAACCCGCCATCCCCTCTCACATGGACACAATTCTAGTTATATTCATGTTTTTAATTACAAGTATATGGCTTCATCAGTCAGGTATTCTGGGTGCTTCCCCTGATGGATTCGTACAAGGAGATTACACTGGAAATCCTGTAAACCTACAACGAAAAGGGCAACCTTCATTATCGCCGGACATCATAGAAGTAAAGTGTCCATTCTCAGCAAAGGACATGACTATTGCAGATACATGCAGTTCCAAGAAAGACTTCTATCTAGGTACATGTATTTGTTTTTGTCACATGACTTTCCTTGTATCCGGGTAGTTATAACAAATACCTTTCACATGACATCATTATATGTTATGAATAACAGTGTTTGTGTCATTTGTATAATGAAGTCTGCTCTTCAACAGTACAGGTGTATTTTGTGTTTATTAGTGTCATATGATAATAAGGCTGCGTTCAATAAACACTGATGCCCCGTTTATAGAAGTTTTTGCATTGCAGTAAAATTTATAGTAAATATCTGCCTAGGGAATTATTTACATTGGTGTTATAGAGGTTGTTGCTCTACAGAGGTATGGTTTAAACATAGACATGACATTAATTTGTTCTTTATTTCAGAACAATCATCTGATGGAGGTTTTGTTTTAAATGAGAAGCATGATTACTGGAATCAGATTCAAGGACAGCTGCACCTTAATGGGACCAAGTGTTGTGATTTGGTTGTGTGGACACAGAAAGACATGCAAATAATAAGAATATTGAAAGATGATTCTTGGGCTGTCAATTTACCCCTTATGGTTGATTTTTATTTAAACACTTTCTTACCTGCTCTTAATTAACTGCTCTTGAATAACCGGGCTATAGCATCCCACTTGTTTCAAAACAAAGCATAAAAATAATTGTGTAGTGAATTGAGGCATTCACAATGCCTATTTTCATACATTGACAGTGAGTTATAGGACTTGTGTTTTTAAATGGTATTTGGTAACAGTGAGATTCAATTTATGTTGTGATTATTCACGTTATGAATTTTAATCTGCAGATTCTTCTTTAATTAATAATAGTGTCTGTAATGTTCTGGTTCTGCTGTCCAGGTCATGTAGAGTTCAAACCTCTGTCAGGTCACATATGATATTTTTGATGTTTTACTGTACTAATGATAACATCAAGATAAAGCATACTGATGTTTCATTTAATAGCTATATTTTAGGCATAGAAAAGAAAGTTTGTTTCGAGCAACAAAACGTGGGTATTTTTAAGTGTACACACTGAAATATTTAGGGTCAGCATCATTTTAGAGTCTGCAAACAAACCTTGTTATGCCTTAAAGAAAAATAAAGATCACCAATAAAGTTTAAGAATTTTAATGATGTTATACTTAATGATTCACAGTTTATTGAAAAGATCAACTACTACAGGATTCACATTTCCTGGTTAGTGGACTGTACTTGTAATTCCGCAGTATGAGTGTACAAGTTTCTTATTGCTAGCGTTAGTACTGGCATGTAACAGTCCAGAAAAACTTTTGAGATGAATTGGTCACCATATATTACTGAAAAGTTCTGGCTTAGAATGAGATGGTTGTAAGTGCTACAGGTCATATTTACCAAACTGAAGTTTAAAAAGCTTGTTTTAAGTAAAGAGTAGTTTTTTCTTGTTTTCTCATGTAACACAATATCGGTCCTTTAGATTTGTGTTGGTATAACACCTTAAGCATCTTCGTAATACTTCCTGCTTATGGGAAAACATACAATCAGGGTTATAAATATAGACAATATATCGGTTATTATGCTAATAGAAGGGTGAGAGTCACGTCAAATTCTCCACTCTATATAGCGTTGTTACACTTACGATATTCTCATTCTAAGCCAGCGGAATAGCTGAGAAACAATATCAAACAAGAACAAACAATTACATTTAATATTTATCAGCAATTTCCTTTAGCAGTGGTGCCTGAAGATTGACCAGACAACAACATAACTGAAATATTTTGTTTGACAAATGCCTATATTGGGAGGGAATATGACTTGAAATATCATAGTTCTTTATTCGTTCATTGGCTCTTTCAACATGTATCCTGGCGCTACCTCTACCTAGCTTAAAGCAAAGTTCAGCTTCCTTTTTGGTAAAATGTCCTTTGCTAGAAAGGAATGGTGGAATATTCAATGAAACACCAGATGGAAGTTTATCAAAAATATTGAACCCTTTATCTGCCAAAATCAAATCCTCTGGCTGTAGCTGGTCTAAAAGTTTGCAGTGTTCTACAATAGCTGCATCTGATGTAGAGCCAGAATACAAATCTGAACAATAAACTAAAGAAGCATTTGGAGCAACACCAGTCACTGCTTTAACAGTGTGTCTACTTTTGTAGCTACTATATGAAAGAGACTGACAATTCATATCCGACGGAACATCCTGAATGATTTCTGTGGCATCAATGGCAATTCTTGCTGAGTTAGATTCCTCAACAGCTTTCAACACCCCTTCAAATAATATTTCATGAAGTACAGAAATGTACGTGTTTATTATATTGGACACTGTTCCCCTACTGGTGTTAAACCTTACGGCCAAGTCCAAGTCCTTGGAATTCAGCCGCAGTTTCATGAATGTCATTAGAAGCTGGTCATCTACTGAGAAGCAAGATACCGTCCAGCCAGAGTAATAATTAAATGGGGACATCCTGTTCAGCATTTTACCAATACTTGAAAAACATCTGCAGGGAATGATGTATACAACATCATCTACAATAAAATAATTGATTTTGTTAAATTATATGTCCGTAGTTGTTAATGGTATACATACTTAGAATATCATCTAAACTATTAAGATCATACTTGATAGTTCATACCTTGTGGTATATATTAGGTGTACCTATTGTACTACTGATAATGTGCCCTGGGCTAAATACCTCCATGCATTTGAAATATGGATCTTGTTTAAAATTGATGATTTCCTCCAAGATAATTTTGGACCGTTAACTCTTGGAGTAATGTCGATATATCAAGTAAACCTAGTACATATCAATGAATGCATGTTCTATACAACAAATTAATTTCTGATTTAGCTCATACTGATGTATGTTTAGGTATCACAAAATGTATCAAGTGATGACAAACAGGATGAAACTCACTCAGCATTCTTTAAAAAGCTAGCATTATATATACCTTATCATTGTCATTGATAATATCTTGAATGGAAAATCCTTTCTTTATCAACTTCAGTCCTTTAAGTTCGTTCTCCAAATCTCTGATGTTCTTTTTCAATTCCTGAACTAAAAACACAAAAAGTACAATTATAAAGTATAAGTTTACCTGTGTAAAAACTAAATGTGGACATTATGACCTACATTGTACATTACCATATAATTTTTAGGTTATACTAATTAATTCCGGGTCGAACCATTTAATTACCAACGCACATTAAACACTCTCAACACCTCATTACTGATGTTTTCCATCGCCATGAGGGTAAAAGAATCCAGATTCCCCTTAATGCTCTAGTATGTGTAGTAATGATAATTCAATATTACCATATTTATGGGACCTATGGTACAAATACCGACTAGTTATCCATGCATTATCCACAATTAAATAATACAGAAAATTACAAAACATTGTAATAGGGAAGATTGCTACCTTCTTCGGAATACTTTGTTCGAGTCTCAATTTCGATGTCATCCTCATCTGGCAGCTGTGAATGGTGGCTGTGATCCATTACACAAACAGGTGGTTCAGGAATACCTGGTACCTCCTCTGTATCAGACATTGTATGATCAAGTTTTTGTCTTTTTCTCCTAATGGTGAAAAAAGAAATTATATATATTTATTACTATGTTGTGTATTATTGTTTGCAATTTTGAGGGTATTGTCTGACCAGATTAAACTGATACTCTGATCAAAGTCCGTATACGCCCGGCTGTATTTGATTCATATGTTTATTTACTAAATGTGCAGTAAAGCAGTGGAAACGTTTGCGGGTCGCAGGTTCAAAACTTACTGTAACCTTTTGACATTAATACTTTTACTTCAACATCAAGGGGTTTGCTCAGAGAAATGGAGCAGTGGTCCAGATTGGGTTTGAACTCCAGAGTTGTTGATCCAAATGGGTATGACCTACATCTAGGCCACCACTCCCCAACACTAAATTCAACCAAAAAAAGATCAGGCTAAAGTTGCATAAGATAGACGTTTGTAGACATATATTGATAGATTAATAATTCAGTAATTATTGCAATGTATCTGTAAATTTACCTCTGTGGAGTACATGTTTCTGGGAAACAGCCCACATTTTTGCTGTAAACAAATATAGTAGGCCCATTTTCTTTCAAACCATCTTCAAAATGACAACTGCAGATGCGGTCATTGCTGTTCACCTCTCTGTCTGCTCGTCTGAAAGATATTAGAAATAGATTTACAGACTTTTTTGCATTTTTTTTGTACAAGTTTGACTTTCATAAAAATACTTTTTCCCACTCAAGTATGGGCTGGTGAAGCATAAAAGTTTTTGGTTAGGTAAATTTATTATTGATATGTTACAATATGTGTAAAATAAATGATGCTAAACAAATTTCCAACAAGTAGTCTATGGAACAAAAACATGTAACATATGTTAGCTCTTAACACTTTTATATGTAGATCCACGCACTTTTAATTAACGTGCGTGGTAGATCTATAATGTCTAAAATATTTTTGTCATGGCTAATTTCAGATAAAAATTATTAAAGATTGCATTAGCAAAATTCAGTATGACCTGACAACACAAACATAGTATCAAAGTAGACTTTTCAGTTTAGTTATAATCGCTTAAGTAAGCCCCATCATGGTCCGTCCGAATATTGAGCCAGTTAAGTGATCTTGAGGATTTATTCGTTTCGTAGTAGTTATTTGGTCCAACAACTGACGGTTATTGGTAAGGACATTGACGCATTGAACATAATCATGCAAATATAAGCTATTAACAGCTGCGTTTTGTATAGCAACAGCATTAAACGGGTAGCCTCTATTCCTATAACTTCGTGCGTTTTAGTAAAACGTAGATTGCTTTGCTAATAATCTCATTTTCCAAGCCAAAATTAATTTTAAATTACTAATAAAACATTTATCCAGCCGAACAATGCAAAAAAATCGACAAAAACAGGGTTCGCTACGTTTACGGCGAGTTTTATCCGAGGAGGGATTTTATTGTTTACATAATCACCGGTTCCGGTCGTGCAATCTGGAGACATTTGTTAATCTCATAATTTGCATTAGATGCGATATATTTACGAACGGGAAAATGTGCTAATTTACTGACAAAAGATCAAACTTTATGTTACAAAACTTTTTATTAGCAAAATCTTTCCCGTGCGTTCTTAATGACGTCATCAGTTTATGTGCACGAACTTACAGGTAACAAATGTTTATGCATCTAACATTGAGGCCAATTTTCAACTTTTTGCAGTTTGGCATTCAATTTGTGTTTGAATTTTGTTAATAGACAGATAATTGATATTGTTTATCACATGGTTGGTCCCAGTGTATTTGTTTTTGTGCAGATGCGCCAATTTTCAATCTAAGATGCACGAACTTGTAGGTGTAGAGGTTAATCCTCCTGGAAAATCGCAATATTCGCAATCGTGCAGTCGAAACAAAATTATCATATCTTCTATCATCGGTTACTTTGAAACCTTACCTGCATCTATCGACCCACTTTTTCCTCCTACTGTTGTCCGTAGGAAACCTAAATAAACTGCACGATTGTGCAGCCCCTTATTAGAACTGTTAAATTTTTCTGCAACTTTCAATTTATCAAAACATATGTTACCATCGATATTCAAACCAATGTTACTGGAGCTCTGAGCATTTTTACTAGGAAGTCCTAGGTTTTTAGGCACTTCCATAAAGACTTGGAGTCATTTTGATTATTTTCAATGGATGATTTAAAATAGCTCTTTTTTGCTTTGTTAATTGCATAACTAGCTTTATTTCTCAAAGTCCTGAAATGATTTAAAGAGTTTTCAGTTTTATTTCTCTTGAAAGTGTTAAAAGCCTTATCTCTATCTTTTATACATTGTAGAACTTCAGAGTCAACCCATGCTTCAGTTCTTTGTTTAACACGTAAAGATTTCACGGGTGCTATGTTATCAAGTGTAGATAAAAATATTGATTTAAAAATATCCCATGCAGTATTAACATCATCACAACACATAACTGGTGACCAGTCTGATCAAAGAAGTGACTGCTGAAAACGTTCTTTTGTATAATGCTTTAGAGATCGAACATTAACAGTGTTATGCTTTCCAATAGATTCCTTGGTAACCTTTCTAGTGCAAAAAGTCATTAAATGGTCACTTACACAACAGTCTATAACACCACTGTTTGAGATTTTTTCTGGATCAGATATAAGGATTAGATCTATTATAGTAGAGGAAGTTGATGTAATTCTAGTAAAGTCTGTAATCACTTGTTTAAGACTAAACATATCAAACATAGCATTGAAACTTTTAACAAGTGGACATCTACATTTAGAAGACACATCTGTATTAAAGTCACCTAGTATCACTGTCTCAATTATTCAAAGAATAATTGGCTGAATATACTGTTTCAACGATTTCATAAATATTTGATTGTTTTGGTGGTCTATATAAAACACCACATAAAATAGTTTAGACTTTGGAAGCAAAATATCTATAAATGTTCCTTCAAGATCCTGGTGGTTGAAATCCTCCCTACTGTTAAAAGCAATGTTCTTATGTATGTAGATACAAACACCTCCACCATGTCGGTTGCGGTCTTTACGTTGGATAACATAATCGTCGATCTTCACTTCAGAGTCAAAAATAGAATTATCAAGCCAGGTTTCAGTTAATAATATGCAGGATGCGTTGGTCTTCCTTGCAATCATGCGAATTTCATCCATTTTTGGTAACAAACTACGAACATTCAAGTGAATAAAATGTAGACCTCTTCTTCGAAAAAATTCAAAGTTATCAGGACCAGGGCTCGGGTGTATATCTCCACATAATAACAAACAAATTCTTATCCACTTAGACCTACAGTGCAAAATACTGTGTCTAAATTGTGTATTATGTCTTCTGGGTTTCTTGGCCATAATATGATATGACGTGACATAATGTTCATAGAAATAATGTTCTCCATATGTAATACTATCAAACAGGAAACTATTGATCTGGATGTTGTAAGATACTTGTCTGAAATATGGATCATCCGGGTACTGTGACACTTCGATTCCATGATGATTAACATTAGTGCTCTATCTCACGATAAAAGTTAAAACATGTAAAAGCAGGCTTACAGTGTCAAATTTCATTGTAAGGTGATTTGATGATCTCTTCTGACTGATAACATATTGAAATACCGAAATACTGATTTGTTTACAAAAATTACAACTTCCTAGGTCATACACCACCAACAATGTGCCTCATCATTTACTGGAACCATGACGTGGAAGTCTTTTTCTCACAGGTGCTTGGTGAAAATGGGGCCTCCCAGACATGCAAGCACAGCATAAGCCGGCTCAAGGTTTCCCACGTCTAAAGGGAATACAGCCTTCTAGACATCCGAGCACAGCGTAATCTGGCTCAAGGAGATCCCACGTCTAAAGGGAATACAGCCTTCTAGACATCCGAGCACAGCGTAATCTGGCTCAAGGAGATCCCACGTCTAAAGGGAGTACAGCCTCCTCGCGTTCTCCCGGCTGACCTCTAGGATCTGTTCCACCGAAACTCCACGGATCCTTGCTACCAGCAAAGCTACATCTCCAATGGAGGCAGGTGTATTGTCCTTGGCCCCTGGTGTTGGGCACAAATACGGCTAGTCTGTTTCTACCAACCGTCTTCGTCCGGAATCTTCCTCACTGCCTCCTCTTGGTTACTATCGAACAGTGTCCTGACATGGACCACCACAGGTTTCCTGACCATAATCAAGGTCAGGAGATCAGCGAGGATATCATCCTTCCTCAGCCACTCCGAGGGCGGACTTGTCATATCTATTCCTATTTCCCCCAAACCTCCCGCGCTCGGGCTCAGGAATAGACTCAACAGGTGTAATTCCCCGTCTGATGGAATCTCCACTTTCTAACCATGCTAGAACAGAAATTAAATATGGATATACTGACTGGTCTCTGATAAGCCTTTCACGCTGAACAATCCAGAGCCTCGGTCCCTTACAGTCCTCAGGTGCTACCGTGTCTGCCGATATCCCTGTAGTGAATACCTGCACCCACGTATCTCTCCCCTCCTCAATCAGACCATTGGATTCGATTTCTGATTCCGATCCAGCCTTATCCAGATTATGTTAAGTTATAAATTACGACGGTTGCTTGATGATGAACAACAAACTGAAAAAGAAAACAAAAAACACATCATTTTATGTTAAACAAATATGCACTCTCACTGCACCCTGAGAAGAAAATTTATATTGCCTAATTAAAACACTCTTAAGTTGCTCTACAATAGCTCAAAATTTGATAAACTGTATTGCCAATTGTATATACCACGTGACTAACACCGCGCTTAGCTGAAATGGAAACCGAAAGAAAGTAAACCACGTGACTCGAACTGCGGGAAACGATAAAATTGTCCAAAAACAACTAAAATAACTTAGATTTACTAAATGCTGGCTTGAATCAACACACAAATGGAAAATGTTCTAATAAACAATCCAACCACTGTACCACCAGCGTGTACAAGCGGTCAAAATCACCGATTCAATCACTGAATCTAAGTTCACCACCGGAACCGACAACACACAACTTTCAACGTTGTTATTTGACACCAGCGGTCAAATAAATAAGCAATATTAAGCTTCAACAAATGTCACCCGAGTGTTCGGTACTCGCAGCGCCACTACAGAAAGACTTGTACTTATAAGTTGGTAGATCGCACACGATCTTGGAGGAGGGCTTCATCGAGCGTCTTCTCAAGATGGCGGGCTGAATTGAACTACATCGACGGAAGTGCTTCAACGGAAAGCTTCTATTGACCGATATTCGTACTCACGACGGTTCGTACCTGAAGCATAACTACCACACAACCTTTGCAGGTTGTCTGGTGGCCATCATTTGATGTGTACTTTTCTGTTATCATTGCATAAATCTGACGTTTTCGTTTTCACTTTTCAATCAGTACTTTGCCTGTACCACATGATGTCTTGTCAAACAACTTCCTACACAGAGCGGCTTATTGCTGAAACTGGATCATATAGCTGAAACCTTGACATTTTTTAGGACTTTTGACAGCTAAAACTAGGTAATTCGGACATTTGATTGTTGGAGCTGGGTCATTTAGCTTGGGCGTTCGGCTTTTTTGGTTGCTTAAACTGGTTCATTTAGAATTTCGACAGCTTGGACATGGGAGGATTAAAGCTTATTTAGTTGGGCATTTCCTTTTTATTATTTCTGTGCTCGGCTGGTTCAGATGGGCATCGTGCCTAGTGTTTTCTGTGCTCGGCTAGTAAAGCTGTGTGCTGCCTTCCCTGTCTGACTTAATATTATCTTTTTGAAAACGCAACACTAATGAAAATCAAAATAACTTTTCTATTTATTTATATTTCTCAACGACATTGTGTGTACGTGTTATTGGCTACCTAATCGACAAATTCGAAAATCACAAAATAAGACGATTTACCACTCCGCACGTTGATAGTGGTCGTGAAGTTTAAAAACGCTTGTTTCGGGTTTACCGAAAAATACTATTAATTTTACAGTCAATGGGCAGTATAATTCAGCAGGATAGAGTGAATAAAATTCAATTTATCCAAATTGAACTGTATATACTCATATATCTGTGTTTTACTTTATTTCTGTCTTCATGATATGCACGGACACATATTCACGAACTTTTAACGAAGAATAAGTACACATCGGCATTAACAATCTGAAAAACGCAGAGGGACACAGGACATGAAATTTGCTTTTGTTTATGACATCATTGTTGCATGGTGGTTGTAAAGGATTATCAGATTGTCATGGAATGACAAAAATTATTATGACAATTATCTTAGCTACAAAATTTAATGCAAATTGTCCGAGTTTCTGGTAAATGCATACATACATAATTATAAGCTGTATAAGTGTTACATTATCAAAGCCGCTGAGTGTATGTCGAGGCCCATATAGAAGATTGTATTGTTGTAAGTATGTAAGCCTCGTAGAATAACGACTTTACTGACTTACTTATTTACTAAATGTAGTAGTTGCATAATATTAATTTATACAAGGGCAGTATGGCTCTGCCAAAAATGACCGAAACGTGGGCATACGTGATGTTTCTATAATGGTGAAACTGCATACGAAATAAGTAGATGTCACTGACGGGTAGACACTGCTGTTACTACTGCTAGTATATGCCAACATTTCTATGGAGCCGATGGCAACACATGCATGTACAAAAAGTATCATGAGCATAACGGTTTTACAATATCAGATAAACCTTTGGGCGCATGTTGCTCGTGCGTCTGTCTAGTTATTGTAGTATGCGCAATGTATTGATTTTATGACATACTAGTAGCCATTTATGCATTTTGAAACAGCAATAATCGCCTGATTATTACGAAGTACAGTTAATTATGTTAATAAGCACAACGTGCGCTGGCAATACATGTAATTTTAGAGCGTTATTTATTGGCACGTGATGAAACAGCCACTTCAATACAGCTGATGCGGTTGGCACAATAAAAGCGACCCTCCAATCAACTCGAAAATAATTAAAACCCGTAAAATCGATGTTTTAGCTCTTTAAGTGTTTATCTTGACACTGTTTTGTTCGCATTTTCCTGTCTGTTATTTGCAATCGCCTCGAGGCGTTCAAAGGGGGTCTGTTTTTCCCAGCCTTCGCTTTCATTTATTAGGATGACATAATTGGAATTAGCCATTTTGATTGAGTAACGAGCTGCCATCTCGCATTTGTGTCGGCATTATCTGACAATAATGGGCAAAGGTGTTTAGCATTAATTGAAGGCGATGTACTCCATTGCGTGGTCGAGTATACATTTGAAGTGCATCGTCTCTTGTCGCGCAATATAAAAAATATTGTTGTCGAGTCGCTTGTATTGAGCGAGACTTAGTCGCCCCTTTTGGTGTATGAGCCTGCGTGCGTCCGAATTTGTCCGGACCATAACTTTGTCATGCTTTGACAAATCTTGTTTATATTTCGCATGAATATTACCCTCCATGAGGCGGAGTGTCATTTCCTACCCCAGGTCCATATCTCAAAGGTCACGGTTGTAGGTCAAAAATCAAACTGAGCTTGTCCGGACCATAACTTTGTCATACATTGACCAATATTTCTTATATTTAGCTTAAATGTCAACCCCCAGTTTCCTATCTCAAAGGTCAAGGTCACGGTAGTCAAAGTTCAAATTGAAGCTTGTCCGGACTACAACTTTGTCATATAATGATCAAAATTTCTTGTATTTGGCCTGAATGTTAACCTTCATGATGCGGAGTGTCATGCCTAACCCGCATGTTCCTATCACAAAGGTCACAGTTTGAGGTCAAAGGTCAAGTTGAAGTTTGGCCAGACCATTACTTTGTCATACATTGACCAAGCTTGCTTATAGTCGGCACGAATCTTGACGTCTATTAATCACGAGTGTCACGAGCAACCCCAATTTTCTATCTCAAAGGTCAAGGTCATATTGAAGTCTGTACGAATCATTTCTTTGTTTAAACTGTATTTATTTCAATATTCGTACATATATACAATAATACAAACATGTAATAAGTAATTGATCGGAAATCAAGTTTTCGAAAACTTATATTAATTCCTCTCCAAGGTTTTTGTATGAGAGGAAAGATCAAGTGATGACGGGTTTGAAGGTATAGTTCAGTTTGCGTTTGGATATCACAAACCACACAGCCTCACAGTCGGCGCTCTCGCATTAGATAGAAGTATATAACATAACATAACATAAATTTATTGATTTAAGGCCTCCGGATAATAAATCGTGTGCGCGAAATGATAGCACAGATTGCGAGGCTATGTATTCTGTATGGAAGCCCTGGAGGGCACTTATGACTTATAACTTGTGACTTGTGGAGGCCCCAGAGGGCACTTTTGACTTGTGACTTATGACTTGTGACTTATAACTTGTGACTTAGGAGTTGTGACCAAACAAACTATAAATATATTTGTATGCTTTATCATTCTTTACGTCCAACAATAACGTGGATAAAAATGGATGATACGTGAATCGGATTTTTATATTTAGCAAGACAGGTAAGTCAGTTTAAGTTGCATTATTAAAATAAAAACGAATTTACTATCATTCTTCTACATAAGAGTTAGGTTTAAAATTCTTCTTTATCGATATGTTATTGCATACAAAGTTAGTGTTGACGTTGTTATAATATATTTCCCACGTTTAGATAGATTATAGTTGTATAAGTTTAGGGTCACTATCGTGACGAATCTTTTGGTTAAGAGAGGTGAATCGAATGGCCAGTGTAATTAAAATGTTTGTTTGTTTTTGCAGGTGGATTTAAAATGAAAATCTGCTTTTATTGTCATGGAATCCTCAAAATATCTCTTGTGGAATGTTGCATAAAAGCAAGCTGTGAAGAACACCACTACTGCAGTGGACAGAAATGCATATACTTACAATAAACCCGCTCAAGTTGAGCATAAATATCATTGTCTCGTTATGAACCTATATATACTCTAATGGACGTTATGGTTGATATAGTCGACAGAGAAATACAAACCGATATGGACTGAGTGGCACAAAATAAGAATGTTTATGCTATAGGATCCCTAAGACCCTGTACCATGCTAGAGTACAACACAAAAACCTTGATGATATACATGTACTCCAATTGATTTTGAGATGTTGGAAAGGCGTGTGTTTAATTCCAAACAGTGTGACATGTTGTAGTCGGTTTTGTTATGGTGAGCCACTTTAGTATAAGTTCATGTATATGTTGCTCTAATAATCTAATGCTTCCTTTATTCGTATAGTAACCCACTAATATGGTTATAACGTCAAGTGTATTTCTGCATGTCAATTAAGATTTCGATTTGTGACTTGTGATTTATGGCTTGTGACTTGTAACTTGTGACTTGTAACTTGTGACTTGTGACTAGTGACTTGTAACTTGTGACTAGTAACTTGTGACTTGTGACTTATAACTTGGAACTTGTAACTTGTGACGTATGACATGTAAAATGTGAAATACACACTATCTTTGATAAACTTATAGACAGCAAAATGTATCATAACAAGTGTTGTTATTATAAATGTTGTAATTAAATATGACGGAGTTTGTTATCCGTCGTTTGTTATCAATAAGCCCAAATCATGGAATATTATTAAATCATGAAATTGACAGTGTTTTTGGTCTTAATTGCTTTATTTTGTATACGAAGCTAACACAAATACAGTATCATGTTGCAAAGGATGAACGGTAGACAAACACACATTTGCAAATGACAACTTTGAGTCTGCTGCATTACATGTATTTCAAAACATGACAGAATAACGTATTATTTTTATAGATGTTTGACTATGAAATCAAACATATACGGATAATATAAAGCTATCTAGAAAAGCTTAGTTCATAGCGCCATAAATAACAATGTATTGATATCCAAAACTTGGAATTTGTTTGCAAAACCTTAAAATGTTCTACTTCACCATTATGGTACAACACAATCACATACAAAATCTTTTCTAGCCCATAGTGTCACACAATTGCTAAATTTACATTTGAGCCGGTTGCTTTGCTGGAAATAAAGACAATGCTGGTAAATAGGTATGCACCGCGACATCATTTGTGGAACCAAACGCACGGAACATACACACACAGCACGGACATTCCAGTTTCTTCACCTGGAAAAATGTAGAAGAACATATAATTATTATTACTTTAACAAAACTTAAAATCTATATGTATAATCCGAACTATCTGTCTCAAATGAGACGCACAAATGATAGCGAAAAGGAAGCAAACCATTATACTATGTATGCACATGTACACGTATAATACCATGTGACATTATACTATTACATGAACGGTATTCTAGTTAATGGTGTAAACAATTCAGAATAACGGTTCGATGCCTTCAACAATGACGATTTCAATCAAACAAAACTAATACCGACTTACCTGACTCACTATAGACTATCATCAGGTAATTCCGATTCAGACAGCATCCTTCACCATCCATGATGCCCAATGAAGTGCGCGCTGATTTATTGTAGAATGTAAGTCACAAGTCATAAGTCACAAGTCATAAGTCACAAGTTCTAAGTCACAAGTCACAAAACCTAAGTCAATAGTGCCCTCCAGGGCTTCCATAATTCTGCGACAGCCAACGGCAAAATGACCTTAAATATAATTATGCACTAAATTTATGTTTATACGATAGTATAAAGTTAGTATTGCCATGTTTAATATACAACTTATATGTCAATTTATGTTTTTGTTGTACACGATGTTTTTATAAATGGGAAGAAAATAAAATAAATAGTACATTGTTCGCGGCAATTAAGGGAGGGCGGACATGTCCTATGCATGCTGAACACGTTTGGAAGCCAGTATGAATTGCTGGGTGTTTAAGAATAATGCGTTGTTTTGTTCTGTTGTTAAGTGTTCGTTGCCATAGAGAAGATTATTTATAGTTGGGAGGACAAGGTATGTTTGAGATGATATTGCCTCTGGTTGTATTATATAAATTACATTCTAGCATATAGTGACTAGCAGTTTCAATAGCACCACACAAACAGAGGGGGGGAATCAACTATATACTTTTTATGGAGGTCGTTGTTTAGCGAGCTACATCCAAGACGAAGACGGTGTATGGAGGATCTGACCTAGTCTGCTCCGAACAGCATAATGAGATGTTGGTTTGCGCTGGGACCCAATCAGACGTGCTTTAAAGCTTGGAAGAGAGGGGCTATTTCTGACAGAATTGGATAGAGTATTCCAGTTGCGTATCGTAGACGGTAAGAATGAAGTGTTGTACAGCTGAGTGCGAGAAGGAATTACAGGGAGGTGGTCTGAGTTTCTTAACTTGTATCGGTTTTGGTTATTTGGTGGAATCAAACTTGAGAGATAGTCCGGCGCAAGATCTGATTTGATTTTGTAGAGGAGGCAAAGTTGGTGCTTTTTTTCTCGAAGAGGTTTCCAACAGAGATCAGAGAGGAGACTTTGGATATTAAACAGTTTGGTTGCCCCTGTAACTATTCGAACCGCCTCATTTTGTATTGCTTCTAGTTTTTATATTAAGTCTTCAGAACAGGTGTCCATATGCATTGTGGGATAAGATGTAACTTGGCACATTTAAGTTGGTGCTTTTTCAATGTGCGCCGAGGCTCGTCATAATTTGCCCGAGGGCATGAATTTCTAGTTTTAATTTGACTATATAAATTAAATTCTAATTTACCATACACAAACATAATGTGCACCACTGCCTAAATATCTCGTATATTTACGTTCGAGGCGGACATATAAACTATTGAACATTGTGTCAGTAATATTTAATATACTTTTCGACAGCTTGGACTCGGGTGGATCTTTGCTTGTTTAGTTGGGCATTGTGCCTTGTATGGGTTTTACACTTTAACCGATTCAGAAACACAACTATTTTTGGGGTTGGTTTTTGTGTATAAATTGATAATTTTGATTTTGTTGAAGTATTAATCAATAACTATGGCAATATTCGTACGCCTGGTATAAATGTTCACGAAAATATATTTCAATTTAAACCATTATTCCATATTGGCGTCATTTTCATGATATATACGTGACGCGCAAACAAAACTGGGCATGACGATTTCACCGACAAATTATAGGGCAACAATACCCCGACCAAGAAACATTCATTGGGTTTTGAAGTGCGTTGTATAAAGCGCCACGCTTTCATGATACAGTATACACTTATTTCAGGAATCTTTGCCCGACAAAAACCCCAACCGGCACTCATTCTTCCGCGTCCCTCCATTATCCTATTGGGTTTGGTATTGTCACCATTAATACGCGCTTACGGTGTGTGATAACAAATACGAGAGGACCAATGAGTGCCCGTTCGGTGTTGCCAAACTATTATGGTCAATAACGACAACCACTTTGTATGATTCATACTGTATAATTCTAGCATTTGGTACTTCTATATAACCAATTGTTATGATAATATATTTCAAATATATACGTATAACAGACGGATTAATGTGTATTTTGGCAGATATGGTCATGGCAGCGTAGAATTAAAACAAGTAATCACTCCGTATTTAAACACTACGGAGTTACACATATGACGAATTCCTCCGCATTTATACACTGCGGAGAAAGATATGCTATTAATTAATTTACTTGGAGCGATCAGGGGCGACATTTTTGAAATCCGAAAACCCTTCCCATGTTGCACGGTAACTCTCATTATGTTGACGCCGCCTGGCGTATGAAGAATATACATGAATGCCGCATGGCATTCAAACGAACCATGGCCGCATGGCCTACCATTTTAACTATTATAAACGCCGCCTGGCGTGCAATAAAACCAGTCAGTCCGCAAGGTACCCGCCTGACCCAAGTGAATAATTGCCGCATGGCGAGCAATAATCGGCGCATGCCGAGCAATATTCGCCGCATGGCGAGCAATAATCGGCGCATGGCGAGCAATATTCCAATACTAGTATTCGCCGCATGGCGAGCAAGAATCGGCGCATGCCGAGCAATATTCCAATACTAGTATTCGCCGCATGGCGAGCAATAATCGGCGCATGCCGAGCAATAAGTACGCTTGTACATAAATAAACCAGTGCAACAAATAAACCATCGCCGCTTGGCGAGCAAAGATCCTACTCAAAAGAAAGCTATTAAAGAGCGCCTAGTCAAAGCTATCTGGCCAGTTCTTTAATGCTTATTTAACCCAAGCCCGTAGATTAGTTTTAGAAGCTTATTACTCGCTGTTCACCCCACATTTTTCACTGTGGAATAAAGCGATTATATAAGCATGCAATGTAGTCAATGTATAAAAATTATTCTATCCACATTGATTAGACCCATGTACACCCCCGATCGCTCCTAAATTGAAGAATTTTCCACTGCCAGACGGTTTGATTTAAAAATACTAAAAAATTGCGTACAGCAAGGTTTCACTTTCTTAAACAGACTTTCCAATATTGAACTTTACTTGTTAAATTTTTGCTTTTATTGACCCAGATATTAATATATTTGATTAGGTTCGTTTGTGAAACCTTACTGTATGCGACATCTTACATAAGAGAAACGTCAATTGCATAATACAAATATATTAACCCCGACAACGTATAACGCACTTGGTATATATTACACATAATGTCTTCCCGCATCTCTGAATTTCAGCGCCAGCACTTGCACACGTAAAAATTATAATTTTATTAATGAAGAACTAACACTAGATTTAAACACTGTAGTAGATGGTCACGGAATAATCCTCGGATACTTGATATTGTTCCATGTCCTTCCGCACAGATTCTTGCTGAACTATGATGACTTTGTTCTGATGAACGTCAGACGTCCTGAATGGTATGTGTCCTCGCTTACCATTACTATATGTCGGAACTACGCCAGGACTTCTACCTGGATGACACAGTGCTGTCTTAGATTATATTCTACTCGGAGATGCCGCTATACCAAGTCCACACTATAAACCAGTCCACAATACTGTAACATAAAAACATTAGAGGCAATATCATTCATACCAACATTCTATCCTTATTTCCATTAAAATGACGTGATAAGGGTGTGGTGGGCGGGGGTTTAGCTGAAGCGTTTGTTAGCAGAATGAGGCCGAAAACCCGGTTACAAGCGCTTATAAAGGGTGCCTGTATACGTCACAATAGTCTACATTGGATGAGCAGTATAAATTGTAACGGTCGATTGGCCTGGTGTGTAGTGACGATAAAAACTACACTCATGAGTAATAATAATAAAGTAATACAATAAAACCCGTGCATGATCGAGCCGAAATAAAATGGATTGAATTTTGATTGAAATTAATCCTGATTATTTCAGGACTCTTTGCCCGACAAAAACCCCAACCGGCACTCATTCTTCCGCGTCCCTCCATTATCCTATTGGGTTTGGTATTGTCACCATTAATACGCGCTTACGGTGTGTAGTGTGTAATAACAAATACGAGAGGACCAATGAGTGCCCGTTCGGTGTTGCCAAACTATTATGGTCAATAACGACAACCACTTTGTATGATTCATACTGTATAATTCTAGCATTTGGTACTTCTATATAACCAATTGTTATGATAATATATTTCAAATATATACGTATAACAGACGGATTAATGTGTATTTTGGCAGATATGGTCATGGCAGCGTAGAATTAAAACAAGTAATCACTCCGTATTTAAACACTACGGAGTTACACATATGACGAATTCCTCCGCATTTATACACTGCGGAGAAAGATATGCTATTAATTAATTTACTTGGAGCGATCAGGGGCGACATTTTTGAAATCCGAAAACCCTTCCCATGTTGCACGGTAACTCTCATTATGTTGACGCCGCCTGGCGTATGAAGAATATACATGAATGCCGCATGGCATTCAAACGAACCATGGCCGCATGGCCTACCATTTTAACTATTATAAACGCCGCCTGGCGTGCAATAAAACCAGTCAGTCCGCAAGGTACCCGCCTGTACCCAAGTGAATAATTGCCGCATGGCGAGCAATAATCGGCGCATGCCGAGCAATATTCGCCGCATGGCGAGCAATAATCGGCGCATGCCGAGCAATATTCCAATACTAGTATTCGCCGCATGGCGAGCAAGAATCGGCGCATGCCGAGCAATATTCCAATACTAGTATTCGCCGCATGGCGAGCAATAATCGGCGCATGCCGAGCAATAAGTACGCTTGTACATAAATAAACCAGTGCAACAAATAAACCATCGCCGCTTGGCGAGCAAAGATCCTACTCAAAAGAAAGCTATTAAAGAGCGCCTAGTCAAAGCTATCTGGCCAGTTCTTTAATGCTTATTTAACCCAAGCCCGTAGATTAGTTTTAGAAGCTTATTACTCGCTGTTCACCCCACATTTTTCACTGTGGAATAAAGCGATTAAGCATGCAATGTAGTCAATGTATAAAAATTATTCTATCCACATTGATTAGACCCATGTACACCCCCGATCGCTCCTAAATTGAAGAATTTTCCGCCACAAAATAAAATAATGATTTTATTTCCCCAAAATTCCTATACTATTTTCGACAATAATTCTCTAGAGCTATCTAAGTCGGTCTTGAAATGTAGCACCCGTCGGCCCTGTGGAATCCAGTCGTTGTAATATCTATATCTACTGTTAAAATGTAATTGTTTTCATTTTGAATATGTTTAGGCCCAAATTGATTAATTATCTTCTTTTCAATAGCTTTGTTATAACATTCCTCTACCACCATGAAATTATCTCAAGTATCTCAATTCGAATGAAACATGACTCCGGAAAAGGCCCCAGACAAATATTCGATGCTTCATGTATCATTTTTAAAATGTATACGTTTGATAAAACAGTCACACCATTTCAAACATGGTTTAAGAAATATTCGATAAAGATCACCTCGTTTTCCCCGAATGTAGTATGTGGGACCCTTAATAAGACCGGAGGTTGGGCACAGCTTTAAATCTCCTATGTTTCTGAATATTACCCTCTGTCCAACCAAGTAAGGGATTGAATCCAAGTAAAAAATTGAAAGACTAAATTCCAGCTGTCAAAAAATCCGAAATTACAATTTTATTCATACTAAGCCTTTCCCTCTCGATTGTACGTCAACAAAGCAATACCGAAAATATATAATGTATCATTACCGGTCAATTATCTAACAGGGGGAATATTTATGCTCTGAATGAACTCATCATTGTATTTTAAAAGATCGTTTTCTTTTTCCCTAACACGTAGTATTTATTCCTGTTTCAATCGTCTCAGATGTTAACAATAAACTAATATACATATCGCATGTATAAATAACCACAACCAAAGTACCTGAAACTAAATTGTATACATTAGTTATAATAATGCCTAGGGATATAAATACTGTCGTATTTCATTTTTGGAACTGCCAATACCTGTAACTACATTTTATACCCTGAATGTACAATCCGGAATTTGCTAGCGTCCAAAAGAATGATGCCATTTCGAAATACGTCCAATGAACCATTACCATGGTCTTGTGATTATCTTACTCGGGATATGGCGTTTGTTTTCATATCAACAGCGTCTTGTTGGAATTCCTTTATGTCGCCATATGCATATATGCAGTTGCCATCAAAACATAACTTGAATGTATAGTAAACTAATGTGACCGCCGACAGGATACGTTAGTCCACATAAAAAACTTAGTGAACTTAATGACCTCAAAACACAATGAATCTATCATATCACATAGTGCGGAGATAATGACCCGACCCAAACCCCAGCAAGAATCCGATACAAGGCCTTGTGCCTACTATATCAATTTTTCAAGCAAATCGCGCAAAATCGGCCCTTGCGCTCTGTTTTTGTACCACACATCGAGCGCCAATGTGATATTCTCCTATGAAAGCATACAATCGGGTCATAGATATACACTGTAGCCAGATAACCGCTGTTTAATTATGTTCATAGAGGGCGAGGATCTCGCCGAACTCCCCGCACCATACGTTCTTCTGATGTAAAATTGCATACCGAACCAACAGCATTACCGTAAAATTACTAAACGTCACATGTACACTCGTAACTTTGACATCTTCGCAGTAACAGACTGATGCTAAACAAATATGACAAACACAAATTAAACTATGTATGTATTAATTATACTTAACCTAAACTGCAGTTTTGATCGAATGCCCTTTTAAAGAAGTGGAAACAGAACCAATGCCTTCCGTTGACGTCAATCCTGCAACATTCCAGTTTCTCTTTAATCATATTACAACTACAATAAAACATATAGAAGTGTAATAAACAGTGTCTTCACTTGATAATTTTAACTAATCGTGATAATTATACAAAATATACATAATTCCTTCTCTTAAAGACCCTAATAGTGTAGTCTGCCCAGGACCACATGATCCTATATTCTATTTCAATATAGACCACTGGTAGTATAATGCAAGTATGTGTTAATTGAACACCGTGGATATGCCTACTGTACCACGAGTAAGTTTTGAATCTTGCTGCAGCTGGGATAAATTGACATGATCCCGGCCCCTATGCACACACAAACCGTAAGGTTATTGCGTTGAATATATAAATTTCCGCGAGCAAACAAGCAGTATCGGTCACCTAGATTTGTGTTTGCATCGCACCTAAGCGTCCTCTGACACTTCCAGCCCATGAAAACATACCAACGACACTATAGATATAAACAGCATAATCAACTGTTAAATTATGCTAATGAAAGTTCGAGGGGCATATCAAACTCGCCGGACTATCCTAATTGTTAACCTTATAGCCTAGATTTGAAAAAAACAGTGATCAGTCATCCATACTAAAAAGTTAGAAGAAAGTCGTGCCGTTGATTGGCATAACAAAGTACTAGTTACAATCTCGTGCTCAACTGTGGGTGATTTATAAAAACACCGGCCGCTGTTAAACACTAAACATAATGACACATTCGCCGATCTTAAATCCATTCTAAAGTACGCCAGAAATGCACGTGAATTCCGTGGTACAACAAGCGTTCTCTACTACCCTAGAGCGTATCAGTATAAACATAATACAATGTAACCAAAACAGTTTTTATCTTTACAAACCAAGTGTCGAATCAGTCAAACGTCACAGTGGCAAACTACAAAAGTAAATGATCAGTCAAAGTTTACAATTGTTAATCAAGTCTGCTAATTAATTCACCTGCCGGGTAATACAAAATCATACCAGTACACCAGATATTCGCCCGGGTCGCTAACTATAAGCCACCAAGTAGTAAAACAAAATAAAATTTCACCACGTGGCTTTACCCTGTGCTATAAGAAGTATAGCCGACAGCATTTGACCTAATTAATCGTCAGCATTTAACGCTAATTAATCGTCGTGTGTTTTCGCTACCCTGGCATAAGCAGGTTTCGATAAGTTAAAATGAAGACAATGTACGGATGTTCAAAGTTAAACGTTCTTAGCTATAAATCAGCCATATTGCCCAAACAATAAAACATTTCCTTTCCGAGACAAACGCACTAAGCTGTACTGTTGTACTGAAGACAAAATAAAATTGGTACCAGTAACTTTTTACCACGTGGCGTTTAGGCGACAAACCAAGAGTACTGATGTAAGTGCATGGTCCGCTTCACGATTAACTCCAATAATTTATTAAAATCAATATACATCACTTGTCAATGCAGAAGTGTTGAAGTAACAAACAGAACATACACAACCACCGTGCGACACGACAGGTTCAGACTAAAACCCAACTCATGTGTTTATATAGATATGCCAAAACTTGTGCTATGAACAGGCTCGTGCCACAGCTATCATTACATGAACATATTCATTACAGACTCATGACAAAACTATCATGAATGTTCGATATTTACCAAAGCAATATAAATTGAACTCATTACGTAAGGCACAAAACTGTGCGTCAAGTAAAAAAGCGTGCTGCATGAATTCAAATTAATTACTTGTCACATTTCTTCGTTTCTTTGATACCTTTTGACTATATGACCTGTTCTACGTGTCATGCAATGACTACAAAAACAATAAACACATTACTTATCTTTTCTACCATCTTCAATGTCTCACGGCAATATTTGTGTTCAAATTCGCCGTCCAACATTCATTTGACCTCGAAATCTCGCCGTCCAAGGTGTGCACAGTTGTGAAACATCTAACTCGTAGGTTTAGCTGAAGCGTTTGTTAGCAGAATGAGGCCGAAAACCCGGTTACAAGCGCTTATAAAGGGTGCCTGTATACGTCACAATAGTCTACATTGGATGAGCAGTATAAATTGTAACGGTCGATTGGCCTGGTGTGTAGTGACGATAAAAACTACACTCATGAGTAATAATAATAAAGTAATACAATAAAACCCGTGCATGATCGAGCCGAAATAAAATGGATTGAATTTTGATTGAAATTAATCCTGATTATTTCATGTCTGTTTGGTTAACAGTTAAAAGTATTGTCCCGAGGTATCGGCCGAGGGCAACAGTTCAAAATGTCTTCCCCGATACCGAGGGACAATAGTTTTGACTGTTAACCCAAAACAGACATGGAATAACTGTTTTATTACCTAATACTCTATATAACTACAGTAAAGTTCTACTTATACAACAAACAAAAAGGATATTTCTATGACATTTTGTCATACTAATAGCGGATATTTTTGTTATAAATTCAAGACTGTCATTATTCCCATGATTTTATTATCAAACAAATAAAATCGGCATGTAATAAAGCAAAAAGGGACAAAACATTGTTCAAGAGTTATATTAAAAATACGCTACAGATCTAGCAGGGTGTTTTTGCAGGAATTTATATTGCGCATCGTAGTGCGCAGGTAACAGTTCATCCAGGGGTGTAACAGTTAAAACTGTTGCCCTCCTGGCAATGAACTGTTTCATACCTGAATCTAAAAATAAACATTAAGACATGAAACAGTCAAAAATAACGAATTACTCGTTATATAGAGTGCTAGGTAATAATACAGACTGGTGCATAATTGACGTGTTTTAATCAGATATGTGACGTTTGTCATGACAAAGAAGTTTTAACTGTCGCCTGTCGACAATATTTAGACTTGTACATTGTTTTATAGAAGCTGTTTACACCTACGATTGTAAACGTCAGGATAGTTGACGATACAAGTACTTAAACATGATGGCACAAAACGAAACATTTTTGGAAGATTCTCATTCCGGTCAGAAAATTTAACTGATATACCAACAGTTTAAAGAGAATGATTGATACGATTTTGTAATTTCGCTGAAATGTACATTCCATAACAGTTTGGTTAATTGTTATTGTGACCCATATTTAAAATCGTTTTTTTCTGTCTTATTTATCCTAACGGATTTCCTAAATGTCTTCCGGTTACGGGTTTGAGATGCTGTAGACCTAGGAAATATGTAATCTTAACCATAGGACACAATGCAGCATGTGCTAGATGGATAACAACATTATGTTACCGCTGTCGAGACCATTGCATTTTTCTGGTGAAGCTAAATTTGTAGGTAGACACAGATGACAATCAAGGAGTGCAGATCATCAACCAGAACCTTCAGAGCATTTAGAGAGATACGTGTTTTCCTTATAGAGGTGTGGAACAACATCCACCGCCTCATAATGCCCCACTAATGAGATCCAGATACCTTGTTTGCATAGCAAGTTGTAACCCATAAATGCATTTTAAATTATGTGAATTTGACATTGTCGATCAATACTTTTCGTGACGTGGTTTTGTGACCATTTAAACGTTGATCACAATAAAATGCCCACATATTTTATTTCATGTACTTAATTACATAAGAGCAAAATGTCAATAAAATTGAAGCACCTTAAACGGGTAAAATGCACCAAATAGCCACTGTTGCGTTTTTAAATCGGTTAAGTGTATGTGCTGCCATCCCTGTCTGACTTAATATAATATTTTGTATTTGATTTTTAGGTACCAACGATGTTGACTATATTTGTGAGGTATTATATATATTAACATGTTATTGTTTGATCTTAAAATATCAGATAAACATTATAGGATTACACGACCATTTGTTGACGTTCACTGATGTGTAAACACACGATCTAAAGCAACACATTGAGTAAAGCCCTTTCCTAAACAACCATTTGTTGACGTTTACTCAATGTGTTGCTTCAGATCGGGTGTTTACACACCAGTGAACGTCAACAAATGGTCGTTTAATCCTTATAATTCCAAACAGACGCTTAATCACATATTTAAATATCAATGAAAACATTGAATTTACTCCCGCGCTTTATCTTAAAATTAATACATTTTATAGTTTGTACCATGTATACGTTCTTTTTGCGACTAAGTGTATATGTGCACAACAATAGTCTATGTAATGTATTGATAATCGACGGATATCTTGTGATATTCGAATCAGGTTAATATAGATCGGTTAGGTGTGATACATTCGGTAAACACACATGTTGCTTACTTTAAAGATGTGCGACAAGTAAATAAGTACTATAAGAACTATCTGTAACTCATCGTGTGATTGTACATGTTAATGAAGCAGATACGTGGCACATCAGATAAAATGACGCCGTTAAATGTCCGTCGGCAAGGCATATAAAAGGATAACACATTTAGGAAAATGAATAGAAATCACATATACTGATAAAACATGCATGCACTATTTCCGACACATTGAGCATTCAGAACGCGACAGCTGCTTATCTCGAAGTCAATACTGTGTTCTATATGCAATGATGTATTATGACTCAGTGAGGTGATGTCAATGTATAGTAGGTGTCAACCATCATGTATCTGCATGTTATAATAAAGACAGGTAGGTACATCATATTGAAAGCAATGTAGATGTATTGGTACTGTACGATTTATAGATATATGATATCCATTCATTTGGCTGTACTATTTTTATGCTCCCAAAAATGTTTTTGGGGAGCATATAGTCGTCGCTTTGTCCGTCCGTACTCACCCACTAGTAGTTGTGGGAAGTAAATTCTTGTGGTTGCTATGGCAACAGAAACGTTGAAAATGGCTTCAAACCGGTAGGGGACTTCTGTATTGCTTGCAATTTTTAATTAATTGTTAATTTGAAACTGTATGTGCAAATATCTCGTGGAGGGGAAATGCTGTTTACAAGAACCATAACTCTTCATTGCATATTTTTGGAGTGATTTCCCTTTGTAAATTTTCATACTTTATTCTTGTCCGGGCAATAACTCAAATAGTATTAGAGATATGAATTCGAAACTTCATAGTTGAATAGATCTGATTGAGGAGATGTGCAGTGTCTTAATGGCCAATGGCTTAATTTGGCCCTGTGATTATTCAAAAAACAAAAATGCATTTTCCTATAAATCTGTCCTATGTTTCTAATAACCTAATACTGTCTTTCGAAAAAATTAAGTATACGATTCCAAATTCCCCTGTAAATATGTCCGAATTTACTTAAAAATGCCATGTTTAGCAAACAATATACAGCAATTCTCATGGCTATTCACGTCGTAAACCCTTCCCAAAAACATGGTGGGATTCTTGCGACAGTTTGATATTTTGTACATAAATAAAAACTTGCATAAAACTGGTTATGTAAAAATATAAAAGTGTCGCAAGACGGCATCATGGTTTTTCCACAGGTGCAAGACACAAATCAAATTTGGCTATATAGGCCTATTAGTATGTATAAGAGAGAAAAGGTACAGAATGAAGAGCAAAACATCATGCTGAACTAACATAGCACTGCTGCAAGAAACGACCAGGTCATAATTATCTCTTTGTGGTCGCCTCACGGAAGCATTAATCTAACAGAAAACACTTTTTATTTCATGGAAATCGATCAAATAGCAAAATAAATACGAAAAGTTTCCCCCAAAACACCTCCCAAATGGTCTTATGTAGATTTCGACGTCCAATAAACGGGTACCCTGGCCGATTCCTACGAAATAAACGAAAAACCACTAGAACGTTCACATACTTTCGATAAACGAACTGTATTCCTGTCAATCTGTGAAGTAAAATCTCACTGACAGCCCGCTACAGTCACACACCATCTGAAAGAGTATGAAATATTATCCTTTTGTGATTCAACGTTCGCCATGTATATACGGCGTTCCGCACTGAATAGCATGCTAGCATTTGATTGGTTTAGATGAGAATCGGAAAGCTCGCATTTTAATATTGACCAATCGTACGTCTCCCATTTTCTTCTCATCATTTAGCTGTCAAAATGGCGAAACGTTGTTTGAGTTGCGTTTCTACGGCTGATATTTTCAGATGGTGTGTGATTGTAGCGGGCTGTCAGTGAGATTTTACTTCACAGATTGACAGGAATACAGTTCGTTTATCGAAAGTATGTGAACGTTCTAGCGGTTTTTCGTTTATTTCGTAGGAATCGGCCAGGGTACCCGTTTATTATTCAAATGTGTGAGGACGTCGAAATCTACATAGACCATTTTGGAGGTGTTTTGAGGGAAACTTTTCGTATTTATTTTGCTATTAGATCGATTTCCATGAAATAAAAAGTGTTTTCTGTTAGAGTAATGCTTCCGTGAGGCGACCACAAAGAGATAATTGTGATCTGGTCGTTTCTTGCAGCAGTGTTATGTTAGTTCAGCATGATGTTTTGCTGTTCATTGTGTACCTTTTCTCTCTTATACATACTAATAGGCCTATATAGCCAAATTTGATTTTGTGTCTTGCACCTGTGGGTTTTTCGGAAGGTTTTACCTCATTCATAGTCTTGAAAATTTTGCCTAGACAAGACATATTCTATATAAACTCGGAAATTTTGTCAACACATTACAAGGGAAATTAAATATGTTTGCTCACTTTTTACACAGGAAATATAAAGTTATTTTAATTATGGGACATATTTATAGGAACATGCAGTTTAATTTTTTGAAAAAGCACAGGGCCAAATTAAGCCATTAGTTAACCATGTCCTTTGAAACTTCATAGGTGAATATATATCATTAAGAGGATGTCCAGTGCCCAAGAACAATAACTATTTATGCATAGTTTTGGGAGTTATTCCCCTTTGTATTTTTTCACACCTAATTCTTGTCCGGGCCATAACTCTTAACAGTTTTAGAGGAATGAATTTGAAACTTCATAGGTATATATATATCATTGAGAGGTTGTGCAATGTCACAGAACCATAACTCTTTATTGTATATTTTCGTAATAATTACCTTTTGTACTTT
Organism: Spisula solida; assembly: GCA_947247005.1. Taxonomy (NCBI): domain Eukaryota; kingdom Metazoa; phylum Mollusca; class Bivalvia; order Venerida; family Mactridae; genus Spisula; species Spisula solida. The sequence goes on along the minus strand of OX365948.1, from coordinate 5,170,201 downwards.
TTAATACTTAATTCAATCCATGCCATAACTCGTACAGTATTGGATATATTAAGTTGAATCTTCATATTTAAATAAATCTCATTAAGTTATAGTGTAGTGTCGTACCAAAGAACCATATCTCTTTTGCATATTTTGGAGAATTTTTACTCCGACAAACACCCAATGGGGAACATCACCCGTCTCTGACGGCTCTTGTTTATAATTTGAATATAACGACGCATTGGGAGGTAATGTTTAAGTCAATTTCGACTCGAAATATACCTAGTTATATAAACTGAAACGCACAATGTGAGTACAAGGATTGTAGAGCAAAATAACCGAGCAATTGTCAATTACTGAACTATGTAGGTTGGACAAGTACAAGTATTGATTGTCCAAAACAAACGGGGACCTTGATTAAACATTTTTAGGTTTATATCAATATCAAAATATCAATTTCAACATTAAGGGGAGACAATTTAAATTATTAGCATCACGATTGTGATTATTTAGTCCAATATCTGAGTTACCTCCCATGTTTTCAATCAATGTTTTTGTAGATTTCAGTGTTCACAGAAATAAATTTCCATAATGACCTCAAACATCATCTTATATGTTCTATAGTATTGACTCTAGAGCTGCATATACCTGTTTATTATGTACGACACATGGTTCACTATAGGACTTAATTCTGAGCTTTATGCCATTGGGCCATTGGTATGAGGTCAAATGTCAGTATTTTCTCGGAACATAATCCTCTGTTTTTGAGGATTCCACTATCTTATAAACGCTACCACATAAAGTAATTCTCATCCACATCTATGAGCTATTACATTTCGTCTTTTAACCTGTTGCATCTTACTAAATGTTTAATTGTTGTGTTGATTGACCTCAATAATATTAATATATTTTTGCTTCTTTGGTGATCGTTAATTGTAATTATGCTCCCCGAAAATTCGGGGGAGCATATAGTTGCCGCTTTGTCCGTCCGTCGTTCCGTCCGATATTTTTGTCCGGAGCCTAACTCAAAAAGTATGTTAAGGTATCATCGTGAAACTTCATAGGTGGATAGATCTCATTGAGTAGGAGTGCAGTGCTCAAGAACCACAACTCTACATAACCCCTTTTTGGAGTTATTGCCCTTTGTTATTTTTCATACTTAGCTTTTCGTCCGGAGCCTAACTCAAAAAGTATGTGAGTTATCATCATGAAACTTCATAGGTGGATAGATCTCAATGAGTAAAAGTGCAGTGCTCAAGAACCACAACTCTACATAACCAATTTTGGAGTTGTCCCCCTTAGTAATTTTTCATACGTAATTCCTGTCTATGCCATAACTCAAACAGTATTAGAGATATCAATTTGAAACTTCATAGGTTAATTTATCTCATTGTGGGGAAGTGCATGCTTAAGAACCATTACTCTTCATCGCATAATTTTGAAGTTATGGCCCTTTGTAACTTTTCATACTTAATTCTTGTATTAGTATTAGAGATATCAATTTGAAACTTCATAGTTGAATAAATCTCATTAAATTATAGTGCAGTGCCAAAGAACCATAACTCTCTTTTGCATATTTTTGGAGTATTTTTTTTGTGACAAACATCCCACTGACGGCTCTTGTTTTTTGAAGATTGTCCGCCTCCCTTTCGTTTAGTGAACAAACCACTTTCCTCTCTTTCACTATTGTGTCTCAGAGTTATTCAAATTTTACAAGACTTCACCTCTTTGACTTCAAAACCTTGTTTTCTCAAAATAAACGATGGTACAACACATCCGTACTGTTCATGATCAAGATGAATCAACAAAACAACATATGCCATAGTTAAAACGATGACGTAACTTCCTGTTTTGAAGCACCACCTGTACCCGTTTTAGAAGTGGGGATCACTTTCATACACTCTACAAAACCGTAGTCTCACATTCATTTAAATAAATTAGTTACATAGATTTTAGGTCAGTCCCCTTTTTAGGAACACCCTATATTTTATGGAATTTGATTGAAACTTCACATGGTATCTACAGGAAGTGCAGTTAAAGAACCAAAACCCTACATTTTTTTCTATTTTTTACCTCTGTCTGTTGATCTGTAATATGTTATTTCACATATTGGGAAAAGCACTTACTTTGACAGCATCACTTACTTTGACAGCATAACTCGATTTTACAGATTCATTGTTATAGAAATGTTTAGCCCAACACGACAGCGTTTTTGTCAACAGTGTTTAATAATACTCAAAGCAGTTGATCTTAGGATAATGATGAATCGAACAGAGAAAGCAGAACTCATCAGAAACAGCAGAGCACACAAACAAACAGGTAAGACCAGAAATATATATTGTGACCTGTCGCCTCAATTTGTCGAGCCTTGCCGGAGAACAAGTCGAGAACAATCATAAAATATTGCAGATGGAGCACTATGTTTTTTTAAATTTCCATCTATTCAATTTCAAAATAATCACAAAGAGAATTGTTCTGACCATTATCAAAATCTTAGTAGTATACTAGTACTTGTATATACATGAACAGGGACGTTAACTGCCAGGCTTCTGGTATGGAACAGTCAATAAATAACTAGCTTTAGTGTGCATTTAAGCTAACACAGCTTGAAGGTACACTAAACTTAACACAACTTTAAGGTTATTTAACCTAACACATCTTTAAGGTACATTTAACATAACACAGTTTTAAGGTGCATTTAACCTTACACTAATGCTACAATCAACTTTCTAGAACATGTTGATCGTCCTACACTGTAATATTGATGTTGACCTCATTGATTTAGACATAGTGTTCTGTTAGCTTCTATTTCAAACGTATCGCTTTCTTACATACCTACTCTACATGTGTTCTACCACTTAAGCATTCATGAGGTTTTTATTAATTCAGAACAAACAAACACACTTGTTAATACTCTCCATACTTTGTACTTATATATCATTTTAGTCAACTGTTCCACTCAACTATTTATTCACTTGTACTGAAGTTGTGTATACTATTACTAAAGTACAAAATAATATAATTGAATTATATTAAGTGTTTTGGTATGAAAACATTTACGCTGTTAACCAGAAATGAAATTTTATAATGCTATATTTAGAACGAATTGCAACGTCTCGTTGATTTTTCAGATACTAGTCACTTTAGTATACCTTTTACTCCAGGCATTAAGCATATCGATGATGTAACTTATTATAGCACAGAATCAGTCATATGCCGTTTATCTAGCATTATCGATGATAGTACTAATTGTAGCACAGTACGGTCGTGTCGTTTATGTCTAGGTCACATTGAGGAAAAATATCATCGGCGACGAGAAAGTACCTTTTTTCTCCCGAGTGCTCTCGATGTTTTTGCAGAACCTGTTTCCGACTCCAATGCTCGTTTATCATTTAACTTTTTATTTATTGTTTGTCATCAACAAATTACCTTCTTGTCTAATTCTACATTTAAATAATTCATTTTATTAAACTGTAATTTATTTATCTTATGTTTGTAATAAACATAATTATTGTTTCACATGTTTTTGACATTTGTAATCAAGTTATTGCCATTATGTCTATTGATCTCGTATGCACGCATACCATGACTAGTTATGTCTATTTCATTATTGTATGATTGTAACATCGACTTGTATGTATTATACTCGTAAGTCTGAGTACGTTATCGTGCAATACTCGCCATATGCACATATTCTTGAATAATTAAACATTTCTATTTAATGATACGACTTTGATGATCAATTTGAATTGAGTAAATCATTGCAAAAGTCAATACAAATTGAATACGTTATCATAAACAATGTTACAACTGACGAAATGTGGCACATTGAAAACTATCATTTGGAGGTTACATGTTAAAGCTACCTAAATTATTATACTATTAGAGTAATGTGTTGAACTGAGTCATTGCTATAATGTGACATATGAAAGAATACAGAACATTTCTGTACAGTATGGTTTAAAGATTCAAACTCGATAACATTACATCGTTCCGTCAACAAACGGAAGCATGCTGTTCAACAATGCACAATACGCTCATATATAATAAACAATAAAATGCAGTTTGAACATTTAATATATTTAAAATGCTCTATTGGCATAAACATATTTACTCAATTAAACATGCCGTTTAATGTATGTTAATTTGTCTTCGCTCTGCTTAAGTATAAAGAACGGAAATAATTTCTGCAGACAATTATATGACACTATTTTGAATATCAACACTATTGAAACCATCAGAAGATGGGGAATCACGTGGTTTGAATGATAGGCCGCACTAAAAAATGGCAGCCAATTGACGTAGACTCAACGCATATTTTGGATAAATATATAACATATATACCCTTTTATTTCTGGACCCCCCAACCAGCACACAATGGCTTCTCCATTGAATCTTTTGGTACCTTGCTCTCCATTATGATCGCGTAGTTTTCTCAAACACTTCAAAATAGTTCCGTGAAAACAAAACTCCAGCGGGGTGGAATCCACGATACTTACGATTTTATTACCATATCCTCTTCATTATATCATGCGTATCCCTTGCGAGTCAATTGTGCGAATATCTCGCCTCGAATTCCAATAGCATGACCACTAGAATTTGATATTGTATGCGTTTCTGAACAAAATAATAGGCAATTTGCACGAATGATAGGGCGCACGAGATAGGTAGGACGCATGAGTAAATAGTTGATTGAACGAACGTGGGTAGAGTACATGATAAGAAATTTCGGTCGGCTGATTTCTACGCTACTACCGATCGTAATATGCTGAAAGGACAGTTCACCGTGTAATTCGCTTCTTGTTTGATGATATATTTCACGGGGTACAATGTTCGCGTTTCCCCTCCAAACTACATTAACATGCAGGTTTTGTTTATTCAGTTATTTACTAGTCATCATTTTTGCAGATATTTGCACTGTTACTTACTTACTGCCTTATAATTTATTAGTCTCCTCGTTTGTTATGCCATGTTCATTTATTGCATTTAAATATGCAAAAGCCATGTAAAATTGCAGAGAAAGTACGACAAGTTTTTTTAATTCCCCTATAAGTTTACATGAAGTTTTCCTGTCTGTGAGAGTCGACATGCTCGTCCCTTCATGGTATGCATGTTTTTATCAAGTAAACAGTCATTACCCTAATAATTATTGCAGTATTGTGCCAATAATTTATTTTGCATTGTTAAAGAATAAGTATTCTCGTGTTAGTGTGATTTTGTTATGACACAATTTTCTGGTTTTATTATTGACTATATGTTTTTGTTTTATCCAAATCGGTTTACTGTTAGCCAAATAATTCCTATCATTTTCTCATTATTAAGCATATATTATACTGTGTGTTTCATTCAATGCATACACTTAACTGAATGCCAGACTAAGTATTGAACTGTGATTATGAAAAATTACTTTGATATTTACGAGTAGTCAGACCACAATAGTTCGCCTTTTGGTCTCCTAACCAAAACATAGACGCACCATGTGAAAACCGACAAACAGCATGACTCCAGACTAGTATGTTTATTGAATTCATCATTCAGATACTCTATCTTCGATATGATTTAAAAGTGTTCAGAGTTTCAAACTTTATTGTACAAACACAGAATGATAGAAAACATATATAGGTATACAATATTAAATGACAGTTAATATGCCATTCATTTTACTTAGGACATGTCATAGGTAATCATGTTTATAACAATAACAACAAAAGATAAATATGTTTAATACACGATAGCAACATACATTTATGTAACAACTGCAAGTTTTGTAGAATCAAGTGAATTGCTACTTCTCAAACTACCGTCCGGTGAAACAACATATATCGCCATCATTCGAACGAATTGTGACACACTAGATTTGCTTCAAGCACAATTATAACCCTTTCGAAGACTAGCAACAGCATTCACCTCATTAACTGTACCGTGCTCCATATGTCTATTTAAATTGCTTCCGAGTCATCTTTTCTGGAACACCACAAGTCCCTTTCTCGAAATGATTTTTCTGTTTACCCAATCCATTCCCTCCTAATGCTCAAAATAGTGTACTTTCTGTGACTTTAGTTTGTTTGTGTAAACAAAACCATTCGTCAGATCTTTGTTTCATTAGTCTATGTTCATCTGGTAATCATTGTTGATGTTCTATATCATAAAAATTGTTATGTACATTTTGTAAATCTAAGTTGACCATCTGCTCATCAGAATAAGAACATCCATTCAAACTTGCAATTACACTGACAAACAGTCTCCTTTATCATTGTTGCATGTCATACATGAATGCAATCATAGCATACACATATTTTCCTTTTCTCCAATCTGAGTTTTCACCTTTTTCTATGAGCTGCTCCTTGTAGTATGTTTTTGTCCCTCATTAATCTGATATCTATTATATGCTTGGTAATTGATTGGAGGCTTTTAATAGAATGTCCTTCAACATATTTCGGTTCATAGGTTGTAATCGCTCCAAATCACAAGGATCGTTTATTAGAAGGCTAGTCAGCTCACTTATTTCCGAAACACCGTCTAACAAAATTGTTTGCTTGTCCAATAAAGTAGATGCAACTTCATACCCGAACAAATCCAATCAACATCGGGTACATGCTTAAGTTTTTTGCCATCGAATATGAGACATGCCGACTTTCAAGAGAGATTTCCACTTAATGTTCCCATTGTGTCGCATTATATATCAGGCTTCTGTTACCGCTGACATCATAGGGAGCGATCTTTCTTAAGGATTTGGATCGGGGACAGCAATTTCTGAACATTTGGGAGAAAATTCACCTTGGGCCGAAAAATTCAAAACATTGTCCCCATGATTCATGTAGCCTCCCATAAAGTTAACAAATCTTCCACCAAAAAGCCTCCACCCTAGTTTCTAGAAGCTTTCGAGTCGTCCGAATAACGCATTTCAGTTGAAGATTTACAGTTGAACCATCTGACAACTTCAGACCATAATAAAAAATAAATATTGTCGAGAGGAAAGCAATTTTCAGCTACTTGTTCGAAAAAATTAGAAGATTGATGTCGAGTTGATCTTTTGCACGCAATGCCTTAACGACAGAGGGGACTAATTCACGTATTTTATGTATCACATGGTCACAGTTGAACCAATAGGTTGACACCCTATGCCTTTATCCACCCCATGGTCAATAAATAGGGATCTAGACTGAATTTTGAAGTTGAGTTTCCTTGCTTTGTACAATAGTGACTGGAGAGGAGATATGAACGATGATACTTGTTGTTTCTTTGTTGATGAAAATTCCATTGCTTTGTATCATGGTGAGCGACATATTGGTGATAAAACTTTTCTGACTTTAGTAAATAATGATCGAACAGGTGACTTGATTTGTGAAAGGCTGTCTATTTTTCTTCTCTTTACTGCTGGGTGATGTTGTTTTCTACTTTTATAACTCTTTGTTGTTCTTATGGTTAGCTTTGATTTTTGTCGAATCATTGCTCTGAAAGTAGTAAACATGTATTAATCAACTTGAAAACCTGTTTTAAAGAAAATGCTAAAACCGTTTAAATATTTATGAGTATTTTATAATGACAAACGTAATACAAAAACTAGAGAGATGCTATTTTGACGAAATCAATTTCATATGTTGTCGCTAAATCATATGAAACATTCTGCAAAGCATTTATCGACACAGACATAAACTTATTACATACATTGTTTAAGCATTTATATCAGAATACAATTGGTATAAATTGAATACAAATCAATTGCTAACAAAAGAATCAAGCAAGCCTATGCACATTGGACTTGAATATTGAACACGCTGTATGTTTTCCGTATATTTCGATCGGTAATAGCGTGTAGTAAACAGCCGACCGAAATTTCTTATCGTGCGCCCTACCCTGGTTCGTTCAATCAACAACTTACTCGTGCGTCCTACCCATCTCGTGCGCCCTATCATTCGTGCAAAGTGCCTTTTATTTTGTTCAGAAACGCATACAATATCCGATTCTGGTGGTCATGATATTGGAATCTGTAGGCGAAATACTCGCACACTTGAATAGCAAGGAATACGCATGATGTAAAGAGGATATGGTAATAAAATGGTCATTATCGTGGATTCTACCCCGCTAGAGATGTGGTTTCACAGAACAATTTTGTATTTACCTCAAAATATGCGTTGAGTCGACGTCAATTGGCATCCATTTTTTGAGTGCGGACTGCCATTCAAACCACGTGATTCCCAACAGTGAGCAAATCAAGCCGCGTGTATTCGCCATTAAATAACATGATTACTCATGCTATCACCAAATTACATTAAATTGTTCACATACAAAATTAACACCACACAAAAAAACACTATTGACACCTGAATGTTGAAATGTATATGTATTGAACGTTTCAGTGGACGACCTAGAAACTCCTAGTATTCCTGAAAGAATAATATATAAATACATACTGGTACATGAATGTTACCATAGACTGAACAATAAAAGTATATCTGTTTTCTGACACCGAGTAAAATGACATCTACGCCTCGTTCCGAGCATTGTATATAATACATAAGTAGACAAGTGGTAAACATTTAGATTTTGCTGAAAGGAGTGTTTTGATCCAAACATGCTACGTGCTGATTGCCTATGATTGAAACATTTCTACATGTTCGAAGTACCCGGAAAATATAATTTAAGAGTAGGTTTCGTATGCAAAAGAATACCTCACATCAGGTTAACGACACAACAATCCTGTCAATACTGTTCTGAGTTCTAGGAGAAATAAATAATAAGTATATCATTGAAAAGGCTTACTAGGAGAAAATAGTATTTTGAAAGGACTTATAGTTTATATGGCTTGCTTCAAAGCTTCCATACTTGCATGGATGTTGTATATGGACACTCTCTACAAACATGTATCGCCTGACCTCATTTTGACCTTCACCTTGACCTAATATTGGACTTAGACTTATTGCAGGGCCAAATTCTTGGTTCACCCAAATTGACCGTTTCTTCTAGCGTTAATATGACTTGCTACAAAGCTTTAATACTTGCATGGATGTTGTATATGAACACTCTCTACACGCCTGTATCACCTGACCCCATTTTGACCTTCACCTTGACCTAATTTGGACTTAGACTTATTGGAGGGCCAAATTCTTGGTTCACCCAAATTGACCGTTTCTTCTAGCGTTAATATGACTTGCTACAAAGCTTTAATACTTGCATGGATGTTGTGTATGAACACTCTCTACACGCCTGTATCACCTGACCCCATTTTGACCTTCACCTTGACCTAATTTGGACTTAGACTTATTGGAGGGCCAAATTCTTGGTTCACCCAAATTGACCGTTTCTTCTAGCGTTAATATGACTTGCTACAAAACTTTAATACTTGCATGGATGTTGTGTATGAACACTCTCTACACGCCTGTATCACCTGACCCCATTTTGACCTTCACCTTGTCCTAATTTGGACTTAGACTTATTTGAGGGCCAAATTCTTGGTTAACCCAAATTGACCGTTTCTTCTAGCATTTATATGGCTTGCTACAAAAATTTCATACTTGCATGGTTGTTGTATTTGAACATTCTCTACACACCTATATCACCTAACCTGATTTTGACCGTCACATTGACCTAATTTTGGACTTAGACTTAAGCGTTTAATTCTTGGTTAAACCAAATTGACATTTTCGTTTTACATCATGTCCATCATGGCGTTGCCTTAAAACTTGGTATCATAAGCCCCTTACATTATCAAAACCATGTAACACTATCCAACATTATTACAGAACTATGGCCCCTGATTGACTTAGCTTTTTATGGGCAAGGCTTCCATGGGGGCATAAGCGTTTATTGAACGCAGTATTGTTTATCATTCACATTCAAGTTGATAGATTTGGTCGTAAAGTGCCCGATTTTCTAAAATTTCATTTGAAGTTGCTACGTTACTGATACTTCAAATTATTTTAAGCATTTAAAATACTAGTACATCTTATATAAAACCTCATGATCAATAGAACGGCAATAATTACGTTCTTTAATCCCGGTTAACTATGACGCGAATAATCGTCGAGTACCTCTCACTCATCTGGAATGAATTGCTCTCTATAACTGGCATTCAGTAAAACTACATTTCTCTGATTGCTACATATACATTCCAATTTCATGTATTTATAACATTACAAGTACGAGGTGAAGGTTTAAATGTACAAGTTTAACAGAAACTACAGATGCGGTACATACTATAAGTGAACGTGAAGGGTCGTTACTATTGAAACACTTCTAGCCACACATGGGTATGTTAAATTTAGGAAATAGATGGCAGTTTTGCGTGATATACCGGTGAATAGATCACGGTTTAGAGTTTATATGCGTAGGAATTTCATCACGAAGACCGTAGGCCTGAGTGATTAATAACTATGCCTATGAACGACAAACCGTGATCTATTCACCGGTATATCACGCAAAAATGCGATCTTTTTGCATTCTAACACGTGTAATTTGTTCAATTTTATACAGACTTATTTATTTGCGGAGTTGATGAGTTATTTTTCATGTTGCTATAGACAACTTCCGCTTTTCAAAGTATCGTAACGTCCGCCCCTCGATTTTTAAGATTTACTATTATCTTTATTTATCGCAAAACTGATGCTTATTTAACGCCAACTTTAATTACGCATATGAATTGATACATGCAATAACATACTAGATTTCTACTAGAATATAAATATAATCGAATAAATAAACAGAAACGCTACGGAATGGAAATTACGTAAAACGTCGCGCTCTACGACGACGTCACAATTCATGACGTCACGAAATAAACAAGACGTAAATTGTATTGATAAAAATCGCGAATTATACGCGGGAGATAAATTTAACAGCCGAAATTCTACCGTGATATACCGTTTATTAGATAACGCTTCAGCTCTATACGTTTACATAGAGCAAAATACAGACAGTATTAGAATACTATTTTTCAAAGTCTCTTGGGGTACTAGTATTCATCAACCCTTTCATGAATACAAACTTATAGGTTTTTACTCTTTTTCCTTACCGAGTAGTTAGTTCAGTTAGTTCAAAATGCAAAATATGTTTGAATTTAAAACGTATTATTTACAAAACATATAACACAAAATATCAGCTTTATTCAACGCATGAAGCTTATTAAGAGCATCAGGTGTTGGCTAAGCACTCTAAACAAACACAAATATAATTAAAACATACATTGAGTTCCGACATAGTATAGAAATCATCCGACTGATTAAAACACTTTCCAGTCTGTTTGAGAAAACGACTGACAGAAAGAGTTCATGAAACGGATTCTTTACTAGCAGGGGGGGGGGGGGGGGGGGGGGAGAGAGAGAGAGAGAGAGAGTTAATGCCAACCAATAATATAAAACCAATGTCTTTCATTGCTGCCGAACAAAGCCAGTGAGGTAACTCGCCAATACGTTGAATGAAAATGTTTATGCATTCAACGCATAAATGCCAATATCTAATATATGGACTATCGCTTTGCAATTAATTATTGAAGTTATTTATTTCATCCAATTTGAAATAGTTATATCAAAATAACGCTCAGGGGAATGTGTGTAATTATTGCAAATGATATATTGTTAACTTACTTTCACTGGAATATTGCGGAGAACTGATACAATATCGCTGCACGTTAGCTCGGAGATCTCCGCATGTCGTATTGACATTTATTAGTCTGCGAACAAAACATTGGTTCACTTAATACCATAAAGCGTAATATTATTAATTTAATATTTATGCACTTGTCTGCCTTTCAGTTTATTGACATTTTAATTAAAATTTACTTAAAATGAATAACACAACCAACACAAACATAATTAATGCAGACTCAAATATTACATTCTCGGATATATTGGAACATATTTCGCCGAAGTTTTACCATTGGATTTTTTTGGTGTTATTTCTTATAGTGTTTATTGTTGGACTAGTAGGTAACTTTCTAGTATGTTACTCGGTCTGGAGAAGTCACTCGCTGAAGACAGTGACGAATTTTTTCTTGGTAAATCTTGCAGCCGCTGATTTTCTGGTAATTTTAGTGTGTTTACCAGTATCTGTAATCTACGATACAATACAATCATGGTTTCTTGGAGTAGCCATGTGCAAAATTGTCGTCTACACACAGGTAAATAATAAAGTATACCTCAATTAAATATTGTAGATTTTATGTGAAAAGTGAAGTGAAAGGAATTCAGCTTCAGGCTATTTTATCCCCCGCCGAAGGCGTCCGTCCTTCCGTCCGTCATTCCGTCCCATATCATGTCCGGAGCATAACTCCTAAACTATGTGAGGTATTGACTGGAAATTTGGTATGTGAATAAATGGCAACTGTGAGAAGTGCAGCGACGAACAACCATAACTCTATATGGCACAGTTTTGAAATTATCTCCCTGCGTTTAAATTTGAAATAAATTTGACATATTCCTGAGGGTCGTGGGTTCAAACCCCACTGAGAGCATAATCCTTTTATGTGTTTATGTAATATTTTGTATTTAAATCATGTACTGTTATATGGTGGAAAATATTTTGTTTAGGTTATAGGAATTTACACATCGTTAAGGCATGAAATATGATGGGTTGGGGTCATACAAAATATTATACAGTAGAAACTCCCTAATCCGAACTCCCTCCGGACTGCCCAAAAAGTTCGGATTAGAGAGGATTTCGGATTAGGGAGGTTTTTATTATTTCAGTGTGTTACCAAAATAATCTACTAGTATATGTATTGAAAACCACAGTACCTGTAGTATACATGTATTCCTATATATCATTGAGCTGTATTTCTCTGGCCATAATTAATAAGGAAAATATTATACTAAAATCAGTTTGTGATCAAATTATTTAACATTCAAAACCAATTGCCTTTTCCCAATTACATTGTGTTATACGTTGAACAGTAATTAATTCTTATATATTATTAACACCACTCAAAATGAAAAACTCTCTTGTATGGCATACTTTTGTTACATCAACTTAAATATTGACAAATGTACTTTTTAATTCTCAAATTTATTAAATATAAACCCACTGTTTCATCAAGACCACTTACAATACAAGATGAGTCCATGTATAGAAAATAACATGTTAGTTGTGTAAAGGTGTTAAAAGTAATGTACCATACTTTTCAATTAAGTTGCTACATAATAAGGGGTCATTCTACATCAATAGACAATAGGTTGTTTACAACGTGTCACCTTTTATGATACAAACAGTAACAATGGAGTGTATTGTCACCAGTCAATTATGGTGCACTCTGTTGAAATATTTGACAAATTAATATACAATCCGGAACATACTTTTGAATTTCGGATTACGGAGTTCAATTTATGAACAAAATATCAATTCCGGACTGAAATCTTAGTTCGGATTGAGGAGGATTTCGGATTGGAGAGGTTTCGGATTGCGGAGTTTTTTCATGTACCCTTATATAAGAATATAGAAGGGAAAAAATTGGGACCTTGAAAATTTTTCGGATTGTGGAGGATTTCGGATTGGAGAGGTTTCGGATTAGGGAGTTTTTACTGTATCTTGATAATTTTATGGTGTACCTATATTTTATTCAGTCTAAGTATGTGCATAACGGTATAAAGAAAATGTTTGGGTAACAGTGATATATGCCCATTGATTTGAGTTTTATTTAGGAATTTAGACATTATATATTTCGTAGAATGAAAAAATCTCACGAAATTTTACAACTATGATGGTATATATATGAACATAACTATCTTAATTCGCATCTTCTGCTTGTTATTGATTTACTTTTTATTAATATAACGATTTGGCACATGGGAAATCATTTCATTTTAAAATTAAATTAAATTTGATGATTTTATAGACATTTTTGACAGTATAGTCCTCACATATTTCGACAAAGTGCAATTATGGGGGTGATCAACCAAACATTTCCCTTCTATTGAACTCTGTCTGGTTCCATTTCATTAATTAACTCTTTATTTATTTTCCCTAACATCTCTTTCCTTCTTTTTGTATCTAGTCCTGTTTCTATTTAACACCCATTAGTGGCAATCATATACGGCGGGGATGGCCATGTGCTCATGGCTCTCGTGTTACATTATATTTTATATACAACTCCAAATTATGACTGTCTCTCATCATACTACAAAGATACGGGACTTGTTACCATATCAAAATTTAAAAAAACGGATCGTAAAAATGCAACTAAATGTCATTGTGTAAAATTAAAGTCAATATAAATAAGCTATATTTAACAAAAAGAAATAAACTTCCAGTTATTAAAAGGGAAATGAAGTATTAATAATTTCGCATTTTTACATCAGTTTTGTATAGAAATTGATAGTTTAAAATGGAAATAAAGCAACCACCGTTGTAATAATAGGACGTAATTTTTACTACTAGTGTTTTGACAAATATGAATCAACAATTGTGAGTGCGTTCTTAATGAGTGCATATTTATTGATTATTTATTATGCTTCATTAGGCTAACTAATGAACCAAATTAACCATAATATTAATGTTTAATATAGTATGTATTTGTCACGATCTGCAATGAGAAAGTAACAACTCTTGACAATCTCATTTGTTAAGGTATGCACATTGAATGATAAATATTCTGTTTTAGTTCTATATTATTTCCATTCAATAAGCTTTTTTGTAAGTTCTTTTACAAGCATAGATTTAGGAACTCAACTGCTATATATGATACAGTGATTACACATACTTCCTAGGAAAAATATTGATTACGTGAAATTCCGCAAAGCCGTAACTAGAGGAGTGCGTCCGGTGCGGACGCACCCCCCTTTTTCGCCGAAGTGGCCTTTTTGTGGGTGAAATTTGCTTTTTTCGCTTAGCTTGAAACTTTTTTCAGTCATTTTCTTCAAGCTTGGTAGATCGTGTCTGTGGCGACCTGTTCAAATAAACAATACATTTTTTTCTGGCTCGCTCGATGACTATCGTAGAACATTTTGCAAGTCGAAAACAAATTTGTCGGGTGTGCTACTAGGATACAATTTACGTTTTCTTCTAGCTGGCATGCTGTTTTGATCATAATGCATTTTTGTGGATGAAATGTGTACACTTTGACAAAGACCTAATTATGCACAGATTGGACACTCAATTGAAAACGGAGAAAAAATGAAAACTTGCTAGCAGCAGATTCTAATATTTTGCTTTAACGCTTTTGTTTGCCATCCTTTTCTAGCTCGCTTCGCTCGTTCAATAACATTATCATGGACCATTTTTACAATTAGAGCACAAGTTTGTCTGGTGCTGCAAAGATTTCTACCTGGCATGCTGTTCAGATCAACAATGCATTTTTTTTCTAACTCGCAGAAAAGTGTAGAAAGGGTTTGTGTGATATGCATCAGTCAGATGTAATGCAATTTTCTTCTAACTCGCTTCGCTCACTGTGTGCGTGGTATGCGTCAGTCAGATCGGTACAATGCAATGTTCTTCTTGCTTGCTTATTTATTTTTAATAATACAAAAAGAAAGAGTTTGTGTGGTATGCCTGTCAGATAAACAATGTAATTTTCTTCTAGTTCGTTTCTCTCATAAGATCTGTGAATAACATCAAGTAGAGAACGAGTTTGCGTTTCATGCAGCTCAGATAACTAATGCATATTTTCTAGCTCGCTTCGAAATAGTGTCAATTGAAGAACGAGTTTGTATGCATCTCAGATAAACAATGCATTATTTCTACATCGCCACGTGCACAATGAATGTACTTTGAACTTAGCCACAACCTTCGTCAGCAGAAGAGGCAGCTTTACATTCCCTCCTTATTCAAACATCTACGTCACCTCTTCAAGATAAGATTTCGCACCCCTTTTTGAAAAATCCTAGTTACTGCCATGATTCCTGTTCATATTTGGGATTAATGTGTAATCCGTATTTTTTAGTTATTTGAAGTAATCGCTGAAACATATTTGCAATTTTACACATAACCATATAAACTTTTTTTAGTTTTTTAGTTTTTTTTTAGAAATGGATGCAATGTCATTTACATATATACATATTGTTCACTATTTCCAATTACCATATACCAATATAAGTAAACAATATTCCTAAATATTGTTAATAGTCATTATTAAAGTTCAAAGTGACAATGACATTGAGTCTTGATACTGAGCTGAAACATCTCTAGAAAATAGGGCAATCTCTGACTGAATGGGAGATCACATATGATCCCTGATTTATAGGGATTACATGGTATCCTTGATAACAATTATATAATGCAATTTGTGTGATCTGTCTGTGGTGACGTTAAATGTATGTTATTAAAAGGTTATGTACAGTTTAAATGTATAAATCGATTATTTAGGTCGGTCACTTGTTTACATTACTCTGTGTACAAAAACATTGTAATTTCTCTTATTAATGTCTTATTTTAATATATATTATGTGTATAAGTATATAGCTTAGTGAATAATGTATGCTTCTATAGTGCAATGTTTACATACAAGTGACAGATCCGATCAAACGGACTATAACTTGTACGCTCAATGTTTATAACTATGTTTGCACATACATTCAATCATCAGCTCTTAAGTATAAACTTGGTTTCTTTTGTTTGACAATGTCGACCATCATAGTGAACATTGACCTACTGCTCTCAAAATAAATAAGGGTCTTAAACTGTTAATGACCAACCTCCATGTAAAGTTTGATGATCCTAGGGTCAAGCCTTTTTGTGTCAATGAACGGAAACCGTTTGGTCGACCAACCGAAGAACTGACGGACGGATCGTCATGTTCAAACAATATATAAGTATCCCTCATCAAAGTTATAGGGGCATAACAAACTTTAATCGTGACCACATGTAAATGCATCATTAGTAAAGAACTTCTTTTTACAGAAATTTAAAATGTATTTAATAATATTTAAATTATTTGTTTAAGTTTGTATTCAAGACTTTTACAGTTTGTACAATATGAACGGCAGTAATAAGCATTTTCATGACATGCATTCTCATATAATACTCTACACTAAAAAATCTTATGATTTTGACATACATAATTTTTATATACAATTATAAATTTTGAGATGAAATAACACTGTGCAACATTTTTGTTCAACAATACTTTGACCAAACCCTGTGCGATAAATATTAGCAACTTAAAATTACATGCTGACAATATTGTGCATTTGATTTGCATTTGATATGGTACAATAGTTATCAGATAAAATAATACCACTATATTCTGAGACAAACACAACTATACCTTTAATTAATTGTACACTTTAAGTATTTCATGTTTTTACAATCGGTAGTTCTCGTGGTGGGATGTGGTATAATTAACAAAAAATGAATACGCACCCGTGTTTTATCGTAGAATACGAACTACGCCAGTTCGGATGCGTTGTAATTAAATCACAAGTACGTACGCTTCTGAACTAGTGACCGTGCTTTATAATATTTAAAACACAAGTACATAATTATTCATTATTTAAATTCTAGTGCGTTATATTTCCGTATTTCGAATAGCATAATAAAAGCAACACATTTTCAAAAGCCTCCAGTTAACGGAATGCTGTTATCAATAAGCATGGGGTAGTAGTATTACTTCCAACTTTGACATATGTATATATAGATCATGCTGATTGCTGACAAGTGTTAATAATTCGCACAAAGAGTCACAAGTACCTATATTTTAGTTACAGTTGTTGATTCGCATACTAAATCCCGAATAATACTGATTGCTATGGGAACTGTCACAGAAAAAGTGTTTTCAGTAGACTTAGGTATGCGTTAGGGAATTGAATCACGAATGTTGAAGGAAGACAGCATTCTAAATGGTTTTCAATCCTCATTGTTGTTCCCGAGTGTATTGTCATGACAAAGGTTTCTCACATACTATGTATTCATTCTATAGAGACCTATTAGTCAGTAAATTAAATACAGATTTTTCTCTCTGTGATTCATAGACGATATCAAGGGGACTCTATATAAAAGTAACATTTATATTATATTGTGTCACGTTTGGTTCAATGCGTAAACAATAAAACTGTCTTATTCCAATTCATGTCAACCTACTGACGCGTTTAAGAAACATTTACGACACAAGAACGTGTAAAAGAACATTGAATAACTGTGGAAATGGGTGGCTTAAGAAATCGTTCCCCCATCGCATAGATCACAATGCTTTGTAATGGACTAGCGGAAAGACATACACGATATATCTGACACACAAATGTATAAATACATAGTCAAACATGAACCGTACATGTTAAGTTCAAGAAACAAATTTTCAACGCTCATGTAGTTAAATCTTCCAAATACTAAACATCAAGCACATACACATGATAATAAAACATATTGTTTAACCTGATCGCAATTTCGTTAAGTTAGTATGTGCTTCTGTGATTTGTCCGCATGTTGCATAGAAATATCCGTTCACACGGTGTATGATCAAGCCTATATTGTTGGTACAAAAGTCGCGTTTTCAACTCACTTGTTCGTACAAGCACCTAACTTTCGCTGTGGGTCTTGGAACAACAGCATACATTGACGGTGGAGTGAACTCATTTGACATCCATTTACTCACAGATTTGGTTTTACGGAACCGCTCGAAGATGTGAAAATGTAAACGGCTGAAAATTTAGTCGAATTGTGTATCCGATGTATGAAAAGGTAGAAAATGTTGTCATATGTATTGAAACTATATTTGAAAAATGAATCCTGTTCTTTTTGGAATTGTTTTGAAGCTCAACTTTTACTGTGAATAATACTTGATGTTGGTAAAGTCCCGGGTGATGAACCAAGCTTAATTTAGTAATACAATAAATAATGAAATGGTCACATGGCCGTTTTATCCAATCGCAATGCAGTATTTATGTGCAAATGCTCGAATGTGTTATTATTTAACAGCTAAACGCGCATAATATTAAAAGCATGCTTAAGTACATTTACCCTAATAATGTACTACTCGCAAAAGAGTTTCATGTATGTAAACGATAAGTTTACATACGTGATGCACACGATAGGTAGGACAAAAAAGTGTAATTGCTGCTATACTACAGGGGCAAGGAGTGTGGAGGCCCTACATCGTAACAGCTATTGCATGTACTACACAGCCTGTGCATTTCGTTCTGCTATAAAATGCTCTCGGTTGAGCTTTGATACAATAAAAGGATAGAGAACAAAAACTTTGACATCTTATCTCGGGCTTCGTCTTCGTCGAAACACCAGACTAGTAACCCTGTGACCCAGTTCCTTACCTATCTACAGCATTGCTAACTAGACAGGCATAAATCACCAGACAAAAGTATTACCATAACTCATATAATCATATGAATAAAAAACACATTATTCGTTTTAGATGAAACCGGTCTTTTATCAAATAATCGAAACCATAGTCGAAGAAATAGACGTTTATATAGGTGGGTTATATAGGGACATTATATTTAAGATAAGTGCCATTTATTGTTATAAATGCATGCGTTGTCTCTTAATTGTTGAAGCTTGTTAGCCTTCGACTACTAGTTCTTAATTTGTTTCCTATTAGTCTGAGTTCCAAAGAGATATATACCGTGTTGCATACAGAAATATAAAACATATGGCAATATGATACAATAAAACGATTAGTGTTGGAAACATAGACGGGCATAAAAACGGTCAAACATATTTGGGAGATATACAAAATCAATATAAAACAGTTTGCGTGGGAGACACATAATAAACAAGATATGATGGTGCAAACAAAAAACAAAAGAGAGAAGTCGGACAGGAAAAATAACAGTCAACAGAAACATCCGAGCCCGAAAGGCACATCCTGGGTCACATTAAAATGACAAAAACACGTACTACAAGCACAAAGATAATATTAAGTTTTGACAGTGAAGGTAGCACTCCACTTAACCAGCCGAGCACAGAAATCACAAACAATGTCCAACACACAATCGGACGAGAAAATGATCCGCCCAAGTCACAATACCCAACACAAAACTACAAAGTCCTAATACCAAGTGTCAAAAATATTATTCATTACTCGTTTACAGCAACAACTATGTCAGAATGGTTTAACCACGTTTATTCAACATCAGCAATGAAGCATTGTCCAGAATTCGATCCTCTGTGCGTGTATATGGCGAATATAGTGGTGCAAATTACTTTTTTTATGGTAATTTAAAATTTTAGATATATTGTTACATTCAAAAAACACAAAATTATGCGATTTTTCACTCAATAAAATGGTTATTTTTAACTTTAAAAAAAAACAGTTTAAATTTTATTGTCAAAGGGAGGTAACTCTTCCAAAATTACATTTTCATACAAAAAAGTGAGTAGTTATAAACTTAAATTGGGCTTT
The DNA here is from genome assembly GCA_947247005.1 of Spisula solida. NCBI lineage: Eukaryota > Metazoa > Mollusca > Bivalvia > Venerida > Mactridae > Spisula > Spisula solida. Next base: position 5,149,944 of record OX365948.1, on the reverse strand, counting down.
ATTCTTATCATTGTTTACTTTCTTTCTGTCTCCGTGATAAGAACATACACTTGAACAAGAACTTGATCAGCAAGGCGGATACATAGCTGCATTAACAACCTGATAAACACCCGATGAACAAACGGCAAAAACGTGTGACATTAGCTTTTACTGACGTCATTTTTCGTTTTACTATTTGGGATTTTTTTATCAGATTCTAATAAAATCAATTGAATTGTAATTACACATGTCCAAGCTGCATGTGTTGACAATTTCAACAAAATCAAACGCATTTGACCAAGTTAAGGGTAAATATATACATGCACACTTATAAGATGTGTATACATTTTAGAGAAAAAATGCACAAGAAAAAGATGATTACCCTAACCTGTCAGTAGGTATTAATTACACATCGTTGTTTTCTAATTCATGATGACGTTTCATTTCGTTATAAGCAAGTATATAATTAACTTCGTTATGAACTCAATGTTTAACTAATATAAACCATCCCATAGTAACTCGTAGGTTGGAATGTTGAACAGAGAGTTAGCATAGGCGATATGTATTAACTTCATTCCGATGTATAGTATGTTTATATATTTAATTATGCCATAGTATTCCAATTCATGACATAATTTCATTATATGTCCATACTCTTGATATTTTGGGAATTTGTTATTAGATTTATTGATGTCATGTTTCTGTTGTTTCAATGATTCAATGTTTTACTGTGGATAGACTTACGGTAGATTAACAATTATGTAAAGTATAGTTCGTGCTAGATAATGTGGCAGTCGAGTCTATTTCACGAAAGGTAATACATGATATGGATTACAGATAACTTTAAAAGAATGTAATTGTTTGTTGTTTGTCCGTTTCATAAAATACTATGTAAGTGGTAACTGTTTAAATACAGACTTAATATGGACTAGTGTTTGTTTACCTTTCAGACCAGTATGACTGCCTTGTGCAGCTAATCCTTTACCATCCATTCAACGACGAAATTTAACATTTAACATAGACAGTTATCCAGGCAGTTAAATTGCTTGGCCTTATCGTCCTACTTGACCAATTACAATGTAATATAAGCACTAAATAATTGCAAGTAGTTATGTATGCTGTAATAGCTCAGGTGGTAAAGCACAGGAATTGTAGCTGAGCGATTCAAGTTCAACCCATCAAAGAAGTCTTTAGTATTTTTTGATTTCATCACAATATTTTTAATGTTATTTTCATATTCTTTTCGAGAGAGTTTATAATTTGTTAATTATATATTTTTCTGGTTTTGTTATGGTCATGATAAAATTATTTTTAATTCAATTAAACTTTTATGACAAGAACACACAATCATTACAATACAAAAGAATTTTACATCACTTCATCTGCTGAATCATGGTCTGAGTTACAGTCACACTCGGATAATGTATCTGTAGTTACAATACCTAAGTACTAGCAATCAAAATTCTTGTGCTTTAATTATAATACGTGTACACAGCACGTTGATTGTGTACATGTATATTTAGGCTATACACTCTTTAATAATAGACTTAATAACTTTAATTACAGGTTTGTATCACTATTGGATAGAACTGATTATTTAAGCCATTTTTCTGTAAAACTCTTAGCTTATAAATTTATAAAGATGAGAAAAAGAAATTAAAAAAATACATATAACTTGACAAGGTTTCGAACTCGCGGCCAAAAATATCGAACTCGTCAGGAAGTATCTTCTACGCACTAAACCACTCGGCTATGAAGTATGTTTGAATTGGTGGATGGTAATTAACCATGGTTTACCTAATTCAATCAATTGACATTGTCCACATTGTGTCACGTGACTGCCACATTATCATGCACGGACTATACATGTATGTTCCCTCTATAAATAAAGTCTATATTAATATTAGTAGTAGTAAACATCCATTCATAATTCCATTCAAATATTTTGTTATTTTTCATTATGATTCTGATTACCAGAACATAAAAAAACTATGCTTGATCAGAAAAGTACTCATTATGATGGTTTTCGTGTATTTTAGGATTTTGCAATTGTAAAAATGTACTTTTGTTACATATTCGTTTTTATGTGGTACACATACTTTAAATGCCACAACTGTTAAAAATAAAGCGTATCAATACAGATAGTATGCACTAAGTTTAATGGTATTTAAACCACTTTACAAAAGCATTATCGTATTAATGGATATTGCTGTGGCTCCTTAATTAATTATGGGGATTGGTAGCGATGTCAATGGCGGTTATCAAAATAATAGGGCCACTATCTGATATAAAAATGATCTATATATTGATTTAAATGCTTCCCTGTGAAGAGAAATAATGTGAAATAATTGCAAAAAAAGTTCTAACAACTGACCAATATACTAAAGCTACCTTTTATCCATTTCTCTGAAATTATCGTGACTTAATATATATGATAATGAGGTTTTATTGCATACACATGTAATCATTGGGGAAATTAACGTGGATATATCAATGGATTTAGATAGGAGAAATACCATTTACCTTTAAAAATGTATTAAACAGTAATTAGTCAACATATCACAGAGAACTGCGAATAGTCGATCCAACAATAACGGCCTTTGAGAATTTCTCAGTTTTATAGATACACTTAATGTTTCACCCGTTAATAACTTTTTGCACTAATTGATGTACATGTATATGATTATAAATCTAAGCCCTAAAGAATGTACAAAGAGAGTACGCGGGATTTATGCTCTTTTTCTGGTGCCTTATAGATATGTTATACCTTTGTAATTAGATTCACGCCTAACATTAAGTCTCTGACATTTGATAGGTCATGTATCAGGGACAACTATATGTGGTATTCTGTATTATACGTAAAGGAGGTAAAGGTCTTGGAAAGGGGGGCGCTAATATGTAGTTTGTATAACCATTATGTTTTGTCACAATTAAATGACTTCATGTTATTTTACTGCTGCCTTAATGCACACAGGCGATATTATTGTACTATCAGAGTAGTTAGTCAAATAACAACCCCATTTCCTCTTTACAGTAAGCTGTTAATAAGTACTACTATTTTATTTTTATTCATTTTCTGCAATAACACGATAGAGCCACGTTATTTAATGCCTGTTTGACATAATTGATATATGCAGATATTGGCTAACCTTCTCTCGATCGTAGTTACCAAATGTTTATATTTTAAGTAAATTGAAGTCATTTTAAGACAGTGTTTATTACGGGTAAATGTATAAGTTTTAGTTCAGTTCCGATGTACTAAGAGCAAACAAACTTTGAAAATACAATAACAACTCCAAATGGTTTACAATACATTTACGAAGGAGACATATCATCCCGAACGTCTTGCCTAGATGTATTAATATGTGTTTCGAAGTTTGACCCAAACAAAATTCAAACAAATGTATCCCGCAATCTGAATCTAATCCGTCAAAACAAGCAATCTCGGTTTGTACGTCATCCATCTTTTTCATTTTCATTTTATGCCAGAAGTTTGTATGATTATATTTTGAGATTAAACAAATTCCTGATTTACTCAGAATTAAATCGTGAGATACTTCAAGAAGTGTTTTTGTTTTTAATATGTTGATAAAATCATTTCTACACTGGGATCAATAATATCTAATCCTTGAAATTTATTAAGTCATTTTCAGAAATGATGACATTTCAAAATATCTGATTGCACTTTAATTGCCATTAATGGCAATAGAAAAGTAAAAAGATAGCTATTAACATTTTGATCGCAATTATCAAGTTGGTTACCTGACATATTAGTCGTATTAATGATGAATAATATATTTACAAGTCTAATAATTATTGCAATAGCGTGTTGGATTAATGAAGAGAAACTTAATTATCCTGTAGATGACCTTCCTGACACAGGGCATGTGTAAATAATAGATGTCCGTCATTATTCAAGTTTGATAGCAGCAATCTTACTGAATGATTTTACAGAGAATACAACTATCTTGTCAATTCCACTAAATACTATACTTTGCCTTGTATTACAAATGCAATGAATCTGAAATATCCCGACATAATACGTAATACTAACATTTATTCGGATAACTCTGGGTACCATCAGACAAGCAAATATAACACATGCCGCTGAAGGTGTACTGGTTTCCCGTGAACAAATAAACATCTATTATGTTAGAAGTTACATAAACCTTGAACACGTAATACTAATATTTGCTTTCCTGTTAACTCATGTGCTATCAATAATAAATCATTACATTTGTTGTCTTATTCTCTTGGGCTAGTACATGTAGTATCATAAATCCTGGGTTAAAAATTATATAACATGTTCTATGTAAATGTAGTATATTATCGTACTGTTAAGTAAGCTCATTGGGACGACAAAGGTTAATCACACTGATATCGGGTGGAATAGACTTTTTACCATTTTTCGGAGAAAATAAAATGACCCAAGTAAATAGACTTACATGTATATCGTACGTAAGCAAACGTGTACTGAAAGCGAATTAGCTTCCACGATCGCCAACGTTTGTTGCAGTATAACATTGTTTAAATAGTAACACAAAGTAGCGAACTGTTCTCATGTCTTTGCTAAGATGTTAGACGAATCGCAAAATACAACCGTCGTTGGCGATTAGTGTGTTATTGAGGTTCTATTGTTTTAATTCTCGGTTGGCAAATTATCAATGTTGAGGCTAAAAATTTATGATTATTCTCTGCTAAATCTGAACATTAAACAAGACAGAATATAATGGATGCTAATTTAGATTGTTTTGACGTAATGAGTGGAAAACACGTGAGCGTTGTTAAGCAGACTTTTAGACCAGTGTGTCTTATTGCATCATGCAATAACATCTGTTTCAGAACTACGTTTTTTAGAAGCGAAAACGACTATTGATACACAGTCCATTGTGTATTAACATAACAATCACGCGAGTTTATCAATTTAGCCGTCAAATGTATGTTTACCAGCCGCATGTGCTTTATTTATCCATGGATCTACGATTTTAATGTTTATAAACATGGAGAAAAGTTAAAATGAACCGTATTTTACCATAATCTGCCGCACGCGCTCTTCAACAAGTTGTGTGTTTAATAAGTCCAATTAACAAGACTGAATTACTATGTGATGCCGTTGCCGTGATGGTTAATGCGTTGGTATATCATTGATAGTTTTGAGAGCCAGAGGTTCGAATTCCGTGGTTCCCCTTTTTATGCCCCCCGTCTTTGGTGAGGGGGTATATTGCTTTGCACATGTCTGTCGGTCTGTCTGTCGTATAAAATGGTTTCCGTTCAATAACTCAAGAAGGCTTTGACCTAGTATCTTCAAACTTTACATGGAGGTTGGTCAGCAAGAGTAGATGACCCCTATTGATTTTGTGGTCTGTAGGTCAACGGTCAAGGTCACTGCGACCTTCACCATTTCTGACTATTAGGCTGCCATGGGGGCATACGTGTTTTACAAACATCTCTTGTTATTTGTATATAACACTTCGTTCTGTAGTAGATCTCTTGAACATGTAGATCTACTTAAATCAAAATGAGTTTTACGTTATTATAATATAATTTTAAAATTTGCCTTTGGGAAAACACATTTCAAAAGATCTAAAGCATGATCACAAGCAGTGAGTTGATTTAAGAGATCCATATCAATTTCATACAGTATATTGTGCTTCCTCCAATGCAATTGACTACTTTGCCAGTTGATGCACATACAAGTGCTTTCGTTGAGACAGGGTCGTCACCTTGCATATGACTGAAATACTTTACAAAAAGGCCTTGAATTAGAGTTCTTATAAGACCGGACTTTCCACTACCAGCACCTCCAGACAGGAAAATATAAAATATTTCAAACTGAGTATTTACAACATGAAGGACATGATAAAGTACAATTTGCACGTATAGTTCATTGTTAATTTCACCTAAAGGAAGATCGGCACAAATACTCGTTTTTTCTGTTTATTCCCAATTCGTCACCGAGATCATAGTCTTCATTCATTTGTGTTTCAGTACCAGAACCAAAGCAAGCTAGTTCTTCTGAATGTAATGGCTTATGGTCTCTGACAACCTTATATCCATGGTGTCCTTCCTGAGGAATAACAATAGCCAAATTGTCAGTGTCAATATGTTGAATAATGTTTTCCATAGTGCCTGCCTGCATTAGTTTGGTAACTGCTCGGATAGCGCAAAATTATATAAATAATAATATCTACAGATTAATAATTTTCATCTAGTGAATTCTGAGTGAGCAGAGTAATCTTATAGTTTTAGTGTGTAAGGTTTCGTTCACTCTGACCCTACGTCCGATAGCTCCGATTTAATCTTATATACACGTCTGTACACACTCTACACAAGCATTTCATCGAACACTTAGTAATTCTACCTTGCTATTCTGTATACGTGCGGTGAGTACCGGTAAAAAATGTATTATCCAAAACCATAGAAATTAAAAGTACTACTTTTGTACAAGTTCAAAATCTGGTCCACTAGAACAATATACCCTGGTTGGTTGTCATTTCAAAATGTACATTTGTTACCACGCATATAGTCTTGTCGTAACATGTGCACAGACACACTTGAAAATATTTTGATCACGTTATTGCTGTCCATTATTGACAATCCTCAGGATGTGTTCAGAAATGTTGTGTTTTTACTGACCATCCCTTTTATTTATTACAATGGTTAGAATATTGATAGAGTAACGAACTGTCTGATCGCATTTTTATCAGCAGTGTCGTCCATTAACAAGCATAGACTTGTAACATTAGTAAGTTGCGGCATTGTGCCTGTCAGATCGTAATGTGATTTACTTAAATAAATGTTTAGGACAGAGTACAGATTAGTGAGATAAATCATCCTCTAATACACAATAGGAGTTCATACGGCTGATTTATTGAATATTGTTTATCAATACATAATCTATACAACGGATTACTATAAAAAATACATTTACTTATGCGAACGTGATTTTACGATACACTTTCGCCTCAAACCTATTATCTTTATAACGAAAACTTGTGGATCATGTACATTTAGTATATCTTATTTACAACCCAAATAATGATTTGTTTCACAATAAGAATAATTGCATTTGCCAGTTTACGAAAATTATTTAGATTATTAATCAGCATAGAATAGTACTATATCTTTAAACTTCGCATCAGGTCATCTTTATCGCTGACACATCATAATAGTGTGTTCACAAAGAGTCTGAAGCACACATCGTTTAGTAACGGTTTAAGTGAATGTTTAAAGTAAACCACGTATACGTACATAATATTATGCACAAACACACACTTATTAATCGCAATGTGCTATAGTTCAAAACAACATTTTTGACGCTCTAGAAAAATTAAATTTCCACATCAAAACAAGCAAATACTTATGATAATAACTCGTTTATAAAACATATGTTTGACCCGATTGTGGTTTCATTAACTGTTAAAAGATTATATTAAGTCAGACAGGGAAGGCAGCACTCAACTTAACCAGCCGAGCACAGAAAACATTAAAAACAGACCAAGAAAAATGCCCAACTGAACCAACCGAGCACAGGAAATAAGTTCCTCTGTGATTTTTGTTTGTTTTATACATGTATATTCCCGTTTAACCCATGCATAAAATCACCAAACCTAACTTTAACATTAACTAATCTCATGTAAAAAGCTAATAACTCATTGTTCAAAGAAGGCTGGAATCAACAGAAAAATCAATGCACGAAAGGCACACAAACAGTATACACATTTATCTCTGCATGAAAGTAACACCGGCAAAATGACAATTAATGAGATTTAATTTTGCTTGTGCAGTTCAGACTATTTACGGCACCTATTTATAAAGCTTAAAATATGCCTCATTTTTTCGACAACAGAAACTTGGAATTTCAGCGGATTGGTTTCGTTTTCTCGTTTACGTGAATGTTTGGCATTGTGCCGTGTGATTGTGGTCTTTGTGGTTTTTGATTTCTGAGCTCGGTTGTTTCAGTCGAGTGCTGCGTTGTGTGTCTATTTGTTTATCATCCTTTTGAAAAATAATTTTAAAAAACTAAGCTATGCATTTGACTAAGACGTAACTTATAATCAAATTTAAACTTGTATTGAATAATCGATTTTAATCATAGCTTTACTTAACAAATTCAAATACCTTAAAAGATTATACTCCTCGCTGACCATTTTGACGTATTCGTACTTTAGTAAATTCCTATTGTATCATAGTAATGACAGAAAAGAGTGCAATACCTGAACTAGCAAGGAGTGCGATTAAATCTGCTTCTACTACAAAGAGTGCTACTTCTGAATTATCACAACCAAAACGCCCTTAGATTATGTTATACTAAAATCAGATAGAGATACAAAAAAACTCGAGTATCCTATTAAATCTCGGGCTTCGCTCTTAATGAAATACAATACTAGTAACCCGTTGATTGAGTTCTCTAGCTTTATTATATCATTGCTTACTAGACAGAAATAAATCACCAGACTCAAAAGTATTTCCATAACCCATACAATCATGATGAACACAACACACATATTTGTCATTTTAGATGAAAACCGTCTTTAATCATATAATCGAAATCATAGCCGAAGCAAAAGACCCCATTCTAGCGTTGTATAGTGTTGGTTATATGGACATTATTTATGAGATATGTGTCAGTTATTCTTATTAATGCATGTGTATTATGTTAGTTGTTGTAATTAGGTTTGTCGCATACGACTTGTTCTTAATATATACATTTGTATTTATATACGTACGAGTCGTCTAAACTAACTTTCATGGGGAAATGCAGTGTTGTATATAGAAATATAAACAAATGTATAAAGAGATACAATACACAGCGAACTGTACGGGAAGTATTGATAGGGATAAAACGGTCCAGCATACGTGGGATGCATACAGAAACATTATAGAACAGTTTGCGAAACAAGGAGATACATGTTAACCAGATATGTATGATGCGAACAAAAATCGAAATAAAGAAATCGAACAAGGAAGGAAGTTCACAACATAAACAGTCGAAGGCGAAAGGCACAATAGGGGACACACAAAAAAGACAATTCAGCGAGTACAATCACACGTCACAATGCATGAACAACGATGTCAGCAAGTTTAAATCATATAGGTGATCCAAAGAGATGATTCTAGATCTACTGTAATCAAATACACATCATTGTATTCTAATTCATGATAACGTTTCATTTCGTTATAAACTAGTATATAATTAACTTCGTTATTAATGTTTAACTAATATAAACCAACCCATAGTATCAAGTAGGTCTGGAATCTTAAACGGATATTTAGCATAGTCCAGTTTTATTCACTTTATTCATATGGATAGTAAGTTAAACTATATAATATATATATATTATAGAATTACTATTTATACCTGCATGTATATCTTTATTGATGAATGAATAACAGAAAAATATACTCGTAATTTCGTATTAATTGATGCTTAGACAAGTACCCTGTGCTCAACATAGTGCTTTGTAAGTAGTAATTCAATTAATATTATTTTTCGGGCTTTTTAATTATTAAAATTTAGTTTTGTTACACATTTGTTATTTGTGCTGTACACTTAATTTGAATGTCGTATCAGTTATACGTCAATGCTACTTATATACTTAATACATATATTAAGAACTGAGTTTAATAGCATTTAAAACAACTTCATAAACACATTTCCGATATCAATAATTACTGTTGTGTCACCGTCATTAATTATGGGATTGGTAGCATTGTCAATGTCGGTTATCTAAGCAATGAGGTTGCTATCTGATATGTTCAAATGATGTTTATATTGATTTAAATCATTCGCTGTCAAGATAAACCAAGTAAAAATAGCAAATACAGCTAAAACATCTGACCAATATATATTACAGCTACCTTTTATCCATTTCCCTGAAAATATCTTCACTTGATATATGATAGTGATGTTAAGGGAGTAGGGTCTAATCTTTAGTGAGATGGTGCAATTTTAGTTAAAAAGCGTTTTTTTGTCTTCAAATGAAAGTTTTTGAATAAAATAAGCATTATATTATGATGCACTACATGTACCCAAAATGAATATTGATAAAGTGAATTTATTGAAGCATGACAGCATTTTTATTGCAAATCTTACTCGTTCACAAACAAAGTCAACATGACATTAAGAGTCAAAGTGTGTTGTCGGGGACATAGCCAATAGTATAAGGAACACACTCTTACAAAGAAATAACTATGAAACAAATTCATGAACTTGTAGCATGCAAAAAACCAATAATCATCAATGACCTTGCAAACCGAAAGTAGAAAAATGTCAATGTTTCTTGAATTTCTTTGTAAGTATACATTTTTCAGTCTTAAACTAAGTAACAGTTTGTTCCCGAGAGTTATATTGTAAGAATGATATACATTTTAGCAAGTACCCTTGGGCAGTTTTTGTGTTTGCGAACGAGCAAGATTTACAATGAAAATGCTGTCATACTTCAATAAATTCACTTTATTAATATTTATTTTTATTTAACTTCAAGGGTATATGTAGTACATCATAATGCTATGCTTATTACAGGTAACCCTCAAATGACAATTTGAAGAATAAAATGCATTTGAAAAAATCATGCACCCACCCACTATAGATCATCCTCCATGTCCTAAGATACCATTTATAGAATGTAAAACTACCTTTGAACTAAGACCCGCTGACGAGTAACATACCTTTATAATTTTTTAACTAGTTATACGTGCTGTATTATTTAATTTGTATTCTTTTATTTCTGCGGGATAATTAAAGAATATTATCATGACTTTTTCATGAAAATATGAAGTTATTTGGACGTTTGAGTTTGAATTAAGAAATGTTTGATCAAGATGAGTCACGTTTTTAACGTCCATATGCCATTCGTGCGACTATTAAATTGTAAACTGGTCTTGCAAACACAGCAGACTCCCGATACCTGCTATGGCGAGCAAAAGGAGAATATAACACATGCATTAACTTTGTGTTTAAAAGGCAAATTATTGAAACGCAAATTTCTGAAGAACACCATGATATTGAAAACGATAACAGGAATTGGCAGATAGGCAAACGTAGGGACATTTCACAACACAAAACGTCAGTCGAAATTTGCAAAGTGTTTTCATTATAACATACATCCATTATGCCTAGCTTAATCCTCAAATTAAGACTCTCTCTATATATATACATGTATATACATATATCGTGTGACAGATATATCTAATTAAACACAATTGATTGTTGAAGTTTATTTCTATATTAATATGATAATTTAATTCCGAACTTACCATAAGAGAAACATCAAAACGTCATTAACGCCGCTGACGTCAGAATAAAAAGAGCGCTGTGTGGTGGACACGGTAAGGTGGCATTTTGTATTTCAGCCATACTTTTTTTAAAATGCCTTGTTTCAGGAAATATTTTCTGCACTTGAGTCCGAAAGGCTGTATTTTAATGTAATGTAGTTTGTATTTGTCTGTGTCATTTGGAATTAAAATGATAAGCCCAGTCTAAAAATTTGAAGGACCCTTGTTCATAACGTGTATCTTATTGTCATTGCAAGGGATACATATATTAATTTTTCGTCGATTGAGCTAAATTGATCGCTTGTATACTTTGATTGCACTGGTTGCTCGATTCCATTTGAACGGGGAATGTGTTGTGTTCCTTGTCATTATAATAAATGTACTGAGCGAATTTGAAAAAATCGACTGGTATGATATTTTATGGTTAGAATTTCCAGTTTCTGATTGAAGAAAAACTCGCCAAAACACTGGCATAATATTACGTATAATGCGTATCCACTCGACTACAGAGAACTGGTTGATTATATTCTATGAAATCTATAACCCCATATTTGAATGTGATAGTTGCTTCATTAGTATTACTTATTCAACCTACAGTACCTTTAAAATATATTAAACAGTATTTAGTAAACACATCTCAGACAAGAAGGCCCAAATGGCCATAGGTCGCTCACCTGTCCTAGTAGTTCATGCAGACCCCTAATGGTAGCCTCTATTGCAGGTACAAAGTTTTCATATTGTCTTATAAAGCGACCTGGTAATTTACATCACATAGACCCAATGCCATATTGAAGTTTAAGCCAAGTTTTGTCTATGATTTGACCAAATGACCCAGTTTTTTACCCTAGATGACCCAATATCGAACTTCTCCTATATTTTGAGATGATCATTGTGACCACATTTTATAAAGATAAGGCCAACAATGAGATATCTAGGGACTGCACAATGTTTTTCTAAGATTTGAAATTGTGACCTAGTTTTAGACCTAGATAAACCAATATCGACCTAGATTTTCTTGAGATGATCATTGTGGCTAAGTTTCATAGATATTAGGCAATAATTGTGACATCTAGTCACTACGCAATGTTTTTCTATAATTTGACCTTGTGACCTACTTTCTGACCCTGACTACGCATGTTTGTTCTATAATTTGACCTTGTGACCTCGTTCTAGACCCCAGTTGACCCAATATCGAATTTGACATAGATTGTGTTGACATGATCATAGTGACCAAGTCTCATTAAGAGTATGTTAAAATTGTGACCATTAGTGACTACACAAAGTTTTTCTATTATTTGACCTTGTGACCTAGTTTTTGACCCCAAATAGCCAAATATCTAAATTGACCTAGATTGTGTTGACATGTTTATGGTTACTGTATAAAGATTAAGTCAAAATTGTGACCTCTACATACTACAAAAGGTCTAAAAACTGCGAATAATCGATAAAACAATATGTCTTCGATGTTTGCCTTGGGAATTTCTCCGTTCTATAGATACGCGTATTGTCTCATCCGTAATAATTGTTCAGATTATTTGATATATATTATTTTAAGTATATTCTTCAAGCTCTGAATGAGGCAATTATTCAGACCTTTAGCTCTTTTTCTGCTTTCTATGAAAACCTAATGGATATTTTAATACCTGTGGAATTAGATTCACGCTTAACTCTAAACCGCTGTTATTTGATAGGGCATGTAGCGGTGGTAGAGATGGGTGGTTGTAGATGTATTTCATATTATTACCAGCTTAACTTCCGGCAATTAAGTGGATGCTTAAAATGTCTTCATGCCGACAGGAGATATTGTTGTAATACTAGAGTTGTTGATCAAATTACAACTGCGTCGCCTCTTTAAATCAAGTTGCTATTATGATCATTATTAATGTTCTCCAATAGCACGACATAGCTACGAGGGTTGATGTTATCATACTGCCTCGTTGACATAATTTATACCAGCAGATGTTGTCTAACACTCTCACAATCGTATGTATATTCTTAGGATAATGAAGTCATTTTTACTTGGGGGATTTCCCCCAAGTATTGCTTATACATACAATCCAGAAATCACTACGATTTTAACCATGTAATTTTTCCACAACCAATGCATCCGAGCAAGAAATGAGTTCTAGCCAATCTTAACCAAAATTATAATTTTCAATCATTTTTAAAAATATTTGTCCCAAGCAATTGAATTATTTTTTATTTCTTTGTATTGCGGGATACTTTGGAATGTTTGTTTCTCTGAGTTAATGTATCTGCACGAATAAATTCCTACGCGCTGTAAAATGACTAATGAATTTTGAGGGGTGATAAGTAAACAGCTGAGCAGACGAAATTTACACTGTTTTGTTTCATAATGTTCATATAACTATTTAGCTAAAAACTCCTAATATAATGTTTGCCTTTTTTCACTATTTACATTATTTTGCATTTGTTAATAGTATTGATCGACGTTTCATCCATCAAATTACTTCAGATATTCAGCTAAATAGTTTGCGTCTTTTTTTAGAACAACCATTTTCCAAGCGCTGTTGTTTACACATTTCCCTACGAGATCGAGACCATACCGGTTATTTGTGGTTTTTTTTGTCCCCATTCTGAATCGTTCGCGCTATTCCTACCATATCCAGTTCGCACGCAGCTAGAGTTTAAGTATACCGAATTTGGATTTTGTGTAGTTTAGTTGCTAGATTTTATTTTCTAGCGCCTCATGTTTATAGTTTCGATCGACGTTGTGTCAATTAATTTACCATATTATATTCAGTGAAATAGTTTGCGTATATCGTTAAAACAACGGCCCATTCCATACAAATTTCCCATCCAGATTTGGGACCATGTCTGTAGATTTTTCTTTCATTCCCTATCTGATTCTTTCGCGCAATTTACAACATATGTGGTTTGTTTATTATGCAGCTGTATATTTATGGAATTACGACTTAGTGTAGTTTTGTTGCTATTTTTATATAGTTTTGCGCCCATTCATTCGTTATCCAATTAGATCTACTTATATTATTTTTGCTTGCTACCGTCAAACGTTATTTGTGCAGCTGCATGATATTACCATTTACTGTTATTCTTAATCCTTCTAATACATTTTCTCAGCTAAAACTAGGACGTTCAGCCCCCCCTTTTACAGTTGAAACTAGTTCATTTGGGCTTTTTATGGGTAGATTGCCTTTATGGGTCCGTTTGGTGAGATCTGAATGATGTAAACCCTATATTATTACCAAGAACTGCGATATCCCCCAAGTATCAATACTTCAGTACTTTGATTATTATACTTCAGCGACATCATTTGTTTCACTATAAACCACCATTGACAGAGGGCATGTTACGTGTAGATTTATTAGATTTATTACAGAACATGATGTAAAATGATAATACTACAAAATACAATAACAACAACTCGTAATGGTGTTTACCTAATTATGCGTACCACTGCAAAAGTACCTAAAATACTGCAATGGAATAATATACAAAATACATAAATACTATCAAAATGGATGAAGTTCATGTGTAGTTTATGGTTTTTGACCGGAGGGGACTATTGGTTTGTTGATATGGCAACATACATATTGACAATGGCTTTACACCGGTGGGGGACTTCTGTATTGCTTGCAATTCAGTACGTCATATCTCGATTTGTTCAATTACGTCATTTTACTTAATGAAACTGGGTCACTCGTTTTAAGGTTTTCAGATTTTTTGTTGCTGAAATCGGGCCTTTCAACGTTTTAATACTGTTACTTAACTTTTAGACTGTAGGCTGCTAAAACTATGTAGTTCAGCAGTTTTACTGTTGTTTCTAGGTCATTCAGCGTGGGCTTTCTGCCTTTTGTTTGCTGAATCTTTTTTATTCAGTTTTTAACAATGAGACTAGGGGCGTTTAATTTTCTTGGTCGGTAGTGTGTTGGGCACTTCTTCATTTTAAGATTTCTTACAGCTAAAGCGGGGCAATATAGTCCTTTTGCTGTGGAAACTGGGTCATTCAGCTTGTTAGCTCTAGGTCATCCCACTATACGGGCCTTTCAACGTTTTAATACTGTTATTTAACTTTGAGACTAAAGGCTGCTATAACTATGTAGTTCAGCAGTTTTACTGTTGTTACTAGGTCATTCAGCGTAGGCATTCCGCCTTTTGGTTGTGTATCTTTTCTACTGGGTCATTCAGCTAGTTATAATTTATTATACTTTTCGACAGCTTGGACTTGGGCGGATCTGCGCTTGTTTAGTTGGGCATTGTGCTTTGTGTGTTTTTAATGTTTTCTGTGCTCGGCTGGTTAAGTTGAGTGCTGCCTTCCCTGTCTGACTTAATATACTCTTTTTACAATATAGTAACGAACAAGACTTATCACCCCAAACGTCTCTCTCAGATGTATTAATATGTGTTACGAGTGTGACTCAAACGAAAGTCAAACAAACATCTTCATCCAGTCTGAATCTAATCCGTCAAAAACAGCACTACTTGATTTGTACGTAATCCATCTTTTTCATTTCCATTTTATACCAGCAGTTTTGTATGATTATAATTTGTGGTCATAAAATTCCTGATTTATTCAAAATTAGGTATTGAGATACTTGAAGAAGATTTTTTATATGCGTGTGGTATGTTGCAATAGTTTGATAAAATAATTTTCCAAACCGGAATCAATATTATCTTATCCTTGAAATTATTATTAGTTTAAGTCATTTTCATGATGACATTTCAAAATTTCTGATATCACATCAATTGCATGTTAGTGTTAGATAGATATTATCACTTTGATCGCAAATATCGAGTAGGTTACCTAAATTGTATGTATTAGTCGTCTTTACGACGCTTTGATTGCTCTTTAAGAGTAACTTATTAGCAAATTTATCCTATTTATCCTGTAGGCTGATACACTGCATGTGTGTATTATAGTTATCAATCATAATTCAAGTTTGATAGCAGACATCTTCTTGAATTATTTTACCTAGACAGAAACAGCTATCGAGCCAATCGAACGAAATGTTAGACATTGCTTTGTTTTTAAAATGGAATAGATGGGTTAAAGTTTACGCCAGAGTTATCGGAAATATCGAGCTACGATATGAAAAACTCTTACTCGGATAACCCTGGGTACAATAAGAAATAAAAACAGCGCATGACTGTTAGTGAAGGTGTACAAGTCCCTCGTGAACAAATAAGCTTCTGTTATGTTAGACGTTACATAAACCTTGAATAAGTAATACTCATAGTGTGCCTGTTATTTCATGTGGTATCAATAATAAATCATAACACTCTTTGTCTTACACTCTGACGTGAGTAGTATCATAAATACTTGTTTCAAACGTATAGCATGTTAGATCTGGTATATTATCTTGTCTTCAGTACATTGGCCTGATTAACAACGATACTCCTACCAAAATTATGAATACAGAGGCTCATTTAACCAGACTTATATGGTGTGTAAGCATGTCCCATAACATACGTTGAACTGTGAACAATCCTTTAAAATGTTTTGTGCCGAAGCATCTGCATGCCCTCCAGGTGTCGCTATCGAACACACACACTGACACAAAACATGAACGATATATACTATTATAACAATACAATTCCAGAAAACATCTCTTTCCTAGTTTAAGATTGAACAAAGCATGCGTTTTTACATTCGGTTTCATTTATTTTAGTTGTACGAACGTAATATATATAAAATATATAAAACATTTCTTTCTTTTTATAGTGTATTCTTTGTATATGCCATATTGACTGTGTTCACGTCTGTAAACGTTGTCTTTGTTTGTTAACTTGCAAGGTTTGCTATGAAAAGGACGTCAAACTCTGTTAAAATTGCTTCATTTATATGTACGAGGGTCAGTAAAAAAAACAACTGAGAGTTGCTAAATAATGCTGAGGAAAATGAGTGTTCGTACATGGTCTATACACAATGGTGAAATATGGTATCTCTCACTGACATTATGGCGAACGAATATTGGCTATGACGATTTTATTCTTGTTGTCAGGTGACCAAAGCAGACAACCCGAGTACAAGCGTTCACACTTTCGGTAGGGCGGCAGTATGCATTTCTATTGAAACATAAAGTTATACCTGAGATTTGCAAACCTATTATTTATTTTGTACATCTATCAGATAAACCAAATTCTAGTTGATTTCTTCCACAAATATAGAAAATATATTTGACTTATATAAAATATGACTAGTATCACTTTATTGTATGGTATTACAACCACAATATAACCCAACCTAAAAGAGTAAATCACTCTTTCCTAAGCAAAGTTATTATCTTATTTTTATTTCGGTTACTGGATTTTATGAGATAGATTCATAATCGTAGTCAAAATAACTTCTGCAATCAATGATTAAATTTAGAACACCATGGCAACGAAAAAAAACTTGAGAAAAGTGATAAAATCTTGGTAAAATAACACTCCATTTGTGAAAAATTAGCACAAATCGCTATAGATCATACATACACACGCCATTTCATTAAGTACTATTAAGGATCAGGCAGGCATGGGATACCTGCATAACTATTTATTTGCTGTGTCCGTAAAAGTGTAACTACGGTGGGCGTCAAACATGAAGGAAGCCCTTTGACGTAATGGATTGTTTAGTTCAGGTTTACAACACTGTTTTAACACTGACTCGTTTGATAATATTCTAGGTTTGTTTACACCAACATTAAACGAACCGGGGGAATATAACTGCTACAAAGTGCACTGAAAGCAAATTAGCTTTCGCAATGACCCGAGTTTGTTACAGTTTTTATTGCTTAGACAGTAATACAAAGAAACCATATATTCCTATTTCTTTGCTGAGACGTCGCAATAATCGCAAACTACAAATGTACCACGATGGCTGTAAGTGTATAAGATGTAATGCTGGTGCAATAATTTTGAATCAAATGTATGATTATTATTTGCTAAATCTGAATATTCAACAAGACATAATAACATTGATGTTAATTTAGACCGTTTTGTCGTAAATAGTGGAACATATGTGAGTGTTCAGCTCAAAGTGTTCTTTTTGCGCATTATAGCAGTCTCTTACACCAGGATGCCTCACTACATCATGTAAGGAAATCAGTTTCAGATAGTTTATTGCAATTTATAGTTCTGTTTCAAATGTTTAGGGTTACCTTAGGGCTTTATGCAAATAATGATTAAGGTTGTCACATGTAACACACATGCTAGCATGGTTCTAGGTTTGATGCAAAATATGTGATGTAGTGGAAAAGAAATTATTTTTTGTCATTGAGAGTCATTCCCAAGAATAGAAACGTCTAGGAAACAGTGCTATGAATTAAAGCACTTAATATTTGTCCTTGGTGAATATCACTTGCATGCAGGTCAACGTAATATACCTGATATTCAACTCAACGTTAGTCCATTCTTGTATTGTATATCATACATGTAGTCGGAATGAGCGGAAATGCCGTAGGAATGGCCATTTGAGGTGCATTATTGTATGTTCCAATTATATTATGTCTGCATTCCGGGTGTATTCATATATGCTGGTCATTCGAATGTTTTTTCCAGTGCTTTAAACCTATTTATATTTAATATATAGGGCTAATATAGGCTAAACATGTTGCCCAATCCGATTTCGTTTAGGACTAATGCATTATATTGAATTAGTAACCGGGTCACTCAGGTTCGATTCCCGGTCGCGGAAGGTTCTAACCAATTATGGAAATTTGACACCAACGTCGAATTTCCTTCAAATGTAGAGAGGTTGCTCCTAGATGTGTTCCTTGTGGATCGAGGTGCTAGAACTGGTAAGGATACAGTCCAGAAAAGATGTGTGGGTGGATTTCATTTTATAACTGAAACAGCGTTGAAAAACAGCAATAAACCCGACACATTCAAACATCTGATACAGTCAATATATTTAACCTGTTTTCTGAAACTGGAATACAATATTGCTTCTCTGATTATGATCGTGTCTACCTACACCACAATGTCCAGTTACTATTTATAGTTTTAATAACGTTCGTTATTTGTTCTCATAGACACGACGTATTGACATACGCTTAATATATTGATATAATCTTTATTATAATAATGATATGACTTTCCATGACTGCAGGTTTTTCCCTGTAAGTGCAGACACGTTCTCTGGAACAACATACGCCAAAACAAGCCAAGTACTGATGAACAACAAGTGCAAGGAGTAACTTGTCTGTATACGATTGTATTATAATAATGTTCTCGTACCATGACGCTGTCTTAGTGCTTCGATAAATACGTGCGAGTTTGTTCTACCTTTCGTATCTCTATTCAAAATATCGTTAACATTGACACGAACGTAGAACGACCTATTGTGAATATAATTAAGTGAAATATAATCAAATTTAAATAGCCTTTAGAACTATTGATAGCCATGTATACTCACTTTAACTCCATCAAAGGGCTCGCAAAAGATATTCATAAAACATTGAATAACAATTTGATAACAAGTATATCTTTCTGGCCGCTTGACTTGACGCCATGGCGTACCTGTTGTGCCTATTTCTACAGCCGCGGCAATAGTGATTTTCTATGTTCAATTACTTGGTATAAAGATATGCTATGTTATGTGCGTTTGACGACAATTGTCGGTATATGGCCTGTGAATTGTCTTTAGTTGCATGTACGAAAAATGGTAATTGTCTAGCTCTATCAAAATATGAACTCGCGATAGAAAATTATTTTTGGAAATTATGTCGTTAGTCACAACAAAATGCCAGGAACTTATGGAACCAAAATTGTACATTGGCCTATCACACATTGCTACAATATCTGGGATTGGCAGTACGTGACCTGTAAACGTTACGAGAAGTTGTTTTGATGGATAAAATCTTGTTGGTTATATATTGTATCAAATGTATGCTCTGGGGCATATGATACAGTAATTAGACTACGATTGTAGCAATGCACATAGCGTGAGCCGACAACTTTTTATCATAGTTTTGGCACGATTGATTTTTTGTTTGTTTAACAATATTGTACAAGTAGCGGTTTAGGAAAGAATATACAGAACATTTATTTATGCTCTCAATTTAAGAAATAAATTTTCTTAATGAGAAAGCGAATCAAAAAGTATCATAGTGTAAATATATTGAAACTAAAAGTGAGAATTGTATTCTAAAGGTACATAGTTCATTCCTGTGTTCGGAAATAAAACTTTTTCGTATACTGCGGACATCTGGAAAACATCAATTGAAGAATATATTCCACCGTATAAATTGAGTTGTTCAACATGAACTAACAGCGTTTTAATCACCACTACGCACGTATCATTAACATATTTTGTTGCAATCATTGATTCGGCTCCCGCAATTGAATTGTAATCGTTGGCTGAACCTATAATCTTCTAAAGGATAAAAATAAATCGGGCAGTGATGGCAGCACTCAAACAAAAGCACCAGAGCACGTAAGGCACACAAACACATCCATACCCCACCGAAGGGAAAATAATTGTGCCAAAGAGTATTCAATAAAAGTATTATTAAATTGTGTTAAAGTTTGGTTTCAATCTCATGAGAAATGTTTGAGATGCACAAAGTATTTTCCTCTATTTCAAAATTTATTTCATACAAAAAATAGACGAAGTCGACAAATAGCAGTTGTAACACGAACACCAGGTTAACGATGACCTTGATCTAACCAACTACACCTACATAGCAAAATTCACCATGGTGTGTCATTCCTAACTAATGTTATTCAGCAAAAACAAGTCTATTGCAGTAACTGTGGTCTTAACACCCATCAACCCACTATTAATATAAATGACTTGATTATTAGAAGTTTTTATGAATCTTAATTTCGAGAGTATATTGGAGTTTCTAAAAATGGATGCGTCATAGCTGTAACACTGGATACTCGTGCAACTCGTGGTCCGCTGAAATTTTTACTATAAAGTTTACGTTCATTCATTCATAAATATGTCACGTGATACGGGGCGTAAATAGTAACAGCCAATTTGATACCATGTTTTATTGCAGTAATAATACATGGCCTGGTCTGCTCAATGTTTATATGGATTAATCCGAAGATCGTGTTAGAATCGTCCATTTTAGTTGGTTGCGTATTGCTAGTAAAGCCGACTCTAAGACATGTTAATCACAACGGCTAAATGCTAGACATCAGTTTGACAATTCATAGCATCTAATATAACAAACGTTGCTTGCACATTTACAGCTGATTAATCCTCATTAATCTACCCATGGATGTCGTTTGTCTGTATCAAAATAGTTCAAGATCCTATGCTAGATCCGCTTCAAGTGTTCTCTTAGATCAGATTAATCGTCTACCATCCACAGCATATCATTCATCAACGGGCAGTTACTGTAGATCTATCATCTTTGTCTTTTATACCTTCTGACGTCTGAATCAGAGTTATTCAACGATAAGAATATATAATATTTCAACCGAGAGTGCCATTGGAGATATAATTTCACAAATTGCGATATGGTCAAACTAAATTATACGTAAGAAACAGTGATGTAAATTAGAATATCCTATGCTGCTTTACTCGAAGACACATTAAAGGCAATACCCTATAGTTAATTAGTTGTTTTTATGTCTTTATATTCAATCCGTCTTCAAACATATTGTCTGTTAAAGAAAATCATGCAAATTCACAGAAAACTAAATTACAATCATGCTTAGGAGAAATGAAATGATCGCCCGCAATTTATTCTAGAAGATTTTCTTGTTCAGTTCAGCAGAAAGCTTCTTAATTCCCATCGGCGTTTGTGGCATTCCAAGTCCAATGATTTAGTTTCAAATTAATGAAAGTTTTCATCAGGTAGTCCATGTCCATGCAATTTGTGGCAATGTTGTGCCAGGAAAGAGCGTCAGATTCCTGATCAGAATTTGTGGATTCGAATTCGTTTTGGCCGAGGTCATTAACAACCCACGAGATCTGGGCGAATGCTGGGTTAATTAAATAATGAAATGTTCCAATGTTACTATTGATTACATGCATTACATTCATTTAAAGTTTGGTTTGGACAAATCACGTTTTTGTGTCGCGTATAACTGCTCTATAGACGCGGGGACATTTTATACATCGACGTCTTATCGGTGATATGTTCGTATCCAGTTATTACAATCTGAGCTTTAATATACATATCTCATTTATAACAATGTTTAATTTATAACTGTAACATAACATATCAATAAAAGTGTATAATCAAGACAAACGACCGTTATGCAGTCTGGACACTAATTCATTTGTACTCCTGTAACTGTGCGATGTAATTGGTGAATAAGTAATTTACAAACTATAAGCAGTATGATTGACCAGTTTTAAGTATCACAATTAAAATTAATAATCAGGTTACTCAGGAGTTATTGCATGAGAAGTGAATATTCCATAAAAGTTTCTGCATTTACCATAACAACTCGACAATCATATAAAGCTCGTTGGTTTGCATTTAGGAATGGTGAGAAAGTAAACGTACCTTAACGTTTCCATTTATAATAATAATAAAAACGACTTTATTTAAAGATGCGACACAGTTGGGCAAGCCCAGTCTTCCCTGTGAGCCTCAAATGATAAGCACATATATATAAATTGATTTTGAGATTTTTTATTATTTAAAAGAGTTATGTTAATACACCAAAATGCAAAATAAATTTTGTAAGTATGTTGATTTTTAAGGAAGTTACAGCTGTTTTGTAGAGGCCCTATTCAGAGCCTTTTTGCGTGACGTCGCAAAAGTCATTCAAACATTATGAGACGTCGTTGTTAAAAGTACTTTATAAATACAGCATTTTATCAATATTTGACATAACTGTTTAAAATGGTATCATGTTAAGAATGATGTTTTACGTTTAAAAATATATATCTGAATTGTAAATGTTCACATTTAGAGAAAGTCTACTACTGTTTTAAACAACTTACTCCTCGTTTTTCTCAATCAGAGTACTTTTCTGAAATTGGTCACCATAGCAACGAAGTAAGTGATTTCGACATGATTCATAAGAAATTGTAAAGCTAAGATATTGTAATATATGGATATATTCATTAAAATTAAATCCATAGATATGTCATTTTTCCTATTTTAAAGCTTTTCAAATCCTTGTTACATGTAGTAGTTACATAATGTCATTATAGCAGGTTTTCCTGGAGACTGGCTCATATACATGTTTACAAGAGTAAGCAAACATAACATAAGTTAATGATATTACTACTGAAAAAAAAAACATTTCATAATACATATGTTAATAACAAACATGTGACAATATATGTGACAATATTCACAAAGCAAAGAAAAATAATTGTAATAATATTCACAAAGAAATATCATTTTGTCCACCAGAGTAAAACCATGTGAGATACAGGGTGACAACTAATATATG
Source organism: Spisula solida (assembly GCA_947247005.1). Lineage (NCBI taxonomy): Eukaryota > Metazoa > Mollusca > Bivalvia > Venerida > Mactridae > Spisula > Spisula solida. Next base: position 5,126,355 of record OX365948.1, on the reverse strand, counting down.
TCCGGATAAATATTTTCAATATCTTTTAAATATTTAATGATATCAATATTATCAATGCATAATCAGTAAACACAAATGTGTAAATTTTGTTTTCCGTATATAGTTCAAGTTGTGATGACTTACATTGTCTAAAGTAAGTGTTCAACATGGCACCCCTTATTTTGTAAAACAAGCTGTATTCGACGTCGAAAATTCGCAATTACGTCACGGCGCATTTCAGAAGTAATGTTCCTCATTTCTCGACGAATCGATGATTTCAGTGTGTCAATGTTGTTTGGTTGGGGAGTATAAATCCTTCCTTTAATATATCCCCACAAAAAATAATCAAGTGGGCTGAGATCTGGTGAATGCGGGGGCCAAGGATGGGTAGTTTTCAAAGAAATCAGCTGGTCTTCAAACGTTTGTGTTAAGTTGCCGAGGACAATTCTTGCAGTGTGTGGCGCAGCACCATCCGGTTGAAACCAACAATCTTCATTAAATCCCCTTCTTCTTAGTGCAGGAATAAATTTCCTATTGATTATTTTCATGTACCTTTCAGCAGTTACAGTAACAGTTTCACCATTTCCTTCATAGAAGAATGGGCCTATGATTCCGTCAACACTAAACGCTGCCCACACAGTTACTTTGTCACTATGCAAAGCTCTTTCATCATGAAAATCAGGCTTTTCAGTGCACCAATATCTTAAATTGTGTGTGTTGACTGTTCCATTTAAGTGAAAATGAGCCTCATCCGAAAACCATACCTTGTCTATGACAGCATCATTCTCAGTCATCCATCTAGCCAACAACAACCTTGCAGTAATGTCAGTCTCTTTCAGGTGTTGCAGGATGTTTATTTTATATGGTTTACATTTCAAGTCATATTTAAGTATTTTTCTCACCGTTTCCCGACTCGTGTTCGTAATATCGCCCATAACAATACGAACTGACTTGCGTGGTGTTTCCCCTATAATTTGGCGCACCTTTTCAATTTTTCTCAGGTGTCCGTACTGATCGTGGCCTACCTTGGTTGTTATGCCGTAGGTCTAAAATACTCCCCTTGCTTTCGAACTTTACCACTAGTCGTCTTATTTGCTTCGTAGAAGGTATCTCAACATCTGGATACCTTTGTGATAATCTTTTTTTAACCAGTGGAGGGGAATTCCCCAATTCATAGTACAATTCAATGTCTTCTGACTTGTCAGCCATTTTAGAACTCTACTAAATGCATGACGTTATTGATGACGTCATTGACGTTACCATGACGTCGCATGGAGGCATTTATTATTATAGTACAAAAATTCAATTATTTATCTTTAAAATAAGACCAAAAGCAGCTGTCTAGGACAAACATGGACAATGTTATTAAAAATATTTATCCGGACATATATTAATTGTCACCCTGTATGTGTTTTTGAAGATAATTATTGAACTTGACTGGTTAGGGGTATTTTGACCAAAATATGCAAGAGATTATCTGCAGAATTCTAGCCTAGGTTTTGGAATGTAGAGAGTATTGTTTGAATGAGATCTTAAGGATGTATTATTAGTTTCAATAAATAGGTTGGACATGTACTCGGGAAATATATGATTTAAGGATTTATAGACAAACACCGCTTTTTATAAAAGAAACGGTCCTGTATTTTCATCCATTTCAGATCAATGAATAAGGTTTGAGTTGGTGCATCATAAGGCTTGTCTAGATTTATTCTAGCTGCTCTTTTCTGGAATTTATGCAACTGATGTAATAATCCATCACTGCAATTGCACCAGATAGTGCAGCAATAATCCCGGTGTGGCAAAATATAAGCACTGATGAAAATTTTTCTCATGTGAATACTAAGATACTGCTTTATTCTTAAAAGCAGATAGAGCAAAGAATTGCATTTCTTAAGTATATGCTCAACTTGTAAGTTCCAGCTTAATTTGTGGTCAACATGGACCCCTAGCAATTGTTCGACTTCAGTGAAATCTATGTTCTGGTTTTGTAAAACCAGGTTATGGATATTGCTTGTAATTAGTGTTGTGTAGATAGTGTTTGAGGGTGAGATAATCATTGCTGTTAGTCTTTTGAGGATTTGGTATCATTGAATTCCTACAACACCATTCATCTACGGTGCCAAGGCTATATTGTAAAGTGTGGCAGACAGTATTAATGGATGACCCAAGAGCAGATATCGTAGTGTCATCGGAAAACATGTCAGTAGACGATTGTTTCACATGCAGAGGTAGATCATTTATACAAAGGATAAATAGTATGGGCCCAAGGACAGATCCTTGGGGTACTCCTGGTGTTATTTCAAGAGAGGCAGAAAGCTTGCCTTGAATAGACACTTGTTGTGATCGGTCCGACAAATAAGATTTAAACCACTCAAGTGATGGACTTGAGATGTGGTATTCTATCATTTTATCAAATAGAAGTGTGTGGTATATCAAATCAAACGCCTTTGATAGACCCAAGAACACAGTTCCAACAGGTTTATTATAATTTATGGCATTTATACATGTGTCAACAACAGAAGTTAAAGCAGTTTCACAGGAGTGATTAGAGCGAAAGCCTGTTTGGGTTTTGTGAATGAGAGAGTTGTTCTCAAGGTATATTTTCAAATTATCACTTACATGGGTTTCAAGGATTTTTGACAGTACAGGAAGAATAGAGATAGGCCGGTAGTTGTTTGTATCAGATTTACTTCCCTTCTTATAGATTGGAATTACTTTTGCTCTCTTGAAAGTTGTGGAAAAGATGCTTTTGAAATACTTTGGTTAAAGATGTAAGTAAGAGGTTTAGCTATGATATCTGCACTCATCTTAAGAAATTTAGCTTGCAATCCATCTAGTCCTGTTGCTTTACTTATGTCAAGTGATTGTAATTTTTTCCTGACAAACTCTTGAGTTATGCAGGGTATATTAAAACAATATTAATATACCTGCATAACTCAAGAGTTTGTCAGGAAAGGTTGTTTTTATTTGATTTGTGAGTACTGCTGCACCTTTCCAAGATAGATGAACTTCATCTCGTTAGAGAGTTCTGTCTGCAGATTTGTCATTGAACATGAAGTGTGTTGTATTGAATTACTATCAGCCGTTATTGATACTCAAAAGAGATAGAGCCATAACTTTGCTGTTTAGAATGTTAAAAATCTATAATATGTTCAAATGGAATATGTTTTTATGTATAAATATAGGTTGCATTCGGTTTTGCAATTTTGACAAATAGGTGTGTTGAACCTTAAAGAACAAAATGATTATGTTATTACGCATTTTGTGCTTTATAATGATGACAATATAGGTACTATGTAGAACACACATTCATTTATACTGTATGCATGTAACCAATTCCGACAAGATAGGGAAACAAACTGAACATACTAATATAACGAAATAATATAGCATTAGTATCATTCAACTGAAAACGGGATATGATCAGTAAAACTGTGTCGTTAGCGAAACTTGTTTCTAAAACGACCTAAGTGAACGTGTATTATTTGACTGAATGAAATGATCTTCGTGTGTTTTACCTATCATCAGTGTGTTGACGATAATGATTCACCTCATTTGTACATGTAGTTCTAAGTTCCACAAAATAACCTTGATAGCATCTATATACATGTATATATAAATAGGAAACATCACAATGCAGATGCACAAGTAGTCTCATTTCTTGTACGGATAACGTGTGGGCAATGGTGTCAGACTTGCAATAAAGCGTTATCGCAAGTAAGGTAAAACACTTGAAACGTTGCGTATGTCTTGCGAGACTGTCGAACGATACGACAAGCGATTTCCCCTAAACGTGCTCAAAGGATATTGCAAACATGTGCACGGTACGGTAAGACATGACACACATAGTGTTCAACAATAATCTCGTAGTAAACTCGTTGTCTACGATTTACCAACTTTTAAATTTCACAAATGAAAATTTAGTTGAAGAATTACTCTAAGACATGTACTACTTATGACAATGCATCGATCGATTATACAAATAGTGTTTTAAGTGAAACTTATAAATGAGTATTGATTAATTAAATGAATTACTTAACTTTTTCTTAAATTGTGTGTGCACATTAGTTTAATGAGTAAACTCTGTTTATTACAAAATATCGGGAAATGTTCTCTAATCAAAATTACAATTGCACTTAATTCTATAACTGTTACTGCAATTTAATACGCGGGTAATAAGGTTTATCACAATCGTAATACGGGTATGTTTTCGAAAACGTGCGTAAAAAGTCGTCGACATTGACGCCATAAAACCTAAATTAATTTCCCAAACGTTTATTCACGATCTAATCCGAATACGCATCGCAATATACAAAGATGTTTAATTATAACCGGAAATGCTTCTCAATCGATCAGTTACAGTTGTTCAAACGCAGTCTTTTGTAGCAGGTTAAGGCGGCCTAGTTGTAGGCAGTGCACTCTTGGGATTGGAAGCTATCGGTCGGTATCTCCTAGAACGGGCGTATGACTGACACTATACTGTATTTGTACATTAAGATACGTGCATAATTAATTCTTGATAATATACATGCAAATAAATAATATTAAGTCGGACAGGGAAAGCAGCACTCAACTTAACCAGCGGAGCACAGAACACATACAGGCACGATGTCCAACACACAACCGAACCAGAAAATAAACTTATATACACTGATGCATCCATCATTGTAGTCAGAATTACACTTGATTTTAAGATACGAAGTAAAAGCGAATCTATTTATTTGACTTTAATCATAAAACTTGGATTTAAATAATATTGTATGCAAAATAAAAGTTGACCACAACACAACAACATTGTTATAACGATCACACCAAAAAACAGTATGTGGAGAAACATAACGGACAATTGCGTTCGATTCTTTAAAGTAAAAACTTGAACTGTTGTATAAGCGTCTTATACACACCAGTGGAATCACTTTTAAATCATGTTGTAACAGTTGGATACGATATAGCCAATTAAAAGTGACACATACTCGATATACTCCCACCATGCACTGTCTATGTAGATGATTACTACAACACGTTAACCATTACAAGGAAGTATGCTCACAAATAAGCTTGCACACGTGTTTGAATAGGGACCATTTGAATAAATACACCGATAAACGCCTTTGTCTGAAGTATATTTCAATCAGAAACGCACTGAAAAATACTTGCATGAAACAATTAATGTCAAAAAACGCTTAGCTTTTATTCACGTGGGCGATTCATTGCTTTATCTGTTGAACATAATGCCTCTTCAGGGTTGATTATGTCTAACTATACTGTAAAAATTGTAGATACCACAAAAGCTGATTTCGATACCAGTTACCCTTCAAATCTTAACATATGATTGACTCAATATTGAACTTTGTTGTAGATAAAAAAGAAAAGACAATTATGTTTTTATGTAAATGGTTGTCACAATCGGGTTAACTATAGACTACGCTTACAATTACGGGGTAACACCATCAGAAATACCATAGTATTGCATTAACTCAGATCATAATTATAGTTAAAAATATCCAACTTAGAAGAATAACTACATCGCTCACCTGTGTATCGTTACACTTTGGGAAATATTGCGAAAGGTGGATGGGTAGTTTACCCAATAAACTTAATTAAAGATGAAGTCCAGCATGCCATCTTGATTATTTTAAAAAGGAATGATGTCACTCACTATTACACATAATAAGCAATGACTGAATTAAATTCTATAGAAATTGACCACTGTACACAATTTAATTAAATCAAAGATTGCTGCCAGAAGGCCATCTGGAATGACAGCGACTTATGCTACGGTCACAAAGCTCGTACGATATCCGTTCGAATTTACCAGCTCGTACGAGTCCACAATGTTTGAAATCCTAACCGTATTTTTTCATTCGTAGGGTCTGGTCACAGCTCGTACGGACCTCGTACAATTTAAAGAGATGCAATCGTACGATATCCGTACGGACATCGTAATATCGATACGGACACCATACGGGGCTCGCAAGGAGCCCGGCCGTACATCGCACGGTGCTCGTAGATCAATCTTAGCTCGCAGATAACTTGTACGGTGTCCGTACGGTGACCGCACGATGGCCGTACGGTGTCCGTGCGACAATAATGGATATATTCAGCGAATTTTAATTATCTATTTTAAGACCCTGGTCACATTGATCGTACGAGCTCCGTGTGAGTCGAATTTTAGCAAGTTCGTACGGAGTCCGTACGGACATCGTAAACTCGAAAGATCATCGTACAGATTTTTGCAACTCGTAGAGGACTCGGGAGCTCGGTGAAAATGTTTCACCGATCTTCGAGTTGTCTACAAGCTCGTAGAGATTTTTGAAGTAGAAAGCTCACAAGAAAGCTGTCCTCACTAATTTTATGTATTATTATATGATGTAAGATGATTTTGGAATGGTTAATATTTCATGTTTATATATGCAAGGAAAAATGCATACTTGTTTCTCGACAGGCTCTCAAATTCAGCTTATTTCGCCTAGCCAAATATATATTTTTACCAAAATAATTAAATTAATGCATAAGAAATCTAAGGATATACATATGAGCCAGTCTCCAGGAAAACCGGATATTTTGATTTTGAGATTTTTTATTATCAGAAAGAGTAATCTTAATGAAGCAAAATGCAAAAGAAAGTTTGTTAATATCATGATTTTTAAGGAAGTTACAGCTGTTTTGTTGAGGCTCTATTCAGACCCTATATGCGTGACGTCGCAAGCGTCATTCAAACGTTATCCGACGTCGCTGTAACAAATACTTTATAAATACTGCATTTGATCAATTCTTGATGTAAACTGGTCAAAATGGTATCAAGTTTTAGATTGATGTTTTAAGTTTTAAAATATACATCCAAATTGTAACCGTTCACAATTAGAGAAAGACTACTAATGTTTTAAACAACTAACTCCTCGTTTTTCTCAAGCAGAGTACTTGGATAAATGATTTTAAGTTGAATCTATTGATATGCCATTTTTTCTTAGTTGAAAGCTTTTTTAAAAGCTTGTTACATGCAGCAATTACATAATGTCAATATAGCAGGGTTTCCTGGGGACTGGCTCATATGTAGATGCATATACAATGGTTTAATGTGTACTCATAAGTTTTGTGCACAAGAATCACGGAAATAACAATTATCATACACTGAGCGTGTGCGGATCCAGATGGGGTGGGCCTGGACCTAGTCTGAACCTGGATTTTTGGTATGAAGTTTTTTTCTCTTTTGATTATGATTTAGCACATATTTACTGAATAAAATCAGTTGGGTGCATAGGGATTACCCTTGGGCACATTTAAAGGTGAAAACTTATTATTTATAATCACTATATCAAATAGTCATGTTTGTTTCTAGTACAAATAGATAAACAAGGATATAAAGTACATGTTTGCAACAAATTAATTACAGTAGCCTATGCTTTTCTTACTAGTAGTGGTATTTTACGTTACCAAAGTGTAACTATTTGGTAACGAGGCATATTTGTATTTTCTCATTGCAAATCTGTTTTAATATTTAAACGTATCTGTTTGTGTTTTATATATACTTCTTTATTACATCTTTGTACATGATCACGTTTAGGATATCACTATAATAAAAGAAACCTCCGTTACTATCCTTAAACTTTTCATTAAACAACCGAATAACAAATAACACAACTATTTGTTATAACCTGATACACCTTATTTTATTTCTAAAAGGGAAAAACACATAGCACTAATTTTGACAAGCAATTATGAATATTCTAATACATTTATACTGAAATGTAACGTCCGTTACTGTAATTGTCATTCGTATAAATATAATGAACTACACACATGTCATGTTTGTCTTTCAATTTTTTTTCTATACATATTGTATATACATATTGTATTTCATTCATTACATGGTACCTACTTGAACAATGGCGACGAATTGTTTTTACAGTTAATACCATCATAGCAAGCATGGCAAATGCGAACAGTGATCCATAAATATCAAATATACATAGCAAATGTTCTGATAACTTCATTCATAATTACATGTAGAAATATGTAGGTACACTTTATCAAATTGATTCATCACTGATCATAATGAGGTGTGAACTAGACAAACCATTAATTATCACTTCCCCAACGTTCGGGCATTCATAACCAATTGCGTAGGTGTAGGTTTTAAATATACAAAGGCTCACTAATAATGCTTGATTTTATGTTTTTTTTTAATCAAACTTTTGTTGAAAATTGAATTTCAGATTTTCGGATCCTGAATTCTCATTCTTTTTTATATAGAAACTTTAATTTCAGCCATTGCTATATGTTTTCTCATTCTTTTGTATATAGAAAATATAATTTCAGTTTTTGCTATTTGTTATTAAAATGTTTTTGGTAAGGATAGAAACGGGGGTTTTGTTATAACTGAGCGTTTTTGTCTCTGTCATGTACTCCGGATGGAAAATAATTCGGGTCCTAATTTTCTGTTGGCAATACCTATTGGTATCCATTTTAGGTGTGTCTTGAGATAGTGTGAGCTTTCAAATAGATGTATGCATATGTACATGGTTAAGATTTATATTAACACCTCTATTGTTGGCAGGAATGTGTAACTTTCAAGATGGTTCGATAGTTTTACCAACCTACATAACCAAAACATTGTGATGTATTTCAGACATTGACTCAATAAATTTGGCCATAACCAGCCCAAACGCATTTGATACATTCCTCAATTTCAGCATCTGGCTCTTTAAAACATTAATGGCATAGTCTTGCAATTCTCCACTTCCAACAATGTAACCAATACCAAAATTGTAACTTGGCAACGGTACATGAACGTGCATGAGTCCGCATTAAGTCAAGTTTTTTACCATTGAATGTTTAAACTCAATGTTTAATGTCAATTAAATAACGTTCTACAAGCTCCGACCCACCCAACATTGATTTAGATGCAGTTATGTTTTCACAAAGTATGTGTTAGTGATATAAATACTGGTATGAGATGCAGGTGTAATCTTTTAAATTAACGTGTACAATGCTATGAGCTTGCCGGTGCTTGTTCTCTGCTATAAAAAAGCTGAAGCCTAGTGTCAGCTTTAAACCGCTGAATGGCATAGTTTGAGCGATAAAATGCTAAATAATCAGTTTAGGTTGTAAGAAAGGGCCAGCAGACCTCATTTCAACCGCCAAATTCCTAAAACGTTTAAGAATAACAGTAAATGGTAATCAATCCACGTAGCCGTACAAATAATGCGTGATTGTAGTAAACAGGTCAAATGAGTATCAACAAACCTTTGTAGACTGTATTAATCATTAATTCAATCTGCATTATAAGCAAAGCACTGTGACTGCAAGAGCGATGCATTATGGCGACAGTTACTATGAAATTGTTCCCCGGGCTCAGATTTAATGGTTATGAATTGCTGAATTATGACACATTATGTCCAGGAATTACAACAATATTAACTCATCAAAGATATGTAAATGTATCAAACGTACGACGAGCTTTACATATAAATTTCCCTAGACGCATGGATGATAATTACGTTTTATTGTTATTACCTTGAACGGATGAACTGTCAAACAATTAGCAGAATGCTATATTGTGCCCTGTTATTGCGTAAAGCTCTATGCATCTGATCATTATGTACTCATATTTAAAAACAGCGGTGCTAAATATATTATTAACACGCACAAACTTAACGAATCATATGTACACTCAAATGATTTAAAAACGCACAAGTGTAGAAAATAACCGTATTTTGTCAAAATTAATTTTCTTCCCAAATTCATAGTCTACAGTATCTCTCAAGTTTATAATCATTAAATAAGGAACAGAAAATACAAATTCATAATTCGAAATATCGCGCCAGCACACCATTTCTGTTTTTGCATGTTTTGCACGTGCACCACGATCGCGTCAACATAACTGATCGATATTTTCGCTTTAATTTGTACACTGTATGTGTACACATTGAAAAAACAGCATTAACACATTTTCAAATGTTTCTTTTCTTACTGCGCTTAGCTCAAACTATTTGTATGGTTGCTTCCGGTTTCAGTACAAGCTTAAACGAGCCTTAGGACCTTAGCAGGTCAGTTCAGCTGCCATCATACGACGATTGTGTGCTCAGAACCGCGATTCTTTGCGAATGACCGACTACGGACAGACCAGCCTAATGTTATGGCACTGAGCCAGGGAGGGGGGGCAACACAAACACATTTTTCGTCAGTTTAATCAGTTCCGCATTACTACATACAATGTAAGTTGAATGCAGGGGGTCAACGGATAAGTTAATACTATATCATTATAAGTTTCATCCTTGCCTATGAAAAGGTGAATATTGTAGTACAATTTCAAAAGATTTAATTTCCCCTGTTTAGAAATCGTGACTTTCATATCCATGGGTCACCCTGCTAAGCATATCATAACTTATTTCAAAGTCGTTATAGTGATATTAACTTTACATAACACATTGTGCATAGACTGAAGATTATTTACCTGAAGTCACATAACCCAAAACAATGTTTTCATCATAAGTGGTGCGTTTATAAATCGTTTGGGTGTATGTGCGCAAAATAGACATCAAACAAAGCAGCTATCAAGTGCATACTTCTGAAGAAGTAGTACATATTATTACTAATTCAAGTTTATAACTTCTCTGATTCTTTATGTATACACAATCATGATAACTGAAGTACTAGTCGCAAAATATAATAATAATTATGACCGAAAACAAAACATGGCATAGCACATAAATGAACAGTTACATGAAAAGCAACAGCGAAAAGAATATAACTCGATGTGCACAGCCTGTCGCATCAGTAAGTCAAGCAAATCTGGAGATAAAATCATTGGAATCCGTATACATGTACTAATAGAAACAAGAGGAACAGAACAATGACATTTGTATACCAAAGGCACCACAAAAGTACCATAACTACATTGTATATATATATATGTATAAGCCTTGTCGATAGGGAAAGCTGACACAAAGATATATTACTAGCTCTTAGTATACAATTTGGACATGCTATTGTGGGATTTTGCTTGTCCCCACACAATTAGTGATTAAATAATTACGATGTTTCGTTAAGCCTATATATTATGCTTTCACTCACAAGGCAATTGTATGGAGGAAATTTAATATATTGCCAAGAGGATGTCCATGTCATATAAATTGGGCAATCTAATGTGAATGCCCTCCTGATTTCAGATGCTAGGAATACGTGGTCATCGATAATAATGCTTACGGAATAATATTGCTTTTTTCCGGACTATTCCAAACAATAGATAATGATGACTTTTCTTAATAATTATGAAGAATGCAAGTAAGGTTGTGGGGAAGCAAATGCTGCTTATAATGTATCGTTTAAAAGCGCTGTATTTAGAATGGAAGTGAACGACGTTGTCCTGAATGTATGAGCTATTTTGTCAGGTCATACATATTGCTGGCCATCCAACGGAATGCCGCCTAAACTGTCTGTCATGCATAATGCAATAATATGATTCGCATTAAGTGGTTTCGATGTAATATATTTCATTATATTGCAAGTACTATGTAGATTATATTCGTGCATTATTGACATCTGAATTGGTAAAACTCAAGTTACACAGAAAGTGACGCTCTCTTCCGCTTGAATGTATAGAAGCCAAAGGCATATGCAATATCACTTTGAATTAGTACAATCCACGAGAATACAAGACTACTTAATGAACTAACATGTATATACACCTTTATAGAAACAAAATAGAAGCTAGAAAGAGATACTTATAATACTAACAGTTATAAAACATCGGTACGAGCTCACGAAAGTGACGATTGTCTCTTTTGAGTATGCAATACACACTTAACAAATCTTAAAAGTGTGAACGTGTAAATATCGTATTACGTTTCTATACCCCGGCATCTACTGATGCGGGAAAAGCATATAGTGATTGTGTTAGTTCGTATCATTGAAAATGTAAACCAAAACGTTCACGTTGTTGAAACCCAAAGTCAATCAAAGCATTGTAACAAAATCCAATATTTCTACCAAACTAGAGCTGCCTGACGGACTTAGCTAATTAATATGGGCAAGGCGTTCACCGGGGCATAAGGGGTTACTGACATTAGTCATTTCTGTACGAAACTTTTATATAAAAGCTGTTCTCCAAGAAATGATATATGACTTCCAAAGAATATTTATTAATAAGTTGCTATGTTACATATTGTATACACCATATTAGCATAAACGGCATTTGTAAGTCAATATAATTAACTACAGATATATTATATTTGATATTTTTGGCTACGATAAATACTGATGTACTAATAACTTTACAAAAGGTCACTCAAGACATTTAAAGGAATGAAGAAATAGAAATAGCGAAAAGGCCTTGAATTCCGAACGTTAGACACCTAGCTCAACAGTATGTATTGTATGCAGGAATTAGTATGTACATGTAACAATTCTAACACGATCTGCGGATTAATCCATATACGCATAGAGCAAACCAGGGCATGTATTATTACAGCAATAAAACATACCTATCAAATTGGCTGTTACTATTTACGCCCCGTATCACGTGACATATTTATGAATAAACTAACGTAAACTTTATAGTAAAATCTTCAACGAGTCGCTAACGAGTATCCAGTGTTACAGCTATGACGCATCTATTTTTATCAAAACTCCTGATAATCAATTAATTTATATTTTTCATTTCATGAAAAAGATACCCAATACTCATGTTATTAAAATTGTTTCAATGTTTAAAATGTGTTATTTCATTCAGAAAATTAAGAAAGTCGTTTTCATTAACGAGGGAAGTAATTGTACCAGCTAATAACCCATTCAATTTCAGCGTGGAATTATGTTCAATGTCAAAGTGGTGAAAATTAAATGCGCGCAGTAAAATAGTAAATAATAAAAACTCTGTTCTTATATTTTGTCGGTGAATAAAACACGGGCAGGAGTTCGGATGCGGAACAAATAAATCAATAGTGACGGCCACATGTACGGACACAGAATTCAGTATGTGTAAATAAAGGTTAGTTGTAATTAAAGGGTCGCTTTATAAAGCCTTTCTTCTCTACCGAATTAACCAATGAACTTCTTCGACTAATGCGTATGTTTTCGCTCCGACACGCATTTTAAAAAGACTTGCTTGAAAAATACTTGGAATCAATGTCTCTTCAGGAAAACACGCGTCTAATAATTAAGGATGGGTCAAATTGCGATGTCAGTTGGATTACCCTAATGAGTAGGATATACAAAACAATACCAAAAAGATTATATTAAGTCAGACAGGGAAGGCAGCACTCAACCAGCCGAGCACAGAAAACATTAAAAACACACAAAGCACAAAGCCCAACTAAACAAGCGCAGATCCGTCCAAGTCCAAGCTGTCGAAAAGTATAATAAATTATAACTAGCTGAATGACCCAGTGGAAAAGATTCAGCAAACAAAATGCGGAACGCCTTCGCTGAATGACCTAGTTACAACAGTAAAACTGCTGAACTATAGATGTACAACGACCTTCGTAATATGACCTTTGGGCGAGTTCATTTGCTAAGGTTGAAACGATATTTACCGTTATTTTTCCAATATATTATGAATATATCTTATAAATTCACGATATCTTTCAAGTTGACAGCGTGGCCTAGTGGTTAAGATGATCTATACTCTGAACTAGTCTGTACTCAGAACATTTCTTTTTATATAGGCTGTGGGTTCGAGTCCGCTGCTAAACTCTTTTTCAATAATTTTATTATTATAATACATGAGTGTTTTTTCATATATTTTATTACTTAATGAATAATAAAATTATATTTAACGTTAAATACAAAGTTGCTTTGTTTCGTTTATTTTACGATTTAAGCCTGCCCTGGATATTGTATTTATTGCTCAGATGACAATCGGGTTGAATTACAAAATATTTTCAACATTGGTTTCGCTGGAATTAGAATTGGAATCACCACTCTAAGAATATTCTTTAGAAACTTCAACATTAATAAGCGTTTACCCAGGTTATACAGGGAGCACAGTTCGGGTGACCGTTGACCGATATCTCTGTTCAACAGTCTTGACGTGGGAGTGTTTTCAAGGATTAAAATACAGAAAAAATGTACAAAGGAAATAGATATATTTTAGAAATATATATAAAAATAGACATGCACGCGAATGTTTTATTTAGCAAAATTTAAAAAATATTCAAAATGGGTGGGATTCGAACCCAGAAAAAAAATCTATTTAGTTTCATAAGCAGTAGCTTAGCCTACTGCGCCATGGAGGACGATGTAAGCTACAATTTCAAATAATATATTTCTTATCCGAATACACCCCTTTTACCTGGATTATTTCATTATTAAAAGTACAGTTACGCCCGAACGATTGTGGTTTATCTATACATGTTTTTGACACGCTTTTGAACTTTATTGTGGATTACACAGAAATAACATAGGGTTTTGATACAAAATGTTTCTCACAAATGCAGTAACATAAAGGTAAGAGTGTTATTACTATTAAAGCGGAACACCACTGGTAATACTATGCTATTTCATTGATCCCATGTAAACTAAAAATTATAAGATTTCAACTGCCCAATTGCTATTACCGGTATTAAACATATAAAGGACGCATGTCACGTAATTTTTAGAGTTAAGATCTAGTTCCCGAACTTTTATCAGCTTATCGACATCTCACACTCACGATTGATTGTATAAATTACCACGAGGTTATAAGAAATATACTTATATTTGCAATCATAAAAATAGTATAATGAAGATTTATTGTTTGTAACAAATCATATAATTATGTCGTGTTTAAAATCATGGTAATGTTACATCCAGCAATGTTGGTGCAGATACCCCTAAGGTCAAAATTATATTGTTATTTTAGCGGGGAAAATAATTAATATTAATCGAATTCGGATTATCTAGAATGAACAATTATTCCAGAAAATGAGTATTAACATACGTGCGTAAATTGTGATAATCATTAATTCAATAGGACTTATAACTAAAACATTGCATGATTATTGCATTCTGGGGACAGATTCTCTGAAAATATTCCCTGTACGGATTTGATGCTGATAAATTGCTGAATTTTGGCACAATATGTTCAGAAATTATAACGATATTTACGCTTCAAAGGTATGTTAATCTATTAAAGCTAGACCTTGACATATAGATTTCCCTAGATACATATTTAATTACGTTGAATAAACTGTTGAGCAATGAGAATATGTCCTGTTATGGTGTCAAACTAGTTACCATTTGCTCTGAATTATACATAACGATGCTAAAGATATAATAAAACATTATAAGAATCTATGTGACACATTTTGCCAAATGTTTGGATTGTAATGTGCGTGTCTAATGGCACTCTCGCTGAAGAATTATTTGTGTTTGAGTGAGAAAGTTAGTACACATTGAACATAGCAGCTATCAATTACATAATGTTTGTATGAAATATATTACTACACATCATTACTAATTTAAAGTGAATCATTTAATACTATGCCACATCTATAGATGTATTCAGCTGAGCTGTTTTAGACATACATTCGTCGCAAACTATAATACTAACTATGTTCAGCAGAAACAGCATAGGCCAAAGAAGAAAATAAGTGAATAGTTGAAAAAGTACAACGTCCAAAACATTACTTTTCACAACCTGTCGCATCAGTAAGTCAAGCAAATCCGGAGATAAAGTCAACACACATTTAATATTGAACGCCGTATATATACAAATAGTATCAAACGTAATGTAACGTATGTATACGAATAGCAACGCAGTATATATACGTGCAAAAAATGCTTGAATTCGTAACAACCATGTCACGACAAATATAACCGATGATCTCGACCAAAATAAATCAATAATTGGCTGCGTCTATCGGAGTATCGGTATGCAAAAGTTTATTCTAACACGATCTGCGGATTAATCCATTAAATATAGAGCGGACCTAACAATATATTATTACCCCCATAAAACATACCTATCAAATTGGCTGTTTCTATTTACGCCCAGTATCACGTGACATATTTATGAATGAATGAACGTAAACTTTATAGTAACATTTTCTACGAGTCACGATGACAAGGCGAGTTGCACGAGAATCCAGTGTTACAGCTATGACGCATCTATTTTTAGAAACTCCAATATACTCTAGAAACCAAGTTTTATTAAAGCTTCTGATAATCAATTCATTTATATTTTTCATTTTATGAAATAGATACCATATACTCGTGTTATTAAAATTGTTTCAATGTTTAAAATGTGGTATTTCCTTCAGAAAATTACGAAGGTCGTTTTCATTAACGAGGGAGGTAATTGTACCAGCTAATAAGCCACTCAATTTCAGCGTGGAATTATGTTCAATGTCAAATGGGTGAAAATGGAATGCGCGCAGTTAAATAGTGCGGGATATTATCGTATTTAGAATCAGAATAAAAACTCTGTTCTTGTATATTGTCGGTGAATAAAACACGGGCACTCGTTCGGATGCGGAAAATTAAATCACTCGTGCTACGCACTCGTGATTTAATTTTTCCGCATCCGAACTCCTGCCCGTGTTTTATTCACCGACAATAAACGCGAACAGATTTTTATTTCTTAATTAGAGTAAATGCAATATAAAATAAATAAAGTTACACAATTAGGATGGCAGTTTAGACCTTTGAGAATAATACCTCTTGGTTTGTACTACCAATTGCAGTCCGTGTATATTTTTGATAAGCTACTGTTGGGAGTTGCTTGCCTCCACACAATTGGTGATTAAGTAATTACGGTGTTCCGTTTAACCCACACATTATTCCGCACTCACAAATTCCAATTATTTTGTCATCTTATCAATTGTATGGGGGAAATGAAATATACTGCCAAGGGGATGTCCATGTCATATAAATTGGGTAATCTGAATATGGGAATGTCCTTCATATAGCAGATGTTACGTGAAATATCATTTATCATTCATAGATGTCGTCGTTTTTTAGGTTTATGGAATAATATTGCTCTTTTTCTGACTGTTTCAAACATTAAATCGTGCATACAACAATGATTAGTTTTCAAAATACGAATTATGCACGCCATGTTGTTATGAAACATTGCTTTTTGATATATCATTTATAAACGCATTATTTTCTATGAAAGCGAACAACAAATGACATGACCATGAGATATTCTGATAGGTCATACATATTGCTGCACTTTCACCGGGGTGCTGCATTCATCGTTGGTCATAGTACATCAAATATGTCTCGCGTTCAGCGGTTTGCAATATAACATATTTCTCTACATTGCAAATAAAATAAGATTATATTCATACTTTCCATCTTGTCAATTGGTAAAAGATAAGGTAGGGAAGAAACGAATGGCTTCTAACGGCTGTAAACATAAAAGACAATAATGATGGAATAATTATGCTATTAAGATTTGTCTCTCATAGAACCGATTTGGAAAATAGATGTCTGCACAGTCATAAACAATGAGTGAAACCCGCCTTGATAACACATAGGTCACGGAAGTGAAACCCGCCTCGATAACACATAGGTCACGGAAGTGAAACCCGCCTCGATAACACATAGGTCATGAAAGTGAAACCCGCCTCGATAACACATAGGTCACGAAAGTGAAACCAACCTCGATAACCCATAGGTCATGAAAGTGAAACCCGCCTCGATAACACATAGGTCACCCGCCTCGATAACACATAGGTCACACAAGTGAAACCCGCCTCGATAACACATAGGTCACGAAAGTGAAACCCGCCTTGATAACACATATGTCACGAAAGTGAAACCAACCTCGATAACACATAGGTCACGAAAGTGAAACCCGCCTCGATAACACATAGGTCACGAAAGTGACGATTGCTTCGTTGATAACTAGTGAGTAATATTTGTATTACAATTACAAACAATAATGACAAAGTTACCAGACGACGGATAGCAGGGGAATAGATATATAAATAAAAAATTGCGTACAGTGCGACTATATTGTTAGTCACGGGAATAACGCTCATAAGGTCTTTATGCCGACATTGAACCAATCACGATTTCACACATTTGTGTGTACACGTAAAGGATTTCGTTCGTTCACTTCATAAATGATTAGTCAGTTTATAATTATTATAAGGCATATTGAATAATGTAAAGTCGCGTATCTCATACATACAAATAAACTTATGTTTGTGATTACCGGAATCTAGCAACTATCTGCTTTAAGCAGTTGGTTTATTAAAAACCCGATTGACATTTTTATGAAGTGATGTTGTATTGGACGAACATGCATCTGTCGTACAGTACTTCGTTTTTTACTGTAGTCCCGTAAATGTCGAATGTTTTATTTTACGGAAAAGTACAAGGTCATGTAGGTGATGAATGATTAGTTCAGATGATGACGTTCCATTATTGAATCAAGTCGTTCATTCCCCGAAGACATGTGACTAATGACGCTAACACAAACAGTCGTAATGCTGTTCAAGCACAGTGATATGACAGAATGTAATATATGCCAGACGGAGACAATTTCGTTTTCACTCTCGGTTTCTAGTCAAGTTTAAAAACCGTTATAAATGCGGGATGATTTATACGAGCATGATTATCATATCAAGGATAAACACTTCGGGGTTATTGAAGTTGTGACATTGTATTAGTGTCAGACAATTTACATGCACAGCTGTTGAAATTATATTCAATTAAACAACGTTGCATCTTAATTATCTTAATTAAGTATCAGAGACGTTCAAGACGTGCATGAAAGTACTCGGTCTAAAACATGCATTAGCCTCAACATAACAAAACAAAACCGTGATTATATACGGTATGTTTTTATCTGCATAAAACTAGTTGTTAGATTTTCGTGTTCTGATCATATGCGATAGTTGTCGGGAAAGTTTTGAAACTGTTTCTATCTCAAAATTGACGTGTTTCACAAATTATAAATAACTCGCCAATTCAACATTTGGCACTAAAATGTACAGTTAAACGTCGAGGAATCAAAATGACATATGCTACATCTCTGCTCAAATTTAACTGTTTTCTTATGGTAAACAAGTTTGTAATTGTCGACGGAAGAGGATAGCATGCTTGAAAACAAACGTTGACGTCACGCGAAGAGCAGCGCGCGGTGATAAAAAAATTGTGCGCACCAATATGACTCCTACAGACATTTAAACCACACTTTGATCTTTCTGGCGAGGAATAAATAAAACTTGTTATGTGTAAACGCAATGTTATTTCACCAGCTTCGAACTTTAAGTGACAGACATGAAGATTTGGACAACGACTGAAAACCGTTACGGTAATGCATACGGGTTTGTGACACGTTTCTGCGAAAACAGACAGCTGCACATAATATCATGAAATACCGTCATAATTTATCAAAGGTTAGAGTCTGATGGGTTTCCAGACTGCTCTCTACGGAGGTAAAGGTTACACTTCTGATAACCTCTTAAATGCGTTCATGACGTCGTGCGTGTACGAAGTGCTCCGTTAGTTGTTACCTGCACCTACTGTCATGAGTGTGATACTTGTTCCCTTCGTAGTATCTTAATGATACTTTCACGAATAGTCTTTATGAGACTGATATATCAGCTGGGGAACTTTCAAATATACCCTCTCAGTGGTTTGGTTAATATGAATCCATTCTCCAACTTTCCGGAC
Organism: Spisula solida; assembly: GCA_947247005.1. Taxonomy (NCBI): domain Eukaryota; kingdom Metazoa; phylum Mollusca; class Bivalvia; order Venerida; family Mactridae; genus Spisula; species Spisula solida. The sequence continues at coordinate 5,106,768 of OX365948.1, read as the reverse complement.
ATCCCTCTTGTACTCTTCATCGATGCTACTAGTTTTTGTGTAAAAGAATGCAGCCAACTAAATAACAAACAACGTTGTGCATATAATATTTACACATTTTGTGTTCGGCATGATATCAGCGAATCCATACAATAATCACAACCTAAGCTGTTTATAACCTTTCGAGATGCCTTTCCTGGTACAACTATGTTATTATGTATTGTCTAATATAGTGTGTCTCGATTTTTTGTCCCATTGTATATGTATCTACATGCCATCCAATTTAAAAGATATTCTTGGTTCTAAATTTGTTGTAAATGTATCTACATGCCATCCATGTTAATATATATTCTTGATTCTAAAGATGTTGTATATCGTCGGTGACAATCATAAACCCAGTAACTACAAAATCACAACTTTTCAGGAGACGGAAAAAACTGTTTTGTGATAAATATAAACGATGGGAAATGCTGTTCTTTCACCAATAACGATAGAAATATGTTAGGAAACAACCATTAAAAGTTTGATAGGGATGCGATAAATCCAGCACAGCAACGGTAGTTACGACATTTCACCATCGTGATTGGCCAATGATGATGTGATTTTTTATAGTAACGTCATTTCCGTTTCTCAAAATGTATTACTCAATAACTGCATTTTGTTCATATAACTTTGTTTCTAAGCTCCAAAATCAATGGGTCGCAACTTTTCACGTTACGTCGATATGTAAACAGGAATGAGGCTGGGTTTGTGTGTTTTGTAGTAACGGGCTTTCCGACAAGAACATTTTAAGTAAAATCTTGACCTGATGGATGGACTACTTTTAATTCATGAGCATATTGACACAAATAGAACTGATATTCCCACCATTTTTAAAGAAAATACAATGCACTGAAAATGCAGCCATTTATCCAGAAGTTACACGATTTTTGGAAAAAATAGTCTTACGGGGTTTATGATTGTCACCGACGATATGTATCTACATGTCATCCATTTTAATATATATTCTTGATTCTAAATTTGTTGTACACATAACTTCCAATTTGATGTACCAACATACCTTCTAATTATATATTTACTTGTCTGCAGATTAGTTCTCACGTCAGCACAAATAAACGGACTAGAACATCGATGTATATACATGTAGCTGCTTTTTTGATATGCTGTGTATGCTTACACTGTATGTAATGTAAATGTATGTATATATTTTGTCTTGACCATCTTTTTTTTTTATTATGTAAATGGTCAAAGGCATTTCAAATGCCGATTATACCAATTAAACTGTAAACTGTTAACTGTAAAACAAACTATCGAAGAGCATAGCGAACTCAAGACAACACGTCACTAAGAATTGTTGTTAAGATATTTGACGAGAAACATGCCTGTGTTATGGTAGCGATTTGAATTATATAGATCATATCATGAACTGATATCTGATCTATACTAATTGGTATTGAGACATAAAGTGAGCCTCACATGCGATACTACACCATTGTTAGAGGTAGTAATCAGTTGACTAAAACTCTCACCAGAAAGAAGAATCCCTGAGGAAAGACTGAATCTACAGATAAATATAGTAAGTAATAAGACACCAGCACATAGATGCATATATCATTTTATGGTGGTCTTTATATCGATGCTTAATAGTAAAAATCGACAATAAAGTGACCGTTAACATTATGTTCTTATTTGTAAGGTGGCTCATTATTATGGTGATTGTTAAGTGGTGTTCTACGTTAAATCGATGTAACCTTTAAGCGTACAAAGATCTATTAGATCAGTATACAGGCGGGTATATTTTGTAATCAATGAAGATCAGTTTTGTATTTTCTCCTTCCTTCTCATTGTCACATTTCTGCATTGAGATGAAGGCATGTTTTTGTACGCCAGCGGGAAAATCTACGTGGATTAAATTGAATGAAATTTGAAAACTGGTGGTAATCTGGGTTTTAAAATATGAGATTGGTAAATATATATGGAACTGGTGGATAATTGAATTCGTAACACAAAATGAATACCAGTATTCTAGACTCCTCTATCAAATGTACTGAAACATAATTGGTTGTGCTCCAAAGATTGAAACAATACCTTCTTCGTTGTCAGTCACTATACCTTTATTCAGATACGAATTACATAGTCGATATGTCCGTTTCCGTCCATACCTACAGTCAGTTGCATTGATTACAATTAATATTCTGCTCGTGCTATTCTTTTCTCAGTAAACACTGGTCGGATTTTAACGAAGCTTCAAAAGATATATCGGTACCAAGCAAAGGTGTGGGTATCGTCATTGGCTCGTTTTTTTGCATTTTTAGTGATATTTTACAAGTACTGTTCGCCTGTAACCACTAGTCTGATGTAAACAAAAACGGCACACTGTTCTATATCTAATACGATATATGTCAAGGGTTATGCGAGGTGTTTATCATCTTCTGTTGTAGCTCTTGTTGAATTTTTATAACTCATTCATGTATGTAACAAGACAATTTGGTAAACTGGTAAAGTTTCGTGGGGTCGTAAATACACATTGTTGTGTAATTTGAATGTCGATTAACCACGGGAATTTAATAGATAACTACAATAATATCACCGCTAGTAAACTTCCAGTGATCAGTAGGCCTCCGTAGCTCAGTGGTGGGTGCGCTTGCCGTCAAATCTTGTGACCCGGGTTCAAATTCGGCTGTGTGTACACATTTGCCTCAATGTTACAGCAGAAAGCTGACTGGCAAATAAAGGCTATGTCTAAAGTCCTTCTTTTTAATACAGAATACGCAGTGGAAAACGGTCAGATGAAGCTAATGTTATTTTTCTTCATTCACGTTAAACTTTATAAAATTAAGCCATTGTAGCAAAGCGCGGATTCATTGTTTGAGAAATAGCCATCGTATATCTATTTTATGATTGCTTTTTTCTCCTTTAGAGAAAATTGCTGGATGTGTGAAATATATCCTTCAGGCTGAGGTTTTGTCGACAATTACTTCAAATGATATTAAGACAAACGCAGGACTTTATTGCTAAGAAATTGTCACATTTATCAATCTCCGAAGAGCTGCATGAATAGAAAACGCTAAACTTAATCATTAACATTAGATAACTAGACGGAATAAGCTAATAGCGATTATACTTCTTATCAATACCGCAGTAGTTATTGGAAGAATCCTATGCAAACTTTAAGGACTATAATAGCATTAAACTACTCGTTGAACAGTAAATATACGTTAGGAAATCCTCTATTTCTTCAGAGGGAAATATATGCGTTTTAAATTTAATAACCAAACCAGGGAATTTCATGCGATTTGTTTTCTTGAACTATACATCATCAATACAGAACTTTATGAAGTAAGCTAACATTAAATTAGTGTACACATACAAAACTGTCAGCTGTACTCCAAGGAATGATATATTGCTTCGAAAATATATCAAAAAGTGGATTATGTACGAGGGTTGTTTAAATTGGAATGCAAGTGATGCTATACCTTTCTTGTGTCAATGAATATTTAAAAAATGGTGAGCTTAAATTGATACATCACATTTTAAAATTCGTTCAATGTAGCTATAACAATTGGTCCATTAACACTGTCTACTCGTGTATACTAATGCTTAAACATGATTGGGAAAATGTCACATTTTTCTAATCAAATTCGGTTCATTTTAGGAATCATTCTAAATGCGGAAGAAATACAATATTTAAACTAACTTGTAAGGTGATATGGTGTCATGTAATGTCCTATTAATCATTAAATTGATAGTTTAAGAAAAGTAAAAGTGGTGTAATTTTATTTGGAATTGAACCTCGTGCAAGCCATCCTAATACCGCAATATACCAAAATAGGGTTGCGAAAATCAAATATTTTTTTTAAACTGGTGAAGTATTTACAAATAGGCAAGTAGCTTAATGTGATAGCACACCATTAGGAGCTATTTATATAGTTATCAAGCATATTACAAAAATGAGAACATGAGAATGGAGTGTACTTTGAATACCCCTATGTGGTTTGAGACGCCAGCACATATGCCCTTGCAAACTGTCCAAAACATAGTTAAAACCAGTTTCTAGATAAAGCAGTTAATCGTTTGCAAATGTAATGACCATAAACAAGACAAGGTTTCATTTTGTCACTCATGCGACAGATACATGAACAAATATGAGCCAGCAAAGACAGAACAAAAGTATGCATTGCAAAACGCACCATGGGCGACAGTAGAAATGTACACCTTTTTCGATATAAACCAAGTTTTTATTAGTAGCTTTGTTGTATTAAATGAAAAATGGGTAAATGCCAAGCTTAACAAATGTAAATTCCTTCAGATATTGAAGAAATACTCCGACAATCACTGCCAAGCCACGTTTTTAAAGAATGGCATGCTATTGCAGAGCAATGGGCCTTCAACTGCAGCAGCCATTAACACGACTTTCTGAGAAGCGTAACTTTTCTTGGGCTTTTCGATCATCCTTATTTGTCCAGCATTGCCTCTTGTGATCTAGCGATTCTATTTGTTTCAAGCGAGTCTTAAATTGCACTGTCGGAAAAAAATATCAGGTGCGTTCAGATCTCGGTTTTGCTCATGTCCAGTATATGCACAGTATACCAAGGAATGATAACAAAATCGCATTTAAAATGGAACAATTGAATAAAACTTGGCATATATATCGGAAATGAATACTGCTATGGGATTAAAATCTATCAAGGATGGTTTTTTGGGGCTTAGTTGCATTCCAATTTGAACAACCCTCGTATGCATCATATAAGCGTAGGCGTATTGGTAAGTACTGTAGCGCGCATAGACAACACAAAGCCACACTGAAAGGCGGCAGTGCCTAGTCATTTACACAAGAGTCACGCATAGAATGAACCGTCCATATCTCCGAAAAATATTTCAAGCATGCGTCTATACGCAATGAATGACACACTGTGAACATTGAATTTCGTGCAAACTTAACCATAAAGGGTTGCAATTATGAATGATAACTACACAAGTTGGTATAATTAACTACACAGTCAGCATAAGTTTTGTATGTCTACGTCTTATACTGAAATGCTGATGTATCAGATGTAACTCTAAAAGTTTAGGTAATTGTATGTATTAGTTCAATATGCATTATCTAACAAACACACAATTTAGCTTGTATAAAGACATGATTAATATATTAAAAGATGCTACCCTCAAGACAGGGCTTGTTCACTTAGGTATATCTCGACTTGTTTTGGTTGGGCATTCAGCTTGACATTTTACGTATTGAAACTATGTCATTCTGTTAGGGCTTTCAGTTTTTTTTGCTGAAACTAGTTCATTCAGCTGAAACCGTGCCGTTCAACGTTTTAATACTGTTACTTAACGTTTGGGGCTTAAGACAGCTAAAACTATGTAGTTCAGCGGTTTTACTGTTGTAACTAGGTCATTCAGCGTAGGCATTTCGCAGTTTGTTTGCTGAAACTTTTCCATATAGCTCTTTAACAGTTGGGACTAGGGTTGATTAATTTTCTATGTTGGCAGTGTGTTAAGCATGTCTTCGTTTTAGGATTTCAGACCGCTAAAACTTGGCATTATATTCGTTTTGCTGTGTAAACATGCTCATTCAGCTAGGGCGATCAGTCTGCTGGTTGAAGATACTTATAATTTATTATACTTTTCGACAGCTTGGACTTTGGGGAATCTTTGCTTGTTCAGTGCATTGTGCTTTGTGTGTTTTTAATGTGTTCTGTGCTCGGCTGGTTAAGTTGAGTGCTGCCTTGCATGTCTGACTTAATATAATAACGTTTCATCAACACTTGTCCGGGTACATCAGCACACAAACACAATAAGACTATTTGGTTGTGGAGATGTAAGAGACATGTGGTAAAGACGTTTGACCGACAAGACCATCATTCATGACAAAATGGCCCATGTTTTCATTTTTCAGTGTTTAAGCAAGAGCAGAATCCTATACTCTCATCATTACATTCAGTTGTAAAACTACTAATTGAACGTCAATTATACTTCACGTTGTGGCCAGAGAACATTAAATTGCATGTCAATAAATTCAAGCCAGCTTATGTCAATTGACCGAAAAACGCATTATTAATGACAAAATAAGGTTGGAGTTGTGTGTTGAATAAACGAATCGAAATATGTATATGTATAAAATTATGTTCCATCCGAACATTTGAACTGTTGAACAACTGCACACTAACCCGGAACATAGTTTTATCAGAATATAAAATACCTGCGTGTATGGTATTTTGTACAATATACAATATAATAATATTTAAATACGTGCATGTGTTTTTGATTTAATAAATTCGTGCTATTGAGATCGTATAATGCTAATCACCCTCTTTCATCTGTGCCAGCTATACTTTCTCCTAATTAATTTACACTTTTAACGCTAATTAGCTAATAGCGAAGTACATGCATATACAGTATCAATAGTCGTCAATTATGTATACGTGTACAATGTCGAATCTGTTCATAAAACATCAAATATAGGATTTGTAAATTTTACTCTGTATCCTGCAGATACGCAATTTCGCGGGTATTCCGTACGCTCTGGCAATGAGAGAACTGGCATCTGGATATTTAAATATTCTGGGGTAATATTTCAAAAGGTAAGTAAGAACAAATCATGAACATAAACGTTCGAAAGTGAGATGTGTTTTTTGGTAGGGCGCACGTTTTACAAATAACTAATAACCAATATAATTCTGTATCATTTACATAAAGAAAATAGATATTTTATTCGACAATCACATTTAGAAAATGTAATTACGAAAACTACATACATTTCAGACTGTTATCGATAGCTTCACATACATGTAATGCCATTGACATTGACATTGTTATATTATTATTGTTATTTTCATCATCGCCGATATGAATAGCACAGGTTCAATAAATAGATCACTCGGAAGAAAAAAACCTAGTTTGTGTCAAGAAGAAACTAATTCGTATGTTCCGGAGGTTTGACCAATTTTAATGTATTCTGAAACGTCGTATTAACGCATGTTAAACTTTGATGATGATGCAAAGTAAGACTTTGAGTATTATGTTCAATAGTTTTATGTAATATTGAAATTAAACTAGAGAAAACAAAATGCAATGACATTAGTTATGCCTGATTGGTGCTGTAATAATAGTCAAGAGAACTGTAATCTGAAATCGAAATCTTACAGACATCGATTCTTTATATTGGATATTCGGAAATAAGTTAATCTTTTTAATAGAAATGTAACTGAAATGTCACTCTTCTTCGGTTCAAAGACACGTTATATTACAGCGTAGGAAAAAGTGCGCATCTCATACTGCTTTCAGTAACCCATGATGTAACTGTCTGTCTTCATGTTTGAGACAGCTTTGTTAACAAGTAGGTAAAAGTGTTCACCTTTCCACATGTCCATACTAAGACCATTTAATAAACATGTCAAAACAGTAGAGGCATGTTTTTTCAATCCATTGGCATGTAAGAAAGCATACTTTTACATCAACCAATTATTCCCTTGGTAATTCACATATTTGTTTTCCAATAGATAAGACTTTACAGTCTATGAGCATTACAAATTTAAACATAAAATGGTCAACGGCAACAGTAATAACGTATGTACATACATACATACAAAACAGGTTAACATAATACATGATAAGGAGCACTATAAACGGCACTGCCTATTAAATACGCACTGAATATGAAAATGCAATCGCGTTTGAGAATATTGTTTACTACAATATTTAAATGACGACGGTTAGATGCAAGAACATTTAGACTAGTCGACGATTACGTAACAGACATTAACAGAAATGTCTATATCAGGCTATAAGTTTAAAATATGAACAGGATAACGATTTATAAATAGATTATCCGATAAACAAATACTTGTAAGTTTGTCGCAGTTCTCGAAACGCCCTTAAGTGTAGATTTACATGACCGATAATCTGATCGTTTGAAAGGAAAAGCAGCTTGAAGTTTAAGTAAATAGTAATGTTTGCAGTGTTCCCAATTTCAATAACCAGTTGGAAGTATGTGGTAATAGATTTTCACGAAAAGCTGTTCAAGACTTGCAGTGTTTTTAAATAATGGACACGTGTTACCACCGGTATTACTTTTATGTTGGATGATACAGCTGTATAGGACAGAGTCTATATTATATTATTGGCCTAGTGGAAGCATACATGTCCTTATATATACTTTTCGTATATAAATGCACGTTACATGACCAGTAAACTGCGATACAGACTTGCTGTTTGAGACGTTGTGTCACAGTGATGTCAAGTCAGACAGGGAAGGTAGCACTCAAATTAATCAGCCGAGCACACAAAACGTAAGCACACAAAGCACTATGCCCAACTGAACCCACCGAGCACAGGAGACATAAAACAAATACAAGGCACAATGCCCAACTACTAGTAAACAAGCAAAGATCCGCCCAATTCCAAGCAGTCGAAAAGTATAATGAATTATTAGTTTCAGCAACCAACAGACTGATCGCCCTAGCTGAATGACCAATACTATAATGCCTAGTTTAGCTGTTAGAAATCCTAAAAAGAAGTTCCCAACTCACTGCCGAACAAGAATTTAATCCACCCTAGTCCCAACTGTTAAAAAGCTGAATGGAATAGTTTCAGCAAACAAAAGCCGGAATGCCAACGCTGAATGACCTAGTTACAACAGTAAAAGTATATAGTTTTAGCTGCCTTAAGCCCCAAAAGTTCAGTAACAATATTAAAAGGCTAAAAGGCATGGTTTCAGCTGAATGACCTAGTTTCAGCTATACCAAAGCTGAAAGTCTTAGCCGGATGACCTATATTAATTACGTAAAATGTCCCAGCTGAAGCTGAATATATATGACCGTCTGCGTAGAATGAATGCATATCGCTCGGTCTAGTATGCCACTTTTCCGATACGACAACTAGCCAATCAGGAGAACCTGTCAATGACAATAGGCATCAGCTAGATGCGATATTCCTAGTCAATCAAATTATTAAAATGCTATGTCAGTACTATTTTCGGCTCTCAGTCTGAAAACTACGATACTAGAAATACACTTTAGAGGTTTGTTAAATCTGATACCAAGGCTAGAGATGCACTGGTAATGATATTCTGAATCTATATATGCAATAGGCATTACAATACGATCAACGATTGTGATCATTAGAAATTATTAGAAATAATCAAAAGAAAATTAACTTGTTAAAAAGTGTAGTTAATGTTTCTAAATAAGTTAGTTGGTCTCGACTAAAAATAGCACATAATGAGTACAATCCTGGTGTAGATTTATTAAAATGTAAGGATCTTAAATATGGTACTGGAGACATATAAAATTGCATCAAACAGATATCAGTATATCTCCGCGATTTTAACCCTTGAGTATATTATAATCATACCACGATTACTACGTTTAGTCTACACAATAATCAACGTTCTGTTACATGTATCTACTGCAAATCAAGATTTCATTTCCGTTCGTTGATGAGATAGATTCAGACATTATAAATTACGGCATTTTCCCCGCTTGAATTAGAGGTGAATGTGAGATATTTAAGGCGTTTTGGTTAACTGTGGAATATAACAAAGTTTCGTTTAATATACGACGTATACACTAACGGACATCAAGTGCAATGTCAGTGTATTTTACGTTAATTACTTATTATCTCTAGTTTGATTTTCCGAATGATCACCTAATTGTATTTGATATTATTTATTAAATAATCAGTCGCGCTGTATGATAGTGTTAATGAATAGAATTACCTTTAATACCATATAATACCTTCATTATTAAATTAAATCTTTATTATGCAGTTCCTGTACGACACTATGACATTGATAAGGCTTCTGTGTAAACGCCATCGTGAGTACATTAATACACTAGAAGATATCAGGCTGGTATATGTCAGGTTGTGACGAACGTGAGTACATTAATACACTAGAAGATGTCAGGCTGGTATATGTCAGGTTGTGACGAACGTGAGTACATTAATACACTAGAAGATGTCAGGCTGGTATATGTCAGGTTGTGAAGAACGTGAGTACATTAATACACTAGAAGATGTCAGGCTGGTATATGTCAGGTTGTGAAGAACGTGAGTACATTAATACACTAGAAGATGTCAGGCTGGTATATGTCAGGTTGTGACGAACGTGTGTACATTAATACACTAGAAGATGTCAGGCTGGTATATGTCAGGTTGTGAAGAACGTGTGTACGATTTGATATACCGTTATTCAGCGCGTTTATTGTTTAGAGTATCTTGCATATATGTGTTGTTTAATTCACACTTATTTTCCTGACATATTTATAATTCATACTGAAGGTTTGATATTTGGTCCTAAATAATTGCGAATGTCTTCGTATGCACGATATTATGATACAAAAGTTTTGATACGACGTATGATGTTTTAAAAATAAATAAATAAATGCTTTTTTACCGTCATGTTGTAATGTCAATTTTATGAGGCGATGTCTTTTGTAGTGTATATGCATTATTTGCGTTCGACTGAGACAGTAACAGTCTGTTGTAGAGCGTAGCAATTCAGTTTTATCACTGGCTTACTAGCGAATGACCTCAGACTTTGAGGTTACAGAAGGTTTGTGTGATACACGTAATCTGGGCTCGATGTCCCAGCTTATTCCGAATTGACACCATGGTTCTTAAGCGTGTCCGGTGTACAGCACCGATACACGCGAGACTGCCTCCACTACTTTCCACCCAGTTCGCCATTAGTTAGTTGGAATCACTGAATGATGTTCTAAAATGTCCATCGCCTCGACATAAATTCAAACAAGAATCCTCGGGATTGGGAATCGAGAGCACTAACCACTCGGCCACAGTTCCATCCCTTCAAATATGCATAATATGGCACGTTTTGTGTTTCCAAATGTTGTGCGAAAAGATTCACTTTTATCTCCTCTTACACTCGATTGTTTCAGACAGTATTCTATGATTTTCTCAGAAGACATCATCATTCCGGTGCTTTAAACTCTTTGATAACAACAAACCATAACCCAGAATATAAATGTATCAAAATCATACATGCCTTTGAGGTTTGTGCAAAATTACTTTTGCATGTAAGTGTATAACAGGAAATACTTAACAATACATAATTACCGTTTCCTCGAAGTTAATGCTTTTGATTTCTTTATTTTTTTACGAAATGAACAACTATTTCCGGCTTTAAATGCTTTGATGACTTTGTAATGGAAAGAGGATAGATTAATAATGCTATATGCTGTTCGTCTTACAAAAACATGAGATTGTTATCAACTTGTTCACGAAAAAATCAGCTTGAACAGGAAAACGTACTTAAACTTTTGCTTGATGTTAACTTTTTCAATATCAACAAAGAGTACAAGTAATGTAGATATCGTTCACATGTCAAAGTATGTTCAGATTAAAAACACAAAAACAGTGTATGTGTACGCATTTAATAAGAAAATGTATTTGTGTTGTGAAATATATACGTGATTAGAGACATCTGATAAGTTATTACGTAGCCGACTTTACAGTATTTATTCGTATCATATACGAGGGTCGTTCATTTAAAACCCGGACGATCGTTATTGCTGGAAAACTCATGGGCTGATATTGATGAAAACTTACAGGAATACATTCACACTATTCCTTTATTCGCATACGAAATTTCAACTTGTTGCGACGAAGGGTTTACATACTATTAATGTTTTAATAAGTACGTGTAACGCGAGTCGGCCCAAGTCGACGTCAAAAAGTTGTGATGTTAATTACGCCATTTTCGCTCCTAAAACGCGAGACTGTTTCTCCATTTGATCATCGTTTTGGAGCAATAAAGTCATTCGAGCACACCAATTTAACATTAAGATGTTCGGTAGTGATGTTAAATGCTATATCCACGATAATTTCGCATGATCTCGTATTTACAATATGAGTTTTTCTTCAAGTAGTGTTTACCATCCAACAGGTGTTTAACCGACGACACTTTCCTGTTTCTGACGTAAGATTGGCCGGGCCTCGGATCATCGCGGGATGATTCTTGTCATCATGGAACCGTTTTAAAGCAGGAATCCACCGATACAAATATTCTCATAAGGCTTCTCTAAGATAGAATCTTTAGTTTTATAGGTGTATGACCAATACTTTTACGAAATTGTATCATAATCCGTTGCATTATTGCATTATTAATGGAAACACACCCGTTGTCACTAAACAACGTTTCAAACACGGTAACAGTACAGAAATTACAACAAACGTTATAAAAATGTTACGTAGATGTAGATATAACATTATCAAATATTTTAAGTTGAAAATAGGCAATTATACCACGAACCCTGCCACATCAACACTCTATTTGGGTTGTGCCGGGTAGATCTTTGTTGGGTTACTATAGTAACCACAGTTTGTGTTCGGTTGGATGAAATTATACAAAGTTTTGTCAAATAATCCAGTTGGTGTGTAAGTCTTATTAAACGAATATTTATTATTATTACCTAGCACTCTATATAACGAGTAATTCGTTATTTATGACTGTTTCATGTCTTAATGTTTATTTTTAGATTCAGGTATGAAACAGTTCATTGCCAGGAGGGCAACAGTTTTAACTGTTACACCCCTGGATGAACTGTTACCTGCGCACTAAGATGCGCAATATAAATTCCTGCAAAAACACCCTGCTAGATCTGTAGCGTATTTTTAATATAACTCTTGAACAATGTTTTGTCCCTTTTTGCTTTATTACATGCCGATTTTATTTGTCTGATAATAAAATGATGGGGATAATGACAGTCTTGAATTGATAACAAAAAATATCCGCTATTAGTATGACAAAATGTCTTAGAAATATCCTTTTTGTTTGTTGTATAAGTAGAACTTTACTGTAGTTATATAGAGTAGTAGGTAATAAAACAGTTATTTCATGTCTGTTTTGGGTTAACAGTCAAAACTATTGTCCCTCGGTATCGGGGAAGACATTTTGAACTGTTGCCCTCGGCCTATCGGCCTCGTGCAACAGTTCAAAAGTATTCCCCGATACCTCGGGACAATAGTTTTGACTGTTAACCAAACAGACATGAAATAAGTGTATACTGTTGCATGTTTCAATCAAGCGCTATTGAGATAGTCCGGGTATTAAATGAACGACCCTCGTACACACCCAATCAATTTCATACTATGACCTATATTATAACGGTATATTAGAGGATTGTGCACGGCTGTGTAGGGCGGCGTTTAGATAATCGGCTCGCATGAAACATAATCACCCGAGTGGGTTTAGCAAGACCCCGCCCGCCGCATCGTATATTGTCGTTTAAAATACATATTTTACTTCATCTTCAAGGCAGTAACTTCCGAAACCACATATAATATGTATCTATATCTATATATATAAGTGTCTGTTTTTGCTTTACAAACTTGTCATTCGTTCTTACACTTGAAATCAAATTATTCAGACGTGAATTGCGCGCCAATTTACATCACGTAATTCAGTTCTATATTTAGATATATCATGCACTTGTAGTATTCTTGAAAATAAATCGTGCAAAACAGTCGCCCAATTTCCACAAAACAGGAAGACGATGACAGATTGCACGTCTATGAATTTTGAATCCGTAATTGCTATCCGATAGTGTTTGGAGACTACTAAGTATTATTCCACTTGAAGACTGTTTTCAACAATGCTCTTTTCCAGAACTTTACACACAACTGAATAGAAATAGACAGGCCTGTAATAAGGTCGATTTTTGGATCGTTTCTTTTTGTATACTCGTGCCATTCACGTATTTGCAGTAATTGGTTATATAAATCTGTACATGCGTGTTAAAATAAATGACTATAATTTATATTTTCTTAGTTTACCAATGTATACCCGTGTTCGTGTTTCTTGTTTGACAAGGGGAGAACTGAGTTTACAATAAAATATATGTAATGCCTTGAGTTAAGATAGTTGAATGCGTGGTACATATAGTTTCGAACAGCAATGATCGCTTTATTGAGTATTAATTAGTTTCCTATTAACCTGTCGTACTGTCTTTGATCTCAGGACTGTGGCAATTAGACGGATATTTTCTACAATATTTGTAAGGTAAAGAAGCGTTCGATGATAGGCTTAAGTCTGTATTGAGCAATTGAGCTCTGCTCTAGGATTTCCAACCTGAGGTCAAAATTTCATCTCTTCAAATATTGATAGAATTGTGTAGTTCAATGTTTAAGGTTTCAATAAAGTTAAACCTTTTCAAAATGGCCCCACTAAGTGGCATGTTATGATATGATGAACACTAGACATACCGATTGAGATGACGTAATTGACGTTGCATTTAACACAATAATTATAATGACGTCATTTAATTAGCAGAAGTCTCCTTGTTAGAGCCACATTTACAAAAAGTGAAATAAAATACACATTAAACAATTTTGTTGGATCACAGTATGTTATGGATGTCTTGTACAATACTGAAATCAAGTTCTATAGTGTGCGGTATTTTTTATGGCGTAACAAATACAAAATAATCAATAGATTCCCAAAATTCATAGTTTTAGCCGATTTGTTGTAATATTTTATCTCACAATGCTCTTGTTTAGAACAATATTCTGGCAATTAATTTTTGATGCATTAAACTACAAGGCACTATGTTCAGATCACTTTGATTAATTATCAAATAAACTTATTAATAACTTTGTAGTCAACCGTTTCATTAAATTCAAGACTTTGTTTATATTTTTAAAGGTTTTATCGCAAAATATCGCGTTTGGCGCAATGACATGGAATACGATGGAAAACGTGATATCTTAAACTCTAAATTACAACCTACCTATCACAATATATTATTATAAAAAAGAACATTAATGACCAAGTGATCTATAGATTCCAAAAATCAATGCTTTGCTTTTATATTTTGTCAGGTTTTACCCTTAAAAGGTCGACTTTCGGACCCAGCTTTTTAGTATGTTACAAGACAGACATGATGAGAAAAATACTTGTTTTGCATTTTTCCCCCAAAAAATCTGCTCTATACTAAATTTGATTTTCCCAAATTGTGTTATTTTTTGAAGCGGTTGGAAATCGCACAGCGGAGCTCATTTAATGTTTTTCGCCAGTCACAATTTGTACAGTAAACGCTAAATCATGCTTTGAATTAGTTAAAATCCTTTTTTTTTCATAGTTGACTTCAATGCGTATGAACAATAAATTTTAGGTTCCAAATGCATCATAGGTGATTCCAACTCTTAAATTCTTCTGTACAAGAGGTACCAAACACCTGATTTTTATGAAGAACAGCCTCGTGATAGTGATTGTTGTAAACCCGTAACAGATTTGCTCGGCTAGTTTTCATGATATTTTTAGATTTTGGGGAACCCCCCTAAAAACTGATAGTTGCATTTCACCGAAAACGTTTGACATTTGATTACATGAAACTTGGCATGCACGAAATTTCGTATATACGGAATCACACGATACCGTTTGTTTTAGACTATGCATGTTATATGTATTTTTAAATGATATTTAAAATATGTGATTTTTCATTTTTAAGTTATACGAAAAAATAGTTGAACAACATACTGTTTTCGTACATGCAACCAGTTAGAAGTGTTATCCCAAATTTCACGGCAGTTGCTCGGCTAGATTGTTTTAATTGACACTTGAGTGATTTCTTGGAGAGTTTACAAAATACTTCAACGTTTTGAATACGTTGGTTCCAGTTTTCGCGATAATTTGTTTTTGAAAAAAATGTGTATATTTAAAGATAAGCCCGTGTTCTTTTGCATTAGCTAGTCTATATTCTTACCGAATAAATGCAAAAGAACCTTCCTCTAAAGTAGTCGGGATGCTTGCTAAACAAATGTTAAAACTTGGATAACATTTTGTGTGGGCGCATTATATTACGTTTCACATACGTTGTAGCTAGTATTCGCGAGTGTTGGTGTTTCAACGTTTGCAATAAATGGCACATAAAATTTCAGCTATAGCTTTATTCTGCAAGCTTATTATAGGATAATATAGTAATAACTAAACAGTAAATTCGCGATTTTAAGACATGACAACATGCTGACACATCAATTTTAAGTTATTCGTACAATTTCATCATGGTAGTCAGACGCTTTCAATACGTCTTATTTACACCGATTTCTAAACTTCCGCTCAACTGAAGAGTTTGGAATCACCGTTATGCCCATAATTATACTTCAGCAATTCTAGTTGAAATAAAACCATCGATATTGATTAACCTTTGTTGTCGATTATTCCGCTCAGATTCATGCCACATCTATTTCTATGTAGTTATAACACCTTAAATAAAGTAATGCGCTTGACGGCGGCCATTCCAGGCTACTGATATTAACATCGCGTGATGACACGCCATTGAATTGTTGGTTTGTCACCAAATATACATATTATGTTGTTGGCAAACATTGTGTTTTGCATTAAGGCCACTCAGGGGCAAATTTGTTCTGGTTCATGTTGAGGACACATGTCCAGTTGCATTTTATCATATTAGTTACATTGAAGCAAATTCCAATAAAAAGAATGACGTATAATATTGCTTTGGGAAGACTTCTACGTTAAATAGTCTATCAGACCTATGACAAAGTTGATACATGTAGTACTTTTACAACCACGTTTTTGTTTGATTTACTTATCTGCTAACATTAGTTGAATGTGCAACCAAAGCAGCGACAAAATCAGAAATAACAGACGTTTTGAACTCTGTTCTGTGCTCACATATTTACGTTTAGTGAAAGCGATAAAGGTTAATATTTATTATAAACGGTGTCACTTATTTGTCGTTATAGCACTGAAAGTTAATGAATTTTTTGGAATATAATAGTACTCGTAATGGATTTCTTTTTATATATTTAACTCTCCAGATAATTACTGTCAAACTTACCTTTAATCTATTTTTACTTTCCTCGAAGACAAATGTACTGTTTATAAATTGTGTACAATTACTATTTTTGTTTGGTTAAAATTGCATTGGAGGTGACCTTATATACGGTTACGTTTGTGTTATTATATATTGTTCGGGTACGAACTTTGGGTCCGAACGCGTTTATGTTGAGCATCAGCATCGGAAGTTGAGTTCATTGTATAGTAAACCTACGTTAATACTGTGTGTTTGGCCTTTATTTAAGTAATACACTGGAGACAACGAACATGAATACACCCGTCGTATTCGCATACTTCAAATCATACATACATGTGAGTGTAAATTAAATCTAATACAAATCTATATCATTCGAGAGAAATACTATCTGACCGGTTTGTGTATTGTGTCACTATTGATATACAGCAACGGCAGCATGCCAATGAGGAGAACATCCTCATGTCGATAAGCATCAGCTTATAATCCAGTGACCATTTATGTAATAACATTATTTATATTGAGTCAATGGAGCGTTCCCACATAATGATTGAACGTTACGTCCGTCAAACATGAGACACTATGGCATCTTGTTCAACAATCTGAACATAAATATGTCATTGAATACTGTGATACTGCATTTGTTTGTTTGTAAATGTAATGTGTATCACAACTCCTAGATATGCCGTGATAAGACCGGTATTGTAAAGTGTAAATATAGTGGTATTTGTCATTAGGTGATTCAAATCAAATGCTTGTCAATGTCATAAAAACGAGGTAACACAATTGTGTCTATTCAATTTGCATAATTAAGGTGTATCAGTATGTCTCAAATACATAGTCAATATATATACTCGTCACACTCAACTCGCAGGGGTTACGATTTTCCAACTAGAATTGTCTTCGGGGTCATGTATCAATAAATTCTAAGGTTTGCACAAATGACATTCACTGTTTATATTTTATATATAAGCCAATGAAAATACCGGTAAACAATATCCAGAAATAATAGTACTCATCGGT
The DNA here is from genome assembly GCA_947247005.1 of Spisula solida. Classification (NCBI taxonomy): domain Eukaryota; kingdom Metazoa; phylum Mollusca; class Bivalvia; order Venerida; family Mactridae; genus Spisula; species Spisula solida. Next base: position 5,088,970 of record OX365948.1, on the reverse strand, counting down.
ATCCAAATTGTAGCTCTGCATCATTTTTCAGATAATCGTGTAGACTAATTGCGCATTCGCCGAACAGTCCATCCGTTGCCAACTAATCCGTTGTACAATCGATTAATTATATATCTGTAATAATTCCACAATGTCTTATTCCGCGCAGACAAATTCAATCCAGATTATTTATAAGGTGATCCAATTTGCAATGCAATACTATTCTCGTGTGACATCTATCATCCACTTTAAATCAGTTATTACGTCAAAAGCCTTGCAGACATGTACAAATGACCTCCTCATGTGTCATATAAATGTAAACGAACTTAATTATTCGACGCAGCGGAAGGAGCAGATATCAAAATATCGTAGCTCTCTACCAATTATTTACTTTATATTTGTTATATCTTATAAAGTTAAAGCTCATAAATAGTTACGTGTGGAAGACACTGCTATATCTGAATGCGATATACAACTCTTGACCCGAAATCTTTATCTGAAAGGTACAAAACACAAAAAAAGAATTATCCCCTTTCCTTAAAAGAATACAAACAGGATCACTGCCTCAAATATGAATGTTTTCACTCGTATGTCATCATTAGGATATACTATACTATTTACTTTAGCCTGCAATTGATTTGATATGTCTTGACATTTAGTTCTTTTAGGCTTTTTTTAATATCGCTATCATGTCGATCAATATATACACATTTCTTCAAGTATTTGAAATAAAAGTTCACGTACTCGATTTCCTATATAAGTACCAAAACTACAAACCATATCAGCAGCAATCAATAAGAAACTATACGTAAGACATATTGTCCATATAAAGCTATTGTCAGCAAAACGAGATGTTTTAAGTGCCAGTTATGTGCTCGGGCTGGGCTAAATAAGCGGATTTGTTTTATATTTGATTGAAACTGGTCTTATTCACAAGAACAATAAGGCAGTTATTTGCAGATGTAAAGATACCACATAAAATGGACATGGATATTAGTATATGTGATCGCATGTACATTTGTATATTCCATGGTCGTCATACAACGGAGCTTACATGTATCTAATCGAGATTATGTTTGGATCGATTAATTACCTTATTTGATCTGTACGAGTCAGACTTCCTAATTAACTTAACTCTGCCTTCTTTGTCCGACTTAATATTATCTTTTTGCATGGTAAACAAGATATATAAATATGGCAAGATAAAACAAAATAAACAAGTTCGTTGAATTGATATCCCCCGCCTACAGGTTATTAGTATCATTGCGCAGTCGGGAATTTAAGCTCAGTATTATTGCAGTTTGGAAAATAAGCTTCCATCGCATAACAATTGTTGAATAAATCAAGAGCAATAAATCTACGGAAATTACCCAATAAACAACGAACCCCATCCACTGGCGTACATGTTTTTTTGACGAATTATGACAAAAATGTCAATTTAGTAAGAGAGTCGCCAAACAACTATATTTGTAAAATTATTTTGAAATCTGACTAAGTGGTTGATTTTTTCATATTTAAAAAAAAATCCAATCGGTTGCAATGACATTTATATATTTAAATTCTTCGGTCTCCATGGAGTAATAAATAGAACAAACAAAAGAACATCATCCTAGTATGACTGTTCATACTTATTTCAAGTTTCCTGAAATTCTACCAAATAGTTACAGAGAAATGGCTGCGGACCGACGGACAGACGGACGGACAACGCCATTTCAATACACCCCCTACCGATTTTATCGGCGGGTGATAATTAACTCACATCAAGGTTATTAGAGTATAAATGAGAGTCATTGGTGTACAAACTTACAGCATCACAGGTCACAAAAGGTGGTTGTACTTATAAGCTGTTTATGGTGTATGCAGCTTACCGCTTAATAATCAACTGTGTAGTAATGCAACTTACGCCAACTCATTAAAACCATGTAGACGAGTTGATTAGGTATCTTTGACATTATACGCGAACGTTGTGATTGGATTTGTTCAAGGCTTATTCAATAATCTCTTGGCCGATTCTCGTATTATATATCCTCACATCGAACTGAATACATACTCTCCGCATTGCGTGTCTAATTAGTCGATTGTTTTTCGATGCCATTTTGGATCTCTCGTTCACCTAAACCAAACGTACTAGCTCCTACATTCTTACAAACGATTCTCGTTTTAATACAAACATTCAACCCCAAAGTGTGTAACAGCGTTATTTTACGATTTATCTTATTCGTTACTTTCAATGTTATTGTTATTGGGTAATAGAACGTCAATATATATTTGTATAATTTTATCGTATTTATTCAATTGATGTTCGCTACTAATACAATCAAGTGTTATGGACAGTCATGCACATGTAATCTGCGCATTAACTCAAACATGCTTAAACTTAGCGTTGGGGGGGGGGGGGGCTGTTCAACACATATACCTGCAGAATGGAACACTTATCTAAATGTGTTTACGTTAAAAAGATAATATTAAGTCAGATAGGGAAGTCAGCACTCAGCTTAACCAGCCGAGCACAGAAAACATTAAAACACACAATGTACAATGCCCACTTGAACCAGCCGAGCACAGAAAACATAAAAAACATAAGATACACAATGCCTAACTAAACAAGTTAAGATCCTCCCTTGTCCAACCCGTACATTTCGTTGGTTTCAAAAAAGCTTGCTATTCAGAAATCATTAAACCAGAATCAGTATGTAAAAGTGGTTGAGAATATAGATTACATCTGTTCTAAGTTGGCGGGCAATTAAATATTACTAACTAGAATTGTCCTTATTTGGTCGAATAATGCCATAATAAGAATTGGTTAACGATGTTTAGATAAATTACCCGATAAATAAGGACTCGTACGACTGCTGTAGTTCTCGAGTATGTTCTTAAATGTCTAGAATTATTTGACACATAGGTTGATCCTTAGATAGGACAATCTATGAGCAATGTAGCATGAACTATGGGTAAAGGAAACATTTGACTGTAATTTCCATTCCATCATACAGTTCAAAATATGTGACAATAAATTTCATCCGCCGGTTAGTATGATTCTAGTATATATTTCAGGTGTGCATGCAATGATCACGACTTGTGTACTTTTGAGTGTCATGAAGGGCTTGTGACCAAACATATTGGGTACACTCATCCGTGGAATGAGACTACCATGATTGGCTTACTTCTCCCTCTCTTGTTCGGTTGTTTTCTACTACTTCCGACCTTATAATATTATAGCTAGTAACGTTACATGTATTACATTGTCTGAAAATAAATACCGATCTGTGGGTATTTGCGCAACCTGTTTTTGTTTTTGGAGGAGAGCATGCGTGTGTAAATTCAATAAACCCTTTCTAATAGCGTACATGAATTTGCGAGGGCGCCGCTCAGCATGGGTTCGAATCTGTTCTAGGTACAAATTATTTGTGAAGTAGTATAATGGTAATCATATGCCGTTTAAGCAAAGTGTGATTGAAGGTTGTATCAAGGAGTGGCTAATATTTAACACCGCATAATTGTACATTTTATCTCGAATATTCCGCTTTTAGAATCGCAAGTTTCCTATGTTTTAACCTGGCATCTTTGATTGTTTGCTTTTATGTCTTTGAGTAGCTTGTTTACTTTTATGTCTTTGAGTAGTTCAGTAGGTGACGGCTTATATACATATATATGTATATATGCCAAGCATGTTCATCAATCTTATTTGGTTAGAAATAAAAAATACATTTAAACTTAATAACAATTTCATTTTTCAAAAACATTGTGTTTCGTACTTTGAGTGTATTAAATCGTACATAGAAATACGTATGTGCTAACATTTGGCAGCATTTTACACGTTTTCTTGATCAAATTCTTCAAAGGAGACTTCACATTGATGGATTTGAACGAAAAATATCACTGAAGTGTTTGATGCCTGTTTGAGTGGTATATTGGTGTTGCAGTTCTTTTCTCTTAAATTCATTCCTCTCGCATTCGTGTGAACATTCAATTAAATTCATTTATACGAGCGTACATGGAAGTGTTTTTTATTAGCTATACGTGTTATGTGAGTTATGCTGCAACTCCTTAAGTCCACGTAATTCAGTAATAAGGTTGAATTAAAACTTTCCATTTCCCGTACTCAGCCACTTAGTAGTACTTTATTGTGTTAGAATCTGCATTACTTCACAATTGATGCAGATTATTCCGTACATATTATTGATACATTTATTTCGAAGTAGCATATTCCCTTCGACAATAGTATACTTTCGATATCGGTCATTCAAGGCTACTAAAGAGCACAAAGCGTGATGACACGGGAATAAATTGTTGGATTGTAACTCAATAAGTATATTAAGCAGTTTGCAAAAACCATGTTCCATAACCGGGCGGCCAAAGTTGTTATGTTTGGTGTTGATGACCTACCCTCGACAATTATTACATTAATGCAGAGTTAGCAATTTATTTTCATATTTGAGAGGGTATTACATGTATATCTTTATCGCTTTGAGATGAGTTAAATGTTGAATATACGATTCGTACACAATTCTAAGCTGATGTTATAGTATATTATCTCTAAGCAGATGTTATAGTATATTATCTCTAAGCTGATGTTATAGTCTTTTATCTCTCATCAAATGTTATAGTTTATTATCTCTAAGCAGATTTTATAGTATATAATCTCTAAGCAGATGCTATAGTATATTATCTCTAAGCAGATGTTATAGTCTATTATCTCGAAAAATTTGTTATAGTTTATTTCGTCTAAAGGCTCGCTTAATAGAATTTCCAGAACTGGTTTAATTTACGTTGACAACTCGTGATAGAGCCCTAAAGTCTTTCTAAGAACAATATAATTAGACAATCTGGACGTTGTCGATTCTGTCCTGGGTTAAACACAGCTTATACTATTACATACGACAAATGAAATGCGTTATTATTCAAACATTGTTTTCCATTTCCCCATGAAATAACATGCCCCGTGAACAACAACATTTGTGGATTACGCCTCACAACACACCTTTTCATCTTGGGATGACAATTACAAATCTCTAATCCTATTTGATTGGTGTAATATGTCATTAATCTAACGAAACCAATTCATGCCAATAAGGAGGACATGTAAATGGCATTAATAAGCCGATGAATAATGTGCCCATTTTTTTGATAGTGTGATTGTTGACAGAATATCAGTACATTGTTCACTTTCGGGACATTTGACTAGGCGTTTATATTCACTATGGCTTAATTAAAAGTTACGTCCCTCAAATACCGGAGTGTAAGGTTACATATATCTTGTCCAACCATCTAATTATAAACACGATAACATCGAATACTGTGATACAAGTGTTTGTGTTATATTATGCCACCCGAGCAACAGAGATGCCTTGATAGTGACAATATTATAAAGTGTAAATACGATGTTGTGTTCCACGTGTTGATTAACATCTCCTAATTGATAATGACATTAACACGAACACATTCAATTTCTCTTTTGTATTTAAAATTAAGGATTGTGAATACCTGGAAAGTAATCGTTATGAATAATAGCGTTCGTAGTAATTGTTGACGACAGTAAAAAATATAAAACACATTAACATTTTGTAGAATTAAGCCTTAATTTATATATGAAATCATAACGTTAGAACAGAACAAAATCAAGTGTGAATTCATTCCACTGCAATAACCTTCAATATAACTGTGCATATTATTCTGCCGGATACAAGCCATTAACTATGTAATGAAGGAATATACTAATATTAAAGCGATTTACCCAAAAAAAAACGAAAATCAAAGATGCAATTGAGATAATAACGGATATTTGGTTGACTGCTGAAGGTATAGTAGCACGTGTATATTGTACAATGATTCCCATTGTGGTGATTATAGTGTTTCATTTAATGTATTTAAACAAAAATGCATTAAGGACGTATGCCACAAGTTTTTCTTACGGATGGAATTTTCTTTTGTTTTCTCCGAGTTTATACTTTAATGTAAGACGACACAAAATATCAGTCAAAACATAGGTTCACATGCCAACTTTTATTAGTTATTGGTAACCGAGGGAGATAACTTTGTTCTTAAATGAAACAAAAGTTCATGCCCCTAAAAAGTTATCAGAAAAAGGTGTGTATAATATTTGTTTAATTCGAGACAACTGTTTAAAATACATTCAAAAAGAAATTTAATGGTACAGTATCTTGCAATAACAAAGAAACTGTGTCCTCGAAAATCACAAATGACCCAAGATCATGAAAAAAGTATTTTTTTTCTAATGAAAACTATCAGTCGGAGAGTGGTCATATCAAGTGGAAGAACACAAGACAAGTAAATCTCGGGATGATACTTTACGAGGTGCAGTCAAAAACCTATAATTACGCATATAACATAGCAGTAATGGCCATGAATTTATAAAGCTTCTTATGACTACATTAGAGGTAAATCTAATATATGTTTGACTAGTAAGGCAGGATGATATTTGTTTTGACATGTAAGTTATTTGCAAGACCAGGTCACTAGGTACATAATGTTATTCATTAACAATGGTGTTCGTCCGTGTTTGTTCCGATCAGAGTTAGTTCGTACACAACCACGGTTTCCTACTTGGCATTTTTTATACATTTAATTCCCTATATTCAAGTCAATGGAACCAATTGGAGCCCTGTATAGACAATGTCCTTAACAAATTGTATTATTCGACTTACAAATTCATTTATTGGATCAGTTTTTGCATCGCACTATCTACGCGATAAAACATGTAGACTAATTGTACATTTGACGCACATTCCCTCAGTTGTGATGGTCAATGCAATCTAATCAGGGAAACAGCGTTCATTTTTCCACAGTATTCATTCCACAATTACTCATTCTGCGCAGACAAATCAAATGCAGATTATTTCCAAGACGATCCAATTCGCTGTACCGTTACCCTGTGACTTTACAATCACCGTAAGCTATTTATTACGTCGAAGGGCCTTACAGATACGTTCGGTCATAACACAATTATGTCATGTCAGCATCACAAAAATGTTTGATGCAAGAACGTCCTTAATTATAAGGTTCCACTAAACTCTTAGTTGACTTATTTCAAATCGGTCATACTGCGAACCAAGTCGTAGCCAATTAATAAAAGTGAGACAAATTGATAATATTCTATTGTAGAAGAAACAGACTAAGAATAAAACACATTACGTACATGTATTTATTCTATGCAAGAAAATGTAATTACAAAATGGAAGTGCGTGACTTCTTACACATATAGTGTAAGATAATTTAGATTCAGTCTTATGTAGCAATCTTAGACATATTTGATTACTATTTTACTCAGTGTATATGTAGTATCAAAGTGATGACAAGTGTATACAAGCAAAATAACAATGCTATATGTATAGGTTATCGATCATATATTAGAATAACAAACGAATTAAGTACAAGTGATCGAACGCCGTACTTAATTCGTTTATTATTCTAATATGTGATCTATAACCGGCTTATAGTTTACCCGCCCACTTTTTGGTGTCATTTCCAATGCTTTTGTTTGCAAACAATAGCATGCCCATTGATGGAGTAATATGGGTAAAATAAGGCAAGATTGTATGTACGAGGGATGATCAACAAATACGCGGGAAAATGCTTTGAAATCTTTATAACATTGACCAATACTTAAAATAATTTGTCATATAAAAGACTGACGTATTACGAAAATTAACTATAAAACATTAAACTCATTTTTTAAAAAAAAACAACATTTAAACTGTAACGTAACTATTGGTACACTGGACCAACGTCATCGCGGAGTTCGTACATATAACAGTATACATACTCATTTGTGGCACAATTCATAATGTATAATGCAGTAAAACATTCTCAAAAATAGCTTTACAACTAGATACTCTTCATAGACATGTAAACCGAAAATCATTTTTTCTTTTCCAACTTGCATGTAAATTATAAGAATTAGCTATTGGAGATCATTAGTATTGATGACGTAATTTGTTATTGACGTATAGCCAATTTTCATGTCGGCATTCAGATTTCACTCGGCTACATATGAAAGCATAATTATACCAAACATACACCTGTTTTGTATGCCATTACACACATGTAGTCGTTGCATAGTGCAATATTGCCATTTGTATGTTATGAGGTTTCAATCGCAACAACACTTCATCGCCGATTTCAGTATCGCACTCATTTTCTGACAACGACTTTGATGCAAATAGTTCTTAAACGGAATTTGACATTAAAACTTGTTTTTGAAATCATGAATGTTATATTATATCATTACATAATACATATTCATAACCCATCCTTTAGAAAATTACAAAAAACATGAATGCACCAATGATACGTCATCGTTTGCTACGTTCAACGTTGCAAAATATGGGCTGCATAACGTCGAGTGCTGTTGCCATATGAAATCGCACCCGTTATGGCTTTGGTTAATATTGATGATCAGCGGTGAATCAACTTGAAATTCATTTATCTTCATGTATTGAAAATTTCATTCAATAACAATGACAAATAAAGAAATTGGGGCTTTTTTCCTTGTATTTGTTGATCACCCCTCGTATATAAGCTGGTAATATGCTGATATAGGAATAACTGTATAATTTAGAGGGAAGGCGGGTCTAGTTTTCCATATATGGAAACAGCCAAATTGTCCTAATAAATGGATTTACTTCATGAACCACTTACTAGATAGTGTGCCCATTGCACTAATAAATGAATAAGTGGTCCAAAAATTTGAAAATCCCTGGCTTTTGATTGGACAAAGAAGTAGGGTAAACTATAAGTTACAATAGAACCAATTATAAATACACAAAACAACATTCAATTTTTGAAAAGAAGTATCAAACTAAGGGTCATATGCATTTACAATTACATTTTTATAAACCACTCGCAAATACCACTCCGACATCAATATAACCCAAGAAATATAGCTATCCATCATATGTATACTGAGCAAAACTGCTAACGAACCCTTTTTAAACTTCCCTATTACCATAACTAGTTATCTTACATACTTCAAATGTTTTATAGACGTAGCATCATAAAGTATGCACAGAATACAACTAAGCCCGTGACAATACATTCAAAAATCACTCGTCCATAGCGGAATAGCTTTAAACCACACTTTTACACGAGATTTTCCCGGAATTGCAGTTTTCACGATTAGTGTGTGTATTTGTTACAGAATGGGGATAGGTAACTTAACTAGTCGAAAACACATCGCGTCAATGGTAGACCGCGGAAAAGCAGTCCGTATGCTCATTTTTTGGGCTCCATACGACAGATTAGTGCTATATTGATATAAACCATTGAACTCATTATTTTGTTTCATTTTATACGTGACATGGGTTTATACAAATACACCTTAAAAGAAATAAAATAATGCATTGGAAATCACTAGATGTAAAAAAAGTGTTATATATAAGTGTCAATTCAATTCAATTCTTTATTTCCCTCTATGCAGAGGATATTGAACACAGTATGTACAAGTTAACAAAGAATAAGAAGTTATACAAATATAAACATGAGCATGATAGTAATTACATTCTCAGAAGACATGCCGCAGGTGATTAGCGACATGCTATTGATCAGTTATATATATGTCACGGTTCTGTATTCGCTAAGCAGAATATATATTCAGACATTGGATTATATACATATATGAATATTTGAGAAACATGGACTCAGTTTCAACGTCGAACACAGGTTCTAATGGTGCCCCTAACAGTTTTAAAGACAGTGAGATGCTGTCAAATGACAATAGTTCGTGTAAATCGTCTTGACTGATAAATTGTACTAGTGAATATTTGAATTTAGTTCGGAGTGTCTGGGTACATAGGCATTCGCTTAGCACGTGTATAAGTTCTTCCTGGTAGACTAATTCACATTTGTCACATATTTGGTTTTCGAGTAAAACACTTCTAGTCCATAATCTAGCGATGACGCACATAATATAGTTGAATGAGTTTAGATTGCGAACGTTATACACAATGGATGGCACAATTCGTGGATGTAGTATTCGAAAGAGTGTAAAGTCCGTATCCTGTGACATTCGGTTGTCCCACAAAAGTGTTTCGTTGAATTGTATTGCACATGCAACGTCGTTTTTCCACTCTCGCTTAGAAGGTATGCGATGCGGAGTGGACGTGAAGTTGTTGATTATGAATTGCAATCCGTATTTGTTCAAAATGTTACATACGTCAGGAATGTATCCTAAAGTTACTTTTGGTCTATCATTAAGAAATAAAACAAGTTTTCGAATAAAAATATCTCTTGTCACGGAGCCCGATGGTAGTGTCATAAGTTTGTGTAGAAACATAAGTTTGCGAGATTCTATTTTGGACGGTAATCGGCTCAGACCTAGCATGGATTCTGCCATATCAGAACGGGTAGCTAATGGTAACCCTTGAATGCGTTTAACAGCAGAATGTTGGAAACGAGATATGGCAGAATAATCTGAGGTAAGTAGGTTGTTCCATAATTCGGATCCATACAAGGCTATCGGCACAATAATGTTTGTGTACAGACCTGCAGAGATGAACACCTTGCGCAGACAATGCGAAGAATGCATTTTTTGCTTTGTTTAAACGCTCGTTAATCCTATCTTTGTTTTTTAAATTGAACGAGTACAAAATGCCAAGATGAACGAAAGTATCAGCTTGTTCAATGAACTGGTTGCCGTACAAAATGCCAACTTTGGGTTGGGAACGTTTTCTTGTGAAGACTGTTACACTACTTTTACGTACGTTGATAGAGATGTTCCAATGGTTACAGTAGTGATACATGATATCGCCCTGTTTTTGGAGGTGTAGGGGTGTTAGACATATAAGAGATATGTCGTCGGCAAATGCAGGATTTCCAGCATTTACTGTCATGACCTTTGACCCTATACGGTTTTCCTCAAGTTCGTTTAGTAGGTCGTTTACGTAGACCAAATAAAGGAAAGTAGACAAGACGCCACCTTGACGTACTCCTCTTTTTATGCGAAATATATCTGATGTGTGCCCTTGAATGCGTACCATAGATTTAAGGTTCGTGTATGTTGATATTATTAATTTTAAGAAGTTTCCAGTGAAATGTAGTATCCCGAGTTTGAGGAATAGAGCATCAAAGCGCACTGTGTCGAATGCAGCTTTTTGGTCGAGACATGCAACATAGACGTCAGAGTGACGTTCAATATTGTACAGGATTGTTTCTTGTACAGCGAAGGCGGTTGATAAACAGCTCAGATTAGATTGGAAGCCCTGTTGTTGCCTATTTGGGAAGTCAATTACCCCATTTTTCAGATGGAGATTGATTCTGTTAAGTAAGACCTTTTCAAATACTTTGCAAAATGCGGGTATTAGGGAAATAGGGCGATAGCTGGAGGGATCTGTCTTGACCTTGCCCTTTCCCTTGTATATTAGTATTATAATACTAGTTTGCCAATCTTGTGTGACCTTCAGGTGGGTTAGAATAGAATTAAATAACGATAGCAACATTAGTTTGACAGTGTCTCCTCCGTGTATTATATGTTCGTTTACCAGTTGGGGATTTCTTTCGTGACAAGGACGGCAGGACCTTATTCAGTTCCTGTAGTTCGAATGGTCGGGTTAGACGCTGTGTTTGAACATTCTGTTCCATACAAATGTAGTTATCCAATTCCACGCGGTAACAATGTGGTAAGTCGTCGCCTTCGTCGTATGTACCAAACACGCTCTTGAAATGGTGTTTAAAACGTCATGGAAGCTTTGACCGTTTACATTAATATTGGTACATATGTCGAAGTTCGTGCCGCTTCCAAAATAGCTTAAAGTCAGTTTCAGCAGTTTTATTCAGCTGGTCAAAAACGTCATTGTCGTGTTCGTCAATACAACGCTTCTGTTTTCGTCTAAAGGTTCGTTTAGCTGTCTTATAATTAGTGTACGACCCATGGGCGAACCCTCTCGGACATCCAGATTGTTTCCAGATTGACCGGAAGTGCCTAGCTTGCGCATGCGCTTGTTTGAGCTCGGGACACCAGTAAGGTTTGGCGGCCTTATTGAATCGAGACTTGGGGAGGTGCTTTTCAGCTTCTCGGATAAAATTGGTTATGGCGGAGTTTATGATGTCAGGATCGAGATTCTCAATATTATGAGTTTTATGCATTTTTGTGAACTGATTTTCAATTTCTTTATTGAAGTTTGATATATGGGTGGGTGTGCATTTTGACCAATTTATGTTTGTACTGGTACGGAGTGTAGGAGTTATCCTCTCGCCATTCACGTTGGCCTGGAACATGATAGGGAGGTGATCGGATGTGAGGATCTCTTGGGGGTCTGCGACATTATAGTTGGAGAACAGGTGGCTGGAGTTACTCTCAACGAGTATATGGTCAATATTGGTTCTGGTTGGTACAAAGGTATATGCATTGCAATTAAAAACGTTTTGGAGAGATATCAGGCCGTTTTTACGTACAAAGTCGGAAAGAATTCTGGATTTCCTATTCGGAAATTGTCGGGACTCTGTGACAAGTTGAGCGTTAAAATCTCCAGCTAGTACAACTGTTCCAATTTTACAATAGTGCGACATAATATATTTAACATCAGATAGAGTGTCATTGTATAAATTAACATCATTGTCAGATGGCATATATACACAAAATACATACATAGGAACATTACATACATGTTTGATCTCTATCCCTAATATTCTATCATGGTTGAGATTAGTTAAGGTAGTGACATGTTTTTGTAAGTTTTTACGTATGAGGATTGCGGTACCCGCTCTCCCACACTTCACATATCCATAGTTGTCAACATTATGATCACACGTGTTTATAGCATGAAAATCTGGGTTAATGGAATGTAAGAAATGTTGCAATCTTGGCAATAGTTTGTGCTCTGTCAGTAGAGCTATGTCTATGTTCTTTTCGTCGAGGATTTCGGAGAGGCTGTAGGCGGTTGACATTATGCCTCGCACGTTCCAACAGAGAATATTTACACACATGATGAACAGAATATTATGCACTTTGCTATGGTAAGCTTCCATTATTTCACACTTGGGAGCACAACACTTATTCACCATTTTGTTATCGATCGACTGTCGATCCCAGGCGTTGTCGTTCCAGTAGTTGTTGTTTCGAGGTGCGTCGTATTCGTGATGCTGGTAGTTTCTGGTATCGTCATCTCTTCGCTGTTCGTAGCCATGGTGACGGTCGTTATGTTGCTTACGTGGTAGATACTGCCTCGCGTTCGCGTCGTAAGGTTGATGACTGTCGTGTTCTGCAGCATCAGAAGACCAACGTTGATGTCGCGGCGGTCGTTGTTGGTTGCGATAGGATGCTCTTCGTTTCTCCCATTCTGGTTCGCTGACCCACTTCCGACAGGTTATATCGGTTGGCCAGAAGTCGTCCTGATTGATGGTATGTTCGTCTTCAAAGTAAATATTAACTTTGGCTGCCGCGCCATTCCTTCCGTAGTAGATGTTAATGAATGATGGAATTACATTCTTATCTTGCATAAAGTCATACACATCTTGTTTCGAAACGTTACCATCAATGTTGCCTATAAAGTACGACAAGGTCTTGTTACGCCTAACAGCCTTAAATCCAGGTGCTGGGTTTTCATCGTTTGTATCAGTATGAGACGTTGGTTGAGGTTTCGAAGAAACGCTGGGTTTGTCGTTCACAGTCATGGTGATGGATTCGGTAGTACTGTAGTACAACGATGGGTCTCTATATGTAGATGCCGTTGTGGTAGGCTCAACAACAATGTGGATTACTTCATCATTGGGAGTGTTATTGCACTTTATAGAATCCAATGGTGTCTCGATTTCTAGGCGGGTGTTGCGTTTGATGGGAGTGAGGTCGTCAAGGAACCGTTTGTTTAAGGTAGCGAGTGCCGTTTCCATTCGGGCGCAATCATCCTTCAGTTTGTTTGTTTGTGGTATCGAATTTGCGATTGTTCCAACACGTGAAAGAACACCGATCCGTGAATAGTTCTAAACAGTACAAGAACTTGGCTGACATCGTTTCTGATGCTTTCTAGTACTATAGAGTCAGTTGCTTGTTTCCTCTTAATATCGCTGATGTCACTTTGCATATTTGATAGCATGCCGTATATATCAGGCAGTTTAAATGTTTTGTCAATGTCATCCTCAACGAGTATGGTGGCGTTATCGGTTATACCATTGTTTGTGAAAACGTTTAGAACATCTCGATTGTGAATACCTTGTGAGAATGAGTATAGGGTGTAGCAATCTGCGGCACATTTCTCCTCTTTGGTTCCGTTGGATGAATTCCGTCTGTTCACAAGAGGCGTCTGGGGGCAGTTAGGGAAGCTCTGTGCCCTCTCAGCTAGTATTTCCCTATAATCGGAGATCTTAGAATAATCGGTGCGGCATATGTGTATAAGTTCATTTATGTATTCATCTCGGTTGAGTCCATCTAGTACTATTACGTTTACTTGTTTAATTTATGATATTTATACAACTCTAAGTTTTAATGACATGCTATAAATGCGTTTTTTCTTCACTCAGTGTAATAAACGGTCATTAAACCATACCATTGATAGGAAACAACTCAATTTCCAGTCACAGTTCAGTATTTCACCGTCCCTTGATCAAATGAAAACAATATCAATCTTAAAAGGCAACCAGGAACATGATTTAAGAACCAGGAACATGATTTAAGAACCAGGAACATGATTTAAGAACAAGGAACATTATCTTTGAGAGTCAGTATGATAAAGAAATTCGCAATTTTCTAACCTACTTGGTTTATTAGTGACTGTTTTACCTCCCCTCTATTATAAAAAATAAGGTAATCGACAAAAATGCTTACAACAACTTTTAAAGTCAACGAGAACCATGTTTATGTTTTTTTGTTTATTTTAATGTGTCGATTGATCGAAAATTACAATTAACCCAATAGAAAATTGTTTACCTCAAACAGTCAATTACTTATTTTTCTGCCCTTTCATGGTTCATTGCACTGCAATACTTCATTTAGATAGAAAAAACAGCGGATTACAATCTCTGGACAGTCAATATTACACACACAACATTTCGTAAAAAATAATCATTATTGAAAAAGTTATCTTGATATCATTATTGTTGCGTATTTAAAGCCGCTCAGTGTACATTTGTGAATTTCATCTTGGTGGGTTGTGTAACTAAATGCACATGTATGTTTAAACCATTATGCAAATAAAATATATGTTGAAGTTTTGTTTACTGGGTAACGACATTTTTTGATACTTAAAACCAATTCTTAGAACAATTATATTGCTAGTACCAAATATATTAACCAAAACCTAAGTGTTTTGTTAAAAGTTTTGCTTAGTATGGTTTTATGTTAAAGCAGCGACTATGAAGTACATTGCGAGTAATCCATTTGTACGTACTGGACTTGATTTATTCTAAGAGAATATGCCAGACACAATAAAGGAACCCTAAGTGATATCTGGAAAGGCTTGATTTGTAGCAAATATGGTAGTGTATTGGTACTGCTCGACTAAAATCTAGAATTAACCATCTTGATATTAAATAAATACTATGCCAATTTGGATTTAAAATCATCCTTTTCGTGATTACATTGACTAAAAAATCCGTTATTAGAACCATTGTGATGAAATTGCCACTGTCTACACAGTCAGTTAAGGGAACTAAATTTATATTATTAGTTAACGTTTTTAAATACATTATGCTGAAACAGAGCCGTATGAAGTTGATAAAAAGAGTGACATACATGACTGCAATCTGACACAATTCACCACCACTCTATTGTACGTGCTATGTTTCAGACATAAAGTGCACCATTTAAATGATTGAAACTGTAAGGATGCAAATATGGCTCACCAAACACATCCGAAATCGCGTTATCTTCGCCTTCTCTATGTTATTTCAATCATGGTCGAATTACATTATTTCTAGCATAGTGATATCTGAATATTGATTGCTAATAACGTTAAAATAATAGTGTCCGCATTATATATATAATTGTTCGGGTGTAGTTTTATATGTCTGCTAAATAATCAAATTACGTATTCTAAGCAAAAATTACAGCGGCTATTGGCGTACTTGAAAAGTTGCCTTAATGACATTCATGTATAGCAACCAGACCTTGGTATATTGTAAAAACACATTTTAATCTACTTCACAAACATTGCATTCAACAGCGATTGGAAAAATCACTAGAAGACAAAAACAAAATTGATATACCAACTGCGATTGTTGGCAATGTGTGACACATCATCCTAGACGAAGTAAGACTAAAGGTTTAAATGTTCAAACTCAAATATGCATTGCGCAAAGGTTCTCCATTCCATACACAAAGTATAAAAGTGAACATATCTATACTCATTTTAGCATATAGACTAATAGATGTGTTATTAACTATTATTACAACATATTCCCGAATATATGTTATCTTATTTAGCTGTAAAATACTCAATAATATTGTATTTCTATAAAATACTCAATAATATTGTATACCAATAATGTAACAAGGATTCTGATTGGCTAAGACGTCCTGCACGAGAGGTCAATACATTTTAATATACACCTCCCGAAACCGAGGCTTGGGTGGTTATAACATTTTTATGACGTGACGTCATTTTCTGCGACATATCGTTCCAAACAACGTAACGTCATTTTCCGTATTATTTGACATACAACTGCTCATACATATTTATGGGCTCTAACTAGTCAGTTAGAATAAATGCCGTTAATATGCGAATACTGTCTTGTACACAATATTCATAAGATCTTTATCGGCTAGAACATTGAATAAGACTCGTCTTTTATTTCTATTGCATACACGTTCATGATATTATAATTTAAAAACAGTCAGTATGTTTTATTTCCTTGACTTCGTCATCGGTCTATATCACCTTTTTGCAGGTCAACAAAACATCAAATTGATTTCAACATAAGTCAATAACTTAATAATGTCGTGAGCATATTAATATTGTAAGAAGAATTTGCACGTTATAAGTATGATTCAAGTCACTGGCTATTTTTAAATTATATGCAAAAAAACCAACCAAAGTCAAAAACAAATAAACAACAAATATGTTGTTAGTAATGAAATAAAAAAACTTATGAATTATTATTTCCAAATGCTAAATAACGATGTAAACGAAAAAAACATCCTCATGAAAGATTTGTATACAATGTAGTAGGTACACTCAAGGCATAGACGACATTCGAATATAGGTAATTTTAAAATGATTAAATTGCCTTGAGCGGGTTTGAGGATATGATTATAATCAGATTGGGATTAAAATCATATCCTCAAACCCGCTACGCATGAAGATCTGACGTCGACCTGTTGAAGGTCACATCAGGCGACCTTTCCTATTAGCCAATCGGCGCTTTGCTTTCATAACTCTGAAAGCGATTTGATTCTATTTTTAAATGCGATAGTTATCACAAACACACGAATCTTACCAGCCGACTTCGTTCTGATCACCTCGGTCTTTATGGATTGCAATATTTACCGGAGACAAACGGAAATAACTCGGCTTTCACGATTGATAATCAACAGTGCGTTTATATCAAAGTATATGTACTACAACTTCTACAATGGCCAAATTTATCTTTAGTCCGATTGTCTATTCGCCATACTTACATACATGTACAATAAACATTGCTAGTGTATAAATTAAAGTACATTGTGTTCGTTAACTCATTACTTTGAAAACGATTCGAGTCGCCAAAACACCAGTTCGTTTAATAAGCAATAACTGTCTTTGTAGAGTACTACATGTCGACCCTTTCCCGTTAATGATCAGTATGGACTATTCCAAGTTTCCTGTATACTTTGAAGTATACTCCATTCATTATGTTATTAGGTTAAGTAAGTAATTAAGTTACATTCAGATTCATTTGGCACGCGTAGGATATACGGAATATCACTGCAGTGTGTTGATCCGTTGGGCCGTATTAACTCGAGTTGCTTGTGTAATGCCGTATCTCGCAAGACCGCTTGGTCGAGCGATGCGGTATGGCGCAACCAACGAGAGTTAATACGGCTTTACGGATTAACACAACTGCAGTAATATTCCTTTTATTATATACCTACAAAAGTGAAAAAGCACTTTTACGCGCGAAAATGCGTTTAATGTGTATACATTGACGCCATGAACGACGGCATATTTTCGGCATATAACGCGACTCCCATTCATAAAAAGTAAATGTTTACATCGTGACGTCATTGACGTTGGCATATGTTCGGGATATAACACGTCAGACATGCATGATACGGATTCGGAAAATCAGACATGTATGATACGGAAAATGCAATCTGTCGCGTTGTATTCCACTGTGTAATTTGGCCTGTATTCGTGACAATACATTGCTAGGTATATAATAAAAGTTGTTATCAAAGAAGACACTGTTCGAACCAATTGTTGTATTACTATCAAAATAACACTTCTACCTATTATTGTTTTTTATTCTATCAATTAGTTTAATCGTGTAATCAAAGCAACAACCGACTATAAGTGATTTACATGTTTGATTTCAATTCCAAGGATTTTTGTATGATAATCATCATTGTTATTACGAATATATGCTATTATGTATTTATTAAATAATGTATTCCACCATTCCTCAATACACAATAACTGAACACAGTCATGTATTCAATGACCACATTGCTCAAATTATACAACTCACAAGTTAACAATGGTCGAGAAATTGCCCTTGTGCATATTTTTGAATTGAAAACGATGGACTGATGTAATTGTCTGAAACATAATGAACTCAAATGTCTGTGCTGCATTCAAGCCTCTTTCAAAACAGAATTCGGTCCGTATCTTCACATTCACAATATGAGCATAAAAAAAGATTTTCCACTTATTCTTGCCACCTTGGCCCATGTCCATAAGTCTTATTTGGTATGCCTTGACATAATGTCGTCTTTTCCGGGTAACTAATAAGGTATTCGAAAGCAGACTGGATGGCGTTTTTAATATTTACACAACGTTCTTTTCTTAATGTGTTTTGTTTTGTCAACGTAATACGGGCATGAATTATGATGTCTTGACCCTTATCAAAGTTTGAGTAGAATATTATGGGAACACGAGCGCCGCCAATTTAATGATGTTACACGTGCCTTCCATACTACTCTGATGTAGTTAATACGCTATACACGAGACCGTCATTCTGAATACTGGCACCTTATTGTGTTATCTTACCCTTTACACCTTTCTCAGATGAATACATTAACGTTGTTTTGTTTAGGGGTTTCGGACATAACGAACACTTGATTATGAATGTTTTTGTAAGTTTCGTATTTTTATCTAGAGTCCTGAGGCTCTACAATCTTGTTTTCTGTATTTTCTGTAAACCAGAAAATTGTTGTTTAGGCTTTATGCCATACTCATTTTGAAACTGTGATGAATGTGCCTATTCAATGTCAATGATAACATTTACCAGTACAACATCCTCATTTATTTGCGTCAGTATTGTCCGATCGTCACTCAAAAACTGACATTTGAATTATGAACATTCCAATCTATGTCTGTAGATTTGATTTAGGTTTGCTACAATTGTTTTCGCATTACAGTATACAATAAACCCGTCATCAAATGACTACGAACGTACGTGTCTTTTTAAAGATGACAACGAATGCAATTATTTTTTTGTTTGTAAACGATCCATAGTTGTAGATATTGTTTTGCGCGTGCCACGGTCAACTAAATTAAATCGCAAGCTTGTCTTGGCCACGTTATAAACCATTTTATATGAAACTGTCCAGAAACAACTTTACAATTGTCCAAAGTTATACGTTAGCCAAACGGTTTATCTGATACATGCATATTACATTTGCAGGATTTTGGTACTTTTACAATAATATTGTGTTGAATCAATATTAATCTTTGCTTGACATTTGGAATGTTTTGTAAATATTACATTCTATTTACTTTCAGAGGGTGTCCGTTTTTGTGTCCGTCTTAACCTTGATGGCTATATCTGTGGAGCGGTATATGGCTATATGTCATCCATTGTTTCACCAAGGTAACCAATTCAAAACGAGACTAATTATCGTTATCATCTGGATCGTGTCACTAATAACTCCAAGTTGTGACTTTTACAACAAAGTGCTCATTCCTGACAATGAAGTGCCGGTGTCACTACGACCATGGATGACGGCGTGTGCCCCATTGGACGACGAAATGGAGAAGGAATTTAACATATTCATTGCCATTGCTTTCTACTTTTTGCCATTAATCGTGATGTCATTTACCTACGTCATGATAGCGGCTTGCCTTTGGTCTAGCGCTTCAACTAGTAGTGCCATTTCACAAAGTAAGTTAATAATGATTTTGTAAATGAGAATTATTTAATATCCGAAGACATTATTCATTCCACTAGCACAAGTCATTTTAATTAAGATAATACTCTAAATACAGAGCTTTGCTTATAGTTATACACATTTGCCTGATATACATGCATTTGTAAAGTGTGTATACTTATTTTCACTGAGAATGATTTGATCATATCATATTTTGAATAATGGGAATACGCTGATGTAGAGATTTAGATTAATTGTACTATTATAAAACATAGTACAATGTTACACTCCGTCTTTAATACTTCTTGACGTCATATACTGTTTATTGAAATCGCGCCATTTTATTCCTGTTGATGAAAAACAAGCTGATCATGTAGTTAAAGAAAACAAATCTTTGTAATTTTTATAAAGCCTTTTAAGGCGAACTATTAAATACTGAGTGTAACATTGAACTGTATTATTTATAAAATATTTGTTTCTAAATTGAAATTTATTTTGATAAATAATTATGATAAACATTATCAATGTCAATACAAACACCATCGACGTGTAGTTATACGTCACTTACACTACTTTATATATTTGATGTTTATATCTAGCAGATACACTGTCAGGAATAATTAAAACGTTTTACTTCTATCAATACGCATTGTTCAGTGGCAGTACCGCTGACATATTTATTAACAACGACACCTCTGTTAATGTTAAAGAATCGTTTAACAACTTCATTTTAGATTTACAATACGAGTCTGCGATGGAACAACTAAAACTCCGGAGAAGAACAGCACGGATGCTGATTGTTGTCGTATCTATGTTCGGATTGTGTTATTTACCTATCCATGCGCTTAATATATTAAGGTAAGCATTAGACATTAAAAATGTGATTCTACAAATGCTACTGTTTAATTATCATCCGCCAAAGAAATCGGTAGGTTGTTTGAAATGGCAAACCAATGGCCACTTGTTGAAATGAGAGAACAAACAAATTACCCAATACACATGAATATTTCCATTCGTGAGTAAAATTTATTCATTCCGTAGGTCTTTTTTGTAGGTTGTGTACCTTGTTGCTTGCTCCATAACAACAGAAATTTCTATCAAGTGTTAATCCATGAACACGTCCGTACGCAGTCCGTCCGCATGCATCCACTTCTCTGTAATGATGGTAGAATTTCATGGAACGTATAAAAATATGATCATCCATACTGTGACGATGCCCGTCAAGTATGTTGTATTGGTCAATTTTTCGTAGAGTGATTGCACTTAATTCATTGAACAACTGTTATCCGATGACAGCTTACTGGTATTTGAAACTTCGCACTTATATTGAGCTTACATTCCAAACTGTGCATAAATACTAATAACATGCAGTTGGGTGATATCAATTCATGAAATTTACTGGTTCATTTCTATTCTGTGAGGGATAGCACTTCACATCTCTATCACCAAAAACGCTTACATGTACCCTGATTGCGCGGGGTGAGTATATAGTCTTACCTGAAATATCTTGTTTGGGGATAAGGTGTGTTCGTTCTATGTCTGACTCTAGCGTGCGTGGCTACACACTGTCGTCGGTTATGTGTGGCATTGGCATGTTTGTGCACTGCAGTATTTGATTAATTTCGATATTCTACATATATGATCACATTGGGTAAATATTTGATGACACAGTGAGTGTTATATAATTCGTGCTTCGAACATGCTTGTTAAATACTACTAGTAATACAAAGGATATTCTGGTCATGAGTAGTTCATTCAAAACGTACATTTTATCCGCTTTATAAGATAAGATAGGTATTTACTTTACACATGTTTTCTGTATTTTCATTATATTCGGTACAAATAAATGTCTCGATAGATACAATCAGATGTTCAGACGCCAAACCACCAATGGTTGATATACGATACAAACACTCACAGACATTGATGAATGTGCTGCTTTATGTTCATTAGACATATAAGCCTTCTGTATTCAACTTTTATGATGGGTGACCGCAGACAGCTTATTTCTCGTATTTAAACAATCATAATTATGTAACCTTTATTAACGAAACGTCGGATCCATCGGCCGTACCATAAGTATGATAATCAGAAACCTTGCACTTTCCAGTCTTCTCCATTTACCTTCGAGATTCCATTATCCGCAGATTGTGCTACTTTTATCTAAAAGTTGTTAAACATGTACCATATATGGAAGACCAAGCTTTTCCCTTGATGACCAAATGACTGAATGGAATTTAAATTGATAAGACGGTTTCGTGTAATTGTATACGAATACGCTTACCTTCCTTATGCTTTCAAATGGTAACAATGACAATGACAACTAATAGTACATTATTAATCTTCTATAAAGTACGGGTTTATTTTTATATTTAGATATATTTTTAGTACGATCCGCTATACAGATTCCTATGCTATGTCAAATAGCATATAATGTTAGCTATACCTACATATCATACAGGGTGTCCCAAAATATATGCTACAGTTTTGTAGCTTTATAACTTTTTTAACATATGCATTGAATAAAATCCGGAAATACCATTTGAAATAAGAGGCTTTAATTTTTTTTATGATATATCATATGCCATAATTAAACGTTTTTTATTAACCTCACTACTAGAAACGTTTGAAGTGCATTTTTATGAAAGTGACGTTTTACATGTTAAAATTTGACGTCATTGTTAAAGAGTAAAACGTAAATGGTCTACTATTACATTTTGAGAAAAACATTTGTGTATGATTTTTACACTTGTCAATACGAATGCTTGATGAGTTATGAAGCAGAATAAGATGTTAAAATGTGACAATATGGTATACATTTGTTTTGGTAGGCAACAACAAACCTATGATAAAACTTGACATAAAAGGGCTTTTCACACCCATACCATTGGAGGAAATTGGTTGCCAAAGTAACTAAAATAATATATTTTTACTAACATGTCCATGCATTTAAAGGCCAATTAGCATGCACTAAAATTAAAACCCAAAACGCAAAAAATGCCTTGAATACTAAGAAAATATTGTATGTTTACTTGGACACATGTAATTACTTTGCAAATCTCTAACGGCTCTTAGCTGAACGAGAATACCAATTGTCCATTTTTTTCTCTTTAAAAATTGTTTTAGTGTTTCCGAATGCAACCATAGGCGCATGTCAATACTTCGTTTAATGTTCTGTTGCTTAAAATTGATGTTGAAATTAAAATATTTCAAACATCACAATATTAAAGAGATGATGTAGTTAAAATCATAATCAACAAAAGCCAAATTTTGAAAAATTAGAGTGTTGCTACGCAACGGGACAGTTATGGTTTATTCACAAAAACTTGTTCACAATATAAAATTTGTGTACATATCATTTCTTATTATGTATTTATCATGGATGTAGCTCAAGTATCCATGTTATTGTAACGATTCCTTAGTGTAACATATATTTTGTGACACCCTGTATATATACGTG
Organism: Spisula solida; assembly: GCA_947247005.1. Lineage (NCBI taxonomy): Eukaryota > Metazoa > Mollusca > Bivalvia > Venerida > Mactridae > Spisula > Spisula solida. Next base: position 5,065,298 of record OX365948.1, on the reverse strand, counting down.
GGACGTTAAAAAAAACAGGACTGAGGCCCTCACGGCTACAGTTTTCAATGTTTTCCCCATATTATTACATAATATGGAATCGTAATTCAATTGCGAAAATTCGATATCTAATTTATCGAGTTACACTATCACGTCCTCTGATAATTGTCCAGTTTAAAACCATGGTAACACGCGCCCGGCGCAGCCCAACAATTACCATTAATGGCGACTACGTAATGGGGTGTATCTCTAATACTATCAAATCGTTTGTTTTCAAACTTCGCCTTATCATTGCATGATACATGCTGGACTATGTCTGCAAAAATGACGACATTTAGACGTTAGGTACTGAAATAAACAGAAGGTGAACTTCAAGTGTGACAAATTCGTGACGCAAACGTGACGTCACCAGAATGTAAGGATAAACGGACAAACACAAAGTTCTGCCAACAGTAAGATGATATGTCCTCTGAATCGTATAAACGTACCGTAACTACATTTTGGAAACAGTTCTGCAAGTCGTTTATCAGTTTTAGAATGGCACAAATACTTTAATGTTAATTTTTCAGCTTTGAAAGACAGGGAAGTAATAGGAAGTAATAAGAACGTTTGTGACGTGAGTTACCGATACTTTTTTAAAATAGCAAGGTACGGATTCTTGCCTAGATATTCGATGTAAGATCTGGAACAATACATGCGATTCTCATCAACGCATTACTTGTGTGGTTCAGTGTGGTACTGGAATGTATTCATCACCCTTATCACTATAAACTTCGTATTTCATAGCCCTATGCGAAGCACTAACGCCGTGTCAAATAGCGCGACGTCATTTTGTGCGCCGGGTCAACGTTAGTGACCTTGTTTAGTCACCTGTAACTCTCGGACCGCGAATTTGTTTTAGATCATATTTATACAGTATGTAGAAAAAGGATTCCGATTTCTGATGGTATATAATTTGATTTATTTTGTTTAACCATGCGGGTTTTGTGACAATAGTCCTGTTTATTTTTGAACGTCCCACGTACTATAAAGTTTTGTTATTACAAATCTCAAAAACTGAATAAACAAATAATGACATAAACAAAAGTTGTCTGCCTTGAGTCATGTTGACTATCCAATAGCATACATACAGAAAAGTTACACGAAAGAAACACGGGCACAATTATGTGATATGTTAAGTGTATTACACTGCTAATGTAGCTCGTTTAATTTCTAATGATAGTGCTTGCACAACTTCCAAATTTATAAATGATGCATCGAAAAAGAAAAAACAATGCATTCATGCTTAACTGCGCCATATAAGGTCTAACAGTCTATTAGAAATAAAACTTCAAAAAATATTCATTCACAAAAATATCAACTCCATTGTTTGTATGGACATTTTGTATTATGTACATGTGTATTTACATTTTGTATTGAATTATATGACGCGTCTTGACCGTAATTTGTTACTCGTATAAATACATTGCAACTACATGTATACACAAATTAAGTTCGAAGGAACAGCAAGCATCTGTTCGGAGATGAAAGCAATGTTGAAGCCATTTCTGGATTTCTGGACTATGTAGCCTACTGTTTTAAGTGTGAATGGCGTTTTGCATTCTACATTATTGATTCAGTTGTGTACACAATTATGACGGGTTGTATAAATATACACGTTGATTACGTGATGTAATTATGTGGACAGAATGGAGATTTCATAGGTATTTTGACAATGCAGTTTAGGTATTAGACCAGTTGAACTATCCTTGTATCGATACGGTTATATTTATTGGGTACATGACAATGCTTCTCAAGATTAGTCTGGGAAAATATATCTAGTAGACTTCCATACAATTAGGCATTGTGGACACTGAGCTAGACTTGGGTATATTTCTATTCTGTGAGAGCTAGGCACCTCTATCATCATTAAGGCTTAACCTGATTGCGGAAGTGAGTATATAGACTTGCCTGAAATATCCCTTTTTGGTGATGTTCTTGGTTCGTTCGATGCCTGACTCTAGCGTGAGTGGTTCCAGTACTGGATTTATTTAGATATCGTATGTATTTGATCAAATCGGATAAATATTTGATGACACAGTGAGTGTCATGTAATTCGTGCTTTTAATATGTTCGTCAATACTATTAGTATTACAAACGCTATTCTAGTAATACTTAGTTCATTTAAAACGTACATTTTCTTAGCTGTATAAGTGCGATTATCATTTACTCTCCTCATATTTACAGACTGTTTTTTCATTATTGTATGTACAAATAAATGTCTCCGTATATACAATCAGAAGTTCAGACGCCAAACCACCAATGGTTGATATACGATACAAACACTCAAAGACATTGATGAATGTAGTGCTTTATGTTCATTAGACACATAAGCCTTCTGTATTCAACTTTCATGATGAATGACCGCAGACAGCTTATTTCTCGTATTTAAACAATCATATGTATTATTTATTATCGAAACGTCGGATTTATTGGCCGCACCATAGATATGATAATCAGAAATTTTGCACTTTCCAGTCTTCTTTATTTACCTTCGATATTTATTCCCTGAATTCCATTATCCGCAGATTGTGCTACTTTTATATATAAGTTAAGAATGTATATGGAAACGAAGCATTTCCCTCGATGACCGAATGATTGAATGGACGTTACATTAAATTAGACGGTTTCGTGTAAGCGTATACGAATACGCTTGCCTTCTTTATGCTTTCATATCCTTTCCGCTACCACCATTTTGTTTGGGGCCTACGAGAAATTCATAGGGAACCTATACTCCGTCCCTTGGACATTATTGAGTTGCAGAACTGATAAAAACTCGATACATCCGGTTGCTTCACTCCTGCCCGAAAGTGAAAGTAGGCGAAATTGTCAACATTTAGACTAAAGGTCACCGAAAATGACGATGTGACAGTGACCCTTGCGCGAAAGACTTCTTTTTTTAGCTTGGTTGGCCTAATTTTGGACACCTTTAGGGCATTGATCCCGATCCCTTTGTCTAAATGTTAAAGCAATTTCACATGGATTCGTATCGCAATGGCTGGTATTACCAGTAATTTCTGCTTTGGAAAACCTCTTAAGAGGGCCAGCGGGTCCAAAAACACGTGAACGACATTCGGCTCGTAATATCCGTTAGCCTGGGATGCATGTGTACCAATGACAGCAAAATTCCTGAATTTGTGCACTGAGATCGTAAACAATGGAAGGCCGAAATGGCCATCCAGGCCAGCTATGGTAGCGGAAAGGATCAGAAAATGCATGTTCAGTGGTAGTATGGGTCTGAAATGCATTTTTGCGATATATTAGCGCTATTTCATGGATAAAAAGTGCAAAAAAACAAAACGGAAAAATTGGTGTATTACTTATATGGCAACAATGACAAATAATGGTATATCATTAAACTTCTATAAAATACGGGTATATTTTAATAGTTTGATACATTTTAGAACGATCTGCTGTTAAGAGTCCTATGCTATATCAAATAGCATATAACGTTAGACATACCTATATAATATATCTACTAATAAGTTTTGTTATCACAAATCTCAAAAACAGAATAAACAAATAGCTTACATTCACAAAAGTAACACGAAAGAAACACGCCGGGCACAATTATGTGTATAACACTTCTAATGAAGCTCGTTTTATTTCAAGTGATCGTGCTTGCAAAACTTCCAATTTTATAAATGAAGCATCGAAAAAGAGAAAACAATTCCTCCATGCTTAACTGTGCCGTAGGTCAAACAGTCCAACAGAAATAAAACTTCAAATAATATTCATGCGCAAACAAACCAACTTTAATTTTAGCCTACATTTGTTATTGCCTTCCAAGTCCATTTCAATGGATACGATGTACCGCCAGTTTATGCTTTCTTCATAATGTTACTTGGTGATGGATTTGTCTTGACTTGACATGTTCTCCATCAGTAAAAAACAACACATAATTCAAACAGTATAGACACTTTTGGCAGGTAACGTATTGTGTACATATCTTATATTTGAATGTCCTTGTTATAATGATTTCAGGTATACTAGTGTCATGAACGGTCTCGATGTGACTACATTTATTTGTATTGTTTGGACGTCGAGATTTCTTTGTTATTTCAACAGTGCCATCAACCCAGTGGTTTATAACTTTATGAGCGGTAAGTTAGTTTCTGATTACATATTTCAGTCATATTTTAAGACACTACGGCCGCATGCAGTGATGTATTTACCATTGTACGCGGACCAAGCACCAGAGTTACACATTTACATGTACCACTTCGTAATGACTTTGGAATGGCATGTCTGGGATCGAATCCTCATGAATCGTAACTTTTATGAGACTGATACACTTATCTAATTTATGTAAACGAGTTTCCTTTTTGGTTTGACTGACTGAGGCGGCAGACTTTCGGGACGGGATGCCGTGCTTTTGTAGTTGCTAGATTTTTACGTTGGACAGTGTCTTTGCCGCTTATATGTTTTCTGTGCCCGGCTGGTTACGCTGAGTGCTGCCTTCCCTGTCTGACTTAATATTATCGTTTTTATATAATATATATACATATTGAATAGCACTTTTGTTCACAGTTGATTATTGATTTTGTATGTATACTAAGCTATTTAATTATAAGTTAACGTTTTAAACACTACATGAGTCTCCTATATTGTTAAGTTTAACTAATACTGTTTCATTTTCTTTATAAATTTGTTTGTATATTATCATATATTTAATGTATATACATTTGTATGTTTATTATGTAGACCATATTGAAAATTGGTATAACACCAAATATGTTATCTATTATAAATAAAGTCGTTACTTACTTACTTACTTACCTTATTATTTGTAAATAAGGGTAGTGTTATCGACGTCGGACAATATAAAAATTAATATATTTCAGCTAAATTCCGTAAGCAGTTCAGGACAGCTTGTTTTGGATGTTACAAATGTTGTGGATGTTTAGACAAGAACGAGACGGGTGAGTGTAAATGTGCCACCAGGACTTGTATACATTCTGAACAAGTTAGAACTACTTCCTATGGAAACGTGGAGATAAAAATGCGAGTTATGCATACTAAAAGCACTGGATAACATAAAACGGCGCGGACTTGTGTAAAAGCTTCGACGCTTCCAGATAAAAGTAGAGTGAATATGTTTACCTATTCAGACATAATTTTTATGTTTCTATGTGCTTTTGTGGCAACGACTTCAGGTGTATACGTATACAAGCATCCAGTAATGTGTGTGTATGTATACCATTAATTGTGTTCGGTTTTTTTCGATAAACAACGCGTCTTTATCATCTTTATTTACATTAAATCATACAATCATATATTTCCAATCACTATTTCTATAGATATTTTATAACCAGTAGTTGTATAAATTGCTGACTTGCGATGCATTAAATGGCATAGATGATATCAAGTACACAAGTACCGTATAAAGAACATATGACATAAACTTCAAGCGTATACTGATATAGTGCGGTCAAGATATGTTGGCACAATAACATTTACACATGCTAATTAGCCGACGTGTTCATTTTCAACAAAAAGGAGTGCTTATTTACAGTCATGGTCAATAAACGCTTTTTGTTTCGTATTACGTTTTCGCAATATGAGCAAATATACGATACATTTCTACATGTGCCTCGCTAGCTCAGTTGGTAAACTTTTGGAAGTACAATATGGATGGAGATTACTGGTTCGAGTGATAATGATTTGTAGGCTATTATACAGTTCTAGTAAACTTGTTTTCTTAATATATCACATTATACGTTGATTATCTTGTTACATTTTTTTTCATTTGTATGCTTTCTCTATTCTTTACATTTATTATTATAATATTATATTTTATTATATTTATCTAGAACAATCAAATATAACTGACGTCTAATACATTATAGAAACAATGCCTCGTCCGTGCAGCGTTAAAATGATACGTTTGGCCATAGTTCGATTAAATAACATGCAGTTTACATAAAGCAATACACTCACAAATATTTCGAGAAAAAAATGATAACAGATTCTGCTGGGTTTCGAACCAGGACCTTCTGCGTTGAGATTATTGACGTTACCACTTGCCTATATAATAAGCACAATAATTTTCATCCTTAAAATTAAGTAGTTTAAAATAATTGAACAAGCACTTCGATGACCATGATTTAGTTACTTTCCCGCGTTTTGATATGGACTGATCCAACCAGTGACGTTTACACAATGTTATTGTGACATCATATCTTGGCCGCACTAATGTAAACATTTTGCCGACATTTTAGCAAGCATGTATCAAAAGGAAGAAAGAAAAACCTCCCAGTTCACTTGTATTTGCTAATGGGTAACTTTAGAACTTTCAGCTGATATTTGTCTGATGGTTTGGTTTATATCTTAACCTTATGTTTGCATACAGAAACCTGTAATAGAAGGCCATTTTCTATCATTATATACTATTTAACAATGAAAAATACGTTATTCAACGTCTGCAAGGCTTATTGTCAGACAGAGTACCTGTCATATTTCATAGAAACTGATTTTGGTAGCTCTTTAAGCTGATAATTTTAGAGTTGTGTTGTTAGGCATTGCGTTTAAAACTGCTAGTTTTGCTAAATGGTCATCATATTATTCGAAAACGAAGTTTAGTGGAACCTTTTACCTCTCAATTCTAGTAGCATTTGATATACTCGATTTAGTGCATTATTTACAGGGGCCAAGTAGACATAATGCTATATATTCTTATTTACTGATTGCGTAGAATCGGGTGTTTCTGTATTAGAATAATACCTCTGCATTATTTACATGTTCCTTTTTAGAATAGTGAGTCTATAACATTTACTAATAACATAGAATAATAAGGCCGCACTATTACTAGTAGTTTGTAATTGTACATCTGCAGTTTCGCCGATTATTTAGCAGCTTGTTTATCTGCACTACAAACTAATTTAGTTGACTGATATAAGCACATATGTGTTTTACAAAAACTTCTTTTTAATTGTTGTAAATGTAATAATAATCAACAATACCTACTAACACTATAGCATGCATGTAATTACTGCACATACGCCTTACAAAACGGTTAAGAAAAAAATAGAATATGTTACCTATGTCCAAAAGATGAAGGACGTATTGATTGTATTACTGCTTAGATTCGTAAATAGTACGAGACGAGAATACATGCATTGATTAGTACTTGAATTGCGAATACTTTAAAGGTACAAAGCTCAGTTATTTCTCCTGTAATATTTACACCAACAGGTTTATGCGTTGCATATGTAAGTATACAACAAATTATACGGCTTATAGCTTAACTGTCACGACAACAGCGTAAGTATTAGGGGATAAGGATGGTACGCTCTGTGTCTATCTCTTGCGTGGGTGGCTAGATGAATGTCCCTTGCGAGGATGACAATATGTATATGTCTCTTGGGTGGGTGGCTAGATGTCTGTCTCTCGCATGTTTGGTTATGCGCTGCCACCGTTTCTGTATGGTTTCAAAGTATCTGGGCACGTACGGGATCTCTATAATTCTGATAGCTACGGAATCCCCTTGACGCCCTCACGCTTTATTTCAAAATCGTTTGGCTATCTGATATGTGGTGCGGAGTCGCATTGTCACGTAAGCGATATTTCTTTAAAAGTTTTAACAACGGTCTTTCCATAGTCGCACTATAAACAAGCGAATTATCGAAAGATGCCCTAAACCACGATCGAATAGATGTTCCAAAACGTGACAACAAAATCCATGATCGCATTTTTCCATTATGGCCACCTCGAAAACAGTAGCACCATTGGCATTAATATGTTGCTGTTGTGTTTGATGGCTGACATGGTGTGACTCTCCTGCCTATTAAGATGATAAGCGACTTATAGTTACTTCATGGTGTTCATGCGGCTGACGTGTTATCTTTCCTGTAGTTTTGATATTCAAGTGCTTAGTTTGTGGCAACACTGGAAGAAACAACATCATTAAAGGAATCAAACGGCGATCGTAAGGTTGTCGTGTAAATATTAAACCGTTAGACAGACAAAGTCGACATGCCGAAAGTTCGGTATGAAACAAATAATTTCCCAAGAATGTGGCCCAAATAAGATCGTAGAAATGTAAGTTATAGTCGCTCCTACATTTACGTTCAAGCGAGTACATTGCTTGCACCGCAGTCACGCACAATTATCTAATACTGAATAGTTCATGACGGCTGTGGGTTACATATTATAATTGTGAAGAAATACTACATGTCATTAAAAAATGGCAGGGTCACAGATTCGTACAATATGTTTATTTCAAATGCAGTTCGCCATAAAAGCAAATTATATCCATGTAGGAGTGTTAGCGTGTAACAAGGACGTCGACATGAGAGATGCAACTTTACCTTATTTACTCAATTTTAACATACTTATGCTGAACTTCATACAATATATATTTCGTTCATGACGCTTGTGTTTTGGACAAGTACATTATAATCTCATGAAGTTTTGTTTTTACCTTGGGTAATATTAATGTTTTACTAGAAATAAAGTAAGATATGAATGATGCATTCAAATGCCCCGAGGGGAGGAAATCATGTCGCACAATCCAGGCCGTGCTTAAACCTACGTCATTTCACGTCACTACTCTTCATTCTGAAAGTAAGGGAATGTAATTTATTTTGTTCCTTGGTTTTTAATTTTCATCTTTGGGTCGAAATGTTTCTCGCTATTACGGTGTTGCGTTTAGCCTATACAAATCCCACACTTCGAAGATATCAATGGAATTTACAAAACCATTTTGGTGAACATTTCTTGTTGCTCATAACTTACCTCTTATATTTTAAAAATTGTTTGGCAAGATAAACGAACGCTTCAATCGATAGAAAACCTTAACGACACACATAAACCCCAGGGGGAGTAATAATACCGTGGGAATCGGGGGCCTAAAGGTGCGGCACACGCTTCGGGATCGAGAGGTATCGGGTTCAACCCCTGTCTGGATTAGTGCTTAACCTTTTTTAGCAAGAATAACTCAAATGCTTCACTGGACCAAAATGTGAATTAGAACCTGTAAGGGTTGTGTCTGTACATGTACGATATTTCTGGGCGCCACAGATCGATGTTCACTGCACACCCACCAGTAGGAACAATACTCACCAGGGAGACGATCGCAGGTTTCCTTAGGTAACCTAATGGCCGGCGGGTTTTGACGGCGGAACTGCTGAAAGCAGCCCTCGAAAATTCGTACCTTAACTTAACCTTTTTATAACTAAGGAAGCATTAGTGCAGTTTGACCTCCATGGATCGGACAAAAACAAAACATGAAAGTGGAAACATAGCCTACAATCAGTAAAAATAGGTGCACGAGGAAAGTTCATGTTAAACAAGGAAAGCCGTCGTTAATAGATGTAGTTTTTCAACGTGAAAGTAAATGTAGTACCCATACCGGTTCGTACCTGCACAAAATGCAAACAATTATCATTAATGAATCATCAACAATCATCCTGCACTAGATGTCAATGTTACAAAAATATAGGACGACTGTCTTTTTTTTAAATTTTAATACAAACTCGTAGATACGCAGAAATTTGAAAATTTATCAAAATAAGCACGTTTTGTTAGAGGAAAGAAGCCTACAATTTAACGTTTTTTGGCTCGGTTTACCAATTTAGTTATAACAGCTTAGAATTAGTAATACTCCAGGCATAAATTAAAATTAGATTAAAGTGTAGCATTGACAAAGTAACTATTTGTTACAGAACACAATCAGTAATAACTTAAATAATTATCAACACATCGCCAATTATAGGCAATGCCTTAGTTCATATCATGACTGTCGGAACTGTGGTGTTATTGGTCATATTTGTATAAATCCTGTGCATGAATTTTGTCTGTCGAAACAAAACTTAACCCTTATTACGGTGTTTGCATGGATTATATGTAATTGTTTGTCTATGGAATCATTGGTAGAAATGTATATTTTTCATACACGTTCAAGGGCAGATGTCCAACTCATGAGCCAGTATGTTCAACTATGCGCATCTTTCTATTTCTATCATGGTACTTTGTTCGTACAGAAAGTTTAAACAAATGCTATTAACGGGAAATATTTCCATATAACTTCTGATGGATGGACCACAGAAATGTCCTTGCATTACTGGTATCTAGGTCACGGTTGTTATGTTAAACAAAACCCTTAATTTAGGCACGTTGTTATAATAAAACCAGTAAAAAATACTACACTGTTCAACTAACTCATTTGGGTTTGCATTATTCAACCTGATTATAAAGACCAACCCAACACGGATATAACATTTCTATGATTGTATAACTGAGTACTTTCCAGATACCGGCATACGATTCTAGTAAAACAAATTACGTTTGTTAAGCCGTTTGTCATCATTACAATTGAAAATTGATCTAAAGTACGCCAAATGTTGTTGTATGACCCTTTAGCAATAAGCTTTATTCATATGTTATAGAAAGAGAACGCAGACGCGAGGTTGTCTTATTTTGTCGAGGGCGTAGCCCGAGACAAAATAAACAACCAAGCGTTAAGCGTTTTCTTTCTGACTTATATCATTGGCTGTCACTTTGTAAACATAAGGCGTGTCCAAAATTTTACAATGCTGACCGATTGACATGTCCAATGAAAATCAATAGCACGGTGTTGTGATTTTAAAGTTGTGGACTTCAATATAACTCGACCACGAAAATCGATAGAGGTCACGTTGGCCGAAGTAAAGTACAATGGAGTTGTATGTATACAGTGCAGGATAATATAATATTATCCTGCACTGTAGTAATTGCACTAATTCCTTTGAAAACTAAGACACACCCCATCAATTATCATCGGATTTAGCCACACCGCCTCAGTTAACATCAATGTAAATTGCCGTAGCCATGATATAAGTGAAAAAAGACCGCTTGGTTATCGCTTAAGTATACTCGGTCATAATGTATTTAACATTCAATATGGTTGAAATTCATGTCATATTAATTTTCTTTTCATTTTTAATACATTGTATTGGCATGCGCATGCGTACGCTCTGCCATTTAAAGCTGCAACAATCATGCATACTCGTATCATTTTGCTTTTCGCTTTATACACTTAGCTTCTTTATCAATGTAGCGCTTCTTATTGTGTCCATTATATGTCCTTGTTGTACATCGTCATTCCAGTTTGTTATTTATCCAATGTTTATAGCACGGATAATTTGACATGATCCTGACCTGTATGCATCCATATATTACAAGGTTCGTGCGAGCAAATCGTGCAATATCGGTCCTTTAGATTTTTGTTGGTATTACACCTCGAGCGTCTTCGTGATACTCTCCGCTTATGAAGAGATACCACCGGGGTTATAAACAGAGACAACAAATCAGCTGTGAAATTATGCTTATACAAATGTAGAAGATGGAGAGTCGTGTCAAATTCTCTGGACTATAAATATGTTCAATTCTAAACCTACCCAGTAATGATTCGTGTTCATTCGTTTTCAGAGCGAAGACGGCACAGAGCTGGGTCTATGAACAGGTGAGCAAGTTTTTATGTCGTAAAAGTAACAATTTAAAGTCTACTTGACTACTGATTGAGATATCCCTGGTTTGAATTTCTGAAATGTTTATCATCATTTCTAGCAACTAGAGATGGTTTAGTTTGTTAGCAAGATATAGTTTCGGGTTTATCGGTTCTGTTCCCCGGGCACGGTGGAGACAGGAGAATTATGTTGGGAAAGCGTCAGGATATCGCATAGTCTACCACAAACATGTATCTTCCCTCCAATTTGGATGTCATTGGATGATCTGACAGGACAAAACGACCACGCACTTTCGACTGTTTGATTCGATCAAAAACAACGAACACAATTTTTTTATAGCAAGAGTAATTCTAGCGTACTTAGCTAACAGTTTAAAACGTTTTCCAATTATATTGTCGGTAAATGCACTTGCCTGTTCTCCAAGTTCTCAAACAAGTATGAAAATGGGTCAGTGTTATATGAAGGATGTTTCAAAATAACATAGACGTTGATACACCATCAACATTCGGAATCTTTCTGCAATCAGTACACCAAATTAGATCCGTTTATCAATCACACACCTATTACGTCATTTAGCCTCTTCAACAATATTGCATACTTTATCAGAAAACAAAATCATAATAGTAAAGTGGAGATGCATTGTAAATAACACTCATAATATACATATACAGTGTTATTAACAATGCATACAGAGGACAGTTTAATTTTCTTGATGCACCTATGTTATCTCTTTGAACGAATATATGTTAAAATTGAATGATAAAAATATGTTGGTGGTAATATGCTGAATATCATATACATTGTAAATATATTTATTTTATTCTGAACAGCTTATCACGCACTGACGTCAACGCTCTGACTACTGGTATTCTTACTGGAGTTTCGTTCTTCATTTCGATTAAGTCCTTTATACCATTTTAACACCAACTTATGACTGACAGTGCTCTACTATACAATGTATTATCATAATTATTGTAGACTTAGTAGACTAGTGGATTTTCCCTCAATCTTTTCATGATTTTATCACTACGCGATTGTTTGTGTTACTCAATGATGACATGACGTACGTTATGGAATATAGAGCATATGGTATTCAAATGTGGTTCATTTCTAAACATTACTTGTAAATGTCATCAAAACGCTAGTGTACATATTTTCTACATTGTATGATACATTCTTGGAATTTATAAAGGAAAGTGTTACTTGAAATGATAATATTACTAGTAAAAGTAATGACACCATGTAGAAAAAGCAGTTGCTACTGGCATGCGTAACCATAGGTATTAAAACGGCCGGTTTACTATTAATACACATTAAACTGTTTGGAATCAATTTAACATGTTCATATGTAATTTGTCAGCAACAGTTTTCGTTTCGGCCGGTTATAGAGCTAAGATGTTGACCTTTATTTCTAAGTGATGGATGTGCTTACCGTACATTAAATTACCACGACGAATCGCGGGTTAATGGGTTAACGTAATGATTAATTGTACATGTAACGTCTCCTTTATTTTCAGTATTCCTTCCCGGACAAATCACACTAGAGTAACAACCTTCAACACGACATCGTAAATGGAACACCATCATCAACTGTCAACTCGCCAAACGATTGTAGTTTACGACGGTTATTTATCTGATTCCAAAGGAATCAATCATTGCGTTATAGTGTGTTGTCTGTATCTCTTTAGAGTCCATGAATGTGGCTTTCCTTCTGTTGTTTAGATAATAAATCACCAAGTGTTCAGGGAAACCCAGAAGAAGAACTGTGTTATTATCTTGTGTGGAGTGTACGTATATTGTGAATGAGCTTTTGCTAAATGCATGATATTTATGTTGATAATTTCAAGTGGGCATGGCGCATGTTCAATGAATCCCTTAGATGTGCGTTTAATTATTCTATTAAGCAAATAAGCAAAACAGTAGTCAATCATTTCGTGATTTCTTTGACGAACGAGCTATTTTCAAACTAAGTAGGTATATCCTTGTATGTAATTGATATTCAGTACACAATTATTTCTTCATAACAAATCGAAATTAATAAAAATAAATCAAGCGTTTTCACCCGAAGCGGGATCGTCAGGAGTACAAAATGATGACGTCATCATTGGTTACGACGTTCAAGACGTCAAATACTCACACTAAGCGTACTGTAAGCGGTACCTCATTATCGCAGATTATTTTGTGTTCAATTCGGGATTGAGTAATTCGTTCAGTAAGGATTTTTCCTTCTCTTTAATGTATTGTGTTCCTGAATTTTATATATTGTTATATATACGAGTTATATAAACGAGTACATCTCGTCGTATTTCAACGAGAGGTTGAATGCCACTGCAACGGATTTCGTTTTTATAACTTAATATATTTCACTTAAATACTTCTAGTGCATGTAAATTTGTCACCTTGACTCTTATTTTATTTTGAAACAATATTGCAATGTAAGCTTTCATAACTTTTAATAACAACTTAACCATGCTTTATCAATTAGGACCGACTGCATTATGGTAGTTACGACTAAATCAGTGAATTGATTAATTCAAAAACCTCTCAAATGATGTGTACATGTTTGCTGCAGACAAGGCAAATGACATATCTTACACTCGTGTACATTCCATGGCGACATAGTCTGTTTTTTTGTTGGTCTTCATAAATAATTACCTCCCTTTTCGGTTAACTGTGCACAGAATGTGTGCCATTAATGGAGGGGTAAGTATATAGGTTTGCTTGAACTATCCATTTTTGTTGATATGGATGGTTCGTACAATGTCCAACCCTTGCGTGGATGGTGCCGCCTTTTCTATGAAACATTGGCTTGTCTGTCCGCTGTGTCGTGTTATAATGTTTGGTTGGTATGTAGTCGCCTGTTTGTGTATGTTAAATAATCACAAAACAAAGTTTGGATAAGAATGACATTTTCCTTACAGTCAATATAGTATGTCTCTTGGTGTTGGTGATTTGGTTATATTCAGATTGGAACGTTAATTCAATACTATTGTCTATACTGTAAAACAGTAAACCACAAAGGCTTGCTTAGTGTATTAAAACCCATATGTATACACATTCATTCCTATAATGAATGTGTACGGCGATGACAAAGTCACCACGCGATTACCGTTCCAATGAAAGGTATACTCTAATATCAGCTTGCGTGCTGTGGCTAGGTTGAAATGTTATGTATCGTGATGCGGTTCCTTTTGATTGGCTTTATTACTGGGTAACAAGCAATGCGCAGACTTTTTTGTCTCCATCCAACTATCGAGTTGGCATGTGAATCGTCTTCAAAACGTCTTGAGATTTCCGAATGACATTTATATTACTGTATGCCATTGATGACCTATCCCGTGACATCAAGTTATTGAAGACAGTTCAGTTATTATGGCAATCAAGTCTGCTTTTAGGTTGAAATGTAATGTATCGTGATGCGGTTCCTTTTGATTGGCTTTATTACTGGGTAACAAGCAATGCGCAGACTTTTTTGTCTCCATCCAACTATCGAGTTGCCATGTGAGTCGTCTTCAAAACGTCTTGAGATTTCCGAATGACATTTATATTACTGTATGCCATTGATGACCGATCCCGTGACATCAAGTTATTGAAGACAGTTCAGTTATTATGGCAATCAAGTCTGCTTTTATCAATATGTTCAGGTTTAATCCGACATATACTTGGATAAAAAGGAATATGTTTTTTTGTCAAATATCGATGAGATTCCAAAATTTGTCATGTCGAAGGTTAACAAGACAGTACAATGATGACCGATTCCATTGAAGATATATGCGTGCAATACCATGTAACAAATGTAGCACCACGAGCTGTGCATTTGTATAACGGTCAATATGCACCTACGTGTATACAAAAATTAAGTTCGAAAGAACAACAAGCAAACGTATGGAGATGAAAGCAAAGTTGAAGCCATTTCATGACTGTGTAGCCTTATGCTTTATGCGTGAATGGCGATTTGTATTGTACATTATTCATTCCGTTCTGTACATACAAGGAGTGTCCGATATGTATTGTCCTTTTGGTCACAAATAAGAAAATTTGTTGATATCTTTAAGCATGTTTACATTTCTGGAACCATTAAGATTTCCGCAATATTTCGCTAAAAATAAAAAATAAATTAATTACCGGACTGTTGTTTCCGTTCTCAAAGGGTTAGTAAAAGACATTGCGACTTTTTGCGAATAACTGTCGATTAAAAATTCTTTTCGGGAAATAATCTTATTCCACAACTGTCATACCGTTAATAATGTAAATGCCTTCCATAAAAACACGATTTGCTGTATTTGATTGCCATTTTTGAACAAAATCAGAGCATTTTAAAGTGGCGAAAATATGTTTCAAAGTCAGTCAAAAAAGCCTAAGACCATCAACATTGATTTCTTGGAAGATTTGCGATCGAAGCACAATTGATATGAAGTTATTGGAGCGTGAACCAACAAACATCATTTGGTATACGTAAGAGTGATCTCTCTTGTTTTTGACCGTCTTACTCGTCAACAGCAAATAATTTCATTTTGATTTCAAGTTCTGATGGTAACATAATGATTCAGTTATCGTATTATATGTTGCAGTGTAGCGAATACTGACATTATATTTTTTAAACAACTACGGCAGAGATGACCCAAATTTTGCTTAAAGTGAACATTAGCCCAGTGGCCTTTGAGTATACCCTCTTCTAAGTCCAATAAATTACTTAATTGATGACGAAAGGCAATGTAATTTTCCAGATATAGAAATGAAACATACAACTTTTAGACAGTAATCGTAGACTCTAAATATTGTTTTACAAAAATGCCAAGGACAAGGACAACACATGTCGAACGCCCCTCGTAATTATGATAATTAAGTAACATGAATATACAAGTTGATTATGTGATATATTTGGCCAAAATGGAGGTATTTTGACGATGCAGTCAATGTATTAGACCAGTTGATGTATCCTTGTATCAATACGATGACATTTGTAGAATATGCAACAATAAGTTTTAAGATTACTCTGGGAGAAGTATGTCTAGTACACTTCCGTAAAATTAGGTATTTTGCAGTATTTGATAGCGTCAGTAACATATATTAAATTGATATTTGAACCATCAAAGTACATTGCGTTTTTATTACGTTTTGATTGAATATCATTTTAGTCCATGTATGTGTTTTGTTAACTTTCAACTTCTAAGAGATGTTGTGCTTGTGACTTTATTGTTAATGTTTATATGTGAAATAAATGTACTTTTGGACATCCGCAGTTATGTCTTATAATTATGATGGGGTGTTACACTTTCCAACATACCGGTCAATCAGTTATTGTTTTACTTGATTTAAACGCTGTGTGTCTTTTCATGTTGAAAGTACCCTGGGCATTCTGACAGACCAGCCACGCCAATCGTTGTTTAGCACTATAACATTCACGACCCTGACAATAACTACAGTCTGACATACAGTCTGACAGTTGATACATTGCCAGCTTAACATGCAGACATATAAATCGTGGATTGTAATCGTCAACCAGTTAACGTATCGATGATTTCATTTACCAAAAACACAGCTAGTTGACACTAAGATAAACATTAGATCAGCACAAAAATAATAGAAAATTGGTCTAGGAAGACAGCACTCAACTTAACACGGTGGACGCAGACAGTACACAATTTGCATGTCACATGAAACGTGTACTTTCAGGATATCTCGACTATATATTGACTCCATGAATACAAGAGCACTGACAAAATGGTCTCAATAAATCGAATAATTGTTTTAAGGTTAATTTTTTTAGTAAAGTTGACTTCTAAAACTAGAACTATGTACGATCAGCAAAACATGATACTGGATTTTTTTGCTAATACACTCGTCCCGATGGACAACATGAGTGTCGGGATTGATTTATATCAGATGAAATTACGAGGGATGATCAACAAATGTGTAATAGAATACACAACATGCGTCTGTTTTGCATATTCTCTCACATGTAGCCATGTGAAATCAATGCCGACATGCAAATGGGCTATACGACGTAAATAACGTAAATTATGTCATAGATATTAATGTTCTCCCTTAGCAAATTCTTCTAATCGACATGCAAGTTTCAAAGAAAAAACAATGATTTTCGCTGCCAGGTCTATGAAGTGTATCTGCTTGTACAGCTATTATTTTTCCGCGTAATAGTTTTACGAGAGGTGGTCAACTTATATTTGAACAAAACAGAACATCGGATTGTGCCATATTAACACAATAAAATCGATTTATTTCTATTGCGCCATGTAAGAAAATGTGCTAAGTAGTAAACACAGACATTTGGTTTCATATTTGCATTGTTTTTCCAACCAAAATCAACCATTTTGTAGAGGGCATTGTGTGTTGGTTTTTAAAAACAAATTGCTCCTATCGAAGCAGCAACAAAGTGTTGGTATGTTAAGACTTACATATGTCAGTGAAGAGAATTAGTAATATTTGTCATATGAAGGGTGGTGTACGTTCATCTGCTTGTTTTGGCGAAATGGCACCAAATATCAAAACTCACCAAAAATGGTCGAAAGCTGCAATCGCCATGTCCATTGGCTCTTTGATAGCTAGGGCAAATCCAATAACCCAAAATTGGATGGCAGCGAAGTTGTAAGTATCAGTTGCAACTTTCAATCGAATTATTTCGAAAATGTTAGATGCAGAATTTCAGAAAAGTTAGGTGTTCATTGGCTCAATGCTAAGCAAAACAAAGAGTGCATACAAAGGTCTTGGAGGCTGTATACGTGACTACGGAACAGTGATTGGAAAAAATGTGTCGTTCTTAAGGAATTAATGTTCTGTCTCAGTGGAAATGATTACATAGACAAGAATCTGCTATTTTAGAAAGGGTCATGATGATAGGCATACGTTGGAGTAAGTTAAGCTTGGTGTATTCGCGGCCGCTTTCATGGCATGGTCTTGCGTTTGATATTTTGGAAAAGCGGAACTCAAAATGATTGAAAAGGGGACAAAAAGAACGCATATTTGATTTATTCAAAAATACTGAATTTCCTGTCACCCTACAAAATATGCCATTAAGTACCTTATGAATTAGACTGGGAAGTATATTATACATGTACCCAAACAGTGGACACCGAAGTCTCCTGATGAAGTATCAATATAATTTAAATCTAGAGAATATTGAAGCATCGATTAGAGAAGCGAAGTTTGTAAGCGTCAGCACTTGGAGATTTTCGGCCGTAAAAATACAAAATGAACACACTAGATGCAATAGTTTATTCTGTTCTAAGGATATTACATATACATTCTACAATGGTTATTTATACCTCTTGATACATTACTATCCACGATAAAATAGACACAAGTTGATTTTGATGTGAAATTTATGAAAACACTGGATGTTTAATTCTGTTCAAATATAAGTAGAACACCTCTCGTACAATCGAATAAAATAAAGTTAGCATAAACCATAAACTAACACTACACAATTTTAAACTTGCTAAACATCAGCGATATAAGCTCCATAATCAACTACGGAAAATAAGATGTTATCCAATACAAATGAAACACCGTAATTCCATATTGCTCTTTCTCCTAACAGTAAATAAACGTATTTGTTATTTTTGCATACATTGACCGTATAATCTGACTAGACTTGTTTTCTCGTATATGACTCAAACCTCTACTGAATTATGTTGTGAACTTTTGCCTGAATACTGAAGTGATTAGAAAATGGATTTTTTGTGTGTGGTAGATTTTCATCACACACTCTCTGAAGATAGAAATTATTCTGAATTCGAAACTGCTTTACGTCTGAAAACATGTATCGGGTAACAACAGAGAGATGGACACGACCGCTGGCTGTTGGAAATAGTGCAATCGTTAGGTGGTATTTATTTATGTGCAGTAACACACATTCAAGCAAATTGTATGAGGAACGAAAATAAAACCTGAGTGACATTACATTGACCATTCAACATATACCATCTATACACTGTATGCATGTACATCAGATTTTCGTAACATATTTGTTCTCAAAAACCTTATCGGCGTTTCAAAGCTTTGTAGATGCGAGTTTTGTCACTAAGGATGAGAACAACCACTTTGGAATAGTCTGAATAGGTTTAGTTAAAATATAATATTGAATCGGACAGGGAAGGAAGCTCACAATAGAAACAACATGGCTTGAATGGTATCAAATGGAATACGTACACTGAAAATAATAAAATCGCATGCTTGTACTACAAGTACAAACCACAATAGCGAACACAAAAATGAACAAGAAAAAATAAAACTGAACAGCTACGAAGCCCTATTTTTGGATGTGATTTTTAATGGTTGTTTTATGAAGTGATGTTTTTTCGGACGAACATGCACCTGTAGTACAGTACTTTCTTTGTTACTGTATTCTCGTTAATGTCGAATGATTTATTCTACGGCAGAGTACGAGGTTATGTAGTTGATGAAAGCTTCAGATGATAACGTCCCATTATAGACTCGAGTAGTTCATTCCCTGAAGACATGTCAATAATGACTCAAACAATTATAATGCTGTTCGAGCAGAGCGCAATGGCAGCATGTAATAAGTAAGCCAGACGGAGAACATTTCGTTTCAATCCTCTGTTTCTAGTGAAGTTTTCAAACCGTCATAAATGCGGGATGATTTATACGTGCATACTTGTCATGGATAAACAGGGTCAATTTAAGTTTTAACATTATGTTTGTGTATGACGATTCAAATGCGCAGCTGTTTGAATTACATGTATATCCATTTAAACTACGTTGCATCTTAATGATCTTAGATAAGTATCTGAGACGTTCATTACGTACATTAAAGTACCTGGCACATACAACAAACACAGAAAACGTCCTAGCACTATCGTAGTGATGCAGTGTATTCGTGTGTTGTTAGCAATGCTGTGGAGTAAGAAGAATTAGGTTAGATCATCTGACCGACTGAAAAGTAGGTGAAACATGCATTAAGAACAAAACAAAACAATACTTATGTACGGTATGTTGTTAATTGCATATAGCTTGTTGTTAGATATTTGTGTTCTGAGCATTTACTATTCGTTGAAGCTACTAGTTGTTATGTAAAATAATACATCAAATTGAATGGCAGACACTCTTTTCGCATACCATATTAATACATTTCTGCATGATACCGGTTAATTGTCCGCATCCATACAATAATCACACCACAAGCTGTTTATAACCTTTCAAAATTCCTTTTCTGGTAGATTTATGTTTTGATGTAAAACAAACTATCAAAGGACATCGTGAACTCCAGACATCACGTTACTATCACTAAGGATTGTCTTTAAGATATTTGAGGAGAAACATGCCTGTGTCGACACTAATTGGTATTTAGACATAAAGTGAGCCTCACATGCGATACTACACCATTGTAAGAAGTTGTAATATGTTAACTAAGGCTCTCCAGAACGAAGAATTCCCGAGGAAAGACTTAATCTACAGATAAATCTAGTAAGTAATACTCCAGCACATAGATGCATGTATCGTTTTGTGGTGGTCATTTTATCGAGGCTTAACAGTAAAAATCGACAATAAAGTGACCGTTAACATTATGCTTTTATTTATAAGGTAGCTCATTGTTATGGTAATGGTTACGTTGGGCGCTATGTTAAGTAATCTTTTAGCTTGCATACATCTATTAGATCAGTATAGAGGCGGGGATATTTTGTATTCATTGAAGAACAGCTGGTATTTCTCATTCCTTCTCATTGTCACATTTCTGCATTGAGATGAAAGCATGTTTTTTGTACGCCAGCGGAAAAATCTACGTGGATTAAATTGAATGAAAATTGAAAACTGGTGGTAATCTGGGTTTTAAAATGTCCAAATGGTTGATATATATGGAACTGGCGGATAATTGAATATGCAATACACAAAATGAATGCCAGTACTCTAGACTCCTCTATCAAAGGTACTGAACGATAAATCGTTGTGCTTTATTGATTGGATCAATACTATCGTGCCTCGCCTTTTCAACTGTACTGATATTTTACATGTACCGTTTCTTTGTAATCAATAATCAGATGTAAACAAAAACTATAAATCTATTACAATCTGTATTAAGTGAGTTATGTGAGGTGTTCTTCACCTCCAGTGTTAGCTCTTGTTAAATTATTTAAACTTATTCATGTCTGTAACAAGACAATTTGGTAATTTGCTAGTTTTTTATGTTGGGCATGTTCCGCGCCTTTTCGAGTGAAGTTGTATATTTTCTGTGCCTTTTTGTTCTCGCGTGTCCCGCGGTTTCTGTTGGGGTCGGTGCTACTTCCGGTAGTTTGTATTTTGTTTAATTATTATAATATGGGTTTGTATCTGGATTTAAACGCCAATTCCGTTTACAATCGAGTTTTTCATGTTTAAATAATCGATAATATGCCATCATTTCTCAGTATTTAATTTTTTGACCGGGGCCAAAAGGAGCTAGGAGTTATTTATTCGTATTTGCCGATTGTCCTCTAACTATTTCGTCCCCGCGATTCGCATCCTGCCTGGTTCGTTCATGAGTCTGTGTACAGCTGTGGAGTTATGGACGTAGTGTTCTGTCCCCTGAGGTCATTTAATGTAGTTTTAAGTCCCCTACCGGTTTTTGACTGGAGGGGACTATTGGTTTGCCATCTGTCCGTCAGTTTTGGTTCTGACGGAAATTGTGGTTGATATGGCAACAGACACATTGAAAATAGCTTTAAACCGGTAGGGGACTTCTGTATTGCTTGCAATTCTTAATGACTTGTTCATTACGTCATATCTCGATTTGTTCAATTACGTCATTTTACTTATTGAAACTGGGTCACTCGTTTTAAGGTTTTCAGATTTTTTGTTGCTGAAATCGGGCCTTTCAACGTTTTAATACTGTTACTGAACTTTTGAGACTAAAGGCTGCTAAACTATGTAGTTCAGCAGTTTTACTGTTGTAACTAGGTCATTCAGCGTGGGCTTTCTGCCTTTTGTTTGCTGAATCTTTTCTATTCAGTTGTTTAACTATGAGACAAGGGGCGTTTAATTTTCTTGGTCGGTAGTGTGTTGGGCACTTCTTCGTTTTAAGATTTCTTAAAGCTAAAGCGGGGCAATATAGTCTGTTTGTTGTGGAAACTGTGTTATTCAGCTAGTTAGTAGGTCACCCGACTATACGGGCCTTTCAACGTTTTAATACTGTTATTTAACTTGTGAGACTAAAGGCTGCTATAACTATGTAGTTCAGCAGTTTTACTGTTGTAACTAGGTCATTCAGCGTAGGCATTCCGCCTTTTGGTTGCAGTATCTTTTCTACTGGGTCATTCAGCTAGTTATAATCTATTGTACTTTTCGACAGCTTGGACTTGGACGGATGTGCGCTTGTTTAGTTGGGCATTGTGCTTTGTGTGTTTTTAATGTTTTCTGTGCTCGGCTGGTTAAGTTGAGTGCTGCCTTCCCTGTCTGACTTAATATAATCTTTTTGGATCCAAACACGGATACCCGGTTTGACAAATAGCCATCGCATATCTAGTATGTATATTTCCTGCGAATTTATGGTTGCTTTTTCTTGTTTAGAGAAAATTGCTGGATGTGTGATATATCTTTTAAGCTGAGGTTTTGTCGCCGAATTCTTCAACTGATATTAAGACAAACGAGGGACTTTATTGCTAAGAAATTGTCACATTTATCAATCTCCAAAGAACAGCATGAACAGAAAACGCTATACTAAATCATTAAAATTAGATAACTGGACAGAATAAGTTATAAAAGCGACAATACTTCTTATTAATACCGTAGTAGTTATTTCAAATTTCAAGGTCTAGAATAACACTTAACTATGCGTTGAACAGTAAATATACATTAGTAAATGATATATTTTCACTGAGAGAAATATATATATATAATTATATACTAGTATATATATATATATTGCGCTCCAAATTTAATAACTAAACCAGGGACTTTCATGCAATATATTTCCTTGACTATATAGCATCAATAATCAACATTATGAAGTGAGCGAACATGAATAAGTGTATCGAATAAGTGGATTATGTATACATCATACTACACTATGGCGTATTGGTAAAAGCGCACAAACAACACGAAACCACACAAAAAAGGCGGCAGCGCCTAGCCGTCTACACAGGGTCAGACATAGAACGTTTCCATATCCACAAATAAAGTTATTTCAAGCAAAAACGAGTATATTAAGTCAGACAGGGAAGGCAGCACTAAACTTAACCAGCCGAGCACAGAAAACATTAAAAACACACAAAGCACAATGCCCAACTAAACAAGCGCAGATCCGCCCAAACCCCGCAAACAATAACACGCAGTGGACTTCGAATATCGTACAACATAAACCATAAAGGATATAAATTATGAATGATTACTATATAACTATAATTTACTACAAAGACAACATATTTGATTTGTATGTCTACGTCTAATACTGAAGTGCTGATACTATATAAGATGTTACTCAACAAATGAAGGTAATGCTATTTATTTGTTCAATTTGCTTAATCTAACAAACACATCATTCAGCATATACATGCATAAAGAAATTATGAAAATATTAAAAATGTGATCCGCAAGGCAAGGCTTCATCAGACAGGTGTCGGGTAACGTCAGAACACACATCATAGTATTGGGCTGTGGAGATTCAAGAGAAGTGTGAAAAGAAGATGCAAGTACAATGTTTGACCTACTAGACCATCATTCATGATTTCAAGTGCTTAAAGTGATATAATAATAGAGGACTTCATCTTTAAATTGAGACCATAAACACAAATTGAAATCTTAGGTCCGTGTTGTAATTTTTCAGTGTTTTAGCTAGAGCACAAGTCCAAAATCTTATCATTACATATACAGTACAGTCAATTCCCGTTATTTCGAACTAGCTTATATCGAATATTTCGTTATATCGACGTTTTTTGAAGTCCCAATTGTGTCCCTTCTTTGTCTATATGAAATATGGCCAACTATCTCGTATAAGTTCGTTTCGAGATATTTCGTTATCTTGATGTAAAACGTCAATTATTCCTAATGTATTCGCAAGAGAACAATAAATTGCATGTCAATATCTTCAAGTCAACTTATGTTAATTTATCGGGCCGACATACCCATTTTAATATAATAATAAGGTTTTAGTCGTGTTGAATAAACGAACCGAAATATGTAAAGGCATTGCCATCACAGTTAACAACAGTTACTGCTGTCAGAAAATGTAAAGGTTTTACCCTAATTCTAGTAGGATAGATAATTGAATATCCTTCACAGTTACACGAGCACATCAGTCGTAACGTAAAGGGCAATCGGTCAATTACTGAAATCGAGCGTCTTTAAGGTTACCGAAGCATTGCGAAAATTAAGCATAATTAAGTGTGGACATATGTTTGAGTGAATGTGGCCTATCCTTCTATATTTGCAAACTTAGAACACACAGATTGTCGTGGTTAATAAAATTAAAAACAAAAAAAACATCATCAAGCGTTCCTGAAATCGAGTAATCAAATGAAACATTTGAACGTCACACTGACGATATAACAAAAGTATTTTCAATACTGTCAAGCAATCATCTTTAATTCCATACGGTGAATCGAACGCTTTCACCTGTACCAATACGAGCATATTATCCCTACATACATTCAGTTACAAACTAATGTTTGATCTATAATTCTAATAATTAATTAAATTCCAGAATTGTTGATTATTGTTATACAAACTTGTAAGCGTAGCGCTAATTAAGAGTTATAGACAATGGTGCATGTGGCAGAATATCAGCACTTCAACGTAGTGCGTTTGGAACATTAGCTAACACACACGTAATATCTTAGAATATCTAAAACTGTTGAACGATTGCAAACTAACGGCGAAAAAAGTTTTATCAGAAAATAGTACCTGCGTATATGATATTTTATACAAATATAGATATAATAGGATACATGTATGCTTGTTTTACAACAATCGTGCTATAGGGACCTTTAAAAAATAATCACAATTTTCTTCTGTACCAGATATACATGTACTTCCTCCTGCTTAAGTTCCCTTTTTAAAGCTAATTAACTAGTAACGAAGTACAAATGTATATACATACGAGTATAAATGATCGTCAATTATGTATATACAATGTCGAATATGGACATTCAACATCAAATATAGGATTTGTAAGTTCTACTCTGTACCGTATGTATACGCATTCTCGTGGGATTTCTGTACGCTCACAAATGTTCCGGCAATCACAGGGCTGCCATCTGGATAGAACTTAGTTTTTGGGTAATATTTCAAAAGGTTAGTAAGTATTAACCACTGACATAAAGCGTTAAATGGGCGCAGGTTTTACAAATTCACATTCTGTATCAATTTCAAAACGAATCAAACATTCAATAAGAAAGTCACATTCAAACTATGCACACATGTTAATGCATTTAAGTACGTTTGATAGGGTAACATTTTTAAGATGATAACAACAAATAGGCACAATTGTAGTTTAATATATACTGAAACAATATGTGAAATATAAAAGGTATGTCGCGGTACATTTTGTAACGTCACTTTTCTAGACAAAAACTAAAAATCCTGATATTTCGCAATGTATTCATTTTTGCATTAAAATCGATATTCTGTGTTGTTCATTTACATGTGTTTGAATGTACACAACATATTATTTAAACATTCCTATACACTGTTGGTATTGATAAGACAATGTACAGGAAGAATTGTAAAAATTTCCGATAAATGACTGCTAAAAAGACAAAAAAATACAAAAACTTAGCCGTAGCTCAAAACCAACCTCTATGACCAATATAATTTCTATTGCTCATTGTGTTGATAAAGTGTACGCAATCCAAACCGTAAATAAAAAAGTTAGGTCACGGTACTACTTTTAGCGCTGTGAAGTCATTATTGTCCCCCTATATCATACAAACCATAGTGAAATTGCGTTAAAGAGACGCATTATATGCGCGAAAAATATTCTAATACCAAAAGTGTACTTACACTTGCATATTACATACATGAATTATATATAAACTTAGAATAAATTGACGTGTTACAAAAAATTTTTTTGTGCAGTTACGTCGTAATTGTGTCTCTTTGCAATGAAACTTGCGGTAAAATGGCGGTAAAATGGCGCAAAAATGCCAAATTAGTTTTCCCCACAATTTCAAGTATTGTCATGATTTATTGTTGGCTAAGGATGTTGATTAAAATGTACTTTATCTATAAAATAAAACATATGTTATCACGCTACGCTTTGTACTATTATGACTGAATTATCCCCCTTTCCCCCAATTTTGCAGTGACATCGCATTCCATATAGCAAGGGGGCACAGATAGGCCCTGAATCAATCACCTGTATAATCTTCACAATTTTAGTCAAGAGATCAATAATGTATTCCTTATTTGTCAATAAAAAGAGATATGTATAGTCCAAGGCAATACAAACACTCGATATAAATGGGTACAGGTAACACAAGTAATAATTTCTAATTTCACAAAAAAATGAATGCAAATGTTACCGCTATTTCACGGAGAGTGTTTTCATATTATTTACACAGTGACTTTATTGTTAACCCCAAATGACCCATATTTATACCAACCTTAGAGAGTTCGCCGACAAACATTTTGTCCATTTTTTGTCATGACGATCCAGTGCAAAACGCGGTCTCTATCCCCGTTTAAGGTATATGCGCAGAAATGATGCGCATAAACAACTGTATCGAACGTCCTTAAATACTTCGCTGACCACATGAACGTTCATAAAAGTTTACAGTATTTCCAGACCATTTATCTTAGCTACGCTTAATACCATTCTATTCATGATCTTCTCTATGTATAGCTGACTGGGAAGAAGAATTAATAGTCGGTGAAACTAATAATAAACTAAATCATGGTACATACGTACCATGTCCTAGAGATTTGACCAATATCAATGGTATTCTCGAATATCAAAGGTGTCTGAAAGGAAGAATTCACATAAGATAGAATTTCAAGATGATGCAAAGTAAGACTTAAAGTATTATGTTCAAAAGGTTAAAGTAATATTCAAATTTAGCTAGTGAAAACAAAGAGCAATGAAATCAGCTATGTCTATTAGCGCTGTTATTATAGTTAAAGGAATTTTAATATAAATTCCAAATAATGCTAACATCGAATATTCAGATATTCAGAGGCTTATACATTAAAATTATTTACAATATCAATAGTATAACTATAAATAACCATACATATTTAAGGGTATCATGTCAGTAATTTATATCTGGATAGTACACACTGTTGAAGGTTGACTTTGACCATAGGACCATTCTTGCTGGATTTTATCTTTTATTTCTAATTGATATGTCGCTCGATTCTCCTAATACAGAAAGAAACGTTCGGTCCTTTCCTGTTCCTGTATACTTGTGCGCTTCGACACATTGTTTCGTTCAGCCGCCACGGATTACACACAGTGCAACTCGTCCAAGTAATATCTGAGATTGACTAAACTGCCCTATCTCTAAATCTCATTGCTTTTTAATTATATTAGTTTACGATTTCCTTGAACCTGATACACTTTGTTACTCTATTGTTCCACCATATAAACGACCCTTTCCAACATTTAATGTTGCAATTAGTTTGTAATGGAAATATGATAAGACTTGCAAATGCTAATTGCCGTTTGTCATACTAACACAATAGACACGTTATGCAAAGTTTGATGGAAGATAGAATCTGAGCAGACAAAACACACTTTAAATGTGCCTTGATGGCATTCTCACTATTTGCTAAAAACTAGAACTAATGTAATAAACGTGTAATGAGCTTACACCAAACGACATTTCCCTTGATAATTCATACAAAGCATGTTAAGATAATACAAAACAAGGAACAATATAAACAGTATGGCCTATCAAATATGCACTAAATATGAACATGGAATCGGGTTTAAGAATATTGTTTACTACAATACTTGAACGACGACAGTTAGATGTAAGGAACATTTGCGCCGTTAACACTGCGATATACCGTACACCTGATATCGCTAGTAAAGGTGATTAATGTAATCAATGTTCGCGACATTCTCGTGTACACAAGGGTAAGTTCAGAGACGTTATATGCCAAACTACTGACTATTCGCATCATCCAAACTAGGTTTTAACGTCTTCGGATAATTTTATAACTTTATAGAACCCCATATGATAACAGGTATTCGTAGAAGTGCTCAAATCAACCAGTATTGGGCTGCTGCTCACACGCACATATTGACCACAGCACTTAACATACGTTTGGTATGAGTGTTTTACTAAGATAATTATACACACACTGAGAAAGACAAAAACAGTGTCTCTAAACTTACCTTGGTGAACACTTGAAGGTCACGAACATGGATAACATAACTAACCTTACTTACAATATCCGGTGTACGGTATACCGCAGTGGTTAAGTGTCTAGAATTACATGACTAATAATCTGATCGTTTGAAAGGAAAAGCAGCTTGAAGTTGGTGTGAAGAGTAATGTTTGCAGTGCTCCCAATTCCAGTAACCAGTTTGAAGTATGTGGTTATAGATTGTTTTTGAATATGTGTAATTACCTATTATACTGGATGATTCACAACTGTATAGGGCAGAGTCTAACTTATATAAGTGGCCTTCAGGAAGCATACATGTCCTTATGTACAATTTGTATATAAATGTACGTTTCTTGACCCAAAAGTTGCAATACAGACTTGCTGTTAGAGACTTTGTGTCACAGTAATGTTGGAGCAATTTTCTGTTGTAGTTCACTCTGATTTTAATATATGAATTTTGATATTGCAAATAAATTACTTCATTTATTTCGATTTTATGTTATGTGGGTCATGTTATATTTCAATTAAGTTAAAAAACTGTAATATGATTGAAATAAAACCATCTTATTATATAATATCATACTAATATTAAAGTATTAAAGTATGATAAAATACAGTATAAATAACTTACATATCTACCCAATATAGATGACCGTATATGAATGATGCATATCGCTTGGTGTCACTTATCCGATACGACAACCGGAGAACATAACAATGTCAATAAGCATCAGATAGATGCTATAATCCAAGTCAATCAAATAATTAAAATGACATATCAGTACTATTTACTTTTGCGACATTTGACTGAGCGTTACCACACAAATAATTGAAAGTTTTGTAACCCAAATATGATACAGCACGGCTCTTTTTTCAAGAATATGATAACTTGGTTACAGTAAATAGACTGTTGAGGTTAGAGATACAAATCAAGAATTCAGTTCCATACATTTATAAGGAAGTCGCACAAATTATTAATCATTGCATTCCCACTACTTGAATTGGAGGTGAATTTCAAATGTTTAAGGCTGTTTATGTAACTGCTGCAGATAACCAAGTTGCGTTTACTATACTATACGTACACTAACATATATTAATTGTAATTCTAACATAGCACGTGAGATTTGCCTTCTTTGCGTGTATTGAGTTTACCATATTTTATTACCGCGATAAAATATAGTTGATTGGTGACGTCACGTTTGACGTCATATACTATGACAAATGACGTAACGGTGACGGTAACGTTCATAGGAAAGAAAGTAGTTTGACGTCAACCTGTCTTGTTGTGCTATAAATGGCAGAGCATTTGCGATGTTAGAATCAAAATAATAAATAGGAGCTGTGCTTTGTTGTGTTATAAAATATAGGTACTCGTTTGAATGCGTACATTAAATCACTCGTGCTACAGTTTTGTAGATTATAATAACAACAATGGAGAAAGAATGTGCAAAATTCGGGACAGTCAAACAAGCCATAATATTACAATTGTATTTTACCAGGATAAAGATTATGATACTTTCCTAGACCTATTGAAAAATCAGTATGACTTTACCGAAACAAAGAATTGTAAAGGGATTTCAACTACAAAATTCATACATGACCAAAAAGTTGTAATAACTGTATTTTATACAAAAACTCTACTGATTCAAGGTTCTGGATGCAGAGTTTGGCTCGATACAGAGTTCAAACTGTTAGTGCAACATTTCAACACTGGACCAATGGAGTCTTGTCTACCATTGAACATTCCTCCACAAAATGTTGGATGCAGTACGGACTCAGTCAACACTACATCTGAGTATCCAAAATCATGTGACAAAACTGACACAAATACAACTGACACTCCGAAAATTGCCACATTCCAAATGCATGTAGTACCGAAGCCAAAACAAAAATCAAAAAAACTTTTCAGTTTAAAATCTTTTAGAAAGAAGCTACAGATAACATCAACACCTGTGAAAAAACAGTACTCATCACCAGTCAATAGAGACTCATACCTCACTCTTAATTCCGAACCAATGATACACTCAATCTCAAATGATAGTGTGTCAGAAATACAATCAACAACAAGTGACACAGCACCAAAGTGTATTGACACAAGCGAATCATTTGTGCCAATTACATGTGAGAGTGAGACCCAAACTGTTATAACACAGTTGAATTCCAGCATGGATATCGAAAATAAGGCAAACAACCATACCCAGTGCTCTCAGGTGTGCACAAAACTCCAAAAAGAGAATAATGAACTCAAAACACTGAACGAACAGCTAAACAGACAGAGATCTGAGAAAAACAGCAATGATGACATTCATAAAAGTGAGTTATATGCTCAGATTCTTCTCCTTGAAGATGAAGTCATATCACTGAAGCAGAACAATCTGTCCTTCAAACAGGAAAACAAAGTTTTGAGAAAGAAACTTTCATCTATAGAGACTGAAAAAGAATGCCTGAACTCAGTTCAGACAGATGTTAGTGAGGTCAAGGAACAAACAGCAGAAATCAATGGAATACTCACTGTGCTAAAGAAAAGGACAGAAAATGTGCATTCCTTGACAAGATGCGACGCTTTTCAAGATGACACGCAACCTTTGTCAGAAACTCAAAGAAAGGTTTCGTCATCAACCCCGACCCCTGTACAGAAACTGGCAGAGGACAAGTCATAAAGTGATGTTCACCAAACAGATGCAAAACAAACCAGGACAGCTTCTAATAAAACAGCACCTAACCCACCGACAAGTCGATCAAGAAACTCCACTGATAGAACAACATCTTTAACTGCGGAGATAAACACACCAACAAATCACTCACAAAACTCCAGGGGCTCGAAACCTAATCAAGCGAGGATACCAAGTATTTTGATTATTGGTGACTCGGTCACGAAAGTGATTGATCCAGTGAAGTTCTCCGGGGAAAGTTTGTGTGCACAAATAAAGTCACATCCCGGGGCAAAAGTTGCTGATATTGTGGGGAAAATTGATACATCATCAATAAAACAGGATGTGCTAAATAGCGATATTGTAATAGTGCATGCAGGCATCAACAATATATCTGATGCTGAAACATGTGATACAATCGTTGACCAATTCAAGGGCTTAGTAAGCTCAATTCGGACAATCAACCAGAATGTTCAATTAATTATTTCCTCGATCCTACCAAAAAAACATGACAAACTTTCTTCAAAGCCCATAACTGATCTGAACAAACTTTTGGCTACATTCTGCAAAAACAACAAATACTATTTTTGGACAATACTCAAAGCTTCATGACCGAAAGGGGTGTAAACAGATCTCTATATAGAGACGAGGTACATCTCAATCCACGTGGTGCAGCACATCTGGTAAAAAACATGAAACGGGCAATCTTTGGACAATTAAAAAATGATACCAGTGCTTATCAGTCGACAGGAAATACTAGTGCTTACAAATCATCTGGAAATTTTCGAATGGACAAATTCACAAATCATCGGATTTACCAATCGGGATACCAAGCCAACAGGAATCAGAAGTACATGATGTCACGCCTGCGATGGGCGAGACAGACTCCAATGTCGTTGAACAGGATGTGGGTACCAGGCTGGTATTAAACGAATGTTGTATTGAACCTGATATGAATAGTGCAACAAACAATTCAAACTGTGCCTCAAATGACATTCTGGAAAAAACTAATTTTCTACATGAAAAAGGAATTCATTTCTTTCATTTAAATATCCATTACTTATATCCAAAACTCGATGAATTAAACATTTTACTTCATAATCACCCATATCTAGATATTGTTGCACTTTGTGAAACTTTCTTGAATAACAACTTCTCTGACAATGAATTTCAAATAAGTGGCTATCAAATGTTTCGTAAAGATCGTGAAACAAATGGTGGTGGGATCATTGTTTATGTAAAATAAAACTATTCATGTCTTCGCAGGTTTGATTTAGAAAATGATTATACTGAAATTATCTGGCTTGAGATTGAGAACAATAAGCAAAAACCAATAATATTGGGTTACACTTATCGACCCCCTTGTTCCAAGGCGGATTGGAACTTAAATTTAGAAAACGCCCTTGAGAAATTATTCATTGAAAACAAAGAAATTTTACTAACCGGAGATTTAAACTACAACTTTGATCCCATCACACAATCTACTAACAATAGTTCATGGAATAATATTACTAACAATTTCCATTTAAAACAACTTGTTGACATGCCCACCAGAGTAACTAGTACTACAAAAACAATAATTGACCATCTTTATACAAATGTTTCCAAAAATTTTTCTGAAGTTAATGTTCCAGTTCTATCAATCAGTGACCACTTTCCTGTGTGTTTTACCCGTAAAGTTTCAAATACAGCGCCAAAAGATCCCTTACATCATATGATACAATACCGTAATATGAAGAATTTAATGAAACAGATGTTCTTAAATCACTTGAGGAACAGCCATGGTCTATCCTAGATATGTATGAAGACACAGATGATGCCTTAGACTGTTTTCAATCATTATTCAATGACGCTTTAGATACACATGCTCCATTGAAACAGAAGCGTGTAAAACACATTAACCTTCCCGATTGGTACAATCCAGAGATTTCCAAAATGACAAAAGAAAGATATAAGGCAAAAAAGCTAAATAATACGGAACAATATAAATATTTGCGGAACAAAGTTTAAACTCTGATATCAAATTCTAAGAAAACATACCATGCTGAAACTATAAATGACAATAAAAACGATGCCAAAAAACTGTGGAAAAATCTTAGGCAGTTGTCAGGTAAAATCACTAATCACCAAACAAACTTCATTCACGATGATGAGGGGACTCCGATTTTAGACCCACTTGAAACAGCTGAAGTATTCAATGAATATTTCATTGACATTTTCAAGTCAGCCCCTCAAAATTGCTTCTCTTTCTCAGAATGCGATAAAACAAAACTATGTGAATTCATTGAAATGCATTGTGAACACGATACTTCGTTTTCAATACCTAGTATAACATGCACATTTATAGAAAAAGAATTACAAAACCTTGACATAAATAAATCAACTGGATTAGATGGCATAGGACCAAAAGTTCTTAAATTAAGTGCTAAAATCATATCCAAACATCTCGCAAACATTTTTAACCTCAGTTTATCAAATGGAATATTTCCCTCAATATTCAAGAGAGCAAAGGTGACACCTATCCATAAAAAGGGGTCTAAAAGTGAGAAAAGTAATTACAGACCTATTTCGATTTTACCAGTTCTATCAAAAGTACTTGAAAACATGTAAGCAATAACTTAAAACTTTTTCTTGAAAACAAGTCTCTCCTTCACCCAAATCAATCTGGGTTTCGAACTCACCACTCATGTGAAACTGCCCTGACTGCCATTATTGACAACTGGATAAAAGCAATAAATGACGGAAGTCTTGTTGGGACTATTTTTCTCGATCTTACTAAGGCATTTGACCTCATTAATCACAAGTTACTACTTGAAAAACTACAGCTATATAAAATTGGTGAAAATGCAATTGCCTGGTTCAGGCCATATCTAACAGATCGCTCACAGCAGGTGTGTGTTTCCGGAAAGACTTCAAGTATTAAACACATACCAGCTGGTGTGCCACAAGGCTCTGTGCTGGGACCTCTCCTATTCATTATTTATATAAATGATATGCCGTTACACCTATCCAATTCTGTGTCAGATATGTTTGCTGATGATACCACTATTTCATCATTTGGAAGTAATTTAGACTCAGTTTGTACTTACATTCAATCAGACCTTGATTCTATACAAAACTGGTTAAAAAGAAATTCCATGGTTGCAAATTCCGAAAAAACCAAAGCTATGGTTATTTCTCCCTCAACTCGCAGTTCCGAAAAAGATTCTAGAATTTCATTCAATGGAAAAACTATTCAATTTTCAAAAACAGAAAAACTTCTGGGAGTCCATATTGATCGCACGCTTAATTGGAAAACACAAGTACAAATGACACTCAAGAAATGCAACTCATTATTATACTTACTTATGAGAATTAAACAATTTTTAAATCTGCATACTAGAAAAATGTTTTTCAATGCATATATCCTTCCTCATTTAGACTACTGTTGTTCTATTTGGGGAAACTGCACCACTGAGCATTCCAATGATATGTACAAATTTCAAAAACGTGCTGCTCGAATTATTCTTGACAAAGATTTTGACACACCTACAGAGGAATTATTTATGCAATTAAATTGGATGAAATTTTCAGACAGAGTTAACTATAAAAAGGCCATTCTAGTGTACAAATCTCTGAACGGCTTTCTCCCAAATTATATGAAGCAACTATTTACCTATAATGAAAATAAATCATTGAGGTCATTTGAACAAAAACTACTAGCAGTTCCAAAACCCAGGCTAGAATTTTGCAGAAAATCATTGGCATACTCTGGTGCAATATTATGGAACTGTCTTCCTTACGATATAAGAACATCTGCAAATATCAACTTATTTAAAAGCAACTACTTGAAGTGGTGGTTCTCTGGTGGTCAAGCACACTTTTCTCTCGCTGGAGCGATGCATTGATTAATTAGTAACCCATCAATAATGGTTTATGCTATTTATGCCATCATTCAATGTG
This sequence comes from Spisula solida, assembly GCA_947247005.1. NCBI lineage: Eukaryota > Metazoa > Mollusca > Bivalvia > Venerida > Mactridae > Spisula > Spisula solida. The sequence continues at coordinate 5,029,960 of OX365948.1, read as the reverse complement.
TTATATTATCTGCTCATTACTTTTCCTTTCTTTCAGCTGTGTATATATACTTGTATAAATTTATATTACTTTGTCATTCATGTAACTTTTGTAAATGTACATATATTATGTTATATGAGGCTCACAGGGAAGACTGGGCATACCCAACTGTGTTGCCTCTTTAAATAAAGTCTTTATTATTATTATTATTATTATTTGATTACTACGCATCCAAACACGTGCCTATATTTTATTACGCAACAAAACATAGCTACGTATTCATTATTTCTTAATTTCAGTGTAATTCAAGTTAATTATTTATCACCTCAAATGTGCTTTTCAGAATGATCACCTAATTGTATTTAATAATAGTAATTAAATAATTAGTCACGCGTTATATAGTGATAATGCATAGAATTGCCTTTAATACCATAAACTATCTTCATTATTAAATTAAATCTTTATTATGCAGTTCCTGTACCACACTATAGCAGTGATAAGGCTTCCGAGTATACGCCATCGTGAGTACATTATTACACTAGAAGTTGTCAGGCTGGTATATGTCAGATTGTGAAGAACGTGTGTACATTAATACACTAGAAGATGTCAGGCTGGTATATGTCAGGTTGTGAAGAACGTGAGTACATTAATACACTAGAAGATGTCAGGCTGGTATATGTCAGGTTGTGAAGAACGTGAGTACATTAATACACTAGAAGATGTCAGGCTGGTATATGTCAGGTTGTGACGAACGTGAGTACATTAATACACTAGAAGATGTCAGGCTGGTATATGTCAGGTTGTGACGAACGTGAGTACATTAATACACTAGAAGATGTCAGGCTGGTATATGTCAGGTTGTGAAGAACGTGAGTACATTAATACACTAGAAGATGTCAGGCTGGTATATGTCAGGTTGTGAAGAACGTGAGTACATTAATACACTAGAAGATGTCAGGCTGGTATATGTCAGGTTGTGAAGAACGTGAGTACATTAATACACTAGAAGATGTCAGGCTGGTATATGTCAGGTTGTGACGAACGTGAGTACATTAATACACTAGAAGATGTCAGGCTGGTATATGTCAGGTTGTGAAGAACGTGAGTACATTAATACACTAGAAGATGTCAGGCTGGTATATGTCAGGTTGTGACGAACGTGTGTCTGATTTGATATGCTGGTATCAAGCACGTTTACCGTTTGTAGCATCTTGTATCCATAATTACGTGGACTTCTGCTCTAAAAAAGTTTATTTTAGGTCAGATCGGTATGAAATGTACACAACAGCGGCTTTATCTATTATTGACAAACATCACAACACATATCTAAAAACAATTATTTGCATCAAAAGTTATATGCTACCATAGCAACACATTAATGCTTTCGCGGATCAACACAGATGTTTTCAGTAAAACATTTTACATTATTGCTGATTGTTACTGTCTTTCTTCATTTAAAAAATCAGAAATAAGGCATTATGTTGTCTATTGTCGTATTGACTACTGGGTGAAATGTCGAGGTTAAATTCGTTATATTCGCCATGTTATGAATATACGTGTTACTGTTGTCATGTCATAATTAACGTAAATAATGATTTCATTTACAGTCTCATAACCATGCAATTAGGTGTACAGCTATGAAAAACCCCAACGCAGACAAAAGAAATGTTGGATGAATTAAGTATAAGACCTATTGTATCACGGCCACTTGTTTTTAAATGGCATAAACGTTTTAAAATCTGCCTGGATGATGTAACAGACAACGAGGGTAGGGGTAAAAACCCGACGTTGACTGAATCAGTACTTACGTTGGTCTGAATCAACCATCCGTTACATTAGTGGAAAAATATGATCTTGCAGAGCTTGTAACGGTACAGTTCAGTATGTTTTGACAGGACGAATAAATGTGCATAATATAAGAGCATAATGGGTTGGGAAAAATAAAGAACACTTCATTAACAGTGTTCAAAAGCATCATGCAATGATACAGGCGTGAAGATGACGTCGTACGTTATTTCTGGGCTGCCCCGCAATTTATAACTATGCCTTCTTACAGACGCTGTAGTCTCGTTATTTATGATCAGATACTAATGAAATTTAGTATACTTGTGTAATAAGTATCATTGTCCACAGATTTGTAACGGTAAGTTTAAAGGTTTTTGAATTAGAGCAAAAGTCCACGTTATTCACGTCACCCCTCGTATGTGTTGTTTTATTCACACTAAGTCTTATTTTCCGGACATATTTATAGTACATACCGACGGTTTAATATTTGGTCCTAAATAATTGAGAATGTCCTTGTATGTACGATATGTATGTACACATAGTTTTAATATGACGTATGATGTTTTAAAGATACCTTTTACAGTATATGAACTACTTTCCTGTCCTTTTTATAAGATTGTATGTGGGTTAAGTTTGAGGTGTGGTGTACAGTAAACGGTTTAAGCCCCCAGTGACATAGGTTGCTGTCCGTAACAAGGCGGAAGCCACCTAATCTAAATTCCTTTATGTATGTATTGTCCACTTTATAGTATAAATAGAAAACTACAAACTTATTTGACCATTTTGCCTTTCTGTGTATGTGTGTTCATTTTGTATGAGCTCTTCTGCAATCGCGTTGTCCAACATAAGGCAGCTTCGTATCTTTTAAAATAGCATATACACTGTACATGTTATGGGTTGTCCTTGTGATATGCTTCGTTCGTTTGATATATTCTTGTCACCTGGCTCGCTTCATAACCTGTGTTTCCTAGACTCGTTTAGGAAATGTTGATCTCCAAAGACAACGCATGCCGGATCCTATATTTATCATGTGTCATTTTCCCAGTACACTGCACAAACATCATCATTTAGATGTTATTATAGTCCAGTCAGGATAGGAATAGAGTGGCGCAGCGGTCGAGTCCACTATTACTGTGTAAAACCAATTATAAACGCTTATACAGACAGCTATAATTCAAATGCTAAACAAATATACTATATTCGCACTACCTGTCTAGATAATGGTTGCAATTTATGTGTACACATAAACGACAACGTGACTCTCACAGTATCCTACCTGGTCTGTAACTCTTTGATAAAAACAGACCATAACCGTGAATATTAATATATCAACATCATACATGTTTTTTTTGTATTTGTGTAAAGCTTTTTTTTCAAGTAAGTGTATAAACATTACGGACTTAACAATCCATAATAACCATTTTCGCGAAGATATTGCGTTTAATATATCTATTGCTCTTTACGAAATGGACAACTATTTCCGGCTTGGGAAACGTTTTGATTATTTTGTAATGTTAAAATAAGATCATCCATGAAATAAAAGATATACCGTTTCCCTTACAAAAACATGAGATCGTTATCAACATGTTCATAGATGATTCAGCTTGAACAGGAAAACGCACTTAAACTTTGTCTGGATGATGATTTGTTGTTTTACATCAGAATATGTTCACATTTGTACTTCTGTATAGCTAAATATATATAGATAATGCATGTCATTATATAAAATAGATCGTATAAAAACCTCTCGGAAGTGTTCATTTTAATAGTTCTATAAAGTAAATATGGCGTACCAAATATTTGAAGCAGTGATCAAAACTATGGATTTACATTCATCCGTAAAATTAAAAGGATCGGATCACTTCACTTCTCCTATTGCCAGTTGTTTACCAATAACATTTCCTTATATCTAGTATCAAATTATCATAATAAGATTGACATTGAATTGAACCGCAATACAAATGACAAAACTCATCGGTATGACCCATTAGTGTTAATCGAACGTATTGTGGCAATTGAATTATCTTAACGTTTATCATTACGAATTTGACTGACCCATGTATGTGTACGCAGGCAGAGATATGATGGCAATTTATATCGCAGGGTTTAGTGTAGACTGAACGCAATTATAATAGTTTAGTTCAAATATAGCTGGTTTTATGACTACCGAGTCTCACAAGTTCGTAAAGTGACTAATGTTCGATACATGTGCTCCTCAAATTACAAGCATATATAGTTATATCCTGCCACTTGACAATAAATCGTGCTTATGATAAACTGGACTATGATACAAAAGGCTATCGATACATTATTTATATCGAGATATTCGAGCGTTCGTGAAAGTTACGTCCGTTTATATACGAGACTGTATCTTGTCAAAGAATCTGAACATAAGTGTGACATCGAATACTGGGATACCGCATATGTTTGTTTTGAATTGTGTAATACTACCTCTAGATATGTCATAATAATACCGGTATTGTAAAGTGTAAACATGATGGTATGTGTCATTAGGTGATTCAAATCAAATGATTGTCACATTTTGTTTACTCAGTCTGTATAATTAATGCAAATTGTTATGACTATTATAAAGTAATTCAAACCATTAATAAGTGCATCAGCATGTCTCGAATATATAGTCAACATATATACTCGTCATACACAACTCACATGGGTAACAAATTTCCGACTGAAGTTTTCTTCGGTCATGTATCTATGAATTCCAAGGTTTGTATAAATGACAGTTTCTGTTTATACTTTCATAATATAAGCCAATGATAATACCATTAGACAATATCCAGAACTAATTATACTCATCGGTATTCAAAGTAATTCTGTCAGTGTCATTTCAGCTTTTGTAGCTCTGCACTATTTTCTAGAAAATCATGTAGACTAATTGCGCATGCACCGATCAGTCCATTCGTTGCAACCTAATCAGCTGTACACTCGTTTTATAATATATCTGTATTAATTCCACAATATCTTATTCCGCGCATACCAATTCAATCGAAATTAGTTCTAAGGTGGTCCAATTGGCAAAACAATACTATTCTCTTGTGACCTCTACAATCACATTTGTATCAGTTATTACGTCAAAAGCCTAACAGACGTGTTAAAATGATCTTCTCATGTGTCATATAAATCTGAATGGAATTAAAAATTTGACGAAGCGAAAGGTGCAGAGCACTTTCTATCAAATTATCGTAGATCTCCACAAAATCAATTAGTTTAATATTTGATGTAGCCAAAGCTCGTAGATATTTACGTGTGAAAGACAATGCCATTTATGAATGCGATATACGACTGTTGTCCCTAAAGTTGTAGCTGTGAGGTACAAACACAAAAATAACACAATTATCTCCTTTCCTAGACAGAATACAAGCACGACCATTGTCTGAAATATGAATGTCGGCTAATAACAAGCGTTTATTTCTATAATCATATAAGTATGTTCATACAAAATGTTGCTAAGGACATCATTAATTCATGTACTTGATACTAAAAGCAGCGAAATAAACGCGACGTGATAAACACAGAAATAAACGCGTGTAAACCATACTTAGAATATAACCTACATTATGAGCCAATGAAAACGCCGCATTTTCCCGGTTAAATGAAAATTTAATCATTAAAATTTTCTCTTCACAGACTTGACGTCATGCGTTGGCGCTAATTTCTATCTGCCAATCAGAATGCAGAATGTTATATTCTAAGTTAGTTAGAACATAATAAGTAAATTTTAATGACTAAAAAGGCCTCGCTTCGCTTGGCTTCGCTCGTATAACATAATTATACAATAACTGTTGTATATAAATGTTACATTGGCTGATGTAATATGTCATTAATCGTATAAAAAAAAACAGCCAATGAGGACACGTCAATACCATTAATCAGCTGCTGCATGATATGGCCATTTGTTTAAATTTTGCGATTCTTGACAGAAAATCAGTACTTTCGGGACATTTGACGAGGCTTTTATACACCGTGGCTTAATTAAAGTTACTTCCCTCAACTAACAGAGTGTAATGTTACACCTATCTTGTCCAACCATCTAATTAAAAACATGATATCGACTACTGTGATACAGCAAGATGGACGACTGTTTGTTTTATATTATGCAACCCGAGCAACGGAGATGCCTTGATAGAGGAGTTATTATAAAGTGCGAATACGATATAGTGCGTCACGTGTTGATTTCAATCTCTTAACTGATAATGACGGCAACACGAACAAATTATTTTCATTTTGCAATTAGGGATTAAACATATCTGGAAACTAATGGCTATGAATTATAGCTATCGTTGTTGGTGATGACCGTAAAATATATATGAGCCAGTCTCCAGGAAAACCTGCTATTTTGACAAAAATATTGATTTTGAGATTTTCCATAGTCTTAAAGGATAATGTTAATGAAGCACAATGCAAAATTTTGTTAATATCTTGAATATTAAGAAAGTTACAGCTATTTTTGTAAAGTCCCTTTTTGCTGCTTTTTATGTGACGTCGCAAACGTCATTGGAACGTCATTCGACGTCACTGTAACAAGAATTTCATATTTACACCATATGATCAATTATTGACATAAATTGTTCAAAGTAGTATCATGTGCTAGAATTATGTTTAAATTTTTAAAATACATATCAAAATAAAAGTGTTTGCATTCAGAGAGAGGCTACTACTGTTTTAAACAACTAACTCCTCGTTTTTCTCAATCGGAGCACATTTCCGGCATTGGTAACCATAGCAACGAAGTATGTGATTTCAATATAATTCATGAGCAATTTTAAAGCTAAGATAAAGTACTATATAGGTAAATTACTTAAAGTAGAATCAATAGATATGTATTTTTCTTATTTTAGAGCTTTTATAAACATTGTTATATATAATGATAATTACATAATGTCATTATAGCAGGTTTTCCTGGAGACTGGCTCATATATATAGTTTATTTTCCAATACATAAGACTTTACAGTCTATGAGCATTACAAATATTTACAATACAAATTTAAACATACAATGGTCAATGGCAACAGTAATAATGCATGTACATAATTATGTATAGTCACTGAGTCAAGTCAAAATATTGCAAATACGGTATAAATTGAAACATGTACAATTACAACGTTAATAGTGAATAAAATTGTGTATGAAAACACGAAACAAAATAAACTTCCATAGTTATAGTAAATACAATACAATACCTATTAGCATGTTTGTAGTATAATGAATCTACACAAAAAAACGTTATACTTGGAGTGGATGTTGCATAAGAGTGTATTAATTTGTATAAAATGTTTTGTTTCTCAATTCAAAGGATTTGTAAGTATACATAGCAAGATTTCTGATGACAGTTCTATTTCCAGAATTTATCAAATCTATAAATTTAATAATATTTGCACGCTTCCAATAATATTTCTATATATGTAGTTTTCTAATTTCATTATATAATGGACATTCAAACAAAAAATGAAACTCATCTTCAAGGACATTGCATAACCTACATTTACGTTCATTATATGGTGTTTTTACTGGCTTGTGCCACCTTCCAGCTTCGATTTCTAATCTATGAGACAATGTTCTTAGTCTACTTAATGCAATGCGAATTTTTCGATATTTATAACATCTAAATAAGGTTGTAATCTAAAGGTACTAAATAATTTATACGTACTAGCTCTCGATGAATCTTCAATATCGCTATTCCAGATTTGTAAGTAATTATCATGTAGTCGTTGTTTAAATGTGCATAAAAAGGTCTTTTCATCACCAACCCCTTGGTTAAACCAAACATAAGCAAATCCATTCGATTCTAAAATTGTTTTTATTATATATATATAAATTTCTTACCCAACCCGTATTGTTTATGTTTTGCTCTAAAGTGTTTAACATCATATTGTAAATATTGTGAATGTATCTTTCTTTCGGACTTCGGATTATTTTAACCAATATCTTATAACATTACTTAAACGTCTTATTTTTAAAGGGTATCTACCAAGTTTACCATAGATAAAGCTATTCTGTGTTTGCGACCTCACGCCTAATATTTGCTTAGCAAAGTTGTAAATGAATCGTTTCTATCTTATCTACATCGTTATACCCCCAAATTTCACTACCATAACATAGTATAGGAACACTAAGTTTATCAAATAGATCTAACTTATGACTAACTGACATATTGGGAAATTTTATCAAATATGATATTAATTTAAATAATGACTTAAGAGCTTGACCCGCCAATGCTTCATACGTAGCGTTAAAAGACCCGCCTGTTGTAAATATTATTTCCAAATACTTGAACTTAATAACTACCTCTACCTCTATATTATTAAAGGTGAATGATAAATTGATATATAATACATTAGCATTTTGTAGAATTAAGCCATATTTTATATAGAGGATCTTGCCACAGGTAATTGTATCATTGATGAAGAGTTTCTTTTACAAAATGTATGTTAACTTAGAAAGGTGCATTTTACTAAAGTGGTAAGATTTTCATGGATTCAAAAACAAGAATTGGCGTTTGATAACTTCATAAAGTAATAATATTCATAGACAACATTGTTAGAACTACATTCATGCAAACTCCGATCGAAATAGATCAACTAGTTAAAAAGTTATACTATGAAATGTATACCACGGTGTCCAGTCAGTCACTGAGGTACATTCAATTGAAACGACAACGCTATTCTGAACAAGAAAAAAAAGTGATATCTTCACGCCCTGTGTGTTTATTTTCTAATTTATTTACGCATATTTAAAATATTGATATCAAATGAAAGATGAAGCTCTCTGGTTTTTGATTATGTAAAAATATTAAACATAACACCAGTAATAATTAAAAAACAAACTGCACCCCAGTGACCGTGTGGTCAATTTCCTGTGTAATAAACCTTTCTAAGATATTATAAATGTTATTTAAAAACATATGTTATGATTTACTCTTTATTAATGATACAGTTACCTGTGGATCTTTCTCATTACATACGAGTTTTATTAAACGAGTGGACAAAATGATTTGACACGAGGCTTTGCTGAGTGTCATATTGTTTTTGTCGACGAGTTTAATAAAACTCGTATGTAATGAGCACGAATGTAAGATTATATTCATCACATTACCTTAGAATACGCTCATTATTGTTCAAAAGGATTATGTTTCAGCCAAACTTCAGAGGTACAATGGGCGCGACGTCATGGCGACGTTGATATTATCCTGACGTCATGGACGGATCAATGCATGTATTGGCTAATTCTATTCTTCAAGCTAATTTAAATATTTATTGCACAGTCTGGGAGTGCCGAACGATTTTTATGGCACGGCTTTACGGCACTCAAAGACCGCAGGTTATGTGATAAATTTTATGACGTCATAACGTTAGAACAGAACAAAATCAAGCGTGTATTTATTTCACTGCTATAACCTTCAATATTACGTTGCATGTTATCATGCCCGATCCATGGCATTAACTATGTAATAAAGTAATATTTATAAGGAATATAAAGCGAGTCACTCCAAAAAGAACCGAAAATGCCCAACTTGAATCACAAAATGATGCAATTTCGATTATAAATAGGTAAATATAAATAAACAACGGTGACATTCGTCCTTCAGCCTCGCTACCTCGAACCATCGAACATTATACTATAGTGAACAGACTATGATATCATAAAACGCCTAGATTGAATACGCCTATATTGAATACGCTCGTTATTATACATTACACATACGACATAGCAGAAATGGCCATGAATTTACACAATTTCTTATGATTACATCGGGAGTTCATTTAATATACGAGGGGTGTTCGATATGTTTTGTCACTGTCTTTTGCATTCTTTGCATGACAATTTTTAGAAGGATTCTACGATTACTGTCTAAAAGATGCATGTTTCTATTCTATATCTGGACAATTACATAGCCTTTCGTCAACAATTAGGTAATGTATTGAACTTAGAATAGGGTATATTCGAGTAGCTAAATTTGTGTCAGCATTGCAGTAGTTGTTTAGAAAATGTCAGTATTCGATAAACTGCAACATACGATACGATAACTGGATCCTTATACACATGTATTTCCATTAGAACTTTAAATCAACATCAAAATAAAAGTATTTGTTGTCTACGAGTAAGACGGTCAAAACAAGGGAGATTACTCTTATTTATACCAAATGATGCTTGTTGGTTCACGCACCAATAACTTCATATCAATTGTATTTTGATCGCAAATTCTTCCCACCAATCAACGTTAATGGTCTTTGTACGATATGTCAAATTCCAATCTAGTTTTTAAGATAATTTTAGATTTTGGTGAAACCCCCTAAAAACTGATATTTGCATTTTACCGAAAAAGTTTGACATTTTATTTCATGAAACTTGGCATGCACGAAACTTCGTATATACGGAATCATACGATAATGTTTGTTTTAGAATGTGCATGATACGTATTTTTTAATGATATTTTAAGTATGAGATTTTTCATCTTTAATTTATACGAAAAAAATTGTTGAACAACATACTGTTTTTGTACATGCAACCAGTAGAGTAACTATTATAGAAGTTTGATCCCTAATTTCATGGCAGTTGCTCGGCTAGATTTCTTTTTAATTGACAGTTTAGTGATTTCGGAAATGTCGAAAACCAGGAGAGTTTACAAAATACATCAACGTTTTGAATACGTTGTATCCAGTTTTCGCGATAATTCGTTTTTGAAAAAAAGGTATATATTTAAAGATGAGCCCAGTTTTAGCGATATGCTATTTTGCATTAGCTAGTCTATATTCTTACGAACTAAATGCAAAGAACCTTCCTCTTATGTAGTCGGGATACTTGCTAAACAAATATTAAAACTTGGATACAATTGTGTGTGGGCGCATTATAAAACGTTTCACATACGTTGTAGCTAGTATACGCGAGTTTTTGGTGTTTAAAACGTTTGGAATAAATGGTACATAAAATTTCAGCTATAGCTTTATTCTGCAAGCTTATTATAGTATAATATAGTAATAACTATACAGTAAATTCGCGATTTTAAGACATGAGAACATGCTGACGAATCAATTCTTAATTTTTCGTACTGTTTCATCATGGTAGTCAGACGCTTTCAATACGTCTTATTTTCACCGATTTCTAAACTTCCGCTCAAATGAAGAGTTGGGAATCACCTTAAACTAAACGGAAATTTTCATTGAAAAATAGCATGTTTTTTGACTAATTTTGACACCTATTTTCGCGATTTTGAAATGCTCTTGTTTTGTTAAAAAATGGCAATCAAGTACAGCAAATGATAGTTGTGGAATAAGATTATTTGCCGAAAGGAAGTTTTTATCGACAGTTATTCGCAAAAAGTCGCAGTGTCTATTACTTTCCCTTTGAAAAGACAACAGAAACAACAGTCACGTTATCAAATTTTATTGATTTTTTCACGAAATATCGAGGATATTTTGATGGTTCCAGAAATGTATAAAGATTAAAAGATATCAACGAATTTTCTTATTTGTGACCCAAGTGATTATACATATGGAACTCCCTCTTATGTTTGCAGAATGATATTTGTTTTGACATGCAAGTTCTTTGTGAGACCATGTCACTGGGTATATGATGTTGTCCATTAACAGTAGTGTTCGCCCGTGCTTTTTCCAATCAGACTTAGCTCGCATACAACCACGGTTTCCTATTTGGCATTTGTCATACATTTGATATACTATATTCAAGCCAACGAAAACAGTTGTGAGTCCCGTATAGACATAGTCCTTAACGAATTGTATTATTCGCCTTACAAATTCATTTATTGGATCAGTTTTAGCATCGCATTATCTACGCGATAAAACATGTAGACTTATTGTACAGTGGACGCACATTCCCTCAGTTGTGATGGTCAATGCAATCTAATCAGCGAAACAATGCTCATTTTCCACAGTATTCATTCCCCAATTACATCTTCTGCGCAGACAAATCAAATACAGATTATTTCTAAGACGATTCGATTCGTAGTGCCGTTATCCTGTGACTTTACAATCACCGTAAGCTAGTTATTACGTCGAATGACCTTACAGTCACGTCATAAAACGATTATACCATGTCAGCATCACAAATATGTTAAATGCAAGATTAATGATAAAGTTGCATTTAAATGTCAGTTGACTTATTTCAAATCAGTAATACTGCGAACAAAGTCGTTGTCAACGAGTAAAAGTGAAACCAATTCATAATGTTTTATGGTAGAAGAAGCAGAAAAAGAATAATAACACATTATTCTTATTATTCTATGCTATCAAATGTAGTTACAAAATGGAAGTGTGTGGCTTCTAACACATATAGGGGGTAAAAGTTTATATTCAGGCGTATGTAGCAATCTTAGACATATTTGCGTACTGTTTTACTTAGTGTATATGGAGTATTCAAGTTATGACAAGTTACAGATGTGTATACAAGCACAATAGCAATGCTTCAATAGAACGAATTCTAAATGCCTTTTATTGTTGAAAAGAAGCTGCTATCAGACTAATAAGGGTCATATGTATTTACTATCGTTTTTGGTAAAGTCAAATTACCTATATTCGAAAGTCGTCTTTTCACCATAATGATAAAAAATCGTAGACGAGTTTCTTTTTCACAATGAACCTTGCTGTAAATAAATTAAAGTACAATATTAGCTTGAACTCATTACTTCGAAAACGATTCGTGTCGCCAAAATATCAGTTAACTTAATAAGCAATTACTGTCTGTTTTGTCATTAATTTTGTTACTAATGATTTCGTGATCAAAGTTAATCGTGTAATCAAAGAAAATTAACCAACCGAATATAAGTGATTAACATGTTAGTTTTTACTTCCAAGGGTATTTGTATAATAATCATCATTGTTATTAAGAATACATAATAAACTCAACCTTTCCACAATTCGCAATAATTGTACACCGTCATGTATTCAAATGACCACAAGGCTTAATATAAACTACTCAAAAGTTGACAAAGGCGAGATATTTTCATTCTGCATATTTTTGAATTGAAAACGATGGACTGGTGTAATTGTTTGTTGCACCTGCAATATTGTATCAAATTAACACTGCTTCACACTGTGGTGTCTAAATGCTGACACGCCCGACCTCACTCCAATGTATGTGCTGCATTCAAGCCTCTTTGATACCATTATGTGTCCGTATCTTCGTATTACACAATATTAAAATAAAAAAGGGACAACTATGTCCATTTATTCTTGCCACCTTGTTCCCCCGTCCATAGGACTTATTAGTTACCCAGAAAAACAAGGTATACCAAATTCCTCACATAATGTGTTCGAAATATAGCAGCAGACTGAATGGTACTTTTAATTTTAATTGATCGTTTTTGTTCTTAAAAGAGTTTCGTTTGCTAACGTTGTACAGACATGACTTTTGGTTTCTTGACCCTTATCAAAGTTTGAGTAGAATATTATCTTAACACGAGGACCACTAATTTAATTGTGTCACCCGTTCCTTCCTTACTACTCTTATATAGTAAGTACTATGTAAACGAGGAGATCATTCTGTATACTGATATCTTATTCTGTTTTAGCCCTTGACACTGTTTTTCAGATTAATACATTAAAGTTGTTATATTTAGTTTTTCGGGATATAATGAAAACTAGATTATGAATGTGTTTGTTATAGGTTTTCGTATATCTATCTAGAGTCCTGACGTTCTACAATCTTGTTTTCTGAAAACCAACGAACCTTTGTTTTGTCTATATGTCATACTTTTTAAATAATGTGATAAATGTGCCTAAAGCAGCCATTGTTGAATTCAACTACGAAGTGGACTTCTGGGATTGAACTCATCAGCCATCTCCGGACGCACAGAATCTAGTCAACTGCATAGAAGGAGGTCATGGTCCTCATCGTACGTAGTTGTGTGATCAACACATTTAAAACTTATACTGAGCTTAAAGTCCAAACTGAGTAATAATACTTATAACCTACAGGCGGGTGATTTCAATTAATCGAATTTGAATGTTCGTTTCTATTCTGCGAGGACTAGCCATCCCTATCATCATTAAGGCTAAACCTGATTGTGCGAAGTGAGTATATAGACTTGCCTGAAATATCTTTTTTTTGGGGGGATGTGGTTGGTTCGTTCTATGCCTGACTCTAGCGTGAGTGGTTTCAGTACTTGATTAATTTAGATATTGTATGTATGTATTGTATGTATTTGATAAAATCGGATAAATATTTGATGACACAGTGGGTGTCATGTAATTCGTGCTTCGAATATGTTCGTCAATACTATTAGTATTACAAACGCTATTCTGGTCATATTTAGTTCATTCAAAACTTACTTTTTCTAAGCTGTATAAGTACGATTAACATTTACTCTCCTCATATTTTCAGACTGTATTTTCCTTATATTATGTACAAATAAATGTCTCCGTAGATACAATAAGAAGTTAAGACGCCAAACCGCCAATGGATGAAATACGATACAAATACTCAAAGAAATCGATGAATACGGTGCTTCATGTTCAATAGACATATAAGCACTATGCATTCAACTTCCATGATGAATCACCTCAGATAGCTTATTTCTCGTATTTAAACAAACATATGTAACCTTCATTATCGAAAGTTCGAAACGTCGGATCTATCGGCCTCACCAATAGTATGCTAATCAGAAACTTTGCACTTTCCAGTCTTCTCCATTTACACTCGAGATTTATTCCCTGAATTCCATTATCCACATATTGTGCTACTTTTATCTATTAGTTAATCATGTATATGGAAGACGAAGCATTTCCCTTGATGACCAAATGTATGAATGGAATTCAAATTGATAATACTGTGTAATCGTATACGAATACGCTTGCCTTCTTTATGCTTTCATATGGCAACAATGAAAATGCCAAATAATATAATATATTAGTAATCTTCTATAAAGTACGGGTATATTTCTATATTTAGATACGTTTTTAGTACGTTCGCTATAAAGATTCCTATGCTATGTTAGATAGCATATAACGTTAGACATACCTAAATATCATATATTTAGTAGTAAGTTTTGTTATCACAAATCTCAAAAACAGAATAAAAACATAATAACATCAACAAAAGTTATCTGCCTTGTGTTATGTTGACAATCCAATAGCATACATACTGAAAGGTTGCACGAAAGCAACACGACGAACACAATTATGTGATATGTTAAGTGTATGACACTGCTAATGTAGCTCGTTTTATTCCAATGATAGTGCTTGCACAACTTCCAAATTTATAAATGATGCATCGAAAATGAAAATCAATTCCTTCATGCTTAACTGGCCATAGGTCCAACAGTCCAATAAAAATAAAATTAAATAATATTCATTCACAAAAATATCAACTCCATTTTTTGTTTGAACATTTTGTATTATGTACATGTGTATTTACATTTTTATTGTATTGTATGACGCGTTTAGACAGTGATTTGTTACTCGTATAAATGGATTGCAACTACATGTATACACAAATTAAGTTATAAAGAACAACAAGCAACTGTTTGGAGATGAAAGCAATGTTGAGGCCATTTTTGGACTGTGTAGCCTTCTGCTTTATGTGTGAATGGCGTTTTTCATTGTACATTATTGATTCAGTTTTGTTGATGTATCCTTGTATCGATACGATACTATATATTGGGTACGTGACAATGCTTCGCAAGATTAGTCTGGGAAAACTATTTCTAGTACACTTCCATAAAATTAGGCATTGTGGAGTATTTGATAACGTCAGTATAAGATATTAAATTGATATATAAAGCATCAATTTAAATTGCGTTTTTCTTACGTTTTGTTTTAATATTGTTTTATTCCATGTTTTATTAACTTTCAACTTCTAAAAGATAGTGTGCTTTTGACTTTATTGTTAATGTTTATATGTGGAATAAATGTACTGCTGTACATCCACAGTTATGTCTTATAATTATTATGATGATGTTACACTTTCCAACATACCGATCAATCAGTTACCTTTTTACTTCATCAGCACGCTGGGTGTATTTTCATGTTGCAAATACCCTCGAAATTCTGACAGATCGACCACGCCAATTTTTATTTAGCACTGCAACATTCACGACCCTGACAAAAACTACAGTCTTACATACAGCCTGACAGTTGATACATTGAGAGCTTAACAGGCAGACATATAAATCGTAGATGGTGATCGTGAACCAATTACTGTATTGATGATTTCATTTAAAGAAGGCACAACAAGTAGACAATTAGATAAACATTAGATCAACAACAAGATGGACACAGACAGTAACCAATTTGTATGCCATACGAAACGTGTGCTTGCAGGGTTTCTCCAATATGTATTGACACCATGAATACAAAGGCACTGACAAATGGTCTCAATGTATCGAATGATTCATTTAAGTCTTATATTATCAGTAAGGTGGGTTTTTAAAACTTGAACTATATACGATCAGCAAATATGGAAACTGGCTGATATTTTTTAATACCATCGTGTCTATGGATAACATCAGTAATAAGATGTCGGGAATGATATATATATGCTGAAAAGACTTGTTTCACAATCGAATAAAATTAAATTAGCATACAACATAAACTTAAACAACACGATTTTAAACGTGCTAGACTTCAGCGATAATAGCTAAATAATCAACTATGGAAATAGCTGCTATCTAATACAAAGCAACACTCCACTGCCTTATTGCTCTTTCTCCTGACAGTAAATAAACTTTTGTTATTGTTTACAATGACCGCATATTAGTGATCCGATTGGAATCGTTTTATGTGACCCAAACCCCGTCAAATTCTGATGTGAACGTGCATTGTGTGTTTTCTACTGTTATTCAATGATCGTGTACAGTGTCAGCGCGTCGTCTGTGAACTATTGTCTCAATACTGAAGTGATCGGTAATGGAAATTGTTTGTGTGGTAGATTTTCATCACACATTTTCTGAAGATAGAATTCAAACTGAATTCGAAGCTGCTTTACGTCAGGAAAATATGTATCGGTAACAACAGAGAAATGGACATGACCGCTGGCTGTTGGAAATAGTGCAATCGTTGGGTGGTATTATTTCATATGGTGCAACAACACACATTCAAGTTTACTGTTTGGGGAAGAACGGTCGTCCGTACGGCCATTACCAAAAATAAAACCTGAGTGACATTACATTGACCATTCAACATATACCATACATACACTGTATGCATGTACATTTAATTTTCGTTACAAAGTTGTAAATGAAATATAAATGCAATTTGAAATTTTCTAGAACACTTTATCGTTTCAAAGATTCGTGAATGCGAGTTTTGTGATCGGGGAACAAACACCTTTGGAATCATCAGAATACGTTTATTTAAAAGATAATACTTAATCGAATAGGGAAGGAAGTGCTCAACAGAAACCATATAGCCCGAATGTCACAAAATAGAACAAACTCAAAAAAATCACATACCACAAGTACAACCCCCGATGCAGAAAACAAAAATGAACAAGACAATAAATACGCAACAGCTACGAAGCCCATTTTTCGGATGTGATTTTGAATTGTTGTTTAATGAAGTGCTAATGTATTGGACGAACATGCATCTGTAGTACAGTACTTCCTTTGCTACTGTAGTTCCGTAAATTTCGAATATTTTATTCTACGGAAACGTACAAGGGCATGTAGGTGATGAAAGATTAGTTCCGGTGATGACGTTCCACTATTGAATGAAGTCGTTCATTCTCCGAAGACATGTCACTAACGACGCTAACACAAACAATCGTAATGCTTTTCCAGCGCAGCGAAATGACCGAATGTAATATATGCCAGACGGAAACATTTTCGTTTCCACTCTCGGTGTCTAGTCATGTTTGAAAACCGGTTTATACGTGCACAATTATCTATGATAAACACTTGGGTCTATTAAATGTTTGACAGTACATTTGGGTCTGACGATTCACATGCGCAGCTGTTGAATTTATATTCTTTGAAACAACGTTGCATCTTAATTATCTTAGATAAGTATCCGAGACGTTCATCACGTTCATGAAAGTACCTGGCCAATACAGCCAACATGAAAAACATACTAGCGTTAGCGTAGGGTGTATTGTATTTGTGTGTATATGCACGCTATGTAGAAAGTAAAATTAGGTCAACTGACCAACTGAACAGCTGAACAGTAGGCGAAACATGCATTAAGAACAAAACAAAACACAACAAAACAAAACAATACTTATGTACGGTATGTTGTCAATTGCATAAAGCTTGTCGTTGTTAGATATTTGTGTTTTGATCAGATACTATTCTTGTTATGTAAAAGATACAGCAAATTAAATAGCAACCAAACGTTGTGAATACCATATTAATACAATATTTGTTCTGCATGATAATAGCTTATTGTCCGCATTTATATAACAATCACAACACAAGCTTTTAATAACCTTTCAAAATGCATTACCTTGTATATCTTTGTATTTAATGTCAAAACACTATCAAAATGCATCACGAACTCCAGACAACACGTCACTAAGGATTGTTATTATAGTAGAGCAGGAAAGTGAATAAAAGTGGCTTATTTAAGAAATAAAGTGGACCCAAATGTAACAGCAAGGGTTATATACCAAAATGTTCGGGAAGGTCTGAAGATTAAAAGACTGCCAGCATAAATTGCAAATATTTTGTGCAGGCCGTTTGACGCCATATAATTCAATAAGATGCTATTTTAGTGTAATGTTTCTAGATTTTTTATGGGCAAAGACTGTGTCATTAAAGTTCACACAAATATAAATCATGATCTAGACAAAATGACTAGATGATTTCCGTAATTTTTCAATCTCATTTTCAAGGTCAAATTCAAGGTGAAATGTAAAAGTCGCCGAAAAATGTCATATTGACTTGATAACTTCGTTTATAGTTAACTAATATTATCTGCAAATAGCATTTTGTGCATGGAATTAATAATGTTTTACAGTGTATAACTACTTTATTAAAACATTTATGGTTGGTTGCCTTGGAGAAATAAGATATTTATGGAGAAACATGCCTGTGTTTTTGTAGGAATGAACATAATAAAGATGGTATCGTTAACTGATAGCTGATCTGTACTAATTGGCATTGAGTCGTGAAGTGAGCCTCACATGCGATACTTCATACCATTGTAAGAGGTAGTAATATATCAAAGGTATTGAAAGATAAATCGCTGTACGAGGGCCGTCCATTTAATACCCGGACGATCGTTATTACTGGAAAACTAATGGACTGATATTGATGAAAACTTGCAGGAATACATCCACACCAGTCCTGTATTCGCATACGAAATTTCAACGAAGGGTTTACATACTATTAATGTTTTAATAAGTACATGTAACGCGAGTCGACCCAAGTCGACGTCAAAATATTGTGACGTTACGCCATTTTCGCTCCTAAAACGCGACACTGTTTCTCCATTTGATCATCGTTTTGGAGCAATAAAGTCATGCAAGCACACCAATTAAACATTTTAAGATGTTCGGTAGTGATTTTATACGCTATATCCACGATAATTTCGCATGATCTCGTATTCACAATATGAGTTTTTCTTCAAGTATTGTTTAGCATCCAACAGGTGTTTAACCGACGACAATTTCCCGTTTCTGACGCAAGATTGGCCCGGCCTCGGATCATCGCGGGATGAGTCTTGTCATCACGGAACCGTTTATAAGCAGAAATCCAGCGATACAAATATTCCCATAAGGCTTCTCTAAGATAGATTCTTTAGTTTTATAGGTGTATTACCAATACTTTTACGAAATTGTATCAGAATCGATTCCATTGCGTTATTTACGGAAACACACCCGATGTCACTAAACAACGTTTCAAACACATTAACAGTACAGCAATTACAACAAACGTTATAAAAACGTTACGTAGATGTAGACATAACGTTATCAAATATTTTCAGTTGAAAATAGGCAACTATACCACGAACCCTGACACATCAACACTCTAAAGTTCTCAAAGAACTTTGGTCGGGCCGGGTAGCCCTTTGTTGGGTTACTATAGTAACCTAAGTTTGTATTCGGTTGGATGAAATTATACCAAGTTTTGTCAAATAATCAAGTTGGTGTGTAAGTCTTATTAAACGAAAATTCATTACCATTGCATGTTTCAATCAAGCGCTATGGAGACAGTCCGGGTATTAAATGAACGACCCTCGGACTTAATTGATGGGCACAATACTAAGGTTGTCGCCTCGTCTTTTCATCTGTACTGATATTTGTTTACATGTACTGTTTCTTTGTAATCCCTTGTCGGATGTAAGAAAGACGACACATTACTCTAAATTTAATACGATCAGTATTAAGGGTTTACGTTGGGTGTTTCACCTTTAACTAGTAAAGTTCCTTGGGGGGCGAAGATTGATAACCATGGATTTGTTATGGATGACTACAATAATAGAACCGCCAGTGAACTTACAGCAGCCAGTTGAATGCAATTTCTAATGTCCTTCTTTTCGAATACGGGTATACGCAGCTATAAAACGTTCAGAAGAATATATCTATATTTTTCTTATTTTCGTTTATACAAATTTTTTATTACAAGCCACTGTAGCAAACTGTGGATTCCTCGGTGGACATATATCCATCGCATATCTATAAAGTATATTTCCGGCTACTTTATGATTGCCTTTTTCTCGTTTAGAGAAAATTGCTCGATGTGTGATATATATCTTTCAAGCTGAGGTTTTGTCGCCGATTACTTCAAATGCTATTAAGACAAACGTGGTACTTTATTGCTAAGAAATTGTCACATTTATCAATCTCCGAAGAACAGCATAAATAGAAAACGCCATACTTAATCATTAACATTAGATAACTAGACCGAATAGGTGCTAAAAGCGACTTTACTTCTTCTTATCGATACCGCTGCAGTTATTAGGGGCATTTCTTGTAAATTTCAAGGACTAGAATAACATTCTAACCAGATCTGCGGATTAATCCATATAAACATAGAGCAGACCAGGCCATGTATTATTACCGCAATAAAACATGGTATCAAATTGGATGTTACTATTTACGCCCCGTATCACGTGACATATTTATGAATGAATGAACGTAAATTTTATAGTAAAAACTTAAACGGACCACGAATTGCACGAGTATCCAGTGTTACAGCTATGACGCATCTATTTTTAGAAACTCCAATATACTCCTGAAATTAAGATTCATAAAAACCTCTGATAATCAATTCATTTCCATTTTTCGTTTCATGAAATAGATACACTATACTCGTGTTACTAAAATAGTTTCAATGTTTAAAATGTGTTATTTCCTTCAGAAAATTACGAAGGTCGTTTTCATTAACGAGGGAGGTATTTGTACCAGCTAATAAGCCACTTAATTCCAGCGTGGAATTATGTTAAATGTCAAATGGGTGAAAATGGAATGCGCGCAGTTAAATAGTGCGGGTTAATAACGTATTTAAAATCGAAATAAAAACTATGTTCTTGTATTTTGTCGGTGAATAAAACACGGGCACTCGTTCGGATGCGGAAAATTAAATCACTCGTGCTACGCACTCGTGATTTAATTCTTCCGCATCCGAACTCCTGCCCATGTTTTATTCACCGACAAATTACGCGAACAGATTTTTATTTCTTAATTAAACTACGCGTTGAACAGTTAATATACATCTATTATCCATTTAAACAGAGAGAAATACATATGTTCCAAATTTAATACCCACATCAGGGAATGTCATGCACGTTGTTTACATGAACTATACATCATTAATAACGAACTTTATGAAGTGAACTAACATTGAATTATTGAATACAAACTAACTGTCAGCTGTACTCCAGGGAATGATATATTGCTTCGAAAGTATATCAAATAAGTGGATTATGTATAGATCATACGATAAAATTGCGTATTGTTAAAAGCGCGCAGACAACACGAAACCACACAGAAACGGCGGCATCACCAAGCCATCCACACAAGAGTCAGACATAGAACGATATCCATATCCAAAGACATTTCAAACAAGCCTACAAATGTGTATACTAACCCCGCAATGAATGACACACTAGGGACTCTGAATTCCGTGCATAATAAACCATAAAGGAAAGAAATTATGAATGATTACTACACAAGTCGGCAACATATTTGTTATTTTTTGTCTACGTCTAATACTGAAATGCTAATACTTTATGAGATACAACTCAAAAATTGAAGGTAATGATATTTATTTGTTCAATTTGCATTATCTAAGAAACACATAATCAGAATGTATAAAGAAATATTGAATATATTAAAAAGGCAAGACAGGGCTTCGTCAGACAGATGTAGGGGTACGTCAGAACATACGCCATAAGACTATTAGGCTTTGTAGATGCAAGAGAAATGTGGTAAATAAGAAGTAAAATAGTTTGACCGACTAGACCATCATTTATGATTTTAAGTGGACAAAGGGATATATTAAAGAGGGCTTCGTTTCTAACATGATACCAATGTCTTTAAAATGCGACCATTAATGACAAAAAGGCCATGTTTTTATTTTTAGCTCACGAAGGTGAGCTATTGTGATCACCCTTTTGTCCGTCGTCCTCCGTCCACCGTCAACCGTCAACAATTGGAATGTTAACACTCTAGAGGTCATAATTTTCACTTAATATTTTTTAAACTTGGTCACAATATTTGTCTTCATGAAATATAGGTCTCGTTTGTAATTGGGTGATCTGGGGTCAAACACTAGGTCACTATGTCACCTCAAAGAAAAACCTGGTTAACACTCGAGAGGTCACATTTTGGACATAATCTTAATGAAAATCGGTCACAATGTATGTCTCTATCAAAATAAGGTTAAGTTTGTAATTGGGTGATCTGGTCTCAAAAACTAGGTCACTAGGTCACATCAAAGAAAAACCTTGTTAACACTCTTGAGGTCACATTTTTGACATAATCTTATGAATCTTGGTCACAATGTATGCCTTTAACAAATCTAGGTAAAGTTTGCAACTAGGTCACCTGGGGTCAAAAACTAGGTCACCAGGTCACATTGAAGAAAAACCTTGTTAAAACTCCAGATGTCACACTTTTTATCTTATCTTTATGAAGCTTTGTCACAATGTTAGTCTCGATGCCATCTAGTTTAAGTTCGTAACTGGGTCATCGGGGATCAAAAACTAGGTCACTATGTCACATCAAAGAAAAACCTTGTTAAAACACTAGAGGTCACATTTTTACCTAATCTTTAGTAACCCTGGCCACAAAGTGTTTCACTGTAAAATATAAATAAAATATTTAGGTCATACATTAATATCATAACAAAACCTTAGTCTGCCTAAATTGCTAGTCATTAGGTGAGCGTTTTAGGGCCAATGACCCTCTTGTTCAGTGTTAAAGCTAGAGCAGAATCTCATACTTTCGTTATTTCATAAACATGTAAAACTTTTATTTAAACGTTAATTATTCTTCACGTTTTTTCAGAGAACATTAAATTGCATATAATATCTTCAAGCCAACTGCTGTTTACTGATCGTACCGAAAAACGCATTATAAATGTCATAATAAGGTTGGAGCCGTGTGTTATGTAAACGAATTGCAATCTGTATTGGCGTCGCCATATTGCAGTTAATTTATTTTACCATATCCATGTCCAACAAATGCTGTGTCATCCTCATTCTAGCGAGATAAGTGCATATCTTAAACAGTTACCGAATCATACCAGTCGTCACAACATAGACGAGCGGTCAAAGACTGAAATCGGAGATTGAGAGTAATTAAGGTTACAGAAGCATTGCGAAATGTAACCACAGTTAAGTGTGGACATGTGTTTGAGTGAATGTGGTCTATCCTACTTATCTGTAAACTTAGAGTGTCAATCGTAATACAATTGAAGAAACATCGACACGTTTTTCTAAAAATCGAGTAATCTACAGACACATTTGAACGTCAAAATGACGATATAACAAAGCATGTTTAATACCGTCGAGAAATCAACTTTAATTATATACTTTAAACCGAACGCTTTCATCTGTACCAATACGAGTATATCATCCCTGCATAAACTCAGTTACGAGCTAATGTTTGATCTCTAATTCTATTAATTAATTAAACACCAGAATAGTTGAAAATTGTTATACAAACGTGTTAGCGTAGCGCTAATTAGGAGTTATAGACAACGGGGCATGTGGCAGAATATCAACACTGCAACGTAGTGTGTTTTGGAACATTAGCTAACTCACCCGGAATGTCCCTTAAATGTTTAAAACTGTTGAAAAATTGCAAATCAACCCATTAAATAGTAAATCAGAAAATTTAGTATGATATTTTATACAATATACAAATATTAGGATACATATATCAGGTATATTAGGATACATGTATGCTTGTTTTACTAAAATCGTGCTATAGAGACCTTTAAATGCTAATGACCATTTTTCTTCTGTACCAGGTAGACTTCCTCCTGCTTAATATACCATTTTAAAGCTAATTAACTAGTATAGAAGACGAGTATAAATGGTCTTCCATTATGTATATACAATGTCAAATCTACACAACGATTTATAAATTCTACTTTGTTTCGTGCATATACGAATTCTCATGAGATTTCTGTACTCTCACAAATTATCCGGCAATGTGGCATCTGGATAGATAAATATTCGAAAAATGTAGTGTGTGGTAATTTAAAAGGTAAGTAAGTATAAACAATTGACATACAGCATTTAATGGGCGCAGGTTTTATAAATTACCATTAGGTATCAATTTTCAATACGATATTATGCACGCATATTAATGCATTTAAATACTTTTCTGACCACATGTACGTTCATAAATGTTTACAGTATTTCCAGACCATTTATCATAGCTGCACTTACAAAATGTAATACCATGTATATCATGATCTTCTCAATGTATAGGTGACTTGGAAGAAGAATTAAAAGTCGGTGAAATTAAGAATAAAGCAATTCATGGTGCATACGTATACCATATCCATGACCAATATCAATGGTATTCTCGAGTATCAAAGGTGTTCTGAAATGAAGAATTTACACAGGATAGAATTTCAAGAGGATTCAAAGTAAGACTTCAAGTATTATGTTCAATAGCATTCAGTTATATTGAAATTTAACTAGCGAAATCAAAAGGCAATGAAATAAGTTATGTCTGATTAGAATTGTAACCTAAATTCCACATCATGCTAACATCGAGTATTCAGATATTCAGAGACTTATACATTAAAATTAGTTATTCCTCTTTATAATCACAGTCAATTAGTAGAACCATTGTAATATTATGTGAACAAAAACAAGCAACAAATGTATGTGTTAAATTATACGTTCAATTATAGAGACTGTAAGTGGGAACAATTGCGCATCACTTACTGCTTTCTGCAACCCGTGATAGTGTTCAAGACCGCCTTAGTTAACATGTAGGTAAAACTGTTCACTCTTCCTCAGGTCCATTCTATGACCAGTATTATATATTTCAAGACAGTCAAGGCATAGTTTTTGTCACTCCATGTGCGTTTATGATTGCATATATTTACAGGGTGTGTATCGTGCATTGTATGTTCAATGGACCATTGTCAATAGTAAAGCTATAAATAACTATACATATTTAAGGGTATCATGTCAGTAATTTATTTCTGGATAGTACACTGTTGAGTTTTGACTTTGATCATAGAACCATTCTAGACGGATTTTATATTTGATTTCCTAGAAATGTGCCGCTTAATTCTCCGAAAACAGAAATGGGCTTGTTCTCCGTATCTATATATCTAAATGGTTTTTAATTACATTTGTTTACAATTTCCTTGATCCTGATACACTTTGTTACTTTATTGTTCCACTATATAAATGATCATTTCCAAAATTTAATGTTGCAATTAGTTTGTAATAGAAATATGATAAGACTTTTAATTGCTATTTGCCGTTTGCCATACTAACACAATTACATGTTATCCAAATGTTGATGGAAGTTGAAATCCGAGCAGACAAAACCCACTTTAAATGTGCCTCGATGGCATTCTCAATATTTGCGTAAAAGTACAATTAATGTAATAACCGTGTAATGTGCTTACACCAACCGACTTTTCCCTAGGTAATTCATACACATCATATTAAGATTAAACAAAACAAGGGCTACTTTAAACGGTACAGCCTATCAAATACGTACTGAATATGAAAATGGAATCAGGTTTAAGAATATTGTTTACCACAATACTTCAATGGGGACACTTAGATGGAAGGAACATTTAGACAAGTCGACGATTGTGTCATCGGCATTAACAGAAATATCCATATTAGGCTATAAATGTATGATAAGAATAGGGTAACGATTTGTAGATAAATTGTCTGATAAACAACTACTACTTGCAAGTTTGTCGCAGTCCTCGAACATGCTCTTAAGTGTTTAGATTAACAAAACCAATAAACTGATCGTTTGAAACGAAAATCTACGAGAAAAGCTTAAAGTGTAAGTAAATAGTAATTTTTGCAGTATTCCAAATTTCCGTTACCAGTAGGAAGTATGTGGTAATAGATTTTCACGAAAAGCTGTTCAAGACATGCAGTGTTTTCTGTTAATAAACATGTGTTATTACATTATATTGGATGATGCATAGCTGTATAGGGTAAAGTCTAGATTATATAATTCCCCGACAGGAAGCATACATATACTTATGCACGTTTCCTGACCCGAAAACTGCAATAAACACTTGTTGTTTGAGACGTTATGTCACAGTGATGTAGAAGCCATTTTTGTCGTAGTTGATCCTTTATAATATACATGTATGATATGTGGTATTGCAAATAAATGCCTTTATTTTTTTCCAGTTTAGGTTATGTGTGGGTTAAGTTGAGTGCTGCCTTCCTTGTCTGAATTAATTAAATGTTATATTTTGATTATATTTAGTCCACACAATTAAGTACAAAAACTGCAATATGATTGCAATAATACCACATAATATGTAATATCATAATATTTAAAGTATAATTAATACAGTATAAAAGAATATATATATATCTTCCTAATATTTGCGACCGTAGATGTATCGACTGGTGTAGTATGTCATTTTCCTATCCAACAACATGACAATCAGGAGAAACATGCCAACTGTCAATAACATCAGCTAGATGCGATATTCCAAGTGAACCAAGTTATTACAATGATATATCAGTACTATTTACGTTTTAGACAATTGACTGAGCGTTGCCACACAATTAATTGAAAGTTTCTTAATCCAAATATGAAGCCCCATGGCTTCTTTTCCAAGAATCTAAATCTGAAAAACACGATACTGGAAATAGACTGACGAGGTTTGTGTAATATTCTATCACATTGTACCCTTGCTACTATTAAACTAAATTTAATTACTACTAGTACTCAAAATTTGATGATGGTCAACAAAGTTTCCTTGTGAGTATTTTGCATCTCGGATAAGATGGAATGATGGAATTTTCAGACTCATAATGTCACATCTGCAATATTGTTAACGAGAAACATTGCTTCACAATTTGATGTCTAAGTGCCAATAAGCCCAGTCTCACAAAAATATATGTGCTGTGTTCAACCCCATGCGATAGCAAAATACGTTGTCAGTTGTTTGGCTCTTTCGGACTTAAACAATAGGAGAGCGGAAAAGGGACAATAATCCATTTTATTCTTGCCACTTTAGATCCTGCCCATCGGGCTTAACAGTTACCTGGAAACAGACGACAGTGTACCAATGCAAACCAAATGCATCACATGAAACTTTTGAAATTTAGCAGCAGATAAGATAACATTTTAATATTTGCACAATGTTTTCTTGATCAATTTTGTTCAGTTAAC
Source organism: Spisula solida (assembly GCA_947247005.1). Lineage (NCBI taxonomy): Eukaryota > Metazoa > Mollusca > Bivalvia > Venerida > Mactridae > Spisula > Spisula solida. The sequence goes on along the minus strand of OX365948.1, from coordinate 5,002,428 downwards.
GTAACATTGACATTGTATTCATGAACCTTATCAAAATTTGAGCAGAATATATTTAAGGGGCATTACGATCAAGGGTCATGCATTTTAGAAATGATTATAAATATTACAATGAAAAGTAACTGGTTATACATTGTAGTTAATGTTTCTAAAAACACAAGTTGCCCACGACAAATATAGTACATAATGAGTACAATGTTGGTATATACATTTGTGTTCAAATATCATTATCTTGAATCTGTAAAAAAATTAAATTGCCTCATGCCAAACGAATAACAGTCTTACTCTGAGATTTCTAACCATGAATATATTACAATCATACCATGGTTAATACGCTATAATATAATCAACGCTCTGTTATCTACTGAAAATCAAGAATTCATTTCCGTGCGTTGATTATGTAGAATCATTAATAATTAATTACGGCATTACACTCACTTTAATTGGAGGTGAATGTCCGATATTCAAGGCTGTTTTGTTAACTGCTGCAGATTATCAAGTTGCGTTTACAATGCGACGTATACCCTAACGGACATTGAAGTGTAGTGTCAGTGTAATTTAGTTTTATCATTTTATTCAGTTGCACTAAAATATATATTATACTATCTATTTAATAATCAAACGTGTGTTATATAGTGTTAATGAATAGAGTTGCCGTTAATTTCTTAACATACCATCGTTATTAGATTTAATGTGTATTATGCAGTTTCTGTTCGACACTAAAGCAGTGATAAGGCATCTGAATATATATGCCATCGTGATTACATTATCATACTAGAAGATGTCAGGCTGGTATATGTCAGGTTGTGAAGAACGTGTGTCCGATTTGATATACCGTTATTCAGCGCGTTTACCGTTCAGAATATCTTGCATATATGTGTTGTTTTATTAACACTTATTTTCCGGACATATTTATAGTTCATAACGACGGTTTAATATTTGGTCCTAAATATTTGAGCATGTCTTCGTTTGTACGATGTAATGCTACAAAATGTTTTAATATGACGGAATGATGTTTTAAAAATAACATTTTACAGTTTACATAATTGTTACTTTTTACTTTCCTATGTCCGATAAGAACTTACTGTACTTAATACTCATCATTCAAAATAATTCTGGGAGTGACGTTTCTTCAAGCCTTACACTTTCCAAGCCAAAATATATCTTAACTAATCGCCCATTTGATATGCATTCCATCAGTTGCTATTATCGAATTAGCGATTAAATCGTTATACTATTCCAAAGTTCCCAGACAAATCCAATCCATATTAATTCTTAGGCGATCCGATTAATGGAACTACTCTCCTGTGACTCTATCATCACCTTTAAGATAGTCATTAGGTCGAACGTGCTTACGGAAAAGTACGAAGTTACTCCCCACACGTTCTATCACAATATTGTAATGTAGTGGGAAATATTGTTCTTATATTATTAGACCGCTTTATCAATGTATGAAAGTGAGCTTGTCATTCTTATAAAATGTAAACAGCAACTCAACAGCTCGTCTAGAAACTCCAAGACTGTTATTAACATGACTTCATTTGCACTTCAAACGCATGCAGTGCTTTTTAGAGACATGTTGTAATCACAATTCAAAAATGCGATGCATTTTGTAGTGTATTTGCAAATATGCATTCTCTGCGTTCGACTGAGACAGTTACTGTTGTAGTGATTGACCATTCAGTTCACTGGCTTATTCGTCAATGACCTCCGGCTTCAAGGTAACATAAGGTTTGGTTACGCGCTGTTCTAGCTTATTCCGAATAGACAAAATGGTCCGGTGTATAGCACTGATACACGCGATACTACATCTGTGTTTCCACACAGTTCGCCTTTAGTTAGTTGGAATCAATGAAAAGTTTTTCTAAAATTCCATGTGCCTCGACATGAATTCGAACCTGATTCCTCTGTATATGTTATCGACAGCGCTAACCACCCGGCCACCGTTACATAGCATCAAATATGCATAATATGGCACTTTCTGTATCTCCAAATGTTGTGCGATCCGATTCACTTTATCCCCTCTTACACTCGATTGTTTCGGACAACATTCATAATGCTGCCTTGTCATGTAGACTGAACACAATTTAAAGGCGCTAGTCCGGATGAGTTAACTATATGGCTACCAAGTCTAACAAGTTGTACAATACCTAATGTCTGACTCACGTGTATATCAAATTTCAAACATATTTGGATACAGCATACCGGTATCCTTGTATTAAACTAGACAATAAATCGTGCCTACGATAAACTCGACGGTGTGATTTGCTATCAAATGTTCTGTATAGATAAAGTAAGCGGATTTAACATTAGGCTGTCGACCAATTTTCAAAAACAGAAGAAATTGACAAATTGCAATTTTATGATTTCTGAATCCGTATTTGCTATCATATAGTATTTGCAGATTTTATGCACTGAAAAATGTTTTCACGAATGATATGTTTAAGAACTTTACATGCAACTGAAAAGTAGAAGTGACGGGCATGTAATAATGTCGATCTTTTATCCTTTTGTATGCTCACGCCATTCACGTATTTCCAGTAATTGGTTGTTGTATATCTATATATAAATACATACATGTATATACAAATGAATGACCATATATTTTCTGGTGTCTACCTACTTATACCCTTGTTAGTGGTTCATATTTGACAAGAGGAGAACTGATGTTGCCTCTTTTAAGTGTACACTATTCAATAAAAATGAAATTGCTTGGGTTAAGATCGCTCCAGCCTATTAGCCTAATCGTATGGATTGAATTGTTTAACACAAAACAAAGTGTTACAATTAGACGGATATTATATTCAATTATGGTTCAATGATAAGCTGAAGTCTGTAATGAGCATTTAATGTTTTTCGACAGTCACAATTTGTACAGTAAACGTTAACACATGATTTGAATAAATAAAACTCATTTTTCTTTCATAGCTAAACGTAAACTATGTACATTGAATTGAATGTTTCAAATTCAGTGTTTTAAACTTGTGAGTGTATGCTATTGTGTGATATGTCATATGTCAAACTACGTTTTAATATGTTGATAGTACCATTACAAGCACGTATTTTGTATGATTTCCTTACATTCTAACTTTTAGTTGATTATACAACCTATGTAACTACAAATTTAGACACAACAGACGTTGCCAACGTTTAGTAAAAAAGGAGTTTTCTTTCGTTTGTCGTTATAGCACTGACAGTTAATGAAATTTGTGAATTTACTTGTAACGGATTTGTTTTTATATTCTTGATTCTGATTAACTATCAAGACTATAACTGTAAAATTACCCTCAATCTATTTTTACGATGCTGAACGACAAATGTACTGTTTATTAATTCTTTACAAATACTAAATATGTTTTTTGTTATAACTGCATTGGAGATGACCTTATATACGGTAACATTTGTGTAGCTTATATGTGGATTTTAGCCTTTATTTATGTAATTCACTAGAGACAGCGTACATAAGTACACCCGTCGTATTGGCATACTTTTAATCATTCAAACAAGTGAGTGTAGATTTGATCAAATACAAATATATTTAATCCGAGAGAAATACTTGCAGACCGGTTGGTGTATTGTGTCACTATTGATATAAAACAACGACAACACGTCAATGAAGAGAACATACCAATGTCAATAAGCATCAGTTTATATTCAATGCCCATACATTTAATAACATAATCTGTCCCTTGACAGACACTCGGTACATTATTTATATTGAGATATTCGAGCGCTCCCACATAATGATTGAAAGTTACGTCCGTCAAACATGAGACTGTGTTGTATCTTGTCAAGCAAACAATCTGAACATAAATATGACAACGAATACTGTGATATTTAAGATGTTTGTTTTGAATTGTGTAATACAACCTCTAGATATGCCATGATAATACCGGTATTGTAAAGTGTAAACATGATGGTATGTGTCATAAGGTTATTCAGATAAAATGATAGTCGATGTCATGAAGACGAGGTAACACATTTTTTCCATTCAGTCTGTATAATTAAGGCAAGTGGATATGACTATTAAAAGCCACGAACACGTTAATAAATGAATCAGTATGTATCGAATACACAGTCAACATATATACTCGTCACATACAACTCGCAGGGGTTACAATTAAAAATAATACGACTACGTCGATCATGTATCTATGAATTCCAAGATTTGTACAAATGGCTTTTACTGTTTATACTTTCATACATAAGCCAATGAAAATACCAGTAGACAATATCCAGACATAATTATACACATCGGAATTCAAACTCATTCTGGCAGTGGCATTTTAGTCTTTGTAGCTCTGCACAGTAACGCATTCGCCAAACAGTCATTCCGTTGCCACCCTAATCGGCTGTACAATCGTTTTATTATACCTCTGCATAAATTCCACAATGTCTTATGCCGCGCAGACAAATTTAATCCAGATTATTTCTTTGGTGAACTCATTCGCAATACAATACTATCCTCATGTGACCTCTTTCATCACCTTTAAATTAGTTATTACGCCAAAAGCCACACAGACATGTACAAAGGACCTCCTCATATGCCATATAAATCTGAAGGGAATTAATTATTTGATGCAGAGGAAGAAGCAGAGCGCTTTCTATCAAAATATCGTAGCTCTTCACCAAATAATTACTAGCAGTTTTATATGTGTTTCATTTGATATTTCCCAATTCGTAATAATGTAGAACTTGAATCATTAAACGTGATATACAAATGTGCCAGGTTTTACAAAAATAAATAACTCACATCAATGTTGTTAGAGTAAAAATCGTTGGTGTTCAAAATCTCAAATCTGGACTTTCAACATCACAGATCACAAACGGTTGTTGTACAAATACGATATTTATCGTGTCTGCGGCTTACCGCTTAATAGTCAACAGCATAGTAATGCAACTTAAGCCAGCTCATTAAATCATTTGGACGAGTTGATTTGATGTCTTCGATATTATACGCGGCCGTTGTGATTTGTACATTGACCTTAACTTATACTTTTCGCATTGAGTGTCTAATCAATCCATTGTTTTTTCTAAACCATTTTGGATCTCTAGTTCACCGAACCAAACGTACTGGTTCCTTCATTCTAACAAACGATTCTCGTTTCCATATTTTGTTTATACGTATTCATCCTCAAAAGCGCGTGACGTCGTTTTTTTACGATTTATCGTATACTTTTTATTCTTACGAAATGACAAACCATGTCCGTCTTCCAATACTATTGTAATTTTGTAAAAGAACGACAATTGATATTTGTATAAAGTTTTGTATTTATACAAAGGTAAATTGTCGTTTGCTACCAATACAATAAAACGTTATGCGGATGCTCATAGAAGATATTATCTACGCAGTAATGCAAACATGCTTAAACGTAACGCTGGGGCATTTTCAATACATGTACTAGCAAAACGAAACACTTATTTTATTTGAATTTATTTAGATTAAACCCGTATATTTCGTTGGTTTGTTTAAAACAACATACTATCAAGATGTCATTAAACAAGAACAATATGTTATAGTGTTTGAGAATATAGATGACAATGGTTCTAAGTCGGTGGGCAATATTGTTAGTATTATTATTATTATTATTAACGATGTATAGATAAATTATCCGATAAATAAGGACTCATACGGCTGCTGCAGTCCACGAGTATTTTCGTAATTGTCTAGAATTATTGGACATATTTATAAGCTGACCATTTAATAGGATAATTTATGAGCAATGTAACGGGTAAATGATACAGTTGGCTGTATTTTCCATTTCATCATATAGTTCGAAATACGTGACAATAATTTTTATCTACTGGTTAGTTCGATTCAGAGGTACACAGTATTTGTGACGAGATGTGATGGTAGTCATATGACGTTTAAGAAAAGTGTGATTGAAGGTTGTTACCAAAGAGCAGCTAATATTAACACCGCATAATTGTGCATTTTATCTCGAATATTCCGCTTTATGAATCGCACGTTCCACATGTTTGTATCATGATAATTCATCCCCAGCATCTTAGGAAACAAGTATGATTGTGTAATATTATGTATTTGAGTAGTTTATATAGGATAAGCATGTTGCCCAATCCTGTTTCGTTAGAAATAATATACATATTGTATCTAAATCAATAACTATATTCATTTTTCAAATACATTGTGTTTCTAACTTGGAGTGCATTAAAAGTACATATAAATACGTATGTGCAGCATTTTGTGCACGTTTTCTTGATCAAACCTTTTTAAAGAGACTTCAAGTCGATGTACTTTGCTGATAAATATCACTGAAGTGTTAAATGCCTGTTTGAGTGGTATAGTGTTGTTGAGGTCCTTTTCTTTCAAATTTATTTCACTCGCATGCGGGTGTATATTCAATCAAATAAATTTATACGAGCGTACAGGAAAGAGTTTTTTATTAGCTATACATGTTATGTGAGTTATACTGCAACTCCTTTAGTCCGCGTAATTTAGTAATAAGGTTGAAATAAAACTGTCTATTTCCCGTACCTTGCCACTCATTAGTACGTTATTGTGTTTGAATTGGCATTACTTCGCAATTGATGTGGAATATTCCGTACATATCCATGATATATTTATTTCGAAGTAGCATTATCTCTTCGATAATTTTATACATTCGAGAGCTACTGATATGCACATAGCGTGTTGACATAGGATTGAGTTGTTGGAGTATGGACCATGTTTCTTAACCGGGCAAAAAATGTTATGGTACGTGTTGATGACTTACGTCCGATTATATTCCAAAATGAGGTTAACTCATGGTAAGCATTTTACTTTTGAAGAACAAACTTTTTTAATGCAAAATTGTGTTATTCACTAGCATATCCACATAAATTTCATGCAGAAATGTCAAAAAATAAAAGTTATACGCAAAACACGTGCATACTTATAAGATTTGTTAAGTGTATGTCATTATTCTTATGAAACAAAAACTTGTCAATGTGAAGGACATGTAAATATCATTTATCAGCCGCTGTATGATATGCCAATTTGTTTTTATTTTATGTCTCTTTAACGCAAATCAGTTCATTCGTTACTTATTGGACATTTTACTAGTTATTTATACACCATGACTTGAATAACATTTACAACCCACAAATATCAGTGTAATGTTACATATATCTTGTCCAAACATTTTTTTATAAAAATGACGACATCGAATACTGTGATTGTACCAGATTGAAAAGTGTTTGTATTATATTATGCAACCTGAGCACTAGAGATGACTTGATAGTGACATTATTATAAAGTGTAAATACGATGATGTGTGCCACGCGTTGATTAACATCTTCTAATTGATAATGACTTAACACGAACATATTCAATTTCGCTTTTCAATTTGAACTTAAGGGTTGTGAATATCATCTGGAAACTAATCGTTATGAATAATAGCTTTCGAAGTAATTGGTGACGACGGTAAAAGATATAAAACACATTAACATTTTGTAGAATTAAGCCTTAATTTATATTTGATGACGTCATAAAGTTAAAACAGAACAAAATCAAATGTTGATTTATTCCACCTTCAATATGAGTTTGTATACTAATATGTCTGATACAAGCCATAAGCTATGTAAAAAAACAATATAACGTATATAAAGCGAGTCACTCCAGAAAGAACCGAAAATGGCCGACTTGAATTACCGATGCAGCAATGATCACGTTTCAACTGCGGAATTTTGCGGGGTTTTATTAGGTCTGCTAAATAACATTAAATGCTGTTTAACATTCGTGAAAATGTTTATCATCGAAATTACTGTGTTACCTAAGTGACCAAAGAATGTATTTGTATAAATCATTAATATACAAGTCAAATAGTTTTCCTCGGCCAGATAATTTACAGACCAGTATTTACTACAGTAAAGGAGCAGGGATGATAAGGGGTGATTTTGGCCCCACTTCCAATTTTTATGAAACTTTTATCATTCAAAGGTATGCACATCCAGTGAAAGATTTTAATATTTTTATACATGTTTTTTCATTTTTGTTGCCATGGCAACCATTTCTTTAAATTACACAAAAATGCCAAAATGCATATTTTACATGGTACTTTTGTGAAAATGTTGTTGAAAGACCATACCTCATTGAGTATGATTCAACTATTTATTTCTTCATTTTCATATTTTTGGTTGCCATAGCAACCATTTATTGTTTTAACTTAAATATGTTTAAACAAAGTTTATAAGACATCTGATTTTTTATAAGTGATGTAAATGATGTACACAACATTCAATTGTATGGTTCAAATTATTGATGTTATATTTTATTGATTTTGTTGCCATAGCAACCACTTCAAAAATCTCAAAAACACCCAATTTACAGTTTTCCCTTATTTTTTGTGAATGTACCATAAATGAAGGACTTTATATCCCTGCATATTAAACAGACATGGTTTATTCATTCTTATTCTTTATCGTTGCCATAGCAACCATTTCTAGAAAACAACCAGTACGTGGAAAATGACCATATTTCACATTTATTACTTTTTATGTAACTACATGTATTATGTCAGTGAAAAAAAGTTTCTTCTTTGTGTCCCTTTTCATTCATCTACTATGGTGTTTTCTGTTTCCATGGCGACCATTTCTTTAAATTAAATAGAATAATTATGTAGAAAATTGTGGTACTGCATGCCAACAAAACACAAGTTGAAAGTATAGTGTTTATCTCTATGTAAAAGTGCTTGTTGTAGTAAGTGTTGCTATTAATATATCAGCATATTACTGGTGTGTTGAAGTCACATTAAAACTGGTTACTGGTATTTGTGCAACCTTTTAGTGAGTTATTGTGATAGTCAATTGGTCTAACATGTTCATTCTTTTGCATTGCTAAGTGAAAGACAGTACATATTTGAATCCCACTTCCCATTACAGGTGCACAGTATTGAAACCAGACTGATCAAGCTACTGTCTGTGGAAGAATTATTGACCTCCACTACATAATTATGTCTGAAATATTTTTTCAAATCTTTGTGTTTATCACTTAAGTGTGTGTGATTACAACATCCCTCCTAATTCTTTGAAGAGTCAAACTAAAAACAAGTAAAACTGTATTTCATATTATTTTTTTATGAAAAAAAAGTCAATAAAAAGACAACGTTGTCAAGTAAAACACTTTAATTTATGGTAATTGTCACATACTCCCAAAACATCTTTTTATGTATTTGTACATAAAATGATCACATGGATTACAGAACCAGAAAGAGGCATATATTTTATATGTTAGAGAACATGCAGTTTAATCTTATCACTGGTTCACTTGTAAAATAGCCAATGGGACAATATCACATTGCAATGATTGTCACAGCAATGAAACCAAATATTCTAGTTGTTTAATCAGGCATTTTAGTTGAGGTTTAACATAGGTGTACAGCATAAACCCATGTAAATGTTGATTCTGAATTAAGACTTATACATTTTTTTTTAAAATTCAATTAATTCAGCCACTGTAAGATTAGTGATAAAGCAGTATAACTGGTAAACTTTGATAGTGAAGACCATCCATTCAAACAATTATTATTAATAAACAATGTAGCACAATAAAACAAGTTTACCTCACTTACAATCATCCTCTTTTAGGACAAAATGGTATTTTTTGATGATTTACTCTTATTCAATTTCAATCCTACTCAATATGAAACAGACTTAATTGTTCATATGGCAACATACTTATTGCAGTTGAACTGCATATGTGCATGTATATTAATTACTATAAGTGCATAATATATACAATTATGTTATACATGTATTTGATTATGAATCACAATTAATACATAAACAAATTAACACGTGTAAGTTAACTCAACAATTATCATACATTATATGTAAAGTAATGTTATATACATCTATAGGAAATAACATTAAACAATTAAAATGTAACAAGTGAAGAAATAAACATATTAATCCAATGTAGTATCAATTAGATGAAGAAGTCCACTTTTGAAAAGGCAAAATCAAAACGAACAGGTTATGTAAGGACATTGTTTGCTACCATTTACTAGTACTATAGTTTGCCGATTTTGGCCCTTCTGGGGGTCCAAATAGGCCGCATATGCAGTCAGAATGCAAGTATAAATACATATAAACGTGATTAACTGACAGTTTAGACATTGTTTCGTTTATATATGAAAAGAAAAACGTCCCATCGGCGATTTTATTTTTTCAAAATTTATTTGGGCCTAAAACACCCCTTATCGTCCCTGCTTCTTTACTTAAGAAATAATGAATGTGTACATGTGTTTTATCGTAGAATCACGGTCACTAGTTTAGATGCGCACCCGAACAAGCTTTATTATAGATACAACACAGGTACATGTTTATTAATTCGATTCAAATATAGCCCATATTCCGAATTTGATATCACAAAAAGTCATAGTAACAATACCACTACGTTCTTCCTCGAACGGCTTATTCGTAAGTGTGTTTCATCAAGAATTCGTACACACCATGCTTTCCTCTATGTGTATATGGCTAAAACAGCTTGTTGGTTAGAATACCGATTAATCCTACCTAATCAGCGTTGTAGGGAAGGGGAAACACTCCATATATTATTTTGGCCTAACCATTTCAAACAGTCTACATCAATAGTACCGAAGCAGACCCCTGTCTTGATTCCGAACATCGAGACCATTTACCTAGCAGTACAGCAGACGATTGGCGAATTCGTGAAGATGTGTCTAGACTTTACATCTCCAGAAACTATGTGGTAGAAGTATACTACATGTAACTATACAGTACATTTTTAAACCAAAATGTACTGTCTAGACTGTACTAATAAAATACGTCTCTAAACACCAACATTCTAGAACACCTAATGACGTCATATAAATAATACGTTACGTGATCTCGGCCTGTATTAGCTGAAATAAACAGTTTATGACCATATGCTTACATGTATTTAGCTTTTACAAAGCAAACAATCAAGCGAACATTAAAACGCTGACACAATTTGTTTTCAACTATATCATCAATGAAACGTAAAAAGCGATATTATTAATGTATTCGTTCAAAAACTGCGCAGAAATAGGTACGTAAACATTAATTCGTCCTTCAGTCTGGCTACTTTGAATCATCGGACATCATACCAAAAGTGATTATACATGTACATTATGTAATACCAATCATTAAACAAGAAATACCACTGAATGTGATGAAAACCCACAGAAACTGCTTGACACAGTCACATATGCATATCTAGACTTGGTACTGATCATTCATGCAAAATTTCTTTGAAATCCGACCATTGATTACAGAGAACTAGTGCGGACAAAATTTATAAGTGTAAAAAAACCAAAGGGCCATATCTACCTTAAAATTGATCCGACCAACGTGTGCCAACGATATGCACAACTAGACTTGGTACTGATCATTCATACCAAGTTTCGTTAAAATCCGACCAATGGTGACAGAGAAATAGCGCAGACAAAATTTATAAGTGTAAAAAAACCAAAGGGCCATAACTACCTTAAAATTGATCCGACCACCGTGTGCCAACGATATGCACAACTAGACTTGGTACTAATCATTCATACCAAGTTTCGTTAAAATCCGACCAATGGTGACAGAGAAATAGCGCGGACAAAATTATACGGACCAACCGACCAACAGACCAACCAACCAACCAACCAACCATCCTCGAGCATGACTCCAATATAGCCCCATATACTATGTATCTGGGGGTATAATAACATTAACATACGATGATACCATAAAATGCCTTCGTATCATTAAAAATTGCATGTACACTATATATATGCTGTAGATTGTCCTTGTGATGTGTAATGTCCGGTTGTTAATTTCTCGTCACATGGCTCTCGTTCCGTTCTAGTTTGACTGGCTGAGGCGGCAGACTTTCAGGACGGGATGCCGTGGATGCCGTGTTTTCAGTGCTTTGTGTTTTTAATGTTTTCTGTGCTCGGCTGGTTAAGTTGATTGCTGCCTTCCCTGTCTGACTTAATACAATCTTCTTTAGTAGTAATTAGATTTGATACGCATGTTATTATAAAATACACATACGACATAGCAGTAATGGCCATGAATTTACAAAGCTTCTTATGATTACATTGGAAGTTAATTTAATATATGTTTGACCTGGATGATATTTGTTTTATCCTGCAAGTTCTTTGCAAGACCAAATCACAGGGTATATAATGTTGTTGATTAACAGTGGTGTTTGACCGTGTATGTCCGGTCAGAGACGTATCCAACTACGGTGTCCTACTTGGTAATTTCCATATATCTAATATACTATATGCAAGCATAGGAAAATAGTTGAAGCCTTGTATAGACAATGTCCTTAACAAATTGTATTCTTCGGCTTACAAATGCATTAGTTGGATTTTTTTAAGCATCTCAGTATCTACGCGAAAAACCATGTATACTAATTGTACGTTTGACGCACATTCCCTCAGTTCCAATACAGATTATTTCTAAGACGATCCAATTCGCTGTACCGTTATCCTGCGACTTTACAATCACCGTAAGCAAGTTATTACATCGAAAGACTATACAGACACGTTCGGTCATAATACAATAATGTCATATCAGCATCACAAAAATGTTTGATGCAAGAATGTCCTTAATTTGATGTTGCATTAAACTGTAAGTTGACTTATTTCAAATCAGCAATAGTGCAAACTAAGACGTAGTCAAGAATGAAAGAAACCAATTGATAATATTTTAAAGGTGCTGCCTCACAGATTGGGCGAAAATTTGTGTATATCGTGATTTTTCAACCTAACCAAGTATTGATGTAATAGAAAGTCACTGACGGTTGCTATATGAAAGATTTGGTGCAGATAGGCAATTTTAACCACTCTCGATATCGCACACTGGGTATTATTTCTTGAAAAAAATCGCTATGTTTCCATCCAACATGCTTTGTGAACTATGTTATTCACACATGATTGAACTGTAACATCAACAAACTAAAGCGTAAACATCAGTGAGGTATTTGGTTCGTTTTTCGATTCGTTTTCATCACATGCGAACAAATTTAAGGCAATTTAGGTAATAGTAGTTTTAATTCTATAGGGTATATTTTTATGTAAAAATACTAAATAAATACAAAATTCCGAAGTTTCTCAAGTTATTTTTGATGTCAGTGAGGTTGTTTATGTGATATGCAGGCAACTATACCAAAATTACGGGAATACTTGACAAGTTTATTTTTTTTTGCAATACACCAATATGTGAGGCAGTCCCTTTCAGGTAATAGAAACAGAATACGAATATTACGTATTTATCACATGTTTGACGTTGCGGTAGCGTAATAAAGCCATTATTTATTTTTGATAAAGCTAACACGCGACGTAATTCAAAGGATAGGCGGCGTCGTCAAAGTTGCGCGTTTATTGTAGTGAAAAATAAGTATTTTTTTATGTTTCGGACTGAAAAGGCTAACATGTGATAAAAAGAACATTACATTTGTGACTTTCCACATTGAATTTATTAAACTCGATGAAATAAATCGATAAAATGCTCGGCAGAGCCTCGCATTTTATTATTTTAATCAACTCGTTTAATAAATTCAATATGGAAATACACTCATGTAATATCCTCTATTTATTCTATGCAATAAAATGTTGTTACAAAATGGAAGTGCGTGGCTTCTAACACATACACTGTACGATCATTTAGATTCAGTCTTACGTAGCAATCTTAGACATTGTTATGTGTATATGGAGTGTTACTTTATGTAAAGTTCCAGACGTGAATACAAGCAAAATCACAGTGCTTCATGTTACAATACAGCGAATTATGAATACAATAAACAACACATAATTGTTGAAAAGGAGCAGCTATCAAACTAAGGGTCATACTTATGCATTTATCATATGCATTTGTGTAAACCACTCGTAAATACCACTCCTACATCTTTATAACCCCAAGAAATACAAAACCCATCATAGATTTCTTGCAAAAGAGCCACTATAAAGTGTATTGCGAGCAAACAATGTGTTCGTACTGAGAGAATATGTCAGACACAATAATGGAACCTTAAATGATATCTGGAAAGTCTTTTGATTTGTAGCGAATATAGAAGCGTATTGGTAGTGCTGGACTAATCTCTAGAATTAAAAATCTTGATATTAAATATATACTTTGCCCATTTAGATTTTACAAAATCATCTTCGTGATTACATTGACTGAAACATCCGTTATTAGAGCCATTGTGATGAAATTGCAGCTGTCCGCACAGTCGGTTTAGGAAGTTTATATTATATTTATTATTCTAAAATACATCGTGCTGATACAGAAAAGATGATGGATAAAACAACACACATGAATGTAATATGACATGATTCACCATAAATAAATATTGTACGTACTATGTTGCAGGCATATACCGCCATCATTAAAATGATTGAGACTATGAGGATGTAAATGTGGCACACCACATCCTATGTTATTTCAAAGGTCAATTTACATTCTTTCTAACACATCAATATCTGTATCTTCATTGCTCATAACGTTACAACAATAGTGTCCGCTATATATACATGTATAAGTGTACTGGTGTAATTTAATATTTTTCTAAATATTCAGATAACATATTCTACGATAACATTACAGCGGCTGTTGGCGTTAATGAATAGTTGCCATAATGACTGTCACGTAAAACAACCATGCTTTGTACATTGTAACAGGCCAGTTCGATCTACTTCACAAACAGCATTTGGAAAAATCACTTGAAGCTGTAAACAAAATTCATAAACAAACTGAGATAGTTGACACATCATTCTGGACGAATAAGACTATAGTTATAAATGTCGAATACGAATTGTGTTAAGTGCATCTGTCTCATGCACAAAGTATAAAAATGTACATATCTATACACATTTTAGCATAGATGTGTTATTAACTATTAATACAACATAATCACGAATATAATGTTGTATTACCTAGCTGTAAAATACTCAAAATGTCATGCGCATATTAGCATTGTTAGAATGTTCACGTTATGATTAGTAAGTTTGTTAAATATGTTTCTGTTTGCAAAAATGAAACCATGCAAGACAACATTGTGTTCGTAATTAAAAAAATGTTTTATACACGTTATTAAAGATGCGTATGCTAGATTTTTTTACAATGTAGTTGGTACACTCAAGGAAATTGAATAATATTTTTAATTACCTATGTTCGAAAGTCTTCTGTTCACCATAATGCAAAAACACAGTAAGTGTACTCTAAGACGAGTACCCCTTGCTAGTATATAGATTAAAGTACGTTGCGTTCTGTAACTCGTCACTTCGAAAACGATTCGTGTCGCCAAAACATCAGTTCATTTAATCAGCAATTACTGTCTTTGTTGGTTGCTACGTGTCGACCCTTTACCGTTAATGATCAGTATGGTCAATTCCAAGTTTCCTGTATACTTTAAAGTAAAAAGCATTCATTATGTGACTGGGTATTGTAAGTAATTAAGTTACAATCAGATTCATTTAGCAGCACGCATAGGAGAAGTTGTCATCAAAGAAGACAATGTTCGAACCAATGGTTGTATCATTATCAAAATAACACTTCTATCGTAGACCTATAATTGTGTTTTTCCTATCAATAAGTTATGCATGACACTGTGTTTCATTAATTCCGTTGCCAATGATTTCCTGATCAAAGTTAATCGTGTAATCAAAGGAAATTAACCAACAGAATATATTAAGTGATTACGTTTTTGTTTTCAATTCCAAGGATATATGCTGTTATGTATTGATCTAATATTGAATTCCACCATTCCTTAAAACACAATAAGGGTCCAAAGTCATGTACTTGAATGAACACAATGCTCAATATATACTACTCAAAAGTCGATAAGGGACAAAATAATGAAAAGGATGTAATTTTCGAAAACGTAATGTTACATCTGAAATATTGTAAACGAATTATCCTTGCTTCAAACTTTAATGTCAATGTCGACCTCACTCATATGTTTGTGCTGCATTCAAGTCTCTTTGATAACAGAATGTGGTACGTATCTACATGTACGCATTACACAATATTACAATTGACGTGGGGCAAATATTTCCACTTTCCATCGGGCTTATAAGTTACCTAGAAAAAGACGCCACTAAGACAAGGCATACTAGTCCACGAGCCACCAATAGACCCCCTACTCGCTAGTGAAATTAGGTCACCATATTTTTCTGAAAGCATATGGTCCATGGAGTATTTTCCAAAATTTCTGCACTTTGGCCATTGGGGCGTTAAGATGTTTTGGGGTAAAACGTCAAAAAAATAAACGAAAAGCACGCATTTTTGGAATCGGTTAAGTAAAATCTTATTTATTATCTTATTTAAGAAATAAAAATCTGTTCGCGTTTATTGTCGGTGAATAAAACACGGGCAGGAGTTCGGATGCGGAAAAATTAAATCACGAGTGCGCAGCACGAGTGATTTAATTTTCCGCATCCGAACGTTGAAATTGAGTGGCTTATTAGCTGGTACAATTACCTCCCTCGTTAATGAAAACGACCTTCCTAATTTTCTGAAGGAAATACCACATTTTAAACATTGAAACAATTTTAATAACACTAGTATATGGTATCTATTTTATAAAATGAAAAATATAAATGAATTGATTATCAGAAGCTTTTCTAGAGTATATTGGAGTTTCTAAAAATAGATGCGTCATAGCTGTAACACTGGATTCTCGCGCAACTCGCCTTGTCATCGGGAATCGTAGAAAATTTTACTATAACGTTTACGTTCATTCATTCATAAATATGTCACGTGATACTGTGCGTAAATAGAAACAGCCAATTTGATAGGTATGTTTTATGGGGGTAATAATACATTGTTAGGTCCGCTCTATATGTAAACGATTAATCCGCAGATAGTGTTAGAATTTAAAATAAATTCCTGTAACAGGTAGATATTAACTTGTCCTATCTAGACTGAAAATTTTGCAAAATGGCTTATTTTTCGGGTAAAACGCTAAAAATTATAAATGAAAATTGCGAATTTTGAAATCTGTGGACTACATGTCATTTATTTATTTTTTATAAAACATTACTCTAATAGGAATGTTTTATATTGCAGATTGTTTCAAACTGCTCAAAATTATGTTATTATGCAAAGTGTGATATTTTTGGGGTAAAACATAAAAAAATATAAACCGAAAAGTGCGAATATTAGGAATCAGTAGTTTACAATAATACCATTCCTATGATAATTGTATTGTAACAAAATAATATTAATGTGATAAATTTGTAGTATTATGCAGTTTATCATTTCAAATATATGTTGCCAGATGAGATATTTTGAGGGAAAATTACAAAAAAATAAATAGAAAGTGTGATCCTAGTTGTTACTTACAACCATCGGGGACGGATATGCCTAATGGATATTCAAAATTACATTTGGTACATTATTATTAAACCACTAGGTACATTCATACCTAGTCCTAATTCGTACCTACCTACGTACCTAGTCCTCTTCGAGCTGGGTTGTCCCTAAGGCCATAATTGGTACCTACGACCACCCTTTATAGCAATATTGGTTCTATTTAGTACTCAAAAACTACCCGATACAGACATCAGTGGTCCTATCGGGTACTAACTACCACCATGCACAGATAGTCCTTGTCTAATTTGATACGCATAGCCAATACTATTTATAGTTCTTTTTGATATTAAACATCACCGTGCTAATACAGATATTACTGGTCGACTGGGTACTCATAACCACTGGTAGGTACATTAATTCCTCCTCTCAATTGTTAGTCACACTTACCATGTTCTAATTGGGTACTCGTAACTGCTTATTGAACTACATACATGCCCAGTCCTAGTGGGGACTTAAACATCCGTGTACAGACATTCCTGGTCCTATTTGGTACTCAAAACCACAATGTATCGCCATTATAGGTGCAATTGGGTACTCATTTCCACCATGAACATATATTGCTGGTCGTACTACTAGGTTCAGCCATTCTTGTTGGATTCTGCCGATCATCAATTGACAACTTGGACGCGCCATGTAGTGACAAGCTTGGCCTTATTGAGCACTCACAACATATGTGCTACTCCAAACCTTCATGTACAACTAACAACTACTAGGTGCGACCATTTGTTGTCCTATTGGGTATTCACTACCCCCGTGTACAGACTGTCAGGTTCTTGTTGCACATACATACATACATTCCTAGTGGGTACCCCAACTACCATGTACATGTATTACTGGTCCTATTGAATACTCGAAACCACAATGTACATATGTTTGCGGTCGGATTTGGGTACTAACAATCACTAGGTGCGGCCATATGTTGTTCTATTCGGTCACCGCTACTACCATGTACAGGCAGCCCTGGTCCTATTAGGAATACATAACCACTAGATATATACATTCGTAGTCCTAGTGGGTACTCACAACCACTATACACAGCCATAATTGGTCCTTGTTGGTACTGACTACCATGCATATACATACATTCCTGGTCGTATTGGGTACCCATAACCACTATTAACAGACATTCCTATTCCGGATAGATACTGAACATCATCATGTAAATACATTCTTTATCAAATTAAGAACTCTCAAACATTAGTTACATACAATACTGGTCTTACTGAGTACACACAACCATTGAAATCAACCATTCCTCGTCCTATTTAAATCATGTAGGGACATTCCTGGTCTTATTGAGCAGCGAGCGCCTAACCCCCAGCTGTGACCATTTGTTGTCAAATTGGGTAATCACTAACCCCGCCATGTACATGAATCATGGTCTTATTAAATACTCATATCGACTTGGTACATACATTTCAAGTCCTAGTGGGTACCTGCAATTATCATATCCTGGTCCTATTGGATACTCCAAACCACAAGCACTGACAATTGCAGTCGGATTAGGTACTAACAACCACTAGGTGCGGTCATTTTTTTGTCCGATTGGGTCATCATTACCACGATGTACAGACAGTCCTGACTTTATAAGGTACTCATAACCACTGAATACATACATTTCTAGTCTAAGTGGGTACCCGTAACCACCATTTACATGCATAAGAAGTGTGATAAAGTACTTGCAGCTACAATACACAACCATTATAGGTCCAATTTGCTACTCACCACCACCATATACGTACATTCATGGCCGTATTTGGTATGCATAGCCACTATTCCGGATCCTGTTAATATGTACTTCATGTACAACCATTCCTGGTCAAATTAAGCACTCTCAAACACTAGGTACATACAGTATTGGTCTTGTTGGGTACAGACAACCATAAGGAGCACACATTCCTCGTCCTATTGACTACTTATTTCCTTAGTAAAACATTCCCGGTCTTGTTAGGCAATCATAAACACTGGATAAATCATTCCTAGTCTATGTATTCACGACCACCTTGCACATAAACTATTATTATGTACTCATAACCATTAGGTACATCCATTCCTAGTCCTAATGGGTACCCACAACCATCATTTTCATGCATACTTGAACGTATTTGGTACTCATTATCACTAGGTGCATCCATTTGTAGTCCTAGAGGGTACTCAATATCACAAGGTACAGGTATTTCTCAGGTGCTGTAGGGTACTCACACGCACCATGACCAGACAGTACTACTTGATACTCTGACACAACTATGATGAACATCCATTGTTTCATAAGGAATAGCTGTACAATAACATTTGTCAAATCTGAATTTATATTTACCCCACCCACTCTTGTAAAATAAATACAATTAAACACAATCCATACATATTATTGATGCCATCTATAACATGCATTGCAAAGAAAGTGAAAAAATGGGAATATATTTCAAAATCATATTGTGAGTACTTGTAAATAAGTAGTTTTCAATAATTTAGTGAATTTGGCGGCCATTTTAGCGGCCATTTTAGCGGCCATTTTGACGGCCATTTTACATAGTAGACCCCCCTTTTGTGTATTTAAATGTTAAAATATATTTTGGGAATATGCCTTTATTTGTATTCACAATTGCAATTAAAATACGAATAGGCACAATGTAAGTGAATACATCGTTACCATTTGTATACTACTGAAAAGCAGGAGGGATACTCGTGTTTGTTTTTCCGGCTAAAAGCCCAAATGTCTGAAGTGCAGACTTTGGGAAAAGTATTGGTTGGTCAAAGCCTTTCATAATCACCAAGTAAAATGATCAATGACACTATATTCTGCCATTGTAGTGTACCGATTCTCAAAATTCGCACTTGTTTATGTATTTTCAATGTTTTACCCCAAAACTATCCCGTTTTGCATAATAAAACGGGACTACAATTTTATAGACTTAAACCATGAGTTAATAGCAACCCTCGATTTAAGTGTTTAATTACAAAATAACTTAATAAATGTGATTGTAATTAACCAATTCCAGATATTCACACTTTCGTTTAATATTTTTAACGTTTAACCCCAAAAAATATTAACGCTCATACGGCCAAAGTACAGACTTTGGAAAATACTCTACTGTCCATAGGCTTTCAGAAAAATATAGTATCCGAAATTCCCTAGGGGGAGGGTTCACCCCACTGGCCAATG
This sequence comes from Spisula solida, assembly GCA_947247005.1. Classification (NCBI taxonomy): domain Eukaryota; kingdom Metazoa; phylum Mollusca; class Bivalvia; order Venerida; family Mactridae; genus Spisula; species Spisula solida. Next base: position 4,981,919 of record OX365948.1, on the reverse strand, counting down.
GATAATACCAAATTCATCACAAAAAAGGTATTCGACATATAGTTTTTTCTTAACGGGTTTTGTTTTGTTAACGTAATACGGACAAGAATAAAAAGTTTGAGTAAAATAATAAGGTAACAAGAGGATTGTTAATTTAATTGTGTCACTCATGCCTTCCGTACAACTCTGGTGTAGTAAATACTATGTACACGAGAAGGTCATTCTGGATACTGGCACTTTAATGCGTTATAACCCGTGACGCTTTTTCGGATGAACAAAGTAAAGTTGTTATATTCAGGTTTTCAGATCTAACGAAAAGCGATTATGAATGTGTTTGTTATACCTTTTCGTATATATATCTAGAGTCTTGTCGCTCTACAAGGTTCTTAAACATAACGAACTTTTGTTTTGGCTAAAAGCCATGTTCATTTTGAAACCGTGATGAATGTGCCTATTTAATGTCAATGATAACATCTACAAGCATAACACCCTCAGTTATCTGTATCAGTATTGTCCGATCGTCACTCAAAAACTGACATTTACATTATGAACATACCAATTTATTGTCTGTGATTTGATTTAGGACTGTTACAAAAGATGTCATATTACAGTATATATCAAACCACACAAGTGTCTTGTACTATCTATGACGATATATTCAATTACGTGGGACGTTCAAAAATGGTTAAACAAAATATATTAAATTACATACCATCAGAAATCGGAATCCTTTTTCTACATACTGTAAATATATGAACTAAAACAAATACGCGGTCCAAGAGTAACAGGTGACTAAACAAGGTGACGCTGACCCGGCGCACAAAATGACGTTGCGCTATTTTACACGGCGTTAGTGCTTCGCACAGGGCTATGAAATACGACGTTTATAGTGATATAGGGTGGTGAATACATTCCAGTACCACACTAAGCCATACGAGTAACGCGTTGGTGGGAATCGCATGTATTTTTCCGGATCTTACTTCGAATATCTGGGCGAATATCCATACCATGTAACGTTTGTATTTTGAAAATGCCTCGGTAACTGACAACACAAACGTTCTTATGATTTCCTATTACTTCCCTGTCTTACAAAGCTGAATAGTTATCATTAAAACATTTGTGTCATTCTAAAACTAATAAAGGACTCGCAGAACTGTTTTCAAAATGTAGTAACGATACTTTCATACGATTCGGAGAACATAATCATCAGTCTGTTGATAGAACTTGGTGTTCGTCAGTTTTTCCTAACGTTCTGGTTACGTCACTTTTGCGTCACAAAGTTGTCACTCTTGGAGTTCAACTGTTGTTTATTTCAGTACCTTACGTCCGAATGTCATCATTTGTGCAGACATCGTCCAACATGTAACATGTAATGTTACAGCGGAGTGTGAAAACCAACTATATGATAGTATTCAAGATACACCTCATTACGCAGTCGCCATTAATGGCAATTGGTGGGCTGCGCCAGGTTCGTGTTACCATGGTTTCAAAATGAACTATAATGAGATGACGTTATAGTGTAACTCGATAAATCAGATATCGAATTTTCGCAATTGAATTCCGATTCCATATTATGTTATAATATTTGTATAATATTGAAAACTGTACCCGTGAGGGGCCCAGTCCTGTTTATTTTTGAACGTCCCACGTATCATGCGCTGACAAGAAGTTTTCTTTAAATAACCTTAAGTGATCAAAACAGTTTATTATGATCAGAGTATTATTATATTTTTTGTTTATAAACGATTCATAGAAGTAAATATTGACTCGCGTGTACCACAGAAAAGTTAAAACACAAGCTTGTCATGGCTCCGTAATAAAGATATTTCCATTAGAAGTACTTTAAAATCACCAAATGCTTTTGAACGTAATTTACTGAGTCTGCAGCATAATGTTATCTTAGATACAATACAAATGGTACTTTATCTCGTAATAGTGTCGCCTGTCGAGAGAAAGCTCAGCATATTACACATAGCTTGTATTAAAGATAAAAAACAAGACAACACAAATCATGCCTTAGATACGTTGAAATAGTTAGTTATGCATTTAATCCCAGTGAAGATAGCAAAGTGGATCAGGTTGTCTATTGTGAATTTTTTAACTTTTAATGAACAATAACGTTAACATTCAATTTGACACAGTACCTTTATCACTTCCATGTTACAGTGATATATTAAAGGCACATTTCCCTCCCGAAGAACTATTTGGAAACAACAATATGAGAGCACCAGAACGTTAAAAACCCTTTTAGTGACGAAAAATACTGATGGTCTTTACAGAAATGACATACCTATGTTCTACCAACACCTTCTTGGTGCTTCTTTGGTGGTGTATGGCCTTCAAAAAGCCAAATTTCACTCCCTCTACATAATTGTTGATTTCGGTTTAAATCATATTGCAAACAAACCTAACTGTGACTGAAAATGTTACCTATCACCTCAATATGCGCGGTTCAAAAGAGTTATTTCATTTATTTCAGGTTAGCATGACAATATGGGATATTCAAGGCTGTTCAAATATAAGTGGGGCACCTCCCGTATATAGGTGTGCTTAAACTATCCATGTGGGTATATGGATGGTCCGTACTAGGTCTGACCCTTGTGTGGGTTGCTAGGCGATGCCGCCGTGTCTATGTAGCTTTGGGTTGTCTGTGCGCTATGTCGTACCGAACACTATTGTTTTGATAACTGTATGTCATAGGTTTGGTTTTCAGAATGTAAACATATAATGTAAAATTGCATTAAATGACGATACACCATCTAAATATTATGGAATATGGTTAATAGCGTTTCTGTTTAAATGCAAAGCATTTTGTAGTCGCCTGAATTTTGTATGGTACATCATCACGAAACAAGTTTTGATCAGAATAACATTTTTGTTACACCGAATATAGTAATAATCTTGATGTTGATGATTTGCTTATATTCAGATGGGAGGGGGAGGGGGAGTATTCAATAATATTGTCTATACTGTCCAACAGTAAACCACAAAGGCTTGCTTGGTGTATTAAAACCCATGTGAAGTTATCTATACACAGATGCTCCTATAACGAAAATGTACGGTGATGACAAAGTCACCACGCGATTACCGCTCGAAGGAAACCAGCTTGCGTGCTGTGGGAATGTTAAAATGATATATATCGTGATGCGGCTATTTGATTGGCTTAATTAATGGGTAACAAGCAATTTGCAGACATCTAGCTTTCGAGTTGGCATGTGAGTGTATTATGTGAGTGAATCGTCGACAGAAAAGTCGTCTTTAAAATGTCTTGAGATTTCCGAGTAACACTATTCTAAGTGTATGCCATGGTATGCCCGGTGATAACAAATTAGTTGTAGACGAAAATTCAGTTATTATGGCATTAATATCTACTTTTATCAGTATATTGAGGTGTAATTCGGTTTATTCTCGGAGAACAAGAAATACGGTTTATATTAAATATAAAATTTTATTCCAAATTTGTCATATTGAAGGTCAACAAGTGTGATGATGACCCATTCCCTAGAAGATATATACGTGAAATACCATGTGAGGTGTGCATTTGCATTACACTCAAAATGCAACTACTTAACTTACAAAAATTAAATTTAATGAATCAACAAGCAAATCTATAGTTTGATATAAATTGTTCCGTGGTCACTGAGATAGCAGCAATACTGAAGCTGTATCTGTCTGGACTGTATAGCATTCCGTTTTATGTGTGTATGGCGTAAGTTATTGTACGTTATTGATTCAGTTGTATACATAATTCTGACGAATAACATAAATAAACCAGTTTATTATGTGATACATGTGACAAAAATGGAGATTTCATCGGTATTTTGTCAATGCAGTTGCAGTATTGGACCAGTTGGTGTTGTCTTGTATCAATACTTTAACATTTGATGAGTAAACGACAATACTTCTTACAGATAAAGAAGAACAATGCCTAGTAAATCTCCGAAAAATAATGCATTGTGCAGTATTGATAGCGTCATTATAAGATAATAAATGAATGTTTCAAGAATCAAATTGAATGTAAATTGCGTTTTTATTACGTTTTGTTTTAATATTGTTTTAGTTCATGTTTGTGGTTTGTTATTTTTCAACTTCTTAGAGATTTTGCGGTGTTAAATATATTGTTAATGTTTATATGTGGAATAAATGTACTTTTGAACATCCACAGTTTTGTTACCAGTCAATCAGTTAACTGTTTTACTTGATTAACACCCTGATTGTCTTTGATGTTGCAAATTTCCTGGACATTCTGACAAACCGGCCACGCCAATCATTATGTAGCCACTATATCATTCACGACCCTGACATAAACTATGACATAAAGCTTGACATTCGATACATTGCCGGCTGAATAAGCAGGCTTATAAATCGTTACTGTAGATGGTGATCGTCAACCAATTAATGTATCGATGATAACATTTACAGAAGACACAGCTTGTAGACAATTAGATAAACATTAGATCAGCAACACGATGGACACAGATAGTAATCATTGTGTGTGTCATATGAAACGTTTACTTTTCTCCAATATATATTGGCACTGTGGTTACCAAGGCACTGACAATTGGTCTAAAAAAATCGCTTAAGTATAATATTTTCCGTTAGAGTGATATTACCAGGGCCATTCGACATACATCATATATACACTGTATGCGTCTACATTAATTGTACGTAATCTAGTTGTAAATGAAATATAAATGCAATTTGTGATTTTCTACAACATTTTATCGGCGTTTCAAAGATTCGTAAATGCGAGTTTTGTCTTTAAGGATGAGAAAATCCACATTGGAATAGTCTGAATAGGTTTAGTTAAAATATAATAATGAATTGTATAGGAAAGGAAGCGCTCAAAAGAAACCACATAGCTCGAATCGCACAAAATGGAACAAACAAAAAGGAATAAATTCACATACTACAAGTACAAGCCGCAGAAAAAATAACAAGAAAATAAACTCAACAGCTACGGATGTGTAATTGTTGTCAACAAAACGATAACTAAACGTACAAAAGAGGAGTGTGCCCGAAATCACAAAATGACTAGTAATCGGACTTATGCTATATGTATCAAATAACTTATTTTGAAGCAAAACAAAGTTGTTTGGTCGCTATATGCCAATCTTTATCAAGTACTTGTCAATTAGAAGTGTAGTATTAAAATTACGTAATTTATTTTAAAATGAGCCTATGAGGTGTCAACAAGCGTCAACTTGCAATGGCAGTTGCTGGATATGCCCACACGTTCACAAGTTGATGCTATTTTACGAAACGTCAAAAATGCCGTTATTTTATCTTAATATGTTGGGAAATTCAGGTTTATAACCAAATAACGGACGGACAATGACTTCATACAAAACACATGTATGTTAGCATGTATATTGGCAAAACATTGCTTATCCCTTATAAATCAGAAATTGATTTTAGGCAAAAATAATGATTTTAAATGTGCGATAGAACAACTAAATTTATACGCACGTTTTAATCATCGCACATAGTTTAGTTGATAAAACTACTTTTCTTACTAAGCCGCCACAAGGCGGTGTCGCCTTTGCAATAGTAAACCGATCAGCCAGTAGTATTGCGTAACTACCTACGCGTATGTTAACCGGCCATGTCAAAGAGATAATTAAGACCATACCTTACTTCTGAATGAACAGCATTTGTCTACCACCCGGTAAAAAAATATACCGATTTCTTTTCACTATTTATAGACCATGACTATCATTAACTCTGCTTGGGGTAAAACATAGACTAATAAGCCATTATATATGTGTGCTTCGTAAGTGAAGGCTATTATCATTTGTGGCATACGAGGGTCATTCAATATATAGTGCGAACTATCAATTATCTCTAAAACCCCTCAAGATAAATAAACAAAATTTCGCAAAATAAATATTTAAGTCATTTTCAGTTTGTTTAGAAAATGTAAGGACCTTTACGTTGACGACGTCATCAGCGCGCGCCTTACCTTGATGTCACTAGATACAACATGGACGCGGTAACGTCACAAGACTAATGTAGTTTACATAACAATCGAGCGCCGTTCAGCAATTTATTATTGCGTTACCATGTGTTTTTATCAAAATGCCCTCTTTCATATTCCGAAGTGTCGAGACTGTCAAATGAAAATACGATTGGCAGAATTACAATCAAAGAATACCAGTGCTCCGGACAGGATATATATGAAACGGCCTCTACTAAACATTAAAATATGAGAAAATTGTTGAAATCAGGCAGAACATTCACATGCGAAGAGAAATTCCAGGAAGAGGAGAGTAGTTTTGACTATGTTCATTGCGGAACATGTTAAACATGTGCAAGGATTGCGCTCGGTGGGTGTCTAATCTTTTGACGTCAGAACAGACAGAACGTCGCGTCAAACACGTTACCGCCTTGCTTTAGTGCTTTATTGTGGGAGGTCAAACATTCTTTGCTTAGTTTTGATTATATATGAGACTCTGATACGTTCATACCAGTTGGTTGGAAATGCGACGACAGTTACCTGGGGATTCGACTTCCTGATTTACGGAATTAATAGGTCGCGTTCGTGTATAGTGTACGGCGCAGTTGCCTAGCAACGCGAACAGAAGGTCTGTCGAAATCATTCAAGTCTATCATTGATCACATAGAAGGGTACTTTGAATAATTATGTCCATGTTTGAATTAATAATATCGTATGTAAGAAGTTATGCGTTAGTCCACATTATGTATTGAATGACCCTCGTATATCGATGATTTTAAGCATTAAAACTTTAGATAAATATACATTTATACCATGCCAGAAAGCTACGTATATCTTCCAGTACTAGTATATACGGATAAAAGTTTACATTAAGATATTTAACATATTCTACAAAATGTATGCATGTTATGCAACTGACAGAAAGCCGATATTGGTCAATGTATATAATTGAAATACAAACACATAACAAGAGCTATTAAAGCGAAGTAGGCTACCAACTCAGAACGTAATCCAAAATAGCCGAAAACACAAGAACTACTCTAGCTGCCTATCAATACTTATGCTTACGGTCTCATTTCCTGGAATTATTTGAAAAAAAAAGACTCTTGTGCATCTTTCTTTTAATTAAATCTTAATTTAATTAAGGATATTTATAAATTCACCGAAGTTCCGCATATTGCTTTCCTTAAAGTCTAAAATAGTTATAATCAATTTATTCCCAGTATCCAGCATTATTGTAGTTTATATATTGTATTTCCAATTGGAATTCCTAATATAAGTGTGTTCATCACATGGACTTTAAGTAGTTGTATAAGATGGATGTTGTTCAGTACATGGGACGCTTATTACAAGCAGTTGCTAATATGAAACATTTAAGAAAGTTTGAAGAAACTATTAACGTCAACGTCGCGTAAAAAGTACTGTGGTACATTCTGTGTGAACATCGCTTTTTACATAGCGTTTATCAACGCATTGTCACCGTAAACATTAAAATACATGTTCAGATTAAGACGAAAAACACTATTTTATATTGAATTGTTTTTAAAAAATACAAAACATATAAAACGAAGAAGTTATAAAAATCACAGTTAACATAACAAACGTATTTTAACGTCAATGGGACATTTTCTGTAAACATTGAAAAACGTGAAAACGCATTGTTTATGTTATTTTCTCAAGTTTTCATATATCATTGATTTAGAAAAAGAGACTATTTTTATAATCAAATATTGAATACGTGCGTTAAGAAATGATTGGTGTAATTTACATTTCTAATTCTGATCCGTGATTAAAACGCAACATATTTTGAAATCTCTATCCGCATTTAATTCTCGAAAACAACGTTTTATTCAAAGTGTCCGTTCCATAATGCAAATTCACAGAAATGCCATCAGTAGTACGTTGTTTAAATATTTTACCCGCAAAATATTGATGTCTTTTGACACGGATTTATTATTGAAAAGGTGGTTTTACTTCAGCTGCTTGAGACAATTTGTTACAATGTTTTAATGAATTGAAGTTGTGTCGTATAATAATGACAAAGCGATGCAATCAAAGTAATTTAACATGAAGCTATAACATGATATGCAAAAACGATCTGCAGGGAATAAAACGCAAGAAATAATTCAATCACTCAACTATAAGTATTTCTGCTGAATGTCTTTTTTTCAAATTTAAGAGAAAAATTGGCATTACTTGCGTTTATTGTAAGTGACTTGATGTCTTTCACAATACAATTATTATATCATGGACGCCTTGATTGATATTTATTAATTAATTAACACTGGTTAATGAAAGTGTCGCTACGGATAGCACATTCTTTCTCTTACAGTACATGTCATATTGGTACTTGCAATAGGTTTGTTAATACCTTTATCTTATCTTGAATTACAGTACATAAAAAACGCTTTCAATGTTGAAACTTTAAAATAATACTGTCGCGGAAAGTATTTGTTATTTAGAGAAATACAAACCGTTGTCGCCCGTAAGCATGCTGTACCAAATCTGAGGAGATCGTGTATGTTGGCGGACAGAACGGCAGCTGAAACATCGAATAAATGGACACTTGGTGATGCACTGCGATTGACAGACGTTTGATATTCGATACAAACACGGTGGTGTATGTTCATTAGATATATTATGTGCTAAGAGCACTCTTCGTCCGTCTATCATGATAAATGACTTCCGACAACTTATTTCTCTGATTTGTAAATCATTATATTATGCAACCTTTTGTTTCCAGAAGTATGGTAATCAGCTACATTATACTTCTTCGTCGTTTCTATTTATATCTCTTGCCTTACTGTGGAATTCCATTATTTCACAGATAGTATGAAGTGTATGTATAGTTGTATCACGTACGAAGACAGAACAACTTCATTTCCTCGATGACCATGCAACGCGCAGAGTGGAATACAATCATAAAGAACATGTACCATAATTCATTATCATAACATAACAATCACGTATACATGTATATCCTTTCCGCTACAATAGCGTACTGATGCAGACTTGCCGAGATGGCCATTTCGGCCTTCCGTAGTTTTCGACCTAATTGTCCAAATTCGGGAATTGTGCTGTCATGGGTACACAGGCATCCCAGACTAAAGAATATTACGTGCACATGTTTTTGGGCCAGCTGGTCCCCTTTAACGAGGGCTTTGAACGTAGATTTCCCAAAACTGAATTTACTGGTCCTACCCGCCATTGCGGTATGATTCCCTGTGGAATTGTATTAACATTTGGCGCCAAAAAGTTTTTATTTTTGTATAGAAGGAATATAAGGCTAGACAAAGGGGTCAGAATCAGTGCCCTAAAGGGCCCAAAAGTAGGCATACCAAGCTAAAAAAGAAGTTTTTCGCGCAAGGGTCACCGTCACATCGTCATTACGGTGACCTTTAGTTGAAATGTTGACAATTTATCCTACTTTCAATTTTGGACAGTTGTGGTAGCGGAAATGATATGTAAAGTTAAAGATAGTCTAATAATATTAATTATTTCACAGCATAAATTACTTATTTTTTATATGTATGTTATTTTGCAAAGCGGCTTACTATTGAAGAATATTAATGGTGAAACATACGGACAGAGTAATAGAATCCACTTCTCACAACAGACAAATTGGGAAACATTATTCCACCCAACCATGCACTGCCAATGAATACTAATGAAGATATGTGACATACAGTGTTTATAAACGAGTTCTGTTCATGTGTATGGTGTCATGCGTACATACAATTTATTCATAACCAAAATGGGTTATTTAGCCCTCGAGAATAAACAAACGTATATACAATAAGAAAACAGTACAGCATAATCATACATGATCATTTATCTTCGCCCAGTTTGCAAAATATTTCAACATGGATACGCTGTTGATCCTCAAACGTATCTTTTATGTTTTCCTTATAATTGAGTTTGTTACTAATATCGAAAATGTAAAATGTTTTTTGAGCCAGTTACGTAATTGTGTTTTCCTGGTTGATGTTTTTCTAAAATGTTATTTTATCGTGCTACATAAAAATGTTTTACAATGTATGTGAGTGCGTCATGTTTTAAATGCATTTGGTTAACAATGCAATGTTTTAGTTACGTTTAAAGGGAGTTGTCATCATTCTAAATCTTCTTATTTCCAGCAAATGAAACGTATGCATAGGTTGCAAATCGTACATTCCAATAGAGTGCACGTTGGTGAAAGGCCAGTCTGGTTTTTCGTATTTCAATTAAATGTGATTAACGGGTTGTACCAGAATAAAAACAGATACGTACTCTTTGATTATACTACCTTATATGATTGTTTTTTAGAGTGTAACCATAGCATAAAAATACTACACGACGAGATATTCAAACTTCTCAAGCAATTCCATTGTTGTGGATGCATATTTATAGTTATGTTTACTGAACACTTCCTATATTTTATGGGCATATCCTAAAGGCACGATAGTTTTGAAAATGTATATCGATGTAGTCACAGCTCCGTATGATGCCAGTATAATGAGTTAGTTTCTATATTATTAAACATAAAACACCAAAAGAAAAGAACATTATATTTAAAACCACAAGTAATCAATTGCTAACTCAGACGTTATGCATTATAAATACGCAAGTGGTGACAATTTACTATGCAGATAAATTACCGCTCCAAGGAAAGTAACACTCCAAACTAGCTATTTTTGGCAAGGCTGGAATGCGACCGAACGAGAAGCAGTGCCATTTTGATTGGCTTTGTTGGTGTATAACAAGCTGTGCGCAGACATTTGTGTCTCGGCACAACCATGGAGTTGGTATATAACTGATTCATGGACAGATAATTTGTCTTTACTTTCAGATGTTTGAGTTTCTATGATCTTCAATAATGATACTTGTGATTTATTGCAGGCAGGTTAGTTGATAAGTCTAGCAGATCTAAGCTTTTCTAAGTTTTTATTTTTTATGAAATGTTGTTCTCAAATTAAACCATTTACTTGAATCGTCTGATAGAACTCGCTATCATTGTTAGCTGATTATTGATAGCTAACTAATAAACTTTCTGATGTTGATGAATGCATCATTTGTATGTTGTAATGATAATACGTATAGTTAATATAAGTTTGGTTCATTTCCTCAACCACCTGATTATAGTGTTATTCTGGTCCGTGTATTGGGATTACAATCAGCATTAAATCTGATTATTCTTACCATTAACATTATCAAACAAACAAACATACGCTACGAACCTATTTAATTTGATATGGACCTTTCAATAATACACTACAGAAACGACAGAAACAACAGTACTACAGGATTTAACCGTCTGTTTCCTTGGGGAAGGCTTTCTGTTGCAGGAAATTGTTTACTTGGTCTGACGAGTAATGTAATTGTTTATGTTGACAGTGTGGTAACTTAGGTCAACATGATTCTTGCTACATTTGACGTTTTAACGATAATTGGGCAATATACTGGACTGCGTACGGTATCATTTTACTGTCAGATAGGTGCAATTTAATAAATTGTTGAAAACACCAGACCATAAAGTGTATTAGGTACAGTAACAGTGCAATTCGGGAAAAGTACGCATAACCCTTATAAAACACTCGTTGTACTTTTTAGCTCACCGGTCACAAAGTGATAATGTAAGTTTTTGTGGTCGCTCTTCGTCCGTCCGTCTGTCCGTTCAAAAGTTTTGTGAGCACACCAGACGCCATACATATGGCCCAATCGTCATGACACAAGGTCGGAATATTTGTCCCTATAAAATAAAAATCAAAATCGAAACTCGGTCATGTCGGGTAAAATAACTTGGGTCACTAAGTCAAATCTTAGAAAAAGCTTTTGAACACATTATATGACACACTTGTAGCCCAATCTTCATAAAACATTGTCAGAATAATTGCCTTTATAAAATATCGGTAAAGTTTAAAACAAGGTCATGTAAACATAAAAACTAGGTCACTAGGTCAAATCTTAGAACAAGCGTGTGAACACATATGGGTCACAATATTGGTACATTCTTCATGAAACATCGTCACAAGAAGTAGCCTTTCTCTGATACAGAACATGTCGATCTTGATCATTATATATTTTTAAAATTCAAGTATGATTCTAAAACGTGATAATGTTTTGAACAAAATATGTCAATAAATGATTAAATGGTGTAATCATGAAATACTTGTAGCAGATACGTCGAAAAACGTGTTAATGCCATTTGTGACGTCTCACCTAAGGGAAGTTCAGCTTATGAGTTTCTAAATGTTTCTGGAATGAGCTTCGTTTTTTTTCAGAAAATGAAACACATGGCACGAACAGGTTGAAAATGGTACATTTTAAGACGGTGTCTGTTGGAGACAAAACAGTCTTGTGTTGTTTTGTTTGTATTTCAATCACATTTGTATTTATATACTTTGCAAAACTTGTTGGTTTATATGGTTAAATTTTTCAACAAATTATTTGACAACGGTAACTTTCCTTCCAAATGGACAGAAGGTTTTATTATTCCACTTAAAAAAAGGAGATGTAAATCAAACCGTAAACTACCGAGGAATAACTTTATTAAGTACAGTTGGCAAACTTTTTACTAGAATTATAAATAACCGGTTAGATCAATGGGCTGATGAATACGCTGTATATGTGGAAGCTCAATCAGGTTTAAGAAAAAATATGGGCAGATGTGACAATATATTTATTTTACACGGGTTAATTACACATATACTGAATGATAATCATAAATGTGTTGTATGTTTCGTTGATTTTACGAAAGCATTCGATTACCTAGTAAGGCAAAATAGTTTGTTACAAACTAATTCAGTATGGTGTGCGAGGCAAAATGTATATACAGATGTTAAATCTAGGGTGACATATAAAAACGAACTTGGCAATAGTTTCGAGTGTTTCTTAGGAGTAAGACAAGGTGATTGTTTATCACCTTTTATATTTTCTATGTACGTTAATGATCTAGAAGAATACATGATTTTAAACGGTTTCAAGGGTATTGATATAGGAATGTTAAAATTATTCTTGTTATTATATGCTGATGACATTGTTATATTTGCTGATACGCAGGATGGTCTTCAAAAAGAGTTAAATCTTCTTAAAAATATTGTGATAAATGGAAACTTGTTGTTAATGAAAATAAAACTAAAGTATTAATTTTCAAGAAAGGAGGTTTTCGTGTACGAAATGCACGATTCGTATACAATGGAACAGAATTAGAAATTGTTACGAAATTCACATACCTAGGTATAGTATTCACCAGTAATGGTTCTTTTAAGCAAACATTTGATGCATTAAGTGGTCAAGCTATGAAAGCCATTTACAAAATTTGCAGATGTATCTGTTGGGCATAGGATGGAACTTTTTGATAAATTGATATCTCCAATTTTGAACTACGGATCAGAAGTTTGGGTTTTTTTAGATGCAACACAAATGGAAAAAGTTCACCTTCAATTCTGCAAACAACTTCTAGGAGTTAGAACCCAAACTCAAAATAATTTTATTTATGGTGAATTAGGAAGAATTCCATTCAAAATAAGCCGTTTAGTTCATATAATCCGATTTTGGTATATAAATAGGTATATAAAATGTATTTATAACATGATGCTAAATGATATGGAAATACATCCTGACAAAACCAACTGGGCCTCAAATGTAAAAATAATCTTAGAAAGGCTTGGTTTCAACAATGTATGGCTCTTTCAAGGAGTTGGAAACTCCCAATACTTCATAAAAATATTTAAACTTAGAGTTAAAGATAAGTTGATACAACTATAAACGAACAACTAAATGATTCTTCCAGAGCATGCTCCTATGTATTATTTGCAAATTTTGGTTTAAACCATATTTAAATATTGTTAATATTAGAAAAATTAATACTGCACTATGCAGACTTAGAATATTTAGTCATCGTCTAGAAATAGAAACAGGCCGATGGCACAAACCATTGAAAATCCCTAAATCAGAAAGAAAATGTCAATTATGTAACAAATTAGAGGATGAGTTTCACTTTATACTTGAATGCCCTTTATATTATGAAATACGAAAACAACATATCAAACTATACTTTTGGAAACGACCTAATATCCCTAAATTTGTAGAACTTATGTCATCTGAAAATAGAAATATTATTATTAACCTCTCTCAATATATTTACAAAAGTCTGAAACGAAGAGATGCAGAATATTATGTACGTTAGCACTCTTCTCTCTACTGCACGAAAAACAAACTAAAACAAAATTACGTACTTTTAACATTTTGAGACTACATAGTAGCATGACTAATGTCATGCGAATAACTATATTTAAAGTTACAGCGATGCTGGAATGTAACTCATTATTGTCGATAATTTCCACTTACTCCACATATACTTGGTACCGGAATCGAAAATAATAATATGTATACATGCATGTTTTCTTTATATTATGATGTGTATATTTGTGTTAATAATTATGTCAATGCATGTACCTATTCTATGTGAAATCATGGGCATATGCCTTTTTTTCGAAATAAACTATCTATCTATGTTTGTTTTTTAGCATGAAAATGTAGACGAGATTTAAATGTTCGATATTCCATTACCGTGGATAAATAATGGCGTATTGGTATGTCTACTGAACACCTCCTCTACACATATTGATTTTGAAAATGCGCAACTTATTTAAACCACGCAAATATATAATAAACCATAGTTATTTGCAACACTATTTGGAACATAAAATACTCATTTTATACTTAAACTAGCCAAATTAAAAAAAATATTAACAAGATTACACAGTCACGGGACATCAATGTGTATAAAAGATAATATTAAGTCGGACAAGGAAGGCATCACTCAACTTAACCAGCCAAGCATAGAACATATTAAAAACATCACATACCACATATGTTTTATATATCATTCTACGTGGGAATTCAGCTTTTTGATTGCTAAAACTAATTCATTTAGCTTTTCGACAGTTGGTACTGGGGCGGATAATTCAGTGTTTGGCATTGTGCCTTGTATGTTTTAATGTTGTCTGTGCTCAGCTGGTTAAGTTCTGTGCTGCCTTCCCTGTTCGACCTAGTATTATCTTTTTGCATAATCATGTATGTTGTCAGTGGGAGCAAAATCTGGTGATTAAGCTGCAGTTTTGCATCACGTTGATATTAACGTTGATGTAAACATTTTCCGTAATGTATGCGCTTGGTTATTATCACACTGTCTAAGGTTAAAATCGTTGTCACCAGAAAGTGTGATACAAGAAGGGAATTGTTACAGGTTGAAGATCGTCTTCGATGTAAGAGTGAACACAAACTGGCGAACTGTACTAAATGAAATTATTTTTTAGAAAAACACAAACGCGCTAATGTTTTATGTGATCATTGAGCATACACATGGAGATCAATCATTTCTCTGACAGTCAAGGTTGTTAACCGGAAGCGGTTTCTGCGGCTAACCATACGCAGTCATTCATCCGAATTAAGTCACGTTTTAGACTTTGAATTTCCTCATTGTTGATCTGTGACGGTGTCAGTTGGCATAGCACGTTCTAGTTGACTTATATTTATCATAAAAATGGAATCGTGCGACAACGGTTGGGTTGCTACTTTCGGTTTGTAACTTATACCTACAGAAACATCGGGTTAACGTGGCATGCTAACTAATGCTTTTGGAGAACTAAAACTGTGATGTTCTGCAAGATAATGTTTCGTGTACACATTACCATTTACACAATTTGGATATTTCCTTCACACGAGATCCACGAGCGAAAAATGATATTTGGCCATGTAATTAGTACTGCTAATTTTCGTGGTACAACTAATTTCAGATGTTCTCTACTGAAAAGGTTATTATCTAGGAACTTCATTTCATTGGTGCAAAGTATGCTAAATAGTTCAAACCACACAATACGGAATCCTAAAAACTGGTGCGCTTTTAAAGTCCGAAAGTGTATTTGAAAAGCATATCCTAATGACAAGATGGTTCTGAATAAGAATACCAATGGTGTTACAACTCCGGATGCTACTGATTAAATGGGTTGGTTTGTACGTTATTAAACAGTCAACGCCAAACCAAAACATGTTCATTTAAAAAAAGAGTAAGTGTCTGCCAACTCAGACATCTACATAAATAAGTACTTGGTGACGATGCACATACGCAAATGAATTACTGTTTCGAGGACATTGAAACTCTCATTTCAATAAGCGTGTTTAATTTGGCTAGATTAAAATCAATCGAATGTGGTACAGTGTCGTTTTGATTGGTTTAGTTGATGGATAACAAGCAATTTGCAAACATTTGTGTCTCGACACAACCATTAAATTAGCATTTCAGTGTTTCGTCAACAGGGAACTCTCCTCTACTGTCCCAAATTGTGTCTCCTACAATTGAATCTAATGGAAAGCACCGTTGTTGGTAGCATATTAGATTCTTTCTTACTTTTATCCATGCATCATTGATATGTAGAAATTATGATGCATGCATTTGATTGGTGTTAGATTCTTTATCTTAAATACTTAGTTATGAGTAGTGTTCTTCAAATTATTTTTGTGCAAGTGAAGTGCTTTAATTGTGATGGAGAAATAAATAGGGTAAGGTCATTGAAATAAAGCAAATAAACGTACAAAAGGAAACAGCAGATGAAAAGGTATTCAAAGTTCGAATAAGTAATTAAAGGCGGGGGGGCTTACCGGTGGACGATAAAATTGTAAGTGAAATTATGAACTAAGCAAAATTTGTTCATTTTCATAGACACCAGTACACAAACAAAGCACTAGTCCTGTCTCCACAAGCTCAACAGTGCTAAACTTGGCAGGGTTATTGTCATGTTACAAAAGATATATATCAGACTGGAAAACGTGAAATCGATGCTCGAAACCCTTACTACCTTAGAACAAAACGTGATTCCAATTAAAGGTTTGACGAGAAATTTTATAATTCACAAATGCCTCAATCGAGTCTGAGCTTGCTATCATAGCCGCTCAAAACGCTAAAATGAATGACGAAATTGGAATGACAAAGCAAGCGCAACAATTTAATTTTCGTCAAAATCGAAGAAGGTTTCCATGAGAGGCAATCTGACTGTGGGACCAAAATGCGCGACTTGCTTGTCAAAACACTCAATATACATGAATTGTCGATACGGCAAACTCTACAAGGGTCATTCGATATATACAATCGATCTCATTTGATTATATTTGCGTTTAAATAATAATTTCTTATATAATTACAAACATTTAATTACCTACAGTAAATACAAATATATCTTCAATAATGCAAACCAGTAGCATATCATCAGCGACTGCATTACCATAGTAACGTGCTACCACCCGACTGACGTAATGTACCTTTCTTGTTAGTAACTCAGAAACCTGATATTTTAATATATATGACCCAAAACACTAACCAGGCCCCGTTACTGACCAGCACCCGTATAGAAAATGGATGAAACCGATCGCAGACGACCCTTCCACCGCTTACACATGTACAAGGAACTATTTTGCAAGGAGGTGACAACTAAAAACTCCGGCTCAGACAGTCACCGGACACGAAAATCAAAAAAACATATGCAATGCTAATTATCTATGTATTGCAGAGTACCCACTCGCTCATCCACATTTTACATGATACGTGTAATATGAAAAGATAAAAGATAGTTCTGGAATCACCAAAATGTGCCACATTGTGTTGAACTTTTAAGATCTGATAATAAGACTATACAGAAAAACATATCTATGTTCGTACAGAAAAGTTTCGAAATTGGGCGTGCGTGTGGGTGCGAGTACATGTTCCTGTAGTGTGTGTATAAAACAATTTTGACCATCACTGTATGCCGTACTTAACCCTTTGCATGATATATGACTTGTTCATTGCATATACTCTTTCTTGTTTATATAGGTTACGTTTTTTGTGTTACATGTAACATGTACAATGTTTTTATAGCATATATGTATTTTATCTCATAAAATGCCGTTGTCATAGATTCTCGTTTTGATAAGTGAACTGCTCCATTTCATCTATGCTGGAAAACGAATTGTATGTTAGGTTTGAATGTTGTACATGCTGTATAAGCTATCCAAAGGCTAGTTTTATACAATATAGCGTCTGTAACAATTGATCGAATTATATAGCACACTAATATTACAATACCTACCATGCTGAGACAGATTAGGCACATGTTGGTCTGGTACAGTTATGTTATGAAGGGTATACAATGCATATGTTCTAAGCACTATTTTCTTATTACACTTGACCAATGTTCTAACTACACCGAATTTAAATTTAAATATCTCTGAAAGCGTTGTATTGAACTACGTGATTTTTGTTAAAAGGTCTAAATCGATATCGTCTACGATATTATGATGTTTTTACAAGTAATTCGGTGGAATAGTGTGCACTGAGGCATGACGGTAAAATATCCTCTTTTGTACGCTGGCTATGGTATTTTTGGCAGGAATTCGATTCCACGTTGTAAATCGCTTCTTAGTTGTTCGTCCTTTCAGAAAAACATCACATGGTTAGTATGCCATTTGGAGAAAGGATCAATGTTACGGGCCGTTGGTGTAGTGGTTTGAGCTAACAGAAGATAAAAACACTCTTGACAAATGTTTTACTTTTGGTTTTAGTCCCTACACTAGAAACGAAATTATATGGGTGTTTGCATGTTGATATAATAAATAACATATGATGAACTGGTAATGTTTGTGGTTGAATTTTACACTTATACTCTAAAACAAAATATAACAAGATTATCATTAGCCGGTATATCCCCCGTCAACATGAACCACTACCTTAACTATCCACATGTCTGGTTCTTTCTTCTAATGGTATACGAACCCTAATTTGTTTGTCTGAAAGGACTTACGACTTAGAAGCCATCTACAACGTGGAATGGGTTTCCCGCCAATATTTAATAACACGTGCACAAAAATCGATATTGTATATCGTCATGCCTCGATGCTCAATATCACACAGACTGGGTTGCTTAAACATCCTTCTATCAATTTAGACTTGTTTTCAAAACATAATGTGAATTTATACAACGGATCCAGAGACATACAATTTTCTAGTCGGTGTAGTTAGAACATTGGTTAAGTGTATATACTTTTAGATGGAATTATTGCTGAATGGGTATACACTATTGTACGTGGTCTTGTGGTCGAAAATATAAGTGTACAACAATATTTTAGTGTATTTAACGCTATTTCAAACTGATGTACCATTTCTTTCGGACCGTTCCAATGTAGTATACACTTTTTACATGTCAACAAATACTTGTAACAAAAGACCATTTATAATATATTTGGAATAGCTCACTAACATTATGTAATCTTATCATGTTGAATGTTTTTTTCTCTCCTAAGTAATCTTTTAAATGCATCGTTAGGCAGTAACTAGTTACAATCAAGTTTATTTGCACCACTGTGTGTTTATGTTTGATACACACTGTCATACTTTATATACAATGTAACAGTATACAGTAGAACTTCGATGCCTCGAACAGTACTTGCCTCGAACACCCTAGATGCCTCGAACTGGTTCTTCGGTCCCGGCAAATCTCTTTTTTATTCATATAGTGAAACAATAGATCACTCGAACAATATCTAGGTCGAATACTCGAACTGATTGGACGGTCCCTCGCTATGATTTACCTGTAGATGGGTCGAACAATGCAAGTTTTCGCACCTTTCATTAAGTGTTGAACTCCATTGTTCGACCGCGGGTAGTCGGCGACAGGTGTAAGTCAGTAAATAAGTAAGTAAATTGTTTATTATAGTGACTAGTGCATACATATTTACAACAAACATATTTACAATACACAAGTAAAGAGGCACACGGCCCAATGGGCCTATAAGTCACTTTAACAACAGTAGGTAATTTAAATCCGCTAAGTAAATTAAACAATAATGGTTGAGTATAACGTAATTTCGTGTGATATATGTAATGCATGATAATAATAAATATAAGGTTTCAAGAAGTTTAACGGTTTAAGCAACGTAGAATTATAGATACAGGTAATATTCGGTAGAAGGTATGGTGTTGATACATAATAAAGAGTTATAAGGGACAAATAAATGTATATAATCAAGTACAAATTTGCATGATATTCAACAGTATATAGTCAAAGGGATTCGACCCGATAAAAATATCTTTCACATCTATACTATGAATATCTAAGACAGGGATCTTACTTTATGACTGACCCTCATATACCCAACTCAACATTATGTCCAATATTTTAAACAAGCCGAATACAATCATTTAATTTGTACTGCACACTTCAAGACAATATAATATTATACATAAAAATACAACTTTTATCAATACACGTACACAATTTCGCCTGTGTCGGGCATAGAATGTTTACAAAATGCGTAAAACCCGGTTTGACGACATAACCCTGCACAGACAGAAACTAGAAAACGGCCTGGCTTTTGTTACGAGTAATTTGATTGGCTGAAGAGTTGCATGGTATTACCCGAACACCAATCATTTTCTATATTGTCACATGATCCGTCACGTGATACTACAAATGGTCGAAATGAATGTAATATTAGAAATTGAATATCAGTTCTCCCTGAACTCGGATTATCGTCTATTTAAGCGGAACAGAAAAATATGGGTGGTGGTAAGTTGCAAAAAAATGTCTCGCTATCAAATCGTCGTACTAATATCCTGAGATCGTGCGTAAATAATGATTTCTCTTCTTTATCGAAGGCCGTTTTCTAGTTTCTGTCTGTGCAGGGTTGTGTCGTCAAACCGGATTTTACGCATTTTGTGAACATTCTATGCTCGACACAGGCGACATTGTGTACGTGTATTGATAAAAGTTGTATTTTTTATGTATAATATTATATTGTCTTGGAGTGTGCAGTACAAATTAAATGATTGTATTCGGCTTGTTTAAAATATTGGACATAATGTTGAGTTGGGTATATGAGGGTCAGTCATAAAGTAAGATCCCTGTCTTAGATATTCATAGTATAGATGTGAAAGATATTTTTATCGGGCCGAATCCCTTTGTATATAGTAGGCCTATTGCGAATAATTTAACGACTTTTTAACAGATTACATTTTTTTTGTATAATTATATATGTGACATAGTTTACAATTCATACACGTACATAATTAAACATAAATAGTTGCCAGCATCAAGTATATGGGTGGTACATGATATGCTATTATTTTAGGACCAAGCATTTCAATAGTTATGACACATGTATATTATACATAACACACAGCATGAAGAATGGTCATAATATTGTTTATGACCGGCCAGGGAGAATACAAAAACAGACATAATGTAGGTTGAAACGTGGTCATCCATGTTGAGTGATCAACATTAACGACCGGTTTAATGTTAAAAATTAAACATAATAAAATACCAATACATAACAAACAAATAAACAAATTTTATAAAATTATACATATGAAAAGTAATAACTTAAAATGTGGAGTTTCCGAAGGAAAAATGAGCGAAAAGATAGGCATATGGTAAACCAACCGGATGACTATCTCCCCCTTGTATATTAATTTCCTAGCATGTGTACCAAGTACATACCTCGTCATTATATAAGTACTTACGCATGTGTATGGTTTGTATGGTATCAAGTGTATGTTTCTATTACATACATAATACAGGTGATAACATGGTTAACGAAATAAAATATCTCTTCTTTTAAGATAGGCGCAAAGCAAAAACTTTCCTAATTTTCTTGGTTGTGATGTTATTACATGTATGAGTCTGTTATCAATATTTATATCATTATTGTCAAATAAATCAGGAAATGAGTTTTGGCGTGTATTAACAAGTTGTGATAATTACCTGTATAGATGTATACCTAATTGTTTGCATTGTATAACGAGTTTTTGAGAAACTTAAACACTTATAGATCCATTTAATAGCTAACGAAGGCCAACCATGAAATTATAATTTAATTAATTCTTGTTGATAAAATTCAGAAGCAACATAATTTATTATATCACAATAAAATAATCATTTTTGAAGTTGTCATACGTCAAAAGTGTTTGTTTCAGTATCATTTATTTATTGGTTGTCGAACTTGACATAGAACTTGATAATAATTCGTGACTCGCTGCGCTGTATAACAAGTTACCGTAGTAAGACTTGTAAACATTTGAAGAGCTTGCCGAAGATAAATCAGATTTCAGATAAATTTTGTCTAAATATATTATGTTTTATCATTATAATGAATATATATAATGTTAAAAGATACCATGCATTAAGCAAGTGAAGTAATTATGCAATACACACACGTATTTTCATGCCGACATCAATTCAAACTTATATTTGAATACCATAGTTGCCTCGAACACCCTAGATCTTCCCGGTCCGAAGGTAGTTCGAGGCATCGAAGTTCTACTGTATATATAAATTTATATCATCTTCTACTGTCTCAAGCTCCCTTTCTCTCTTTCTCTCTTTCTCTTTGCTTTGTCTTACCATTCGGGGAATATCTACAAACGCACAAATACAAATAATGTCCATATATGCGCATCACTGTATTACATTTTTCAATAAACATGTACACGTATTTACATGTCTAATAAATAACGAGTCTAAAGTTTTGTACATTTAACGTCAAGGGTATAGCATCAAAAACAAAAAGAATCGAATTGTTTGAATGGTTAAAACTGAATAAATATTCAATTAGCTTTTTACAAGAAATACGTTGTACAACAAATAATTATGATGAATGGAAAAGGGAGTGGAAAGGTGATATATTCCTTAGTGGTAACCAGTCAAATGGCGCCGGGATAGGTATATTCATAAACGGAAATGTCAACTTTACACTTAAGTCCTATAAAGAATATAAACAAGGCCGCCTCCAATCATTAAATATTGAGATCGACGGTAAAACCTTACTTTTAGTGAACATATATGGACCTAATAAGGATGACGAGGAACTATTGAATATTTTAGAAAACTCGTACTTATAGCTAATGGTGATGAAACATTCGTAATCGGTGGTGGCTTCAACACAATAATTGATGTAAAATTGACAAACTAAACGGTAACAAAACCACACACAGGGAATGTTCAAAAAGAATTCAAGAGATCATGATAAATAATGATATATACGATATTTGGAAACTAAAACATCCCAATTCGAAACAATTTACATGGCAATCTAATCATAAACCACTAATATATTGTAGACTAGATTATTTTGTAGTATCGTCCGACATCTTAAACCATGTGAAAGATTGTTTTATTAAAATGGGCTTTAAATCCGACCACTCCGTTGTTACATTTGTTCTTGAACTTGCGTCAACAGAACGTGGACGAGGATTCTTCAAATAAATAACTCAATACTGTTAAATACAGATTTCAAAACAAAAGTCAAACAGGCAATTAATGTAACAGCTTATATAAATAAGGATTCAAACCCAAATACTTTATGGGAACTAGTTAAAGGCACAGTTCGGAACGAAGCCATTAGATATTCAAGTAAACTACAAAAAATAAACAAAGAAAATGAACTAAAAATACAACAAAATATTGAAAGATTAGAACGTGAAATTTGCTAACGACCTACTTAACTAACAAAAAACCATTAGACGATATAACTGAAGAAAAGATTTAAGGCATTATTTTAAGATCACTTCCTGAATGGATTGAAGGGGCGGAAAATACTAAATATTTTGCAAATCTGGAACGCAAAAGTGCTGAAAGTAAAACCATGCACCAACTGAAAACTGATAACGACACGATAGTTACAAACAACAATGATATTTTATTATACTTTTATGCTGATTTATATAAAATTAACGAAAGTCTAACCCACAACAATACTTTTTTCTCAAATGGACACAATACCCTATTATTAGATAATAAAACACTCACTAGTGGAATTATTTCAGAATATGAATGTTCCATTGCACTAAGAGAAATGAATAATAACAAAAGCCCTGGTTCAGACGGGTTATCTGTCGAATTATATAAGATATTTTGGAACGATATTAAAACATTCCTAGTTAACTCACTAAATTATTCTTACGACAAAGGGAAATTAACAGAACTTCAAACCCAGAGTATCATAACATTAATACCAAAAAAGAATAGAGATCCTTTGTCAATTAATATTTGGAGACCAATATCACAATTAAATGTCGATTATAAAATTGCCTCAAAAGTCATTGCTAATATAATAAAAAGAGTTGTAGATAGTATAGTTAATGAAAACCAAACTGGGTTCATCAAGGGAAGATATACAGGAGAGAATGTGAGAACAATTATTGAAACAATAGAAAAAATGCAACTTTCGTATTCTTTTCTGATTTCCAAAAAGCATTTGATAGTTTAAATCATGAATTCATGTATAAATGTTTAAAAGAACTAAATTTTAGTGATTCGCTCATACAATGGGATGAAGTTTTTTATGCAAATGCGAAGGGCTGTATAACTAATAATGGTCTGTTTAATCCCCCGCCACGAAGTGGGATGGGATTATACGAATGGTCTCCGTCCGTGCGTTCGTGCGTCCGTCCGTAACAAAATCGTGTCCGTTCTCTAACTTTTTAATGCCTGGGCAGAATTACATGAAACTCATACCAAATATGTAACTAATAAAGACGACGTGCAGAACCCAAATTCTAACCACGCCAGGTCAAGGTCACAATTCAAGTTCAAATGTTTGAATCTTACATTTCGTGTCCGTTCCATAACTTTTTAATGCCTGGGCTGAATTGCATGAAACTCCTACGACGTGTAGAACTAACATTCCAATCATGCCGGTTCAAGGTCAAGGTCACAATTCAAGGTCAAAGGTTTGAATCTTGCATTCCGTGTCCCCTAAATAACTTTTTATTGCCAGGGCTAAATTGCATGAAACTGATACCAAATGTGTAACTAATAATGACGACGTGCAGCACCCACAATCCAACCATGCTGGTTCAAGGCCATGGTCACAGTTCAAGGTCAAACGTTTAAATCTTACATTTTATGTCTGCTCTTTAACGTTTTAATGGAAGGGCTGAATTGCATGACACTCAAATCAAATGTATATCTATTAAACTGACATGCAGAACCAACATTTCAACAACGCGGGGTCAAGGTCACAGTTCAAGGTCAAAACTTTAAATCTTATATTTCGTGTCCACTCCATAACTTTTTAACGCATGGGCCCTTTGCATGAAACTGATACCAAATGTGTAACTAATAAAGATGACATACAGAACCCACATTCCAACTATGCTGCTTCAAGGGCATGGTCACAGTTAGAAGGTCAAAGGTTTGAACCTTACATTTCCCATCCGCTCCCTAATGTTTTAACGCCTGGGCCAAATTGCATGAACTCATACACTTTCTTGTTTAACATTAAGAGTGGTGTACGGCAAGGATGTCCTCTATCACCGTATCTTTTTATCCTATGTATCGAGTTTTTATCTATTTCTATAGAAAATAACGGTGCTATAGAAGGTATTACTTTAAACAATAAAAGTACAAAACAAACTCTTTTTGCAGATGATACTAGCTTTCTACTTAAAGAAAATCGAACGTCTTTTAAAAATCTTATAAGAACCCTTGACGATTTTGGTAAAACATCTGGGCTTAAACTCAATGGAAACAAATGCTCAGTCCTGTATTGCAAGTCTAAATAATACAGATATTGTCTTTGACAACGAATTTGAATAGACTTCGTCGGAGGCAACTACGTTAAGAATTACCTTCAGTAATAATTTATCTTCAATGTATGATCTAAATGTAGCAAATAAGATAATAGAATGTTAAACTGTCCTAAAACAATGGAAAAAATGGATCTTAACACTCATTGGAAAATAACAGTTCTAAAAACATGTGTTCGCCCAAAGCTAATTTACCCCCTAACTGTGTTACAAAACCCACGGCACATTTGATAAAATTGATCAATAAAATTTTCTTTGATTTCTTGTGGAATTCAAAACCTGATAAAATATCACGTAAACAAATAATTCAAGAATACAAAGACGGGGGTCTTAAATTTTAGACATGGAATGTTTTCTAGATTCATTAAATATAAGCTGGATAAAAGGATTTTTAATTCAAACGCCAACTGGAGTTTTCATTTACAGGACCGAATTAGAAAAGTATAGAGGATTATTACTATTTAAATGATATATAACTAAAAAGAATGTAAAAGTCTCATAATAAAATCTAATTTTTTAAAGGATATAGTGATTTCATGGTCTAAGGTCAACACCCTAAACACAGATCGAAACATCCAAACAAATCATCTGGAATAATTCAAGTATAAAACATATAGATAAAAATGAGTTATTTAATTATAAAACATGGTTCAGTAAAGGAATCCAGTATGTAGAACATATTTTTGACTTCAGACACAAAAGATTTTATAGCTTTGAGCAGATGAAATTCTATATGATATCCCTAATGGGCATTACGTAAAATACTATACTCTCATTAAAAACGTACCGAAAGAATGGAAGACACAAATGCAAAACGAAATGATGACATATAACCCACCAAACTACTTAATCGATAGACTAAATGGAAAAGCAAATTAAGTAAGATTGCATACAATTCACTTATCAAAACTAAACTACCAACAGAACAAAAATGCAAACGAAAATGGAATCTTAAGTTCACCATAGAAGACACAGAATTGGTTAACATTTTCCAACAAACGTATATTACCATAGGGGTCTGTATTGACTAACTGGTCTCTCATTCACTAGATATAGATATCAGGGAAATGACTACTATCAAAATTGCGACACCACCAACTTTACAAACAGTCGTGTAACTTTTCCAAATGATGTCAAAATGATGAAATGACCGCACTAGCACCTTTGGTGAACCCTATGATTATTACAATAGACACTAAGCTTAGAGAATTTCAGTATAAATACATCATGAATATTTTTACACAAGTGTCATATAACCCATTCAAGCTTATGTGATTTTTGCAATAGATAACCAGACTCTATATACCATATGGTCTGGGAATGCCATATTATATAAAGATTTTGGAATGAAGTTAGGTCATATCTAGTACAAAAACTTTCAAAAGACTTAAACATCACAATTTAAAATATTTCAGTTTGCAACATTATAAAGAATACAGAAGACGATGGGCTTATTACTAACTATATTATACTGCTTTCAAAATATTTCATATTTAAATGCAATAAACACACACCGACAATTCAGTCATTTAAAGAATACATTAACTATCGAAAAAAACTAGATCAAACAATCGCACTTTTCAAAACCAAACTACAAATCTGTAACAGAAAATGGCAGAAGTTTTCATAACTTGCATAACTCAAATAGTGATATTGTGTAAATTCCCCGAACCCATAACCATTTCTTATTATCTTTCTCTTACTTTCCTTTCTTACTCTCTACATTCGCAACCTCTCTTCTAAGCGACTGTCCTCATAACTCTTCCTCTTCCCCTATCTATACTACAAAAATCATAATGACATTAATGACTAATATCATAAAGAGTCGTGCATTTTTTTCACTCACTTTTTTGACAAAATTGTTTGTATATTTTGTATATGTGTACAGCTGTATTAAGTGTCTTATGAAAATAAAAAATGTTAAAAAAAATATACAGTTTTTTTCACGAAAAATCTTTATAAACGTTTATAATGATGAAACGGGTATCGGGAGAGAAGTTTGTCAGAAGTATACTTACACATGTATATCGTTTATAGAAAATGTTTGTGGCTGAAAATAAACTTTGGAATATCAAGTAGAAGCCAGAAATGCATTAGATAAAGTCATTTTAGAACTTCACTTGCCCAGACGGACGTTATACACGGGAGCCGCCTTTAGAATGAGAATTATCAAATAATTATTCAACATACTCTTGATATTTTATTACAACTGAAATGTTTCAATATAAACTTACTCTCTTTTTTACTTAATACTGAATAAATGGTAAATGTATGCAATACGTATAGAGACATGAACGATTTATTGGAGCAATGTGATGTTAGAATAGTTGACCGTTTACGTACATGACATCATTGACGTCAATTGTGTGCGACGAGTCGCGGTACCCAAGGTTGCGAAACCGCTGATATCTCTACATGTAAGAAATGAATATTTATGAAATTCAGCAGACGCAGAGGGGATATATTTTGTAATATGGATATAACTTTTCTTACTTATATCAGTATTAATTGTACAACTTTTGTCTCATTTATTTTGATCACCCTACATACAACGTTAACGATGAGGTGGTCACATCGACGACAGTGTTACGCCAATCAGTATTTAGTCACTATAACAGTCACACAACTGACACAAACTATTATATACACTCTGGCAGATAGTGTACGGACAGCTAATCATACATACATCGCAATCAAACATAGTGATCGACCAGCAGTTAGTTTCTCAGTTTTGTAGTTCCAGACAACAAATCAAGCTGACATTTAGATATGCATTAGATCAGAATAACGATGGACATAGACAGTAATCATTCGGAAATATGTTATATAAGTGTTCTCCAAACCATATTTATTAACATCATATAGATAAGCGACCTGGCAATCATTCCCAGTAATATAACAAACATCACGGTAAGTGCGCGTATGTTGTCAACCCATATTGCCAATTACTTTGACGGTATGTTGACATAGGCGACCACACAATTCTGTTTCTCACTATTATTATGATACTTGTACGTTTAGAACATGTCTCACACCATTTAGGGTCTCGGCGCATAAATTAGAAGTTGAATCTGGACGATGGCATAAGCCAGCTAAAGTACCATTTGAGGAACGTATATGTAAAATTTGTAGCACTTTAGAAGATGAATTTCATTTTATTTTAGAATGTCCAGTATATAAAGATCTAAGAAAAGTTTACATCAAAAAATAGTATTGGAAACACCCGAATGTTTTGAAATTAGCAGAACTATATCAATTTTCTATAAAAAACCTATCTCTATTTATACACACAAGTTTTGAATTAAGGTCGCAACTATACTGCTTATAGTCCCAATTCTCCCCTTACAAATTATCAACTTTTTCTGTTAGACACACATGTATGTATTTATAGATGAACTTTAATATGTCTAATTTATTTAATCACATGAATACATCATTTTCTAGTTCAAACATACTATATATACTATACATATGTATGTACATTTTTGCATAACTATGTACTTGCACCACCATTGACATACTATGTTTATACTTGTATATATATTTTTGGAATGATATGCTAAACGCTTTTTCTGAACAAAAGCTATCTATCTATCTACGTTAAAGGCGTTCGCTACAGTTTCTATCACAGTACCGTAGTCTCTAACAGATAAAAGCAATAACTTAACATTTTAAACGTCTTTGTCAATAATTCTTACATCATTATTTCATGATTTATAAATATACTTATTCGCAACGAGATTACAACGTTTTGCGTTTATCTGTCAAATAAATGGAACCGATGTTTTTTTGTAGAGATTATTAATAAGGCAAGGACCAGAGGAATGCTATCCGTGTTTATACGATAAAAGCACATTAAAACATTAAACAATCGATGTGAATCAATAAAACTTAATTTAATAAAGGGGCCCTTCCATCAACATGACTCAGGTAACGGCCGTGGATTACAAGTTTGACGATAATTACAAATTTAGTGGTGTTCTACCGTTGCTACAGAGAACAAATGACATGCGCATCGGTTTGGCGAGAACTTCCGGATGCTGAAGCTGAATAGCGCCAAGCACGGACAAAAACAGCTAAAATGCAGGTAAATAACTGATTACCCGATGAAAGTAATTGTTCTACAAGTAAAACCATCTTTTACACACATAATAAACTTGGATATACGATGTCATCACCTTCCGATGCTGAGAATTCAGCATGAACGTAAGTGCACTAAAATCGCTTCGTACCCAAAGTTGCCAAACACAATGTCAATAATTATCGTTTATGAATCATGAACAGTGGTATAACAACATGTGTTCAGCCAAACCTGGGGCACTGCAGTTCTGTTGTAGACAGCTATTAAATGTATTGAATTACTTCTGTGATTTTCTTTAAGAAGTGGATTATACTGTCCACTGCAC
This sequence comes from Spisula solida, assembly GCA_947247005.1. Lineage (NCBI taxonomy): Eukaryota > Metazoa > Mollusca > Bivalvia > Venerida > Mactridae > Spisula > Spisula solida. Next base: position 4,951,978 of record OX365948.1, on the reverse strand, counting down.
ATATTTGTTAGCTCACCTGTCACAAAGTGACAGTGCAGTCTTCGTCCATCGTCTGTCAACAATTTGCTTGTGTTGACACTAGATGTTACAATTTTAGCTTAATCTAAAATTGGTCACAATGATAATCTCAACAAAATCTAGGCCAAGTTCGATAATTGGGTCATCTGAGGTCACTAGAATCTAGGTCAAATCACAAAAACCTTGTGACAGAAATATTCTTTGGGTGAACCACTTCCCAACTACCAAATGCTGATGTTAACGTTGATGGCTTAAAACACATGGCCGGCAGGGGCTGGGCTAATTTCCACCATATGGCTACATTGGAAACTTCAAAAATCTTCTTCTCAGAAACTGTTTGCTTGATTCCAATATAATCTTGAGAAATGTTCCTAGGCTGGGCTCTACCAAATTTATTAAATATGGTCACCACCGGCGGGGCTACTTTCCACTATATGGCTATATATGAAAAACTAGAGAAAACCTTCTTCTCAGAAACTGTTGGCGCCTAATTTCAATATAATTCCACAGGAATGTACCTTGAGAGACCCTAAATTGAAATCCTAATTACTTAGTTGAATTGTGAAGAAATAATGGCTGCCAGGGGTTGAACTTGTACATGTTTACATTGGTAGACATGGTACTGGGGTTAGCGATCTAGGGCCATCATGACCCTGTTGTTATTGTAAATCCCATTATTGTGCTAATACTGCAAGAGATGTTGATATGGAATATTATAAGTATATTTTGCTACATATCACATGCAGTTTGGCATTGACAGTTTATTGAGTCAATAATTGTACACTTGTGTGTATTGATATAACACATTATAAACTGCAATCATATTGAAAAACTATCATGAATGTCTAATTATTATTAAACTTATAGTTAGCCACATATATCTGAAATAGACTTATGGCATCAATTAGGTCAAATAATGTAGTCAATAAAAGTATACAATAGTACTGTACATCAGATATCATTTTTGATGTTTTTTCACTATTATTTTCAACTTGAATTACTTGCAAAAGCATGAATTCATGTAAATATACTTTCATAAGATGAAAACACATCCTTAAACATTTGATTCCGACTTCATCAAGTCGCGAAACAAGTCTGGTATGTAATGATCGCGCAAATATGAAATGATTTTCAATGACAAAATACTTTTTATTATCATCGTTAACCTTACATGTAGGTCTGTCTGTATTCAATTGCTTGATAAAACATTAAAGGCCACAACTTGGGCCATCTCTTTGGTTTTGAATATTGCTAATAATTATTGATCAAGTTTGAATGTGGTACATCTGGATGTCTAAACTAGGTATCATGATCAAAACTCAGAAACCTTTGTGTTCATCATCAGATATTAAAGTTTTGACCTCACTTAAATGAATGTCGGTCACAATTATCATCTATAGAAAAAATATTTTTTTGATATTTGGACATAACTTAGCTTCACCAATATGCATTACATTAACATTCAGGTTAAATATGCTATGATCTATGGAACATAACTGCCTTTGTGTGGTTTTACAAGCATTATACCAAATTGAGTATCACCCCCATAGAGTTTCAACTTTTTAGCAAAAATTAACCTGGTGACCCATATTTTTTATTCTTGTTTATGATAAGTAAGGCATCAATTAGTAAATTGGTGGAGTTACTTTAAATCTTAAAAAAACTAATTTTCAACCCAAAGTGCGAAAAAAGTGAAAATGGCGTCCCGATGATTTTTTTGGAATTTTATTTGTCTTTCGTATTTATTCATTTTGTTTGTTATTTTTAAACCAGAAATATTGTTTTCTGTTATATTCTAATTCTTTTTTGTTATCATTTGGATATTTTTTATAATTATTGAACAATTTGTACTTGTTGGTGAAATGTGAAAAATGGTACAAATTGTGTCATGTTTGACACCAAATAAAAAAAAGTAAGCTGGTATAATCACAACATTCTCTTGTTGTACGCAAAATTTCATCCAAATCTATTATGTGGTTTTTTTTTGGAAACTGTAGCGTCGCCTTTAAAGGCATAAACTATTGTTAATAAACTAAAATCCGTGTAATACATGTTGTAACATATTTGAAATATGAGACAATTTATGACACGTTACAACCGTAATAAAATTGTGTTTATACGAGTATAGTACAAAAGGAAATAGCAAAACCGATTATGAGGTCATTTTAAATAATCGCTGTTGCTATTGTTTAAATATTTGGAAGTCACACTAATAACTTAAAGTTGTATGTTTAAGTAAGTAAGTACGTTTGTAAAATCTTTAATTTACGAGGCTAACATATTTACAATAATGCAATCTTCCATATGGGCCTCAAATCTTCTTCCGAAGTGTTTGTAAACCAGTATAACGAATGTCAATACTTATACGGTATGTGTTTACTTCAATAACGTTGTCGGTAAGATCACAGGAGTATGTGCTCAGTTGAAATACATAAAACAGTTCAACGACCGGACTAAAGATGGAACACAGTATTAATTTTTCTTGCTATCTGAGCATATCATTCATCTCGCACGTCGTTTGACAAAGTCGATCTAGAGAGAAATGATTGCATGCTAATATGAACATGTTTTCCTAACGTTTTCATTAAGTGATAATAGGAATGATATATATACATTCAGTCTGACACGACTCATCACAAACGATATTTCAATTTGCCATCTGTCTAGCATTATAGAAATTGAGTTAAATATGTACACACAACAAACAGATAATGTTAAGTCGACAATTTTTAATGAATGATGAATAAATATTGCATTAGAAGACATGACAATTCATGAATAGTTTGGTTTAACTCCAAATACAATAACACATGACTATGTCAATATGAAAGTTTCTACCGAGATATCTAATTTTATTTACAAGTGATTTATTTACAAGTAATTATGTAAGCGCTTGTCAGCTTATTTCTAAAGGTCTTAGTATATGAGTCCTCTATCGGTGCGGTAAGGCAGTCGAATGTTCCTGTGAAATACAACTATATGTACATCATACACATAACATTACGACATTGAGTGAATATTTGGATATGTTTGTTAAAAGTATATACATTATTCGTTTCCACTCTTGTCACGAGTGTACGAAGGTCCAATGAAAGGGAAATAATACTTCGAAGCTGAATGATAATCCCGCAAATGCAATTCTGTCTAGCAAACATTGTTTGTTTCCGGTCTATATATACACATTTAGACATGTAATATGCTTGAAACAAAAAACAGACAATGCAAACCTACTTGGACCATTAAAATATACGTAGACACTACTATTTTTGGAACTATCCATCATCCGAATTTCATCAAATGTGGTAGTAATAATTTCCTGTCATTACTGAATTTCGTACGTATATTAATCGAGAAAAATATATTGTATGTCTTAAATTATGGTAGTTACATGAAGAGCAACACAAGATTTAACACACGCGACATCTCGTATATTTATCCCGTCAAATATTGTGTTAACACCTTTGCTTCATCACTTTCCATACACGGTGGGAAAACCTGCAAACAATTCATGCGTGTATTATTTGGCCTTTTTGATTGGACTGTTTTGTGGAGCAGGTTATAGTGTGGTTCCCGTTCCAAGCTTACATAACTACTATAATACTACTACTGTTATATTGGACTCGAGAATCAGACTATAAGCTGCTACGCGAAGCACCCTAGTCGAAAAGTCTTTATGTAGTCATTCGTTTCAAATTATGATGTCACAGTCAACACCATTACGAAGATATTGGTATCATACAAAGCACTTTTTTATCAGTAAGAAAACATGACGTCAAATGAAAACATGGGACAAAGCGTCAAGCTTAAGGTTTGTATGGCGTATGATAAAATACAAATACAAACTCTAATTATGATGGAAAATATGAGATTGCAAGACAAAGTGCTGGTACATCGTATTAAGTCTACACGTCTGGTGCTGGATATTCCTTGATTTAATTGGCTCAGACATGCTCGCTACGTTCCCGATGTGCTTTCCCTGTTTAATACGGTGAAGTCTTTAGATACAATCGATACAATGAGTTCCTCGCTTAATCATCGATTTCTATGAAACTTTAGGATTTAGACGGTGGTGCTGCAGCATATTAAAAATGGTTTGTTTACTGGCATAATTAACTAGAAAATTGATTTGTCTTAGTATTTTTGGATGACTCTCGTTTACTCTAACATCTATCTTAAAAATGCAGCATTGGTTGCTGAGTATTGGAACTGTAAATACATTACCTACTCTGACAGTAGTAGGATTAAATCTTATATACATATTAAATTATTTCTTTATAACGATGAGTAATTAGGGATTAGCTTAGTTATGAACTTGTTGAACAGATTCCAAATATATTTGATTAAACCTAATACAGAAATTGTAAACACTAATATATACTAACCACTAAATCTTTCAATTGCCATTATGCCTTATTTTGTCGCCATTCTAATATTCGATACACCTACTCATTGTGTATAAGATATATTTCTGAGCGTAATATTGTATTCTTTGTTCGCAACGTGAAGGTTTTTTTGTCAGAAAGTATGCTCTTTTATACAACCTAGGAGTATATAATAAGCTGTCGCCTACTGGTAAGTACTTTTGAAAGTTTCCCCGTGTGTGTTCTTTTAGCAATACACGCATCTTGTTACTCTACGCAGTGATCGGATATTAGACTTAAAATCTAACCACATATTCTTGAATATAAGATTTAAGGCGTGATAACCCCTTTGTCTAAAGTTGATGTTTACTATTAACTATGTACGTAATTACCATTAAATGTGTCCTAACCATTTTAAAAGGAGTACATAAGTGTCTTTAATTTGCCAAGTCAAACAACGTTGCGCTATACAAATGATTCACGAATATGACATAACAGTCTTCGCTTCATAATCCAGTCTGCAACTGACAGAGATCACAACTAGCCTTCCAGACAAGTACACAGTAACATGTCCAGTTTCGTTGCCATTCTCCCGAAGTAGTCTGTAATAACACGATATAAGCTTTCCGCCACGTATGTCAATAGTAGAGAACTGTCTAACAATATTATAGAAATAATCATGCTTATTTCCTGAGTCTGAACAAAAGCTCTACGACCGACATTACGATTAATGACTGTCACTTTATTGGCCAGTACATTCCGGGAGGTTAATTGTACACTGGCTATAATGATGACAAGAACTTTTACGAGCTGTGACATGCGATATTGTGAGTGACACATGCATCAATACTGGAGAAACTGACCATGTGTTCACAAGTGTTTTAATGCGTAAGACGTTTCTGTGTTATTTGAAATGCAAAAAGATAATGTCAAATAGGACCGGCATATGGTATTTAACAGAAGCAGCAGAGCCCGAAATACACAAACACAGAACAGTGTGCAAAGTGAGAACATTTAAAACTAATCGTGACAGAACATACGTATGTTGCGGCATTCACAGAGACATATGTGCGTTTTAATCGCGAAATACTCTATGTGTTGCAATTCCCTCTGAATTTCCAAACGCACTTTAATGTTTTACATTATAATAATGTTTTGATAGATAGCAAGTTCAAAACTGATCCTGATGAACATTTTGTTGTGTCAAATGGCATTGCTGTATTTTCCTCGTAATATTACTTGAATCCTTTTATCAGCATGTAGATAAAGTATGCCATTTGAGAGAATTGAAAACAATACTAGCTCTCGTGTGTCTCATGAACCGACTTTGCGACGCTTGCTATATTAATTGATGCTCTTAGATGCATGCCACTGCAGAACGAGTTGTCTAGCTTTATAGTCAGTATAGCGAGACGCATTATACATGCATATGGCAGCTGTAAGCATTTTAAAAAGATTATATGCATACCGCGTCGAACCAAATTAATTGTGGCTTTGCACTTGTTGACATAACATGTGTTTGTTATGTTTCGAAATAATATGAATTGCGATTTTAATTAATATACAATAATTATTATAAAGCTATGTAGGTGATTTGATGACACGTCCATAGTAAGAAGGATTATGTCTGTTACGAAAATGACAATTATAATAATGGAAACTGTATAACAAAATGGAATTCATATTGTAGTGAATGACTTACAGACGAGTATAAGACACGGCTGTGAAGGATGGCGTCTAGATAATCGGCCCAAATAAAGCATGATTACGCGAACCGAGGGCCGATTATCAACACCCCACCCGTTACACCGTGTAGTGTCGTTCATAAAACATATTTTACTTCCGATTCAAAGTCTCCATATAATGTTTTGTTCCCATTTTTGTGTCTATGTTTGCTTTAAAAACATGTTATTCGTTCTTAAACTTGAAGTCAAATTATGGCGACGTCAGTGCTGCGCCATTTTACGTCACGTAATTCTGTACTGCGGGCCGTTATCAGTGTTCGGCACTCACAGAAGGGCCAGTTACGGCAAAACATATAATCAGAGGAAAACAGCATCTATCTCTTAGTTTTTATAGTAGAATATGTAGTATAGCTGTTACATTTTAGTTAATCAAAAATGAAAGATATTTGGTGATATACTGAAGCAATGTTTGCACTACAAATATGTCCGTGAAACACCGAAGCGGCCGTAAATAGTAGTGAAATTTCAGTTAAGGGAAAGCTACATAGGAATGGATGCTCCGAGCAAGATAATTATATAAATGATGACATAGAACAAATATTCTATTTTCCATATCATGGCGTTTCTATTCCAATGGCTTACACACTAATCTCCGAACCGTACAGTATAGCACATTTTGGATTGATAAATTGAGGATTTCATACAAACGTTATATTTTGGTTATAGCTGGAGACCATTTCGAGATATTTCTCGGCGTTCGACAAATTGGACATAAGGAAAATAGAAAATTAAACAGTAATGTAGCAATCAAATTAAACAGCCGAGCAAAGAAAATATACAAAAACATTAACAGATATAACATATTCTACAGACCGGGCATACCATAAGCCCGTACCGGAAATATCATTAAACAGGGCCACAGCGTGTAATACATAACATCTAAATCAGCCGGGACATGATGTTAGCCAGTTCATGATTTGATCGTACCACTACTACATACTAAAGTGAGACGGAATAATTGTGATAGTAAAGGCTTAATTACCAGACCGTACATTCCATCACGTTTAGGAAAGATTTTAAAATGTAAACAAGGGACTCAACCGTTCTAAGTAGCAAGATATTCGAACTTAAAATGGTTTTAAAATAGAATTATACATACAATTATTGGGACAAAATCTTCTTTTGTTTCATGTTAATTTCATAGATAATGTAAACTATTTATTCTCTTAAACTAAGCCCGAAGCAATTAAACATTTATTTTGGGATTGACATGTAGTAAAGCGACTGATTTTGAATGTCGTTTGAAACCATGAAGTCATAGTAACATTTTGCAATTGTGAAAGTTCCATATTAGGAATCAGAGATCACAAGCAAACTGTAAATAACCTTATAGTCACATACCACCTAGAAAGTAATGTATCACAGTCTGGTGAAGCCTTTAAACCTATTTCTTAAAATGCACACTGTATCGGCAAAACGCAATGGCTCCGGTTTAACGACGCGGGTTCGGCTAACGTAGCGAAAATGATCCGGCTAAAAATGGTGGATATCAACAATAAAACGCTGGTGAGTGTAACATTTTTGCGTATTTTGTATGGTTATTCTTGAATTCTGAAGACAGGAATACTCTTACGGAATGCCAACGTTTGTCCTGCATGCTCGTAGCTACTTGATTTTGTCTTGCATTAATGCATATGCACGTAATGCACGTTGAAAGTTATGATTCAATCGTAAACAATGCAAAACAGACATGAAATGCGGACATTTTAGACAAATTAGACAAAGTAAGAGCTTACCGAGTTTAAACTGTGTACTTGCATGTATTGTAGGGTTACATTGCTTTCCCAGATACTCATCTTTTATTAATAATGTATTTATATAGGCCAAAATGTAACGTTTTCAAAGTTGAACGAATCATGGTCCGGTTGTCAATAGAACGCAAATGATCCGGCTCGTGTTTTACTCGCCATAACAACTATTGCAATGTCATTTTCTTGTATTACTCTGACTACATTTAACATCATTTTCTACTTTTTGTTGCTTGTGTATAACTAAATAATTTACATGCCCTCTCATATTGCACTTACTGCTGAATTATGGGTTCGAGCCCCGGTCTGGTTGCACATTTATAGATGAAGGATAGATTGTCATAGATGAATCTTTAAAGTTGACTTGAATATTTGTCTAGATGTGTCAATATATTTTGACATGCAGACATCGATATGAACGTGTATGCACAACCAATCACCTGGTTCTTCTTTTTATTTATTTTCAGGAAAAACAAGGTTCCAATGTGACCTATGTGCAAAGGCATTCATATTTATTTCGACCATGCCTAGGCAAAGACTAAGTCGTGGACAACATTTTGAAAGACATTAATGTACCCAGTGTGGCAAAGGTTTTACCGCAAATTCGTCTTCCTTTCCAATGTTTCACAGGGTGCTAGAGAAAACGGCCCAGCTGCTGATAGGGATGCTTCTTTTCAAGGAAATGTTCCTTTTCCCTCGGACTTGTTTCATAGAAACTGGTATACAAATAAAATACCGCTATTTTTGCTTCCGAAGCGAAACAAAGTGCGTCTTGGATTGGTAGCAGTTGGTGATGTTAAAGTTACATTGTATTGCTACACTGCTATTGTGGGTAACTAGTTCATCTTCATCAAAGTAGACATTCCACGTTGTATGTGACGTGATTGTTGGCTAGGAACGCAAGTAAAAATCTAAAAAACAATCGTAGGTACTTTATTCTTTGATCGAATTTGAAGACACTCTTGATGCTCAACCCCAGAATAGGTGCTATCCATGCCAATTAGTATTCCGGACACCAACACAACTGTATGACCACATTTTTCCTGGGATAAACGTGAGGAAAAAAAATCACACCCAGAACATATTATATATTCAGATTATTGAAAAGAATAATGCACAAATCGAACATTAACAGTTTACAGTTTATTTGAAATACATTAGGCATTATGCCGATGAGTAAACAAAGATACAAAATGTACAGGAAAAAATAATTACATAAACATATAACTACATGATCAACAGTCAATTAATATTCTAATTATGTAACATATACACCTATTAAAACCCCATCACACTAAACTTGGTCTTGTTTTTATTGTTGTTTATGTTCCTTATTTTTATTATTTTATGAGTTAACGCTCTATCCACTTGTCAATGTTATTACTTATAGGGGGGGGGGGGGGGGGGGGGGTATATATGAGAATTATACGGTCCGAATTATACTTGGATTGCTTGAATTTTGGAAATTGGTTGTCAATTTCCCTCCCATGCGCAGATAGTCCTGTCTAATTCCTTGGGGTGTGGTTGTTTCCCTATAGTAGATTTTCACTACTAAACTTACATGGGGAAAAATATTGCATTGCACTACGACTTATTGTGGCGACGGTTAGCAAATTATATTCATTCATAACTCTTGAAGAATACTATGAATGCATTGGATATTTTGTTTGTTAAAGTTGCTGAAATATAGGAACTTCGGGAACGTTTTAAATGAAGGTTTGAAAGGCTCATGCAATCTCATTTAAGTCGAATAGTTTTGTTATATCGTTATTGTAATTGGTCCGCAGGTATAATGGAATTATACCCTCTGACAATTGTAGGCGGTGTGACGGGAATTACCGTAACCTACGTTGATATATGGTTGTCTCGGCTATATGGATGTCGCTTAACGATTACTGCCATGGGTCCTAAACATGGCAGCTGCGCAACCTTCTTTCTATATGGGGACCCTTTGTATTAGACAAACGTTCTTGTGTCGAAACGATATTTAGCAGGAATTACAAACATGTACCGTGTGTTGACATACTAGTATGTTATTATATTTTTTATCTTCAGTGGAGAAGTGTTTATTTTACTGTGATTCTGATGTATAGTATTTAACAACTGAAGCAAGAAATGCAAAATAAATAATATGCATATTCCAACTTTTTGTTAACTAGTAGTATCCATACAGTAAATGCACTTTGCACTTGATTTCTAAGTTGATATCCTGCTCGTTTTAACTAGCGGGTCAATTTTGGATTCATCACATTTAAAATATTTTTTTCCGCACGGGGCTTCATACAAATTCCTGTTCACTGTTCCAGTCTTTCTGTGTGGTTTAGTCATTATTTTATTACACCAGCCTAAGCTGCGATCCCTACAAAATATAAACAAAAACAGATAGAGCATTTAATTTAGCTCAATATCACGTAAAAATGTCAATAGGTGTCCTTTAAATAAAATAAATAAATGTAGTAGATTTATATAGCGCCCTTTTCATGCGAAAAAGGCGCGAAAAAGGCGCTTCACATAGAGTGTTGCAGTCACTAGGGTGCAGGTGCATCCCGGGGCATACCGGTGCAGATACAGCATGATCGGGCCTGAGGGACAGACTGAGAGAAGGCACCCGAAGGGAGAGAGAGAGACATCAGATACAGGCATATCCGGTGCAGCAGACATGCGCCTGGCTCTTATTTCGAACAGACAGTCTGGTTCTTTAATGTGTCCGGTGTATAGCACCGATACACAGCTTACTGGCATTTTTCACCAGATAATGTGCAGTCAATATGGTCCGATATGGCGGGAAATTACTACGAATAGAAGTTCAAAAATGTCAAGTTCAAATGCCGAGGATTGAACCCACGACCTCTGGATAGACAGTCCAGTGTGTTACCACTGAGCTAAGCCCTTTGAGAAGTCGTTTAGTTCAAAATAGTCTTACTACGTGAGAAATGAAGTGATGTACGTGTATTTCAAACATTGCTAAAATATTAATGTACATATATGTACATAATGCCGATGCAAATATAATTGTAAAAGCGAACCGGATCATTTGCGTTCTATCGACAACCGGACCATGATTCGTTCAACTTTGAAAACGTTACATTTTGGCCTATATAAATACATTATTAATAAAAGATGAGTATCTGGGAAAGAAATGTAACCCTACAATACATGCAAGTACATAGTTTAGACTCGGTAAGCTCTTACTTTGTCTAATTTGTCTAAAATGTCCGCATTTCATGTCTGTTTTGCATTGTTTACGATTGAATCATAACTTTCAACGTGCATTACGTGCATATGCATTGATGCAAGACAAAATCAAGTAGCTACGAGCATGCAGGACAAACGTTGGCATTCCGTAAGAGTATTCCTGTCTTCAGAATTCAAGAATAACCATACAAAATACGCAAAAATGTTACACTCACCAGCGTTTTATTGTTGATATCCACCATTTTTATCCGGATCATTTTCGCTACGTTAGCCGAACCCGCGTCGTTAAACCGGAGCCATTGCGTTTTGCCGATACAGTGTGAAATGCATTTGCCGCAAAGACGATGCTTGTTTAAAACTAGAAATTGTGTCCACGGGACACGGGTGCCCCCATTATAGCACATATCATTTTAAATGGGAAAGGAGAGGGGAAAGCAGGTTGAGGTAACAACATTATTTATGATTATGTTAACAAATGACAAAGGTCTATCATTCGGGTAAAAAAAGACCAAACAAAAAGAACATACCACCCTTTATGGTCAGCTATACATTGCGATTGTTAATCTGTGAAAGTACAAGTAACAGTAGTTTTGCAAGGTATTAGTTATCGGCCATGAATGAATGTTTTAAATTGTTCAGTAGGAGGAGTGTAATAATACCGACTGCAGACAAAACTTGTTTGTATCAGTTAACCTTTAGCATGCTGCCTAAATAATAGGTTCAATATCCCAGTAAACTGCCTACGTAACGTCATGACGTCATTGTCGCAACTGAATTAATTTTGGTGTTTTTAACTGTGAGTCATGCTCATTTTCTAAGAGCAGTAGATCTACATCTAATGATAGCTTGTGGGTGGAAAAACACTTTTTCTGCTTACACCAACCTAGCTCATATAAGCATATAAATGTTGAAACAAGGTGGAAGTTTATGATATATTTATTCACATTTCTTATTTTTACATGGAAATGCATGATTTCTATCGAACTCCATCATTCATGCCATTGTCAAGTGGTTCATCGGTGCAATGCTTGTTCCAGGCAATGAATTCATTTAGAATGTGTATGTCCATTTGCCTCAACAACCAAATTCGAATTGTACAGCCTCAGTAAGTAGCATCAGCATTGTATCATCTCATAGTCAAACCAGCTTATCTGTCTATATCATCTCACATCAGTCGACCGGCAGTTCTGAAAATACGAAAAAAATATAAGAATATTTAATAATTTACCATAACCAAGTACTCTGTAAATATTTAACATAGTAGCTTATATTTAACACTAGGAAACATATTTTGTAAGTGCGATAGATCTATGAGCCGTGTAAACATGTAGAACTACCGTTGAGAACTAGGCCTTCTGTGAAAACTGCAGTCATAGAAAAAATTGCAATGCGAACACTTTCATGTTTTATACCAACATAAACTATTGCACTAATTAGTTACATCACTTTCCAAAATATATTTCGTTTCTCAATAAGGTGAATTAGGAACTATGAAAATAATGTTTTCATTTCGTAAATTCACTTATTCCTCGCGAAAACTCGCAGCGGTTCGACGTAACGTCGTCTTAGTGCATAGATGCGACGGCAGCATGCTAAAGGTTAAACTGGCACCATATTTTCTGAAGCCTCATCTTTATAAATAATAATAAACAACAAAATATAACAGAAACAATGAGTAACAATTAGAATGATGAATGTCACAGTAAATATAGGATTAATATGCGCAGATCAAGGGTTGTTTCCAGTTGTTGCCCAGACCAAACATTTTTTGCAGGGGTGTCCAGTAAAAAACCCAACAGAATTTACATTAATTAATCCGTTTGCACTATTTATTACACAGCATAAATATTTCTACTCTCGAAACTACATCGTTTCTAGGCTCTGCATTATTGCTAGTGTATTAGCGCTATTGCTATTTTTAGACAGGAGAATCCAAAACCAGCGTACAGCGAGGCAAATGTGATAATGTAAATGGGTTTTTAAATGCATTGTATATAAAACGCTCGTGTGTAAAAGGATGACTTGTATTATAAATTAAAACTCTCGCACTATCAATTTATCATATTGATTGAAACAAATAAATAATGACCAGTCAATAGAACCATGAAATATTTAAACCTCATACAGTGTGTACTCGTTTAAACCTTTCAACACGTAGCCTTCATATTCACTATAAACTCTCTGCTATAACTCTCTACTGTCTATACAAACAAGTAAACTTTCACCAGCCAATGAAAATGTGTATCAGGGTTCACAGCAGTTTTGTAAAGGTCAAATATCAAAATATTCTAGTATTTTAAGCAGCGTGTGAATTGTAACGGTTAAGTGGAAATCAAAGCGCTGTAGGGAGCGTAAAATATTTCATGGGGAGAAGACACCTTACAGTACATGCCCCTGTCGATCTGCACATTAATAGGTATAGGATATGTACAAATAAAGGATGCAAGAAGGATATATTGATTATTAAATAAATGTAAAAATTAAATATACAGAAATAACTTACCTACAAAGAGTTGATAAGATCGAGTCACAGTTCAAGTTCAACGGAAGAAATTAGCATTACATACGTACGGATACGTTTAGGTAGATGGATGGACAGCAACAATGCCATATGCTATAAATAATTGTGGGAACACAAATATGAAAGGTCCATAATTCTAAAACGTCATACCAACTTGATGTCCCAAATGAGATGTGCATATACCATGACCAAGATAACCTCAGTGCGTTTAAATATACCAAGCTGTGCGGACGTGGTTCGTGCATAAACGCATAAATTGGTTAAAATTTAGCCAATACCAAGATAATCTCTAAGATTATTTGACAAGGTTAATGAGGTTAACCTTAAATATAATATAAATATTATTATAGTACTAATTGTTTATATTAGTTTTATAAACCAATATTTTATCGGAAATAAATCAGAAAATAATTTCTGAATTTTATAAGCATTGCCGTAGAGGCTTTGACCTTGATATTCGCACGTGGTGTGATATTTAGTCAACATGGCTGACGAATATGTTCAGCATGCAAAGAAACTTGCTCAAAATAGAGAGAAGGAGACTAGTTCGTCGGGAAAAATTGTTCGAAAGACTGCGGTCGAGGGCCGCAAACAAGAGCCGAAGAAAAATGTCCGTAATTCCGGTAATTCTTCATGTATTTCATTGAGCTCAAAGGCTGAAACTGGGTCGACGCCGAGCAACGAGGTCTTGCTTATTTTTCGTGAATTGAACCAAAATGTCGTTCTTCAAAGCGGTAAAATCGACAAATTGACAAAACGAGTCGATGATCTTGAAACGAAAATTACGACACTGGTGATTTTTCCTCGTATGATAGTGTCTGAGTATTCGGACAGTCAATATCCGAATGACGATGTCCAGTCCGATTCTGAACGGAATGAACCCCATAGAAAGAAGCATTGCTCTGATAATGATATCTTCAAGAATTTGGTTGACAAATATCAGAACATTGAAACATTTGACAATGAGGTTGACGATAGCCTGGCTTCATTCATGACTAATGCGTTCAGAAATGGCATCACTGAAGATACATTATCAGAAATGTTAAAAGACATTCAAAGACCAGTCAATTATGATTCTTTGGTCAAAACTAAAGTGAATAGTGGTATTTGGCGTTTTCTTAAACCACACACTCAGTCTGATGACGTTAAGTTCCAAGCTATTCAGAATCTTGTTGTTAAAGCAACTATCATTTGACCAAATTTCTTGATAAAGAAGGAAATAACATAAATCAACAATCAGTTAAGTGGGGTACAAGTGCGTGTGCACTGCTGGGTCACTGTTATAAACTTTTAAACAATAAGAGAAAGGAGTGTCATCGTAATGATTTAGACCCCAGCTATTACCCTCTGACGTCTTCTAGTTTACCTTACACAGATTAGCTGTATGGGGATGACATAAATAAACATGTCAAAGACATACAGGACATGAGCAAATTAGGTCGAGATGTTGCTCGTAGATTTCCTATGAGAGGTAGAGGTCGGGGCTTCCCCAGACAGTCTTATTCTGGTAATGGTCAACAAACTTCAAAAAACCAGAAAATGGGGGCACAATAAATAGTTGAGGTGAGTGACAAATTTATAGCAGGCAGACTGCAAAATTTTTAAGAAAATTGGAGAAAATTAACAAGTGATGAACATATTATAGATATAGTTCAACATTGTCATATAGAATTTTGTGGAGGTGAAAATCCAGTGAACCATTTTTGTGTTCGAAATAATTTCAATGAAGAACAAAACAAAATTATTGATGAAGAAATTAAAAAAATGATCGAAATGAAAGTAATTATTGAAGTTGATCATGACGAAAATGAATTCATTTCTCCAATTTTCTTAGTTAAGAAAAAACGTGGTGAATTTAGAATGATTCTTAACTCGAAAGAGCTAAATAAAATTATAGTTTACCGTTACTTCAAAATGGAGACCGATGAGTCTGCTCTTAAGCTGGTAAAACCAGATTGCTATTTTGCCTCTATAGACCTTAGACATTTCAATGAAAATGTTGAATGGCAACTTAATAACAATCTGTTAAAGGATATTGTACAAGTATTCGGGCCACCAGATATTGACATGTTTGCCTCTAGGCTTAATAAGTAAGTAAATGATTTTGTTTCATGGAAGCCTGAACACTTATGTATGCTTTTCCTCCTTTCAGTTTGATTGGTCAAGTACTACAAAAGTTAAGAGAAGACCAGGGATAGATGATCCTGGTGGTTCCTCTTTGGAGAACACAGTGCTGGTACACGAAAGTGATGGAAATGTTGATAGAGGTACCTTACGTGATAAAAGTTATGCCAGATACTTTAACATTGGCGCAGACAGACAAAGTTCATCCACTGGTAGGAAAACTTCATCTGATGGTATGTCGTTTGTCAGGAAAGTGTTTGAAAACAGAAACATTTCGGAAATTCTGTCAATATCATCATGGCGTCATGGAAAAAGTCTACCAAAAAACAATATTCATCATATATCAATAAATGGGTGGAGTTCTGTAATAAAAGGAAGGTTGATCAATTTCAAGTTACTGTAGACTGTATAATTGAATTATTGACAGAATTGTTTGAATTAGGTTACAAGTATGATGCATTGAATACAGCAAGAAGTGCTCTATCTTCGTTATGTATCACTCAGGATGGATTTACTGCTGATAAGCCGATTTACGATTTAGAACGAAAACTAGCAATGAACTAGTTTACTGCTTTATTGATCTTTCCTTCGATACTTATGCGACTGTATCAGCCATAAGGGAATATTTATTCTAATGTCGATATTATAAACTACCGTGAACAATAAAATTAACAGCAGAGTATGCGCAGTGCCAAAATAAAATAAATAACCAAAATCGGTTAAAAAATCATGTGGATGCAGTGATAACTGTACTGGCAAAGGGAGGTAACCGCTTTGCAAAGGGAAGTAACCATTGCGAGGAGTTTGATGAAATACTTGTTACAGTTACGTCCAGTAACGTTTGAATGACGGTTGTGACGTCACACAAAAAAACTCCGAATAATGACTCGACAAAAACAGCTGTAACTTCCTTAAAACTCAAGATATTAACAAAATTTATTTATGTTTTGCTTCACTAAAATTATTCTGTATAACTGTGGAAAACCTCAAAATGAGGGAGGAGACAAAGACGAGAGAGGTAGACAAAGAGGATGGATAGAAATATAGTTATAAATATTATAAATACACAATATTAGGCAAATAGTTGCATACAAGTTTCGTAAATAAGATCAATATAAAATGTATATAATTATGTTTTCTAAGATAAGTTGTTTTTTACAAAAAAAACCTTATCCGTTTGTTTGAAACATTTCATTGTTCAATGTTGCTATTATCTTCTTTATAGTTGTATGATATAGGCAACCGGGTTGCAGTAACTTATTACTTATACGATGATTTCGATTCTTTAATCGTTCACCCGAGGAAAAGGTCTTGCACAACCCCATTTGAAGCTTCTCTGGTTACTTCAGCATCAAACTGTGGATAATTTACAGTTTAAATCATCTCTTCGGTGGTAAATCGTACTAACTGTGTTACCTGTTTCCACTTTAAGAATTGTATCCAATATTGATTCGAATGCATCAAATGTAATGGCTTTATTAAGCGTTAGTTCGTCAGGATGAACTCCCTTATTCATAAGCGAAAAGTACGGCTTATCAATTTAACGTGATCAAGGTTCTGGCAAGTATTATTAAACGCACCAATTATATCTGAAAGATGTTTGGATGACAGACCTAACAGGAAATACCGTTGGTATAAGTACAAAACCAAATATGTGACAGTTGGTACACACTATATTGCGACAGGAATACCGATGCTATGTTTCTGCATAGTAGTGTCAAGTCAGACCCTATGCCATCCAGGAGATATATAAGTGCTTTACCAATTTCGATTCATGTCCACTTGATGTATTTATCAAATATATTGTTAGTAAAATGCATAAGAGTAGTTGCATTTCAGAAAGTAATGTTTTCCTTTCCAAATGTTTTCTCCGCAAGCGCAATTAACCTTTCTTTGTGATGTACAATGTAGAAACATCATCAGTACTCGCAGACGAAACATGCTGTTTTTCGTTGAATTGACCAACATAATTTAACACCAGCATTTCCAATGGCATTTTCACAATATCGTAAGACATGGACTTTAATAGCAGTTTGATAAGAAGATCGTTATTTTGAAATGCATATATTAGTACAAGTAGTTGAGCCAACACTTTTATTGGAATCGATGTATTTAAGGTGACAAAAGAAAATCAAACACGTTTTGGTAATTTCTAAGAGAATGAAATGGCTCAAGTAAACATACTTATATTATGTATAACTTAAGCATAACCCAAATATTTATATCATGTGCAACTTAAGAATAGCCCAAATAATCGTTAACATTGTATACAGTCCGTTAAAGTATTAGAGTATAATTTATAGTGAGATTGAGCATGTTTTTTTCGAAAGCATTTTATTCTTAAAGCGGAAATGTTTTGGGTACAGTAGGCATAGTGTTATGATGCACTTTATTTACCCTTGAAGTTAAACAAAAAAAAAAATATCAGTAAAGTGAATTTGTTAAAGCACTTGGATTGCAAATCTTGCTCTTTCGTAAACAATGTCAACATAACATTTAAAATCAAAATTTGTTGTTGGCGACATAGTCAATTTTATAAGGAACAAACTCTTACAAAGAAATAATTATAAAACATATTCATACACCTGTATCATGCAAAACCTTAATGACCTTGCAAACCGAAAGTAGAAATATGGCAATGTTTCTTGAATATCTTTTAAAGTATACTTTTTGCAGTCAAAAACTAAATAAGAGTTTGTTCCCTGGAGTTATAATGTAAGCAGAGTATGAGTTTTTAGCTCGTGACGTTTACCAATTTGTGTGTTTAGGAACGAGTACTGAAAGGCACACACAATCTTTAAATCAAACAATTTTAAAATGATGGCCCTTTTAAACGAGTTGCTTGTGTTAGGTTACAGTGATAGTATACATACAATACAAGTCTGTCTGCTTCAGCCCTTTTATTTTCTCGAAAATTCTGAATTATTGTTTACCACGCCCCTCCCACTTTTGTTCTCACACCACCCGTTAAAATGGTTTGTTCTAATACACTTGCTCAATTTACTATCAGATTAACTTAAAGCGTAAATGTAGTCAGATATGAACTTCAGAATGTCAATTTTATTCATAATTGTATCCAACAAATATTATTTCTAATGCACTACGCATTTGACACAAACATGTACTAACGATGTGCAGACTGTACACCCTATACTATTCGTTTTCTCCAAAATATCAGGACACTTAAGCCACCATCACTTTCTGCGTTTGAAGTAATCAATTTCGACTATTCTCTGTTAATGAACGGAATTGCTTTGCTTCCCTTAAAACATGTTTAGTTATAGTACTGTCCACCATTATTCATATTCCAATACTCAGTTCTATTTACACTCCTTCCTATTTATTTATTTTGTTCCTATAACCATTGTTCATATACCGGTGTGTGTATTCAAAGTACAGACAAAGGTATTAATTCATCAGGAGGAACATGTTGTTCATTCAAATGATTATGAAGCAGTGACCTAGTTACTTGTACTATGCAAATAAGTTAGAATATGAATCTGATTTATTGCTAAAGGAAATAAACTAGTCTTTAATGTAGGATGCTTTTAATAATACAGATTGGTTACTAATGCATTGTAATGAATTAAGTATTAACTGTGTTAGTTGTCAATACTCGGATTAATTCATTACAATGCATTAGTAACCAATCTGAAGTTTTGCAAACTATTGATCGCGTTTGAATGCATAACGACTTTTAACAAATACATCAGTAGCAAATATTCAACATAACGTTTTTCGAACGTTTCTGTTAATGCCTACGACAACATAATGCCATTGCCGACATTATAATACTAGATTAATTAAACAATACTGGTATAATACCTTCAAAACCCATGTTTAACAACTATTTTGTCTTTGTAATAAACTAAATTAAATGTGTATGACCAAAGAGGAAACAAAATACATTACATATATCCAAAGCGCTACCAGTTTGATCGTGCTTTGAACGTAAATGTATAAACTATATAACCTTAAATAATTTATTTACGCCTGCTTGGAAACATGTTAGTGCACTTTGTGTTTCCGAACTCAATATCTTTATCGTGATCTTTAGAAATTAGAAAAACATTTGTCAAAAACTTAAACAGATATTTCGAATGGTTGGAGGGGGGTTGGCGTTTTTTTACTAGTCATGTCATTGGTGAATTGGTGATCAGATGGCGTTTGTATACAAAATTGCACTATGTGGATACACTTACGACCATAACAAATATTTGGAACGTGAAAAGTGCTATGAGAAATGAATGTAAGTAACCTGTCACCATAAATAACTTTCGCTGATTGACAAATCTACTTTAGTAAACTAATCTAATAACGCATGCCATTAGATGGAATTCAATAATATTCTCACACAAAAACGTACTCGAAGAAAATAACATATGGTAGTTTTATTTAATACTTCTATATATTAAATCAAATTTGGACCCTACTCGTATATTTATTTTATAAGACGTCTAGAGAAACACACAATATGTATGGATGTGAATATTTTTTTTGTATATGGCAAGCCTACGCAAAATGTATAACATTTGCGTAATTGTATTCTTGATTATGTTAAACATTTCAAACAATAGTAGACTATCAACAATGTATAGAACTGCATTGCGTTCAAGGAAACAATACGTGACGAACATTTCGCACCTGGTACGCACCTACATCTACATTTTACGTTGTACTGTCAGACTTGACCACTATACTACGGTGCGCAAGAAAACAGATAAAGAATAACAGAGAAACATGAAAGTGTAAGATAGAAGCAAGTAAAATGAGTAGTAATGCAAAAGACAAAAGAAAGAAAACAAAATAGGTTCACCTACTGCACTCGCCAGAAGGGTTGGTGTGACCAATCCGGCTTGCGTAGCGCTACCAGGATTCTAGATCCCACCGGCACAGCTCGCTCTCATCAGCGTGCAGCGAAAGCTCCCTCTTGAAGATTGCCAAGGAGGGAGTCTCAGCTGTAGATGCTGACAGCTTATTCCATGTTGGTATAGTACGTGGGAAGAAGTTGTACTTGAAGGAGTCGGAGGATGCAGAATACTGGTGGTACTTGAAAGAATGTGCAGCCCAAGCCCGGGAGGTTATTGGTGATAGGTAGGTGGAAGCTGGTATATCCACAAGATCATGAACTACCTTGTATAGCGACGTAAGTTGTTCCTTCTCCCTTCTGGTCTGGAGGGATACCCACTTCAGTTGGTCTAACATGTCGGTGACCCTGCTCGTGTTTCTGAAGCGGTTCGTCACAAAGCGCGATGCCCTGCGATTGACCATCTCAATCTGTTGTATGAAGTCTTTCTGATGTGGGTTCCAGACTGAACTGCAGTAGTTGAGATCGGATCTTACCATGGAGTTATAGGCATTCGTCTTAGTGTCTTCGTTGGCTTTAGACAAAAAGAGTATATTAAGTCAGACAGGGACAAGTTGCGCCGAAGACATCCTAGCATACTGTTGGCTTTCTGTGTTGTCTTGTTGATGTGTTGCCTCCATGAAAGGTTGGACTGTATGGTAACTCCTTGGTGCTCTCATCTTCTGTCAATTGAACACCTTTCAGCTTGTAGGGATATACTTTGGAAGTCTGGGATCTTGATGCCCGTGGAACACTTCACTTCTGCGGGTGAAACTCCATGCCACATTCTAGCTCCCATGATGCCAGGGAGTCCAAGTCTTGTTGTAGCCTGATTTGGTAATCTTCAGTCCTGATCTGTCTGTAGAGGATACAATCCTCAGCGAACAGTCTGGTCCTGGATTTGACTGGTGAATATGAGGAAAAGCAGTGGCCCAATGCCTGAGCCCTTGGGTACGCCACTCACCACGGGTACTGTGTCTGATGATTGACCTGCTGTGTTCTTCCAGTGAGAAATGACATATCCGGAGGTGGTGTGCTAGTATTTGTGTTATTGAACAAAATGACGGGCAGAGGCAAACAAAAGAATGTGAATAGTTAAACCCGTGCATCCGTACATAATTCGAACTGAGACCGGGAAAAACGGGTATTTATTGTTTCCCGCAAACGAAGCGTACAACATAGAATTATAGCGATAAAAACCCGTGACTTTTAAACATGTTTGCAGGTAGCTTTCTTTGAATGTAGGGCTCATTCTACGGTAACCATACAACTCGTATTTGTTGTAACAGATAAAAACAACACAGCAGTATATTCAATATCCGCATGATATTTCCTGAAATATTATTTTTTATATGACATTGGCAGATGATTTGTTCCTACATAGGTAAAGCCGTGTGCCGTCGCGTGGCGCCGTTTGCAAGATGTTAGTCACAATATCTGCTTTTAGATAGCCACTCTATGTCGGAACATTTCCAATATCTAGAAATGAATTGACATTTACAAGCCGATCATGTTCACATATCAAATGCGAGTTTTTCAGTTTTCAGTCAACATCCTCAGTGAAGTTTCGTAACTCACAAATCTGATTCCATTCGCATACGAGGGGCGATCAATGAATACCCTAGAAAATGTTCTAATTTTGTTGTTGGTCATTGTAAGACTATAAAACATTTATATTACGTATAGTGACAATTGGTTACAAATAATTCGTTGATCGTTGTTACGGACTGATGTTGGATCGGAAGTGGACTGCAAGGGTAAAATGACATGACGTTGTAGTTAACAAGCAATATTGTACCTACCGTTCGCGCTTTTGCAATGCGGTGAAGTATGGTGTTTAAACGTACACATATTTTCCCATGTGCTATATTCTAACGCAAATATGAATGAAATATTAACTCCATTTTCCTTTATTTTTAAACAAGTTTAACAATGTTGATGGGACTTTGCATAGAAGTAGTTATAATAACGATTATCACAATCAATATTACTTTATGACGATATCTTTAGCAAAATCCTGGTTTAGATACTTTGAAAACGTCGCCACTTCTGTGGAAATGTACATTTTTAACTATTTATGAATTTCAGTTAAAAAAATACCTCACCAAAAACGCATTTACCTGTGGTTACAATGACAACCCAGATGAGAGTGCATATTAATATTGTTCATCTTGATCGATGTGCATAAATTAGCGATAGAGGGCCGTCTCGCTTAATGCTTAGTTATTTAACGAGCGGTTAGTGATTTGCTGCATTCTTATCAAACATATTCCCGTCTCGTGTGTTCCCATAGAGACCTTTGTTTTTGTTTTATATCGTTATTGCTATAGTTTTTATTTTTGTAGAGAATGTAAATTGTGTTACAAATGTCTAATTAATACAATAAAGAACGAATAAAACTTTTCATTAGATGATGTACAAACAGATATATTAAAGTAATATTATATTCGTGGCGTCGGAAGAGCAATTTTCTTTGAATGATCAAACGTTTATCAAAAGGAGCAGAGAATTGTTCGTTGCACTGATTACGATTCGTAATTTGTTGAAACTTTACATTTGTGAATTTATACCGTAATTCATGTTTGCTTTTGTTGAGATGATCATTGACGAAGGCAGGCTCTGTTATGTGTGTGACACAGTGGCACCGGTAATGTCCTTCACAATCATGTTCGATTTTAGAAGAACAAGTTTACTATTAACGGTGATTCTTAAACTTTTCTATTAAAAATCATTCGTGCGGCTTCAGACTTTTACCATTCGGATTGTACAATCATGGTACTTATAACGTTTTATCCATAACCATATGTGCGGCTGTAGAGTTTAACCATTTACAGAGAGTCTTTAATTTTTTAGCACTGTTTGACTTTAGCTTTTTGACAGCTGATACTTCTGGACAATATGTCGTGTGATTGTTCGCTGTGTTATTTCTGTTTTCTGAGCTCGGTTTGCGGGCCTGCGTGCGGCGGCGTCCAGGAAGTTACATGTATTCTTTATCAAACAGTTTTTATCTGATCATCTTCAAACAATGTGTATGGTCGTTTTATCTAGGCCAAATTATAATAAACCATAAAGATCCAGACCTTCTTGAATTATGGCCCTTTAATTGCCTAACAATGTGAAATTGACCTTGTCTGTTCTGTTATTCTTCAAACTTGGTGCAAACATTTATGGGCATAATAACTATGCCAAGTTCGATTGTGGGCCTAATCTGTACAGACCTTCTATGATTATATTGGCAATTCAATTACCAAAAAAGAGAGAAGTAAGATTTTGTGTTATTGTCATTATCCACGTAAAGCCTCAAGATGGGCGTATTTGTGATATTGTCGCTCTTGTTCTTTATCTTTTTTGTATGCATTGTTAATTTCAGAAAACAATGATACAGGTCAAATGTCGGCCGAGTATGAGTGAATACAACTGTTAAACATTGCGTAAAATGCAATACAACAGTTATCAACGTTGTGGTAAACATCCTTTCTGAAAATAATATTGATTAGTCATAACTGTTTTCGGCGTGTAATACAACATTTATTTGCAATAAATAATACACAGACTATTGCAAGTTGTATATATGCTATATTATACATCGAGTCTTGTGATTGTTGCTTCAATCTCCATTTATTATAATGTATTATTCGATACCTGAGAGATCACAGACGGACACTGGATTCTAGAAGTTGCAGAAAGTACGTGTGTTTTTATCGCTTTCATGTACAGACAATGGATCAGTTATAAATAACATTGTGTTAGATATTTAATGGCGTTATCCACCCTTTATGAACAATATGAACGTCACGAGGATAAAACGCGGTGAAGGGGGTCGATATTCTACAATACAAATAACACTCTAATAAGACATGCATACTTTTATTATGCATTTTAAGATATTTCATTAAAGTTGTAAAACATTCCTTCTTTCGAATGGTTTGATATGCAAACCACATAGTTTATAAAAATAAAAATACTGTACATACTTTTATATCGATGATTTATTCAAAACAACCAAAGTTACGTTCTGAAATCGCTGTTAAAGGTATCAAAATCGTGTGTGGAATCAATAGGACTTGTTTTATTTAAGTTATTAAGCGAACGCAACAACAAATCAAATAAGGATAAAAGAAACAAAACTAAGCAATCGCAGGGGGGATAAACACGTGACCATAATTTGAAACAAGATGGCGGTGTAGACGCGAATATTATCGTTTTGGGACTATTATTTCAAGGTGAGTACGGAATTAAAACATCTTACATATCCCATCATATGGTACTCAACGCGCGCTTTCCAGCGGTGTATAATCTGCTGGTCTGGTATGTTTACTTTCTGAGAACATTAAGACCAAAATTTCGAGTCGAGCACAAGAAGCCGTGGTGCATTTTGCGCTATTGATAAATTTTAGTGTTTGTTACCAAATCGCACTTTTGTGGTGTATTTAAAGCAACTACTTACTAGGAATAGTTTATAACGTATGGCAGCACAAGTAATTGGCTCTTATTTATCATATTTACAACATTTATAATTTTTGCATGAATTGGTGCATCCCACGCCGAATAAATCGATGGTGCATTTCACGTTATTTTGAGATACACATGTAATAATTCACCACAATTTCGCATATATGTAATTGGTTTCTCTTGCAATGTTTTTTTTTATTCTGTTAGAACGTTTGTTTGTTTGTTATTTGAATATGGCAAATGGATTGTACAACAGATCTGCATGTTTTGAAACTTTTGAATGAATAATAAACCGAAACTGTCTTAGTATGTTACTGTACTTACAGTGTTACTGTGTTAGTACTTGTTCTATACCATTTGTGTGCAATATAAGCCCGTACCAGTATTATACGTTATCTAACTAACAATATTTCATTTCCTTTGATATGATTGAAGACATGAGACAGCGCGTGTGGGAAGGTCTTAAGAAGCATATCGGGTTTTCGAGATCACGAGAGACGCCACAGACGCCTCATCCGTGCTGCTTGTGCCCGTGGAGAAGAACCCGGTTCATTTAAAATATTAAGTTGGTACTGTTTAGAATACAGTCCAGGAAAACTGGTTTGTCAAGTCGTGGTTTAATTAGTCATAGATTGTATTTAAGTAACGTGAAATTATGTGAAGAATACAGAACTAAATGTAGGAGTATCGATAAATGTGAACAGATATTGCCATATTAAAATGCATTTTATTTTTGATAGGTCTAACTACTTAATCTATAGTAAAGCGTTTGCACAGAGACTTGTTTGCGTTAATATGTTATGTATGTAACAACGTTCCTTTGTTTTGTCGCAATATACATGTGCCTTATGATAAAGGTACCACACTATTTATATGCAATTTAAACCGTGGAGGAAATTGCCCGATTGGGCAATTCGGGGATTCCCCTAACAATTTGCCCCATCGGGAAATTTTGTCTGATCGGTCAATAGAAACGCCCACCGTTTAAAAAACTAACCTGTACATAAGGATATTCGACATGGAAAAGATCTGATTGCACATGTATCTAAAATCCTACCGTTCATAATTATTTTACATTGTCTAGATTCCGAGGTTTTTTTTGTGTTTTTGTTCACTTTCCCGTTTTGGCAATTTAAATTACCCGATCGGGCAAGTAATAACATTTTGAATAGTCGAAAGTTGCCAAAAACGGACAAGTGAACCTAATGAATTTTGACCGGCAAAATAGGTAGTTTTTAAGGCTAGAAATATCAGAATCTAGAAAATTATTGAAGGGAAATTTGAACGACAATATCTTAGATATATACATACCCTTTGTGATATGAAACATGTGTTTAGATACTCGTTTGGTATAGTATCATTATGCACAGGTCAGTTCGTCTGCTGTATGTATCCATTGACCATTTTTTCGAGCAGAATTTCACACTCGGGCAAAAAATTAGGGGAATCACAGAATTGCCCGATCGGTCAATTTCCCCCACTGATCAACGAACGTTATATTGTTTTATTTAATTGACACATTCCATTGCTGAAATCAACAATTTATGCTTAGAGTTGATCACAACCGCAACGGTAAATATGCTCTTATTTTAATTCGAAGGGAGGTAATTTGAAAAATACCAAAGTTTGACTCAATTTGCATTAAAATGTTGATATCAGTATTGATTTCCTTAACAATAATACCTTCTATTGGTGTTTATTGCCAGAAAACAGTTCAACTGCTATTGAGTATAGTTTTAATAAGCATAATGCTTTTTGAACAAAACGAGTTATTTCCCGTCGTGTTCAGAATTACAGTGTTGCTTTGTATGGAATTCTTTAATAGTTTCAGCAGATCAATATCCACAATGTTTCTACTTGCATATTTCTTCATTAAGCATTGTCATATAAAAACATTAAACGTAGATACTTTCTATTATGCTGATGATATATGTTATACTTTCCTGTGATTGATAAATTTTATAAGTGATTACTCTAATGTGTTGTTTATCGTTCAGTAATGTTTAATAAACGAAATCATCGTCATATTGTATTTGTTTATTTCTCGTATGTCAAGGTTGTATAATCAATTATCAGTAAACGAAAGTCTTTAACCGCTGGTGTGCATCCTCATACATCAGTGGTTAGTCAAGTTCCCAGACTACTATGTTTCGGACGAAGAATACTCTGGTGAACGAGAATGCTGGTGTGCTGCAGCAAGATTTTTAGCGACGAGGTATTTGTAACTTCTTTCACGCACCATCCTACAAGAAAAGAATGTGTTCAAAGGGTTAGATTTATGTAACATGAAAACATTAGCCTTTGTCAGTGGAGGAAACTGTCCGATCGGGAAATTCGGGAATTCCCTTAACTACTTGTCCGGTCGGGAAATTTTGCTTCTTAAATTGTCTGATTGGACAATAGAAACGCCCACTTATGAAAATCTAACCTGTGCATATGAATATTTGACATGAAGACAATATGATTGCATATTTCGTAGCACAAAAGGTTTATCTGAAACCCTACTGTTCAGACATTGTCTATATTCTGAGATATATTAAGTTTTTTATGTTCACTTTCCCGATCAGATAAGTTAATATATTTTGAAAAGTAGAAAGTTGCCAATGCGGACAAATTTGTACTGGGCGAATAAGCCAGTTTATGAGGCTATATATCTCAGAATCAAGACATTTCAAAGGAATTTTGAACGGTACGATCTTGGATATAAACAATGTGATATGAAACATTTGTTCAGATTATCGCTTGGTCAAATATCTTTATGCCAAGGTTAATCTTCTAAGGTATAAATAAATTGACCATTTGTTCGCCCGGTCGGGCAAGTTTTCAATCATAATTTCCAATCGGGCAATTTCCCCACTGTTTGGTTACAAATGAAAATGACAATAATTATAAACACTGCACGGTACACTTGCCACTAGCTTCAGTGTAGTCTGAAAGTAAATATCCTTTTTAAAGTGATAATGCACAAAAGCGAACAAAATAAGACTTCAGAAATGCATTTAATTGATATTTTATTTGCCAACAAATGCTAGTGTTATCTCCGGCGCACTACATGCACATGTATTTAAGATACGACTCGTGAACTACAATAAGAGATGTCAGGATGCATGCTTTATACAATAAATATGAGAAAATAACACTCATTTTGGTAATAAATACATGTCAGCGTGAAATGCACCATTCTTTGTCGTGGATTGAACGTGAAATGCACCATCGTTTTATTCGGCGTGGGATGCACCAACGCCTTCGAAATTGATAAATTGCATAAATATGATAAATATGAGCCAATGACTTGTGCTTACATACATTATAAACTATTTCTAGTAAGTATTTGCTTTAAATACTCCACAAAAGTGCGATTTGGTCACAAAAACGCTAAAATTTATCAAAAGCGTGAAATACACCATTGCTTCTTGTGCTCGACTCGAAATTTTGGTCTAAATGTTCTCAGAAAGTAAACATACCAGACCAGCCGATTATACACCGCTGGAAAGCGCGCTTTGAGTACCATATGATGGGATATGTAAGATATTTTAATTCTGTACTCACCTTGAAATAATAGTCCCAAAACGATAATATTCGCGTCTACGCCGCCATCTTGTTTCAAATT
Organism: Spisula solida; assembly: GCA_947247005.1. Lineage (NCBI taxonomy): Eukaryota > Metazoa > Mollusca > Bivalvia > Venerida > Mactridae > Spisula > Spisula solida. The sequence continues at coordinate 4,923,358 of OX365948.1, read as the reverse complement.
ATGGTCACGTGTTTATCCCCCCTGAATCGGTATAAATAAAAATAAAATTAAGTCGGGCATTCAAGTGCCACGAAACGGAACCTCATAGCAGAAATGATAAGTAAGGTATATAGATGGAACGCCCTGGATTGATTGTCAGAGACTAGAATAAAGTGGATAAGTATTGTCAGTGGCCTAATAGCTATGTTATGTTCGACTCTGGAACTTCAGGCCTAATTAAATAAATCGTTGATTAAGTGTTTGGCATGATCTGTGATGAATCAAACATCTTTCATGATAACCAACAGTGCATGGCAACGTATTTGGAATATGTAACTTAACAATATTAGATATGAAATTAAGTTGGAATGTGGTGAAAGTTTGTTGTATCTATTTCCAGCAACTACCACTCAAAAGCTTGTTAATGAACTGTACATAACCGCTGAATATTTGAAAATGCTAATGACTGAGTACATCATAACATTGTGTAGTGGTCCATACTAGGGTGTTTGGTAGATGTAGATCCATTCCACCTTTGTGTCAACAAACATTTCAAGAGAAGTTGAGACGTTAATGTAGCGACTAATCTGAAACAATATAACCTTTCTCCGTCTCAGATTCTGACCAAAAAAAGTAAATTAAAAATATCAAACTGTCTAGACAGCACATTAGTGGTAAGCTTAGCAAAATAAGACAACATTGAGTCGGCATTCTCGTAAAACAAGGCCATATGTATGGTGGCAGGCTCATGCCATGTTTTTTCGCCCTTGCGCATTTTGCTTTGCTGTGGCGATTTTACGACATGACATAAGACAGCCATCATACATATGAGATAAAAAAAATGTGTTCAGGAGGTCAAAGGCCCAAATGAACATACCAATAACACAACACAATTTTCATATGGCAGTAACAAGTGGCAAATAGGCTTCATTTGAGATAATGGTTTATAAATTACAAATGTAAAATGGAATCGAGAGAGACCACAGTTGAAATGAGGAAACAGTTTATTGCATAGTATGAACTAAACATTTAGTTCGTTGATAATTAAAGACAGCGTACAAAATAAAAGCAAACCTTGTCACTTAAAGCATAAAAAAAAAAGAAATAAATAAACGGACCGACAAAGCAACACGTATACTAGTATTTAAATTATTGTTTACACTTATTGAACATAATACGGTGTCCAACGAAAATGTATATTTTGGTAATTGCTGGTGTTGTACTCATATAACATACACGTTGGAGCGTTATGTGATTGTGTATGATTTTGTCTGATCAACATATTGTTATTGCGTCTGCATTGTTTAAATTGTTCTATACAATGTCTTGCATACGAATTGAAGCATGTCTCAAGGATATCTTGCACTGGATGAAAGACAATCTATTGAAACTAAATGCAAACAAAACAGAGGTAATCATGTTTGTACCGAAACGAATATCAATGATGCTGAGAATCTCACAGTGAAAGTTGGTGATGCTGTGAGTAGACCATCATCGGTGGTGAGACACCTTGGTGCCATGTTGGATTCACACCTGAACATGGACAAACATGTAAACTCTGTCTCCAGGTCTTGTTACATGCAGATCCAACAAATACGTCAAATCAGACTGAATATTTGACTGTTGATGCAACAAAAGTAACTAATTGACAGGTTAGTGTTTGTTCTAAATGATAATGCAAACAATACAATTATACGCTTGTAGTTCATTTATATTTATACTTTAACTTGTGCAGGTTTGTGCAAAATGAAAGAAAATATTCATTTTGTTTAAAACATTGCACGAAATATAATACAAATGAATTAATTTAACCAGACAATGTTCTTTGTAAACTAGTTTTGCTATAATACTTGTATTGACATATGTACATGCATCCCAGGCCATAAAAAGTAAAGTTGCTGTTTTTGAGCGAATGTCATACATTTTTACGACATCAAATTTTGTGTAATGGTCTCTTTACGAATACGTTACAGAAAATTCCCGAAGACGCAATCTTCGAGTGCTTTAGACATTAGCACGTTAATGAGCGTGGAGACTTCAGAGAATCTCGACCATTTTTCATCTATGAACATGGATTTACCAACTGCCCGGAACTATCTTACATCTTGTGTATATGTCATGGTACAAGCACCATACAGTGCAGAAAATTTGATAACATCTGATTTTAAGAAGTGAAGAAATGAAACATTTCTATAGTCGTTCCTACGTATACAGTGCCTTTTTGCTGTATTTTCGCTCTGACTACACACTTCAAAGAAGCTCTATTTGAATTTGTGTTCCTTTTTTACAATGCTTATATTTTACCTCATTTGGATTATTGTAACACAATATGGGGGAACTGCTGAACAAAATTACGAGAAGATTTAATAAAATTTCAAAAGAGAGCTGTCAGAATAATTTTAGATAAACCATATGATGCACCATCCGGTGATCTTTTTAAGCAACTTAAATGGATGACATTTCCATACCGTGTTGAATACAAAAAAGTCATGACAATTTACAAATCCCTAGATACTAAAACCCCAAAATGTCCTTAATATATCTCAAATAAATTTAAATATGTTAAAGAGTCAGGCCTTAGGTCTTCTAGTCAAAAATTAATTCATAAACCAAAGCCAAAATAGGAATTCTTTCGAAAGTCATTAAGCTACACTGGACCAATACTTTGGGAAAAGATACCATTTCATATAAGAACTGCTAGCTCTCTCGAACAATTCAAAAGAATGTATATAAGATGGACGTTTCCAGACTGGGACTACCAATAAAATAAGTATGTTCTAGATTCATTGTAAATATTATGTTATTGTCTCTTAACTTGTTTATATTGTTTTGTTGTATCATAGTGTGTATTTGAATAGCTAAGTCTTGTTTATACAAACTTTTCATTATTAATCTAAGTCAATTTTATTATTTACTTTCATTCAATTGTTAAGTTTGACTACTTTCATTTCATTTGTTAAGTTTACTATGTTTGCAATTATCATGTTAAATGTATGTATTATATGTTGAGGTCCTCATGGAAGATTGTGTTTATATGCAAATGTGTTAACCTCGTAAAATAAAGTCATTATTATTATTATTCCTAAAAAGTATCAACAAAAAAAGCAATGATAATAATGACAGATGATGATTCAGCTTCAATAATGGACGCGGCTAATAATACATATAAAGGTATATGAATGTATAGATAAATTTTGAAACATCCGCCTGAACTGCCAAGTAGACGAGTGGCAATTTCGGGTACCAGAGGGGTTTTCAGGTTCGATCCTAGTCGTGACATACACAGTTGTTAAATTTCAGTTGTATAGACGAAGAAGGTCGTCAGTTCAAAAACGCTATTTTGAGGAACCAAGAAAAAACTGTCTAAACGTTACTCTTTACAACAAGTTTTTGAACTTCAGTTTGGTAAACTTGACCTGTTGCGATTTTCATAAAAATAGGCTGATAAACAGCGCCTTGTGATTCAGATTTCAAAAATGTATGTGTCTTGTTAGGGCGTACTTACGATATTTTAATTCTAAGCCTGCGATATATATCTTGTGTAACGCTCAGTTATTTTAGATCAACAGTAGAGGTGTTGCATGGAACCCTGTTAATCAATGTAGGTTCGGGGAACAAACATTAACAAAGATCTTCAGTTTATATCATCATCTATGACCAACTCATAATGTACATTGCATGAGAATCAAGACACAAAATCCTTTAACATGTTTTATCTACAACTGAGACCTGTACGGTACTAGAACTGAAGCAGAATCAGACCAATTTTAAAGGGGTACGTTTCTTATTAAGGCAAAACGTTTAAAAAGATATGTACATAATACTATATTTTACTATGTTTAAGGTCTGTCTAACAAACAAAGGATCATTCATTTGAAAACACCAACTACCAAATAAAGGTTGAAGTTGCGAGGAACAGTGGTTGTAATGATACCATGCAGATACGAAATTCACATATAGGGCCCATTCGGCTTTGACACAGAAAGAGAAAAATCGTTGTATAAACTTGAAACGGTTCTCAATGTGTCTGGTTGTTCAAGAAAGGTAAATATTAATGTGTCTATGGCAATGTCCTTTGATGCGGTGATCCTTAAGAAAAGATGTGTCCAGAACTCAGAACGGTCAACCATTCTTTGATGATAATGGCTAAATATAATGTTCAAATACATATACAGTTGAACCTCGGTAAAGCAACACCCTTTGGGAGTAGCAAATATTGACCGTTGATTACAGTATGTTGCTCTACAGAGGTTTAGTTTTTAGTGACTATCAGCTGAAATATTGTACTGTATTGCTATTATTAAAATTAATACTACAGGTTCTAGGCACTGTTACATCAAAGCGCTTACGGTAATATAAAAGTTACACAGAAGATAATTGTTTAAGAACAAATACGAATGTGATAAAGTGGTGTACACTATCATTAAATGTTTTTTATAGTTAAAAAACGCTGATCCAACATATCTGGTGATAATGTGCAGTTGTTACAGAATGTTATTTGTATTTGTGTGATTCTGTAACATACCCGTTAGAACTTTGGTGAAATTATATATACATGTATAACACCTACATATATCAAGTTTAAATGTCCCGATAACCTATAAAATACTAACTTACAATTTTCTGTTCAGATCGATCACTTCATAACATGTTATGTAAGAAATAGTACAAAAACTGGATTCTGAAAGAAATGTATTTTATAACTGTTTTCGGTAAGAGAGCATAAAACAATAACTGGACTTCGTAAATAGTGCATAACACCCTCTGCAAGAGACCATAACATGTCTGAATATTATTGTTTGGAAATAATGGGTTACCAGGTAATTTTTTTGGCATTAGAGTACAAGCATATCAGCTTTAAGGTGTTTGGTTCGCTGTTCAAATGGTATATATTTCGTTTTAATTCACCTAAAAGCCTTCACTTACAGTGATCGTGTTTTCGCTTGTTACATTATAATAATAACTATCAAAATAAAAATATAGAGTTATTTGAACGTGTTAATAATACTATACAGGTTCATAAATACATTTGATAATAATTTTCTGACAGAAATTAAGTTTGTCTTCAGACGAAACATGATAACTAAGTGAAAATATCTGTTAAACCTCTTCTACCCTCCCTCCGATAATTAAAAACCTTGTCATTCGTCTAACAGAGACCATAGCATGATGTCGTAAAGAGTCGTCTTACGCTTTGACATCGCTCCGTACCAGTGGCTACGCTTAATGTACTTTAGTCTGTGACAAATTGACATTTTCTGATATAAGGGAGGTTACTGGTTGAGTACATAGGACTAGTCGTAACGTAGTTGTGGAACTTGTGGTTTAACCCATCTGTAAGTTGCTTTATTACTAGTATTGGCAAATACATATGAGCCAGTCTCCAGGAAAACCTGCTATATTGACATTATGTAATTACTAATATATGGGTTTCGATAAAGCTCTAAAATAAGGAAAAATACATTTCTATTGATTCTATTTTAAGTAATTGACCCATTTAGTACTATATCTTAGCTTTCAATTTTTCTACGAATTATGTCGAAATCACATACTTCGTTTCTATGGTGACCAATTTCAGAAAAGCACTCCGATTGAGAAAAGCGAGGAGTTGGTTGTTTAAAAAAGTAGTAGCCTTTCTCAGAATGCAAACAATTTCAATTTTGATGTATAATTTGAAAAGTGAAACATATTTATAAAATATGTTACAATTTTGAACAGTTTATGTCGAGAATTGATCAAATGGAGTAATTATGAAATACTTTTTCAGTTACGACGAATAACGTTTGAATGACGTTTGCGACGTCAAACAAAAATCTCCGAATAGGGTCTCTACTAAAATAGCTGTAAGTTCCTTAAAACTGAAGTTATTACCATGCAATTGGCTTAATTAACATTTTTCTGTAAAACTATGGAAAATCTTAACATTAATATTTTTGTCAAAATAGCAGGTTTTCCTGGAGACTGGCTCATATATTTAAACAGATAACAATGATTACAAGAAACCGCCATATAAGTAAATATCTAGAATATGGAATTTATACTCGAAACAAAACGGTTTGTAAATATATTTCAATTGCGGCTTAAATTGCGGTATATTAACCAAAATAGACGAACATTGAGTATGAAGATAGCTTATATAACGATATGCATGGTAATTTTGCATCTTTTAGCTAATACGTCAAATTAGACGTGCGTGCCATGTGCCGATCATGGCAATTATAGTAACAATGCTGATGTAATGATTCAAACTGCACCAGGTGTACATTTAAAAGGTCAACATAAAAACTTCCAATTTTTAATATACGAGGGACGTTCAATATATAAAGTCTTTTTGGTAACAAATAAGAACATTCATTGATATTTGGAAATCTTTTTACATTTCTGGAATCATCAACCATTCCGTAATATTTCGTGAAAATTTCAATAAAATGTAATTCCAGGACTGTTGTTTCTGGTGTCTTTTTCAAGGGTTAGTAATAGACACTGCGTCTTTTTGAGAATATTTGTCCATTAAAATTTCATTTCGGGAAATAATCTTATTCCATAACTATTATGCCACGAGTTATGTAAATGCCTTCCATAAAAACATGGTTTCCTGTACTTGATTGCTTTTTTGTACAAAATAAGATCATTTAAAAGTCACGAAAATAGGTGTCGAAATAAGTTCAGAAAGCATGTTTTTTTTCAATTCTATGTTTTTATTAGTTTTATTGGTTGGAATTTCGCATATTATACATGGAAGCACGCCGTAGACCAATTTGCGAACAAAAAGAATTTATATGAAGTTATTGGTGCGTGAATCAACAAGCGTCATTTGGTATAAATAAGAGTTGTCTCCCTTGTATTTGACCGTCTTACTCGTAGACAAAACATATTTTCATGTTGAATGTTACTTCTAGTGAAAACATAAGGATTAAATTATGGTTTTGTATGTTTTGTATGTTGCAATTAAATGAATACTTACATTTACTTTTCTAAACCACTACTGCAAAGATGACACATATTTTGCTTAAAATGACAATAAGGCTAGTATACTTTAGTAGACTCTCTTCTACGTTCAATAAATTACTTATTTTTTGACGAAAGGCTATGTAATTGTTCAGATATAGAATAGAAACATACACTCTTTAGACAGTAAATGCAGAATTCTTGTAAATACTGTCATAGCAAAATGCAAAGGACATGGGCATTAAATATTGAATGCCCCTGGTTGTTCGTTGCCTTGTCTTGACATGACGTTGAGTGCTTAGTGGCCACTGCAAACAACGTCGCTCTGTATTCTTACGTGCATGATCACTCAATACATCGTTCACTAGTCTGGTATAAACAGAATTAAAGTACAAGTGATAAATTTTGATCAAGACGACGAAGAAAACGCCACAACACACCAATCGTCATCTGGAGACCTCATTCTGACGTAAATCTTCAAAACATCACACACCGATCGTCATCTGGAGACCTCATTTTGACGTAAATCTTCAAAACATCAGATATTTGGCTTGTGCGTTGTTCTATAAATGACAATGAATACCATTGACATTCCTACGAAGTTAGTTCTATAGCCCGAGGCCGACGATGCATCGCTTTTTTTGGGAGTCATTGAGGGTACAGTAGATCTCGATAAGCTTCGGAATTTTGGTTTTGGCCCCATAGGTGTTTAATGGTGTTAGTGTATGACAAAACATGTTTTGTGGTGAACATCCCTTAAGGGGTACGTGTAGAAATGAATAAAGGTATAGATAAACTGATATTTTATTACTTCCAAAAATTTATCTAATATAAAATAGCATACGAATTTCTTCTGAATAAACTTTCTGTTCTCAGTATATATACGCTACCCAAACGTTCTAAACCGCCACCATAATTACGTATGATAATTTTGTTAATATTGAACGTATTCTCATGAAATCGTGCATGCAAATACTTGAATAATATTTACATTTAATTATTGATTCATTTTGGCAGATAAACGGACATGTAACTCGTTACAGGCGCGTAAAGTAATGAAGTCTTTTTTACAAAGTCAAACCATATTCCAGCAAAACTGAGCACGTGCAAATTGCAACGCAACAAGCGCGTGTTTATTAACATTTAACACAACATATGTCTGCCCTCCCAGAAAAACACGTAACATGCTGAGATTGGCGCAAAACGAACTTGGATGAAGTGTAGGAATCTTACAACAACATTTCACAAAGGTTATTTCAATGAAATGTCTATTTTGCAAATTTTTTGAGTGTTGATTTTCAAAAAGTGAAGGTTCTGTGAAAGTAAAAAACCAAAATAATCATAAAAATAACAATTACAATCGAAATTGAAAATCATTTTTGTAATAAAAAGCAAAGCTAAGGGCCGCAACTTTATCCAAGCTGATTACCTCCCGACAGGTCAACCGCGTTCTGTTCGTGCCAAATTCAACATATTAGGTTTTTTTCGAGTAGGAAAATTTTCACTAACATCAAACCCGTACATGAACATGTGCTTTTCGACACGCATGCATTACACGTGTAAATTATGCTATATTACGTAACAAGTCTTAAACGGTGAATTAGACCATAAGTATGCCAAAATAAACAAATAGTTGACTTCATTGGATATTCATATGTCATTTTGTGAAATTTCGTGTTAAAGGGGCATGCCCTGGAACTGAAGTGTCTCGAATAGCAATCAAATTGGTATCATTTTAATGCCTAAGTCAAATAACGAAAACCCTGTAAAAAGTAACAAAATATTTGGCTAGTTTAAAAATAAATTGAAGAAAAACTAAATATTGTTGTCGTCAATAAAAGGCCAAATCGATATACAAAATATCGAAGCGCGCGTTATAGAGTAAATTATTAAGTCAAATTCTTCTTTGACTTTTTGGTAATAGAGCTAGTTGGTTTTACACGTGATAAACGCAATTTTGTTGTATGCAAATCAAGACACTCAAGTTTCTGGGCATGCCCCTTTAATGCATGCATTATTTAAAAAATATTAATAAAATAAAAAATGTCGACTAGGAATTGTGTTCACAGTGGTTTTTCGTAATCCCAAAGTGTTCATCTCGAGTCAATTTCAGCATTTTATGTGTTTTGTTTTTAGATGAACATTCATCAGTTATTCCGATTTTGTTCATGGGCGTGTGAATTCTGGTCCACATGCATTGCACATGCAAAAATGCGTTATTACGCAATACACCGAATGCACTGAAATTAACTGCAAAACGGAACAATTGAACAAATACTTAGCTGCATCTCTTAATCATGTATCGGTGTGCGAAAATTCAGGCGAATACATGCATTTTCTACAAAACGGGAATAAAATATTAACTGGCGGTTTAGCACGTTTGGGGAGTGTATTGTATACATTTGAAGAAAATGTTTATTCTGAATCCTAAATACCTAAATAGATCTAAAAATAAATTGACCTCAATCAGGACCAAAAGCGAACCTGTTATGTGTCGTTAAAATGTACGTAAATATCCTAACCTTGATTTTTACCTGAATGAAGTACAGCAAGTACATGGTTTATCGCACGCTTACACAATACGCAGTTATAAATGTATGCTGTACTCCCACAACTGGTTATATAATATGTGATTGTAAAACAAGTCAAATATCATTGGTTTATACCATTTGCGGTACAAAAGTCTAAAAGGTACTTATTGTTGTAATTGATAAAAGAGTATAGATTTGATATCAATACGTTATTTGAAAATGTTCTGATACGGCAGGTTAGTGAGTCATTAGGTTATTAAACAAGAGCTGTCTACGAACAGCGCACTCCACTATTCGCAGAGCCATGCTAGGATGGTATAATCATTATAAATCCAAACAAGAAATATCTTTAAAAAAGATATACAGCATTGAGTTAAATGACACACTGCAAATGTTATATATGTATATGTTTTCAACACATTTCCGAAAGATGTCAAGTCAAGATCTTGTTTTAGACCTGAAAAAGTTAATCTGCCACTCACAAATATATCGAAGTAGACACCTTTCTTAGAGACATCTATCAATCATGACAGAGAAATGTCCAGCACAAATGTGATATGTTTCCCCCACAATATGTGAGAAACAGAAGAATGAGAAAGAAACAGAAGCCAATTATTATATATATATTATATTCTGACCGTAACAAAAAACGTAAGGTGTTATAATTTAAAAACGGGTTGGATCATTTGAAAATGGAGATATCTGACAATTATGTAAAGTAATATAAAATGGTGTAAGATTAGTATCTGCTGTTAAAATGAGACATGAAATCATATGCATTTGCCATATCCACATGTTACACAAAAACGAAGGAAATAAACAAAACAAAAATGTGTTTTACACAATCTTTGGTACATTACAGAACAAAATGGCAAATTTAAACTGCCCATGTTCAAGTCAAATTGGTATATTTTGCTTTATAACTGTTTCACATTCATAGTCACATGTTTCAGTTCTTTTGGTAAAACAGATGTACATAAATATAATGTATTGTTGGATAAAATAATTAATGTCAGTGTTTTATACTACGGCTGCAATTTACAGCCTTTGCTTGCTTTTAATGAATGTGTGATCATTTGGATAATACTATATCCGTAACTTGGATTACCCAAGTTAATTATATAAGACAAATTGATGACGTATGTTGGGAATCTCTCCTAGCCAATAACACGATTGGTCGCTTTTGATGAGTCACTGTGGTCAATGCAAGTTAACAGAATTATATTGCCTGGATAAAGTGAGCGTAAGTTTATAAGCGACGCGGCGTCTATAGACCACTGTACGTTTCAATACACTACGAATACAAAAACATACGAAATTACATCTAACTTTTTGTGTTAAGATTACTATATTCTATGCAGTAATTTTTCTTTATTTATTTCGTGCGGATTTATTTAAAAACATTTGATTGGCTTTTAAAGTAGGTCAATATTCAAGCTAGACAGCCAACGCTGACAAAAGATGCTTCATATTAGCAGCATTACCCTCTGCTGTGAAACGGTAGAGGCTTCTTAGTCGACAAAGGGAGATAATTTGGACAAAATGCAATTACCTACTCATGTGAAGGTCCTCTGGGTCATGAAAGTAAACACATAAGCATTTCTTAGTCCAAAAGGGGGCATAATTTCAACAAAATGCTTGAAAGTTATCTACTCCTCTGTATTGGTTGGGGTCAATATATCAATGCACTTTGAAGATATTAGAAGTTAAACAACCTATACCTAAACTTTAACATTTGCATTTCTAAGTCCAAAAGGGGGCATAATTTCAACAAACTGCTTGATAGAGTTACATACCCTTGTGTAGGGGTTGAGGTCATGATGGAAAACAAGTATGCAAAGCAATATGTGAATGGAATTGAAAATAGTTGAGGTGATAAAACCTGTACCTAAACTTTAATATTTGCAGCAAGTTGAAAAAGGGGGCATACTTTCACCAACATACCTGATAGAGTTACCTACCCCTGTATATGAGTTGGTACCGTGATGGAACAAGTATGCAAAGTATCAAAGGAATATTTTAATGCACTTAGAAGATATTAGAAGTTAAAAAACCTGTACCTAAACTTTAACAATTGCACTATTTGCACTAAGTAGAAAAATGGGACATAATTCCAACAAAATGCCTGATTACAGTTACTTACTCCTGCATATGGGTTGGGGTCAGGATGGCGAACAAGTGTGCAAAGTATAAAAGAAATATCTCAAAGGACTTTGACAATATAAGAGGTTAAAAACCTGTACCTAAACTTTAACATAAGCATTACGCTGGCGCGGACGCGGACGCGGACGCCGACGCCGACGCTCGGATGACTGCAATAGCTCCCCTTATTATATGCATAATTGGCTAAAAGTGGATCCCCAATCCCCGCCTGCTTGCTCTGTGCGGTTGGTGAGCCTGAACGTAGTCAACTATTGGTTATTTAATGCATGTCTGCTTGCTTTGTGGGGTTGGTGTTCGGCATTGTGCCGTATTATTGTTGCCTGTGTTTTTTATGATCCCGAAGGGTGACCATATAGATGCCGTTTTGTCCGTCCTTCCGTCCGTTCGACCGTCCGTCTGTCCGTACTCACCCACATGTAGGTGTGGGGTGTGGAACAATAGACTATATTTAGATTATATTCATTCCGTTGCTTACGGGGTGCAAAATGTTGCTTATGTGGTTTTACAAACAAAATAATGAACACCACACTATCAAGTCAGTGAGAACGTCCGTCCGTCCGTCCGTCCGTAACACTTTTGTCCGGGCCATAACTTGAACAGTATTAGAGATATCAATTTCATAGGTGGATAGATCTCAGTGAGGGGAAGTACAGTGCAGTGCACAATAACCATAGCTCATCATTGCATATTTTTTGAGTCCCCTCCCCATTGTAATTTTTCGTACTTTATTCTTTTCCGGCCATAACTCATACAGTATTAGCGATATCAATTTGAAACTTCATAGGTGAATATATCCATTTGATGGAAAGTGCAGTGCACAAGAACCATAACTCTACCTGTCTTAGTATTTGAACTATCTCCCTTTGTCGTACAATTAATGCTTGTCCCGCTCCTAACTTGAACAGTATTGATTGCATTTAATTGAAACCTGACATAAATATAGAGTACATCAGGGGGAGGTGCAGTGTCTAAGACCCGTAACCCTACCTTACTTAATATTTTAATTATGTCCCTTTTGTATATAAATTAATGCCTGTCCGGCCAATAACTTTAACAGTATCGATGCCATTTGATTGAAACTTCACATAATGATTGAGACCTGCAAGGGGAAGTGCAGTGTCAAATAACCATAACTCTACATTATTTTCTTTTTACCTGTTTCTGTGTATCGTATCTGAAGTATGTTATTTCCCATATTGGGACAAGCACTTGCTTCGGGGAGCATAATTCTGGTTTACCGGTTCCTTGTTGTTTTTGTTTTTGTTTTCTTTGCTCGGCTTGTTACATTACGTGCAACCTTGCATGTCCGACTTTTAATATCTTATGGATAAATTGATATTTCCTACACATTCACACGCTTTCTGGAAAATAATCTGCACAAAACAAACCCGCCCCAATCGCAAAACTAAGAACAGAATAATCATATTGCACACAAAACTAGGGAACTAAACCGTGTTCTTACTTAAAATAAGCTATTGAGAGTAAATTACCTTGATACATTAACTAGGACTCATCATGAAAAAATGAAAGCTCTCAAGAGTAGGACATTAAAATAATATCATGATGCCAATAACCCTTCATATATAGACCTAAAGATATTAGCTTATGAAACTATTAACCATATTCTATTAATAGACAAGTGTACGGTGGCGCGATAAAGCCTCTGATAACAATCATTGATAAAGATGTTTTACACATTAAATGCCTGTATATTTTAAATACAATTCTAACATAGCACGTGAGATTCACCTTCTTCGTGTATGTTAAACGAACTGTTTGAGAATGTGCGATACAATATGACTGATCCAAAAAAGAATTAACTCGCCGTCCTAAAACACTTAAGCTAAGTGACTTACCTATAAACAGGTACCTATAAACAGGTGTATAATAGCATATGATATACTCAATACAATGATTAAGTGTTATGGTTTTTGTTCATTCCACTCACAAATTGCTAGCTTTAAAATTAGAAGGTTGTAAGTACTACTTACGACCTATAAGACTCAGGTATATTTGAATTCTGCATCTCAATGCACCTCTTGTGAGCCTATTTTCATGAAAATCGGAAGTGTCATGTTGACCAAACTGATGTTTAAAAAGCTCGTTTTTCCAAAAAAGAGTATTTTTCACACAACTGTTTCTCGTTTTCTCAAAATATTGATTTTTGTTTTTTACGACTTTCTAATATATCGGTTAGGCATTCGTGACAAAATTATCCATGCAGAACGTTTGGTGCAAATTGGCTTATGTACACGTTGTCCTCGTGCCCGATATGGGCGATTTTCGTTATTGGTATTCTCCTTGGATTGGCTTTTATGAAAAACATTTTAACTTGGCGAGAATGAGTAAGGCGGAGTGCGTTCAAGCCCACAGATTGATGAGTACCGGCACCCCAACCAGACAAGCACTTCGCACGTGTTTTTAACAATGGGCCGAATTGCATGAAACTTTCAGCAAATGGGTTACTAATAAAGACGCGCAGAACTCACACTCTATGTCGGCCCAAGGTCAAAATCACAGGTCAATGTCAAAGGCTTGAACATTGCATTTCGTGTCCGCTCCATGACCTTTTAATGCCTAGGTCTAATTCCTTGAAAATTTCAGCAAATGTACAGAACTCACATTTCAACTGTGCCAGCTCAAAGTCTAGGTCAAATATCAAGGTCAAAATTTTGAACCTAATGTGTTGTGTCCGCTACGTAACTTTTCAACGCCTGTGACGAATTAAATGTAACTTTCAGCAAATGTGTTACTAATAGAGACGACGTGCAGAACCCATGTTCCAACTGTTCCGGTTCAAAGTCACAGTTCAAGGTCAAATGTTTGAACCTTACATTTGATATCCGCTCTTTAACTTATCAACGCCAGGGCCGAACTCCTTGAAACGTTTAACAAAGACAGAACCCGTGTTTCTACCATGTATGTTCAATGCACAATTCAATGTGAAAGGTTTAAGCCTTACAATTTGTCTCTGTTTGGCGCATCAAGGTTTCATCTCAGTATATGGTATAAATAAAGATATAACCTAGTTATAGGTGATTGCAGCAGGCGATTTAAAAATCACCATAATGTTAATGGGCCCACGTGCATGGTTTCGTCAAGGCTGTCAGACGGTACTAATGTTTAAAAAAAAGTTATTTCCGGTTTACCAATTTACGGAGTGCGAAGAAGTGAATGGAATAATATTTGAAGTTTCTTAATCACGAAACTATAAAGCCCGAAAATATTATATTAAATAAGTTTATTTTAAAATGAATTCAATAAAATAAACAAACATTCGATTAGGGGAGATACAAACTCCGAGACGCGAAGCCCGTATCGGCGTATCCATTACCATATCCATAGTGAGTCAGCGGAAGTAAAGTTTGTATAGCATTGTTTTGATAAAATCTTATCAAAAATAGCGGATACTCCGTTAAATAACTGATTACACGATGCGAGTACTTGTTGAACAAGGAAAATCGTCTTTAATACTCACAACGAACGTAGAAATGCAATTTAATCAACATCCAATACATAGTTTAAACCTTGAATGTGAATGTAATCACTGTCGTACTCGTACCGATTCGACCCAAAATGTATAAAATGTAAATGACTATTGAACAATGTTATGCATCTATTTTGCTTTGCTATTTCGTTTTTGCACACCAATTGTTTACATCAGTACAAGCATCGTGTTACACTGTGACTGTACGAGTTTAACACTGTTGAAAACTGTTAAATGAATGTGAAAATCTTTTACAAGTTTAGTAACCAAAATTAAGAAATATCACAGACTTATGACAATAGATTGATTCAGTCGAGCTGGGCAGTCTTCAAAGTGCATCGTGAATCGACAGATGCTGGTGAAATCCTTTTGACAGCATGTTGGCGATTTTATTTGTATGGTCGTGCCAATTATTTTCCTTATCCGCATGACGGTCATGCCACTTGTTTTCCTTATCCGCATGACAGTCGTGTCAATTATTTTCCTCGTGTGCTCGACGGTCGTGCCAATTGTTTTCCTTATCCAATTATTTTCCTTATCTGCACGACAGTCATGCCATTTATTTTCCTGATGCGCAAGACGGTTGTGCCAATAATTGAGTTATTTTCCTTATCTGCACGATGATTATGCCAATTATTTCGCCGGTTGTGCTTATTTTCCTTATCCGCATGACGGTCGTGCCAATTCATTCCTTATGCCCATGACGGTCGGGCACATTTTGTGCCTTATCCGCACTGCGGTCTTTCTAATTATTTTCTTATCTGACCGACAAGGTTTATATATTTGTTACTCAATTCATATATTTTTAAGTTGCATTGCCCTGATTAGTTCCAGGCATGAATATGGTTTAAAAATTAAATGTAGCATAAATAACTTAATAGCTTTGCAATGCACAGGTCTGCTGCAAATGTGCTAGAACCCGGGTGACTACTAAGAACCATTATCCAAAATTTGCCAGTAATCCCTATAATTCTCCCTCTTGATTGGCGTGTAACCGGACAGTTGATAGATGTACATTAAAATACATATATTCACAGTCTTCGTGAAAATTAATTTAGTAAGTAAGTAAGTAAGAAACGACTTTATTTATAGTAGATAACATATTTGGTATTATACTAATTTTCAATATGGTCTACATAATAAACATATATACATTAAATACATGATAATATACAAACAAATTTATAAACAAAATGAAACAGTATTACTTAAACTTAACAATATAGGAGACTCATGTATTGTTTAAAACGTTTACCTATAATTAAATAGCCTAGAATACATACAAAATCCATAATCAACTGTGAACAAAAGTGCTATTCAATATATATTATATAAAAACGATATTAAGTCAGACAGGGAAGGCAGCACTCATCTTAACCAGCCGGGCACAGAAAACATATAAGCGGCATAGACACTGTCCAACGTAAAAATCTAGCAACTACAAAAGCACGGGATCCCTTTAAAAACCTATCAGTCATTCCGACTGACTAGAAACAAAAATGTTGTCAGTCCGAATGAATATGTGTCAGTCTGAATGAATATTTGTCGGTCTGAATGAATATTTGTCAGTCTGAAAAAATTATTAAAAATGAAAATAGACCTTTGCACCTGTTTGAATTGCTTACTTCAGAGCTAAATAATTTAGAAATGAATTATTACCTTTAAAAACATATTTAACAACTGATTGTCATAGGACCTAATTTTTTGTTTACCTTTTTACAATGACCTGAATGAGCATAGCTATAAATTTAACCTCTGTAGAGCAACTACCTCAAAATGACAGCCAATATTTTCAGCTCCTATAGTGAAGTAGAAAAAAGCCTAGGTACAATGCAACTGCACCATCATCGAATCCCAAGTCCTCATTTAAAATGCATGAGGGCCTAATTGTGTATTGTATTCTACTTTTACTTTAATCCAATAAATATGTGGAACTAACAAGTACTTTAAATTTAATTTGAATAATGTTAATAATCTGATGACATTGCAACACTGCACATTCAATTTGTCAAGGAATGATGACTAGAGTTTCAAATGCCAGTAGCAAGTCTGTGTTCAAAGTCTTTATGCTGCCAAGCAAACTTTGAAATACAAGTTATTTTTTGATCCCAGGGAAATATCAGAATTTGAAATATTTTCAAAATATAATTTACTTAGTGTGTCTGCAAATATTGCTGAGAATTTATTCAATATCTAAGATTATATCACCAAGTAGGCAATGCCTTAGTTCATATTACCAAAGAGACGGATTCCTGTCCACTTAATATGCCTAACTTTGCAATGCCTGGTTCGAATTGTACGTAATCGATAACCAATGTGAGACACTCGGGTGACCTGCAGAACAAGGTTCCAACCTAGCAAGTTACATACGGTCAATGTCACAGTTCAATATCCATTAACGCGGTGGGGGTTGTAGCCGTCTTTTGGACTGCCTTGCTTAAAATTGCGATATTTTAAATTACTTGTGTTTTAGCGCTAAATACGACAAGATCATACCATACCTATCGATGTAAGTGAACGGGTTTTCGATAATGTTTATGTGTATTCTTCTACAAACATTTCCTAAAAACTCGTGGCCAATCAGAAGTTCGTTGAAGTGTACTGACAGAACGGTGTACTTGACTGGGTATATCTGAATGGCGCTTAAGACTCAACGTTGTGTAGGTAAAATATAAGATTGCATTTTGGTGCTGTAAAATATGAAATATTTGCGATGTTTTAATCGAAACAATGAATATAAAGCTGTGCTGCTATGAGATATAGGCACAATAAATCACTTTAAATACAATGCATCCGAAGTCGCGTCTATATTCTATTTAAGAAATAAAATCTGTTCGCGTATTTTGTCGGTGAATAAAACATGGGCAGGAGTTCGGATGCAGAAAAATTAAATCACGAGTGCGTAGCACGAGTGATTTAGTTTTCCGCATCCGAACGAGTGCCCGTGTTTTATTCAACGACAAAATACAAGAACAGAGTTTTTATTTCGATTCTAAATACGATAATATCCCGCACTATTTAACTGCGCGCATTCCAATTTCACCCATTTGACATTGAACATAATTCCACGCTGAAATTGAGTGGTTTATTAGCTGGTACAATTACCTCACTCGTTATTGAAAACGACCTTCGTAATTTTTTGAAGGAAATAGCACATTTTAAACATTGAAACAATTTTGATAACACGAATATAGTGTATCTATTTCATGAAATGAAAAATATAAATGAATTGATTATCAGAAGTTTTTATGAATCTTAATTTCGAAAGTTTATTGGAGTTTCTAAAAATAGATGCGTCATAGCTGTAACACTGGCTACCCGTGCATCTCGCGACTCGTTGAAAGTTTTACTATAAAGTTTACGTTAATTCATTCATAAATATGTCACGTGATACGGGGCGTAAATAGTAACAGCCAATTTGATACCATGTTTTATTGCGGTAATAATACATGCCCTGGTTGTCTCTATATGTATATTGATTAATCCGCGGATCGTGTTAGAATAGACAGTACAGCTACATAGATATATTCAATATTCAGTGCTGTAAACATATACGTTATTGATCTTTAACAATTATATAGTTTGCTAAGTATCACTTGCACTAATATATTAAATTGACAGTATGCTAAGTTGTTTATTATACGGTTACCGCACTCAATTGCTGCATCCATTATAAACATTCGCTAACATGATTCTAAACTAATGCAGCATTCACATATCAACAGTTATTATGGTTCTGTTTATATCGTATGTTTTGAACTGTTGTGTATATTTTCACTTCTGACATAGTGACACTTCAATTGTAGTCCATGTCTTAAATTAAAACGCATGTTTCTGGTATAAGATAATGACCAAAACTCTCCCAAAAATAGAGTTCGTTCAATCTTTGTATTTGAACAAAGCATCATGTAAGAATAAGAATCAAAGCACTGAGAGTACCTTCATAAACTTATAATGTTTATATATTAGCATATACAGTACAATCTCTGTAGGGCACCACCTTTTGGGATCTGCAAATATTGGCAATTGTGTTGAGGTTGTTGCTTTTGCGGTAAAAATCATATATGGGAAAGTTTCATGGTGTTGTTGAAGAATGATTGTTGCTCTGTAAAAACTCAGTTTGAACCATTTTATATTTTCCTGTCATGAGGTGCTGGTAGTGGAAAGTCTTTACTTATAACACGTTGTATTAAAAAAACAGCATTTATCCAGAGTGCTCAATTTTATAAAGCAAATAAGCGAAATTCGCAGATTAAAATGCAATATAAAACAGATAATGAACACGATATTTTTATAACTATATTTATTTTCAATATATTTTGCAAAATATAACATGAAATGACAAGCAAAAATAGTATAACATGCATGAATCTTAGAACGTTCTAAGATAATTTAACAAAATTTGTCTTGAGTATAAACCGTAATAAGAGAAATTCAACAAATCTCTTAGAACGTTCTAAGAGAAAAGTGACCAATACATTTTTAACATTCTCATGGAAAATGGGCGAATCTCTTAGAACGTTCTAAGAAAATATTGAACAAGATTCTACTACATTACCAAACTTTTAACAGAAATTTAACAAATCTGTTAGAACATTCTAAGAGAAATTAACCAATGCATTTATACATTCTCCGCCAAATCTCTTAGAACGTTCTAACAGAAAATTAAAACAAATTGTCTCGAGTATAGACCGTTTTAAGAGAAATTCAACGAATCTCTTAGAACGTTCTAAGAGAAAATTCACCCATTCATTTATATTTTATAACATTCTCAAAGAATTGACCAATGCATTTTTTATCCTCAAAGAAAATTGCTGAGTCTCTTAGAACGTTCTAAGAGAAACCTATACAATTTTTTTTATTATGAAACGTTTTGAGACGAATTCAGCAAATCTGTTAGAACATTCTAAAAAAAAATTCAACGAAACTGGTCTTATTTATAAAACGTTTTAAGCGAAATTAAACAAATCTCTTAGAACGTTCTAAGAGAAATTGACGTATGCAATTTTACATTCTTATAGAAAATGGCCGAATCTCTTAGAACGTTCTAAGAGAATATTGAACAAAATTCGCCTTCATTACGAAATGTTTTAACAGAAATCTAGCAAATATCTTAGAACGTTCTAAGAGAAATTGATGAATCAATGTGTTACATTCTCACAGTAAATGGGTGAATCTCTTAGAACGTTCTAAGAGAATATTGAACAAAATTCTACTTCATTACAAAACATGTAACAGAAATTTGACAATTCTCTTAGAACGTTCTAAGAGAAATTGACCTACGCAATTTTACATTCTTAAAGAAAATGGCCGAATCTCTTAGAACGTTCTAAGAGAATATTAAACAAAAGTCTACTTCATTACGAAACGTTTTAACAGAAATTTAGCAAATCTCTTAGAACGTTCTAAGAGAAATTGATGAATCAATTTTTTACATTCTCAAAGTAAATGGGTGAATCTCTTAGAACGTTCTAAGAGAATATTGAACAAAAATCTACTTCATCACAAAACATGTAACAGAAATTTGACAATTCTCTTAGAACGTTCTAAGAGAAATTGACCTATGCAATTTTACATTCTTAAAGAAAATGGCCGAATCTCTTAGAACGTTCTAAGAGAATATTTAACAAAATTCTACTTCATTACGAAACGTTTTAACAGAAATTTAGCAAATCTCTTAGAACGTTCTAAGAGAAATTGATGAATCAATTTTTTACATTCTCAAAGTGAATGGGTGAATCTCTTAGAACGTTCTAAGAGAAATTGACCTATGCAATTTTACATTCTTAAAGAAAATGACCGAATCTCTTAGAACGTTCTAAGAGAATATTTAACAAAATTCTACTTCATTACGAAACGTTTTAACAGAAATTTAGCAAATCTCTTAGAACGTTCTAAGAGAAATTGATGAATAATTTTTTTACATTCTCAAAGTAAATGGGTGAATCTCTTAGAACGTTCTAAGAGAATGTTGAACACAATTCTACTTCATTACAAAACATGTAACATAAATTTGACAATTCTCTTAGAACGTTCTAAGAGAAATTGACCTATGCATTTTTTACATTCTCAAAGGAAATGGTCGAATCTCTTAGAACGTTCTAAGAGAATATTGATCAAAATTCTACTTCATTACAAAAATGACTAATACATTGATTACCTCATAGAAAAATTGACCAAAATTAAACGAAACTGGTCCTAATTATAAAACGTTTTAAGCGAAATTAAACACATCTCTTAGAACGTTTTAAGAGAAAATTTACCAATACATCAATTACATTTTAACTGAGTTCACAATTCATAAAGTAAGGCTCATCACAATAATATACGATCCGCACATTGTTTCATGTAAATATACCATTAGCCACATGATAGTTTGCTCCGTTGATCAGGATTTCGCCGACTCATTCCACTTCATGATGAGGCGTGTTTTAACATCACGTTCTGCAACTGAAAATTATAATGTCAACTACATGTACTAAATAACAGTAAAGCACTAGTACGCGGAAAAAATTAAGTGTTAATACATTTAATAATGTTACGACGATGTATGTCGACCTCAATCAACATACAAGTGTACACAATATCGTTCACATGATATGTTATTACATGTACCAATGCTTAGTATAGCGTATGGTGGGGACATGGGAAATACTTTATTTATCAGGTACACGTGATACGTTTGAACGTGACAGTTTACCTAACCACGTGTGTACATGATAACTAACACGTGCGCATTTTGTTGTTGATACTAGCATTTGAACACGTGATAAATAAGCATTGTATATGTTTCGTCTATTCCACTGGTCATGCATTTGTTGAATAATCCAATACAATAATGGATCAAAATTGATAACGCGTTTGTATAGGCTATATTGAAAACATAGATATATATGTATTGACGTACAGTCACAAAGTCATCGCGTATATGGAGCATATTGTGACATCGGGTAGTCACAACTGAATAAATCAGCTCTAGCTAATAGATATCTCCATCTAATGGCACACTGGCACAATGCTCCTTCCATCCAACGTCTGAACCAGATATTACACGGGGATATATTATTAAGTATGTCATTTGTTTTTTCGGACACCGGCTGATATGTGATACGATATGTGAGAATGTCGCCAAGTAGTTAATCATAGATAACATAAATACTAGTAGTACGTATTAGGTATTAGGAAGTTCGCGAATCAGTACGTGTAACATGTACTCCACGCCCAAACCCATCGGTGCAATGCCAGAAGATCTCTTCGTAATTAATTACTACATTTATTGTGTTGCTGGAGCTATTAGTTTTGAAATTGTTTAGAAACTGAGTTAACTCCGTTTAAACCAAGTTCAAATATCCGAAATATGCAGTGAACGGGCTTTAAGCCGATGTGCCCGCATTTCTAAAGTTAACATTCCGTGTCTGTTATAAACAGTTAGGGTAAGAGCTGCAAGTAAGAATTTTCATCCATTTTTGGCCAAAAGTATCGAGAATATTGTACCATTCTGCACTATGACAATATCTGTTTCAATTCAGAATATCTCGAACAATTAATCCGGAAATTCCGAAAAACTAACGGGTTTTATCCTAGTACATGTTATGATGTATAATGCCGACAAAGCGAACAATCAAATTATGTAAGATTGCATTTCATCAAAATGTGGGGTCATTGTTTTTTTTATATTTACAAAATGTATCATTTACGTCATATAACAAGACTAGACAGACACCCGCTGCGTAAATTACGCTACAACTATGGCGTTATCAGTCGTAATAATCAGGCTTGAGTGTCACCTAAGATTTCAAAATAGCCTGACTTTTGGAAACTAAATATATACAATAAACATTTATTTATTACAGTTATTGGGTTTTATGAGCTACACTCTATGTCTGTGTAAATCGGAAGTCGTAAACATTCTTTAACATTTTTTATTTATGAGAATAAATGACATTTACTCGACGCTGGTAAACCCATGCTATATTAAATAAAAACTATTCAGTTTAAACAACCTCGCGGTAAGTATGATACATACTGATTTGCGGAGTTTTTCTAAGTTCTTAGAAACTCAGATTTCATCCACACAGCCCTGTGAATTATTAAAATGACCATCCAGCGCATCACCCATTGTATGCCATCTCTGAAATTATATGAATAAAACGCATAATGTGTATGTACAACGTAACCTGAAATAAAACTTCCAAGCAAGTATTTACATGTAGTTTAATAACCAGTTGCAGGCCCAGATCCACCGGCACTGGGGATGTACTTTCCATATTGGTCTCGGAGTTAGTTATACATCCTTAAATATTACTTACAATATTGGGCTATTGATCTATAATTTGTGATATTGGTCTCGGTTTATTACATATTGCGAAAGCGAGTACAATAAAGTGTAGCTTTAGGCTCTGATTACAGTTAGATCTAAATCAGCCGGACGCTTTCACACCTGTAATTTCGAAAGCGTCTGTTGATCATGATTTAGGTGACCACTAGTGTTTGTCCCTGATCTTTATCACTATACATGTAATATGTAGAAATCAACAGTTTACTGAAACACGTGACATGACATTGTATGAAAGAAAACTTCTCGAGAATGAATTTTCTTGCAGGCGCGTCGCGCGCTCCCCAACATTGGGGAGGCGGAGGAGGGTTCGAAGGGAGAGGATTCCCCTCCCTTTATGTACGATTTTTTTTATAAACTAAAGCATAAATGGGGCCATTTCCGTGACTTTCCATGACTTTTATCGTGTATTCTGAATGATGAAAACTTCGGATTGTTGTGTGTAGACTATTGTTCTGGAGAAATATTTGAATATACCTCGGTTATAAACCATAACTGCTGTTTTCTGTCGTCTAAACTTTTATGATACTACATACATGTATATGTTACATAAATTAATGCTTTATGAATACGATAACCAAATAAACAAATGAGTGGTTGTCGGTTAAATGCACCAAAATATGGACATAGTACTTTTATCAAAATATATCATGAAAGTAACTTAATATAGTACCACCTCTCCGTAACGGCTACAGCCTATCTGCAGCCTCCAATTCAAACTTTCCGTAAGCCGATATTTATCATCAATAAAACCTCTGAAGAGTAACAACCTCTAAACAACGATCGATACTTGCATCTCCCAAAGGGCGTTGCTCTTTAGTAGTTGTGCAGTATATGCATTTAATCGTTGACACAAAAGAGATATAGATATAAATATTCCATGTAGACTCAAACTTCGAAGACATAGTACATATCTCATCGTTATGAAGCCAAGAGTGGCCCGTAAACCAGCCAGCATTGAATAACGAGTTCAGGCGACTTTTTGCCAAAATAACGCCTAGGAAAATTGAAGTTATAAGGCTGATTAGTTTTAGTCATGTTGACATTTACAAGTTTTTTCGCGGAATTTATTAAATTTTCATTATTTTCTTTTTTTTGCGATTTTGAGTAAATACAAATAAAGTTAAAGTTGTTTTAATGACTTGCGTTTGTCGGTAATCCTATTATCACCACGACGATTAACGGACTGTGACAGTTAGATACTTGTACATCTATAGCGTACATTTTCACACCTAATTGATACATAATTAACAAGATGTCATCATCGACATATGCTATATTAGAAGGAAGGAAACCCCTAGCCGTTTTTTCGCCGTTTTGCCTCTCCAATGTTCAGCTAAAATTGAGATTTTGTATATTTGTATGAATTTTTTTCCGTTGCTCGCTGAAATATTGGGGCGGCGATCGCCTCTGTCTTGTGGATTTTATTTGCAGCTTTGAATTTCTATATTCTTGAATATTAAAATGCCGTAGTAAATCACGGAAATGTGTGATTTTTTGCGCTAAAATCCCTTCGATATTGACCACACATCTCACTACTTTGACCACGTGATAACATTCAGATATGTAATGTATTTCAGTGTGCACTGATGGCTTAAATGTATCTTTATAACTACATGAACAATGTATAAATTCATTATTAACCAAACTTTTGTATCCGATTTAACACTATATGTGTTGATTTTTTTGTACTATTTTAATGTGGTGATTTTTTTAGAAATTCTTAAATTTCCATTGAAATGTTCTGTGAAGGTTTCACAAAATACAATACTAACGTTATTCTATTTTACGTCGGGATATAAAATCATCTTTAACCTGTATAGTGTACCGAGAACCTCATAATATGCATATCAACATTACATGATACTGAAATTAAAACATGACAACTAGGCATTCAGGTCCATTTGGCGAAATTTGACTATCGTCGGTATATTTTAATATTCGATAGCACGAGACAACGCAGTTTATGTACCGTGTACCGGCAGTTATCGTTAAAAATCGGAAATTTTACGACCACTAACGGAAATTACCGACTGACCATAAACTGCCAATCGATTCATCCGATCAGCCAAAGTTTGTTGCTATATTTTAATATTAATTGTATGTTGTCTGAATTTCTTATCTGGTTTCAAAATTTTAGAAACTTCTATGAAATTGCTTCTTTTAAATAGGACGCCCTTTTATCAGTAACGATCAGTCGAAATTTATTCTTTTTAAACCCCGCGTCATAAGATTATTCTCAATGTGCATGTATGTGAGTATGTATATACTAGTATTAAAATTAGTTATGTCTGAATGCTGTTTTGTGTTATTTTACCAAATGCAATATGTATGCCGAGTTTGTAAAACTAAAATTATTTTGTATAATAACATAAAATATTATATATTGTACTATTGTAGCATGCAATTCAAACATGTACTGGTAACATCAATTTAACAATAATTATTCTTGCATTGATAATTTAAATCATCTCAATAAATATAATCTACTACAAAATAATTACACCAAATAATTACATAAAATATATACATATGTATTTTACAAATCTTGTTAAGAAGATAACTTACGTGTAAACGTGTATTATTAAACCAGCGTAAGATCTATATCCTATTTCCAATGAATTCATTACCTTGATAAATACATGTATATACTTCTCGTGAATTCAATGGAACCTGGTATGCAAATGACGCGTGCTTATCATTTGTTATAGATCTGCAGACATTATTTTTTAAGGCCACACTTAAAGAAATAGCACCATCATTGTCCGCGTCATACTTTCCTGCGTCTCAGGCCTGCTGCGTCTAATCATACATTTTGTTTTATTTGAAACCAGCGATGTACATAGAGAGTTAAACATGGTTTAAAAGTATCAATTCAAATTTAAATAACACGCATACAGGCTTATATCAATATTTGAAACAAACCCCCATTTAAGAAAGATGATAATCTAGCAGTGAATTGTAATGGCCTTAAATATACTTACAAATATGTTAGCCACTGTAAACGTGTTCTCATCACTGTCGGTGGTCTCGTTATCTCGCTGCATTGTCCGCTGTTGGTCACGTGACACATATCTGCACACTCGGAAACCTTTAGTTTATTACATTTTGGCGGGTATGTAGATCAATGGAAAATAGCGGGCTGGACGATTGGACACATTTTTATAAAGAAAATATAATAACTAATTGTGACAGGAGTGCTGTTGAGAGTTGCAAGACATGTTATCATCTACAGCGGTCGCATGGTAAGTTCTATATTATTTCATAGACTTTGCGTGTAACGTCAAATACCTAAATACTTTACGCTACATGGATAGTTTATTAGTAGTCGAATGTTCTTGGAGTAGGAAGATTCTTATATATTACAGCGGTAACAGCTACATTGCATTATAATTATAATACGACATAACACAATTTACCATCAGTTTTGTTGCTATGTATAATGTTATAAGGTTGTTAAAACCCCTAGCAACCGTAGGCGTAATTTTGCTGTCAAAATGTGATATTCTTCCAATTCTATTAATATGTAGCTGAATGGTAGTTATTCAAATCTCGTACCTATTAAATAGATACCTATCAAAGTGATCAACGCTTAAGTCGGTTACTTTTGGAAGTACAAGCAATTAAAATACTTGTATACCCCCTCTGTCATTGTGTTCTCTTGAAAATACCAAACTAACTACGCCGACTAGCGATAACCACAGAGACCGCCTACTGATCTCGTTGATAAATCAGGATCGAAGTATTGCATATTGAAAAGTTAAAGAATACAGTGGATGATCTTTGTTAATTTACTGATGATATGTGTAAACCTAATTGTATTCTTGACCCTGTCAATTAATTAAATTATTGAGGAAAGGTAAGAGCTTTCATCATGGGCATAAAGAGTATATACGCTGATATATGTTACATACGATTCAATACTAAGTCTTGCTAAAAGCACGCACGGTGGGTTATGAATAAGAAATAAATCGCAATTTTAATAATTTAAGTAAATTCGTAAAACGCCGCTTAAATTGATGACGGCTACGTAAAATAAATAAAGTATGTTTATAGAAAATACTAGTAGTATATAGCACGGAGAATTTGACATGATCCTGACCTATATGCATGAATATATTACAGACTCCTTGCGTTGAATATATAAATTTCCGCGAGCAAATCGTGCAAAATCGGTCCTTTAGATTAGTGTTGATATTAATCGAGCGTCATCGTGATACTCCCCGCTTATGAAAACACACAACCGGGATTATAATATAGACACTAAATCAGCTGTGAAATTATGCTAATAGAAGTTCGAGAGTCGTGTTAAATTCTCTGGACTATATATACTCCAGTATATTCCAGTATAAATCCTCGATATCAACATTATAGAATAATATAAGCGGATTTAGCTATGTGGTAATGCACTGGGCTGTCAATTCAGATGTCGAGGGTTCAATTCTCGGCATCGGAGAATTTCTGAAATATTTATAATATTTCCCGCAGTACCGGGTGTAATGCAAAGTATCTTGGTAAAGGTACTACGAAGCTGTGTATCGGTGCTGTAAACGGGGCACATTAAAGAACCTGGCTGTCTATTCGAAATAAGAGCTAGGCGCATTTTTGCATCGCCCGACATGCATGTATCTAATGTCTCTCTCTTCCTTCAGGGACTTGCTCTCAGTTTGTCCCTCTGGTCAGATCATGCTGTATCTGCACTGGTAGAGAATGCACATGCGCCCTTGTGGCTGCATCACAACGTAAAGTGCCTTTGAACGTGTGCATGAAAAAAGCGCTATATCAATATTGTATATTTATTATAACTATGATTAGGTTGTAAGCCAATTATAAAAACTTTTGACAGTGACCCTTGCGTGAATAACTTCTTTTTTAAGCTGGGTTGGCCTCTTTTTATACCAAGATAAACACATTTGGGCGCTAACTGTTAATGTAATTCCACAGGGACTCGTACCGCATTAATTTCTGTTTTAGAAGACCTACGTTAGAATCCCTCTTTAAAGGGGACCATCGGAACCAAAAACCTGTGCGCGACATTGGACACGTGATATCCTTAAGTCTAGGATGCGTGTGTATCCATGACAGCACAATTCCCGAATTTGGGCATTTAGGCCGTGAACTATGGAAAGCCGAAATGGCCATCCCGGCCAGTCTGCATTAGAACGCTATGGTAGCGGAAAGGATATAAATAATTGTATTACTGGTACAAGTATTACATTTTTACATTACATTAAGTATTTTATTATAAGAAAGTAAAGAATGTGCATGGATCGCATATAAATGTCTTACGACCAATGTCTTCTAAATAAACGTTTGACTTTGATAAAGTGAAAATTACATGTTATTATTATTATGTATTACCACGTCACTTTTTATATTGCAGACTATGACGAATCAGGGAGATAACCATCACAAAAGACTGGAATGGAATATAATCACTTGAAAGGTCATTGTAATCAAACATACTATGACTTTGTCGAGAAAAATTTTATTAGCTCGACTCTTCATTTCTCAAAAACATAGAGATTTTGTCATTTTTTTCGACTTCTCCTAGAACATTCTAAGAGATCCGGTCGTTTTTATTCGTCTTCTCTAAGAATATTCTCTAAGACATTTCGCCATTTTGTCTTAAAACACTTTAATATGAACTTATTGGCATTTTTACTTAGAACGTTTTAAGAGATTTGGTCAATTTCTATTACACATTGTTGCGTCTGACTCAGACAGTCGCAAGTGCGTGGTCATTCTTAATTACGAATGACCTCCGGCTTCAATGGAAGAAAACTTGAGAAAGAATGTTTGATACGTGAGAACCGCATACGATACAGTAACACTATCCGAATAGACACATTGGGTCTTAAATGTTCTTGTTGTATAGCGACGATACTTACCATACTACCTCTGTGTTACAGATAAAAAAAGTTCTGTCTTACTTTTTTAAATTTCTAATAGAACGTTCTACGACATCTCATCTTTTTCTCTCAAGACATGATAAGAAATGTTTGTCATTTTCCCTTAAAACGTTCAGAGAGATAGGTTAATTTATATGATAACATTAGAATAGATGTTGGATACTTTCATCAGAAATATGTTCAATCAAATTGTGTCATAATCTCTTAGAACGTTCTAAGAGATTTGTGCATTTTATTGTTATAATATTCTACCAGATTTGGTCATTTTCTCTTAGAACGTTCTAAGAGATTTTTGCATATTTTGTCAAGTTCTCTAAGATTATTCAAAGAAATTCGATCAATTCTGTTAAAATGTTTCAAGCTATTAATATATAATTTTCTCTTAGAACGTTCTAAGAGATGTGTACATGTTTATATTATGACTGTCAACCAGATTTGGTCGTTTTCTCTTAGAACGTTCTAAGAGATTTGGTAATTTTCTGTAAAATGTTTCAATCTACGTTTTTCACATTCTCTTAGAACGTTCTAAGAGATTTTTAATATTATAACACATTGGGAAAATTAATCATTTTTCTTAGAACGTTCTAAGAGATTTCTTGAATTTCTGTTTTGTAATTAAGTAGAATTTTGTTCAATATTCTCTTAGAACGTTCTAAGGGATTCACCCATTTGATTGAGAATGTAAAAAATGTATTGGTCAATTTTCTCTTAGAACGTTCTAAGAGATTTGCTAAATTTCTGTTAAAACGGTCTATGCTCGAGACATATTTTGTTCAATTTTCTCTTAGAACGTTCTAAGAGATTTGGTCATTTATGCGGAGAATGTAAATACTATTTGGTCATTTTTTCAGTCATATTCTTGAAGAATGTAATACATGTATTCATATTGAATTGGTCAATTTCTCTTAGAACGTTCTAAGATATTTGTTAAATTTCTGCTCAAACGTTTTGTAATTAAGTAGACTTCTCTTCAGTATTCTCTTAGAACGTTCTAGGGGATTCACCCATTTTCTTTGAGAATAATGTATTGGTAAATTTTCTCTTAGAACGTTCTAAGAGATTTGCTAAATTTCTGTTAAAACTGTCTATACTCAAGACAAATTTTGTTTAATTTTCTCTTTGAACGTTCTAAGAGATTTGGTCATTTATGCGGAGAATGTAAACACATATTTGCTCACTTTTCTCTTAGAATGTTCTAAGAGATTCGTTGATTTTGTTTTTTAACGTTTTAGAATTAAGACCAATTGTGTTCTTTTTTCTCTTAGAACGTTCTAAGAGATTCAGTCATATTCTTTAAGAATGTAATAAATGTATTGGTCAATTTCTCTTAGAACGTTCTAAGATATTTGTTTATTTTGTCTAAAACGCTGTATAGTTAAGATCAATTTTGTACAATTTTCTCTGAGAACGTTCTAAGAGGACTGGTCATTATTCATCAGAGTTTTTGATATGATATGGTCAATTTCTCTTAGAACGTTCTAAGAGTCATGCATGTTATATTATTTTTCATGTCATTTCACGTTATATTTTGCAAAATATATTGAAAATAAATTTAGTTATAAAAATATCGTGTTCATTATCTGTTTTATATTGCATTTTAACCTGCGAAAAATCGCTAATTTGCTTTATAAAATTGAGCAGTCTGGATAAATGCTGTTTTTTGAATACAACGTGTTTTATAAGAGCTCTTGATCAGGGCCGTTTAAAGTATTTCAGTCATTTGCAAGGTGATGATTCCGTCTCAACAGAAGTACTTTTATGTGCACCATGCCAAAATAGCACATAACATTGGAGGAAGCACAATATACCCCACATCCTGTATCCCAACTAATCAATGTTTCCAATTTAAACCTGTTGATGCAACTCTTAATTATTGTAAAAACTATAATATGGCTACACGTAAACATTTGAATGTTTATGTGAAAAGTAATGTGTTCGTTAGTCCAATCTTTAAACAACACAAGGGAGGTCACAACATCAGAATGAATAACTAAGTGAATTGTTCCCTTCATCACACCGTACAACCCGCTGTGTGTAAGGCAGTAATGTATGTTGAAGGCAGAGACACACGCGTTTTACGCCACTAGAGTGGGGTAAGTATTTGTTATTTTATATGTGTTTTGCGTTACTTTTGAAAGTGATCACTTACATATATCGTTGACGCGATGAATGAACAATAATTATATACAATTTATGTGCCCTCAAATGCCATATTATTCGAGTAAACAGGGTTTATGTATGCGATGTTTGCCAAAAGTTCGAAACTTTCGCCTTTGACATTGAATTCTCAATTTAATTCGTGGTTTGGAACAATTCTAAATCATTGAATACAAACTTCAATCCTTCTTAATATATCTGTCGTTTCCGTTTTGAAAAATGTGCATTTTCTGTGAAGATACAGAGGTTTAAATTGAACGAGGTACGAAAAAAATGCTAACGAAATAGGCAGTTCTGTTTTTCGGATGATAACGACAACGGCAGAGCGTTAAATATTAATGCTAACGCAGAGGCAGAGATAAGAGACATATGCTTACAACAAAGGCAGAAATTCTAATGACTTGACGGGGCCATACAACCCCTTTGTACGATTTGTATGTTATAAATATAACCCAGATTCATGTTAGGCTGTATTCCAAAGTCCATTTCACCAAGAATCACGAGTGTTTAGTGGTTATTTTCATCAAGTTGATAAACGGAATATATTACATACCTGTTGATCGCTGACGCTGGCAATTATCGGTTGTGAGTGGCCCTTTATGTCTGTAAATGACGAACTGGTTTGGGGGGGGCATTAAGCGCTCCATTTGTTATCATGAAGTTAAGAAACTTATACTTTTTAGCACTCTATAGAATACGTATGTTCGAAATGCAGCAATTCAAATTACTTGACAGGGAACTTAATGCACTGTTTTGTTTGTACAAAAATATAGGTTATTTGTGTGTTACAAATTTTATTTGACTATATTTCGTGAATAACTCACACGAAGAACATAAGACATAATGTCGTAAAACATCGTAATGCCCCGATACATTGCTACACATGTGCAGTCGAACATATGATCTTGGTATTGATCTTCTAAGCAGCCAATGTTGATTAAAATGACCTCAATATAATTAGAAATACTTGGTCAGTACCGCAGTATATGATTACGTAAATATGCCGACGAAAAAGGTACGGAAGGCAGTTAACGGAAGTGGTAATTGCTTTGTAAATACAAAGAAATACTGGACATAGGTTTAAATTATTTATTGGGATATCCAACTGTACTATAGATTTAGAAATATGAAGTAGCTTTGTAGTATGGTATGCTGCAATTAATGGAACTATTTTGCATTACGGTTTACATCCGTGTCGGTAGTTATGCAATACCGGCTGACCGGTTTACTATTGCAAAGGTGGCGCTGCCTAGCCGTGGTGTAGGAATAAAAGTAGTTTCATCAACTAAAGTATAGTCGATTGTAGAAACGTGTGTATATAACTATAGTTGGTCGATTCTGGAACAAATAAAAAGTATCTATATTACATAAAGCAGTTTAATAGAGTGTCACGTAAACATTCCAGTGTCGATGACTTACAGTTCATGTAAACTGCTGACAAACAAGTGCTGTATTTATACCTAACTGTCATAGATCTACATTTATTAAATATGCAGACGTGCATGGACATGTACTTAATTAGAGAATTAAAGGTCCAGCACGAATAAGATGTAAAGTACAACCTCCTCGACAGAGCAACAACCTTTGATTTCCGGTCATTGTATGACTTCAATGATTAGGAGACTATAAAATTCAACTTGTATGACTTATTGCGCCTCCCAAAAACTGCAAATTTCACCGTCATGTTGTTAACATGTGCCTGAAGAGCTTATGCCCCAAAAAAGCCATGCACTCATCATTAACAGGCATAAAAGGCCACTCACAATCGACAATTGCCAGAGTCAGCGATCACCAGGTTTGTAATATATTCCGTTTATCAACTTGATGAAAATAACCACTAAACACTCGTGATTCTTGGTGAAATGGACTTTGGAATACAGCCTAACATGAATCAGGGTTATATTTATAACATACAAATCGTACAAAGGGGTTTTATGGCCCTGTCAAGTCATTAGAATTTCTGCCTTTGTTGTTAGCATAAGTCTCTTATCTCTGCCTCTGCGTTAGCATTAATATTTAACGCTCTGCCGTTGTCGTTATCATTCGAAAAACAGAACTGCCTATTTCGTTAGCATTTTTTTCGTACCTCGTTCAATTTAAACCTCTGTATCTTCACAGAAAATGCACATTTTTCAAAACGGAAACGACAGATATATTAAGGAAGGATTGAAGTTTGTATTCAATGTTTTAGAATTGTTCCAAACAACGAATTAAGTTGAGAATTCAATGTCAAAGGCGAAAGTTTCGAACTTTTGGCAAACATCGCATACATAAACCCTGTTTACTCGAATAATATGGCATTTGAGGGCACATAAATTGTATATAATTATTGTTCATTCATCGCGTCATCGATATATGTAAGTGATCACTTTCAAAAGCAACGCAAAACACATATAAAATAACAAATACTTACCCTACTCTAGTGGCGTAAAACGCGTGTGTCTCTGCCTTCAACATACATAACTGCCTTACACACAGCGGGTTGTACGGTGTGTTCATAGTCAGTATAGTTCAACTGTGGCCGAAGGGTTAGCACTATCGACCACCAATCCAGAGGACCCTGTTGAAATATCGGCTGCATCACTGGAAATCACTCAGAAACGCTTTTCAGTGTTTCCCACTCATATAGAGATGAAATAAGTCTTGTTAAAAGCCTAGAGATGGTCACGCGTGTGTCGGTGCTTTCATCGGGAACGGTAAAGAACCAATGGGTCTATTCGGAAAGACTTAGGACAGTGCCCCCGGTTTCCTTGTATCACACACACTTTCTGTATCTCCCTCGAAGAAGTCGGTCATTGGCCAATTAGGCAGGGATAAAATACAATAGCCACACACTACGACTGTCTCAGTCAAACACAAAGAAAAACAACAAAACTACACATGTCAATATGATTTGGTTTTGCATTATCTGCCATTAAAAATGTATTCTTCTTCATATTGGCATATTCAAGGGTAAATCAATCATGAACAGGCGTACTCATTTTCTTTTTACAGTTTGCACAATTTCTAGAAGCAGCGTTCATCATTACTGGTTAAATTACTGAAATACTGTTACCGGTATATTTTGTTACCATTCTCAGGGTTAGTTTTAACGACCACTTAATGAAAAAACTTTTCCTGGATGAAATTTATAATTAAATGAGACATTGAGGAATATATCATCCACAAAACACCTGGAAAACATATAGCTTATGTCACAACCAATTGCACAAAGAACATAATTAATGTTATTCCACAAGAAATCGGATCCAGATTTTCGGCAGGTGTGTAAAAGCGCAAGCTGATCAAGGAATAAAACATTGTGTATGTTTACGATTCTCCTTCTGTCCTCCATTCGGCATTTCTTTGATGGTTGAGAAATAACCCATTTCGGCTAGCTGTACTGATCAACATGAAAATTAACTATACAATCGTGGGCTTTATAGTTTTTGCTTTGCTGAAAATATAACAAAAGAAGTTATTGAATGCTATAGCATACAAAATACCTGTATCGTACGATGGGCGTTCAATATATTGTGTGACTGGTAGGCTTCCAAGGAAATACACATGCCTTGAACCGGAAGTACACAATCTTCATTCATCTACTATGCAAGTATATTTCGTGATTTTTTTGTCAAATTTAATTTATATATGGGAGGTGTCACCTCTCAAAGGCAGCATTGCCTATTTCTTATTATCAACACAACGAGTTTAGGCAAAACAACGAGTATCCTAATTGGAGTGTGTAATTGGAATTCAGAGCGATGGTGCTACTTCTAAATACATGCATTTCATGTTTTTGATGTTAAAATTGATTATTTAACTGTATTTGCCAGTTTCTCCTGCAGGAATATGAATAATTTTCAAAAAGTTTGAGGGTGTCGATAATTGGGGATCGGTGTCGATATTCAGGAACATTTTTTTCTACAGTAATTTCACTGCTGTTTGTAAACTGTCAAACAATTGGTCTATATATTGCAATTAGGAACATCATGTTAAGAATTTCGACCAATGAAAACTTGTTTTATAAAATTCTCAAGATTATAAAATGTTATTATGAAGAGTTTACGATTTAACTTGTTTTCATGCTTAAGGTGTCGATAATCGTTGAAATTACTCTATGCCAAAGTTTACAATTATTTAGATAAACCACATGCCTACAAAGTTACACAAGCCTTTTTAACTGTTAAGAATACCCCGTGTTATTAAGTACTAGTTACCTGTGTGAGTGAATAACGAACCAATATCAGTAAAAGTTTCAGTTACCAAGAGATGCTAATGCTCTGGGCAATACAGTACGAGGGTGTTCAACTCTGAATGCACATGAGCGCATAAAATATAAAAACGTATCCTTCATAGATTTTTAATGAAAAAATATCAGAACCCCTTGAAGTATTCACCTCCAACAGATAACAGACTAGTATTCTGATGATGTGTATCATTTAAGAATGTGTAACGGT
Source organism: Spisula solida (assembly GCA_947247005.1). Taxonomy (NCBI): domain Eukaryota; kingdom Metazoa; phylum Mollusca; class Bivalvia; order Venerida; family Mactridae; genus Spisula; species Spisula solida. The sequence goes on along the minus strand of OX365948.1, from coordinate 4,887,407 downwards.
CATAAATGCTAAATAAGAGTAAACTCGAGACCATAACTGACTTCATGTTTTATTGGAACCATGCATTCTTGTTCGTGGAAAGAGATGCACGTCTCAATGAACAAAGTGTGCTAAGGACGGAAGGTGGAGAAGCTGAAGAACCCTTTTTCAGAAAAACTTTTTCAATGACTTTTTCGTGTAAAGGAACAATGCATGAAGCTGCATGACACCCTTCAAACCAAAGGCTGTTATGTTTGATAAATTATTTTCATGTGTACGTTTTACAATGTAAACTATTGTTCTGTCTTTGGTTTTAACTAGCACCCGTACACTTGCGATGCAGTTTACTAAGTTGTAAACACCAGTGAGAAAAATTGCCCCACATGCATTCATTTTCTTACAAACCTTGTAAATGTTTTTTTATAATAAATCAATACAATTATAGGCTGGGATCTGGTGATAGACGTGGTCATCATGGTTGTAAGTAGACCGCCAAAACTTACAGTGGTTAAACAATGGTCGAACCAAGGTTGTGTCGTTTTTGTTCTTGTTTTTTCTGCGCCATCTCAATCGAAAATATGGGTTTGGCGACTGGAGAAACCTGACATGCTTAGATATTTCAACCAGACAAGACTATAGTTATCGCCAAACCCCAACCATCGTCAGCCAGACTTTTTTTGTTCGATTACTAGGCTGTGCAGGTTATGTTAGTCCGTGATATTGGCTACGGCCGAGTCCTCCATATGTGAATATGTTGCCAGTTGCTACTGATGAATGCAAAAAGGTGATACACACTGTCCGCGGTTCAATAGAGGACAATGTTGTCAGTGGGGTAAAACTAAATAAACATAATAACGGGTAAAGCCAGTTTGCTGCTTGACATAGTCCGTATAATACCGGTTGCCTGGATTACTAACCAGTTATGCCAACATATTTCTTCGGAAATTTAAGATTCAATTTGGCAAATCTAGTGTTCGCAGAACATTAGTAACCAGGTTAGCACATGCTTTCTCAATAACTCTCCCATAATGCATCTAACAATGTGTGGTCAAATACGGGTGGGTGAACGGATTACTAGTATTAGGGACTTTTAGTGGACTCACACAGATACACTGCTCAACACAATACAAATCCATTATTTAAAGCCCCGGCTAAGTGTATCAAGTGGGCCCCAGTCTCGGGTCTTTTTAAACCTGCAACCCCTTACATTTATGTCACCCTATTTTATACCAAGGATTGATAGATGCATGTTGCACAAACCCTTGAATGGTAATCGCTGTGGATACGACGGTGAAACTTACAGCTGAAAGTAAAACGTATTGAAATTATTTCAACAAATCAATGATTTGAACTTATGTACAAGAACTCGTTAATGCGTAATAATGTACATTACATAATTGTGCACATTTTATAAGATTATGTCAATTACGTTTGAATGACAATATCTATAGTAAAAATGCTCATTGAAAGTAATATCCGATTGATTTATGTCGTATACATACATAACAAAACAATATGGTATTTAACCATATTTTAGCAACAAACGTGTATTGTAAAATCCTACTAAAATGTTAACTTCTAATAACAATACATTCATACGTACATTTACAATGTTAAAGTGATTCTAAATGAGTAGATTCTCTAAGTGGTAAAAATGGCAAAATCGCAGAAAGGAGTTAGAATTGGACAAGTTACCAGAAATAATGCAATATGACGGAGTATGCTATTTTATGCAGTTGTTAGCATTATTGTAGCAATTTATGCTACCAACAGAAAGTTTAACACAAATCCACTGCAATGTTGTGTGCGTTCTTGCACTTACTTGGCGCATTTAGAGCAATTGCACGTGTTAGAGTGATCACTTATCGTAGACGTCAGCTGTATGAATACTAATACAATTGTGTTTCTCATATTAAAAACAACGATTAACCAACAATAAAATCATAAAATGTACAAACCACACATATCATACGTACGTTGTGAACTACGGGAACTCGATGGTAAACAAAACAATCCGTAACAGCATGGACATTTTTTCAGAAATTCATCCCGAAACTTCTCTGAAATCATGAAATAGCGAATAATTGTATTCTTTGTGAAAGTAAATGTCACTTAAAGGTCCCTATCAGATTTGAAATCATCACATCGTATGTCTTGTGGTGCATATGTATTTTTATGTATTGATAAAGGGGGCACACACCAAGGGCGAACTTGTATGGAATAATAAACAACGTAAACAGGGATTGAATTGATAACGGGCATTTATTTCCAAAATGCCATCAAACAAAACCAAATAAAAATGTGAGAAAGTATTTTTGAAACTGAGTTATTCTTAAATTACATAACTGGGCGGAAAATACCGCCTTAACAACAGAAATTAAGACATACAACTGAAATATAAACACATAAGAGTAATAACAATGTATAAACACACAGGTAACCGTATCATTGATTAAGAGTAAAAAAAAATGTTTTTTGTTAAATTTATTAATCTTATACAAGGTATATTTCCCAAGAATTGACCAGGTATCAAAAACAAGAATTGGCTTTCGATATCTTCATAACGTAATTATATTCTTAAAGAACATGACTATAACTACTTTCATGCGAAATCCCATCGAAATTGGTCAAGTAGTTAAGAAGTTATGCCATAAATACGTATCACGGTGTCCACCCGATCACTGAGGTGGACTCAATAAAAACCAAAAAACGGAAATATTGAGGATATAATCTACATAATGTCGAATTTACCGTTGTGTAGAAACAAAATAATGTGGAAGAATTTAAGAACGCAAACGTTGGAACAGATTTACCTGGATGACACACGTTAACTTCACTAAATGTATACGTTTAAGCCGAAAAACGAATCGGCTGCATATTTTATTGTCAAAATGACTCCATGTTTGTCAAATGACGATATTGTGACAGCGATTTTCATTGGTTGATTTTTAAACTTTGAATTATATCGTTTGAAAGTAAATTTAAGCTTGTTTTCAAATGCTTTCAATGCACATACGTGTATTTGTTGACATAAAGCCTATCGGCCCGGAAAGAAAAACTTTCCAATGCCATAAATGATTTTATGTGTGCATAAAATTTTATTTATGTATTGATAAAGGGGGCACACACCAAGAGCGAACTTGTATAGAATAAGAAACAACGTAAACAGGTTTTGAATTGATAACGGGCATTTATTTCCAAAATGCCATAAAACAAAACCAAATAAAAATGTGAGAAAGTATTTTGAAACTGAGTTGTTTTTAAATTACATAACTGGGCCGAAAATACCGCCATAAGGAGGCTGCGCAAGGAGAATCAATATAATTGACCAATTACTCCCTTTTACTGAATGTATTACTGTAGGGTTAACGCATGCTTTTTCGGGCTATAACATCTGCAGAGTCCCGAGGGACGGTTGGTGCCCAAGCCCGCGAGGGACTCTGCATATGTTATAACGCGAAAATAACATGCGTAAACGCTATTATAGCATACAAAACATCAATTAATGCGTTTGTATATCAAAATAATGATATTTTGGCGGGAAATTTGGTGTCGACGTCGCGAAAACAAACATAACGTCATACCAGTTATTGTTATGCACGTCGACTTCCGGGATCGGCAAATACAAAGAAAACATGGATACTGCGGGTTTGTTTAAATTTATAATTTAAATATTATAGAAAACTAATTAGTAGTTAGAAATAAAATTGGTTTTACTGTTCATTTGACGCTGTATAAAGTTTATAGTCGCCGATGCGGCCCTGAAAGGAGCATACGTAACACTGGACGTTAACAGCGCGTGAATCTTTATGTTTACGCATGATTTTCGTCCCGTTAACGTATGGGCAAAATCACCGTTTTTATGCTATAATACATATTGAACACGGAACAACTCGGTTGTTCTACAAGCTCAATATATCGGTATATGAACGAAACATCGTTCATCCAGTCTACAATCATATTAATGGCGCGATATTAATTTCGAACTTTTTATAATTATAACCATGGTTGCCGAGCAACCAATGACGGAATTACTTATTTCCATCGAGCAAGATTGCTATTATACAACAACTCTTAGAGTGTTCGGCACTTTTGGGGGCCATATGAGCAAAGTCAATATTCACACAGAAATCGTTATAGTATGGCGTTCAGTTTGGATAAGCACTAGTCACTAGTCTACTGCATTGTATCCTAAAAACACGAAGCACGAGTATACGATGATGAATCCATTTTGGGGATGATCATACCATGTACAATCTTGTTAATATCGTACCATCGCTTTAACACCATCGTAAAAAATATGTTTCATCAAGAACAAAACATGCTCCCATCCTAAAATGTCTTTACAAGAATAACCTCTCACAAAATATGTTGAGGCGCATTCATCCAATTTTGGTGTAAATAAAAAAACACGGTTCTATATGCTACAAAGTATAGCATAAGTATTATAAATAAAAACAATAAATATACTAGATTAATTTACACGTCCAAATGCACTTTACATTGTAGTGTTGCAGCCACAAGGACGCAGGTGCATCCTCTACCAGGGTAGATACAGCATGATCAGACCAGAGGGACAGACTGAGAGAAATCCCCTGAAGGGAGAGAGAAATATGACATACAGGCATGTTCGGCGCTGCAAAAGTGCGCTTGCTCTTATTTCGAATAGACAGCCGGTCAGATATAGCGGGAAATATTACAAATATTTCAGATGGTACGCTGTTAAAAATGCGATACAACGATGTTGAAAATGTGCTGGCACGATGAGAAAAACACGAGACTTTCAATATTTGGCTTCAGTCCAAAGATGTAAAGCTGTTTTGAAGTTAATGATAATTTAATTTATATTACCGGCAACTGAATAGTTAAATATATTTATACATAGAAACTTCCAAAGAACCTGACTAATTTAAAGAGTATTTCAAAATAATGTAACCGATTTTTAAATTAAATTAATTTAACAAATACCCCTTTCATCTAGTTAATGGATGAATATGAACTGGTTTGAAAAAAAACAGACAAAAATTCAAGAAGAATGAGCTCATTAACTTGTATTGCTCAATTAACCAGATAATAATGCTGAAAGACATAAAAGTCAGGAAGGCATTGGCTGACGCCACTTCTTCGCTTGTTCTGTTATACCTTCAATTTGAAGGCAATGATGCGTACGATTAAGTAATTTCGCTAAACTATACATTCTGTGACATTTTGATTAATGTTTATTTTGACCCATGTTGAAAATTGCTTCATTTTGTCTGTCTTCTTATTTATCCTGACATATTCCATTATCCACCTCCGGTTACGGGTTTGAGATGCCATAGACATAAGAAATGTACATTCTTAACCATTGGACACAATACAGCCTATGCCAGATAAGCAAAAACTGGCTGACAGCTCATGTTGAGGCTGTGGAGGTCATTGCATTTTTACTCGTGAAACGAAAATTGAAGGCAGACACTAATGGCCATCAAGCAGAAACTTCTGAGCGTTTGGATTGATACGTGTTTTCCTCACAGATGTGTGGAACAACATCCTACAACACTTTATTTTCCCGACAATGGGGCAAAGACGCCTGATTTAAATAGCAGGTTGCAGCTTATAAATACATTATTAATTTTGCGAACTTGACATTTCATGGTTTGATTTTGTGACCATCTAAACCTTGATAACAATGACATTTGCACATCTGTGACTTAACTGGCTTAACTTTATCAAAAACCTTCTGTTGCGTTTTTAAATCGGTGAAGTGTAACTACCTCCCTTTTTAGTTCATTTTCGTGAAATTCAAAGTCCACATGGTGTCATTCATTGCGGGGTGAGGCTTGCTTGAATTATCCATTTTTGGGAGTATGGATGGTTCGTTATGTTGGTGGCTAAGCGCCGTCGTCGTTTATGTGTGGTTTTGGATTATATGTGCGCTACAGTATTTAATAAGGATTATGTTATTGCCAATTAACTTTAAATTATTATAATTATATTGTGTTAATTAACCATTATATGTTGTGTTGTTTATTTAGACTTTGTATCGTTTATTGTTTCATGTCATTTTGTGAAGCTGTGTGTTGGGTGAACTACACATTATATGTGCAAAACTGATAATTAGTTAAAAGGGTTGATATGAATTATATGTGTGTATATTCCTGAACTTGAGCACTAATTCTTTGTGAGGTGTTAGTTCGTAGTCTTTGATAAGCGCGTATGGTGGTACATTTGAGCCCATGCGACGCTTTGGTGCCATTTAAAAACAAATACAATTTACTAGTGTATCGCCTTTCACAATGTCACGCCTATAGATACTAGACTAAAACACCACATATAAAATGTGAAGATAAGGATGAGGCCGGTTGACATTCCCGAAGAGACGCTGGAGCGTGAAAATGTTTACTAACGTGAGAATAAATCGTTTCTTTTGGTATTTTGACGCGTACGAAACATCTTATTCTAAAATCAGATAATGTGATTTCATACTAGAAATGGTTGCATGTATTATTCACTGTATGATATAAATTTTCAAATAAAATGATTTAAAATGACATTTGCTGTTCTGCTATTCGTGTAACAAATTGTGTAAATTGCATTTGTGCGGGACAAAGCAGTTTGTATTTGTACAAGTTGAAGAAGAAATAGACTTATAAGTAATGAATACAGTATATGTTTAAGCCATTCGATATCATTGGAACCAAGTGATTCAATTAACAAGTGTTGTCCACAAACAGTCCGATCCACTATTCTCCGTGTCATGCATGGATAGAATAATCAAATCAACAAATATTCGTACTCATGTGTATGGGCTAGAGTCATGATGGTGAACAAGTAGACCCTTGTTACCCAGATAAACCAACATGATTGGATCATCTAAACATGAATGCAAATGGCGGATGTATGTTTATGTATTCATCCCATTTTTTGGCCAATTTTTCTAAATCATACGGGTTTAACCGCCTTCTGATGCTGGGTGAACATAAAATGGTAAGTTCCTTATTTGTGAATATGATACACAATACGTTAAACAGAGCGAAAACTCTGTGTTGGGTTTATTTGACAGTTAATAAAACATATTTATTGTTGTTTGTTTTGGGTAAAGCTCTTTTTGTTGATACGGCTCATTTACTTCACTATCAAGCTTTAGAGTAAGTTATTTACATTTGCGGTTTCTACGCGATAACTATTTGAAGGAATGGATAAGTGGATAATAACCAACATGATTGAGGATAAATAACATGATTTATCTTTTAAAGTGGATACTGTCCAAAATTGATTTTTCATTGATGCACTGCAGTGTGAATTAAATATTAAGCTCCACTATTGGAAGAATAATGGGACCACCCCAACACATTAGTAGGAGTAGGAAACTCGATCAAGAGATTAGCTGTTGTCAAAAGTACCTGCAAGATTACGAGCAACCCCAATCAATCAGTAGAAGTAGATGAATTTCTTGACAAAGAGATTGATTTTCCTTCGACTTCTGCTTTACTCCAAGAAACCACGAGCAGCAATATTCCATCATTTATTGATATTGAACCAACTGTCATCAGCTTTGAGAACAGACAACGACAACAAGTTAAAGTACAACTATCCAACTTAATAACAAGGTCAGTGACCATTCAACCTAAATCGATACTTTGTGAAGTTCAGCCTGTGACTGTTGAGGAAGAAGTTTTAATAAACTAGAAGAAGATCACAAACGTTACAAGGTGATGAAGAATCTACACATTGATGAAGATGGACTGTTAGATGAAGAAGAAAGGGAACAGTTATTACAACTTCTTCAGAACCACAAAGATATAGTTGTTGTTGATGACATCCACATTGGTCTGTACAGTAAGATCAAACACAGGATTGATTTTGTGACAGATGTACCGTTCAAGCAGAGGCACAGACGCATTCCACCTGCAATGATCGAAGAGGTCAGAAACCACATCGAACAACTGTTAGCTGCTGGAGTCATTAGACCGTCTAAGTCCCCATACACATCTAATTTGGTATTGGTGCGTAAGAAAAGCGGAGCACTTAGACTGTGTATTGATTACCGACAGCTTAATAGCATCACAGTGAAGGATCCGTTTGCCCTACCAAGAATGGAAGAGATCTTCGACAGTCTGCATGGTGCCACGTATTTCACCATCATGGAAATGAAGTCTGGCTACCATCAGATTGAGGTCGAAGAATTCCATAAGGAACGTACAGCCTTCACAGTGGGATCAATTGGTTTCTATGAGTTCAACAAGATGTCGTTTGGATTGACCAACAGTCCTGCTACATACCAACGCATTATGAAAGACATCTTAGATCTGAACCAGAAAATTTGTTTAATCTATTTGGATGACTTAATTATATTTAGTAATAGTTTTGAACAACATTTAGAACATCTATACCTCATCCTGACCAAATTACAGACAACAAACTTGAAATTAGCTCCTGAGAAATGCCACTTCTTCAAACCTAAGGTAAGTTTCCTTGGGCATGTTAAGAATTGGCAAGTTCCTAGCAATTCTGATGAACTGCGGTCCTTTCTTGTCTTCGCTGGATATTATCGTCGCTTTGTGAAGAATTTCAGTGGATTAGTTAGACCATTAAACGACCTCCTCCCACCAACATCTACCAAGAAGGGTCACAATGCTCCAAAACTAGAATGGTAGTGGACAGATACACACAAGCTAGTATTTGAACAAGTCAAGGGAGTTATTTGTGCCCCACCAGTTTTGGCATACCCGGATTTTAGCCAACCCTTTGAGTTGCATACAGATGCCTCTACAAAAGCGTTAGGCGCAGTACTTTACCAGCTTCAGGATGGTAAGGAGTGGGTGATTGCTTACGCGAGCAGAGCACTCAACAAAGCGGAGCGCACCTACAGCGCATTCAAGCTAGAGTAGTGAAGTGGGCTGTAACGGAGAAATTTTACTTAGATTACTTAGCCATCAGTCATTTCTCTGTTCTCACAGACAACAACCCGCTCACGTACGTGTTATCCACTGCACGACTGGATGCGACAGTACAACGTTGGGCATCAGCATTGGGCCACTTCTCCTTTGATATCACTTATGTAGCAGGAGCAAAGAATGCCGATGCTGATGGGCTTAGCCGCTACTAATACCAAGTGCTGAATGACGGTGAAGAAGAGCAGATCAGGATGGACGATCGTGTAGTGAAAGCCATCTGTTCCAGCATGCTCTCTACTGGATACCTCGACACTTTACCATAATTCAGTACCAACATTAATGAGATATTTAAAGATACCGGCCTTCCACTAGCACAGAAGGAATTAAGGGAGGTCAGAACAGCGCAAAGGCAGGACCCCTTGATAGAGAAGTGGAGGAGGTATGTTATTGACCAGAAGATACAAAAACAACATATGACAGAGCCGACTTGGCAATGAAGAAGTTGTTTAAGAGTTTCTTCGTGAAGCGTGGTCTTCTGTATAGGAGTATCAAATCCGTTGAAGACTTGATACAGCTGGTTTTGTCCGCTGTATATAGGGAAGAGGTCTTGACAAGCCTACACGATCATGCTGGGCATCCAGGTATTGAACGTACACTGCGACTCATCAGGGAGAGGTTCTTTTGGCCTGGGATGTTCAGTCAAGTCGAGCATTGGGTAGGTAAGTGTGACAGGTGTTTGCGAAGGATGGGCAAGCAAGGACAGGGAGCTCCATTAGTCGGTATCACCACTTCATACCCCTTTGGATGTAGTCTGTATAGAATATTTGACTCTTGAACCGTCCAAAGGAACAGGCAACATTCGTGTAATTACTGACCACTATACTAAATTCGCTTTGGCAATCCCAACCAAAAACCAGAGTGCAAAAACAACAGCAGATGCGTTATTGAACCACTTCATTTTGAACTACGGCATTCCTACAACACTTTATTCTGATCAGGGAGCCAATTTTACCATAACTCTGTACCTTGCTCAACATCAGAAAAAACTAGACGACACCTTACCAACCACAAGGAAACTCAGGCCCGGAACGATTCAATAGTACGTTATTGGACGTGCTAGGAACTTTGGACTTAGACAAGAAAGCCATGTGGAGCAGTTATGTCAAACCATTAACGTTTGCGTATAAATGCACGGCACATGAGATTTCACGAGTCTCACCTTTTGAACTCATGTTTGGTCGAAAGCCAAAGTTGCCTAATGACAGTGCATTTAACCAGGCCTTGCAAGATGACAACGACGGAGAATCACCGTCAGAGTATCAGAGTACATACAAGAATTGCAAACAAGGATGTTTGCTACCAGAGAGATGGCGGAGAAACGCATGAAGACAGCAAAGGGCAAACAGAAGTATTACTATGACAAGAAATCGAAACCGCCAAACTGGCAATTGGTGACAACGTTCTTGTTAGACGCAAATCATTTGATGGAAAACACAAGATTCAGGACAGATATGAGAAACAGGTGTATTCCATCATTGCTCAACCTCATTTGGATATCCCTGTGTTCCAGATAAGATCCGAAGATAAGGTCAGGACTTTGCACCGAAACATGCTTTTCTTGCTGAAACCAGAAAAGGAGGAAGATGTGGAAGATGGTTTAGGTGTTAAAGAAACTGACAAAACAGGTAAGTATACCAACGTCTCGAATAGACCTACTGTAATAGAAGATGAAGGAAGCAGTGACGTCACTAATGATAGGAATGATACTGACACAGAAGATGGAGATAGTATTGTATTAGATACATGCTGGAATAGAGACGCCTATTATCCGGATACTGTGCGTCAGGAGGAAACCGATAGTTCAGAAGATACAGAAAAGAGTGCGGAGACGGAGGATATTTTAGCTACAGAAACAGAAAAGGTTTTGTACCACCCACCTATTGTGAATGGAACAATTGAAAATATAGCTTCTAACTCTTCTTCTTTTGAATTTCAGGTAACGGACAAGACTGCAGATGAAGCCGAGGCAGCAGATAATGATATAGCCGAAGAGACTGCTGCAGATAATGGTACAGCTGATAAGACTGCTATTGATGCTGATATAGCTGACGATACTGTTCCTGATGAGGGTACAGCTGGAGATACTGTTGCTGTTGATGATACAGCTGAAGATACTGTTGCTGATGGAGATGCAGCTGAAGATACTGCTGTTGTTGATGATACAGCTGAAGATACTGTTGCTGCTGATGATACAGCAGTAGAAGAGGACCATGCTATGCAATCCAGACCAGTACCTCCGCCTAGACGTACCACCAGGGAGAGGCGACCGCCACATATGTACGAAGACTACCATATGTACAGTGTGACACCAACGCCAAGAGTGGACGACAAACGACAGTTAGTGAATTCGTTGATACATTCGGGAGTCTTGAACAAAGTGGACGGAGATATTTGGCGCCGGATGCTGCAACCTGCTTTACATCGGTGATTTTAACTACAGTTTTTACTTTATTTATAGACAATGCTAAGACAGTGTATGTTAACCAATGTTTGTTAAACAGTGGTATGTTGACAAAGGTAATGTGTACTTTTTGTAGTCAACATAGTGTTTAGTATATATGTTGAATGTTATTGCGTGGTCGCAATTAAGCTGTGAGGGAGGAAAGTGCACTGAGACACTGATCTTGAATTATGTATGTGAATTATTTTAATCATAGAAAAATAAAATAAAAATATTGAAAAAAAAATCTTTTTTACTAGTATTTGTATCTTTTACCTTATGTTATATTGTTTGTTTGATGGCAGCTGCAATGTTTATGGCTTTGTAGTGTAATGTAGTTGTAACGTAGTTGTAGTTAGTTTGTGGTAAGTAATGTATTCACTACATAGTGTAAGTTGACTTTTGACATTTGGACGTGAATGACAGGACGTCCTTTTTCAGTGAGGGGGAGTATGTAACCGAGTGGTTTTTATCTTCATTTCTGTATTTCGGGTGAACCTGGATCTTTTCGCTTTTCAATTTACTTTGACTCTTTTTGGGAGCTCTTCAATGTTACGTGACTGCAGTCAAAAAACTGCTTTTGAGAAGACCGGTTTGGTTTTCTAGACGTTCTGATTTGTCACCATTGAAGGCTGAATTGATGATACTATGATGTTTATGTTGGTTGTTATCAGTTTCATAAGTATTTATTCATGTTTTCCCGTAATGTTCTGCAGTTGTTAAGTTGTAATTATGCTGTAATATGGTTATTTCTTGTCTGTTTTCACGACGTTCAAATCCCGCTCTTTTTGTTGTAAACAATGGCGACTTAGCAGGAAACCACCTAAAACTCTAACTTAACTTTAAATAACTATAACATTTGTCAGGGATTAACCTTTATTAATTATATCACAGACCTTCCTCTATTAACGCACTTTTCTTTCAACTTTGCAGGTATTATTGTTGGTTATGGATTATTGTCACGTGTGATAGTGGAACTTGTGCTGAGTGTTTGATCCCATAGATCGGTACTTTGTGTCCCGTGTCATATACCATGTACTATTTTACCTTTTTTATATAATCATTGATGTGTAATGTGTATTACCAGTTATTGTTATTTTAAGGACTGTAGCCATGCATGTGATGGACTATGAACTTTACTTCCAGGACTGTTAATATACATGTAGTTCTTCCTGCAACTTATGTTGTTTTACTATTTGTATATTTGCAGGACGCCTGTGTTAGTTCTGTTTGTAATTTATTCTACATTCTACTCGTCATACATATCTACTAGAACTTCAATATTTAGTTGTATAAACACGAATTATTGTCAACATTAAACATTGTAACTTAAATTGTGTTTGGTTGAGATTAGAGTACCGCAGCGTACAAGCGTACCTTATATCTTAGTACCCACCCCGATGGAACCGTGGACTACCAACTGGCCACAAAATGTAGATTGCACTTGTTTTATGAATTTGTGTATGTTGCACTTGGTTTATGACTTTGTGTATGTTATAACTATTATTCCAATATGTTTCATCAACCCCTATATATTTTCAGGCTTTTACCGCATGGAGACTTTTATGAATACATTGGAATAGAAGAAATTAAAGTGCTCTACTTGTTATTACTTGCTGTTTTTATTTCACCCCACCGACGGCATGACTACTTTCACTTAAATTGGTGTTTGCATTCGATGAAAACGAATTGCAACTCGAACCGAATACCTGACTGATGTTTACGTTGTAGTTTGTTGATGTTACAGTTCGATAACGTGTGCATTACTTAATTCGCAAAGCATGTTGGAAGGAAACTCTGCGCTAGTTTAAAGGACAAATACTGAGTGCGCGATATCGAGTAGATGCAACAAATCTTTCATAAAGCAACCTATCACATAAATACTTGGTCAGGTTGGAAAAGTACCTCATGAAAAAGTTTAGCTCGATCTGTGAGTCAGCACCTTTAACCTTATCAATATGGGTATGTATTATGTGGAAGTATTACAACTGTCGGCAGTGAAATTGATCATTCAAATATTAATCATTTAAACACACAGAAAGAACTCCAACAAGTGTTATCAATATGGTCGTATTCCAGGATTTAAAACATCGACCTCTTTCATTCGACTTCATTCGACATGGCCACGGGAGACATTGTTACATTATTTGGTATCGGTTGAAAAACTTTACAATTGCTAGCTTTTTATTAGCTCGCTGTAATTGTCATTAATATAATAGAAACAACTTACCGCACATAAATAAATATATAACTGGATTCATGGCACTGTTAGCATATACAAGCAATCTCATTGGCCACAGCATGGCAGTCATCTGGTCAAATATGTATGGAATACTGTCAAAGTAACTGAAATACGATTAACAAGCAACTACATTGATACAACTGGTACACATAACAAGAACTATTGAATATCGAATATTTAGCTATAACGGTTATTTCAGCGTTGTTACCCACACTTTTACTGACGGACAGACTGTTACTCCCGAGATCGTGACAACTCATAGACTATTTGTCAGTTGCTTTTCGATGTGTAAAGTAATACTGAGTTAGGTAGTAGCATGTTATTGCCAAAAACTGGTTACGTAAATTGACCGCAAGAAAAAGAACAACTGGAAAATGCGACCTTAACAGTCATAAATTCATTAGTGTGACATGGTATCAATACATTCAAGACAACCAGAAGAATCACTTACTCAACAACAATGATAATGTTACAATACAGATAACAGAGACCGAACATGGTCACCACAAACACCAGCATTCTCGCACTCCGCCGTCTTCCATCCAGTATGTCTTTAGCTTGTTGTACATTTAGGGCTGTTAAAATATATAGACGAAGATAAAAAGTGAGGTAATTATTGTCGGGAAGAATATTGATTGTGGAACATTTGAGTGTAACAATGTATACGAACACATGTATCACTTAAATATGTTTCTATGAAATATACAGGTATCAATTCTGCCACAAACTTAATCACATCATATTAATCGTAAATTGTTCAACTAAATGTAATTCGAAATTCAAGCTAAAACTTTCTTATGCTGGGCACTTCGTATCAAGTTGTGTTAATACAGAGAAAATGAATACTTTCTTAATACGGTACATACGAGGGATGATCCATATGTAACGAGAAAATGCTTTTAACTTTGCTATTACATGTTATTTTCTAAAATTATTTTTTGTATTGGTTAATACGTATATTAGAAGAAAACGTTCGAAACATTTTTGAAATATATCGAAAAATAAATTGTTTGGAACATTTTTGCCGACCAATGAAACCGGAAGGCGGGCAACGTCTTTTTTTAACTTTTTAACGTCATTCAGAATTTAACTATGATCTATTTAACGATCACACTCCTTAGGTCCTACTGTATTAATTTTAAAAAAAGTCAGATTATCCTTCTGCAATATTTATACGTCTTCGCCAATGCGATACCAAGTTGAAAAAAACGGACGATAGTCATCCTTTGGAATTTCGTTCAGAACATCCAATATTTTTGTGCTTAGTTCTGACGTCGACGTCACGTAGCGCCTAATTTGCGTTAGATTACTAGCCTTTTTCAAGTCCATTTTTAATGTGTTAATTATGTACACAAGTCGAAGCTTTTGACATGACGTGATCATGAAATGATTACTGAATGTCATGCACACTTTCATTTTACTAGTTTTCTTCAAAACTAAATACTTTAATGATTATCAGTTGTCGTCCGTTATTTTTGCTATCAAGGAACGATAACACGTGCGTAATGTAACGAATGGCAACCGATCCGTGTATGACGTCACCATCTGTACGGCGAGTCTTAAGTGACCCCAAGAACCAATTTTCATGACATTGCTATTGCTTACATGAAAACTGTGACAGTTTGAATTTGTGCGAAACAGGGAAAAATCTGCAAAAAGCCCCGCCTAGGCGTACCAAGGGTTACCTTAGCAACCGTAGAGTTTAGCATGGTGATGCTGTAATCATGGAAATTCAGGGAAACATTGCAAATGTATGGTATTACTACAAGCTAAAGTACGTATCATAAGAAAATTATAAGCATTTTCTCGTTATATATGGATCATCCCTCGTATAGTACTTACAAGAAGGTTTGCAGTGTAAATACACTAATTAAAATATATGTTTGTTTTTAATAGTTTGTTAGATATTTCTGCATGCCATGTAGTGTACATGCTATTGACTACCACGGCAATTGCAAATGTACCTTAGGCTTAATTCCCATTATTGTTTTATTTGTGTCCGTTTCCTTGATAAGTACATACACTTGAAGAAACCGAACTTTATGAGCAAAGCGGGCACAATCATGACTGCATTAATAACCTGACAAAAGTCCGATGAACACATGGCACAAATGTGCGACATTAGCTTTTGCTAATGTCATCATTTGTTTATTCTGTGGGTGAAAATTGTAATCAGATGTAACAAAATAATTCGATTTAATTTCACATATCCAAGCTACATACATTTCAGCAAGACCAAACACGTATTGTCCGGATAATGGGTAAATACATACATGCACATTGATAAAGATTTTTCAAGATTAAGACTTAGCTCACATTCATTAGAAATCGAAAAAGGTAGAAGTACAAATGTTAATAGAATTGATAGACTTTGCAAATGTTGTAACCAGAATGTTATTGAATCTGAATATCATTTTATCTCATGCTGTCCATTTTATCATGACTTAAGAAACAAATATTGTATAAATGTATCATTTCCATCATTACAAAAATTTGGTAGATTATTATCCAGTAAGAAAAATAGCACAATAAGAAATATTGCGAAATTTATACATGATTCTTTATTTTTAAGGCAAGAAAAGCTTAATATTTTACCTGCTTCTTGAATAGTGCATATTTAAATGTGTATGTTTGATTTGATTGTATATGTATATGTTTGTTATTATGCATGCAATGTGTTTAGTTTTATTTATATATGTGGCCATCTGTACTGTATATATGTTTTGTTAATGGCCAAAGGTATTGTGTAAATGCCGATTTGCCAATAAATTTGAAGTTGAAGTTGAAGTTGATAAAAAGTGTATTTGAAGTGTAGGTAGACAGATAAATACGACAACACATGCCAGTGAAGTTTTGAACTGCCATCGTTCTAAACTTACTACAATGCACGCTTGATGAGTAGTTATCATCATTGATTAGTTGCACCGAAAACATTTAAATATTTTGTGAATATCGCATCGGTACAATATTAAAATTTGCCGGTCCTGTGTAAATTAAGTGTTGATGCGGTTAATGATTTGATCAAATAATTAAAAGTATTAAAACATTAGTTAAGGCATACCTTTGGCTGCGGCGTTGTTTTCTGATGCACTGTAACGTAAACGTCTGATAATTTTGAAGTAAAGGACTAGCATGATCGACAGGGGCACTACGTAGAAAATCACCAGGGAAACTAAATTGAATATTTGGTCAGCTTCTCTGTCTTGAGGATAACACCAAATCCCAACTAGATTGATATTGATGAAGTCGTAGAAAGGCACAAGGAGCGAGACTGTCCAGATTACTATCACGACAACCAGTGTTCGTTTGCGAGAGCTGTAACTTGTTAAACTTCGGCATATGGCTTGGTATCTCTCAAATGCTATATAGGTCAACGTCAGCACTGACACATACACGGACACTTTCTGAAATATATACCGAAGATAGAGAGAAACCACCAAACACGAATAACATTTAATGTATATTCATTAGACTACAACGTTATTTTTTTTTGAAATATATACAGAATACTTTATTTAATCGACAACGATATTCCAGATCTCTATAACCTCAATGCTCTTGTATATTTTATATATATATATATATATAAAGGTTTTGTGTCCTTGTTTTTAGGACACTTCTAAAGTTTATATATTACGTTTGTTATGTTTTGCGATAACCACACTGTCACCGACTTTAATTCATAACCTAATAATAACATTCGTTACTTAAATCATATCAAACAAGAGTGTCAACACCACCTGATGTCGTTCACCGAAGTAACGTTCACACATTGAGACCATTACTAGTGTTAACTATTCCCATTATAATACTTTATTTATCTTAGTATGTAAAGTATGGAAATAGGTTAAAACGTAGCAACCAAATGCGAACTATAATGTTAAGCCTGATTGTAACAATTGTCTTTTATCTTGATGTGTCAAAAAGATACCGTAACAAATAAGGCTAGCGTCTGAACAAGCAAGGGTTTTGAATCATAATGATAACCTTTTCTCACGTCTGGTGACACATTATCAAACGTGGTCTACATAAATATTATATAGACGAACATAGTGGCTCTTTTAACTCGTACATGTTTATATAATGTATGATGCGCACCACGTTTGAACCAACGTGTATCGTAGTTATACAACAATACGACAATTCGCATTGATGATTAGTGAAGAGGTGGGACTATATGCAATGATGATTGATGGAGCGTGTCCTAATAAGCAATGAGTGCAACAACTGCATTACATGATATTTAAATCATGCACTGAAGTCATTGCACTATTATTTGCTCCGTCTAACATTTACCTGAGGGCCATTTATTTACAATTCTTGTCCAAATCTATAATTGGTATGAATGGAAAGCATATAGTGTCCATTTTACGAAAATCTATTTCTTACAAAAATCTGCTGTCACAACGCTGAGAAATCCAAGATGGCCGCCAAGATGGCCGCCAAATTGTCAAATTTCACTCCTGTGACATAATATAAATGCTGTAAGTACCAATCCAGTCCTATATCATGTTTTATGTGGTATTTTTATAAGAAACATGTTGAAATACTCAAATCAAGCTCAAAACATGATGTTTTTAAATTGTATATTTGAAAATCATGCTTTTATGACGAAAAAATGATGAAAAATTGGTAAAATATGTCATATCGTTTATGACAGTTAATATGCTTGTTGTATTTTTGGCCAAATAACTATCCCAAATAGTTCTAATGATAGTTATACAGTTCTTACAACATCACATTCACTCTACTGTTGTGTGGTTGTGAGATGTTGACGCATAATTTGTATTAAGGTGGGTGGGGTAATAATTTAACCCCAAAAATGAAATTTAGTTTGCCATTGAAAAATATCATTTTGAATAGGAAATTTTATTTTTGTAACATATAACTGTAATATTAAGATTATTTTTGTATCTATATGCATGATTTATTTCAATTATAGTGTATAGAAATGTTTTTTTTCCAAATAGGAGGGGGGTAAAATACGAAAAATATGGACCTAATCAGATTTGTCCAATACTGAATGCCCCATGCGCGCAAAAGATACTAATAGCGGGTTTTGTCAGGAAACAATCAGCTGTTGCAATAGCTTACTTTATTACATTATTTTTTTAATTAAGCGACCTTGCATGTGCCTCCCTGGAATCTAAGATGGCCTCCAAAATTGCCATTTCTATGGTCAAATGTTAAAATCGTTTAGAATAGTGGGTATGCTACAGTTTTCCCATTTTGTACCTATCACTGCCTAGTATACAAATTATGTTATGCTGTAGTGAGGTATCTCAACACTTATTCTGGTTGTTTTGAGTTCAGTACACATATTTCCGGCTCTATGAGGTATACCAACAAATGCCGGCCTCTGTATTTATGCCTCTATGAGGTTCTTTGGACAGCGTCTATGTAGTACAATGTACTTGCAGTCATTCCTAGCTGGCTGTGGTACATACCACTTCCAGTTACAGCTATCTCCTAGGTACCTTACACAGCTGGAGACAGCCATATTTGACTCTGAGGTACCTAAACACTTATATTCATAACTGGCCATCTGAGATAGCTTTCAATGCCAGGTACAGCCACACTGACCGGTATAGCAATTTCTAGCTTTTTGGGTACCTACAGCAGTGGGATACAGCCTTTTCAGACTCTACAAGGTTCCTATCAATTTGAAGCCATACCTTTTCTGGCCCAATGAGGAACCTAACACTACTAAGCAAAACCTTTTACCCCGCCTAGTACGCTTATTTCTGGCTCGCTGAGGTACCTAATAGTGCCCGGTACAGTCAAATCTTGCTCTCTTAGGTACCTACCACAGCAGGATGCAGCAATTTCTAGGTTTTTGAGGTACCTACTACAGCATGAAACGGCCATATCTGGATTTCTGAGTCGCTACCACAACATGTAACATCCATATCTGGGTTTCTGAGGTACCTACCACAGCATGAAACAGCCATATCTGGGTTTCTGAAGTTCGTTCCACAGCATGAAACAGTCATTTCTAGGTTTCTGAGGTACCTACCACAGCATGAAACAGCCATATCTGGGTTTCTGAGGTTCGTACCACAGCATGAAACAGTCATATCTGGGTTTCTGAGGTACCTACCACAGCATGAAACAGTCATATCTGGGTTTCTGAGGTACCTACCACAGCATGAAACAGTCATATCTGGGTTTCTGAGGTACCTACCACAGCATGAAACAGCCATATATGGGTTTCTGAGGTACCTACCACAGCATGAAACAGTCATATCTGGGTTTCTGAGGTACCTACCACAGTATGAAAAAGGCATATCAGGGTTTCTGAGGTACCTACCACAGCAGGATATAGTCATATCTGGGTTTCTGAAGTACCTACCACAGCAGGATATAGCCATATCTGGGTTTCTGAGATACCTACCACAGCAGGATATAGCCATATCTGGGTTTCTGAGGTACCTACCACAGCAGGATATAGCCATATCTGGGTTTCTGAGATACCTACCACAGCCAGATACAGCCATATCTGGGTTTCTGATGTACCTACCACTGCAGGATATAGCCATATCTGGGTTTCTGAGATACCTACCACAGCCAGATACAGCCATATCTGGGTTTCTGATGTACCTACCACAGCCAGATACAGCCATATCTGGGTTTCTGATGTACCTACAACCGCATGAAATAGCCGTTTCTGTGTTTCTGAGGTACCTACCACAGCCAGATACAGCCATATCTGGGTTTCTGATGTACCTACCACAGCCAGATACAGCCATATCTAGGTTTCTGATGTACCTACAACCGCATGAAATACATGTAGCCGTTTCTGTGTTTCTGAGGTACCTACCACAGCATTTATCAGCCATATCTGGGTTTCTGAGGTAACTACCACAGCATGTATCAGCCATATTTGGGTTCCTGGGGTACCTACCACAGCATGAAACAGCAATATCTGGGTTCCTGGGGTACCTACCACAGCATGAAACAGCAATAGCTGGGTTCCTGAGGTACCTACCACAGCATGAAACAGCAATATCTGGGTTCCTGAGGTACCTACCACAGCATGTATCAGCCATATCTGGGTTTCTGAGGTACCTACCACAGCATATATCAGCCATATCTGGGTTTCTGAGGTACCTACAACAGCATGTATCAGCCATATCTGGGTTTCTGAGGTACCTACAACTGCATATATCAGCCATATCTAGGTTTCTGAGGTTCTTAACAGAGCATGAAACAGCCATATCTGAGTTTCTGAAGTACCTACCACAGCATGTATCAGACCTATCTGGGTTTCGAGGTACCTACCACAGTGAGATACAGCCATTTTCGGGTTCTGAGGTACCAACCACAGTCTGATAAGGCCATTGCCGGGCTTCTGTGGTACCAAATTCAGTCGGATACAGTCGATTCTGGGTTTCCTATGTACCTAAAACAGCTGGATATAGCCGTTTCTGGCTTACAAGGGTACCTATCACTGGCAGAAAGATCATTTACGATACTAAACTATATAAACACGAGCATCAGGCTGGCTGCTGTATCATGTGGATACAAGTTTATGAATTGCATTCCATTGCTACAAATATCTACAGTGTAGTTTGTTTGTTATCGTATGATACGTAATCGAATTTGACATAGTGACACAATATATATAGATAGTTTATTCATTTCAACTGTACAGCTTCTCATGGTAACGAAAAGTATGTACAACATCAAATAAATGTGATGAAATAGGGATACAACATAACAAGAGATGTTTGTAAAATTCGTATGCCACCATGGCAGCTCAATAGCCATAAATGGTGAAGGTAGCAGTGACATTGACTTTCGACCTACTGACCTCAAAATCAATTGCTACTGTCGCTGACAAACCTACATTGATACTATTGCTGCCCAACCTCCATGTAAAATTGGAAGATCCTAGGTCAAAGAGTTCTAGAGTTATTGAACGGAAACCATTTAAATAGTCAGAATTGGTAAAGGTCGCAATGACCTTTGACCTACTGACCCCAAAAATCAATAGGGTTCATCTACTATTAATGACCAACCACCATGTAAAGTTTAAAAGTCCTAGGTCAAAGTGTTCTTGGGTTATTGAACGGAAACCATTTTATACCACAGACCGACCGATAGACATGTGCAAAGCAATATACCCCCTCATCAAAGATGGGGCGCATACATATGGATAAACATCGAACAAAATACAGCATGTGTATCGTGAATCGAAAGCACATGCGATTAATTACGGTACAAAAGTAATGTACATATTATGGAGGGATTAAACATGTTTAATCTAACAACAAAATATTGAGATGAAGTTTTCAAATGTATACTTTCAAAATCAAACAGTTCAAGCTGGCATGGCTTGTATAAGTTATAGTTAGAACATATTATTATAATAAGTAAATTTTAGCGAAGCGAAGCGAGTCCTTTTTAGTCATTAAAATGTACTTAATATGTTCTAACTAACTTAGAATATAACATTCTGCATTCTGATCGGCCGATAGAAAGTAGCGCCAACGCATGACGTCAAGGTTGTGAAGAGAAAATTTTAATGTTTAAATTTTCATTTATCCGCCAAAATTCGGCGTTTTCATTGGCTCATAATGTAGGTTATATTCTAAGTATAATTAGCATCTGTATTTAATTTCTAAATGCATAAATATTGTTTCAAATATAATTATAATGAAAAGTGTGGCATAACAATGATTATCATATTTAATATAAAAACATATTCGACAAATATCCGAGTTTGTCTCAAATACAATTGATTAGTAACATATTTTTTCCATAGGGTGTCGCGAAATTGCTCAATCATTTACTAAATGTATACTGAAAAAATACAGTTTAGCAAGTTTTTCAGGGTACTAATAATTTTACTTGTATGGCGATGTATGCATACGTGATGTAATTAACATGTCGGCCTTGGCTTAATTATAAAAAAATTAGTGGTCAATTTGTGTTTTCGTGGTTTTGAGATGCCATGACGTCATTTTAAAGAAAACACGTGTAACACGTGCAGGAGGATATCTGACACGTGTAAAGAATGAAATCAAGTACTATAGTGTCAGTCTTATGCCACAACCAATTAAACCGGTGTTAAAATTGTAAAGTACAGCGGTTCAAGGTCCACGAATGACAGTAAACGACGTCAAATGGCTATTGGAATGTTGAATGATGTCACGAAGGCAAGAGGTAAAGCAATAAATTTTAATAACAATTAATTGATCATTGGTCGCCTAAAGACTAAAATTTTGCTAACAGGAGACGTCAAAGGTGGGCCATGTTCAGACAGACTAACACTAACTACATCACAAAAAGAGCGTTATAATGCAGTGACGTCAACTTGTAACAGATTTATGTGAAGTCACCAGCTAGCTGTTCATTTCAGGAACGCAAACGGCACTAGTTGTGTTAAGAAATCCACCAGAATAGACAGTCCAACACTATAATTTATTGACGCCATGTTGACGTTGGCATACCGTTGACACGACGTCATTGGTAGTGTTTGTTTGCATGGGCATTTTTTATCTCATAACGACTCATAGGCAATAAAATTACCATCTCCGTATGGATTAAACAAACACACTAGAATTTTCGCCGATTTAACAAATGGTGGACCAAAATGCCATCAAAAGACGCATGACCTTTAGCAAACATTGAACAAAACTGGTATAACATTCCCCTAACCGTTGTGTTCAAGCTTCGTAACAGCAAGAGGCATACATGTTCGACTGTAATGACTCCTTAAGGTGGGCATAATCGACAGCACATTTCTTGTGATTTTTCTAATTGACCCATATCTCCTTAAAAATGACGAATTTCCCCTTAGGATGAAAATGTCCTTCACTTAAATGGTCGAATTTCAGTTGGAATGAAATGATCTTAAGATCGAAAAACTTGCCTTCTGTTAAATATCATGCAACTTCACGGAAACAAAACAAATAAAATACATGTAGTCCAACTTGCTAAACTTTATTTTATAAGTATATAATGTTGAATTTTTACTCTTAATATAGCGTGCGTTTAAGCATTGAGACCATGCTTCTTAAATTAGTGTACATAAATGACAAATGTTCTGCTTCATTTGTCGTACTTTAATTTTAATGAATTTAATTATCGGATTGTGATAGACTGTACATTCGGGGATGAAATGATATTCGTCGACTATATTCGTACCACATAATTGACAATTTTTGTTATTTCTATCAACACGTTCTCGTTCATATCCACCACAGAATTAAAAGATAAACTATGTAGACCGTTGTATACCGGCTGTTATACAATGGTTTGGGGTTCTGGCGTGTAGGAATTCACCACGAAGGTCGTAGGCCTGAGTGGTTAATACCAAGCGTCAGAACGACAAACCATTGTATAACAGCCGGTAAACAACGGCTTTGAATATTTTATTTCGATTCTAACATGATTTAAACTCGTTATTATATATTAACCTAGTGTTATTTTGCGAGATCTATGTTGTTTACGTTACTAAGTCTTGTTTACCTGCATGACGTCATAAAACGACATGACGTCATTTTCATTGTATATCGGCCGATATACGACGTTATGATTTGTTCTTTGTATATATAGGCAAATTCGCCGGTCATGTTAGTATAAACTCTTGGACAATGCGCCGATATGCGTTGATCTGAGTTTAGCCGATACTATAGTGTCCAGATAATTTGACATTTTAAATGAATCTTTCAATTTGTTTTTTAGCGTGAGAACATTATTTGAATTTAAACTATCCTGCAATACATGTAAATATTCGTCAATTAAACGATTTTTAAAGTTTGATACACATGCATTTGAGTTGGTAACTTGAGGTGGGTTATTACAAACGCATAAACTTCCGTGTGTGGACAAGTGGCTTCGCCTCTGAAAACCAAATGGAAAACCAATTATTTACATGATCTAGCAAAAATTGTGTAACTTTTTAATAAAGAGATTTTCACTGTTAATAATTCTTAACCAATATATTATCATTTTTGTGTATCTCGTAATGTAAAGCGCACACCTTCCCAGTTCACCATATACTGCTGCGTTACATCAGTTTTGTCGGACTCTTTACAAAACTTGGTATGCAGGTTTTCTAGTAATTTTAGTTTAGAAAATCCCCACATTTCACTACTATATGACTTTGTAATTGTTGATGTTACTAGGGAATCAAATAATTTTAATAATACTACATAAAACAATCAATTTATCTACCATTGAACGTGTCATAAATTATATTTCAGGTATTTCAGTTTTAGATCGATGTTTCTGATTTCATGACTGTCGGTTGTCGATCTAAAAATGAAATACCTGAAATATAACTTATGACACGTTCAATGGTAGACAAGTCAAATAATTTTCTGCGGGCAGATAATTTAGTTGTACTGTTTAGAATATGTTTTTCTGGAGTTTGGATGCTGATTGAATTTTTTCCGGTGAATGTCTAAATGTATATGTCCAAATAATTCCAATACATGTAATATCTGGTAATACCGATTAATCTGACATAACCAACTATAGTATGTAACAGTATTTTTGAACTTTATCACAACAGATGTCTTTATTACATAAATCGTATTCAGTTTAAACAAACAGATATCCTCGAATATTTGGTTGTATTATGCGCCGAACGAAAGAACAAGTTCCAAATAATTTGAAAAATATTTATCATGTATCAATACCATGCTTCTGTTAATCTAGCAATGTGTTATCTACGGGATGTAATCTACCATATTTATTATTGACCGGGAAGCGCTTTGCTTTTGCAGCTGCAGACACGTGCTGTTTAGATAGATACATGTAGTCTCAATTCCTTTTCGTTCACAGTGAAATTTCAGATAGTTATGCTTTCATCGGTTAATAAACTATTGCAAAGCGACAACGACCGATGTTATCCGCATGAAATAATGGAATTAGTCTAGTTCACGACATTCTTGCAAAATGCTTTTTTATTTTTTTTCGAAATCGTAAACCATCGAGAACAGGTCACGTTAGATAGATACATGAAGTCTCAATTCCTTTTCGTTCACAGTGAAATTCCAGATAGTTATGCTTTCATCGGTAAATAAACTATTGGTCTTTTTACTTTGAGCAATCCAATAGACCTGCGGGCAGGTAATAAATTGATTGTTTTATGTAATAAAAACCAGATTGCAACCGTTTCTCGGCCCGATGATGCGTTAAATAGTGAATTCCTGTAGGCGCTGGAAAAAAGCGTTTCCAACCTGTCTCTAATATATAGTAATCACGGGATGATAGGGAATTTCAAAACTCTGTATTTTGGGATATAATTTCTTAGGACTGTAGGCTAGTTCAGTTTAGTTTGATCGTATCAGCAGTCTGAAGCGTATACGTCGTTGTCAATTTCATGCAACCCGCGTATCTGTACCGTACACATTCATTTATTATCCGTATATTCTACCAATATGCATTAAACAGTTATCGAAAGTTAAATCATCTGGTTGTGAATAGTCTCCTTTAAATGTTTTTATTCAAATTAGTAATACGATATGGATGATTTTAGTCAGTTCAAAGTGGTGTTTAAGGCACATTGATTTCATATTTTATAACGTACGTAAACATTTGTCACATCACAAAATTCACAAATACAAGAAACAATCACAGACAGTCACATCTCCCACCAAAGGGATAATAATTGTGACAACAATAAATCCCATGAGAAATGCACAGCAGGTTTTTGTCTATGTCCAATACATACAAAATCAACAAAAAAGGGGAAGCAGAAATTACGCGAAAACGGTGACCTTATCAAAACAGCCCCACATTCACTCCGAACTGTAGTCTTTACAAAAGCTACACACATAGAAAAAAGCATCATGATATCAACTTCCTAACTAAAGTTATTGAACAAATACAGTGTATCTATTTTTATTAACTGTGATCTTGATCCCAACCAGCTCACTGTCAATTGCAAGTGACGTCTTCACACAAGCTATATACACTGCAATGATATCTTATTCCTAACAAAGGTTATTGAGTAAAAATGAGTATAATATATTTAGTAATGTACCACGTGCAATCCACAGTGTCGTCTCATCACACAAGTTTCGTACAAAGCTAGATCGTTTCATCACCTCAATCCTTACTAACAATTAGCAGTAATGTTTTTTTTTTTTTTTTTTTTATTACATCCCCTTGAATTCACCCGCCTAACTGTCAATCGCAAGTGTTGTCTTCATACAACCTAAATACACTGCCGATTTGATTGTGTTACCTTATTTCAAAGTACATTTATTCCGCGGAAATGTTTGTTCTATTTTTGATAACGGTTACCTAGACCCCACCGGCCCTATTTTCCATTGCAAGAGACGTCTGTACACAAGCTACCTCCACAGCAAGTGGAATTGTGATTTTTCAAGTTATCGATCAGAAACAAATTGTTTGTTCTATAGCTTACACATGTACAAATAAACATAGGGTCATACGTCTGTCAAAAATTGTCAAAATTGAAAATAGAACACTGAAATAATGCGTTATGACAACCCATGAGGGTTCATCAACATTCCTGAAAAAATGTAGAAGGAGTTTCACACAAAAGGATTTTTCTAAATATTTTACATACTTTTTTTAGGTACAAATTAAACTTTATATAATTACGTCAACAATTAACGAAATATAAAACCCCGACGACACACGCTATGGTACCTCTTAACCGTACTTAGAACTGTGAAAGTTGTGACAAAATTCTTTGGTATATAATGGAGGAGTAATTATGTGGAAGTTTAATCAAACTGCCCTAATAAATGTAGGAGGATTTGCACATAGAGGAGATGGAAGAACGAAATGACGCATACCATTACCATATCCCATTCGCATATGGCGGGGATATGAAAACACAGAGAACGGCATACTAAGAAAGAACACTCCACAAAGAAAGTCATATTTGGCTTGATCCTGTCGAGATTGATGCTGTTCGTTATTCCCTTTTGGATTACAGAACATAACTTGAAGTTAACATTAAGGTTTGTAATGGCATTTACGATGTATGCGATGCGCCTCTGTGTACGATTATATTTACGCGCCTCGATCCAAGTTTAAGTATATGAGTGATGGCCATGTCAGAGATCTTGTCTTCCTCTGAACGAATTGAAATGTCATTACCGATGAAATACTTAAATGTTCACATCTGTTGTGTTATCAGTGTTAATAAATGTATTACGTTTGTATATCACCCTTGGACATTTTTAGAAACTTCCAAATAAAAAAACTGGTGAACTGAGTGATAATTCTTGACATAAACTGCAAAATTCTATCTAAGTTTATAGTAGTAGTTATAAGTAGAACTTTGTAAACATTGAAACACAAATATAGCCATAAGTATTTACAAAAAAATTTGTTCATCGATTGCTATAACTAGTATCTTCTTGTGTTAGCACTGGCTACGGGATTCCAGTTTGGAGGGAAAATGCGTTGCACTCCCTCAGTTTTCTTTTCGTATTAGAGCGGTTTTGATTCGATCGACTGCTATGATATTTTATGGATATACAAAAATGTAATTTCATACCAATGTACTTTGTACACAACTTTAAAAAAAGATTACTCGGTGTACGGACAGTAGCAAAGGTAATCTCGCCGAAGATAAGATGCGATAATTACTGTTTATCTCAGATTAGCATTATTTAAGCTCTTGGTTCTTACACATCGCTGATCGAACTACCACCAGATTAGCATTATTTTAAGCTCTTGGTTCTTACACATCGCTCATCGAACTACCACTTTGAACACCAAACATTAAACTAATTGTTGTTACGTTCAAGAAATGTTTAAAAGACAGTGTACAGAAACATTCAGTAAGAAATATCAGATACAAATGGTCTGTGAAAAACTTAACATAGTATTCGCCACACTTGTGGGTAACATATATACGTAAAATGACTTATAACTCAAGAGGAAAACGGAAAATGAAAGTGTGTCTAGCACACACTCATGTAACAGTATTATACAATTCAAAGTAAACATTATAATGATCATTTATAAGCATCGAGATAGCAAACTCGTTGTTGTAGCAAGTCTTAATACAGTCTAATCCACTTGTTTTAGTTGTCTGATTCAAGCGAGACTATTGTTTTATTTCATAGAAAAGCGGTGTGTAGTAACACAAAGTGCAATGAATCTCCATTTAACCATCCTTACATTCGAACTTATAGTGTATACTTATATTTGCAGTGACTCTTCTACTTATATTACAGAAGTAGCATTAATATTGTTACATATATAAACAGTATATTATAACGGCCGGTACTTTCTTTGTTATAATCTAGCCAGTTACGTAGGCGATTCTTGGAACTCGGCATACTAATTGATGGTTAACTAGTTTAGACAAATGACGTAAGCCTCCTGCACACAATGTTCGTTTATGTGATGGCGGGGAAAGAAAGTAAAGTTTGCTGCATTGTAATACCATTTAGTTCTGACAACAACATAACACATTACAATCATTGGGACAGAAAGTGTTTTAAGTTCGCATGCATACACCAAGCAGATGCGATGATTTGTGGTTGGCTATTTGAATAAAACAATGCATACATTTATAGAGATTTCTATCGGAAATCCGTTGTTCTGTATAAATCTACAGAATTGTGTTAGGTCTACAATGGCGTTCTACGATTTGCCCTAATCGTCTGACAGTCATTCTTCGTGTACCACTGCGGTATACCGTACACTGGATATTGCTACTAAAGGTGAGTAATGTCATCAATTGTCGTGTACATCAGGGTAAGTTTAGAGACGATATTTGCCAAACTTCTGACTACTAACATCATCCCTACTAGGTTTTAACGTATTCGGATATTTTGATAGCTTATAACTAGTATGCCATATGATAACAGGCATTCGTAGAAGTGTTCAAATTAACCAGTATTGGGCTGCTGCTTTCACGCAAATATTTACCACAGAACTTTACACAAGTTTGGAATGAGTGTATTACCGAGATTATTTTAACTGACCATTTCGCTTGTATTGAATCTAATTCAGAATAATTGATCAAAGTACAACAAAGATACACACCAAAAAAGATAGAAGAACGTGTAAGGGTTATCGATCTTTACTGTACAGAGCATTGCACGTTTGCTCGCGCTTCCAAATACACTAAATTAAACTGGGAAATTAGTCAAAAATGATACTTAGTACCAATTTAACATTATAACAACCTTTTGCCTTTATAATGTTGGTTGCTGTGAACCACAAAAGAGTGAATTTGAATATTTGAGTGTAAGTATAAGTTATTAGCCATATCATAGTTAAGATAACAAATATTCTAAACACAAAATAAACAGAACTGAACTTTTTACTGAATATATAGATTACCTCACATATATCTTAATACGTGACTTACCCACCACCCAGTCTACTTAATAAGAACAAGTATGTAATGTTTCATAGGTCTAAGATAGATTCTTTATCAAATCATATACTATAAAGTGCTGTTAAATGAAAGGGGATTTATCAGTTCTATTGATTTGTAAATTGTTTTGTATTTTTCTGACATAAAAGCTCTTTCAAGAATAATTTGTGTGTGACGGAGCATTTCTATTGAACATGGTAATGCCTGGATACAGAAATTTTCTAAAGGGGATCCGACCAAATGTTTTTCTTAGGAAGGGGTCAGACTAGAAAGTGGGTCCAAGAACCTATGTTCTTATAAAGATGAAAGCATTGGGAATGTATCTGTTTATAGCTTACATGTATTTATATGTTGTACAGTTTGTATACACATGAACTGATGGGTATATCCAAGACTTTAGTCAGCAAATGTTATGTTCATTGAACAACCTTTAACCTAAGACAGTTAAGGTGATCAGTTGGTAACATGATATGGGCTGGTTGCCGCGTGATGTCACAAAATATGGTAAGAACATAACCATTGGTAAGAGAGGCTGATGTGTGTAGGATGTATAAATACAGCATGCTGGGCGAGTCAGTTAGCATTTGAACGCACGTAAGGGAAGACCTATGTTTAAGATAACGGAGTAGTTACCTAAATATGTACGATAACTAACTTAAAGTACTAATCATACTCTAAACCCCACCCAACTAGTGTACATATATAGTATTACATTTAAATTTCGAGGGATGCTAGAACCAAACTCAGGATTCGTACATTACAGCATGTTTAAATGTAGTGTTTACACTCTCCAATTTTCAACATCATAAACTTGATCACTGAGATATAATTTTGCTCGATTCAAGTTGTTTAGTTGTGTAACGATACTAGCTTGGTCTTTTAATTACCCTTTTAAGTAATTCCTGGTCTTTTGTCGGCTTTTAGGGACTAGGTAAATTAACGAAGTAGATACTTTTGTATAAAATTCACATTAAATACACTCAGAAAAACAAAACAGCGTCTCTGAACTTACCCTGGTGTACACTTGAAGGTCGCGAAAATGGATAGCAATTACTCACCTTACTAGCCATATCCGGTGTACGGTACACCGCAGTGTATACGTAGTACACTGAACTATAAGTTAGAAACAAAGGTGTACTTTGTAAGTATGCGTTTATTGTGCTAAACTCATGTAAGTATACATTTATTATCTGCGAGCTGGTATATTGGATAGCTCAAAGTAAAAAGTCCATGGAGGGACCTCGATGGTTTACGATTTCAAAAAAAAGGAAAAAAAGATGCATTTTGTAAGAATGTCGTGAAACAGACTAATCGAACCGGTCGTTACAAGATTTCTTGAACGATAATAGGTTAGTTCTATGGTCAATGTGTCAGGATTACGGAATTTCGGGTTTTAACCAACACCTGATCGGTATGTTTTACCCAACCGGTAATTTTCTTACGGAAAAGGATGGCAGACGTATGTCGGACCGGGCAAGTCGAACTTCTTATAAAGAACTACAAAATTATCCTCAAAAACCGTCACTACGATAGAAATGTAAATTCAACTCGATTAAAAGAGTATATAACACAAGTTTAGATCGTTTTATCGTTGGATAAATTCTTCGCTAACGTTTCATACTCAACACTTTCGTACCACTTCCCACCGTTCGTCCTGAATATTTTTTTTCGTACTCGACACAATTCGTACCCAGTTATTTTAGGATCAGCGGGTAAAATTAGTGCTGGTTGTTTCCCTTGATATAATTAACAACATATACAGTTTCGTTTGGTCTCCAGAGTCATATAGGGAGAATAACCATTCAGAGCAATGTCTATTCAGAGACTTAAAATTCTAAATGTCTCTTGTCTATTGTCATGGAATTATCGGAATTGGTTCATGCTCTTTGATATTGTTGAACACTGATAACATGTTTTATGATAAAACCTTCAAATGGACTGATACGAGGTTTTATTTATAAGCATATACATATTATATGGAACAAGGGAGTCATAATATGCAAGTATGTGTCTTGAAAATTGGTTTGTTATACATGAAATTATTTAACAATATGTTGACAAATTTCGTATGTCAAACTATCGTGCATATAGTTTTCCCAATTTGAAAGCTACCGGCCTATCGCGCTTATTTTTTCACAATTTTGAGACTTTTATACTTAATTTTATACACATCAGCTGTTGAATTATGCAGAGAGAATGTCGAGGATCCTGTCAATTCTCTGTCAAATGAAGTCGGTACATCATTTGCTTGCAGGAACTATTTTATTTGTTTGTTAATTGGTAGTTTTATGACGTTCATTCAAATACTCGTATTTAGAAAAAGCCTGTACTAACACATACAAATCTTAGCCATGCCCACAGACCATTGGTACATGTTACTTATTCGCTCCTTTTGTGCATCTAAACAAATTTATACATGATGTTCCAGCACGTATGTTTCAACCAGATAAAATACGCATATAGTGTCGTTGAGCTGGGTAACATACGTTAAAGTTGTATTTACTTTGCATAATCCACACCGGGTAAAAAACTAGGAAATAGCATATTTCAATTGAGCAGAGCTCACAAATGAACTGATATGTATAGTCCGTTTAATCAGGTCTGTCTCTTGTATACTACATTACAATATCATAACATTGTATGTTTATTGTTTTAACATTCAAATTGAAAAAGGGCAGTTAAACCAATACCTAATTCAATAAGCTACATACAGCCGGTGAATTATAAACAAACGTTTATTTTCTGTGTTGCGAAAAAGTTTAGTTTTTGTGCAATTGTGCTGAATGGACATTATTGAAAATTATATATTTGGAATCGTGTAGTTGTGGACTACTGAATGTGTTATTTGCAAGTAATTTTGTCTTTGCATAAGTTGAATATTAGTGAGTGAAAATTTTGATAAACTCGATTGAATTTTCCGAAATTTGATGTGTATTACATGCTTGATTAACTGTACTCTGTATGTTTTGACAGTCGATTACCGGCCTATACATACCCGCTAGCAGTTTAAAAAACTACGGAAGCGAGTTTGTGCCATTAAATTATCGGTGAATAAATATACCTTATTTAACAGTTCTGTAGTTGATATACAACGGCCGCTAATATGGCTTCTCTTATTGGAACGCAGGACCATAATATTGACGCTGCTGAGTACGTCGATTCTATCATGGCGTCCCAACGAGTTACGAAAGTGGCTACGCCAGCAGTACCGAGTAATAGGAAGCGTAATCTATCGGAACCTAATCCCACTGTAACAGCCTCGGAAACTACAGCAAAGAAAGCTCGTGTAACAGTTAATGCCAGACGGTCCTTGTATTCGAATACTCCCAAACCAGCGCCTAGAAACGTTAATACTACAACCGTCACGCAGGTATCCATTGAGGCGTTGTTTGCTGATTTAGCCTCGGATATTCATATGCAGTTTGGTGCAATAAACGAGCGCATGGACAGATTGGAGGCTGGTTTAGAACAGAAAATAGCCAACAAAGTGGCACAGATTCTGGATAAACGCGTGACAACAGATATTAACAAGATAAGAAAGGATGTGGACGATAAGTGTATGTCATTGAAAACTGATATTCAGGCTGAGTTGACTTCAGATATTGACAATATCAATGATAAGTTGAAAGTGCTGTCTGATAAGTTAGACTCGTCCAATTAACCAACGTCCACACCAGATGTGTTACTGAATATTGTAGTTCGTGGACTCGCAGAATCGGCCAACGAAAATCCCATGAACAAGTTTAATGGCTTATTTCGGGACGGTTTGAAAATTGCGAATGTCATTTGTACCAAAGCCGAGAGGGAACAATCAAACGGGAATTCAAGGAAACCGGGTCTGATTATCGCCACCTTAAAATCGAATGAGGATAAAAGAAAGGTCATGACAACTAAGCGCAAATTCATGGACTCTCGTCAGTATAGTATAGTGATGTGTTTATTCACCATGACCAGACTGTAGCTGACAGAACTTTGTCTGGAAACTTCCGTGCAATTTCAAGTGCTATGAGGAATAGTGGCCTTGTTGTAAAAGGCAATAAAATTGTGAAATCAGAACACTCGGCGGGCAGTCGTCAGCAGTCCCGGACAGGCGATAGACAAGGGGATCGAGCCAATAACGGGAACAGGAACGGTGACAGGTGTAACCAGGGTAACGGTGGTCAACAGAACGGCAACGGTGCGCACAGAAACAACAACGAGACGTGGAATACGGTCAGACGTGGGGGTAACACTTTTGGTCGCAATGGGCGACGGGGTAACTACAGAGGACGTAACTCTCGTGATCTTTAGGTAAAAACCGGGTTTTGGAACGTTCGAGGTTGGGGTGCGAACCCTGACTCAGACAATTCTATTCTACGTTCTATGTGTATTATTGACAAACAGTTTGATATTTTAGCTATTGCGGAAACCCATTTATTAAACGATGACATTTTAAACGTTGATGGTTTTAGTTGGTATGGACATAACAGGAAGATTATCCACATAAATGCCCGCGGTGGATCTGGAGGAGTTGGTTTTTTAATTAGTAATGATCTTTTAGAATTGTATAATGTATCCATACAGAATAATTCTTCAGAGGGTATTTTGTGGTTGAAATTGTCTCATATGTATAAAAATGTTACGTTGTTACCATGTGTCTGCTATCTTCCACCCGAAAATTCTGCACGATCCTTTGATGTGAATGCTTTTTACGATAATTTACTTTCGGATATTTACCAGTACAAGAATGAAGGAAATATTTTTATATGTGGGGATTTAAATAGTAGATGTGGTGAGCTTAATGCTTTTATTGCTGGTATAGATGATGTACCACCGCGTAGAATCATTGATTTTAGCACAAACGATTATGGTGAATTGTTCACTGATTTTTTTATTAATACTAATATGTGCATGTTAAATGGTAGAAATGGTGACTGTAATAATTTTACATCAGTTTCTGTGAAAGGTTCGTCTGTTGTGGATTATTGTATTGTACCTCATGAAAATTTGTCTTGTTTTAAGGATTTTGCAGTCACACTAACTTCTGATCTGATCAATAGCTGTGGTGATATAGAGGTGTTAGCACCAAGTAGTATACCTGCCCACTCTTTATTGTCGTGGAATATTATTACTGGTGTTTACTAATGAAACATGTTCATCTTTTAGAAACTTTGATAAATTTGATTTAAGTAGCATAAATAATGATTTTATGTCTGATGATTCAGTATTGATTGAAATCAATCAGTTGATTCATAGGTTAGAACAAGGTTCAACTAATCCAGTTTCCATAGATACTGTCTATAACGAATGGTGTAGTACCGTTAAGGACAGTATGTATGCAAACATTCCGTATAAGAACATTGGGAAATATAGTAATTTTCGAAAGCGCAGACCAGGCAAACCTTGGTGGAATGATAAATGAACTGAACTTTGGTCTAAGCAATGTACGGCTGAACGCAATTGGTTGAAATGTTGCAATAGAAATGAGAAAATTGTTTTGAAATCTGAATATGTACAAATGCGTAAATTGTTTGATAGGGAAGTTCAGCGTTCAAAGCGACATCATTGGTATAATATGCAGTGTGAGTTATTAAAGGAGTGTGATGTGAATCCGAATAAATTTTGGCAATCCATCGGTAAGATAGGTGTGAGACAGTCTAAAAGTAAATGCATACCAGAAGAAGTTGTACTTCAGGATGGTTCTGTTTCTACATGTATTATTGATGTACTTTCAAAATGGAAAAATGATTTTAGTTCTTTATTTGTTGACAATAATGTACATGCGGAATTGAATGTTGGTAATAATGAAAACAATTCTAATATGGCTTTTAATGATAATATATCCCTTGTAGAAGTTGCTAATGCTGTTTCCAAAGCTAAACTTTGTAAAGCTTGTGGGATTGATGAATTACCTGCGGAAGTGTTATGTAATGATACTGCTATATATTTCCTTCATGTATTATTTAACTTATGTTTCAAAAATAGCATTGTACCATCACTTTGGGGTCGATGTATAATTAATCCGATTCCAAAATCTTCCACACTAGATCCAAGGGATCCTCTTGCATACAGAGGAATTGCCCTTGCGTCGTCCGTTTATAAAATTTATTGTAGAATTCTAAATGACAGATTGAGTAAATGGTCAGAAAACAATGATATTGTGGTTGATGAACAAAACGGGTTCCGTAAAAATAGAGGAACAATTGATCAAATCTCCGCTTTAACTAGTATTGTTGAGACTCGTAATAAATTAAAATTATCCACATTTACAGCTTTTATTGATTTTAAAAAAGCTTATGATTACATTAATCGTTCGTTATTGTGGAATAGATTTAGGCCAGTCATTCTAGCCCAAAAATGGCCTTAACCTAGACAAAATTGCAAAAGTTTTGTTTTGAGTATTTTTAAGTTTTTTAATGTCTAAACTATTACCTGGAAAAAATCCCCTGTCCAGAAAGTTGCGGAAGTACCTTAAAAAGCGATTTTAAGAAGGTCACTATACTTTTCATAATTTTATTCCATGAAAATTTGGGTATAACATTTTATCAGTATTGTAATGCTATACACACACACTGGTTAAAATATCAAACCATGTTGTTAATAAAAGGAATTTACAAGCAAAATATTTTCAATAAACCATTTATTTCAATTTTTTAAGCAAATAATGTGAAAATGAAGGGGTAGATTTACCCCACCCACTTTTCAGAAAATTTGATAATTATTTTTGTACCATAAAACATGAATTAATTTCTTTTTTTGGGTAAACATATCTAAATGAGAGTATTTTATAAGTCATCAACTGATAAACATGCATCAGGATCTTAATTTGACCTACATACGTGTGTCCATCTGTTTGTCTGTAAGTGCTTCGGTCAGTCATGCTCATCCGACCGTGAAGAAATCTTTATTATATGATTAAGTAAAATAACTTCCATGGTGTCGTTATTAAACATAGTATGTGGAGAGGGGCATATAAGGGACTAGTAATGAGATAGTGAATAACATTCCATATCTATATTATGACAACAATCGCGGTTGCTATGGAAACTAAAATGGTGAAAACATCACATTTCTTGCATAAATCGAAATTTTGATTGAAACGTTTATGAGAACTGGATTATTAACAGAGAATAATGTAGGAATAATGCACATCATTGTATTGTTTGAATTTCACTAACTCTTTTGCTGATATGGTAGCACAAACTTCTATTTCACTATTTAAGCTTTTTATTCGATTTGTTTAATGTATCGTCACGTAGGTGAATTCCGGACTATTATAACATAATTTATGTTTGTGATGCCTCGGAACTTATGAAGTGCAAACACAAGTCGGAGTTCCTTTTGCAACGAAGTTCGTTTATGTCATAATAAATATACCAGTAATATATAAACACCAAAGTAGATTGAATGTATCTGACGTTTTAATAATATCATAATAAGGTTATGTTAGCAAATTATGACATTATGAAGTTGGACAAAGCAAAGTTTACGTTTGAGCTATAAAAACCACATGGTTAACTGATACTAGTCTACAGGGGGTATGGCTATAGCCAGGCAGTTAGTTTCCTTGGTAACCCCGCAACAATTTTTAAAGACCGGTACAGAAATTTCTACGTTTTGAATCAGTAAAACAAATTTATCAGTGATGTTTTAGTACAAAACTGACCGTATCTGTAGATTTGTTTGGATGTAGCAGACGATTTTTGAAAATGATGCGTTTGTCGGGACTTACATTTAATGCAGGTCTGCGTTCAACCAAAACATGTATGCCCTAGACACAGGGGGTGCGAAATGCCTAATTCATCAAGAACAGGATCGCATCTACCAACAACAACCGCGGTTGCTGCATGGACAGCAGTTTTTAAAATAACGCGAAACATCGCCGATGTGTCGGGAAACCTCTGGGATGCCTCGAAGAATTCTTTTTATCGCGGAAGCATCCCCGATCACTCCCCGAGGTTCTGGGTACCTTGGGAATGCCTCCTCGGGATATACATTGAAATTCCCCGATGTACTTGCGATCTGACTTAATGTCTCAAAACTTCCCGAAGTTTCCCCGATATATCGGGGAGCATCCATCAGACATCGGTGAACCTCCTGATGTCAATCGGCAATACATCCCGAAGCAGTTAGACCAACGCATGAAGTCGGGAATACATCGGGAGTTCGTCTGATGCCTCCCGATTCACAAATTGTTTCGAGACTGCCCCGAGCTTCCCAAAGACCACGAGGATCATGCTGTAGATGTCTACTGAAGCTAATTTATTTCTATCGGGAGTCCATCGCCGACGCAAAAAAAGCTCAGTGGGACCTAGGCTTTAACTGTCACACATGGATAACATTTCAGTTAAAAAGGTGACCTGGTACTCACATTAAACGTTGTTTACACCAGCGTTGTTTAGCGTTTCAAAGGTATAAACAAGAGCTGTTCACGAACAGCGCGCTCCTATATTCTCAGTGGCATGCTAGGGTAGTATAGACCGATTTCACCGTTACTATTTAAAGACCATGCATATCATTAACTGAACCACATGTTCATTATATATTCAAAACAAAATTCTTCTGAATGCAACATTTCCCTCTTCTGTGTAGAGGTTGCGCCTTGTATGTATTTTTTGTTTCTGTGCTCGGTTGGTTCAGTTGGGCATCGTGCCTTGTTTGTTTTTCATGTTTTCTGAGCTCGGCTGGTTAAGTTGAGTGCTGCCTCCCCTGTCTGACTTAATACTATATTTTTCTAAGATAACTTGATCAAACTGCTTGACAGAGTTACCTACTCATGTGTATGTCATGGTGTCATGATGATGAACAAGTATGCAAAGTATCAAAGCAGTATGTCAATGCACTTTGAATATATTACAGGTTACAAACCTTTTATCTAGACTTTAAGATTTGCATTTCTAAGCCCAAAATGGGGTATACTTTCCACAAAATGCTTGATAAAGTTACCTAACTCTGTGTATGGGTTAGTGTACATGATGGTGAACAAGTATACAAAGTACCAAAGCAATATGTCACTCCGCTTTGAAAATATTTGATGCTAATACTTGTACCTAAACATTTGCATTTCTTTGTCAACAAAAAGCTTGATTGATAGAGAATAATAGGTCAGTGCCGTGGATGAAAAATGAGAAATTTATCGGGTGAGCCGAGCCGGATAAACTTTTACTTCATTCACGGCACTAACCTATTATACTATTTATCCAGTCGCTAAATCTGCTCAGTAAGGGGATCAAACTCGGGGCTATACTGTTACACTTTCATTAACTAGCGCACGACGTCACGTTCGTTCCGTGCTAAGTTTAATCGGCACCCCTTTAACTCGCAGATTTTGCCGGAAGTGACTGGATAAAGCTCCCTACCCGCGTGTATGGGTTGGTGTTATAATGGTGAGCAAGTATGCAAAGTATCAAAGAAATATGTCTATGCACCTTGAAGATATTCGAGGTTTAAGAAATTGTACCTATACTTTAGCATTTGCATTAAGTTGAACAAAGGGGCATAATTTCAACAAAATGTTTGATAGAGTTACCTATTCCTGTGTACGAGTTGGGGTCATGATGGTGAACAAGTATACAAAGTATCAAAACAATATGGCAAAGGACTTTGAAAATATAAGAGAGTACCTGTTCCTGTACGTCAAAATTTGTGCAAATAGTAGATCCAAGTATAAATTTTAATTTTTTCGACACACGGCTTCCCATAGTCGGAAATAAATATCACGTGACCTTGTTTGAATATGTCTTTAAAATGTTTTAATTTGTTTATATATGGAAAATTGCGATGTTTTACTATAGTCTGCATTGTGTGAAAATTGAATTTGTTAATATGTAACATTTCATGTCGTCATAAACACAAGTATGGGTCGCCGTTGTACATGAATTACTTTGCGCATTTTCCGAAAAACTGTCTTCATCAAATGCAAGAAAACGGCGAGGTCTATCGATGGGGATTTTTTTCTGTGACTATATGGGACAACACTCTTCACAAATATGTACAAAGAAATTCTTTTGCAATTTTGTCTAGGTTAAAACCTAGAATGACTGGACTAATTGGTAGATCTAGGAATCAATGGTAGAATGTTACAAGCTATTAAGTCTCTATACACGTCCGTTTCGTCTTGTGTACGAGTTAATTCTTGCAACACTGACTGGTTTGATGTTAAATCCGGTTTAAGACAGACCTTTTTATAAATGATTTGGCTATATATCTTAAGTCATTTAACATTGGAGTAAGTATAGGTAATGAAACGGTGTGTATTCTCCTGTATGCTGATGATATTGTGATACTGGCAGAGAATGAACATGACTTGCAATTATTGTTAAGTGCATTGAATGATTGGTGTACACGAAATCAGATGTCTATAAATGTTAATAAGAGCAATGTAGTTCATTTTCGTACTCTGTCTACTCCAAGATATATTGTTGTTTTCAAAGTTGGTGATAATGTACTAAACTATACTATGCAATATACATATTTAGGTCTTGTACTCCATGAACATTTAGATTATAGCATTACTGCAAAGATGGTTGCTTAGAGTGCTGGTCGCGCGCTGGGTCTTCTCATAGCCAAATGTAAGCTTATAGGAGGTGTTCCTTATAATGTTTTCACCAAATTATACGATACGGTTGTCTGGCCAGTTATCTCATACGGAGCGGCAATTTGGGGAAACAAAACTTTCTCATGCATAAATACTATACACAACAGGGCTATGAGATTTTTTCTTGGTGTCGGAAAGTATACACCTAATGCAGCCGTGTCGGGTGATATGGGTTGGACTCCACCTTTTATCCGCCAGTGGAAAACCATTTCAACATTTTGGTCTCGTTTATCAACTACGAACTCATCGAGATTAAATAAGCGTATCGCACTCTGGGCAAACCAACAACCAATTAAGTGTAAAAACTGGTATTATATTGTTAAAACAAAATTCTGTGATATTCACCTGAACCAGTTCTGTGATATTTCTGTGCCAATACCAAAGTCTTCATTTGTAATACAGGTTTCAGACAATCTTTTTTACAAATATGTTAATGACTGGTATTCTAGTATTAACAGTACTACCGGTGTATCCGGCAGAGGCCGAAATAAACTTAGAACGTATTGTACTTTCAAACATAGTTACGAAGTTGAGAATTATTGTAATATACTATTGCCTTTAAGACATAGATCAGCCTTTTGTAAATTTAGATGTGGAGTTGCTCCAATACGCATTGAGACAGGGCGGTATGAAGGCTTGCCATTAACGGAACGCATTTGTCAAAATTGTCAAGTTTTAGAAGATGAAGCTCATGTTCTTTTAAGTTGTGATTTATACACAGATTTAAGAAATACCTTGTATGAACAGGTCGCAACTATTTGTCCTGATTTTTATTCTCTGAATGATTTAATGAAACTAAGGGTTCTTTTTACTGAGAAAAACGCTATAAGAATTTGCGCCAAAACCTGTTTTATGATTTTACAAAGACGACATTTTTATCTGTGTAAATAATGTATTCATACTATCTTATTAATTATTGCCAGTTTTATTGACATCTAAGGGAATGTTGTTAATCAGTTCATCTACGGTCTGACCGGGGTGATAAATGATCTATTAATACTATTTTTTAACTAGCGCATTAGTGCATCATTTACAAATCTCAGTTTCTTAAATAAAAAATTTAACTATATTCTAATTCAACGTATTAACAACATTCTCTTAGTTTAATTTTGTATATAAATTAATGTTTATTGTTTATAAATAGTGATATAGCACTGTTTATAGGACAGTTCATAGTACAAGCTAGTCATATAGTGATTTTATGATAATCAGATTATTTTAAGATTTGATAATTGTCTCTTATAATTCATAACTGAATGGTTATGTACATTTTATCTGTTCTGCTTATGTCGTATGTTATATGTATGTACATAAATGAGACGAAATAAAGAATATATATACAAATACACATAATGTCAATTAAAATAATGCATTCGTACGGGAAATTGCAATGTTTATATACACAATGTGATATAAACAAGTCACCGACCTGATTAATCGATTTATACAATGACTCTTTGTATCTATATTATAACTTTCCAGTACAAGGCGTTAATTTATGTAATGATAGTGCTTTAGACGATGAGTCATTTCTAATAGTTGACAATTTATACAATCAATAGTTTCGTATTGTTAGTTGCAACAACCACGAGACAAAGATTCGTTGATAGCCATAAAACGCTACCGTGACCAACCTAATGCTAACATTAAAACATGCAATGGAATTATATACTAAATAGTTGCCAGTAACATAATCTTAATTTCATCGGTTGATATCTGTTATCTATATCTGTTATCTATAGTTATATATTATTTATGAATGAGTCTAGCTTCGTGTTTACAGCTACAAACCTAACAATAAAACGGACAGTAACTGTCAAAGTACTTGCTATTTAGAATTTTAAGCAGAATGGATTTGATGATTCAGACATCTTGTAACCATTTTGTATCTCTGATCTATCATACAGTAGTAATATTATGGAAGGTTTCCCCGCCAGTATCTGATTCTTTACTGCGTCTTAATAATAGAAACTTGGTCAGATGCTCTATATAATAAGTATTATGGGTACTTTATCGTTCCATGTCACATTCGTAACATATTTCAGTACAATAAGTAGAAACAAAATATGTCGTTTGATTTGTCGATCACTGTTTAAAACACAATGTGTGTTTGTTATAGTGGTTATGTTTACTTGCACGTAGGTATATTTTGTACATTCAGAAGATGTGGTGCTTACATTCCAGTAGGTGTACGCAACTCGCCATTCGAACCGGTGCATGGGAAACTTTATCAGAAACGTACCCACCCAATTCTTATCAGGATAAATTTGGCGATTCTGTCAATAAATCACCAAAAGTCTTTCTAATCCTCGAATGTACTGGTATTGTTGTAAGAAACATAACCTGCGATATGTGCAGTACATTTTAAGTTTGAACACGTCTAGAGGCAGTGCTTCCCTGAGTTACTGTTTTAGTTCAACGTATCAGTTTGTTATTGACAGAGCATGCCAGAACATCAGTGTAGCGTCGGTAAAACATCGATCCCAATACGTTCCAGCCATTCTTCACGCAGCCAGAATTACATTTATACTCATTTAAACTACTAAGTCGTTTTAGATGAGTGTACATTTCTGAAAATACGTCCTCAGTCATTTTTACATACATTTTTGCCCACCGTTTGATAAGAATTGGGATGCAATGCTTATCTTTCTACGTTATACTTGCATGAACGAAACTTGTGCATTGTGCCATGTACGTGTAATTGTGATATGTGATGTTTTTATGTTTTCGGTGCTCAGCTGGTTCACTTGTGTGCTGCCTTCCCTGTCCGATTTTCTATTATCTTTTTAGTTGTAAGAATACTCACAACGATAAATGTGTGTGATTTGAGTATAATTGCGTAGAATTATAATCTAATTGTGAATTATAATCAGGTAATTCACTACATAGATTAAATATATTGTATTCAAATTTTGTTCGTGAATTCTCAAAATGTCCATCGAAAGCATAATGGAAAACGAATGAAACTACGCAATATGGTTATTTTGTGAATTATGTCCATCAAATTTATTCCATATGTGTTCATGCTCGGTCATTTACACATCATACCACATGCTGCTCTGTGGTACATGACATGAAGTCTTCACACACAAGGGTTGATTTAAGAAGGGTCAAACATCACGTTAGGAGACCTGACAAAGTCGTAATCATAGAAGGTATTTCGCGAAGTAAAAATAGAACATTACTAGCCCATGGTTTAATGTGGGCTACTGTGTTTTAACCGTTTTTTTACATGTATGTGTGTCAAGTACTAGTATACAACAATCGTTATCACCAGTATTAAATGTGAGTAAAATGACATTGAGGATGAGTACCATCTTTTAAAAAACATATATTTAAACACGTACTACCGGAGAAATTCAAGCATGTTTAAATTCGTACAGCTTTTATCCTGAATCAATACAAAGGAACTTCACAATTTTGATACTTTTATTAACAAAGCCCTTGACCTACGACGTTCGATTTTATATTGATTACAATCATAATTACATGTACTATGATAATTGCATATTTGATGTATATTTATAAACTGTGTTTTACCTAGATAAATGTTCATGTATTCATTTGAAATGTATTCCTAACGCTGATGATTGTATGCAAGTATGTAAATATTTATTGTATGTTGTTTCACGGTGATAAGATGTATAATGTTTAACACGAATAAACTTTTCTGTATCATGTGGAAGAATTCTCCTCAAGTGGCTAATCGACAG
Organism: Spisula solida; assembly: GCA_947247005.1. NCBI lineage: Eukaryota > Metazoa > Mollusca > Bivalvia > Venerida > Mactridae > Spisula > Spisula solida. The sequence goes on along the minus strand of OX365948.1, from coordinate 4,843,185 downwards.
CGCTCGTTTTTTCTGCATAGAAATAAGAAGGGACAATATAGTTTTTTCTTAATAACGAAAATAATAGACAAGCAAACTCTTAGGTGTGAAAAGATATGTAATATTTCATGTCTTACACATTATGTGATATTAATTTCATGTATCTTAATAAATATTTATATTTTTTTGAAGATATATTTTACCACTTTCCTAGTGATTTCTTCCTTCTTTGTCTATATAAAATATGAGCGTATGACCAAACATGGGTACCTTTAACACGGAATTCAAATAACTTAAATCTAAGTAAACCCTTAGGTGCGAATAGATCCTTACAGGTTATAAAATTACCCTTTAAATGATATATATTTTGTTATTTTAAAATAACATTTAGATCGCCTATTTAAGGTTATTTTTTACTACAATTTACACTTTTGTCCTTCTTAACAGTTGTTGTTGTTGTAGTAGCTTGGCAGACGATCACCCTATCGCGTGTATATCGGTTATCGCCTGTTTCATACTGTTACTGTTTTATAACAACAACAACAACAACAAGTAATAAACTTTATATAAGTGGTTGGGGTGTATTAATTTGAGCCTGTGTCATCTGATCAGATAGAACCCACTCATCGGATATCAGGTATAACATCTGAAAAACAAGCTTGTAACACAAGCAATCAACGGAGTGTTTTCGTTATTACCTTCCCCACCCCGTGTACCCCGATAAGACGTGTTAGCCTGAATACTGCTGTGTTAGCCTACCGCAAAAAATTCAACATTCAAGAGATTAGGTATTCAAATTCAAATTCAAATATTTATTGTACAAATGGCCTCCGGCCCATATACAAGATATATACACAGAACCAAAGGGATTCGACCCGATAAAAATATCTTTCACATCTATACTATGAATACGTAAGACAGGGGTCTTTCGTTATGACTGGCCCTCATATACCCAACTCAACATTATGTCCAATATTTTAAACAAGCCGAATACAATCATTTAATTTGTACTGCACACTTCAAGACAATATAATATTATACATAAAAAATACAACTTTTATCAATACACGTACATAATGTCGCCTGTGTCGAGCATAGAATGTTCACAAAATGCGTAAAACCCGGTTTGACGACATAACCCTGCACAGACAGAAACTAGAAAACGGCCTTCGATAAAGAAGAGAAAATATTATTTACACACGATCTCAGGAAATTAGTATGACGATTTGGTAGAGGAACATATTTGGATTAACTCACCGACACTCGTCCGTTTCTGTACAGCTTAGCTAGACGAAAGCAGCAATTCAACCACATTGACTGAAAACAATTCGCCGACTTTTGCAATTTTGACAGTGACAGCACGGCTTTTGTTACGAGTAATTTGTTTGGCTGAAGAGTTGCATGGTATTACCCGAACACCAATCATTTTCTATATTGTCACATGATTCGTCACGTGATACTACAATGGTCGAAATGAATGTAAATATTAGAAATTGAATATCAGTTCTCCCTGAACTGGGATTATCGTCTATTCAAGCGGAACAGAAACATATAGGTGGCGGTAAGTTGCAAAAAGTATGTCCCACTATCAAATCGTCGTACTAATATCCTGAGATAGTGTGTAAATAATGATTTCTCTTCTTTATCGAAGGCCGTTTTCTAGTTTCTGTCTGTGCAGGGTTATGTCGTCAAACCGGGTTTTACGCATTTTGTGAACATTCTATGCTCGACACAGGCGACATTGTGTACGTGTATTGATAAAAGTTGTATTTTTTATGTATAATATTATATTGTCTTGAAGTGTGCAGTACAAATTAAATGATTGTATTCGGCTTGTTTAAAATATTGGACATACTGTTGAGTTGGGTATATGAGGGCCAGTCATAAAGAAAGACCCCTGTCTTATGTATTCATAGTATAGATGTGAAAGATATTTTATCGGGTCGAATCCCTTTGCACAGAACATACAAAACTATACAATGGTCAAATAACATAATATTATAATAGTTTTCGTTTTTCAAAGGCATGATACAAATACATAGACACATTCCTTATTATTGTATGGTTTTTAGCAGCTAGTAGAATGTTGAACTTAGACAGATTAGGATATTTACAAAATTTATCAGGTAGGTATTTAATTCTTATTTCAGCGTAAAATGGACAGATAAGTAGAAAATGAAATTCGTCTTCTATAGTATTTTGACAGTATTTACAATAACGTTGATTTCGCGGTACTCCCTGATGCCTGCCAACTTCTATCATCAGGTTATGAGAAGAAGATCTAAATTTGACTAAACATCGACGATATTTCATTATGTCAATACAATTTACATACGTTTCAATGCCGAAATCAGTTTTAAAGTTGGTATAAAAAGTCGAATGTTTGCCGTTGTTGTTACACTGATCATTCCACGTTTGGAGATACTGGTCTCTTAAACGTTGAGTATATGTCTTAATAAATAAAGTTTTGTCAGGTACACACTGTTCCTCCCAAACAAACCAAAAGCCATTTTCATATAAATTTTGACGTATATGTGTTACCCAGTTAGTGTTACCAAAGTTATCATACATTTTTAGCATTTCGTAACAAAGTTTTATATATCTATCTTGATTACTTTCAAGTATTCTTATCCAGTATTTTATACAACGTATAGAAGCAGTTATTCGCAAAGGGTAACGACCTAAGTCGCCCATAATTGCATCATTACAAGCAAATTTTGAAACATTAAGAAAGCGTTTACAAGCGTAAGTATGTATGTTTTCAATTGTGATCATATTTTGTATTCCCCACAATTCGCAACCATATAGTAATATTGGACTGATTTTTGTATCGAAAATCTTAAAGAAAATTTTAGAGGTCAAATTCGGAAGTTTCAATAAGTCTTTTAGTAGTATATTCAGAACTTTCTTGGCTTTTAATGCATTTTGTTCGGCCATTTTAAAAGATGACAATGATCTACTGAAGTAAATTCCAACATATGAAAAACCAGATACACTGCCTATTTGAGTTCCGTTATAATACCATTTTTCTTTCTTTGACAGCGCTCCACCATTTTTGAATACAAGCACTTTAGTTTTGTTTTTATTAACTGTGAGTTTATTTTCTTCACAGAAGGTACTAAGTGAATTTAACTGTCTTTGTAGACCTACTACTGTGTCCGACATTAAGGCAACATCATCAGCGAACATTAATAAAAATATTTCAATAAAAGAGGGATTTAATTGAATACCATGTACTTGTGATTGGGAAATTGCAGCGTCCAAATCATTTATAAACAGTGAAATAGAACTGGGCTTAGGTTACAACCTTGTCTTAAACCTACGAAGCTACTGAAATTTTCTGTTTGACCGGTTTTACTCTTAACAGATAATTTTACCGTTTTATAAATAGCTTCAATTGCATTTAGTAACCTTCCTTTTATATTATTATGACTTAGTTTTTGGAATAGTTTGTTTCTATTTACCGAATCAAAATCTTTTTTAAAATCGACGAATGCGACATATAATTTTCTCCCTTTCATGTTCAAATATTTACGGGCTATTGACTGTAAAACAAACGCATTGTCAGTTGTACTGTAGCCCTGTCTGAAGCCTGCTTGTGACTCAGAAATTTTGTCAAATAATTCAGTAAACATAGTTATTCTTTTATTCAAGATACTGATATAAATTTTACTAAAGGCGTCAAGAAGAGCAATTCCTCTGTAGTTATTAGGACCATCTATCCCACCTTTCTTATAAATAGGAATCAAAATTGAATAAGACCATGCTTCAGGAAACACTCCAGATAAATATATTTTGTTGAAAAGTTGTACTATGTAAGGTAATAAATAGTGAAGTCCATACACAAAATGTGCTGGTATTTTGTGCCTGTTTCATTTATTTCGTGTCTACACCTGTCCAGTAAAACGAAGAACGTGTACATGTGCAGTGGTTCTTCCTCGACACGAAGGTGTGTTTTTTTCAATCACAAACGTCACATTATATTTTAAACTTAATAAATGTGTCAAAAAGTCAGCAGTTTGGTCTTTAAAAAATAATTCAAAATACTTATAGACAACGGAGAACGCTCAAATGTCATGAGCATGTAGTAAAATAATAGTAGCATATTTCATCATATTGATGTTGCACTGGCATCGGTATCTTTCTAAAAAATGACAGGTTTTCCGCGCTTGGTGGCATAAAATGGATAGTGCACGAGTTATACCGTAGATACTGCACATGTCCACTGTAAAACAATTATTATACTGCCTGTGTTGTCTGTTTTAATACTTGTTTCATGGATAAATGCAGGCCTGGAATAGATAATTTAACATTTTCATGGGATGAAATCTACATAGTTCTTACTAGAGATAATAATATAATAATATTGTTCGGCATCATTGTTACCTGTAAAATCACAGGTGTCAGTATCGTACTGTAAGTCTGTCTACTTACGAGTAGAATCTACGAGTAGAATCTACAAGCAATTACATAAATCGAGTTAAGAGCGCATTGAGCTGCATGTTATCACCATGAGGGTTGAAGACATGAGAAGCCAGATTGTTCATTCTATACAGAGCGTCTGCGTGATCCGCTCATGCGAACCCAATTTATCACTTTTCGTTAATTACTTTCCACGTCACTTTACTTGCGAGTAGGTCTATATGTGTATTTTGAAACCACAAGTCCCCTAGACATAATAACCCCTACTAACAATGCTCTCCCAAAATGTAAAACAGAAGCCCCGCTGTATGTTGTCTTGAAGTACTAACAAGCCCGCTCATGATTGAACGGTGCCTATCGGCCTACCATCTACACATTTATTCGCATGAATATTGATAATATTATATAAAAAAAAACATTGAATACATGTGTCCGGCCTATTCCGTCAACAAGAATGCGGAAACACTGCGGTATACGGTACACCGGCTATTCCTAGTAAGGTGAGTAATGTTATCCATTTTCGCAACCTTCAAGTGCACAACAGGGTAAGTTCAGATACGCTGTTTTGTCTTTCTGTGTGTGTTGAATGTAAATTATATACAAAAGTATCTACCGGAAAACGACCAGGGACTGCTTAAAAGGGCATTTAAAAGACCAAACTCGTATCGTTCCTCACGCAAAACATATGCTCGGTCTGTCAAATAAAGATGTTTTTGTTTATATTCCTCGTTAAGCTACACAATTTGAATCGAGCAAAAGAACATCCCAGTGACCAAGCATAATATGTTGTTAATGTTTTACCAGGAATGGAGTCATAAATAACGGTGCATTTTGAGAATTTTAGTATTGCATTAGTATTGCTCACTGTTGTACAGAGTATTGCTGTTCAGTGTACGGAGTATTGCTCACGGAAATTTAGTAAATGCTAGGTATAACCAGATATATTTAACATGCGGCTCAAGTTATATTGGATTGCCAAAAGTAAAATGACCATGGAGGGGCACGTGACATGTTCTCGATGGTTTACGATTAAAAAAAATATATCCAAAAAAGAAGCATTTTGAAAGAATGTCGTGAACCAGACTATTCCATTATTCCATGCGGATAACATCGGTCTTTATCGCATTACAATAGTTTATTTACCAAAGAAATCAGAACTATTCCGAAATTTCACTGTGAACGCGAGACGACGAATCTAAACAGTAGATGTCTGCAGCTGCATTATCATCCCGGTCATTAATAAATATAGTGGGCGATGGACTACATCCCGTAGAGAACACATCGCAAGATTAACAGAAGCATGGTATTGATACATGATAAATGTTTTTCTAATTATTTTTAATTTGTTCATTCGTTCGGCACATACATTTAACACAACCAAATAATTGGAGGATATTTGTTTGTTTAAACTGAATCGATTTATTCCAAGATAAAAGTTCAAAAACAACTGTAGACAGTAATCAATATTTAATTATATAATTGCCTTTTAGAAATGACAAACGAATATTACCCAATCATCATAGTAATGCATAGTATTATACATATTATAGTAGATATAGTCTTGCCTGATAAGCACATGTTAATAGATTTAATTAAAGTGGCATATAATGGCCATGTTGACTTGAACTCCAACTGGTAACGCTGTTAGAGTTAAACACGCTTTAAGGAAGGCAACAACCGAGGGCATGGATTCACGGATTATTTATCAAACCGTATATCAATTTACTGTAACAAACTACCGAGATAAATATGTCGTACACCGTCATAAGATCGAGTACGCTCCAGGTACTCGAGTTGAAACATATCGGGACGTACGCCCCAAGTACCCCGTAATAAGATCGAGTGCGCTCCAGGTACTCGAGATGAAAACTATATCGGGACGTACACTCCAGGTACCCCGTAATAAGACCAGGTACGCTCGATGTACCGTATAAAAATCATGTCTACAGTAAATATGTATTTTAACCAAATGTGACTTATCTAAACAAATGAGACCTTTTAAGATATGCCAGTTTTTTATTTGAGACAACGCTCGGACAAGTCTTAAATGCTCATAAAAAACTACAGTCAGATGACTGAATTTTGTAACCACAGGGACCTCAGCCACCACTGGTAACTCAGTAGAGACCGAGAGAAACCCCATGGAAATGCAAAATATATTTTATATTGAGTCAGTGTTAATAAACACATAGATATGCCCTCGGTTGCCTCCAAGCGACAGAATTTTCCGCCAACATGACAAATGTGAGTATGAAATACATGATGAAAGATCAACTAAAGTTGGAAAAGCAAGAACATGTTTCAGGCAAGTAATATATCAAATTAAGTAGGGTCATTAATTGCGAATATAATACGGAGATATTGACACGATCTCAACCTTATGCATGAGTATACTACAAGTATCAATTTCCGCTATCAAATCGTGCCCTATCTGACCTAAATTAATATTTTTGTTTGTATTCCTACTCATGCCTAATTATGATACTTCCGCTTATGAATATATATAACCTGAGTTATAAATATAGACGATGAAATAAATCAGCTGTTAGAATACTAATTGAAGGTCAAGGATCGCTTCAATTTCTCCTCGCTATAATAGGCGATTATTACGCCGTTAAACAGAGTTATGGTCACTGGTTGAATCACTAGTGTCATGCATCTTGCTGAATAATCTGTATACAAGTGGTCTTTATGAACGCATCATTGTCGGTGTCCTGTCTTTTCCTTGACGGAATCGAATAGAAACAACTTCACAACATTTATATTGACCTAATCAACACCAATATTAACATTACTAACACTTCTGGTAATCGGTTCACGACAACATCTCCATCACTAGGAAGCACGTATTAAAGAATCACCCTGTACTGCAGACTTCTTATGAGTGGATTCGATGTAGCTTGGATACTGTCTGACGCCGGTGTTATCGTCTGGTTACCATATCGAAGCAATGATGCGTATTTAATTCCCGATACATCAATCAATGTGACCATATTTCTGTTGTGACCCGCATACATGTGGTAGTGTACGTGACGCAAATAACATCAAACTGGAAAAATAACAAACTGAACGGCAGAACAATGACTCGAATATAATGATAATAGTAATTAATATATATATATTTTTTTAATAATGTTAAATCTAGCGGCTCTAGGCCGAATATGATATATTAGAATATTAACCGTGAGAAACAACAAATGGTTGATATTGTTGAAAGGGTGTGGTAGGGTGGGTGCAACTTTCACCGTTGCTGTCGGCCAAACAAGTGGTCATATACGTGGCAGAACTTGTGATATTCACGCTCGGTGAATATGGGAGTCACGCGAGAGTAACCATGACAACCACATAGCGTCGCCGTGTATCAATTGATGGGCCGTGTGTATACACCCGGCAACCACGTGAATTTTCCCGTAATAAATTAGATTAATTCATAGGTGAATTAATCTTCATTATTCCAAGATAAAAGTTCAAAAACAACTGTAGACAGTAATCAATATTTAATTATATAATTGCCTTTTAGAAATGACAAACGAATATTACCCAATCATCATAGTAATGCATAGTATTATACATATTATAGTAGATATAGTCTTGCCTGATAAGCACATGTTAATAGATTTAATTAAAGTGGCATATAATGGCCATGTTGACTTGAACTCTAACTGGTAACGCTGTTAGAGTTAAACACGCTTTAAGGAAGGCAACAACCGAGGGCATGGATTCACGGATTATTTATCAAACCGTATATCAATTTACTGTAACAAACTACCGAGATAAATATGTCGTACACCGTCATAAGATCGAGTACGCTCCAGGTACTCGAGTTGAAACATATCGGGACGTACGCTCCAAGTACCCCGTAATAAGATCGAGTAAGCTCCAGGTACTCGAGATGAAAACTATATCGGGACGTACACTCCAGGTACCCCGTAATAAGACCAGGTACGCTCGATGTACCGTATAAAAATCATGTCTACAGTAAATATGTATTTTAACCAAATGTGACTTATCTAAACAAATGAGACCTTTTAAGATATGCCAGTTTTTTATTTGAGACATCGCTCGGACAAGTCTTAAATGCTCATAAAAAACTACAGTCAGATGACTGAATTTTGTAACCACAGGGACCTCAACCACCACTGGTAACTCAGTAGAGACCGAGAGAAACCCCATGGAAATGCAAAATATATTTTATATTGAGTCAGTGTTAATAAACACATAGATATGCCCTCGGTTGCCTCCAAGCGACAGAATTTTCCGCCACGAAATGAAGAATAATATAATTTGGACATCTTTATTATTTTCATTTCCCCCAAAATTCTTATTTAAAGATTTAAATTGACTTCGCGAATTGCAGCAATTTAGAAATCCAGACCAGCGGCGGACAAGTGAATGTCGTCATCGCGAAACAATCACACTGTCTAAATGTCGATATTAACCGTTGTATGATAGCTACATTGCGTTTGACCAATCTTATTAAATCGTTACGTTTTTAAACAGGCGTGTTCGCCCCGGTAACTCTAGGGCGTACACCAACCCATATTAATTTTAAACCACGGAAGGCTTGGCGAACGTACTTAACTGCCTGTAAGATCGTGAAAATGCAATGGGAGACGTTAATAAGCTCTCTCCCCTTAGTACTCTCTAAAATAAAAGTTGTCCTATCTGCGGATTACTCTGCTTTTATCCCCGCTTTGTTTGTTAGCGTGGTAGTAATTAGGCTAAAAAATAGGCGTACATTGGCACACGTACGTGTCGTCTCTTTCCATACGACTCATAAGCCCTATGCAGCATAGTGGTAAGACTAATATAAAGGTGTTTCCTTTCAATTCTATTTTTATATTGTGTGCAACTAAAATTGCCAATAAGGTACTGAATGCAACACAAAAATTTGATTTAGGTCGAGATTACAAACGCTTTAAGAAGGTACGCGTGCCTTTTATCTAAAGATCAAACATTTCTCATCATCCAAAAATGACCCCACGTCACGAGTCTCGTTATCGAGACACAGCTTTCAAACGACCTATCGTTGTAATACATTTAATACTATCTAATTCTTACATTGATGACACCAACATATTCATTTTAAAAGTGTTAGGTATTCTGTTCCTGTCTAATCAAAGAATTATGTCTTATATGGTAATTTGCATGAATAAACTTGGTTCGCATTTTGGAATGTAATACAACATGTATAATATTTTTTGAAAAATTCAAGTAAAACCATCGTTTAGGCAACGCCCGGTCATTTAGCGCTATTTATGTCTATTTCTCAATTATCCTTGTGAAAACCTAATCTATCTTTTTTCCGCTTCATTATTCACAGTAAGACATTGTCGCGCCAACGGAAAGAAACGTTCGGGCACCGTACTTTTCACAGTTCGGATTCATTTGGTTTTAATGCAGACGGTGGAAAAATGTTCCAATAAACCCGTGGAAATACTAGAAAGCTGTATCGACGGAAACATTCATTCTCAACCCCCATATTAGAAAATATGAATCAAACGGATTGGCTGATGGCAGACGAAACGTGCTTAAAACTAAAGATCCAGAATGATATAAGTTGCTGTGAGCCAAATTTGATCGATGATCACGCCGATGAAAAATTGATGCATCGGTCTAAACTACCCGAACGTTTGTTAACATCGCAGCTAACGGAGAATCTGCGATCCGTGACGATTTCTTTTTGTATAGTACATAACATCAGCCCTACGTTCAAGGAAAGTAACCGGCAAACATGTTTAACAACCACGGTTTTTGTCGATATCAGGCGCGTAGCTACCTGTACGCAGAATACGCAGCTTCGTACACATGCTTCTCAAAAAGTGAAAAATTAAATGATCTAAAAATGAAATAAAACTGATGCCTAAGCCCTAAGGGGGGTAAGCCTTTAGTATTTTCATCATATCAAAAAGCTCTATACACACAAATCCTAGTTTTATCAGTAAAATAATGTTAAAGATGATGCAAGAAATACCCCAGAACGCACCAGAGACGTTCTAGCGAACAAAATTTTTCAGGGGGAGCATGCCCCCAGACCCCCTCTAGCCTGCTTGCGTACACATTTAAATACCTCTATCTACGCCCCTGGATATAATCCTATATCAATATAAATAAATCCTCGCGAGTTCTCGTTAGTATAGGAGAGACTATGTTTGGTATACAAAACGTTCTTGCCAACAACTGGCTATTGGTGATTGTTTATTCATCCAACAGATTGTCAGTCGGCATTTTGAATGAATACGGTTGATCTCCCCTATAAATCGATTATTTAGGTCGGTCACTTGTTCACATAACGCTGTGTACAAAAACATTGTAATTGCTCTGATTTATGTCTTATTTAATATGTATTAAGTTTATTAGCGTATACCTTTTTAGTGAATAATGTATTCGTTTTCACTGCCCTTTTCTCAAATTAAAATGTTTGAAACAATAAAAATACAGTGCTATTATACTGCGATGCATGCATACAAGTGACATATCTGATCAAACGGACTATACGATGAGAATGTTTTGATAAGTTAAATAACAACTCTGATATGGCAACGTATCCGCACGGACATTTAAGGATTCCGTGTTAAATTATCTTAGTTGTAGGACAAAAATATCGCGAGATTGTCTAGCCGACACTAAATTCTGAAAAGCGTGCCCCACGATGTTCAGTATAAATAAACCATAAGCCGTGAGTAATATCTAATCCTGTGCAACGGATATTATTTGTGTTAATCTATTATACTATTCGCTAATTGAGTTCCTCGGAACCACCTCCAGTCCTTACTAGCGGACTTGCACATTAAAATTAAAATAATGTCCGAACTGCACACTCACTTGACCACCTGGTATCAGCGCTGTCGGAAAGAAGTATGTGATACTAAAAAGCAGCGATACCCTACTCTCCGAATATTCTCTACTATGTGGATGTTAAACGTGTCTTCCAGTACCGAGACATGTACATCTGGTTTACCTACCAGTTTATGTCAAATGTTCGAACCACTAAATACCGGCCGATATCCACCCATCCGCCGTGCCGACAATTCATGAGCGCGCGTAAATGATACACTCGATGTTACCAGTACCGACATTTGAGAAATATACTTCACGCAAATCTAATGTGATTTACGATAGTATTCGTGACAAGGACTAAATGTGTAAACGAACAACCACGCATTACCGCAAAGAAGTTTTTGACTTCGTTAAAACAACACACCCAATTATACCCCACGTATAAATGGATTATTTAGGTCGGTCACTTGTTTACATAAAATTATGAACATAAACATTGCAATTTATTTTATTAAAGTATTATTTCAATATATATTATATGTATAAGTATGCACCTTAATGAATAATGTATTGGTTTTCACTTCCCTTTTCTCCAATTAAAATGTTTAAAACATTAAAACTACAATGTTATTATATTGCAATGTTTGTATACAAGTGACAGACCTAATTAAACGGACTGTATAGGCAGACAATCAGCGACTGTGTATCATAATTAAGTCAGGAGTTCAAGTCGATGTGGCGATTCGCTCCTGGTATGTATATATATATACAAACTCTTTCAAGACAATAAAAACAAAGTACCAGTGTGTAACTAAATAAATGGATTATGCATAATTTTGTTATATGAACTTATTCGAATACGATATACTAAATAAACACATTGATTTTTTCAGTGGTGATAGATACCCCAACATAAAAGCATGCCTCTCCTTTTCAAAAGACGAGTCCGTGTTTAGATAACCAAAGTTAAATGATTTATATACCTATACAGTGTCATGTTTCACATGATTTCTGCGTTTGTTTTGACAAGAGACATAGAAGGCACCTGCGAACTTATACTCAAAAGCATCCCGTGACGGTTCACGACCTTCAGTCAACATTCTTCTACTATTCAAACCTGTTTAACAACTTTAATCATAGGCATACAATACACAATTGTATTTTAGATATATATACAATACTGCCTAGTATCCACCTTTATTCATTTTATTAGAACAGTATTGACGTATTCGTCCTGTTTAAAACAAGCGGTACATGTAAAAACCGAGTATAAACCAAATGACTGTACTCATTATGATACCATACAACTCAACGTGTACTCATTATTGTAATTGAAACATCCGGTGATTTTCCATCACTGTACTCATTATTGCCATACTATACAATTCAACGTGTACTCATTATTGCGAGAACCGAAAGTTGACTCGTTTATACACTGTGGTAAAGTTATGTCGTCTGAGCGACCCGTGTCAGCTCGTGCACGCCATGCACTATATAACAACATTTTGAGCTTCATTACATGTAAACATAAGCACTTGTTTGCCTTACAGGTAGACATGTATGACAGCAACCTTTCGTCAACATTTACAAGGGGCTGGGTCTGAGCAACGCCAGCGTAGACGACGTACTATTTAAATAATGAGCCTCAAAGGAACCAGTATTGGTGTACTGCTAACACCAACTTTAACATGCTCTTGCCCAGCATGAAATGAAATTTCCCAAATTATTTCATCAAATTCAATAATATTATTACCTCAACTAGGCTCGGTTCCGTCGTCTAACGCTGGACTCGTTCTCTGTGACCCACGCCATATGCCCAATTTCCTCATTTGACACTAACCGGCATACTACGGTTAATAAAAGCTATTTTAGTCAGCTCAAATAATAGTGCAACTTTCACCGTTGCTGTCGGACAAACAAGTGGTGATATACGTGGCAGAACTTGTGATATTCACGCTCGGTGAATATGGGAGTCACGCGAGAGTAACCATGACAACCACATAGCGTCGCCGTGTATCAATTGCACTCGGAACTACTCGGCCATTTCTACGGAAATAACCTCGGATATAATAAGAAACGAAAGTAGTTCCAAGATGGCCGCCGTCTGTTTTGCTGCCGATGCTTCGGAAAGATCGAGGATAATTGCGATGTTTCACCAAATTCTGACGGCCAACATACACATGCAACGATGGTATAACATGTTATTTCAATAGAAACCATTTTGAAACATTCAGATTGTTTAAAAAGATTGATTCAAATCTGCCAATTATTGACATTTCATGATTTTCATCATTTTGACAGTTTTTGATGTTTCGCATATTTATGCTATTATGATGCACAAATTTGTGACTAAATGCAGTCTGAAATGACTGAATGTGTTTCTTCGATTAAATTGTATTGACTCAATGACTGGGAAAAATATACCCGGTGGTTCGAACCAACGACCCCTGTTCCCTAAATCATTTTAAGCCTGAAGGGTCCACTACCGACTGAGCTGACTGTGCCGTCGTCTAACCCGACATCATAAACTTAACAAAACCACCATACATTTAAAAATAACATTAAGGGTAATGTGCAGTCCGACTGGCTGGCAGGGCTCGAACCAATAATCCTTGCAAATGCTCTACCGCCGGAGCCTCCCGACCACCTTAACAGTTGCACTCATACAAAAATAAATTCTGTGCATAACTGGCTGGCTCACCTATTAATCGGTGGTGATGGATAACATCAAATTTGAGGTGTCGAGAGTGATTAATATAAGTTATTTCACAATCGACCTTTAATAAATTAGTATAAACTAAGAGAACAGTCTTGCTGTTGTAGTTCATATGACAAAAAGACTAAAATTACTCAAAATTGACTCCTTGAGTCCTTACGGCTTACCTCTGACCACTAATGAGGCACTCTACCAACTGAGCTAATCGAGTTGCAATCGAGAGACTCACACATTACAACACTTACACAGTTGTAACAGGCTCACTTGCGCTTGAGGTGTATTTGTAAGTGAGTGTCTGTTTTCCTAGGTTTCAACTACATATTATAATAATCATTTACAACAATCAAAGTAAAGAGAACCAATTCATGTAAGGATTAAATGTGGTAATATTTATCCAATCTAATAAATACAATATAACATCACAGCTGAGCAGTCTAATTTAAGTTCAATAAGAGTAATAGCAAACCATAATTTAATAGAAAGTAAAAGAGTAATAAGTTTGGTTTTTACTAATTTAAACCCCAAATAAAATATTCCTTTTAAATTTAATTAAAAGCCTTAAGAGGAGCTCAGCAGCTAGTGACAAGGGTAAATGTCCATGAACTGAGACTGAAGCATCTCTGTCTCAGCCTTATATACCCATCCAAGTATAGAAAGCATGAGTCTTATTCATTATAACTATTTTGTTTTTATTGGCAAACTTGTGTAACAGGCACTTATTGTTCTTGAGGCATAAATTTGTTAAAGGTTTATTATAAATTACAAGCATATAATTTATTTGACCGAGCCACCACAAATAATAATAACTATAAATAAAATAAAAATATTTACCTACCTACCTAATATGAAAATTCGGGTCGGCTAAGGTCAAATAACTTATTTTATAATTTATGTCTGTCATGTACAATCACTAAAAATATGTGCTTGAAAGTTGGCACCAGCTGGCAATATAAGTGTTGGCTACAGATCAGGGTGTCAGTGCAACATCCCCACTGATATTTTTAAATATGTAGATGGACAAAATCCACATCAAAGATTTTTCAAGGTGGATAAAATTCCCATCAATTTTCATGGATTTTATGGTTTTTTGGGGGGTAAATATCCCTGGTGTCAGCATCATGAAGGTTTTACCTGGTTTATCACACCTTTGAAGTTTTAGCTGTACATCTGCTTAAATTGCTTGTTTATAATTTTTGTTAGTTGGTGTCAACTGATGGTTGTATAGTATTGAGGTGTCAAAAGATGTGTGTACAGCCAGGTTTTAAGTAGCATACATTCTATGATATTTGTAATGTCATACTTTTAATGGTTTGGGCCAGTTTGAGTTTTCTTGGGCCATCTTTGCTTTTTTGGGACCATTATCCCAATTGGCCACCTACAGAGCTAGCTCTGAAAATTTCAATCATGAAACATGAAGTTTTCATTTAACAAAGTATGATGACTATCTGAGTAGATAGTCACCAAAAAATCAATCATGCATTGGTACATGGTACACTATAAATACTGTAAAACCTAGCATTTACTGTGTATAGTTAAATTTGGTATTAAACCAACTAGTTTATAAATTATATGGAAATAAAATCATTCCTGCCACACAATTGTACCCACAACATGAAGATTAGGTACTTGTCTTTTGAGGTTGAATTGTGGGTCAGAACCCAGCATTGTGCGCTATTTCCCCTGCAGTTTATTTTAAATGTATGGCGACAAATAGGTTTCACTGCGCATTGTTAGATCAGTTGGTTAAAGGTGCCATTTTATTGTGTATGTTGTGGGTTTGAATACCACATAAAAGGAATCATTTACAGGGTTCCCACATTCAGGGAAAAGTCAGGGAAAAACATAATTTTTTCAAGGTCAGGGAAAAGTCAGGGAATTTTGAAATCAGTCTGGGAAATTTGAAAATTGAGCAAAAGTCAGGGAATTTTTTCATTTGAAGCTGTTGCTAAGTGTTTCCTATGATGAAAATACCTTAGACTGAAAAAAATTCTTGCTCGCTATGCTCGCTCAGAGTATTTCTTAGAGTATTAAATTAATGTTAATTAATTAATGTTAATTAATTAATGTTTAATAAACTCTTTTGTTACATATAGAGCAAATATAGCCTTCTTTTCTCTATTTGATTGCCATATTTTGCTCTAACAAAAAGATGCCGATGTCGCCAGATCGCTCTAAAAAGTCAGGGAAAACTGCTCTGTGGTCAGGAAAAATCAGGGAAAAGTCAGGGAATTCTGTCTTAGAAAATTTGTGGGAACCCTGATTTAGCAACTACATACCGGGTAGTACTATACCAACAGAGCTAACTGGAAGGCTGTACATGTATATAAGTTGAAACAAGACATCAATTAATTAAAAAAAAAATAAACAAGTGCTTAGAATTAATAAGTGCTGACTTATTTTCATTTCATTGGTAATTGTATCCATATTCTTATGATTTTGGTTATTCATTTCAGATCATGCTGATCATATATAAGAAAGCACAAGTTTGACCTTAAACCATGAAGACTAACAAATCTCAATAAAGGCTACTAAAAGTCCTATGATGATAAAATACATGAATGATTGCATTCAGTCAGACTACTGTAGTCTGCCCCTTGAGAAAAGGTAATGATAACTTGGCTCAGTTGGTTGTACACAAAATATATTTTTATGTAAAATATATATAGAATAATGTTACTTCATGCTTTAAAACTTGCCATCATGAATGTTTTATTGTTTTAAGTTCAGTACTCAAGTACTCTAGATTTATTTTCACTAAGTCTAATAATATTACACATTCTGTTTCAGGATTCTTGGGTGCATTAGTTCGAACTCTCTGAGATAAATAAGTCTGGTCGATGATCTTGGATAGCCAGTTTCAGAACTAGATACTACTAGTACATCAGTTGTGATATCCCGAAAGTATTTGAAGGTATAATTCTTACAGATGTCAATACAGTAATACTTCGCTTAAAGACGACCTAAAAATTTAGACCACAGTTTTTTTATTCATTGTGCTCATAATTAAAGCTCCATATTTTGACAAGTTTAAACTTTATGCAATGGTGGTCTTATTATTGAGGTTTTACTGTACATGTACCTTCTTTTTTTATAGCTCACCTAGGTGAGTTTTTGTTATCAGTCTACGACTGTCATCCTAAATACACCACAGTTCACACTTTTGGCACTATCTTCATGAAACTTTGTCACAATGACCATCACTATGAAATCTATGTCATATTGGGTCATCTGTAGTCACTAGGTCAAATCAAATAAAAAGCTTGTGTCACTATATGGGTAACAATTTTGACGTTATCTTCATGAAACTTGATCACAGTGATCACTCAACAAAATCTAGGTAAAGATCAACTCTAGGTTCAATTATAGAAAATCTTGTGTAGTCTAGGTCAAGTTTGACACCAGGTCAAAAACTAGGTCACTGGTTTAAATCATAAAATACATCTTTGTATAGTCACTAGAATTCACAATTCTGGCGTAATCATTATATATTAAAATTTGGTCACAGCTATCATCTTAAAATATCTAGGCCAAGTTTGATATTGGCCTATATGGGGTCAAAAACTAGGTCACTTAAGTCAAATCATAGAAAAGACTTGTGTTTGCTATTCAGAGGCTGTGTTTTTCACTAGATTTTCATGAAACTAAGTCAGAATGTTTGTTTCACAAAGATTTGCTGTTTCATGTTAGGGGTCAAACATACTGTTGTCAGGAATTGTTTTCACCTCCATAGACTTAATAATATGATATTACACTGATTTGCAATTTATAATGTATGGTGTCCTGTTAGTATAGTATTAAATTATTTTGTAATTCAACTTGATTTTCTTTTCAGTTTACATGACTGCTGTACATGTAGTTCCATCCGGTCTGAAGACACATGACAACTAGACAAAGATGTGCTGAAAGATGTATTGCTAAACAGATCATGAATGCACTGTATAAGACTCTTAGTGGTGTAAATTATTAAGCATAACAAAGTGTCTAGTTTTACATCATAATTTAATAATAACAACCAATTTCTTATTGTAGATGACATATTTGGTTCAATATGACTCACTCACAATAATCCATTATCATTAATTTAAAAATACCAACTATTATTTTCTGACTTCTTATTTGTTTTGAAAATCAGGCATACACTGGACTTTAAGACATTTAGTCATTATGTATGAATGGTGATATGTTCTGGAACTGAATTACAGATTTAGGTACATGTATAAAATATGGTTTAAAGAAATTCTAAACATTATCAGGCCTGGTATTTTTCAGGCCTATGTCTGATTTCAGGTTTTTGAATCCTGATTGTTTTTCTTCGTTTATATTGAAAAATAGAGTTTTAGGCTTTGAAAATGGGTTTTTCAGGCCCGAGAATAATTGCTAATTCAGGATTTCCACAGGCAGGGAAAAGTCAGAAGAAAACATAGTTTTTTTGTTGTCAGGGAAAAGTCATGGAATTAGTCGGGGAAATCTAGAAATTGAGCAAAAATCAGGAAATGTTTCATTGAAGCTGTCGATAAGTGTAAGTTTCTATGAAGAAAAAACCTTAGACTGAAAAATTCTCACTCGCTGTGCTTGCTCAGAATAGTTCTAAGTCATTATATCCTTATGTCAATCAACAGCCTTAAAAACTGCTGCCTTAAACTTTTTTGTTCCATGTTAAGCAAAATATAGCATCCTTTTCTCTATTTTATTGCCATATTTTGCTTTAAAATACACTGTGTCGCTAGATTGCGCTAAAAAGTCAGGAAAAACTGCTCAGTGGTCAGGGAAAAGTCAGGGAATTTTGTCTTAGAAAATTTGTGGGAACCCTGTAATTACTTTAGTACCAGGCCTGATTATACTACATAAAGTCAAATCTGTGTTTAAAACCACCAGTGAGCAAAAGATGTCTAATAAAATAAAATATGAAAATACTGTGTGTTTTATTTTTATCTGTGATTTGAAAATGATTGTTATTGGGGAACGTTCTCAGTATAAATACTGTACTGATTGAGTACTTTGAGAAACAATTGCATTAAATATAATGAAAAATGAGTATAAATGGACATCAGAATTTTGAATATCAGTTTCATTCTTTTGAATAACTGAACTTTCACCCACAAAGGTTCATCTAGACTAGTATGTAGCACATCCACAAAGTCATATCATTTGTTGGTTTTGCATTTATCTGTACTGGTTTTAGCTCTCCCTTCAGAGATGAGCTTCTGCTGTTGTCCATCCATCCACAATTGCAAAGGGTATAGCAGCCTCATTTTACAACCAAAGTTTTCACCAAACATCTTTATTTAACACAGACCTGTGATTGATCTAAGGACAAAATCGATGTTTGTTGTTTTATACAATGTAATGTTTTCAATTGGTACACTTTACATACAATTATATGCAACGAGAAGGCCTGTCGTAGTTGTTCATTGTGTTTTACCTCCTCATCAATGAATGGGAGACTGTTATAAATTCTTGTTCTGCAATGGTAGATTTACTAGATAAATTGTTGATGAAAAGTTGCCAAGGAGCCTCAAAACACTTTAGTTCGTAAGTAAACCTTTTGCCATGGAGACCACAAAAACTGCCATCAGTAAGGGCCTTGAAAATCTGGCTACGACCCTGACCATACCCATTAAGCTAATTCGTTTTGGTCATGCATGACAGGACCACAGGTAACTGTATCATTGAACAATGAAACAAGATTTTGTAAAATTATTTATCTTTATCTAAATCAATTTCTGTAAAACTAAATCTTCATCATGCACCTATCAATGTTTTCCCCCAGGGGGGGGGGAGCGGCGGGCTGACCAAGGGGAATTTGACATTTTGACTTTTTCAAAACCCTAGAGCAAGGGTAATTTCTCAAAATCCCCTCACTGGGAGATGCTTTACATACCACCGGGATCAAAATTTCGACCAAAGTCAAAATTTCCCGGGACTCGGCACCATTTTGTCTGCCAAATTCACATCTATCGGGAACAGCATTCTGTCAAAAGTCCCGTGTATGCCCGCCGCTCCCCCCCCCCCATGAGAGATATATTGATAGGTGCATCAATGATACATTTACCTGTGGACAGGGCCGTATCCAGAGAACAAAAAAGCATCGGGACAAATATTTTCTAGCGTCTATTTCAAGCATTTCTCCTTCCAAATCATTGTAATTTCTCAAATTTTCACCGAGACAAACGCCTCGGCGTGGCTACGGCCCTGCATTGTATCAGTTTATTAATATTGGACCCCATGTAGTATAAGTAAACGTACTCAAAAATAGGATTAAAAAGTATCCTGTGGAACGAATTTCCATGGGCTTTTTCCGATTTAAATACTGAACAATAAATTTAAAGTTCATCAGATTGACAGAAAGCACTGGAGATCGACGTTCTAGCGATAACATATTGAAATATCTCGTGGTCCTAATTATCTACGCTCCTGATCATGAATCGTCATATTAATCATGACCATACATACTGTTTGGGTGTTAGAGTTACTGGATCAACATACAAATTTTCTTGATGATAGATCCACATGGAAATCTTACTGAACACCAGAAAGTACAACACAGTTAGGTTAAAAATGGATTAGATCTGTTATTTTAGTCTTTATCAATGATGACACCACCAGATGATAGTTACATATTATAGACGTATACCTACGAATACATCTAGATTCTAAATTCTTTTTCCAATTATAAGTAGATCTAGATAGATCTATAATAGGGCCTACAGATTTTATGAAATCTTACTTTTAACAATCTGTTTAGCATTAAATTAGTATCTGTATATTAATCAACCAACTGGTTCTATGAACATTTATATACAGTGGTATTTTTAATGGACCAATGTTCATCGTGCAGATCTGCACTATTATTTGGCCTTTGTTAATTGGGTAATCTAGATCTACAATATCATGTGACAAATTACTTAAAACTAAACACCACGCACTAATTTTGTAATTATAAGGACACACATACCCACTTTTACATGCCCTAAGCGGGTTTCATCGCTAATGAAACCAGTCTGCTAGATAAATTACCACTTTACTTATAGTGACCGTAGTAACGAAGTTCTACTGTACATGTATAGCACCGACTAACGGTATGACGTCACGCGCTACGTAACCCTAGACTAAGTGTGTGACGTCACAGAATACACAAATACTGGGTTAGAATAAAAATCAATTACACCTTAGAAATGAATTGGCAACGGTTGTAAATTAATTGCATCTTTTCTATCATAATTTACTACAGCAGTAAAAATACCAATACATTACAGATTATCGATTTACTATTGGGACTATGTTTTGTATCGGGTTGTTTAACAACAAGCGTCACTCGCCCCGGACGAGTCACTTTGGGTTATCACTACACTTATATCCGAGGTATTTATCTGGCGTAACGTCAGTAGCGATAAATGCCGTACGGACCGTTCCGATTGTATCAATTGATGGCCGTGTGTATACACCCGGCAACCACGTGAATTTTCCCGTAATAAATTAGATTAATTCATAGGTGAATTAATCTTCATTATATCTCATCATGGCATTTGTTGTTAGATTGATCGGTATTGTTACATGTATTGGAATTATTTTGATAGAAACATAAATTTAAACTAACACCGGAATAAATTCGAATTGCATCCAAACTGCAAAAAAACACATCATAAACAATACAACTAAGTTATCAGCCGCAGGAAACTATTTGACTTGTATTTATTGGTAACTAACTCAATGTTGTATTTTGTGTATTTGTAATTTCATTAGTGTAAAACCATATTTATGAGCCTTGATAATGTCGTTACATTTTGTTAACCTCATTTTTTTCATGTAATCATGAAATGAGAGAATAAAAGGTATTTGATTTGACAAAACTTCTAAATATTGGTCGGATTCTGAACGGTTAGTCATATAACCAACATGAACTGAACCATTGCATCCAGATTAAATAAATTGTGGAAAAATTTTAAAATATTAATTTACAATTACTTCATCTTCCGATCAGGTATAAAACTAGTTTACGGTCCCATGCGTAAATAAAGTATTCGCATGTTAAAGAAGTCGTACAGGAAATAAAATGGATATGGTCTCGTTTCATCTTCTTTAATTTGTTAATTGTTCTAATGAAGGTGTCAAAATTATTTTTTTAGATTATATCTACAAACGAGGAAGGCGGAAACTATATGTGCTAATAAATATTTCAATCAACCTTTGTTGACAAACTTGTTCTTTTAAGATATGTGCTTATCGTAAACCGCCTGGGACATCTTACTTATATTGTACTTTTAAGTAATAGTATACTTGAAACTTCCTGGTTGCGTGCACCCATCCCATTGGTCAATCAGTTGTAAAACATATCTTCATTGACTGGCAAACTCAATTTTTATTTAGAATATTTTCATATCAATTTAGTGAATTATTTACTCTTGAGCCTTTATGAACACAAAGATGTAGGTGAGCCTTCTTGCAGTTGAATGGCAACCACCGACCGGCTCTAGCGTGCATCATATATAATGCAACATAAAGGATCTGCAAACGTGTACTAATTTTGTCTACATAATTATGTTGAAAATTGGAGAGTGTAAAAACTACATGTACATAACACATGCTGGAATGACGAATTCTGAGGTGGGTCCCTCGAGATTTTAAATGTAATACTGTATATGTACACAAGTTTGAGATATACTTATTTTAACTATCATATGGACGCTTTTTTGTATTGTTCAAAATTACAATCAATACTTACACTCAGCACTCAAATATTCGAATTCACTCTTCTGAGGTTCATAAAAATAGTTATAATGTTAAATTGGTACTAAGTATTATTTTTGGTTGATTTCCTAGTTTAATAAGAGTGAGCTAATGTGCAATACTCTGTATGTAGTAAATATCAATACGCTGTACACGCACTTATCCACATTTGTATTTTGGTGTGTATCTTTGTTGAAGTTCAATCTTTTTTTTCTGAAATTTGGACTTAAGACATTAAAGTTCAGTATAAATAGAATGCCGAGTTCAAACGCATTTAAAGTGTTGTGGGCAAAGTTTGCGAGTGAGCAGCGGACAATAACTGAGTAATTTGAACACTTCTATGAAAATACCTGTTATAATATGGCGTACTATAAAGTTATAAATATCCGAATACATTAAAACCTAGTTTAGATGAAGAAAGTAGTCGTCTCTGAACTAATCCCAGTGAACACTATAATGTCGCGAAAATCGATAACATTACTCCCATTCACTAGCAATATCCGGTTTACGGTATACCGCAGTGGAAATACATGATGTATAATTATATAATAGCACTTACGTTACATTTGTCTCATAATCAGACATTTTTGCAAATGGCAGATTTCATACAAACGGAGATGACATGAGGCGTTCAACAAGAGGATAATTGAAAGGATAAATCCCGTTTGTTGCGTGTTTTGTTGTTGTCTGTTATGTTACGTTTAGTTACCAGTTTTCGAGGGCCTCCGTCAGCAATCAAGCTACCCTTCGACATTTAACTTCCCCTAGACATTGGGCTACCTAAGGAAACCTGCGCTCGAGTCCTAATATGGAGACTACTTCTTTCCTGGTTTGTGTGAAGACAACATCGAGATGCGACGACCAAGACTATCGAACATGAACAAACACCACCCTCACAGGTACCAATTCACAGCTTGGTCGAGTTGAACATACTTGGTTTATTTTGCTCCGAGAAAATGAGCAGTGGCGCAAACGGAAATTGAACCCGGACCTATATATCTCCAAGCGCGTGTCCTACCTGCGTGCACCACAGTGAGTTTCGTGCCCAGCTATTTCCGTTTAGTCCTGCATTCCCTGTCCGATCTGTCATTATCATATCGAAAATCCGCTGAATAGCTGCAGTACACTGAAAGTAGCCTTGCGGTATTTGTTTTCTGGATTCCAGTTTGATGTCTAGTGGAAGACAAACATTAAATAATTTTAAATAAAACGTCACTAGCGAGTTGTTAAATTGAGTGTCAGTGACTTCACTGTGAAATATTAAGCGTTTACGAGTTTTTCATAAACGCTTGAACAGATAAGCTGCGATCTAACCCACGATAATGGTTTCTTTATATTTGTTAATTCAGAGTACTGAAACCTCATGGTACTTATTGGATACTAATTCGTGAAACGGGGCGTCTATGTGATTTTAAAATGTAAGGTTCAAACTGCAAACCACTTGTGATCTAGCGACGTACTAACTTATTAGACCGCTCAGCCATTGCAACAACCCCTAAAAAGGTTTCGTAACCAGGATCAATGTGACTGCATTACACCACACCGATAATTGGTTGATATAGACAAGATCTTTATACTCTTATTGACAATTTTGCTATATGTATGTGTACGTCTATATTATCTAGGCCATATTTTTCTGATTTATAAGAATGGTTAAAGGTATCTTTACAATGCAATTAAAACTAAATACATGTTTAATATAGATAGACAAGAATTTTTGTATGGAAATTGTGTCGTGAAAATGTTGTTTTCAGTCCTAAAACATTAAAACTGTGAGCAACAAGGGCAGTATTCATCTACGACTCGGGCAGTATCTAGACAATTTCACCATATAACTCGTGCACTATCCATTTTATGCCACCAAGCGCGGAAAACCTGTCATTTTCAAGAAAGATAATGATACCAGTGCATACATCAATGCGAATAAATATGCTACTATTATTTCACTACATATTATTTTTTAAAGACCAAACTTCTGACTTGTTGACAAATTTATTAAGTCAGTTAAAATATAATGTGAGGTTTGAGATCGAAAAAAACACATCTTCATGTCGAGGAAGAACAACTGCACGTGTACACGTTCTTCGTTTTACTGGTGTAGACACGAAATAAATGAAACACGCACAAAATGCCTAACCTCTTGAATGTTGAAATTTTTGCGGTAGGCTAACACAGCAGTATTCAGGCTAGCACGTCTTATCGCGGTACACGGGGTGATAAATGCATAGCGCGATTTTAAACGTAACGACTGCTATGATATTTTATGGATTTAATTCCAAATTACTGGGGTAAAAAAAGCAACATGAAGTTACGCGCAAATGGTGTTTAAATTGCGTGATCTCCGTTATAATTTTTTATAATATGATATGTTTAATGTTTACCCGGGGAACTATAACTTTCTTGAAATAGATTACCCACTGTACGAATATGAAGGATATATCAGTGATCAATAAGATCGTATCGGCATAAACGTATTTTTGCAAAAACATCAAAAAGTATTCAATCAGACATCTATGATCGTTTTATATCTGGGTTGTATACATGA
Organism: Spisula solida; assembly: GCA_947247005.1. Lineage (NCBI taxonomy): Eukaryota > Metazoa > Mollusca > Bivalvia > Venerida > Mactridae > Spisula > Spisula solida. The sequence continues at coordinate 4,818,016 of OX365948.1, read as the reverse complement.
AAGTGTTACAACCTGCAAAATACTTGGAGAAGAGAACATTATTCATTATATTGTATTACACAAAATTTCCGTAAGCTCAAGATACTCTCAATGTTTTGTTTTGAAAGGCCTTGGACAAGTCACTTTGTTGTTCTTAATGGCTGTAATTATTATTGTCATGGTGTTGTTCTTTTGTATTTGTCTGAATTATTTGAGTGTCAATTGACTTGGTATTCATTGCTTATCGGGTCAATTAAATGCGGGACAGCAGTACTTCATGTTATATTTAATTGGTAATTGTTATTGAGCAGCCAAGTCTTGTCTGATCTCTCAATAAGTATTATCTCCACGCGACAACGTCATTATGTGTCACATGTGTGCAGCAGTATCTAAATGCAGCTTCACAAATGTCAAATACTTTCTTAGAAAACTTACTTCCTTTAAATTGTGATTTCAAAAGCTAACACAAGTAGCATACATGTGTCGTTACAAAATGTATAGTAATTCAGAAATAAATGCCATCCCTGAAACTTTATCAAGTGATAAATCGTTACAATTGTATATAAGGGCATTTCTTCCGGTCGCTTGCGTAAGTCCTCGCCGAGATGTTATAAGGAAATATAACAAAATCATCAAAAAATGTAAACAATTTCAACGGGATGAAGGTGGCGAAAACGAATTACAGGTTGTTGTTATATGATACAATAAATCCGGAATTTTCAGTCTGAATATTGTTTATGTTTCGACGATTTGCAACAGGTTTTTAACAAGAAAATGTGATTAAGATTAAAGATGTTTGATATTTAATCGTAATATGATTAATTGAAATGGCAATAGCCTTTTCTCTTGAAAATGATATGCTCATGCAACTCATTATAAAAAGGTAAAATATCAAATGGGGCCTGTTTGAAATCCCTTGTTAACTGTGTTTATATCTAATAATGCATTTTTAAATTAGTTAACTCTGAATTATGTAGGCCTAAAGTTAAACCAATTGAAAAACGTGCATTATCCACAGACAGATCTATTTTTATTTTGATCGGACTGACAAATGTTAATTCGGACTGACAACATTTTATTTTCGGACTGACAACATTTTATTTCTGCCAGTCCGAATGACTGAAAGGCTTTTCAAGAACGTTAAAGCAAGCATGATCAATGACTAACCATTTTTCCGCTACGCCTTTTATGTGGTTCTGTCTGGGAGCCAAAGACTACAGTCTCAATGGGAGCAAACACATTCCTTGGTCATTTTTCCTCTGCCAGACTATCCAAATTCGAAGATCTGATGGGAAGTTCCCTACTGGATGCAGTGCATTTGTTCATATTATTTTGCGTTACGTTTTTTAAAGGTATACATTTGTACACCATAAAATTATCCAAGGCTTCGCAATTAAACAGTCGTATTAATCGTAGTTTAAACAAATATACGTTGTATCAATTCGAAACTAGACTAAGTGCAGGGGTCGGAAATGGACTATTTGTCAAAGTTTATAATTTAAAGATACTATTGGAGCTTAAATGAACAGGTCATGTTTTAGTCAAATATAATTTTGTTGATGTGCATAAATGCACTGTCATCATAGCCGTGGCTATTTGAACCAATAGTGGGATTTCCTCATATAATGCACGGTGCAATCGTTTTTCAATGCTTACGCTGTCGCAACAATCACCATCATGTTTGGCCAAACAAGTGATTGTGCTTTATAATAGATCAAACACAGGTGCGAATTCATTATTTTGATTCCAACACGGCCAATATGCCTCATTTGACAACACATCAATACATACTAGGCATTATTTTCTGCCTCGTAATCTGCGGACAGGACAAATTGTCTACTGACTGGACATTTTGTAATTTTTGGATATTTTAACTTTAATGTTTTTCCTAATATTATTTTTAAGAAATAGTTCACATCACTGAGGGCCCTATGGCATTATATGGACTGGCTAGTCAGTCCAAGTTGTGTATATGGACCAAAGCGAAGCTGAGGTCTAATTGTTTCAACCAGTGTGAACCTAATATGTGTGTTCTTGCCATTACAGATGCAAAACAAAACAGCCGAATCCATCAACATTCACTTTGCAAATGTCCTCAAGTCATCTCTACCACAAGACTCTATAATCACAAATCATGTTGCATCAAAACACACGTTCGCACCTGACAAATTACCTCCAGACACGAACAATTCAATCCCCTACGAGAGGTGCCCCACTTATATTTGAACACCATTGAACATCCAACATTTTCATGCTGACACGCTTTAATCGAAATGTATCTATGCAGAAATGTATATTAATGTGTCTACTAACATATTGTAACGCCCGTGCGTGTGTGTGTACTGTATGTGCGTGCACTGAGTGACTGTTCAGATGTACTGAAAGGCACCCAAGTACCTGTGTGCAAAATATGTGTGTGCACAAACACCTGTGGTGCTACAACAGCAATCAGTATATGATATGCTCAAGAGTATAGACGTAGGTCTAACAACAACTCGGACCGATAGCCTGGTCGAAAACTGGTTAAATACACTGGTAGCGTGTATCACAGCTTGAGAGTGGCTTAACTGGCTACAAGAGACCAGATAGCGGCTAATAAATGTGCGAGACCGTGACAAATGCCAAGATAATAATCAATTCAAAGAGTACAGACGACGTTCCTTTCGGCTTAACGTGAATTTATTAGGTAAAAGGGCTTAACACAAATACAAGAGAGAATATCAGACCAAACACTAAATAATTACTAAGACTGAAATAACGATAGTTCGAAGTCAGAGTCAGACAGACGACAGATTGCTTAAAGTAGGCCCAAGTTACACGACCGCCAAATGTCAACTAACATTATAGATAATGACCTAAATAAAGTCTAAAATAATAATCTAATCACAGCAATTCAGAATAAAAGTTGAATGAAAAGTTACTTAACAAATACTAACAAAATAAAAGAGAGCTCCAGAAACACGTCTGGCCTGCTCTAGGGACAGTGGCAATGTGAAGAAATCACGCGCTGCTAATGAGCATGTTGGTATGCTAATGAGCATGTTGGTATGCTAATGAGCATGTTGGTATGCTAATGAGCATTGTGGTATGCTAATGAGCATGTTGGTAATGTAGAACGAATTTGGTATGAAATGAGCTTAGAGAATAAAACTTGGCATTGGAGCCGGTAAAAGACTGAGCATGACTAAGAAAAAGAGTATATTAAGTCAGACAGGGAAGGCAGCACTCAACTTAACCAGCCGAGCACAGAAAACATTAAAAACACACAAAGCACAATGCCCAACTAAACAAGCGCAGATCCGCCCAAGTCCAAGCTGTCGAAAAGTATAATAAATTATAACTAGCTGAATGACCCAGTAGAAAAGATTACCAAAATTACATAAAACAATTAAACATACTATTCCATAGAAAATACCAACTTATTGCAATCTAACTTTAAATAAAATATGATCTGACTTTGAAGGTTAGAGATTTAATACTAACCGGAAGTTGCAACTATCAAAAACAAACATGGCGGACAAATGTCACATTTTCCAGAATGCTACGAACATAAAGTCAAATATTGTGATACAGCAACGATCTAACATCTGATTGTTAAGGTAAATAGTTAAGTCTAATAAATATCTAAGTATATCTATAATATTATTGCATGACATTGCATAATAAAGACAATAGCGCTTTCCAAACTCTAAAAATGTACATGTAAGTCATTGTTACTAAAAATAGCACAACAACATTGGGAGCTCAATAGACTAAATAGAGGTATGTACTTATCATCTGAGGCCATCATGTGATGTTTTAAACATCTGAGGCCGTGCCTCACAATATTCAATCACTGTTTTTTATTTTTGCATTTTAGTTAGACCCCAAACAACACTTTTGTAGGAGCATCGAATTGAGCTTCTTTAAGACAGAAAACCCAAATTGGTGGTGTAAACATTGATCGAGTGTAATCAATGCTGCTTTATCGTTAAGATTCAAAAGTTTATGAATATAGAATTGCAAGACTTCGAAATTCACTATTCTGGTGTAATATACTTGGAATTCGTGTTCTTAAGGTATCGAATAGCTTGATTGTGGTTGGGTATGAAGCTGAGTCGTGACCAAAACACCATGTTCCAGGCATTGTCGTCAAGAACGAGATGTGGCAAACATTTTGCCCAAAAACTATTTTAAACGTTAGGGGCATAGTTCTGTGCGCTTATTTTTTCCTTTGTAGAATAAATATGAGTTCTATTTTATTAGATTTAACAAACAACAGCACAAGTCATGCAACCGGATGGGAACTCACGTTGCTTAACGAATGTTAAATTTTTGATAGTCTCGTGAACATTTCACAAATAGGAATCCGTTGTGTTACCGCAAATATCTCAATGATCAAGCATTATCTCAACAGAGGGGAAAAAGTTATCGAAATTACCGTTCCGTTGTAGCATGAACGGGGGTTAAAGACGATTGTCTCCCTTGGAATTTGTTTGGTGAAATCGCTGGTAAACACCCACCGTTTTTCAGAGCTTTGCATTCGCAATTTTTGAAATTAGTTGATTAATAGTTTCGAAGGATACTCCTACCTTCATTGCAATCCCCATTTTGGTTATTGGATTTGTCCTAGTCATCGTATAACCAATGGATACGATTTTTGAAGGAATCGTCACTTTTGGATTTTTTAAATATTTTGTCATTTTACATATTAGAGCAGCAGAGCGTATTTATACTCTTCTAGGGACGAAAATTACTGAAAGTCTTCACAGCAACTGTCTATCCATGATTTATTAACACCGTCTTGGTGCTTCTTAAGGAGCATTCGGCCTTCAAAAAGCCAAACGCCACACCCTCTACAAAATTGCTGATTTCGGCCCTCAATCATATTGCAAACCAACCAAACAGTGAGTGTATACATGTTACCTGACACATTATTTTACGCGGTTCAAAAAAGTTATTTCATTTATATTGGGTTAACATGAAAATATAGGATATTCAACGGTGTTCAAATATAAGTGGGGCACGTCTCGTACTTCTCTGAAGACTGTTTTCTAAAACAATTAAAAAAACGTCAATTTCGTGATGACGTTATATTTATGAATCTAAAACTCAGCCACACAAACACCTTACAAACAAAGAAATATCAGTCAAGGAATTGTTTCTGATCATTGGAGCTTAAACTAAATGTAAGATTAGGATTCGTTATGAACTAGAAATTCTTGAAAATGACAGAATACCAAGAAGAGGGATTGGTACAATGATGTCATATTTCGGGACGCCAATTATGAATTGAAAAACATAAGATACAAATGCAGAAAACCGTGTCCACATTCCAAGTTCCAATGTTGTAACCTTTGTAAAGTATAGTTCAATAAGAGGGTCGTAGGCATCTTAGATGGGTATATGTAACAATAGTAATCATTATCCACGAAAATCCTAATTCATACCAGCTTTTAGTGGGGTAATTGGCCGATCGGACAATTCGGGAATATAACTTATTAAAGTACATGTATATAATCACAAGTAAACACTAAAACCATACAAAACGACACGCTATGCAATTGATTAAGATTTACGCTTTCCCAAGAAAATAATGTAAAAGGCGTGAAAAAATGAAAATTATTGTTATGTGCATTAAAATTTAGTGTAATTAGCCGATTGTAAGACATATGCAAAGTAGTCAGTTTGTCGCCAAAGAATTACAATTAAGCCGGATCATTGGGAAATTCAATCAAGAAGCCATTTACACCTTTGTGTCGCTGCAAAGTCAAAGATTTTTTATGTCAAATTGAGTAAATTGGCTGAGACAAAATGTCTTAAATTCTATTCGGCTTTTCGATGGGTTCGTTTGGCTTACCAGACTTTTCCTTATTGTATTTTTAGATACAGACCCACAATTCCCAAGAGAACACTGAATCTGACAATTCACGACAGAACACAATTATCAAAAATAATTATGGCTCAATCAGTGGAACCTACTTTAGAATTTGGCTTAAACTAAATAAAATCATAACATTTTAAGACGAACTAATTAAATATTCATAGCTTTCCCGTGTAAACCGCGCATAGTGCGTCTAGTAAGTAGAATTATATTAGTTTCAGTCAAATTATATTGATGAGAAACTTTGCCTAGTGATCTAGTGGATGCGTCTGCTGACTTCGGAGCGCAATGTCGCGGGTTCGATCTCCCTTACAAGCGCAATACAGAATGCTTTGCAGTGTTTCTAACCTAACATAGTACAGGTAACATTCCGGAAAAAGAACGGGTATCCATATGGAAAGGCTTGGTCTCATTGGCAACTGTAGTAGTCACCAAAATGATTTCGCCCTCCGGATTCAGAATCATTTATTTCAGGTGTCATGGGGATAATACGGGTATGATATAATGTCCATAATGCATAGCAGCGCGGTCATTGCGCCGATCAGAAAAGTCTATTCAAATTTAGAAGAATAAGTTCACGTTAAGGAAATACACAATTAAATGAGAAGGTGATGCTAAACAAATTAACGTGCAACAATATTTTTCTATGGGTCCTGATACAAGTATTATAAGTCGAGTTTAATGTGATGCTTGTATGTTAGAACGCCTCTTTTGGGGCACCCTGTACTGAGTGTTACATTGTTACGGTATATGTTTCATGATCCCATGTGTAATGTTTTGTATCCAGACGAATATAGTATAAATTATATGTTTAGATAAACAGCTTATACAGCGAGACTAATGCCAACTACACAAGTACGAAATGCTAATTCAGAGTAATAAGTACCAGGCCCTTGAACAGACCCTTTACTTCTGTTTAGTAAATTAATTATTTTATTATCACTATCGCTCACTTTGATGTTAAGCCATCCCATTCATATTCCAATGACAACGTTCATGTGATTTAGTCATTACTTGCACTAACTGTTTTTGTTTTCTCGCTTATTTGTTACCATCTGTGTTGCTAATAAATATGTAAATTTAATTTTCGAGGCATTTGGGAAATACCGATACTGTCTGAATGGTGTTTTAATCAATGTGGTCGTTGGACATATTACTTTGGTACACTGTTTATATCAGTTATATAGTTCATAGTTCACCCATGCAGCCACTTGCCCCTCACCGACCCAATACAGCTTGGTCTGAACCGGGATATAATACTTGTTACGAAACCATTTGGCAAACAACTTACTGAAGAAGTATGGGTCTACCAAAGGTATGATCATCGGGTATCCACGGTTGTTGGTTACGTACACTACTCGATGTTGAGTATGAAGTGTAGCATATTTCCCAAGTGTTTGGTTGTATATGTACATCCATCTCATGGCACGCACTACTATTCGTACAAACGCTAAAATACTTATATTTATTACAATACTTTATCTTGTTAAGTCACATTGTGGCTATTATCTATAGAATCATCAGAAGTATTGGAAAACGATTTCCTCTTTTATTTCCAAGTTTACATGAAATTACTGTATACAATAATGCCGACAGTAGATGGGTTGTAGAGCAGTTAGAACCGTTTCAGTCGTGGCGCTGTTAGACGTAGAACTACTTCTGTTAATCTATACAAAGTGTATTTTTAATGCTTGCTAGCCACAACGAGCCAGTATCACGATAGGAATTTACTATATGAACCACCTAAAACTCCGAACACTTCCAAATGTAGTCTCCAGCTTCGATCTCTTTATGTCTCTATCACCGAACCGAAGCCAGATAACCGCCAGACATCGCAGCAATTGTAACATCGCGATTGGTTAAAACAAAACTTTTTTATCTTAGAATAAACAAATGTTGCTGATTGGCTTAAATCAGTTAAAACATTTGGAGAAACATATGTAGCAGTATTGGGAATGTTGACAGTTTCTGGAACTACTTGAATGCGGATTCACATAGCAGCCTAAAGGCGGTTAATTTTGTATTAAGACATGGGCAATGGTAGTAATGAGAGGCTTAATCGCCTCCCAAAAACACTGATTAGTATTAACATAACATATTATCGTTTATGAATTAAGAAAAAAAAATCTGTTTGATGATAAAATCAAAAATGCTCCCGATTGGGCACAGCCTATACCACTCACTGCAGTTAATGATAATCAGTTAAGGTATATAATTCGTTTAACTTATATAACTTCATATCACATCAGTAAGCATAAAAATAAAATATGATATCTTGTATAGAACTAAACATATCAGCATGCTAGTGCGAGTAAGCAAACCTGTGTACTGGTGCAGAAGCAAATCGACGCCGTTGTTCGTGTGCATTGTGTAGTGCATGTCTGAAGTAAAATAGTTGATGTATTCATATTCAGTAGTCGGTGCGTTCTGTGCTTATCTTTTAATACTTTGATTACATAATCGGTGTGGAAAAAGATCTAGCATAAAGGTTGTATACTCATCGGTAATGTTAATACTTACGCCAAGACGGTAATGCATGTTTCTGAGAAACATTTGTTTTAAGTGTAAGGCGAACACTTGATTTTACTTCACTTCATTGTCGTCGTTTGTAATAATCTCACTTTATGGTAATATATACTCATTTAAAGTCATACATTGAGTCAATCATCGTTGGAGTGAGATTAAAGGTTCGCGCAAGGTGTATTGTACGTTCTGCGTCTGTTTCTTGTATCAGAGGCTAAGTACTGTTGCCGCTTCTGTATGGAGTCAAATAGTCTGTGCATTGCAGAATTTAATTCATCAGACAGGGTTTCTGGTTGATTCAATACAGACATAGATTACCACAGGCTAATTATTACGATGGTATGCATTAATTCACTGTGTGTAACTCAGTTCGTATGATTGGTGCGTCACTCCCGTTCTGTACAGCATAAGTAGTTAATCCAATAATTGACCATATGTCTCAGACAACACAATATCCTGTACTGAATAACAGTAATACACCGTCTTCAGTATGCTTATTTAGGAATTAATAACATTTTTGCTAATCATTGGCTTTATCATTATTTTGTCTGTATTCAGAAGGCTAGCGTCTGTGTGTTAACCTTAGGGGGGTCTAGACTTCAAAACCTGTATGTCGTTCGTGCTACAGTGTGAGTATAAGCTTGAAGGATAATGTTTAAAACATAACCAGTATGTAATGTATGTACGCGTACAATGACATAAAGCTTAATAAGCCTTTTTGAGATGACAAATATACATGTATTGCAGTGAAGCTTGCCTTATGTAGGACAGGGCATTATATTTCACATGATGGGTGGGCATCATCATTAGATGACCCCTAGTGATTTCAATGCCAGTAGCATTGAGACCTATAACATAAAAGTAGTTTCCCTTTCGTAACTAAAGAACGATTAGACTTTGATCCTCAAACTTACCACGTAGACTAGAAATCAATAGTTGATGACCCCATCATTGTGTAAAGTTTGGCTTATGCAAGTGTACATGTATCTAAACAAAATGAACGTGCAGAGAGCTGATGCATTATTGTGTTGAAAATAATTATTCCCATGTGAGATAACAAAACATTCAGAAATCTTGACAACTAATGAAACCATGACATGCGAATGACATTCAGGACGTGGGTATTTCCAGGGTAATACAATGTCCACAATTTATAAGCTGTCATTTATTTGATACCTTAGATGTTCAAGTCTGAACTGAGTGTAATAAAGATGTGTTCTTCTCGGCGTTCTAGGGATCCATCTAGAGGTTTCATCGGCTGTATTTCAATTATATGAAAACTAAATTCGGTAATGTGGAACTGCCATTTTGTCCAGGACTACCGTTTTACGTTAAGTCATGATAACAATAATATGAGCCATTCTCCACGAAAATCGGGCTTCGTGACAAAATTATGAAAATCATACTACTATAGCGTTAGAAAGACAAGACTCTTACGAACCGTTTCTGTAAATTTGACCAAAATGTGACATCTGTTTACAAAGTTACACACCTTTAAAACTAACAAGCCCTGTCTCCTTTTTGAGTGACGTCGCAAACGTCATTCAAACGTTTTTGAGCAACGTTTACAAGGTTTTCATCAATCCAGCATTTGGTTAATTCATGAAGTAAACTTTTCAAAATTGTATCACATTTTAGAATTAAATTCTGTTTTTTAATGCTTGCGTTTAGAGAAAAGTAGCTACTGTTTTTAACTATTAACCTCTCATTGTTCTCAACATGGGTACTTTCAGAAATTAGTCTCCATAGCAACGACAGACGTTATTTTAACAACAATTAAATCTAACAGATGGTAAATAGAAGAATATGACTTTTTCTCATTCCAGAGCATTTTCTTAACATTATCACATAAATACTACTCGTATAATAACGTCAATATATATATCAATATTTTATCATAGAGCCTGTGGTCATAAAAAAGAGGGAAAAATGAATTGCTTCAACGATTAAATACAAGATGGTTGTGCCAATGAATATCAGCGTTACATTTAACGATGAAAACGCCGTGTATCTCACAGCCTCTTGGCTATAGACACATTCATCAGAAACGAAAGAGATGAGAGTGACTAATAAAAAGTAGTAAATTTGTTTACCAATCGATCTAAATTAAATTATAATAGTGCTTTTCAGGCTGTAAGGGTAAGGGAGACGAGGATCTCATTGATAAAAATGGGTAATAAAAAAACACCAGAACCTCAAGAAAGCTCCAAATGTGTCAATTATTTAAGAATTAATGCGCTAAGCATTTTTCCAACTGCTCTTATTACGTAATAATATTCTTATAACCCGCTTCTATTGTCGAGTTTATTGTCATTGTGAGTTTACAAATATATGTACGCACTCTCATACGTTCATAACTGTTGATGTAAGTTTTGGGTTTCTCCAAAATGTTTGCCCCCGAATGCTGCTAATTCTCCTACGTCCATGGTGCTTTGATGAATATGCAATGAACAGTCACATTCAGATGTTGATAGATTAGTTAACTTCATAACAGATGCGGGAAGGATATAACAGGCTCATTACGATGAAAATAATTGATTTCTAAATGCAAGCATTTATAGTTCCTCCCCAATGCAAACGGCGTCTGTTTCTACTATTTTTTAAAATGAATACATACGAGAACGCATAACATTTGGAGGCTGCTGCACAATTGGTATATATAGTAGGTGAATAGTGTACAGGTAACATAGATTACATCTAGTGTATCACAAACTTTAAGTGCAGAATTTCGGAAAAATATCTTCAACGAATTCAAATTCCTAAAGAAATGGCTTGCTGTTTAATGATATACGCTATAGAAAAGAATTATACAAAGCAATGTATTTTATATCTTGTAACAAGACAGCGACGAGATGATATACGTAAGAGGTTAAAGTCTCGTAACAATATATTTGAGTGTTTTGATAAAACATGTCGTGAGGCCAATTTGTTTTTAATCGTTTTAATTAACATATAAACGTCATATTAAGCAAAAACGTAAACAAAAATCTCAGACATTCAAAGCCGAAATAGTTCTGGAAATTATTCAGCATACGTTAAACCACAGGTGCAAGACACAAAATCAAATTTGGCTATATAGGCCTATTAGTATGTATAAGAGAGAAAAGGTACAGAATGAAGAGCAAAACATCATGCTGAACTAACATAACACTGCTGCAAGAAACGACCAAGTCACAATTATCTCTTTGTGGTCGCCTCACGGAAGCATTAATCTAACAGAAAACACTTTTAATTTCATGGAAATCGATCAAATAGCAAAATAAATACGAAATGTTTCCCCCAAAACACCTCCCAAATGGTCTATTACGTCCTCGCACATTTGAATAATAAACGGGTACCCTGGCCGATTCCTACGAAATAAACGAAAAACGGCTAGAACGTTCACATACTTTCGATAAACGAGCTGTATTCCTGTCAATCTGTGAAGTAAAATCTCACTGACAGCCCGCTACAATCTCACACCATCTGAAAATATCAGCCGTAGAAACGCAACTCAAACAACGTTTCGCCATTTTGACAGCTAAATGATGAGAAGAAAATGGAGACGTACGATTGGTCAATAATAAAATGCGAGCTTTCCGATTCTCGTCTAAACCAATCAAATGCTAGCATGCTATTCAGTGCGGAACGCCGTATATACATGGCGAACGTTGAATCACAAAAGGATAATATTTCATACTCTTTCAGATGGTGTGTGATTGTACCGACATGACTTTCAAATAATACATGAAATGGACAACCAGAATGGACATTCAGAATGGACAGCTACATTTGACAGTTGGTATAGATGTGATATAAATTCTACTATTATAGATGGAAAGTTGAACAATTATAGGAATGGACATCCAGGATGGACATTCAGAATAGACAGCTACATTGGACAGTTGGTATTTTTGTGATACAAATACAGACATGTCTACCAAACATTTATAGGAATGGACAGTCAGAATGCATTGATACAAGAAAGATATAGCATCACTTGCATTCCAATCTTAACAACCCTCGTATCCAGGACAGCCAGGATGGACATTCAGAATGGACAGCTACATTGGACAGTTGGTATATATGTGATATAAATACAACTATCAAAGATGGACAGTTGAACGGTTATAGTAATGAACAGCCAGGATGGACATATAGAATACGCACTCGTGATTTAATTACTACGCATCCAAACACGTGTCTATATTTTATTACTCAACAAAACACAACTCCTATTTATTATTTCGATTCTAACATCGCCAATGCTTTACCACTTATAGCATAACAAGACAGATTGACGTCAAACTACTTTCTTTCCTAGGAACGTTTCCGTCAACGTTACTGCATTTGTCATTCTATATGACGTCAAACGTGACGTCATCTATCAGCTATATTTTATCGCGGTGATAAAATATGGTAAGCTCAATATACGCAAAGAAGGTAAATGTCACGTGCTATGTTAGAATATAAAATACAAAAACAATGATGACGTAACGTCATACATAATAACGCGGTGGCGCCAAAATACGTTACATAGTAAATGTAGCGCAAAATACATATGAATACATATGAACAACGTTTCATATACTGGATTGTGAATAACAACAATAATAATATATACTATACAGTACATGTATAACCTCTATAAAGCAACACAAAATAGGAGCTTCAAAGGGTGGTCGTAATTAAAATGTAGTAGCTCTACAAAGGTAAGATTTGAAGGAAAAAAGGCTAGTGAAAAGATGAATGTTCATATATTAAGAGGTAATTGCTAAACAGTGGTCGCTCTAGAGAGGTCATACAGCACTGCAATAAAAAATCGTATTTTTTTTTAACATTAATACAGACATGACTATCAAACAATTTTAGAAATGAACAGCCAGAATGGACATTTAGAATGGACAGCTACATTGGACAGTTGGTGTATTTGTGATACAAATACAGACATGACTATCAAACAATTATAGGAATGGACAGCCCGAATATACTTTTAGAATGGACAGCTACATTGGACAGTTGGTATATTTGTGATATAAATGTAACTGTTATAGATGGACAGTTGCACAATTATAGGAATAGACAGCTAGGATTGACATTCATAATGGACAGCTACATTGGACAGTTGATTATTTGTGATATAAATACAGACATGACTATCAAACAATTGTAGGAATGGACAGCCAGAATGGACATTCACAATGGACAGCTACATTGGACAGTTGGTATATATGTTATATAAATACAACTATCAAAGAAGATGGATAGTTGAACAATTATAGGAATGGACAGCCAGGATGGACGTTCAGAATGGACAACTACATTGGACAGTTGTAGTAATTATTATATAAATGCCGTTATGAATATCTAAGTTGGACAGTTGAACAGTTATAGGAATGGACAGCCAGAATGGACATTGAGAATGAACAACTGGTATATCTGTTATATATGTGCAGAGAGGACAACAAAGATGAACAGTTGGACAGTTGTAGGAATGGACATCCAGAATGGACAGCTTCTTTGGACAGTTGACAGTTGTCCAGCATATTTAAATATATGGACAGCTATTATGGACAGGGGAGAGTTGTCCGGCATATTTTAATATACGGACAGTTGTCCAATACTGAATTAGAGAACTATCTTTAATTCTAATTCAACAATGAACAGCTAGAATGGACATTGGACAGGGGACTGCCATCTTAACACACCCAATCGTATTAGCCATGTATTCTAAGTGATTGGAAGTATAGCTCATCTATGCTCGTGTATTCTAAGGTTTTGAACGTTTATACCCTTTTTGAACCCATACATTATAAAGGATTGGTGGTTGATAAATATGGTGTACGATTAGGGTCATAACTAATATAAACTGTCTGAGACACTTAAAAAACTGTCTCAGACACTTTGTAAACTGTCTCAGACACTTTATAAACTGTCTCAGACAGTTTTCATAGTTATGAACCTTTCGTGCGCATTAAAGTCCCATGTTTTAAACTGTCTGAGACAGTTTTCGTCCATAGACCAATTTTGATTGGTTTTCAATGGACCAATCGGAGAGCATTTTACAAATCCCATTTACGAGGTGTTTGCATTCACCGGCCCTATGCGAGACAATGGTAGTGATCTCACGGCCGTAGGGGTTTATTATTTTACTTATGGACGGATATTTAAAATGTTGGTATCAAATTAAAGATGAAGCTCTATAGTTTCAATATATATAAGATTGAAATTTTGTAAACGCAAATATGAATTATATCCGTTCAAACACAAACTATTTTTCAGGGGAAAATATACATAATTTTGTGTTGGAAAACACTGTCGTAGGGGTTTATTTTTTATTTATTAACATATTTTTATATTGTTGGTCTTAAACAAAAGATGAAGCTGTCAAGTTTTTAAATATTAAAACATATAGAAAATCTGTCCATGAGTAATGAAATAACGCCTAATTGAATGTTGCACAATTTTCTCGGCATGAAATTATATTTTCAATGTGTTCGAACAGCATGGCCCTACTTGTTAGCTCACCTGAGCACGAAGTGCTCAAGGTTAGCTATTGTGATCACTCACCGACCGTCGTCCGTCCGTCGTACGTCCGTCCGCACTTTCAAATGGCATCTCCTCTGAAACCGTTTGACCAATATTGATGAAATTTTGCCTGGATGTTCCTGACTTAGGGGGATTTAAAAATTGCTCAAATAAAGTTGATCCATCTAGAACTCTGGTTGCCATGACAATCAGGTAACAAAACCTTTAAAACTCTTCTTCTAAGAAACCACAAGGCATAGAGCTTACTAGATATTTAGCATGAAGCATTGCGTAGTCGACCTTTACCAAGATTGCTCAAATCATGACCCCCGGGTCAATATTGGCCCCACCCCGTGCCTCCCTTAATTTTACATAATAGATATATAGAATATTTTTTAAACACTCTTCTTCTCTGGAACCACAAGGCATAGCGCTTAGATAGTTTGCTTGTAACATTGTCTAGTGGACCTTTACTTCTTTAGGAGGCTACAGTTTCATACATAAAAATATCATGAGCAAGGTGATTCAGGTTAGCGATTCAGGGCCATCATGGCCCTCTTGTTTATTGTTTTATTTTCCATTCATTTCTCTATTTCTTTACATCATTATAAAGGTAAAGCTCTCTAGTTTCTAAATATTTAAAATAACACCAGTAGTAATGAAATGAAATTGATTAAAAAGGTGCAATATTTCATAGCCAACACAATGATGTGAACATTATAGCAGTAACCGACTTTATTGTCTGAACATGATGGCAGTAACGTACTTTATGATGTGAACATTATAGCAGTGACCGACATTATGATATGATTATTATAGCAGTAACCGACATTATGATGTGAACATTATAGCAGTAACCGACACAATGAGGGGACATTATAGAAGTAACCAACATTATGATGTGAACATTATAGCAGTAACCGACATTATGATGTGAAAATTATAGCAGTAACCGACGCAATGAGGGGACATTATAGAAGTTACCAACATTATGATGTGAACATTATAGCAGTAACCGACATTATTATGTGAACATTATAGCAGTAACCGACACAATGAGGGGACATTATAGCAGTAACTGACATTATGATGTGAACATTATAGCAGTAACCGACATTATGATGTGGACATTATAGCAGTAACCGACATTATGATGTGAACATTATAGCAGTGACCGGCATTATGATGTGGACACTATAGCAGTAACCGGCATTATAATGTGAACATTATAGCAGTAACCGACATTATGATGTGAACATTATAGCAGTCACCGACACAATGAGGTGGACATTAGAGCAGTAACTGACATTATGAGGTGGACATTATAGCAGTAACCGACACAATGAGGTGGACATTAGAGCAGTAGCTGGCATTATGATGTGAACATTATAGCAGTGACCGGCATTATGATGTGGACACTATAGCAGTAACCGGCATTATAATGTGAACATTATAGCAGTAACCGACACAATGAGGTGGACATTAGAGCAGTAACTGGCATTATGATGTGGACATTATAGCAGTCACCGACACAATGAGGTGGACATTAGAGCAGTAACTGGCATTATGATGTGAACTTTATAGCAGTAACCGACACAATGAGGTGGACATGAGAGCAGTAACTGACATTATGATGTGAACATTATAGCAGTAATCGACATTATGATGTGAACATTATAGCAGTATTTTGCTATCATGTTTACATCATTGTGTCGGTTACTGCTATAATGTTCACATTATAATTGTGGTGGCTGCTATGATGTTGACATCATTATGGCGGTCACTGCTATTATGTTCACATTATGATGTCAGTTACTGCTATAATGTTCACATTATAAGGTCAGTTACTGCTATAATGAGCATATGATAATGTCAGTTACTGCTATAATGTTCACATCATAATGTCAGTTACTGCTATAATGAGCACATCATATTGTCAGTTACTGCTATAATGTTCACATCATAATGTCGGTTACTGCTATAATGTTCACATCATTGTGCCGGTTACTGCTATAATGTTCAGATCATAATGTCGGTTACTGCTATTATGTTCACATCATAATGTCTCATAATGTCAGTTGCTGCTATTATATTCACATCATTGTGGCGGTTACTGCTATAATGTTCACATGATATTGTCGGTTACTGCTAAAGTGTTCATATCATAATGTCGATTACTGCTATTATGTTTACATCATTGTGTCGGTTACTGCTGTAATGTTCACATTATAATTGTGGTGACTGCTATGATGTTCACATCATAATGTTGGTTACTGCTATAATGTTCACATTATAATGTCAGTTACTGCTATAATGAGCACATCATAATGTCAGTTACTGCTATAATGTTCACATCATAATGTCGGTTACTGCTAAAATGTTCGCATCATTGTGCTGATTACTGCAATCATGTTCAGATCATAATGTCGGTTACTGCTTTTATGTTCACATCATAATGTCTCATAATGTCGGTTGCTGCTATTATATTCACATCATTGTGGCGGTTACTGCCATAATGTTCACATCATAATGTCGCTTACAGCTAAAGTGTTCATATCATAATGTCGGTTACTGCTATAATGTTCGCATCATAATGGTGATTACTGCTATTATGTTTACATCATTTTGTTGCTAACTGCTATATTGTTTACATCATTATGTCTGTTGCTGTTATTATGTTCTGATCATAATGTTGGTTACTGCTATAAAGTTCTCATCATAATGTCTCATAATGTCGGTTACTACTATAATTTTCTCATAACAATTCCGTTAGTGCTATTATATTCACATCATAATGGCTGTTACTGCTATTATGTTCACATCATAATGCAGGTTACTGCCATTATGTTTACATAATTGTTGCGGTTACTGCTTTTATGTTTACTTTATAATGCCGGTTACTGCTATAATGTTTACATCATAATGCCGGTTACTGCTATTATGTTCAGATCATTGTTGCGGTTACTGCTTTTATGTTCACCTCATAATGCCGGTTACTGCTATTATGTTCAGATCATTGTTGCGGTTACTGCTTTTATGTTCACATCATAATGCCGGTTACTGCTATTATGTTCAGATCATAATGGCGGTTACTGCTATTATTTTCACATCATAATGCCGGTTACTGCTATTATGTTCACATCATAATGCCGGCTATCACCATAATGTCTCGTTAAAGAGTAAATTTTTAAGTCAAATTCTTCTTTGACTTTTCTGTAATAGTTGGTTTTACAAGTGATTAACGCAATTGTGTTGTATGCAAACCAAGACACTTCAGTTTCTTGGCATGCCCCTTTAAGAAAAATAAAAGATGTATTTTAAAGGTTTTTAAATATATTTTTTCTGTTATATTTTGTTAAAATTCATAATGAGTCAGGACAGGTAAATTTAACACATGTATCCAAATGTGCAAAATTCACCGGGAATGGGGTATACATGTATTTTGTATATGTATGTATAGTTTCTTACTCTTGCATATGTTTTAAACAATTTTTATACCTAATTTTACCAGTCATAAATTGCTGTCATTGTTGATCCACATTCCGACGCTATACGTTGGAATTTGTGTTGTGACCAACTATGATATCATTGTTCACACACATGCTTTTTATGTATTGTTCAAGATCTGGGGTGTGCAGTCCCAAGCTGGGTCGAACTTGTATGGAATGAGGGACAACAGAACACAAAGTGTTAAATTGAAAATGGGCAATCATTTTTAAAATGCCATAAAACCATAAGATAACTAAATTGACATAACTGGGCGAACAATAATGCCTAACTTGAGGAGGAGGCGTTGAATGAGATGGATAACAAGAAATATCTTTAAAAAGGATATACAGCGTTGAGTTCAATGACAGTCTGTGATTATGCATGTATGTTTTCAATACATTTGCGAATGTTATTAGTTTTAATTGGTTTATATACCAAACGAAACGCTGTATATTTTTGTATTATGACAGACTGTTCCAGTTATTTATATAATATAAAGTAACAGTTTATGTGGGATACTGTAAAACGTGCGCATGGTAAAAAAATAACTTTGAAAATAGATGAGCTCAATGTTTGTCTGCCACACAAGTGGCCGAGCGGAGGGGTTTTGTCTACCTTTGATAATTTTGTCCACCTGTATAATTATAAAAAAACTACCCTACATACTTGGGATGAACATATTTACATTACAACATACTGTTATAAAATTATGAAATATGCTATCATAGTACAGAAAATTAAGTTTACTGCAGACTTAATATACGAAATAAAGAATGGTCCATGATATTTGTGCAGTTTACCCTAGAAACATGCATTTTCACGTTATTGTATTCTTCTCATTAAAAAACTAAAGTGCACACCTTAAGTTTATCTAAATAATAAAATATCATGTTTAGTGTTGATTTTGACGAACATTATCTATTGATGTCAAGAAGTTTAATGAAAGCTTAGGATAAAACATGGTCACAGGAATTGTTAATTATGCATGTTGTTTTACAAGATACAAAATAATGTTAATTAATTCAGTATCAGAGTATTCAATACATGTGATCAAACATTTTTCCAACAAACTAATTATTTGTTTTTTATTTTGTGTTTAGAAGTTTAAAACCAATTCAAAACAATGGTACTTTTAACACTGAAAAGCCCTTGTTTACATTGCTTGAACGACCTTCACATACTTGTAATCTGCAGCAGACTGTATTGATGACGTATCCTATATAGTTCTAAATCCCTCCACTCGTGTTGACTGGTATAGTAAGAGGTCGCATAAAGTTCAACACTGTAATATTGTCTTGTTCACTGAACGAATAAAGTTATGCTATAACAGACGGGCGAATATAGTACTATAAGTTTAGCACCAGAGAAAAATGCAATAATTTAAAATCGGGCATAACCTTTTGTGTAAAGAATACAATATTCTATTTAATCAATTTCTTGAATTTCATTCACCTCGGAGAAATTTACAAACATTCCATAGGTTGTTAAAGTAGGTCAACATTCAAGCTAGACAGCTAACAATTCGCTGGGATTCTTCCCACGCGAAAAATAATGGAAGCAATGGTTATAAAGCTCACTGATTGGTTAGTCTAGGTAATGTAACATAGCGGTCTGAAAATTAGCGTAACGCTAAAATCCTGTAGTGGTCGTACCTGACCGTACTTAGTCATAAATGCACTAAACATAAAGACTTTTATGTGTCCATTGACACCTAAAATTAGGAATGGGTAGCTATTGATTTTTTTTCATTTAAACATTCGTCATTTTTTCAACAGAAAATTTTCCTCAATTTTGTGCAACGTACCGTTTCGAAAATATGTCAAGGGTAGGCTAAGAATTAGTTCATTATGTACCTGTTGTTTGTTCACTGAGGAATGCTAAATATTGAGGAAAGTCGGGATGTCGGTCAAGTTTTCCCGGTTATCTGGTTTAAAAGTAATGAAGCAAATAAAATAACATTAGTCATTTTCTGCACATCAAGTTTTCCTCAATATTGTATCAGCTGTTTTTGAAACATATTTCAAGGGTAGGTTATATAAAGTACACCGTCTACAAATAAATCGTGCACGTATGTACTGTATACGTTAAATATTGAGGAAAGTCGGTTTATCGTTTTTTGCTAATATCATCGTATTTTAATAAGAAAAGTTTCAAGTTTCAAGTAAGTAACTGCCCAAACGGTATCTAGCCACAACACAAGTTATACCCATTTATACGTGGGACGTTCAAAAATAAACAGGACTGGGGCCCTCACAGCTACAGTTTTCAATATAATACAAATATTATTACATAATATGGAATCGCAATTCAATTGCGAAAATTCTTTATCTAGTTTATCGTGTTACACTATCACGTCCTCTCATAATAGTTCATTTTGAAACCATGGTAACACGCACCCGTTTACCATTAATTGCGACTACGTAATGGGGTGTATCTTTAATACTATCATATTATTTGTTCTCAAATTTCGCCGTATCATTACATGTTACATGCTGGACAATATCTGCGAAAATGACGACATTTAGACGTTAGGTAGTGAAATAAACAGAAGTTGAACTCCAAGTGTGACAAATATGTGACGCAAAAGTGACGTCTCCAGAACGTAAGGAAAAACGGACAAACACAAAGTTCTGTCAACAGCATGATGATTATGTCATCTGAATCATATGGAATCATCGTTACTACATTCGGAAACAGTTCTGCAAGTCGTTTATCAGTTTTAAAATGGCACACATGCTAAAGTGTTTATTGTTCAGCTTTGAAAGACAGGGAAGTAATAGGAAATCAAAATAACGTTTGTGACGTCAGTCACCGAGACTTTTTCAAAATACCAACGTTTCATGGAACGGATTCTCGCCTAGATATGCGATGTTAGATCTGGAAAAATACATGCAATTCTCACCAACACATTACTCGTGTGGCTCAGTGTGGTAGCGGAATGTAATCATCACCCTTATCACTATAAACTTCGTATTTCATAGCCCTATGCGAAGCACTAACGCCGTGTAAAATAGCGCGACGTCATTTTGTGCGCCGGGTCAACGTAAGTGACTTTGTTCAGTCACCTGTAACTCTCGGACCGCGTATTTATTTTAGTTCATATCTTTACAGTATGCAGAAAAAGGATTCCGATTTCTGATGGTTTATAATTTGATTTATTTCGTTTAACCATGCAGGTTATGTGGCAATAGTCCTGTTTATTTTTGAACGTCCTACGTATGCCCTACAAAAGTCGATCATTTGCGAATGCAATGGCCTTCAATGAGGCGTAGGTTCATTTTGTAACCCATGAGAAAGATAATGTAACCAAATATGGGCCAGAAAAAAACAGAGCGCAGGTTTACATTGCAATAATCGCCATGAACGCCAGTTTTCAAGCATGTACTTTTCTTTATAAACCCGAGTCCTACATTATACATTTAGTTTCAAAGCATGAATGCAAGAAGTGAAACGTAAGTATGGCAGCCATCTTAGAAACGTCATGAATTATTGAGTAGACGTCACGCACAAAATAAGGTAATTTTAGAAAAATTGACATTTTTTAACATTTTCTGAGATAAAATCTAAAAACTGATACCAAAAAAACTTACATCTATGTCTAAGCATGTGCAAGTGTTGTGTTTGTAGAATGCAGAGGTTTGATAAATAATAGAAGCTAAAAAATGCAATATGCCTTCAACATGAAGCGGTCATTAAACTCGAGTCTCGTTAAACGCCTAAAACTGGGACATTCTGCTTTTTTATAGATGCAACTAGGTCGTTCAGTCAGCTGGGACTTGTGCATTCATTGATTTCACAACTAAAACTTGGGGTTTAGCAGTTCATTTTCTTGTTCAGTTATATTTTGGGCGTTGTGTCGTGTAATTGTGGTATGTGATGTTTTCATGTTTTCTGTGCTCAATTGGTTAAGTGCTGGAAAATGTAGTTGAGCTTCGATCCACCCAGTATGTGCCAGACATTTTCATTGACATTTTCATTGACATTGTGCCAAACAAAATTCACGATCATCTAGTAAATTGACTAAATACAAATAATTAAGATGTTTTTCACAAATGACCTATAATTAACGACAGAATGTCAGCTATATCTTTTGAAATACATGTAGTATGCCAAAAATCACATTAAGTAAAATGTATGGATGACAAAATACTAATTTTGCAAGAGTTGCTCCCCTTAGTATTTAGATTATGCCTTTATTGTTTACATTTCGTTATTTTGTTTACAAACCAACTGGAGGCTTTATTTCGTTTTCGTCCATCTTATGGTGTTTTCAAGCTTTGGGACTCACCTAAAGTGCCCACTGCATCATTTTGCAGATAGGTTGCCGAGTTTAATTATGCCTTTTGAAAATAGCCATTTAAGGCATAATGGGACTTTAAATATTTCATTTATCTCATTTTTTCCAAACATAGGTTCAGCTAGTGACCGGTCCCTGGTTCAGCATTACTGATATTTAACCATCCATCTTTGTGCTTAGGTATTTTATATGCCCCGACATCTACTGATGCGGAGGCATAATAGTGATTGTCCGTCCGAAAATGTAAACCAAAACCTTCAAGTTGTTGAAACTCAACTTCTTTTGAAGTCCATCAAGGAATTCCTTTCAAACTTGGCATACTTGTTTACCATCATAAACGCATTACATTGTCAAAGCCATGTAACACTATCCACCATTTCAACAGAATTATGGCCCCTGATAGACTTAACTAGTTTATATGGACAAGGGAGATATAAGGGACATAAACATTTATAGAACACAGTCTTGTTGCTTTTATCTGTGTCTGCATTCATTGAACTAGAACAAATAAAAGATCTTTGCATCGAATACTAAATAGCATACTTAAAAACATACTATTTATAGATTACCGTAAACAAATTTTTTACCATCAGCTAATTGTTTTTTACTTTTCTTATAATATTCTTTAGCCAAGTTTTCTTTGAAAACACAGTTTTCCTCCAAATTTAACATTCCTTAGTGAATAATAACAAACAAGATAGACATCAAGTACTCTAGCCAACCAATAAAACGTATTTCATTTCAAAACAATTGAAAGATATACTGTAATTAAGGACAACGTTCTGTACAAAAAATTGCAAATAGTATCTGTTGTCACGCGGACCGCATAGTGTATTTACACGCATCAGGGTACTGTTTTATCGAAGTAAATATTGCGTTCGTTGATTATGTTTGTTTGTTTAAGAAATAGAAATCTGTTCTTATATTTTGTCGGTGGCACTCATGATTTAATTTTTCCGCATCCGAACGAGTGCCTGTGATTTATTCACCGACAAAATACAAGAGCATAGTTTTTATTTCCATTCTTAACACGATAATATCCCGTACTATTTAACCGTGCGCATTCGATTTTCACCCATTTGACAGTGGACATAATTCCGCGCTGAAATTGAGTGGCTTATTAGCTGGTATAATTACCCCCCTCGTTAATGGAAACGACCTTCGTAATTTTCTGAAGGAAATTACATATTTTAAACATTGAAACAATTTTGATAACACAAGTATAGGGTATCTATTTCATGAAATGAAAAATATAAATGAATTGATTATCAGAAGTTTTTATGAAACTTAGTTTCGAGAGTATATTGGAGTTTCTAAAAATAGATGCATCATAGCTGTAACGCTGGATACTCGTGCAACTTGCCTTGTAAGCGACACGTTGAATTTTTACTATAAAGTTTACGTTCATTCATTCATAAATATGTCACGAGATACGGGGCGTAAATAGTAACAGCCAATTGGACAGGTATGTTTTATTGCGGTAATTATACATGTCCTGGTTTGCTCTATGCGTATATGGATTAATCCGCAGATCGTGTTAGAATATCTTATAATTATTTACTTATATAAATATCAATTTATTCATTTATATGTAATATGTGTTTTGCGGTAATTCTATTCCATTTGGAAGTGTTTTGCGGTAATTCAGAGTTGCTTCCCCTGGGTTGATATGTAGAATTTGTACTTAACGGTTTTTTTAAACCATAATTGTATAATCAAATGTTCGTTATAAGGTTTATTTATGTTATATCATCAGATTGTAATGTATTTTAGGGAGTTTTATACTCCTTTTAAAGTGTTTTGTGGTATTTAGTGGTATTTTGCGCTAGTCTGCGGTATTTTGCGGTGTTTTGCGGTAATTAGACCGTCTCATTACAGCTATTATATTCAGATCATTGTTGCGGTTACTGCTATATGTTCAGATCATTGTAGTGGTTACTGGTAGTATCTTCACATCATAATGCTGGTTACTGCTATTATATTCACATCATAATGCCGGTTACTGCTATTATGTTCAGATCATAATGTCAGTTACTGCTATTAGTAGAGCAGCATTTTGACTCAAAGTAGAGTGAACATTGCAAAAAAAGTACACAAGCTGAGTCATATACCAAAATGTTCCTGAGACATTCAGGATTACTCTACTATAGGTAAAAGTTGTAAAAGATTTGAAATATATCAATTCCAAGGGATATTCGGAGTCTGAGAGGCAATTTAGTGTAATAAACAATTACCCCACCCCCTTTCAAAACATTAAATGTAGTTGATTTACACATAATAGCCTGTAGTATTTGAATTATCATTATTGAATGTTTGACTGAATATAAAGTTCTAATACTGCCAATGCTAAGGGTCATTGATTGAGGTCATCATGAATGAAGGTCAATGTCATTTCAAGGCCAAATGGTAAAAAAGTACAAAAACGGGTATACACTAGATATCGAATGTACCAGTTGTAGAAATGATGCTTAAACACATTCATTTACTCATGTAAGTCGATTTCGAGTCACTAATATAATTTGAAATGTACCAATATAAAGGGAAAATTAGAGATTTAAGTGGCAACTAGCTGTAAATAAAAATTACCCCACCCACTTTCATAACATACATTGTAGCTGATTTATTTAAATCCCAATAGTAGTAAATCCCAAAAAGAGTAGTCATAATAAAGAAAATGTGTCAACAAATGTTTCCAATGTTTCTCTCAAGTGTAAGGAACATGAATGTTTAAAGGTTGTAAAAACAGCTTTACTAATCATTGTGCAGAGTAAAAGTCCAGGTAAAGATTTCTTAATTTTGGGATACTCAACACTATCAAATACATTGTACAACTATTAATAGCCACAGAAGAATAAGATCATCACCTAGTATAGCTAATCTTCGTTCCATGGGGCATCTACAACTGTCTGGCGCAGTAAACCAGTGTTTAGTGGGATATCTAATAATGTATGACACTGTCTCTCATGACAACACAGGGTACCAACAACTGTCTTGCACAGCCTTTCGTGGCTCTATGGGACACCAACAACTGTATATCACGGCATTTCGTGGCTCTATGTGGTACCAACAACTGTGTAGCAGCCTTTCATGGCTCTATAGGGTACTAACAACTGTCTATCACAGCATTTCATGGCTCTATGGGACACCAACTACTGTCTATTACAGCATTTCATGGCTCTATGGGACACCAACAACTGTCTATCACGGCATTTCGTGACTCTATGGGACACCAACAACGGTCTAACACAACATTTTATGGCTCTATGGGGTACCAACAACTGTCTATCACAGCATTTCATGGCTCTATGGGACACCAACAACTGTCTATCACAGCATTTCATGGCTCTATGGGACACTAACAACTGTCTATCACGGCATTTCGTGACTCTATGGGGTACCAACAACGGTCTTACACAACATTTTATGGCTCTATGAGGTACTAACAACTGTCGAACACAGCATTTCATGTCTATTGGGTACCAACAACTGTCTATCACAGCATTTTATGGCTCTATGGGACACCAACAACTGTCAATCACAGCATTTTTAGCACCATGGATATACCAACAACTGTCTAACACAGCATTGCATAGCTCCATGGGATACCAACAACTGCCTAACACTGCATTTCATAGCAGAATTGGGTACTAACAACAGTCTTGTACGCAGCATTTCATAGCTCTATGGGGTATCAACAACTGCCTAACACAGCATACTATAGGTTCATTGGGTACCAACAACTGTCTAACGCAGCATGTTATAGCTCCACGGGTACCAACAACGGTCTATCACAGCAGTTCATAGCTCAAGGGGGTACCAACAACTGTCTAACGCAGCATTTCATTGCTCAATGGGGTGCCAACAACTGTCTAACATAGCATGTTATAGGTTCATGGGGTATCAACAACTGCCTAACACAGCATGTTATAGGTTTATGGGGTATCAACAACTGCCTAACACAGCATGTTATAGGTTTATGGGGTATCAACAACTGCCTAACACAGCTTGTTATAGGTTTATGGGGTATCAACAACTGCTTAACACAGCATGTTATAGGTTCATGGGGTATCAACTACTGCCTAACACAATATGTTATAGGTTCATGGGGTACCTACAACTGTCTAACGCAGCATTTTAAAGCTCCACGGGGTACCAACAACGGTCTAACACAGCATATATTATGTTAAGATCGTTGTGGCTTATACTGCTATTATGTTCAGATTATTGTGTTGGTCATGAAATATTGGAAATTTTCTAATCAATTTCATTTCATTAATACTGGTATTATTTTACATATTTAGAAACTAGAGAGCTTTATCTTTATAATGATGTAAAGAAATATAGAATTGAATGGAAAGTTAAAAATAAACAGGTAAGGGCCGTGGAATTCGAACATATTGAAAAAAATGAAAATATAATTTCACGCCGAGAAAATTGAGCAATATTCAATGAGGCGTTATTTCATAATTAATGGACGGATTGTCAATATGTTTACATATTTAAAAACTAGAGAGCTTCATCTTTATTTTGAATAAAATATGTTAATAAACAAAACAGTTAACCAATTCGGATGTGTTTTTCCAACAAAAACAAATGTGAATTTTTTCCCCGAAAAATAGTCTGTGTTTGAACCAATATAATCCATATTTGCAATAAAATAATTTCTATTATTTAGAAACTATAGGGTTGCAACTTTAATTTGATACCAACATTTTAAAAATCCGTCCATAAATAAAAAAATAAACTCTACGGTCGCGAAATCACTTCCCTTTTCTTGATTAAAATAGCATAGGGCCGGGGAATACACACACCTCGTAAAGGGATTTGTAAAATACTCTCCGAATGGTCTATTGAGAACCAATCAAAATTAACATATGGACGAAAACTGTCTCAGACAGTTTAAAATAATGCGCACGAAAGGGTCATAACTATGAAAACTGTCTGAGACAGTTTATAAAGTGTCTCAGACAGGTTCCAAACTGTCTCAGACAGTTTATAACGTGTCTCAGACAGATTATAAAGTGTCTCAGACAGTTTATATCAGTTATGACCCTAATCGTACACCATATAGTTATGACCCTAATCGTACACCATAAGTAAGGGGATCAAACTCGGGACTATATTCTCACTCTTTCATTAACTAGCGAGCAACGTCACGTTCATTCCGTGACTTCATGATAAACAACGACGTCAGACATCTTGAAAGACGTCGTGTAGACGCAGGTAAGTCGAAAAAATAACCGATCAACCACCAGCTCATTTAGAATAGGAAAACCTCACCATCGGGCACGGAATTGCAACCGGTGACTCACATATAAGAAAAAGTCCGTCAGATCACGTGGTAAGGTGATGGATTATCATTAGTCACATGACCAGGTGACCGATTATAGCTAAGTTTAACGGCACCCCGTTAACAGGCAGCTTTTGCTGGAAGTGACTAGATAAACAGCGACAATACCCCGCAGAAATATTTGTTTTTCTTTATCCGTGTTTTACACGATTTTATATGCACACATTCTAATGGTTTGAAATTAGCCCTACCCATGATCGGCTCCGACATGCAGCATCATCAGTCCGTCAAAATGATCCTACCCGGGTAAACAGCCCTACTTGCTCAGCAATTGTATCCTAGGACTAAAAACACGAGCAATTTAACGTTAAATTTCGCATGTCCTTAAATTTCGCTTGTCCAAAATCGAGTCATACATGCGAAAATTAAGACGATAATTATCGCCCCAAAACTTTCGCGAAGGTGTTAAATTTCGCTAGTACAAGTGTCTCTCTCCATGAGAAGAGGCGATAATGATCGCCTTCGACACGATAATTATCGCCTGTTCACATGTTAGACATGCGAAATTCAATGTGGCCCGAACAGGATTCCGTACAGAATCGCGAGTTTGGATTGGTCACCAATTTAGAAGTTCAGTATATACACCAGAAACAAACGAAAAGGGCCGAACTTCCACGATTGAACAACTATGCATGACGCGAGACACAGTCTAGCCAATCAAACGATCGCTTCGAAATCTGTTGAGGTCGTCGAAAGGTTATCGGAATACTAAATAGAATTTGAAATTGACGGTGGTTATAATTATCGATCTAGTGAAATATTGCGATGTTTAATTGGCATGTGAGGTAAATGTTTTAGATACACTTACTGAAAGGATGACTAGCTAGGCCCGTGTGTACAGCATACATTCTGTTTCAAGGCAAGATTCACGTTTACTAGCGTGGAAATCTGGGTATTGCTGAACGCCTAAGTTAGCGACCAAATTAAGGAATTGTGTTCTTGATTCTGACGTTCGGTGTGTAAAGGGTGTGTATTTAAGGACTAAAGTGTTGATATATCCTGAAAGTAAAATAAAGTAGCTACACACTGATACCCGTAATATACCATTTCAATGAATAATAAACCTACACGGCTACAAATGTGACAGGCACGTTTATAATCGGCAATTCTGTTAGTAGCCTGTCATAGATAGTAAACAGTGGTACACTCTGATTTGGCTGGTGGAGTGTTTGGGTACGTGCTGACTGCCTATGTTTGTAACTATTGCATAAAGTTCTTGCGATTCGATTGGTCGTAGCAGTAATTGAGTATAGTGTAAAGTGTTGAAGTTAAAGTTGTGTTGTCATTGCCCGTGAGTATAATTACATTTTACGCTAAAGTAATTACTGCTTTTAATTTCTTATAATTATGAATAAAAATTATACGGCGGTTGATTCTCAAAATACCACATGAAAAACGAAAACAGCGTAGTCAGTTTAAATACATCGTGCGGAAACACATGTACACTCAACCAAAGTACCTCAATACTGTGTTTATTATTCATTAAACCACCCACTACTATAAGTATGGGGTATATAGGAGTCACTTTGTCGGTTGGTCTGTCCCAAAGTTTGTCCAGGCTGTATCTTCTGTATGCATCGAAAGATTTTTAATAATCGGTACATTTGTTCGCCTTGATGAGACGATGTGTCATTCGAAGAAACGTCAATATCACAAAGGTCAAGGTCACACTTGAAGTTGAAAGGTCAAAAATTGCCATAATTGAGCGGAGCATAACTAACTCATTTATTATGGGATTTGAAAATAGTTTGGCAAAAATGTTAATTACTACTAGACGGTATGTCATGCGAAACAATTACGACAATACCTCAAAGGTCAAGGTCACTATTGGAGTTCAAATGTAAAAAATGGTCTTAATTTAGCGTGTACAGGTCCTACTTTTGTCATTTATTGTGGGATTGTAACATACGCTGGCATAATTGCTCACCCTTTTCAAACGATGTGTCATACAAAACATTTTTTTCAATATCACAAATGTCAAGGTTACACTTAAGGGTTTAAACCTCAATAATGACCTTAATGTATGTTGTTTGGTCCATAACTTCATCATATATTGTTGAATTTAAAATAACTGTACCATTTTTGTATATCATTCGACGGTTTTTATGGATGGTGTTTGCCATATGTATGTGACAAAGCGGTATGTCGGGGTATCATTAGTCACTCTTGGACAGTTCTAGTTGTTTCTATTTTGAAACATAATAACATGCAGTGATTATATAGTTTCATAAATGTAAGTGAAAGTGTTTGTTGTTTATTCATAGTGCAAAAACACTTTTCAATATTGCAGAAAGTACAAGATTAAAGACAGAAAAAACAATTGGCAAATGTTACGAACATGATTACAGCCAAATATTGTTCTTGATTTTCTTACTGTATTATTTCTTATTTGCAATCTGCATTCTGCACGCTGGTTTGGGTGTGGCATTCTGCACGCTGGTTTGGGTGTGACGATTGGTAGACAATGTGTGTAACAAAGCTCTTGTTGTGCCTATATCGTACGTGAATATGAGAATCACGGCTAACTGCTCAATATTAAAGATAATACGAATTTTATTATGTATACAATTATAATGTATTTTTACAGGAAAGGCAGCACCCAGCTGAGCACGAACTTGAGTACAGAACAACTAAAACGAAAATATAACTCACACAGTCAAACACTTATCGAAAATGAAACATAAACTATACCATTTAAAAAATATTGACGTTACAAATCCGAAGTACTTATTAACTTCTCATCCGTTTACTGTCTCTACAACCTGTTCGACTTTGCTCGAACCAAATCAAAATACTTATTATACCAAAACAAAATGTTCGAAAAATATCAGTTGAACACTTATAACCACAGGGAACGAGGTGAGCAAATTATAGTTCTTAAATGTTGCTAAATTACTGTTTTTAAGGTGATTCCCAACTCTTAAATTTTTCTGTACAAGAGGTATCAAACATCTGATTTTTATGAAGAACAGACTCATGATTGTGATTGTGCAAACCCATAACAGTTTTGCCCGGCTAGTTTTTAAGATAGTTTTAGATTTTGGGGAAACCCCCTAAAAACTGATATTTGCATTTTACCGATGAAGTATGGCATTTTATTTCGTATATACTGAATCACACGATAATGTTTGTTTTAGAACATGCATGTTATATAAATTTTTAAATGATATCTTAAAATATGGGATTTTTCATTTTTAAGTT
Organism: Spisula solida; assembly: GCA_947247005.1. Taxonomy (NCBI): domain Eukaryota; kingdom Metazoa; phylum Mollusca; class Bivalvia; order Venerida; family Mactridae; genus Spisula; species Spisula solida. The sequence goes on along the minus strand of OX365948.1, from coordinate 4,786,807 downwards.
ATACGACAAAAACAGTTGAACAACATACTGTTTTCGTACATGCAACCAGTAGAGTAACTATTATAGAAGTTTTATTCCAAATTTCACGGCAGTTGCTCGGCTAGATTTTTTTATTGACAGTTTAGTGATTTCGGAAATGTCGTAAAACCAGGAGAGTTTACAAAACACATCAACGTTTTGAATACGTTTTATCCAGTTTTCGCGATAATTTGTTTTTGAAAAAATATGTGTATATTTAAAGATGAGCCCAGTTGTTGCTATTATTATGCTCTTTTGCATTAGCTAGTCTATATTCTAACGATATAAATGCAAAGAACCTTCCTCTAATGTAGTCGGGATGCTTGCTAAACAAATATTTAATATTGGATAAAGTTTTGAGTGGGCGCATTATAAAACGTTTCACATACGTTGTAGCTATTATTCGCGCTTGTTGGTGTTTCAACGTTTGGAATAAATGGTACATAAAATTGCAGCTATAGCTTTATTCTCTAAGCTTATTATAGTATAATATAGTAATAACTATACAGTAAATTCGCGATTTTAAGACAAGAGAACATGCTGATGAATCAATTTTTAATTTGTCATACTATTTCATCATGGTAGTCAGACGCTTTCAATACGTCTTATTTACACCGATTTCTAAACTTCCGCTCAAATGAAGAGTTGGGAATCACCTTAAGCAAAGATAAAAATGATTGTTAACTCGAAATATCTGAAAACATTGCGTTGTGTTCCGATGTCATAATATTTGAGAATTGCTAAACCAATCATGGTGTGAAACTGGGCGAACGCTTTGAAATTGATATCCCGTAATAATCACAAATCAAGTAGCATGCAAAATATTGCCATGACATGTTGGCTGCTACATGTCAATGTTCAGCAAATTTGTCACATATCGTAGGACGCATCACACAAGAGGATTACAAAACATGATACTGTAGAACGGAATTTAGTTAAGACTTGCACATTGTCCTGTCTACATTGCAAACGTTGTGTGACAAGACATAATTATTTGAAATGTGGAAAAACAATGAAAATCGGACAGGGAATGCAGCACTCATCTTAAACAGTACAGAGTATAGAAAACATAAAAGCACAGACCATAATTGATTGCACGAAACAAAACCCAACACACAACTTTAAACGAGAAAATTAATCAACCGAGCAACTGCTGAAAGTACAAGTTTCAGGTGTAAAAATGTCGCAAGCCCAAGTCCCAGCTTCTGTCGAAAAGCTGAATGGCCTAGTTTGACCGGATCATGATGTAACAACATGCTATTAGTTTACAACGACATACTGTGAAGATTTTCTTGTGAATGGTGAATGATACTAGCGTATAAGCTTCCGTCTCTCACCAAGAAAACCTTGGTATGACTCTACAAATGCTAGTCTGTAACATTACCTACGGTTACGGGATCAAACTATTGAAAAAAGCTCACAGTTGCCAAAGAGGAAACAAACAAGCCAGGGAAAACGACACACAATGTAACAGTAACAGCAGATCACGAAAGGCACTAACCAGAACAAAATACAAATTGCTAGATCTTTGGATGAAAGTGGTCCCGTGACAAAATGACAAATTAGTTAGTAGCTGAGGAGAAAAAAGATTATGTCAACCGACCGTCTTTTAGGACCTAACGATTCTTAGTGAAAGCGTTAAAGAAAGTTTAACATTAACGCAAACGCTGTGACCTTCAACATCAACTTGCTATTATAATTATGATAACCTTTTAGAGCATGTAAACGTGTATGAGAAATATTTATGTTCAGTAAGCACTTACAAACGGAATAATTAGGTAAACTCATTGTTAATAATCTATTTACCGCGATAAAACACAAATGCCATACATTAGCTTAGCTTAACCCCATTAACTAATTTATATATACATCACTTAATATTGACAATTACATTGATAAGTTGGACGGTAAAAGTAGTTGAAGTAAACCAATATGGTTATATAACAGAACAGAACAGAACACGTTAGGTCAATGTAACAGCTGTTTGAAGGTATCATAAGGTCGATAGATACTAATCGTTTTGTTGCTTCAATAAAGTAATTAGTTGAATCGCTCGACGTGATGAAATATATATATAGCACTAAACTCGCATACTGACTGTTTATTTACGATACAATATTAAATAGTTCTGTTAATTTCTAGACATGTGTGCATAGGACATTTATTTAGACAAATGCAATAATAATCTTTTTGATGTCGATGACACGATATTAGTAAATGTCTGACTAATAGTTGAAACTTTATTTAGTTCAGTTTTTGTATTTATCTTCGTTTATTTAATGTTGAAACCATGTTTTTCCGCGCCGTGAGTTAATACCCTTTATTCAATTTCCTATTTAAACATTTGTATCTTCTAATTATCTGTCCAGAGCCGAACTCTGCATCCATGGGATTAACGCCCTGTATTCAATTTGCCTTATATGTTGCACCTTTTTGCACAGAGCGCAAACTGCAAAACTTAAACTATTTCCATATGCTAACAAGGAGCAAAACACAGACCAAGCAATATTATGATCCCATCTAGTCCAGCAACGAGTATTACATTCCGCGGGGATGGCCAAGTCAACATGATTGCTCTTGTTTGTGGTTGCGTTAACTAGTTTATCGCACGTCTTCAACCGTAATGTATCGTTCACATAACTTATATCGTTCTTCTTGCCATGTATTCTACTTTCCAGGCATTACAGACGCACGTGTCATAATTATTGTATAAAGATTGAGTAGTATTTGCAAGTCTGAATAATATATATATATATATATATATATATATATAAATGAAAGTAAGTTCTGTTACGTCTTTAACGATGAGAATATTTCATTAATGTCATAGTTGATACGCATGTACGCGTGGACTACCATTTACCATCATTATACCGATAAGCGGCGATAGCTCAGTGGTGACACACTTGGACTGTCAATCCAGAGGTCGTGAGTTCAGTCCCAGACATGGACTTTATCTGAAATATCCGTGTGTCATGCATAGTATCTGGGCTGGGTAAATATGTAAGGAAGTTTGTATCGGTGCTATACAACGGGCACATATAAATAACCAGGCGGTATATTCGAAATAAGAGCTAGGCGCACTTCTGCAGCGACTAATGTCTCTCTCCCATCAGGAGGCTTCTCTTAGTCTAGCTGTCCCCCTGGTCAGATCATGCTGTATCTGCATTGGTCGAGGATTCACCTGCGCCCTTGTGGCTACAACACTATAATGTAAAGTGCCTTCGCATAAAAAGGGCGCTATAAAAATCTGGTATGATTATTTGTATTGTATAACCCAAATTACAAATGCATGTAGTTCATTGAGATTCATTAAGTAAATATTTAGGTTATGCATATTGTTGTACTTCAAAATATGGACTTGTCCGACTAGATGTATTCATAATAAACACATTGGTTTTGACAGTTGTATTAAATACCTGTCATGAAAGCATGTCTCACCTTTTTAGAAGACGAGTCCGTGTTTGGAGTACAAAAGTTAAACATATACCTATAGTACTACGTTTTCATACAAAAGCAAATATTTGAGAATCCTTACCTGGAAGTAGTAGACGAATTTGCAAAGGAGTGCCCCTCCATGCCACGCCTGAAGTATTTCATAGACAAGAGTTGGCGGCAGACATATTAGGATCACCATAAAATCGGACACGGCCAGATTAGCCAAGCAGTAGTCCATATTTGATTTTTGGTGAAATTTACGTAACACTGTGTCCACAACAAATCCATTCCCAAATATACCAACAATGAATACTAAACAAAATAAAGCAATCAGTAACCAATGCCAAAACTTTAATGTTTGGTCCTCGTAAACATCTTCCGTCTCTGTAGTATTTTCTAAATAAGAGTAATTAACTTCCCTACTTGCGTTAAACAATTCCATTTTTAATAATTAATCCATGTATCTTCTACAAATATCTCAAGTTATTTAAGGTTAACATAACACAATACTTGGAATAGCTTGTACACGTTCCGATATCTTACATGAATGTTAATTTTAAGAGACGCTCTGATACCATACGAGCGTCGAATGCTGTGTTTTATAATGCTGTGAATAATTATAGTCTAGGGGATATCTGAATCGGGATACAACAGAAACATTGTGTATGTGAGTGCTGTGTTGTTGTACTCGGTTTGAATAACCAACGTATTAATTTTCTCAATATTACGTTCTAAGCAATAGACATGAAATATTTTCCTGCATAAGTGAGATATAAAATGTACTTTTGCCAAGTGCCACTGCTCACTGGAATTTGTCAATGGCGTGTTGTATTTAATTCTAACTACCGAGTCGTAGCAACGGGCGTATACCTGCCTTGTCAGACAATTTTCAATTAATAGAAAATAATATAAAGTACTCAACCTTTTTATTGTCATTTTAGAAGTTTTGTCTTACATTGTACACTTCGACGATGTATGTAAAGTAAAAATTAAATGATGCGATTCAAAAACCATATTCTTGGTACAATATGTGCCGCTCGTATACATTCATTGGAGTTCTTAGATAGTTAATACAAATTTAGGTAGGTCGATTGTGAAACAAGTTTTTTTCAACTTATATTAACCACTCTCGACACCTCATTCGTGATGCTATATCGCCACGAGGTAATGAGTTCTTAGATAGACATTACATCAGTGATAAATGCGACAATCGGTTGTAAATTATTTTACAATTTAATTCAGAGTAAACCTTATGATGACAGTAGAAAAATTATATACTGGGAACAAAAAGTTTGATCAGTAGGAGTTCATTTGCTTTTTCAAGTTTATTAAATGTTGAAATAATAAAATATCACTATATCTTTATCATTTCTACAAACATCCCTTAAAAATGATCACCACAAAACACATTTTGTCACAAAGGTGAAGCATCGTTGGCCTTGGGCTATGGACCTAACTAACTAACGAATGACAACGGTATGAATTGGCACTTCTAGAAAAACGATTTCAGGTCTTTTGAAGATTACGTCAAAATGGCGTCGCTAGATAACGATCGTCGTGTCGTGTCGTGTTGTCTTGATCGAAGCTGATCACTTACACTGGTGTGTTGTCTTGTCTATACTAGACCTTTATAAGATGAACAATCTGCTACTACACGTTAGAATGTTGCGTGACGTTTGTTTACAGAAACTGGCCATCATACAACGTCTTGCCGGGACGTTTTTAGTTGACTTTTAAATGTGCACAGTCCTACAACAGTTGAAGTAATGCAGAATTACATTCCACAACGTCGTTTCTGTAATGGCAATAACCCACACATCCAATTTAACGTGTTGGCGGAAAACATTTCACGAATATTGTGTAAATTTATGAAAAAGTATCATGCTTAATGTTAGATAATTATGCTCTCTTCACATACCTTTCTTAATGTTCAACCGTTTCACATACTGACTAATCATTTTGTATTGCGTATAGCATGTGTCAAACATAACGTTATCCAACGTATTCTATTGCTCATGTGTAGACTGGGATACTTCTTTGTATAGTCCGCCGATGATAGCACTAGCCTTTGTTTACAAATAAAGATGAACATTAGATGCATTTTCGATGTAGATCTTTTTTCAACCTAGTGCATATTCACTTTTAATGCATATACTCCTTCAACCAACACTATAAATGAAGTGGTCAGTCGACAGTGCTGTGTTTATATTATGTATGTTTGTTTATCGATAAGGCTAGAGTTATCTCCGACGAGCTACTCCAACTGATTTTTGATATATATTTTCGGAGAAGTGCTTTACTTTTATATAGCTGCCAGTATATTGGGCTTGGGCGATCCGAATAACTTCTGAAAATGAGAAATGTTTTCATGTTGAGTATTTATTACATCTGTAATAAATAAATATCAAAGTGCTGAACGAAATGTTGGACTAGGGACAGGAATGATTTATTTATTAATATTGAAAATGTTATGCATTCAAAATCATCTTGAAAACACATATCGTGTTCAATGTTTTCTCACTAGTCAAACTATTTGTTGATGGTAACACTGCCGACTGTTATAGACCGATTCAGCGTTTTACATAGTTTGACTTTTAAAGACCATTAAAGGGAATACAATGTTCAACGGGCTACACGACAAAACAAGAATCATCACTGAATGTGATGAATACTCCCAGATGCTGCTGGACAAGGTGACGTAGTATGAGACGTCTAAATTATGATGATATGCATATATGTCTAGTCTAGCTTGTATGCACAACTAGACTAGGTGCTGATCAGTCATGCAAAATTTCAATCAAATACGACCATCGGTTAAAGATAAATAATGCGGACAAAATTTATAAGTGTAAAAAAACAAAGGGCCGTAACTCCCTAAAGATATTTGATCGACGTCCGCCGACGATATGCATAACTTGACTTGGTTTTGATGAGTTATGCAAAGTTTCAATGAAATACGACCAACGACTACAGAGAAATAGCCCGGACAAAAAAGTGTAAACAAACAAAGGGCCGTAACTCCCTTAAAATTAATTCGACCGACGTCCGCCGAAGTTATGCCACCTAGACTTGATACTGATGAGGCAGTCCAAGTTTCAGTGAAACCAGACCAATGGTTACAGAGAAATAGAACGAACAGAATTTGTACAGACTAACCGACCAACCAACCGACGGACCAACAGACCAACCTCAAGCATGACTCAAATACAGCCCCCATAATGTATGTATCTAGGGGTATAATGACCTCAACAAAATAATAGAAATGTAGCAGCTGCCAAACACGACACCCCACATCGACATACTACAGTTTAAAGCACCAATAAACTTCACGACACCCCACATCGACATACTACAGTTTAAAGCACCAATAAACTTCACGACACCCCACATCGACATACTACAGTTTAAAGCACCAATAAACTTCACGACACCCCACATCGACATACTACAGCTTAAAGCACCAATAAACGTGTTTACTGTGATATGTTTGGATCACACTGTATAACTATTTCTTAAAGCTTGCATTAACATGTTAAAATTTGAATTTCAAGTCACGACACATTTTACGTACAATATATATATGTTACAAGTGTGCATTACCATAATGTCCGGTTTCGCGAAATAATTCCGGAAATGTGATGGTTCTCCATTGTCAGATTCTGGGAAATGTCATTCAAAAGTCTATCAGATGATTTATTGTGGTCGTCTTCACACTTAAGCGCTTATCATACATATGTTGTCTCGTTTTTCGGGGTTGTATAATAAAACAACGGACACCGCCTGACAACGTGTTGTTTAAGTCTTCCAGTAAATAAGGTGGTTTTACGTCATTATATCGTCTGAAGTCCTTGTATTATATACTCGTCTAACTTCTAAATAAAGAGGGACATTAATCATAGCTTTCTGGTACAACGTCACGATCGTGTTATTTGAATATGAGATTCCGATGGTATCCGAGAGATTAAATATAAAATACAGTGGAATATGCTTTCAAATAAACATTTGCGGTGGAGATAGTAGTCCAAGCATTTCCGACGTTATGTTAACTAGTATACAAATGTATTTGATAAAAACGTACGTGAGCATTATTAATTCTACTATTTAATAAACATCTTAGAAGAACGGAGACGATTTAATTCGAATGTCATGTTTTGGGTATTTATTTACAAGATGTTTGATATATAAACACGTACCCATTAAGAACATAAATCAAAGCACTGAGAGTACTTTTGGGAGGCGATCTGGTTGCTGCTACTAAAGCTTAAACCGACTTTACACGTTTAATGTTCGTTTTCTTACTGCCGATCTTGTCTTGAATGTCAAAATAGGCATATTTGACTATATAGGCATGTTGGGTATCTAAATAATTGTTAAAAGGTGCATATTAATTTATAGGTAATACGTGTATTGAATGCGTATATCAAAAGTGGCTTTAAAATAATACTACGCGCCTATTTATCAGATTCTACAGTACCGTCTTGTAATCACTTCCCTCACAGCGGGAGACACTCTTTAGAAAGCGGCTAGCTAGTACAGCGACACCATATGATTGCATAACAGTACTTTGCAGACCGTATACGATTCATTGATAAAACCATCACTTGACCGTAGTCTGAAGTTTCTAAAAATAGCTTTACAGCCGGGACATTTGATGAACACGTCATTTTCGTACTATGGAACAAGTTCGGTATCAGCCGGTGTAGTGATTTTTTTGGCCAAAATATCGATTGAACGAACAGTTTCACAATAATTTTTTATCTTAGAATAAACAAATGTTGCTGATTGGCTTAAATCAGTTAAAAAATTTGGAGAAACATATGTAGCAGTATTGGGAATGTTGACAGTTTCTGGAACTACTTGAATGCGGATTCACAAAGCAGCCTAAAGGCGGTTAATCTTGTATTAAGAAATGGGCAATGGTAGTAATGAGAGGCTTAATCGCCTCCAAAAAATGGAATGTGGAAGTATATAAGCTGATGAGTCTGTAGAAACTAATTGACGATTGACCCGTAACATTGTTAATAAGTGTTGAAAATAGAAGGCTCAATGTTGTTTACTCTATAAGAAAGACGAGACATAATGGATTATCATAATAATGTTCACACAATCCTGCATCTTAATAATATAGTTTGCCGGAAATAACACCAGAACTGTCAATTAACAAATATGCTTTTGTATATAAACAATAAACGGTCGACTGACATTTTGTAACATTATTAACAATAAAGATGAAGATGGACTTATAACTAATTACATTGTTTTGCTTTCTAAATATTTTATATTTAAAAACAAATGCAACAAAAGTGTTTCGCTAATCCGGCAATTTAAAGAATATGTTTACTATAGGAAAAAACTTGAACACACTATAGCTCTTTTTAAAGATAAAGAAAAAGTCTGTACCATAAAATGGCAAAAGATCACATAATTACAAATTTCAAAGATGTTTGTATACCCCACCCCTATCTCCTTTTCCGCCCCCTTTCATCACTATCATTCTATCTTCCTTACTCCCTATACTCTATAAAATTCATAACGGCATACACAAACATTTATGCAATATTAGGTAACCAAATTATATAGTTGTATAAGTCGATTGTCTACTTGGCATTGTGTAAATAAACATTACAATTTCTCTTACCAATGTTTTATTTTAATAGGCAATATGTGTATTAGTGAGTGGGGCGTTGGCTCCTTCTGTCTTTATTCTCCAATTGAAATGATTAAACAATAAAATATAGAGTAATGATATTACAATGTCTGTATACAAGTGACTGACCATATTAAAGGGACTATATTGGCAGGTATTTTTGTAAGTATGATTGTATGTAATACTTTGTGTATATGTCTTATGAAAATAAAAAAGTTAAAAACCAAACGGTCGACTGACCTCGTGTTAACAGTGCAGATTTTAAAAAGTATATGATTAAAAGTGAACATAAATAAAATTGAATAAAAAACATCGAACATGCATTTAATTTTCATTTTAATTTGTAAACAAAGGTTAGTGTTATTATCGACGGAATGTACGTTTGTTTTCATAATAATCAATGATGTTCAGGATTGTGTTTAGTCTATTCATAATTGTTCTTCAGACATAGTTCCAAAACAACAGCTGTTGCGTCTTATTCACTTAATTACCGCAAATGTCAAATATGTTTTACGAAGTGTTATATGAATATATATATACAGAACATTTCTCATACGTTCTTTATTTACATTTATACTTAAAGGTGCTGCTAGTGAGATGTTGTCGTGTAATGTCTTATTCATCAACTACTTGACAGTTTAAGAAATTCAAAAGTGGTGTAATTTAATTTGGAAATGAACCCAATGCACGCCATCCAAATACCGCAACATATTAAAAAGGGTTAGAGAAAATCAAATACGTTTTGGAAACTGGTGGAGTATTTACAATTAGGCAATTGGCTCAGTATGTTGGCACATCATAAGAAGCTATTCATACAATTAGCAAGCATATTGCATAAATTAGGACGATAAGTGTAGTTTGGGAACCCCTATCTGCTTTGAGGCGCAAGCACACATACCCTTGCAAACTGTCCAAACAAGAGTTGAAACCAGTTTCTAGATAAAAAGCAGTCAACCGTTTGCAATTGTAATGGCCATAAACGAGACACAGGTTCCTTTTGTCACCCATGCGAGAGATTCATAAACACATATGGGACAGCAAAGACATAACAAAAGTATGCATTGCAAAACGCACCATGGACGCCAGTAGAAATATACACCTTTTTTTACATATAAACTAAGTTTGTACCATTAAATCTGATGTATAAAATGGACAATAGGTAAATGACAAGCTTAACAAAGGTTAATTCCCTCAGAAATTGAAGAAATACTCCCGACAATCGCTACCAAGCAAAATGTTTTAAGGATGGCTACTATTGAAGGCTTCCGCCTGCAGCAGCCATTAACGCGACTTTTTGAGAAGCGACCATTCTTATTAGTCAAGCATTGTCCCTTGTGACCTTTTTTTGTTTCAAACGACTTTGAATTGCATTGTCAGAAAAAATATCAGGTACTTTAAGATCTCTTGGCTCGTGTCCAGTATATGCACAGTGTACCTAGGAATGATATCAAAATCGCATTTTAAAAATGGAATAACTGAATGAAACTTCTCAGTTTTATAGGAGATGAAAACTGTAATGGAATCAAAGGCTAGTTTCATTAACAACTACCAAGGATAATTTTTATGGGCTTAGAACAACCCTCGTAAGAATTGGTTGTGTACCGATAACTATGAATAATGGTGTTATAACAACACTAAACAATGATGGAAAGAAACGGAAAGACGATCCGAACAATTAAAGAGATATTACATTATCTATATCGTCAACATTTCTAAAGTTAATTGAAATAATTCTGTTATCAATAAGCAACAACTATTCAACAGTTCAAGTAAACAGCCATGTTGTTTTCAGGAAAAGTTAGTAAGTTTGACGACGTCTTTTGTACTGGTGAAATAATCAACTGATAAGTGGATTTAGCTCAGTGGTAATGAAATGGACTGTCAAACTAGAAGTCGTGGGTTCAATCCCCGGCATCGGAACTTGACATTTCTGAAATAATTATAACATTTCCCGCTATATCTGACCGTGTGGTCTGCAAAGTATCTGGGTAAAGGTGCCATTAAGCTGTGCATCGGTGCTATACAACGGGCACATTAAAGAACCAGTCTGTCTATTCGAATTAAGAGCTAGGCGCACTTCTGCAGCGCAGGCCATGCCTGTATCTAATGTTTCTCTCTCCTTTCTAGGAGCTTTCTTTCAGTCTGTCCCTCTGGTCAGATCATGCTGTATCTGCACTGGTAGAGGATGCACATGCACCCTTGTGGCTGCAACACTATAATGTAAAGTGCCTTTCAACGTGTGTCCGCATGAAAAAGTCGCTATATAAATCTGGTATATTTTCTATCAAACTTTCTCGCGAAAACGCATCATAATTATTCATTTGCTACATAGAAGTAAAAAAAGCAATTGGTGTATGGCATTCGGGTCTTTGCTATATATAAAATCAACTAGAATTGTTGATACTTACCTCCTTGATTTCAATCAACTGTATACTAATGCTACCAGTATTGTGAAAGTCAATGGTATACTGTCAGACCCATTTCCGGTTTTGCAGGGGACGCCTCGAGGTCGTAAAGCTCAATACGCCCGTATCTTTTACTCATAAATGAACTTGTCAAATAATTAGACAATATTGTTATGGTTTCTGTATCTACAATATGAACCTCTGTTCCCCAACTGTCGAGGATGTCGGTGTAAGTGACATTATTAAAACACTGTATGGACAACATGTTACAAATTGCTGTAACTATTCCATAAAAAATGCGGTATCAGTACAATGCTAAAATGTGATGCGACTGTTTTCAATGTCAGCAATACTTCTCAATTGAAAGATATACATTTTAAAATAGGTGCTGAGGTTATCAATGAATCAGATTCGTATACTCATCTTGGCATTATGACTGACACATATTTATCTTCTAGTCTTTCAATGAAATCAGCCAGTAACAAATTGAGGGGAACATTATCATCAATTAGGGCTTGCACCCTACTTCCTTAAATCCTTAAACATCTCGGACCATTTATAATTAGTTTGTGATACCAAACAGCGTTGTACGGGTGTGAATTGTGAACTACATATTCTAAGTTCTACTTGCAGTCATTAGAGAGTTCCCGTCGGTCTTGCTTGAAATTAGTAAATTCACGAACACCGAATTCGCATTATGATCTGCGTTGAATCAGAATTCATTAGAATCTATAATCAAATTAAAAGAACTTCAATTCTTTGGACAGATGTGTCGTCTGCCTTGTGAATATCGTTTATATCTTTCGAAACAATTACTATAGAATGATACGTTACATTGATTTATTAAGCAACATACTGGCTTTAACAAGATACCTTTATTCTATTACGCACATAATTATTATGATCTTCTGGTGTATGTTATGATTTCCTAACATATGGCGTGTTCCCATCCAAACGCGTTTGGAAAATTATTCTCCAGAATCGCACACTAAATAAAAAGAAAACGGAACTATTTATGGATACTCAGCAAGTTTTATAATAAACATGTACTTAATTATTTCGTTGGAGCATGTAGTCACTTTAAAGGTTGCATCGTCATACCTTTGAAGACTGTTGCAGTGGTATCAAGCAACACCATTTATATAGGATATTCCGTAAGGGTACGGGTTTTTGTATTGCATTTTTCTGTATGTGAAAAAAGTATGTTGAATATTTTTAACTCTCCGTGTGTTGGAGGAAATAAAATATGTATCTACCACAGAAAACATAAAAACAACAATTAAACGACACAATACCCAACACACAACCGAGCGAAACAATGAAGTCCAAGTTTCAGCTGTCAGAAAGTCGAAAATCTTGGTCCCAGATGTCAAAAAGCTGAAAGATTTAGTTTCAGTTATAAATAAAATGAGTGACCTAGTTCCAACTATATAAAATGGAATGAAGAGTCTCGTTACAAATATGAGATACAGTCACTTTTTTACGTGCGAGCATCAATGTAATAAGCGACGTATACGATTGGGACTAACTAACAAGTTATAATGTCAATTTTGCATTCTATAAGTTGATAGGTATTGATTGGTATTGAACCAGGAAATATGTAAATCAGCTCCAGTCTGCAACATTAAACATCAGTCGACAATGTTTCGTGATATCTAATTGAATGCTATTTAACACTAATGTCATGATCTAATTGGATGTATTAATATAATTTTTATATTGTTTTATAACAGGTAAAACATGTACATAATGGTTACCAACATGTGTGATTTGCCAGAAATCATGTAACATTTAATGAGAAAAAATGGGTTAGGCGGAATTCTGTTTTTTTCCTTGTGGTTACTGTTCTAGAATAATATTTTGAAATTGAAAATCGATATTTTAGAATAGATTTTCTTCTCATGCGCACAATGGTGTAACATTACATGTCTATCACAAAATTGGCCGATCGTCAAAGATGTATAATTGTGCACGACTGTACAGAAGATGTAGACAAATATCATGAGCCATAATTGCGAACGAATAGCTTCATCCATAAAGATGGAAATCGTTTTTGTAACACGTTTGCTTGGAAGTATATGTGGCACCGCGTGCAGGGTATGGATATCCACTAGACTTTTCACTTGGACTAGACTGGTTGTAGAGCATTGGATACTTTCAAATGTAGGCGATTATGTAATTTCTAAGCGTAATTTCTAGTTAACAAGTATATTGTAAATAATCACAATTTAGAGGTCTTCTGTCCAATTATTGATGACTTATAAATGGTCTGGATTTATCTGGATTTTTAACATGTACATTAGTTTTTGTGTGGCGTAACGCCACACAATGATATTACCACTTTTCAGCTTACGACCAATTTAACGCATTAGGCCTCGGCAAATAAATAGTTCTATGATTTGAACAATATTACAAGCATGCAACACAGGTTACACGTATCATTGGACCTGATTTGTTTACATTACCAACATTTACTTATATTAAGACCAACAATTATATCAGACTTTTATTTTTAGAGGATATTTATAGCAAATCATTCCGCAACGGACTATATTTCTACTACAAAAGAATGTTCTCACTGGTGGCGGGAATCTAAAATAGTTCCCACGGTTTTCAATCGTATACTGTAACGTATGTAAATCACTCCGCCGCTGCACATTGCAGACGATGACCTAATTATGTTGTATACAAACATTGATGCTATATAGAGCTGGTGGGGGGGGGGAACTCAAATAGTTCTACCTACATATCGATCGGCCGATTAACAATGTTACCGCGGTAAGCGTTAAACGCACTAGTCAATTTCTACCCTGCTTTATATAAGACCTCATAATTTTCGTAAATATTATCCGATTGTGAATATTTAAAGCTTGTAATGAAGCAGAGATATATGTCTCTCTTTTAGACAACATTCAACACGATATCCTTATTATTAAATACACGGCGGCGAGTAAGAATCCGTTCCGCGTAAAAGTAAGTTTAAAATATCCCGTTTTATACCAAATAAAAATTCAATCAACGGTCGAAAATCATCAATTATTAATTTAATATTCGATCGATTTGTTCATTAAAACTTGTTTTGAAAGCTAATACTTTAAGGTTTTATAAAATGTAAAACTTGTTTTTAAAGCATTAATCGGTCGATCGATATGTGTGAGCGACACGATGTTTACCCCTTTTACATTACGTTAATATAGAGTGTCATATACATTTAATTAACATGCGTGGTCATACGGAGAATAAACAGTCACTTATCTTGGCACTGGTCGAATTCTCCAAGTCGTTAAAAATGGTATTTGTAAATATCCCTTCATTGATGCTCAGCATAGTTACTTAAGTAAGTTCCAGGTAACTGCTGGTTCTCTTGGTGTCTTTAGCAGCACAAATGTTTGAGTAAGGGTGGGCTTATCAGAACTGTGACATAAAATTATGATACAACCTGGATTCGATGTTGGATTTAATGGAATCAGTACGCCACATACTAGTACTTTCAGTGCTTTGATTATAAATGTCTGCAACTGAAGCGCAACAATTGCCAGTAATTTTACAATCAACATTCTTATAAACAAATGTTTACATATCATTACCCACTTCCGGTGATGAATGGTGGAAGGTGTTTACATTTCAAGAGAGACATTTCACGATTCTAAGTATATAACCTTACGATAGACTTGGTCGTATTTGTGAAATTCAGATTTAGTGACTTTATAGCGAGTTTAACAGATTACCCTACGTTTGTGTATTGGTTGTTACTATTTATAGTAACACCTGTACTTTATCAAATTTGAAGTTGATGGCTATATTCCTGTAAAGGATTTATGGACAAAAATTCGTCACGCATGATTTGATTCGACACTACAGTATAGCTGACAAGTGTGTGTATGTTTAACTGAAGAGTTACGATATATATACACGGGTTTTGTTCGTTCACGCTCTGGTAGCGCGCCCTAGGTATTTGTGTATAGTATAGACGCTCTGCTTAGCATTTGAATTACCATGGCGTCGATTATATCACCGTCGAAGGTTGCATCGGAGGCAGCTGAATATGTTGACTCCATAATGTCTTCTCAGTTGATCTCTAAAGTGGACAACCCTTGTGGTAGTAGCCGTAAGCGTCATCGTTCCTTGTCAGGTATTTGTGACACTATATCCAAAAAGGCCAGAGGGGGTGACGTGGAGGACTCACCTGTCGTTGAGAGAACTCATTTGAAATCCAGAAGGAACTTATACAACGGTACTGCTCCCGAGCCTGCACCCTGTAAGATTGTAGTTTCTCAGGAAGATGTTCATGTTAGTGCTACCCCATCACTTCAGCAGATGTTTGACAAGCTATCAGCTGATGTAAACATGATGTATATGGCACTGACTGAGCGATTCGACTCTCTGCAGTCGTCTTTAGAAACGCGGATCGCCACCAAAGTATCACAGCTTCTTGATAAACGGGTGAATAATGAAATGGGTAAAATAAAGCGTGATGTGGACAATAAGTTGGACTCAAAGTTCTTTTAAAATGAAGGCTGAGCTTACTGCAGATCTGACAGATATTCGGGAACAAATATCTACTTTGGCGCCATCGGTTCCGTCAGTTCAGAAGACAACGCATGATCGTTCAATGAACATAGTTATTCGTAATTTACCGGAAACCAACGCTGAGAATACGGGATTACCCGACATAAAGGTGGACAAGGTTGATCGCAAGAAGTCATACAGTGATTCGAAACCTGGAGTTATTATAGCTACTTTGAAGTCGAGGGATGACAAGAAGGACCTAATGAAATCTTAGTCCGAGCTAAGGAAAACTCGTCAATATAAACATGTTTTTTTTCACCACGACCAATCACCTTCTGATTGTGCAGCAAGCAAAAAATTTTATTTAATAAATGTTTTGAAAAAGGTATAGTTCCATCTCTTTTGAGTAAAAGTATTATACCTAAGTCCAGTACTTTAGATAGAAGAGATCCGTTATCATACAGAGGTATTACAATTGCACCGGCTATATGCATAAATTATATTGTTCAATTTTAAACTGCAGACTTAGCAATTGGTCTGAGGAAAATAACAAAGTTTCGGATGAACAAAATGGCTTCAGAAAGGGCCGTAGTACAATGGACCAAGTTCTTCATTTAACAAGCATTATTGATTCAAGAATTAAGTTACGAAAATCAACATTTTGTGCTTTTATAGACTTTAAAAAGGCCTATGATACAATAAGTAGAGATATTTTATGGAAGCGACTGCAGGATATTGGTGTAACTGGTCATATGTTTGATGCTATTAAATCATTGCATGTATCTGTTCAATCTTGTGTAAGAGTAAATAATTTTAATACAGACTGGTTTGATGTCAAATGTGGGTTACGGCAATGGTGTATACTTTCCCCATTACTTTTTAACCTGTTTATAAATGATTTGACATTGTACTTGAAATCTCGGAAATGCCGGTGTCAATATTGGAGAAGAAAAAGTGTGTATTATGCTATATGCGGATGACATTGTGCTATTAGCTGAGTCTACCAGTGATCTACAGTTGTTGTTAGATGCTTAAGGTAATTGGAGCTCTTTGAATGACATGACTATAAATGCAACTAAAAGTAATGTTGTGCACTTCCGACCTAAATCAATGTCATGCACACAGTTTTAATTTATGTGCGGAATTAACCAGATTAATGTTGTTGATAGATATTGTTACTTAGGAGTTATTTTACATGAGTATCTTGATTATAACATAAATGTCAAGTCCGTAGCTCAGAGTTCGAGTCGGGCTTTGGGATTACTTATTGCAAAATGTAAATCCGTGGGTGGTTTGCCATATGATGTGTATACGAAACTGTATGATTCAGTTGTTTGGCCTGTAATCAGCTATAGTGCTCCTCTGTGGGGTTACCGTTCTTATTCGTGTATAGACGCTGTTCATAACAGGGCAATGAGATTTTTCCTGGGTGTCGGCAAATACTTGCCGAACGATGGTATTTCATGAGATATGGGTTGGAAACCCCCAATTGCTAGACAGTGGAAAGCTTTATCATTATATTGGTCAAAATTATCTTGTATGAATGTAACAAGAATTAATAAGCGAGTAGCACTCTGGGCGACCGGTCAGGCAAATAGAATGTGTAGAAACTGGTATTTTCATGTGAAGAGTTTTTATAATGTTAATGGATTTTATATGTTCACTGATTTAGGTAATGTCATTCCACATTCTTTTGCATGTACAATTTTTAATAAGATTCACAATACCTACACGAATAATTGGTTCACCAATATACATAGCATCATTGGCTCATCTGGTCACGGTAGAAATAAGTTAAGGTTGTATCGAACTTTAAGGATGAATATGAGGTAGAAAAATATTGTAAATTACTATTGCCTCCAAAGCATCGATCTGCCTTTTGTAAATTTCGACTCGGAGTTGCTCCTATAAGAGTTGAAACTGGTCGATATGAAGGGTTACCAGAGGAGTCTAGGACGTGTCCGTTTTGTGCTAATGGGGTATAGAAAACGAGTTACATGTACTCTTGCAGTGCTCTGTCTATGATAATATAAGGCAAGAGTTATTATCAAAAACAAATGAATGCAATGTTAATTTTTACCACTTGTCTGATCTGGAAAAATACTGTGTTCTGTTTTCAAATCCAGACTTGATACGTAGTTGTGCCAAAACCAATTATTTTACATTACAAAGACGTCAATTTTTATTGACTAAATAGTAATAATAATAATAATAAGTGTAAATATTTTGTTTAAATTTGTACATGTGCTCTGAACATGTCCTGAATTCATTTTAGATCGCACATTACTTTTAAAAATGTAGATAATGTCAATGTGTCTTAATTAGTTGTATATTCTCATTTTATTTCTCATCTAAAACACCTCCGTTAATCAAACTACATATGATCTGATCAAATGTAGATACGTTTTCTTACACTCATGTTCTAATTAGTGCAATAGTACCATATTTACAAAATTCAGTTTTTTACTAGTGTTTTAATGCAGCTTTTAAGGATAGATTAACGTTGGTGTTTTGGATTTAAACTATATGTGATTAAGTTAAACTGTGATAATATGTAAGATAATTATGTACCACTGTCTCTTATAATTCTGTATAGAAGGCAATGTATATATAACTATACGGATTTTTATGATGTTTTATAATAATTGTATATGTACATTGATGAGACATTAATAAAGAATAATATATATTATTATTATTATATAACTGAAATAGTAAAACACCGTTCTGTACTGTGATATTGACTGTTATATGAAAAGTGATTGGACGTGCATTGTAACATTATCTAAACTATACCTGGTCAGTAGGTAAGCAAGTTTATGTTAGCAAACATAATTGGACCTATATTTAAGAAAGAATGAATATGTACATCTGTTTTATCGTAGAATAAAGTACAATCATGAGAACAAGTGACTGTGCTGTTCCATTGATAAAACACCGGCACGTATTAATTATTTCGATTCTAACATACATAAGAAATAAAAATCTGTTCGCGTATTTTAACGCTGAATAAAACATGGGCAGGAGTTCGGATACAGAAAAATTAAATCACGAGTGCGTAGCATCCGAACGAGTGCCCGTGTTTAATTAACCGACAAAATACAAGAACATAGTTTTTATTTCGATTCTAAATGCGATATTATCCCGCACTATTTAACTGCGCGCATTCCATTTTCACCCATTTGACATTGAACATAATCCCACGCTGAAATTGAGTGGCTTATTAGCGTCGTAATTTTCTGAAGGAAATAACACATTTTAAACATTGAAACAACTTTAATAACATATAGAGTAAAGTGTATCTATTTCATGAAATGAAAAATAAAAATTAATTGATTATCAGAAGTTTTTATGATTCTTAATTTCGAGAGTATATTGGAGTTTCTAAAAATAGATGCGTCAAAGCTGTAAAACTGGATACTCGTGCAACTCGCGACCCGTTGAAGTTTTTACTATAAAGTTTACGTTCATTCATTCATAAATATGTCACGTGATACGGGGCGTAAATAGTAACATCCAATTTGACACTATGTTTTATTGCGGTAATAATACATGCCCTGGTTTTCTCTATGTGTATAGGGATTAATCCGCGGATCGTGTTAGAATCCGCATTTGACAACACATCAATACATAATAACCACTGCACTATTTTCTTCCTTGGAAGTTTGTTTGCAGTTTGAGTTAATTCAGCCGTAGCAGTGTTTTATCGGTAGTTTTAGCCCAGCTTGGTTTCATTTGTGTGTATACAGCTGAAACTTCTGGTTGTGTTAGAATGTATTACTGTTATGACAATTTACATTGATATTAAGTGTGGTTAAATGCGAAGATAATTGATAGCGTGTATCTTAATTTTTAAAGGAATGAGTGTAATTACGTCAATTATCATGCGAGGAAATGGGTGAAACTATTTCAGATCTCAGTAAACATAATGTCGCGGCACTAAACTATCTAAACATATCGGTTACTTTATGAATGACATTCTACTGTTACACACATTGTGTATAAGTCAATTCCATTGGTTGAATCGTGTTGTGTCTTCATTTCAAAATCATCAGATCGTGTTAGTATTGGAAATAGTATATAGACCTTGTAATTGGACTACTATAATACAAGCAAGATAGGCAACACATACTACGCCATCTAAAACCTAAAACAACATCGCGTTTCCGTACTCTATCTATAACATATTATGTGGGACCACCCATACTTAATTATTACAACTATAATGGTAGCACATGTTCTCTGTACTTTACATACATGCATTAAATACTTCATATGATAAGCCCAACAAATGTGCACAAATTGTACAACTCAAGCACATGTCAGTTATGTATGATTAATGAATAGTTCTAGATATACGAATAGCAGCTTTGATATTTGCAAAACGAAAATGGAAACATTGTTATTTACAATTATGTAGATTTGTAGATATGTGTTGTTTCAAGTGTTGTTATACATGTACACGTATATTGATAATAGTAAACTAATTCTAAGATCTAAGATGTACTAAGATCAAATGGAATTGATGTGGGTCTCTTTATGCGATGTGGTATGTGATGTTTTTATGTTTTCTGTACTCGGCTGTTTAAGTTGAGTGCTGCCGTCCATGTGTGATTATGTATTATCGTTTAGCTGTTCCTAATGCTCATTATGTACGATCTAAAATAAGTTGATTTTTGAGATATGTTACAATATAGTATACATGTATTGACGGGCAATATCATAGTAGGTATTAATTGTTCCAAACATCAATCTGGATCGCATAAACGGAGCAGACATGATGATAATCTGTTAACTTTACAAGTCGAGTCTCGATCAGAAGGTGAGTAGTCAGGTTAGCCACAACCAATCTTTTAAAAATGCCGCAAATACTAGACAATAAAATGTAATCATACTCACGGGACTTCAAGCAATTGAGACAAAAATCATCATTATCAATAATGATCTAGTATATCACGCTGGTGACAATCTCCAACCATTAGAAGTCTTAGAACTGTGTTTTGGTAACTGATGAGAATTCACTGATTATTACTCACTGCAGTCCAATTCAACCGAGACTACTTTGATTTAACATGTCCGTAACTTTAACTGTTTTTATTTTTCAATTAATTTGAAAGATACAGACAACTGCGTTCCTTATATACATGTGAAACTAGAAACTCGCTGACCGATCATGTCAGAATGGTTCACTGGCGGTAATAGCTTCTCCTAAAATGGTATTACATTTGGAACAATTAATGTAGACTTCCCGCAGTACCAATCTGTCTCATAGCGCGCTTCGTTCGTTTAGGTTACTTATCTTTGGAAGAATTCGCTTCCCGAACTCTAATCTATACAAAGTAGCCGAATTCAAGCCCATAATAATTTCTGAAACAACTTGTAAAGTGGGGGCCTTTCTTTTTAATGATATGATATACATCGCTTCAGTCTATAAAATGACATACATGTCACGGGTACTTAATGTATTAATACTCATACCATCCGAAACATACAACGTTCTATCGATTCAAAAGTGTAGATAAAAGAAGAAAAAATTGAGTTTCTGTGATCGCAAATTTCTTAATCCAGAATATAAAATTTCATTATACTTATGACATATGTACCCGCGCGATTGCGTCACAACCATTAATTTTATTCATCAAACAGAGTATAAGTATTTATTTAATGCTAACTGATGAGATATGGAGTTCTATCAGTGAAATAAAACCTATATCAGTCACTGGTTATCACCTACAATGTGACTGATATAAGCTCCGCCCCCTCACAGGGACTACTTTAGTTTACCAAAATCTCAACATTAAAATGTCCGTAACTTTTTTATTACTGAACGGAAACATGTCATGTGGGGGATTTTATTCTTAGTTAGACCATTTCCTACAAGTTGATGTATGATTTGATGCAAAATTCTCAAAAAAGTTGTTTTCACCTATTCACCATAATCCAAGATGGCGGATTTTGAAGTGAAAAATATGAATGGAATAACATATTCATACGTAGCCTAACCACAGTGGTAATTTGTAATAAATAGTACCAGTTTTGACACCATAAAAGCATTAAATAAATAGAATATTTGTTTGTTTTGATTGGATATGGTTAATATCTCATCTTGTAGTGATAAATTTTTAATATTTTCACTCGCGCTACGCGCTCTTGAAAATATTTAATTTTATCACTACATGATGAGATATAAACCATATTCAATCAAAACAAACAAATATCCTCTATGAATTGTACGTATATACAAATGAAAAGTTATCATTGTTTACTTAAACACTTCGCCAATTTAGCTGTTAGAACATTTTGGTTTCATGGAAATTTACACTCACACGTTTTCTATTACATTTGTATGAGCTACTAATCAAGAGAACATTAATCACAAATGCACTGCCTGATCTGCAGACTTATAGGTTACAATGTTAACTTGGCGCCCTACTCGCTCTCTGGATTCCTTAATGTCAAAAGTATCGATAACAATTACCGGTTACTAAATGCTAAAACATTCTAACACGATCCGCGGATTAATCCATATACGCATAGAGCAATACATTGCATGTATTACCGCAATAAACATACGTGTCAAATTGGCTGTTACTATTTACGCCCCGTATCACGTGACATATTTATAAATGAAAGAACGTAAACTTATAGTGAAAATTTACTAAACAGCAAGTAAAGTCTTCACTAAGCATATTATTATACTTAATACGGGAGCTAACACAATCATACATCGACCTAATGATATCTATCATTTTACCTCTAACACCAAGTTTTGTAAGTTTATACCAGATGACATTTCTAACTAAATAGTCAAAGGCTTTAGTAAAATCTACAAAGACGGCATACGATTTTGTTGAGATGATCATTGTGACCAAGTTTCATAAAGATAAGGTCGACATTGTGACCTCTAGTGACTACACAAGGTTTTTCTATGATTTAACCATGTGACCTAGTTTTTGACCCAAGATGGCCCAATATCGAACTTGACCTAGATATTGTTAAGATGATCATTGTGACCAAGTTTCATACAGATTAGGCCAATATTGTGACCTCTAGTGACTACACAAAGATTTTCTATTATTTGACATTGTGACCTAGTTTTTGACCCCAGATGACCCAATATCAAACTTGACCTAGATTTTGTTGAGATGACCATTGTGACCAAGTTTCATAAAGATTGAGTCAAAATTGTGACCTCTAGTGACTACACAAGGTTTTTCTATGATTTAACCATGTGACCTAGTTTTTGACCCAAGATGACCCCATATCAAACCTGGCCTAGATTTTGTTGAGATGATCATTGTGACCAAGTTTCATAAAGATAAGGTCGACATTGTGACCTCTAGTGACTACACAAGGTTTTTCTATGTTTGACCTTGTGACCTAGTTTTTAACCCCTTATAACCCAATATCGACCTTGGCCTAGATTTTGTCGAGATGATCATTGTGACAAAGTTTCATAAAGATTAAGTCAAAATTGTGACCTCTAGTGACTACACAAGGTTTTTCTATGATTTGACCTTGTGACCTAGTTTTTAACCCCGGATAACCCAATATCAAACTTGACCTAGATTTTGTCGAGATGATCATTGTGACCAAGTTTCATTAAGATTAAGTCAAAATTGTGACCTCTAGTGACTACACAAGGTTTTTCTATGATTTGACCTTGTGACCTAGTTTTTGACCCCGGATGACCCAATATCAAACTTGACCTAGATTTTGTCGAGATGATCATTGTGACTAAGTTTCATAAAGATTAAGTCAAAATTATGACATCTAGTGCCTACACAAGGTTTTTCTATGATTTGACCTAGTGACCTAGTTTTTGACCCCAGATGACCCAATATCAAACTTGACCTAGATTTTGTTGCGATGATCATTGTGACCAAGTTTCATAAAGATTAGGCTAACATTGTGACCTCTAGTGTCTACACAAGCCAATTGTTGACGGACGGACGGACGACGGACGACGGACGGACGACGGACGAAGAGTGATCACAAAAGCTCACTCTGTCACTTTGTGACAGGTGAGCTAATAAAACATCATAAAAACCCATATAGTTATATATACATTGCCATTCTATACAGAATTATAAGAGACAGTGGTACATAAGTATCTTACATATTATCACAGTTTAACTTAATCACATATAGTTTAAATCCAAAACACCAACGTTAATCTATCCTTAAAAGCTGCATTAAAACACTAGTAAAAAACTGAATTTTGTAAATATGGTACTATTGCACTAATTAAAAAATGAGTGTAAGAAAACGTATCTACATTTGATCAGATCATATGTAGTTTGATTACCGGAGGTGTTTTAGGTGAGAAATAAAAAGAGAGTATACAACTAATGAAGACACATTGACATTATCTACATTTTTAAAAGTAATGTGCGATCTAAAATGAATTCAGGACACGTTCTTAGCTCATGTACAAATTTAAACAAAATATTTACAACTATTATTATTACTATTTAGTAAATAAAAATTGACGTCTTTGTAATGTAAAATTTTTTTTTGGCACAACTACGTATCAAGTCTGGATTTGAAAACAGAACACAGTATATTTCGGATATTTCCAGATCAGACAAGTGGTAAAAATTAACATGGCATTCATTTGCTTTTGATAATAACTCTTGCCTTATATTATTATAGACAGAGCACTGCAAGAGTACATGTAACTCGTTTTCTATAACCCCATTAGCACAAAACGGACACGTCCTAGACTCCTCTGGTAACCCTTCATATTGACCAGTTTCAACTCTTATAGGAGCAACCCCTAGTCGAAATTTACAAAAGGCAGATCGATGCTTTGGAGGTAATAGTAATTTACAATATTTTTCTAACTCATATTCATCCTTAAAGTTCGATACAACCTTAACTTATTTCTACCGTGACCAGATGAGCCAATGATGCTATGTATATTGGTGAACCAATTATTCGTGTAGGTATTGTGAATCTTATTAAAAATGCTACATGCAAAAGAATGTGGAATGACATTACCTAAATCAGTGATCATATAAAATCCATTAACATTATAAAAACTCTTCACATGAAAATACCAGTTTCTACACATTCTATTTGCCTGACCGGTCGCCCAGAGTGCTACTCGCTTATTAATTCTTGTTACATTCATACAAGATAATTTTGACCAATATAATGATAAAGCTTTCCACTGTCTATCTCATTGCCCTGTTATGAACAGCGTCTATACACGAATAAGAACGGTAACCCCACAGAGGAGCACTATATCTGATTACAGGCCAAACAACTGAATCATACAGTTTCGTATACACATCATATGGCAAACCACCCACGGATTTACTTTTTGCAATAAGTAAACCCAAGCCCGACTCGAACTCTGAGCTACGGACTTGACATTTATGTTATAATCAAGATATTCATGTAAAATAACTCCTAAGTAACACTATCTATCAACAATATTAATCTGGTTAATTCCGCACATAAATTAAAACTGTGTGCATGACATTGAGTTAGGTCGGAAGTGCACAACATTACTTTTAGTTGCATTTATAGTCATGTCATTCAAAGAGCTCCAATTACCTAAAGCATCCAACAACAACTGTAGATCACTGGTAGACTCAGCTAATAGCACAATGTCATCCGCATATAGCACAATACACACTTTTTCTTCTCCAATATGGACACCGGCATTTCCGAGATTTCAAGTACAATGTCAAATCATTTATAAACAGATTAAAAAGTAATGGGGAAAGTATACACCATTGCCGTAACCCACATTTGACATCAAACCAGTCTGTATTAAAATTATTTACTCTTACAAAAGATTGAACAGATACATACAATGATTTAATAGCATCAAGCATATGACCAGTTACACCAATATCCTGCAGTCGCTTCCATAAAATATCTCTATTTATTGTATCATAGGCCTTTTTAAAGTCTATAAAAGCACAAATTGTTGATTTTCGTAACTTAATTCTTGAATCAATAATGCTTGTTAAATGAAGAACTTGTTCCATTGTACTACGGCCCTTTCTGAAGCCATTTTGTTCATCCGAAACTTTGTTATTTTCCTCAGACCAATTGTTAAGTCTGCAGTTTAAAATTGAACAATATAATTTATGCATAATTATAGCCGATGCAATTGTAATACCTCTGTATGATAACGGATCTCTTCTATCTAAAGTACTGGACTTAGGTATAGGATTGATAATACTTTTACTCAAAAGAGATGGAACTATACCTTTTTCAAAACATTTATTAAATAAAACATGAAGGAATGATATAGCTGTGTCATTATTGAGCACTTCAACAGGAATATCATCTATACCAGTTGCTTTACCTTTATTGACATAATTCACAGCTTTACGAACTTCTAATAAAGATACGTGGCTATTCAGATAACTAATATCACCACCATCCGCAATACCATGATTAGAACCAGGAATATGTTCTGAGGTTTGGAATAGAGAGCTAAAATCGCGCTTCCATCTTGCTAATACACATTCTATATCATTCGAAACGGTGCCATCTTCTAAAACAACTTCCATCGGAATAGAAGTCTTTTTGTTACAATTAACGCCTATCTTACGCCTGACTTCCAAAATGTGGACGGATCAGAATCACATTCCTTTAATAACTCAGTCTGTAAAGAATACCAATGTAATCGTTTAGCTCTCTGAATCTCACGGTCAAATACGATTTCTTATTATGATTCAACAGATGGTTAATTATACCTTGCAAAATCACGGTGGGGAAACCACGTGACCAAAAGTGGTGCAGTGCACGATTTTCGACCCAAAATAACGTCGACTCAGGTAGGGTTTTTCACTCTAACTTCTTTGAAACGCCATTGTTTTCACTCAGATATCGTGCATAAACCCCGCGATTGAAAGCTCTTTCATTGGCTTAAAGGAACTTTATGCAATTATACTTAGTTTTATCGTAATCCTTGCCCAACCGATTCCAATTTTTGCGAAATGTTTAGGTAGCGTACACTTTTGTTTGCAATGTATGCTTCTAGCACAGCTACCCAGGCAAATATTCTGCCAAATGATGGATTAAATGGAAGCCTCTAAATATTCTAAGCAGTGTGTGAAATATAAAGTGTGCCTCTTAAGAAACTTTGGAAATATCATCATAAAAAGGGTTTGGTAACGTACACTTTGTTATTTTTCTGAAGGTAGCGTGCATGCAATCTTTCAGAAGGTAACGTGCACTTACAATTTTTTTTTCTTATGATCGAAACAAATAGTTTTAAGTAAAATGTATTGTTAAAACATATTTAGAGTAATTTCAGTTGTATTTGCCGGCCCTGTCGGCGACGTCTATGAAGTCTGTAGTATCAGAAATGTTTACTCTCTACTTCAGCATTGCTTTTCATTGACATTTAATAATCACACGTTTCTTTCAGTGTTTTACTTACTTCTAAACCATTGCTATATCGGTTTAACAAAAGCCAATATATTAGATTTGGCTCTGGTCATTGCATGATGCTTTCGATGGCCATAGTTTCAAACAGTATTTCCTACCTGCGTAAATAGACTGAGATGAAAAATGGCAACTTGTTGATCAACGGATCATCTTGTTTAAAACATAACCGAACAACCACCAGCCACATTAGTTACATGTATAATGTAAACATACAAATAAATCACCTGTTATATATTATCAATGGATTTGATATGAAGTATATGAGGGCTATATTAGTGTCTTTTTCAGTTTAGTGTTGCCTTCCCTGTCAGATTGTTCATGGTCTTGTTTTCTATCGGTCGTTCCGTCCGTCCACTGTCATTATAACGAAAGTTCACAATTAGTGTCAAACTTAGTTGTGCTTATCGATGGCCCGATATTCAAATAATTTAGTAATTTTATTAATTCAATATGCTTTTATTTGTCTGCACTATTGCTCTGTCGCTGTCACCATTGACACCTCACAATACTCTGAAGTAATACTAGTATAACTGTATCAGGCATATCGGGTCATATTCATCACATTCATTGCCGGTGCTTGTTTTTATTTGCAGACAATGGGTCGTCCCAAGTACAGTCTGTCGTATAAGAAGCGGAAACAAGAGCATACATTCTAAAAACAGACCAAGTTCCACCATGACCAACAACTGTGGGAAAAACTTCCAGCATCCATTTGACAGTCAATGAAGGGCCATATTAAGAAGAACAAATGCGAGACAATTCATTCGGATAGAAATGCTATCCAATAATGGAGTCTTTGTGTACTATTGGAGACAGCCCGTCGTAACGAAAGTAGATTATTGCCACCATTTAGCTTAAGAATCGACCTGGACAGATTAGAATTAAGCTTCGTTTTCAAAACCCATGCTGAAATGTCAAAAATTCAATTTTGAATAGTTGGTACCTACTGAAATGATCGGACGTTTCAATTGCCACATAAGTACTATTGATTCCGTGTATGGATGTTGTTAATAATTATTATTGCAGTTATGTTATCATTTGTGTTTTGTTGTTGAACATGTGTTTTATTTATGACAATCAACCAATGGCCAAATTAACAGAATTCTTTGTTTGAAAGGCTCAGTTACACTCTGAATTAGTTATTTGAATGTATTGAGTATAGGTTAAGCTATACTTATATGCGTGAAGTGCGCTTCTGTGTTTGTATATCCAAATGGTTACTGTACTTTTGAAAATGTTTTTGTTCTTAGCTCTAACCAATTCACTCTAAGATTTCCATAAAAAAGAAAACTTTTGGCTTCGAGTTCAATGTGTAAAAAGACAAGTATCTGTTTTAGTATTTCTTTTATATTTATTATCGTTTATTGTACATCATTTAAATATAAACAAATTAACAAAACAAGAGATCATAAATAACCATAGTCAAAGAATCATAAACACGCAAATATTATAAAACAAATAGGGTAAACAATCCCTGTCTGGGTCTTACATAACATTTAAAAAAGGCTTAGTAGTCTTAGGAAATTATACATGCAGTATGCATAGCATAGAAATGTCTTAGAAAGTAAATTATATATTCAATACATGTATAAAGGTGCTGAACCATAAAAGGTTGGTTAAATGATTCAGTTACTGACTACGTGTACTAGTATGATTGAACCAACCATTCTTGAAATGTTACACTGATTACAATTTTAAGTCAAAAGATGCTATTATAGGGTTCTACTTTTACTGGTAGAGCTGTCCTAGTAAGCGTTTTTATAGATTTGATCAACTTTAAATACTTTTTCAAGAAATGAAGTGTTGTACATATATATTTTACTACCAATCTTTGTTTATACGTTGTACTAAGCATTTAGATGACCATCTGCAGTTCGGCACCTTTAAACATAGTACTATACATAATGATAATGTGTCATGTCAATCTAAAGGTTGTATGTTGGAATGTGATTTGTACACTTGTTTAATATTAATAGTATGTAATATATCAGACATAAATATTATCTTCCTCTTACAATTTAAAAGTATGTACCAGGTACATTTGTATTTTAGAAATGAAAATAAAACACAACATTTGCTCCAATTCATGTGATCGAATGCAGTACACAATAAAATGATGGTCAAATCCAACGTATACAAGTCTTTAGAACTGTATGTTAACTTCATATGTACATGCCTTTTGAAACGTATGCTACACACAAATTAGAGCTGTTAGAACAATGTATGAAAAGTGCAATTAAGTCGTTTTAAAACATAAACCTCTCCAATGTTGTCATTTATCTCATAAACGTTTTAAGATGCACATATTGTGAATATAAATCATAGTTCATCTTGTAAGGCAATGTGCGAACTCATATGTACCTTCATCGTGACCCATCTTTAAGCTCACATCCAGTAAAGTTTATTTTCCCCTTCTCGCCTTTCATGTCGTTTAATATCAGACTTTATTGGATAGGCCTTCCGACAATTTGTGCATACCAACTTCTTTTCCATTCCATTGGTGCTGCATCTGAAATATAAATGATGTGTCCAGTGTAGTTTTGTTTTCGGTTGCATCACGTTTAACATGATTATGTGTTGCATACATTTTATTCTATCTGTATAATAATTATACATTCTAAATCTACTTGTGTCCACTGCTTGGATGTAGTGTATGATTGAAAAAGGCCTAATACTTGTAATATTAATCATGTCGATGGTAGTTTGGTAGTATGGTAGTCATTAGTTGTTCACCAGTGTCATTTCGCTAAACATAAAAAATAAAACACAAATACTTGACAGTTAAACTTACTGGTGTCTTGAAATGGGCTTTTGAAGTAAAGCCTTTCCCATAGCACTGTTTATGGTTGTATGGACACAGCCCACTATATTTCTCGTGTTCCTTTAGAATACCAGGCGTTTTAAATGACTTCCCACATAGTGGACACAATATGACAATCAGAAACACTTTGATGCTGGACATCCATTCTGAAAAAAATCATGATGTTTGTAATATATATGTACAAAAAATCGATTTTTAACCTTTGTCAGCATAATGCAACAGCCACATTGTACTAAATACTATATTACTCGAGTCTGCGAATTCATGGCTGTCAAAATTGTACACGGTAGGAAAATGGCGGTTGTTATTAAGGTAACGAAAATATGTGACAATGTATTTTACGATTCATACCAGGCAAGTATCATTGGTATCCTAACTAAACAATCCTACAATAATGTCGATAGGCTCGATGTTATCACAGCACTATTTATGTTTGAATAAACAACATGTTCATGATGATGATTTGTTTGCATTCAGTCGGGCTTATGTGAACTATTTATTAATTGGCGAGTTAAATGGTGGTATTCATTTCGATTATTAGAAATCAAACATTTAACGTGCACGCTACCTTCAGTAAAATAACAAAGTGTACGTTACCAAACCCTTTTTATGATGATATTTCCAACGTTTCTTAAGAGGCATATTTTATATTTCACACACTGCTTAGAATATTTACAGGCATTCATTTAATCCATCATTTGGCAGAATATTTGCCTGAGTAGCTTTGCTTGATGCATAAATTGCGAACAGAAGTGTACGCTACCTAAACATTTCGCGAAGTTAAAATCGGTTGGGCAAGGATTACGTTAAAACGAAGTTGAATTGCACCGAGTTCCATAAAGCCAATGAAAGAGCTTTCAATCGCGGGGTTTATGCACGATATCTGAGTGAAAACAATGGCGTATCAAAGAAAATAGAGTGAAATAACCTACCTGAAAATCGTGCACTGCACCTCTTTTGGTCACGTGGTTTACCCACCGTGAAAATGAAAATATTGTCAACAGTGCCCATATTTTTTCTAAATCCCGCCTGTGCTTCAATATAAACATGATTTCTTATGTAGTGGTATAATTAATCCCTCAGACCAACTTGATGGGAAATACCTCAAGTCAAACATTTTATTAAATAAACACGATTTTACATTCGCGAACTTTCTACAATTGGAACCATATTTAAAAAACTCATTCAATAAGTAATCAGAACCAGCAGACTTTCCAACGTTTATATTGTTGCACGCTCCAGTAATTCCTTCAATGGTAAAAGGGATATTTAGTTCTGTAAACATAATATCCATTTCACCATTTAAATATATTTCATTAAAATATAAAATGTCTTCATCTGGTTGGTAAAACACAGACTCAGGGTCATTTACAGACATAAAATATCTTTGAAAATCACCAGTTGTCAAGTTACATTTATCATTTTTTAAAGCAGAGCCCCTCAACATTTTCCAATACAATCTAGCATTACTAAACCTTACTGTCTCTAGCTTCTTTGTTTGGTCTTTGTCATACAAACATATGAGCCAGTCTCCAGGAAAACCTGCTACATGTATTTTGACAAAAGTATTTATTTTAAGATTTTCCATAGTATTACAGAATAATGTTAAATAAGCAAATTGCAAAAGAAATTATGTTAATATCTTGTGTTTTAAGGAAGTTACAGCTGTTATTTGTAGAGTCCCTTTTCGGAGCTTTTTGTGTTACGTCGCAAACGTCATTCAAACTATATTCGACGTAACTGAAATAAGTATTCCATTATTACACCATTTGATTGATTCTTGACATAAACTGTTCAAAATAGTTCAAAATTCTAACATTATGTTTCACTTTTCAAAATATATATCAAAATCGAAAGTGTTTGCATTCAGAGAAAAGCTACTTCTGTTTTAAACAACTAAACCCTCGTTTTTCTCAATCGGAGTACTTTTCTGAAATTGGTCACCATAGCAACGAAGTATGTGTTTTCGGCATAATCCATAGGAAAATTTAAAGCTAAGGTATAGTACTATATGGGTCAATTACTTAAAATAGAATCAATAGATATGTATTTTTCCTTATTTTAGAGCTTATAAAAATCTTGTTACATATAGTAATTACATAATTTGTCATTATAGCAGGTTTTCCTGGAGACTGGCTCATATCTTTTTTCTAACAGCATTTTTATAAGAACTTCTGGCCTGTACCATATCAACTCCAGTTTCCTCACACTGGTTATTTCTGTAATAATTTAAACATCTATAATACTTCTGTTTTAAAGATTTACAATCTTTATCAAAATAAGGGTTATTATTTTTCATGTTACTTGACGGTTTACTATTGTCACCTAAATTTCTTTTAAATAATGGTGTACAAATATTCTCCAATACACTACAAAAGTTATTAAAAATGTCATTAATTGATGTATCATTTTCTGCAAGATTTAATTGAAAACATATGTTATCAAATATCGTTCCAGGCTTTTCTACGTTAAAATGATGATTAAGACGCCGGTAACTAACTAATACCAACGCTTATATAAACCGAAAATCTCGTGCGTCTATTCTTCTCCACAATTTTGTTCGATGAGCCAAACCATTTGTTGGCGAACCAGTTTTTCAAGCTATGCCACGTAGAGGTGTTAACAATCGAGTGATGGCGAGAGGGAGACGGGCGAGAGCCAACGTTGCTGCCGAGCCAGAACGAGCTAGGGTCGTACGTCCCAGACAGGCGAGAGGCAATGTTGCTGAAGTCGAGAGGCGAGCGGAGCCAGAACCAGCTAGGGTCATACGTCCCAGACAGACGAGAGAAGTCCGGCGACGCGGGTGGCGTGCGGCAGTAGAACCAGCCCAGAGACAAGACGAGCCTTTGGACGCTGAGGAGAGGGAAATTCCTCCACACCCTCAGGTCGCTGACAGGGGCCAGAAACGCAACGCCGACGTACTTGATGACGACAATGGAAATGTACTACTCCAGCCAGATGCTGGTAAGCAAAATATGATAGACTTTACACGTATTTTGGCTGATTCTGTTGCTAACGACCCTAATGCTTATTGCTTTGCTGATAATGTTTGCGTAGGAGCTGATATGGCTCAGGGGATTGGAACCCAACCATTAGAAAGCTGTACCATGTTAATGAATCATCCTATGCGTCTAGCTAATGACGACTTAGCTTCCCATATACCATCATCTATTAAGCAGCAGATATGTCAAGGGGAATATGTTAATTTAGCATTGCTACTGATTGGGGCTGTGAAATTATCAGAATATGCTAACGGCTCACTTCTAAGAGTAAATTTCAATGGCCTTGTTAAGAAAAAATTCAAGGAAAAGATTACGACAATAGAGCGATGGACAGATGCTTTTATAATATTTGCCACAATTTATCTGTCTAACCACTCTGGTAAGGTATATGAGCTTTTACACTACATGTACCTGATTAGAGAATGTGCATCCCGCCAGGGCGGATATGCTTGGCGAACATATGATGAACAGTTTAGACTACGTCAAGCTCTATGTCACTCATCTTGGTCGCATATCAACAACCTTTGGTGAAGATGTGTACAGGTTAAAGATACTACTAGTATGTACAATAAGAATCAGAATGAACCAAACTTGTATATATGCCTAGACTTTAACAGGGGTTTCTGTAAATGGAGAAACTGTAAACTACAACTTTATTTATGTAATTATGACATTGCAGAGGCACTTCAGTACTCGGGACCTAGAATAGCCCGCGATTCTAAAAATCTTAGAACTGCCTCGTGTAATCCTGAAATAGTTTTACAACAAATAAATAAAGACATTTCAAAAGGTCGAGTCGCGGGTCCTTTTACGGATAGTCCGTTCAGCAACTTAATAGGGCTGGTCCCCAAAAAGGCATCAGGGGAATACAGAATGATTCACCATCTGTCTCACCCCCGGGGGAATCTATCAATGATTTCATAGACCCGGAAATATGCTCGGTTCAATATACCAGCTTTGATTCAGCGGTACAACTAATACAAGACTTAGGTAAAGGCTGTCAGCTTTTCAAGATTGATATTAAAAGTGCATTTAGACTTATCCCGATAAAGCCCGCAGATTTTCATTTACTGGGTTTCAAATTCGAAGAAAAATTCTACTTTGATAAAGCCCTTCCGTTTGGTGATTCAATAAATTGCATTACATTCGAGCGATTTTCTCGTTTTCTAGAACATTGTGTAATATCCAAAATGTCGTCGGGCAAGCTTTTGCACTATTTAGACAACTTTTTAGGAGGCGATCAATCATCAGAACAATGTTCGGTAGCTTTACAAATATTCAGGGACACTATGTTAGAACTTAATGTACCGCTGGCAGATGAAATGACAGAAGGTCCGACACCAAAAATAGTCTTTTTAGGGCTCGAACTTGATTCTCATGAGATGGTAGTTCGTTTACCAAAAGCCAAAATGGAGGAGATTATCTCCAAACTTAAGAAAATGTTAAGCAAACCGAAATCAACTTTAAGGCAGGTACAGTCCTTAATAGGTTCATTGAATTTCTGTTGTAGAGCCATAGTCTCGGGCCGACCATTTATTCGGCGTTTAATAAACGCAACGTGTGGTCTGTCAAAAGCTCATCATTGTATTCGATTAAACCAACAAATTAGATTAGATCTACAAATGTGGTTAATGTTTTTCGAAAAACACAATGGTATATCTGTATTTCACGATAGGTTCTGGGTAACAAATGAGGAGGTTGAGCTTTATACCGACAGCGCGGTTGGTGAAGGTTTAGGGTTTGTGGCTTATTTTCAAGGTCACTGGTGCGCGGCTAAATGGCCGAATTGGTGGAGGTAAAGCGGGATAACCTCAGACATTACCGTAATGGAGTTGTTTCCCATAGTAGTTGCTCTTTTTATATGTGGTCCGTTCCTTCAGAACAAAAAGATTATGTTTAACTGTGATAATTCAGCAGTAGTTCACATTATTAACAAGCTTACCTCAAAGTACTCATAGGTAATGAGCTTAGTAAGGGAATTAACGTTGAGAAGTTTAAAAATGAATATAGTAATCAAAGCTAAACATGTCGAGGGTCGTCTGAATTCCATTTGCGACTCTTTAGCACGATTTCAGATAACAAAATTCAGGGAACTCACACCAGAGGCCGAAACCACTCCTTACCAAGTACCAGTCTATCTATGGAACATCTTCAAACTAGAGCTCAGCATCTAATGTTATGTGGAATATCTGCCAATTCAAAAGCAACAGTTACTTACTTAACAGCATGTAACGTTTTCATATCTTTCTGCTTCGAAAAAGGAATGTCGCCTAATTCGATCACTACTTACATACCAGGCATAAACTATCAACACAAGATCCATGGTTACTATGATACTGATAGTGTGTTCTGCATAAAACAAATAATTGAAGGTTGTCATCGAAACAGAATTACAAAAGATACAAGGGCCCCTATAACAAAGTCCGTGTTAAAGTCAATTTGTGACGTCTTAGACTCAGTATGCTACAATATATACGAGACAAAATTGTTCTCAGCACTTTTTTGCCTTTCATACTTTGGTCTATTACGAGTAAGCGAGCTTGTTGCCCCATCGCTGATAGAGTCAGGGAACCAAGTCAATTCTTTAGATGTGAGTTTTACCGAGGGACAGAGTACGTTGATAATCCAATTAAATAAGTCTAAGCCACGTCAGAGGGTCCCCCGATAATAAGCAAACTTCCAAGAGAAAATACGCAATTATGTCTGGTTCAGACAACCCTTGAGTTCAAAGCTAGGAGACCGAGAGTAAATGGCCCATTCTTTTGCCATCAAAACGGTTCTCCCGTAATCAGCACTCAGTATAGCTCGGTTCTCGCCAAAAGTTTAAAACATACAAATCTCCCGGTCAAGAATTAAAAGTCACATAGCTTCCGAATAGGTAGAGCAACAGATCTTGCTATTAAAGGAGTTAACTCACAAGCAATAATGAAGTTAGGTCGCTGGAATTCTAACGCCTATAAAACTTATACGTGGGACGTTCAAAAATAAACAGGACTATTGCACAAAACCAACAGGGTTTAACGAAATAAATCAAATTATATACCATCAGAAATCGGAATCCTTTTTCGACATACTGTAAAGATATGAACTAAAACAAATGCGTGGTCCGAGAGTTACAGGTGACTAAACAAGGTCACTAACGTTGACCCGGCGCACAAAATGACGTCGCGCTTTTTTACACGGCGTTAGTGCTTCGCATAGGGCTATGAAATACGAGGTTTATAGTGATACAGGGTGATAAATACATTCCAGTACCACAATGAGTCACACAAGTAAAGCGTTGGTGAGAATCGCATGTATTTTTCCGGATCTTACATCGAATATTTAGGCGAGAATCCGTACCATGGAACGTTGGTATTTGGAAAAAGTCTCGGTAACTGACGTCACGAACGTTCTTATGATTTCCTATTACTTCCCTGTCTTTCAAAGCTGAATAGTTAGCACTAAAGCATTTGTGTCATTATAAAAATGATAAACGACTTGCAGAACTTTTTCCAGAATGTAGTTACGATAATTTCATACGAATCAGAGGACATAGTCATCTTGCTGTTGACAGAACTTTGTGTTTGTCCGGTTTTCCTTACGTTCTAATGACGTCATGTTTGCGTCACGAATTTGTCAAACTCGGAGTTCAACTTCTGTTTACTTCAGTACATAACGTCCAAATGTCCTCATTTTTGCAGACATATTCCAGCATGTAACATGTTGTGATACGGCGAAGTTTAAATAAAAAGGATATGATAGTATTAAAGATACACCCCATTACGTACTCGCCATTAATGATAATTGTTGGGCTGCGCCAAGTGCGTGTTACCATGGTTTCATAATGGACTATTATGAGAGGACGTGATAGTGTGACTCGATAAATCCGATATCGAATTTTCGCAATTGAATTCCGATTCCATATTATGTAATAATATTTGTATAATATTGAAAACTGTACCCGTGAGGACCCCAGTCCTATTTATTTTTGAACGTCCCACGTATTCGGTAATTTTTAATATCAACCTTATTGATTTCAACGTTCTTTATTCTTTTGATATTTAGATGTGTGGATTCTAGGCGATTCCATCCCTTATCGGGCAGGGGTTAGAGCCCATGCTACAGGAAAACCGAACCTGAGGCTAAACACAAAGATAGCTTGGTGGGGAGTAAGAGGTTTGCCCATACAGGAATAGTAATCCCTAGTTTATTGCCATAATGTAGCAACCTCCCGTACTTACCATTAATTCACATTTGCCTGAATTCTAGTAATAAACACGCCTGCTCTTCTCATGGCCGATGGTGTTTTCTCATTTACTAGGTAGCCTGTTGTTTGCATCCCGGGCTCTAAATGAACGGCCACACTATTCCAACCATATCATTTATTGATCGATAATTCGATTTCTATTATTTGATTATATCTCGTATGTAACATTAAATGGTAGAACGTTAGTAACGTGTTGTCTTATCATTTTCAACCATGAAATAATGAGCATACATTGTGCATAATCGACACTTATTTACAACTTATATGTTCGACATCTAGAACTAAATGATGGCAAAGTTATCATGTGCGGCCACGATACTTATTTAGCGATTAAATAATTTTCACAAGGCGAGCATTACATTAGTATCTAAGAGCAAGTAAACACCGATATAAATTCCCAATAGCAGGAGATACAATCAGCGTATGACACGATGGTATTATATAGTGGCGTCCTCTTGTCTCAATGACTTGTCACTATACTTAATTAAAACATATTTCTGATCCCCTTATTATAGCCTTAGAAACATAAGGAACATTGAAAGTGGAAAGACGATTTTGAGCAAGGAAAAAGTCGATAGTTGTGTTACAGTATATGATTATCTTCAATCATTGTCATACATTTATTTAATGGGACTTACATGGATCGTCGTTAAAACTATACAATTAAAGGCTAAAAGCATGTCTTAATTTACATTCCATTTTGTGTTGCTGATTCCTTGTCTTGTATTAGGACGTCATGCAATTATCAAACACTCTACTAAATCGTAGATGAAACCTAGAAAGGAAATCCTTAACTAAATCACAGTCATTTAGAGACATTTGAAGATTACTTACACGACGAAACCCGGGATAATATTAGATAAATTTCTTTTTGGTATCGATTACCACAATATATACTTTAAAGTATTTGATTTATCATGGTCTATATTGGAATAACGAACTATCATCTTTCTGTACACGAACTAGTAATGTGTTACATGGAAATATATACCAACTAATCTTGTATCAAGGCGGTTTACAAAGCAATGAATTAGAATAAGATAACTAACGTGTATGAAGCTTGATGGCTCAGTTACAATCCGTTCTAAGAGCACTGTAATCTTGTCCATCTATTGATAAATGAGGAGTTCGTTTGTTGGACATACAGGGTGATCCATTTATTCCGCACATTAGTAAATACCTATAACTTCACTAATTCTTTACTTAAACATATAAATGTGGTATTGTTTGAAAGGTAATAAATACAAATGTCTGCTGAAATGAAACAGTATTTGGCATTGGGTCGTCAAAGTGACGCTATAACGTCATTGATGAAGTCATAAATTTGAGTATTTCCAAACTCCAATCATAAAACTTTATTGCGAATTGGGTAAATCTGCGATTTAAGTGAAAAGAAAACTTGAAAAGTGTTTTCAAATACCACTGTGCCTTCAAGAAGGAATATTGTTGGATATGTCAAATCAAATCGATTCGTCGGGAAAAGAGACTAGTTACCTTGCTGCATGCAACATAGTCATGTACAGACTTTAAAACGACGTTTGAAACTCGTTTTAGAGAAAATGGGAGGTCACATTGAACGTCTGCTTTAGATAAGGATTCTATTGTTGAATATCCGTTTTTGATCAGAACAAAGCTTACATATATACTCGGCAATTACATGTTTTCTTTAATATGATAGCTTTAAAGATGACGAAGTTATAAGCATTTACTAATGTGCGGAATCAATGGATCACCCTGTACGAGTACGTTTACAAGTATCCCACTTCTCGCTGCTCGAAGCAACTTGTGATTTTCCGATTGTACTGTATAACAGTTCATGTACGTGGATATATCCCATGGTGTGTTTGTTTATGGCCGTAGGTTTCCCGAAAACGATATCAAAATGTGCAGTAATTCAATTCTGATTAACATGAAACGTGCTGCATTATTTGATTATCATAATTGAATTATATAAACATTCAAAATAGATCAATGACGTCATGTCGCCGCACATGAGTATAACGGTACAATTTTCATAATCATAACAACTTTCTTTCATACAATATGTTAAATCGCCAAATCAGACGACCATTATCCGACGTAACCTTACAAATGTCTGTGGCCTGTTGCTGAAATTTCAGTGGCGTTACTTAATTTTAAAACTCGCAATAAACTATTACCGTTCTGATTTTGAAGCGAAAACAATGTAAATTTGTGACAAAAAGAAGTTTTGCATTTTTCCTACAAGTTATGAAAGTCAACTTAGAAACTTTATGATACACACGGCGACGACATAAGCTCGATTATATGTAGTATAAGGTTTTAAGGGCTAGGATGATCGAATCAATGTTAACAGAAGGCCGGACGACTGGTATGTGGTAGCTTCGACAGGAACACCGGTATGTGGTAGCTTCGACAGGAACACCGGTATGTGGTAGCTTCGACAGGAACACCGGTATGTGGTAGCTTCGACAGGAACACCAAGCGTGTTTCTGACGCTGTAAATGCAGTTCGACGTTTCAATAATGTGACCGTTGTGAGTTAGACTATACTTGTGGAACTATCCAGATGACACTTTATGACAAATATTTTTAACATGCTGATAGCAAGTATTGGTTGGGTGCACATTTTAAAGGACGATTTATGGCTGCATAATTTCAGGAGTCTAAGAAGAATACCGGGGATGGACTTTTCAGGAGGAGTTAGTGCATGGAAGTAACGTCATTATGACGTCGTTGATGTCTGACTTGCGGCGGCGATGTTCGTTAGTATGCCAATATCTCAATTACTGTTTAGTGCATTTTTATGAAATTTGGCTATCAAATTCAAAATTGATTCATGTCACTTGGTGTTGAATTGGTTTACCGGAATGTTGTTTCTGTCGTCTTCTCAAAGGGCTAGTAATAGACACTGCGACTTTTTGCGAATAACTGTCGAATAAAACTTACTTTCGAGAAATAATCTTATTCCACAACTATTATACCGTAAATAATCTAAATTCCTTAGATAAAAACATGATTTGCTGTACTTGATTGCCATTTGAACAAAATAAAAGCATTTCAAAGTCGCGAAAATAGGTGTCAACATTAGTCAAAAAAGCATGCTATTTTTCATTGACAATTTTCGATTACATGTAGTTTTATTGATTGGAATTTGACATATCATACATGTTTGTAAGCCATAGACCATCAACAATGATTTCTGAGAAGAATTTGCGATCAAAATACAATTGATATGAAGTTATTGGTGCGTGAAACAACAAGCACCATTTGGTATAAATAAGAGTGATCTCACTTGTTTTGACCGTCTTACTCGTAGACAACAAATAATTTCATTTTGATTTAAAGTTCTAATGGAAATATAAGGATCCAGTTATCGTATCGTATGTTGCAGTTTAACGAATACTGACATTTACTTTTCTAAACGACTACTGCAAAGATGACACAAATTTAGCTTAAAATGAACATTAGGCCAGTGTACTCGAGCATACCCTCTTCTAAGTTCAATAAATTATTTAATTGTTGACGAAAGGCTATGTAATTTCCTAGATATAGAATAGAAACATACAACTTTTAGACAGTAATCGTAGAATCCTTCTAAATAGTGTCATGGAAAAATGCAACCGACAGTGACAATACAGATCGAACACCCCTCGTATATACTCCACTAAATGACGATATTCTTCTTGTTGTAGCCCGTATGATGAGGACGGTCAAGTTCGGTGATCGATGTTTAATGGCAAAACCACCGAAGCTCTGAAATGCACTGCTGCAAAATACTCTCAAAGACCGTAAAACACTACAGTTATTCAAGAAAGCAGAATTATATTTTCAAGTATCTTCAACCTGATTATTTATATTTATCTTATACTAAAACTTGAGTCAACACATACACGCCGAGAATCGCTGTTGATTCCCATCCATTGTTGGTACTGTGTTGTCCCCACAACAATCATTGATGAGGCATGTCTTTTAATTTAACTATATTTCTCCATGACTTAATATGTTTCACCCATGTTAATTTACAATTTATCTTGTATTTCAAACCTGTTTAACCATGTATTCGTCGTGATTGTAAAACACTTTTGTACCTGTATTTGCAAGATAAGTGTGCTATATAAACATCGTTTAATTATAAGCACCATCATCATTTCAGACATATTCGAATGTAGACGGTACTGTATGCTGTTATTTCAATTAACCGTTGAACGATGGTACAGACGTTGGCTTTATTCAGTACACTCGTATGCTATACAAAGCATTAAACTATCCGATTGTTTTGTGATTGGAAAAAAAAACGACCAAGAGTAAACGCATTTTTTTATCAATTTACGACATAATCATATCATAAAATTTAGTGAACGCGTTTGTTTTTTATCAGTTTTACAACCATACGGTCGTCATTTAATTATTTCTTGAGCGCAATTTGTACATTAAATAGCGGACTAGTTTTTTATCTCTTTAAACGGAAAAATTCGAGTGAGCATCTCAGGAAAGATATGTTAAAACCATCAAGTAACCTTACTTACTTACTTATTCCTCTTCATCCCTTCTGGGACATAGGGCCTCTATCACAGCTCGCCAGCGGACTCGGTCTAAAGCCACCTGCTTGGCTTCCCTCCAGGCCATCCTAATCTTCTGTAGTTCCGCATTCAAAGTTCTTCGCCATGACATGACTGGTCGACCTCTCTTTCTGTTTCCTTGTGGGCTCCAGTCAAGAGACTGGCGTGCTATGAAAGACTGGTCCCTTCTTAGTGTGTGACCAACCCACCTCCACTTCCGTCGCTTTATCTCGTCAACAATGGGGCTCTGTTTTGTTCGTCGCCACAGTTCTTGGTTGGTGATTCTATCTGGCCACCTGATATGTAGTATCTGTCTGAGGCAGGTATTTATGAACACTTGGAATTTGTTGTCTAGCCTCTTTGTATGTCTCCAAGTTTCCGATCCATACAACAGTACTGTCTTTACGTTTGAATCGAACAGTCTCAGCTTTGTCTTGAGGTGGATGGACCTGCTGTTCCAGATTGGTCTCAGAGTGGCAAATGCATGTCGGGCCTTGTTGATTCTGGCCTGTATGTCCTCCTCTGTACCTCCTGTCTTGCTGACTACACTGCCTAGATATGTGAACTGGGATACATCTTCCACAGCTTCTCCTTCCAATGTGATTGGCGTATCCTGGCCTGTAAATAGTCTTAGGCTCTTGGTCTTCTTTGAATTCACTTCCAGCCCAGTGCGTCCAGCCACAGTCTGAAGACGTTCGGTCTTCTTTTGCATGTCCTGGAAAGTGTGTGACAGTAGGCCAATGTCGTCAGCGAAGTCTGGGTCCTCAAGGCGTGTTGTTAGAGTCCATTGTATGCCTCTTGGTTGGTCTGTTGTTGTCCTCATCACCCAACCTATCACTATAGAGAAAATTAGTGGGGACAGTAGACATCCTTGTCTCACTCCACAGTCGACCCTGAAGGGAGATGATAGCTCCATGTCGTTGATGACTTGACAGGTTGTATTGTTGTACATACTTCGAATAATGCTTACAATCTTCTCTCGTATACCATAGTGGCGTAAAATTGTCCAGATGACTGTCCTGTCTATCATGTCGAACGCCTTCTTGTAATCAATAAAGTTGATATACAATGAGGATTGCCATTCTCGGGACTGTTCGATGATGATCCGGAGTGTAGCTATCTGGTCTGTGCAAGATCTCCCAGCTCTGAAGCCCGCCTGCTCATCCCTCAGTTTAGTGTCTACTGCAGATCTAATTCTCTCCAGAATGATCCGTGTGAGGACTTTACTTGGTATTGACAGCAGCTGTATTCCTCTCCAGTTGTGACAATTGTTGAGGTCTCCTTTCTTTGGAAGTTTGATTATGTGGCCATTCCGCCATTCATTAGGCACGTCTTCTTTGTCCCAAACCGACTGTAGCAGATCTATCATGATGTTTGCAGTTGTTTCAGCTGATAACTTCAATGCTTCGGGTGGGATGCTGTCGGGACCAGGGGCTTTACCATTCTTTAGCTTGTTGATAGCGTGTACCACCTCTTGTCTGTTGATGGGTCCAGTGTTGATATCAAGGTCTGTTCCATCCTCGAGCTGTGGAGGATCTTGCACCGAGGAGCGAGTCAGTAGTGTGTGGAAGTGATCTCTCCACCTGTTCCTCTGGTCAACTGGATTCGCCAAGATGTCTCCATTGGTATCACGCACTGGCTTGTTGGTGTTTCCCTGTCGTCCTGTCAGCTGCTTC
Organism: Spisula solida; assembly: GCA_947247005.1. NCBI lineage: Eukaryota > Metazoa > Mollusca > Bivalvia > Venerida > Mactridae > Spisula > Spisula solida. Next base: position 4,743,084 of record OX365948.1, on the reverse strand, counting down.
GTGATGTTGTACAGGGTCCTCATGTCATTCTTGCTTGCTGCTGTTTGGGCCTCTTCTGCCAATTTGTCAATCTTTTTCCTCTTATCTTGTTGTGAACTTTTCTTTACTTCTTTGTTGATGGTGGTATATTGCTGTCTTATAGCTTGTGTTTGCACTCTCGTTCTCGCTTGGTTCAATCGTTGTCGCACTGACCGTCTCTCTTCTATCTTCTTGATTGTACTTTCTGACAGCCATGGTTTGTAGGTACGTCGTTGAAATCCCAACTCCTCCTCGCATGTGGTGGTGAAGGTGCTCCTCACCCTTTCCCATTTCTTTTCTAGGGAGCCATCTTCGATATCTGCCAGAGCTTGGAAGCGGTTGTTGAGAGCGAGTGTAAAACTCTGTTGTTTCTCACCTCTCAGATTCGATGTGTCAAATCGTGGAAGGCGTTCCATTCCTGTTTTTCTGATGCTGGCAATCCGCACCTGAAGCTTAGCGATAACAAGCTCGTGGTCGGTTGCTACATCTGCTCCTCTATACACTCTGACATCCGTGAGGGTCCTTCTCCATCTCCTTGAAATGGCTACATGGTCAATCTGGTTCTTCACTGACATATCGGGGGAGGTCCATGTCTCCTTGTGAATGGTCTTGTGTGGGAAGACAGTCCCACCAATGATAAAATCATTCTGCCCACAAAAATCAGTGAAGAGCTCCCCATTCTCGTTCATGTCACCCAGTCCCTCCTTTCCCATGATGAGCTCTCTACCAGCATTATCACTACCCACTTTGGCATTTATGTCACCCATTACTATGATGATATCCCTCTTAGGAGTTCTGTCCAGTACGCTCTGAAGACAGTTGTAGAAGTCTTCCTTTGCTTCCTGATCTGCGACATTTGTTGGGGCGTAGCATTGTATGATGGTAACTTCTTGGAATTTGGACTTGAACCTAGCTGTCAGTATTCTTTCACTGATTGGCTCCCATCCAATCAAGCTTCTAAGTGAGCGTTTGGTCAATAGCAGTCCAACTCCATTTCTATGTACATCATTCTCATTTGGAGGTCCAGAGTATAGAAGTGTGTGACCAGAGGCTAAGGTTACTTTCCCAGCTGTTGTCCAACGAACCTCGCTTAATCCCAATATCCCTAACTGGTATCTGTCCATTTCTCTAGCCACCTGTGCTGCTCGTCCGGTCTCATATAATGTTCTTACATTCCATATTCCAATCCTTAGGACGTTTTTTGGAGAGAGTAGCGTCGGCAGATTTCTCTGCGTCATAGGTTCTCTCCGTGGTCGATTCCGTAAATCCGTCGTATTTGCTGTGATATTAGTTTCTGTAGCAATTGTATATTCACGTGGTAAGGGTGCTGGCCTTACGCACGCTACCCTCCTCCTTTCTCATCCAGGGCTTGGGACCGGCAATGGCGGAGTTATCAAGTAACCTAATTATTAGTAATTGTTTAAAGTGCAAGACGTTTAAAAGGAAGTGTGGAGTACCACATCATTAAAAACAAGTTAGGATCAAATTTATCAAGCCTGTAACTTCACTGAAGATGAATGCCACTTCCTGTGTAAATGGCCGTTGTGCATGTACTATGATTTACATAAATCTTTTGCGTTCGACTGAGACAGTTGAAGGTGCGTGTTCAAACATGTTTCCTGCCTCTTTTTGCTAATGACTGCCGGTTTCGTGGGAAAATACAGAAACTCTATGATACAAGGAAAACTACCCTAGCTCAGTATAACAGACTGTGAGTCTATAACATACCCAGCGTATAGCAGGTACCGACTGGTTCAACTCTAGTTGGGTTGGAAACACTGACATGTCTTTAGGGAAAAAATGACCAAATAAATGTCCCAATCGAGAATCGAACCAAGGGTCTCTCGACCTGTAGTCCAGAGCGTTGCCAACTCGATCACTGTGTCATCCTTGAATTGAACGTGAACAATACAATGTCTGTTAAACAGTATTACGGAATAAATAACAATGTATCTAAATTTATCGAACTGTCTACTTGAGAAAATAAACTTTTCTCAAAGACCTTTCAACATTTATAATTATATTAGTACAACTTTGTATTTTGATTAGATCTTCTCTATGAATATGATATGCAAATCTTGGAGACTTCTCCTCATTTTATGACAGCTAGATCTTTATTATTAACATTTGATTTTCATTTATACATAAACAAGATTACTCAAATATATAACTTTTGTTTATCAAAACGATAATAGAAAATCGTTTATTATCTGCGATAACATAATGATTTTAATTATAATCCACTAGACATCAGACAATGCTTCAGGACATCTGTGTATTTACGAGAGGCGTTCAATATGTATTGTCCTTGTACTTTGCATTTTTCTATGACAATATTTAAAAGGATTCTACGATAACTGTCTCTATTATACATATGCACATGTATATCTGGAAAAAATTAAAACCTTTAAAGGTGCATTAGGGTTAAAAATCACCATTAAGTAGGCCAAAAACTATATTTGCAATTATTAAAATGCATTTCTATTTGGCCGTTAACGCTATGTTTTCACCCAGAAGCGATGGCATTGTTAAAATACAATTAATATAAAAATCGAATTTATTTTATGACCCCGGGGGTCATAAAATATTTAAATTGTGCGCTAAAAGAACTGGCGGCAGTTCTTACGAAATGGCGCTAGCTTTAAGAACTGGCCCCATTAACTAAAAAACCAAACACGAATATGAAGTTTTTATGCTTTAACATTATAAATGATATCTTTATGTTTTATCATTCCAATTGTACTTAAACTCACATAATAAACCCGAAATACTATAATTCATAATTTAAAAGCATAAAAACGTCATATTTGTGTTGTTGTTTTTTTGTGTTATGTGGCCAGTTCTTAACGCTAGCGCCATTTCTTAAGAACTGGCGCCAGTTCTTAAGTGGAAGAAGTTTGATGACAAAGTCGGCCAATATGAAATCGTAACCGGGTCGTTGGTTTTAATTCCACAGGAATCAGAGTTTACGGAGGAAGTTAGAACTATATTGGCTGGCAATCGTCAAATTAGATTATTTTCTTATAGATGGTGCATTTATTTTGGATACAATGATTTAGAGAAGCTGGACCCGATAGCAACTTTAAATGGTCAATACAAATGAATATGTCCTATTTGAATAATAAGGATACATATTACGAAAGCAGCAATGTCATCTCGGTCAACAACATTTTTTTATCTAAGAACGCAAGTAGAAATCAGTCAATGAAAATTTAAAACACCCGTAAGTATGTTGTTTTTCGACTAATTTTAACGAGACATTCAAGACGCTCAAGTCGAAAATCAGTACTATCCATCCAATTTGTTTTTTTTAACAAAATATAACGTTTGTAGAGCAGTTTGGTCGGATTTTCTGCAAATTCTGCTAAACCTGTATTTTTGCATAACATATTTAGTGGCCTGGATAGCACTCATTCTTGGCCTGAGCGTCGAGGATGTCTCAAAAATAAAATACTGACGGTTGTTTTTATTTTGTTGTTTACATATTTTTACCTGCATTCTTTATCAAAAATGTCATCACTTACCACGTCGTATGTCCACACGGAAAGATATGCTATCCGTTAATTCCACAAGGCGTACATTGGGGGTGAATTATTTAAAGGAGTACGTGCTGAAACGCTGATTTTATTGATGAATATTAATGAAAGGTTGTTGAATTATTGAGTTAAAACTAATCAAAGAAAAGTACAATTACAGAAAACTAAACATGATTAGGTTTCTGATGGAAAATGCAGGGAGAAAGCGAAGTTACGCAAACACAATCGATTTGAAACACAATTTGATTTGTTTTATATGGATAATTCCTATCCGTGTTAGATTTAATTATTTATACAATTAGTTTGGCAGGAGCTGATTGATATATGAATAGTATAATAAGTATATCCTTCAGTAAAGTTATCATTTGTAAATACCTGCTGTGTATGGTTCTATTTGACTAACTTTAAGTGCTGCAGTGAATATTTCACGGTGGGAGTCAGTATATATACTTGCTTGATATGGCATGTTTTTGGGTACGGATGATATGTTCTGTGTCAAATTCAAAAATATTTAATGTACAAAAGGCCTCCAGCCCATACACAAAGTATATACATATTAACAATATTATATAGACAAATATATAGAACCGTATTGCAAAGTGATTTTACATGCAGCAAAATAACATAGTATAGCAAACAAAATTAGGCTTATAATACGTATACAGTACAGTATAATTGATAGAATAATCGTTCATATTGTTGTTGACTCAAGCTAGTACGCTTGCAAGTAACTTTGATATCATTTTCAAAAATCATCATACGTTAGACATACAGATTTACACAACAAAATGTTAATGCAAAGGTTTGTACATGTAAACATTTAAACCATCGCTATTAAAAGGTAATACAATGTATTGCAATACAATTTCGTCTATTTCACACTAGTTATTTGATATGCAATCAGTGGCATCATTTTAATATTACATCAATCTACACAATGCGTGTAATACTGACCTAGATGTTCTGAATTATACCATATGTACATGGATGGACAAACAAATTAGTTATACAATCAACAAAAAACATTTTCATAAATCATCATACGTTAGACATACAGATTTACACAACAAAATGTTAATGCAAAAGTTTGTACATGTAAACATTTATACCATATCTATTAAAAGACAATATTGCAATACAATTTCATATATTTCACAATAGTTATTTGATGTGTCTGTAATATTTATTGGTAGCTATGTGCTGATGCCGCTTCTGTATGGATTTCAATTGGACTTTCAATGGTTACCTTTATTTTCTCGTTCAGTTGTGCGCTGGGCACCGTGCCATGTAAGTGTATTCTGTGTTACATGTTCTCTGAGCTCGGCTGTTGAAGTTAAGTGCAGTCTTCGTAGTCTAATATTTTAGTATAGTTTGGCTGTGCATTATAATATTAAATATATCCTTGTATACTGCGTACATATTATGAATTCGCAAGTGCGAATATTTCTCAACATTTAAGGCAAACATTTAAAGATCGGCTTATTTCACTGAAAACCAACTACCCATAGCCCACCGTCAATCGCCATACTTGAGCCCACTGAATTGTTATCAAGGAACCAATGATATGTTATGGGCAGGATTATTGCATGTACTAACAAACCACAAAAACCTTGTCCTTTACCTTGAAACACTAAATGTTAATTGTTAATTTAAGACTGGAAGTTGTACACGGGCAACTGTTTACCAAACACCGCCTCTTTTATGATTTTCACAGTGTAAAAATCGAAGTTCAGAGGGAGAATTCTATCCTATGGCGGTACGAAAAAGTGTTGACAGAAAAAAGTGTAACGCTATTAAATATGATATTAGTCCACTAATTTGCAGTCAATTATGAAGAAATGCACCTTAGCGTTTGTCCGACCAATTTTGTATGATATACACCTTCTAAAATATAAATTAATTTTCGAATGTGTTTCAATGACAAACACTGTAACTGTTACTCTTGACTATAGCCTGTGTTTCTATTCTAACGTAACACACTGTCAGTTGTCTGTACTATGGAGGTCATTGCCATTAATTTGTTTTAGCTGTGAGGTATTGCTGTTAAGCGTCATTACTTCAGTTTGGTATGACTGCTGATATTCACTCGAACGTGTTTAGTAGACTGTACAATGCGATGTGATATTTCTTGCATGTGTCTGTGTCTATGGGCGAGACTGTGCCTAAGCTCGATCTAAACATATACTTTAACGGCACACCAAACCTTTTTTGCCTTATTAAATGATGAAGTTGTCTAGACAAAATCCAGATATTTTGATTGGATTATAGGGAAATAATTCAGAAAATCAACGCGTCACACCTTAAATAGATATATAACCACTGTTAATATCCATCTATGATGCAAACAGATAATAACTAATATAACAGGGGAAATGAAGCACACAGAAGAAATAGCAGATCACGAACGTTGTGTGCGGAATCAAGTTACTAAAATGATACTTAGCACAATCACAAATAATGCGTGATCCTTAATACTTGGAAAGTATTTCGATTTTTTGTAGTAAGTACTCCTTCACTAGTTGTACTTCTTATACATGTATAGTTAAGGCTATGTGAAAGTTAATGCACTTTCTAGTGGTGTGTGTGTGTCATTTCTATGCGTTTTTTAGGTTCTACGATACCTTCGAAATCGTAAATACTGTAACGCACAGACAATTCAAGGCCTCACAGAAACAGCAGCATCCACCCAGACAAGAGTCAGACACAGAACGAACCACCTATATCCTCACACAAGACAGTACACAGGTGAAATCGAATTACGTGCATCATAAACATTCTTATTAGGCAAAATTTGATGCACATATTAATACTAAAGCGCACAGACAATCCAAAGCCACACAGAAACGACGGCAGTGCTTAGCCATCCACGCAAGAGTCAGACATAGACTGTTAATCACTGGTAAATCACGAGTTAGAATTTATATCACAGCTATGCTTCTATATATATACACCACAGTCATTTTCCTGCTTTTACGGCTATCACAGTTACACTTTACTATTTCCATGCCCCAGAAGGTTTTCCTAACCTTAATCACAGAAATGAAATTATAACACAAGGAGCAATACAATGTCCGTAACAACGTACGAAGTCTTTAGGACTCTTGAACAGAAGTGCCTTCATCTTCAGATTTGTTTTCAGCTTCATTTACATACTGCTGAACCAGGTCATTCTGAAAGTCAAGAGATTTACGCCTTTTCATGGCCTTTTTCTCATTTCTAATCCTCTGAATAAGATAAACATCCAATCCTGAATTGTCCGTAGGCGTGAAATTAGACGTCCAAATATGATTCTCTGTACACTCTTTGATCATAGATTCAATTAATACCTGAGACATTCTTTCCCCCGTCTCAATATATTGAGCTGCCTTATATTTCACGAAGGCCCTTTGTATAACACTCAATAAATCATGTGTTAGATACTTGTTATTATAGTATGGCTAGAGACGACTTCTTAGATCCTCTGGTAAATCTTCAAGTCTATGGATCAATGAAGTTGTTGTCTCTACCCGAGGTCGTTTAGCGCCGCGGGGAGCTATAGGAGTTGCGGTCATGATACTGTGCGCTGTCTGCAAAAATGACACGTCAGACAAAGCATTATCAGTGTTGCTGTCCTCAGCACTAAATAATGTAGTTTGGTCTTGCTCTGTCGCAACAGCCAGGGCCGCAGAGAAGGCGCCAACTAATACTCCTTTGCATGCACATGGAGGCTTGTTTTTCAGTTGTTCCATTAAATTCTTCATGAATTCTAATTCAGCCTGTAGACTGTCCACTCGTTTTTCCAATTTTTCTCTTTCTTTTCTCTCGGCCTTTAGTTGTCTTGTAAAGTATGGTTGAAAGCTGCAATCGAACCCTTCAACTTTATCCCACTGACGATATGCACAGCTACTCTTAAAAATGATCAGTCATTTCGATGAAATTCGACCAATGGTTTGAGAGAAATAACCCGGACAAAATTGGTAAGTGTAAAAAAATAAAGGGCCATAACTCCCTTAACGATGATATGCACAACTAGACTTAATACTGATCAGCCATGCATAGTTTTGGTGAAATATGACCAATAGTTATAGAGAAATAGCCCGGATAAAATTTATAAGTGTAAACGTATAAAGGGCCATAACTTCCTTAAATTTAATCAAACCGAATTCTTCCGACGATATGCGCAACTAGACTTGATACTGATAAGTCATGCAAAGCTTCGATGAATTACGACCAATGGTTACAGAGAAATAGCCCGGATAAAATTTAAAGTGTCAAATATAAAGGGCCATAACTTCCTTAAAATCAATCCAACTGTTCAAGTCTGCCGACGATATGCACAACTAGACCTGGTACTGATCAGTCATGCAAAGTTTCGTTGACATACGACTAATGGTTACAGAGAAATAGCCCGGACAATTTGTACGGACCAACCAACCAACAGACCAACCATCCTCAAGCATTCATGACTTCAATATAGCCCCTCATATACTATGTATTATATACTGTATGAATATACTATGGTGTTAATAATAAAAGCGATCCAGCGACATTTCCACAATAGTTTAAGCACTGAAGGTTTTCGCGGTCTCTAGTAAACTATCGCGACCATGATTAGCTACAAATCAAGCCACAGTTGTACATGTATGAATAAATTCATGACGTGGTCCCACAGATTCGACGTGGTTGCACCCAATTTTCAAGAATTGATATTCCACGTGGTCGCACGGACTGCATGGTATTGTGGTAGCGTCACTAGACAGGATACATTGTTTCACGTGGTCGCAAGTACTTGTGACAACTGTCAAGGAATTTATATATAACTTTACGGTTTTTAGAGCATTTTACTTCATAGTATTCATACATTGTCTACCAAGTTCAGTTTTATGCATCCAAAATGTCTATTTATAGCGAAAGAAGATACCAAATCAAACATATTGTATGCTTGTGATACAATTAATGAATAAGATCTAATAATTACATCAGTAAAGTATGCTTCTGTCGTGGCTTTGTGGCAAGACACTATTCATGATACCTCACTGCTTAAGATATCTATTTTATTTTACCGAAGTATATTAGGGTAACATTCAGATTATCGCACATCATATGGTGTACTCTAAACCAATAAAAACGTCTGAACTGCACATAAATAGTGATAAGGATGACATTGGAAATACAACCCTCCTGTCGGCCATTATGCGGGTAACATTGAAATATTCGCATATCACAAGGTGTGTTTTCGGCCAATCAAAACGTCCGTACCGCACACCTTATGGTGTGTATATAACCATCATGTCGGCCATTAGGCGGGTAACGTTGAAATTGACGCATATATCACATATAATGAAAAATAATGTTTGTTTCTTTATTCGGGTTGAACGCCAATTTCTCTCAATATTTTTAAGCTTTATTGTTGTGGCATTTTTCTAACTAATATATCCTTTTAACAAGGAACCAGTAACCACATGAACTTGCCTTAAAATAGATAAATTAAAGTATTACTACACAGTCTACACTTTAGGTGTATATTTAGGTTATGCATGTTTATGTACTTTATCATAGAGTTTGTACAGTACTCCACTCCGTTTAGCTACCCGACTTTAAAAATGCCTAGGCCTATAGTTATTCAAATATTGACATGAGTGACATGTAATGTACATGTATCCCGTGAACGAGAAATATTAAACTGGATTTAAAAGCCAATATTAGGCGACTACGATTACCGATCGGTTTAAGAAAGGATGTAGTCTGTATTATAATTGAACACATTAGTTGTCTAGACTATATGATTTAGCTGTCAAGTTGGTAAAGAGAAAATATTTGTATGAGAATAATTTACATGTAGATCTACAATACATTATTTCACTTCTTTCTATATTTTAATAGTGTAAACTGTGAAGTTATGTTTTTGGGATGCGGTAGCATCTCAATACTATCATTGCCCATTTCTTAATGCAACCTGACCGCCTTAAGGCTAAACAAGGTGAATCCGCATTCAAGTAGTTCCAGAAGCTGTCAACATTCCTATTACTGCTACATATGTTTCTCCAAACTTTTCAACTGATTTACTTCAATCAGCAAGATGTGTTTACTCTAAGATCAATACTTATTGTCAAACTGTTCGTTAAACGATATTTTTGCAGGAAATCACTCCGCTTCGGTCCATATACACAACTTGGGCTGACTAGCCAATTTATTTTCTGTCGGTTAAGCGAAGCGCATAAGACGGAAAATGCTTTCCTGTGATTGGTTAAGATCTTCTGATTGCACCAATCAGGAGTTGTTATGTTGGTAACCAAAGTGCACGAGTTGTCGTGCGCAGTGATTGAAGGTATGTGGTCATTCAGTTTGGGCACTAAGAGCTTACAAGACGTATAATTTTTAGTTCATAAAAATGGGGAAAGATACGTGTTATGTGCTATAAATTTGTTGCATGTACTTTATGTATATGAGATGATGTTGGTATATCAATGTGTACGCATATATATGAGATGAACTGTTGCTGATAGAAAGATGAATGTATTGATAATAGAAAGTAAGCTAGCTACAATTATACTATATAATAAGTTATGAAGTGTTTGTTGTTTTATGTAGTAAATCTATGGTATAGATCTTAGAAGATCACAGGAAGTCCATATAATGCCATAGAACCCACAGTGATGTGAACTATTTCTTGTAGACAAATAATGAATATTTCTGAAATGTCATCTGACAACCAAATGTGATATTCCCGGGTGACCAAATTAATAGAGATCTATAAGATATATGTTTCATTTTCTGTTTTATTTTTGTTTACTGTTTCCTAATTCTAAATGAATTATATCTAGATATTAGTTCGAACTGGTATAGTAATACATGCCTGTAAAGGCTATCAATGGAAGCAGCAAAAAAAGCTTTTTGACAAGTAGTCTTTCTTCACAGCTTAATTAAATATTATTGAAATTACTAGGCCGACAAGACAAAATTGTTGATCTTTGCAGAGACCACTGCTTTTATAAGGGTTGAATTTGCTGGCAGGTGGTCTTAAACACAGTGTTAACTAAACAACTGCTATATATTTGGCAGTGTAGCAGGGAAAAAAACACAGTAACTAGTAACAGCAATTTCATTATTATAAGTTTTGACAGCACTTGCTGCAGTATTATTTTCTCCCAAATGGTTTCATATAATTCAGCAGTCCATGCCTGAAATAAATGCAAATGATGTCAGAATGACTTAATTGAGTCTACAAGTGACTGAGTTTGTACAAATGACAAAATCTAAAACCAAATTATAGACGTCATATTATCAACCAAGTACTAAACTACTAAAACGTCTAAAAGCAGAATTTAATAGTTTATTTAGTAATAATAATAATAATAATAATTAAGACTTTATTTTACGAGGAAACTCATTTGACAATTAAATGGCAATCTTCCATGAGATCCTCAACAATAAACAGTTGAACAAGAACACTAGTACATAAAATGAAAAAAGCATAATGGCAATTTGGCCCATATCACGTCCATAATATCATAATATTATATATAATTGGGGAATTTCATAAAAGAGATTCAGTGAAAGGATGTGCTAAACCGATATGTATGGAATCTACAATAAAAGGAAGGTATAAATCAAAATGCTAATCAATTAAACTTATAATTAATCACTATAAAGCTTAATTAGATATAGGGACATCATAAGAGCCATCATATCATATAACAACATGTAAATTAAAACAATGACATTTTTAAAAGCATGATACGGAATTGAAACATAAAACACACTGCATGCCATTCTGCAGACATATATATATATGGCTATACATGTATATTGAAGTAATGATTAAAGGTGCTGCCTCACAGATCGGGCTAAAATTTTTGTATGACGTAATGTTCCTACCTAACCAAGTATTTATATAATAGAAAGTCACTGGTGGTTGCTTTATGCAAGATTTATGGCATATAAGCAATTTAAATCACTCTTGATATTTGGCACTCAGTATTTTTCTGTCGCAGAGTTTCTTTCCAAAATGTTCTATCAATTATGTAATTTATACATGATCAAACTTTAACTTCAACAAACTAAAGCTGAAACATCTGTGAGGTATTCGGTTCGTTTCGCAATTCGTTTTCATCGAATGGAAACACATTTCAGGCAATTTAAGTGATAGTAGTGCTAATTCTATAGGGTATTAATACCCTATAGAATTTTGGGTTTTAAATTGCTAAATTACTACAAAATGCCGATGTTTCCCAAGTTATTTTTATGTCAATGTGGTTGTTTGTGGCATATACAGGAAACTATATCAAAATTACATGAATATTTGACAATTTAATATTATTTTTGCAATACACCAAAACGTGAGGCAGTCCCTTTAAGACTAGCTAGTCATTAGATATTTAAGTAGCAGAAACATGGGGTGTTTCAAAATAAGATGGCTTCACCCAGCGTAGGTATAAAGTTTTAAACTGTTGAATAGAAGAAGAATTTTTGATATTATGAGGAATAGAATTCCATATTGAGGTACCAGAGAAAGCAAAAGTGTGGCGAAATAACTCGGAATTGGGTTTAGGACTATATAATTGGTATGTAGAAGATGAACGTAACAGTCGTAAATGAATATCTACAGTAAATTTAAATGCAGATTTAAGATAGTCTGGTGCATCACCTCTGAGAGTTTTGTACATTTAAATAGCTTTAGTAACTTAGTAACTTATGTTATTTCCGGCTAGCTCAGTCGGTAGAGCATTTTCCCTGTAAGAGAAGGGTTCCGGGTTCGAGCCCCTGTCTGGTTGCATATTTTTCTCACACTGTTACAGTTACAATATAAACATTGGGTAAATATGTATTAAATGAATCTACACATTTTTAATACAATCCAGCTGATTGATTCCTGTCCTGCATACGGAAGAAGAAGAAGAAGTGGAGTTCACATTAATTTTGAGCAATCCATCTATGTTCTTTCTGGATACAGTATAGTTCTGCAATAATAAATGCAACTCAGTGAGTGGTGTAAATTAATAAACAAAATTCAATTGGCGCATTTCAACAAAACATGGGACAGAAAATTATTCAAATATTTGTTCAAGTCTGTCATTTTGGCCTACAAATATGTTATTGTGTTGTTTATTAAGCCTAATTCCAGTTCTATAGACGTTGTATGTCTATTTATAAAGCCAAATTAGATTTTGTGCCTGCAGTAGTGCCTGTGATTAAAAATCTTTAATACTGTAATGCAAGTGGACGGTTTTTTCACAGTTGTCTTTTGCACTGAAAGGTAGACTTCATCTCTCGCTCTCGATGCAAGCTTATTCAATACACCTATATAATTATAAATTAAATACTACTGTAAGTCATCCGTGGGGATGAGGTGAAAAGCTTTATTTTAATTTTTAACTCCGTGTCAAATAAATAAAAATGTATTGTATCAGGCTTTTCATTATTAAACGTAGGAGTGATCTCCCTTGAAAAAATGACAGCTACAGAGTGAGTAAGAAAGTTTTCAATCGATAAAAGCAACATGATAAACATTGAAATCTTAATGTAAGCAACGTAGATATGTCTAGGAAAAGAGAAAAAACACGATTTATCTGGGTCAATATATCATCGGTCCAGCGAAGATATTTCATTGGACTTTGGTCGGAATTGCTTAAATCTCGTACATTTGGACAATTCCCACTCGACAAACTTCGTAACTACCCAGTAATACTTCGTCCCAAAACTTTTCGAACCTTCGTTTATTAGTTGAAAATACTTAAAAAAACATTTGAAGCGGTAAAAAATGGCGGCCGTTATAGCAGCGACAGCTCTAGATCACTCCTTGAGATAGGTGCAAATTTGTCTTGGGAGCCAATTTGGGATTTTGATGAAACAAAATTGAACTTATATGATCAAATTCGATCCTAGGAATGATGATGAAACGCACCCCTGATGCCCAACCAGGACCTGTCCTTCAGCGTGACAGGAGGGAGGCAGCAGCAGCTCATATGTCTGACTCAGATAGTGGGGACCATAATAATGCAGCTCCTAGACCGATGGAGAGGTGTCTTGTAGAACTGATGAAGGAGAATTATGAATTGTACAACACTGAGTTCAAAACAAAAAAAAGACAAAAGTCCTTCCCGCCCTTGATATTTCGAGTGACTCAGAGTAAACTTTTATGAATAATACTTTATTGTATATTCTATTTTAGCTCGTTATTATTTCAAAAAAGAAATCGATCTTTTTAGTAATCAAGCATTGGACACATCTCATTATCAACTACAATATAACACGTAGTGTTTGAAAACAAAATACTGATAAAATAATATTCAAAACATACTTTATTTAAATATATAAAAGCCTCATAAAATACTGATAAACTATTTGGAAAATGGGCTGGCCTAACAAAATTCAATAAAATAACACGTATAGACGGCTCCACGTGTGTTTATATCCTATACAAAAATCTGGTAAATAGGCGCGTAGCATTATTTTAAAGCCACTTTTGATATACGCATTTATACATGTATTTCATATACATTAATATACCCCTTTTTACAATTATTTAGATGCCCAACATGCCTTTATAATCACATATGCCTGTTTTGACATTCCAAACAAGATTGGCAGTAAGAAAACGAACATTAAACGTGAAAAGTCTGTTTGAGCTTAAATAGCAGCAACCGGGCCCTTGCAATGTCCCGACGCATCTCAATCTGAGTTAATTCTCATCTAAGATTTTGCCAAGTGTCTTTGTGATAATTTCCACGGGATGCTTGGCTCAAAATTGGCATAACAAAAAGAAACATTATTCTGAGTTAAAAACAGTAAAATATCAAGTTTAAACATCAGATTTATCACACATTCAGACCCTGATTTGAGTAAAATCTCAACTTGAGATGAGATTTCTACTTGAGATGCTTCGAGAGATCGGAGCTTGATCGCTTTCCATCAGCACTCTCGGTGTTTTGATTATTTATTTATTCAATTGCAAGTCTCTGTACATTTACTTCCCCACAGACTGAATGCAATTGACATTATTGGCCAATTTCATGAAAGGGTACACCCTGTTGCGACCGGGAAAAAGGGACAAGGGTCACAGAGCTACAATTCCAGCATCTGCGGCTAAACTGTAAACAAGACCCATGATCACATGCCCATCCCCCGCCGTATACGTTTGTCACTAATAGGTGTAAAATAGAAACATGACTAGATAGAAAAAGAAGGAAAGAGATGTTAGCAAAAATAAATAAAGGGAGTCAATTAATTAATTGAAACCAGGTAGAGTTCAATAGAAGGGAACATGTTAGGTAATTACACCAAGCGAAGTATCATAACTTGTTTGGTTAAGGCAGTGGGATTGTGATACAGATATCTTCAAATGTTGCTGTTTTATCATTGTTTTATTGCTACACATATTGTAAGCAGGAATGATATGAAACATAAAAAAATCTAACCAAAGGTTTTGAAAAAAACATGTTTTGGTTGATTGCAATTTGTCAAAAAAATGTGAGGATTATACTGACAAAATTGTCGAAAAAATTATCAAATTTAATTAAATTTTTGAAATGTAATTGATTTCCCATATGCCTAGTATATTCATACAAACAAAATCAATAGCGAGCAGAAGATGCGATTTAAGATAGTTACGTTCATATATATTACCAACATAGTTGTAAAATTTAGTGATTTTTTTCATTCTACAAAATAAATAATGTCTAAAGTCCGAAATAAAACTCCATTCAATGGGCATATATCACTATCAAATACCCAAACATTTTCATTATAGTGTTATGCACATATTTAGACCAAATAAAATACAGGTTCAACATAAAATTATCACAAATAACATTTTGTATGACCCCCCCCCCCCCCCCCAATATTTCATGCTTTAACAATGTATAAATTCCTGTAAACTAAACTACATAGTTTCGAAAAAAATATTTTCCACCATCTATAAATGCATGCTTTAAATATTAAACATTACATAAACACTTTAAAAACATACAAAAAAGACATGCTTCCAGTGGGGTTTGAACCCATGTCCATCAGGAATATGTCAAAGTTATCTTAACATTGAACAAAGGGAGATAATTTCAAAACTAGAATACAAAGTTATGGTTCATGGTCACTGCACTTCTCCAAATTGCAATCTAGTCTTATAATTAATGTCAAATAAATATCTTCAATAGTGGACAAAATATTATTGCAAAAATTAAACAAGGGGAGATAATCTCAAAATTTGGTCATAGTGAGTTATGGTTCTTGGTCACTGCACTTCTGCTAGTTGCCATCTATTTACATACCAAATTTCAAGTCAATACCTCAAATAGTTTAAGAGTTATGCTCCGGGCAAAATATTGGGCGGACGAACTGACGTAAGGACGTAAGGACGGGCGTATACTATTACTATATCCCTTCACATTCGACAAGGGATACTAAAATTCAAGGCCAAACAAGTTTTTTGACTTCCGAATATTTTATGACAAAGTTAACTGTACGTGATTATTTAGATAACCAGTAGTCGCCGACACGCACTCTACGTGATTCTATCAACTTTCCTTATCGCACGGGTTGCATGAAGCAATGTAAGATATCCAGGAAATAATGTTTCACGTGGTCGCACGGACTTCTTGTGATTGTGCCAACTGTCTAGGAATTTATATATCACGCACGATTTTACGGTGCTTGAGAGCATTTTACCTTATATACTATAGATAAACCATGTTTTTTGAGCCGTGACTAAATTATGCAGCAAAGTTGATTCACCCAAAAAGGATACGTATATATATATATAAGCAATACCAATTTAAGTTAAATAAGCAATTTCTGTAAGTAACTGAATACGTGGCCTAATGGATGAGGCGATGTCGTACGAGACTTTTCTAGGTTCGATCCTTGGTATGGTCCTTTTTTATATATTTGTTTTCAATTCGCTTTTTCAGAAATATTTCACAAGAAAGTTATATATGCATTTCCTGGAATGTATTTAATACGATTATTTGTAGATGTATTTTAAGCGATTTAGCCTAGTCGTAAGTCTTAGTTAAAAACGCCTCTTGCCGAGACCTGGACTGGTATTCACAAAGCTTCTTAGATAAAAATATATCTTAAATATCCTATAAATTGCTTAGTTATGATAAAATTTGTCTTAAGTTTAATTTATTTCTAAATCGCTATTCACAACATATCTTAAACTTAAGATCTTCTTAAATAGCCACTTTTTGTCACAAATATCCATTTTCAACTAAGAAATGTGCCTATATTTAAGATACGTACATAGGTATCTTACTATTTAAGAAATTTCTAAGATGAAAATAGGAGTTTTTTATTATGTGTTTAAAACCGGTTTTAAAGCTTGGAAATCATCAAGCAATGGGTAACAATGAAGAACCGCCCTAATATACGTATTAAATCATTCTTTTAGACCAAAAAACTTAGCAATTTATCAAAACGTCATGCAAACGCCCAGCTCAAGGGAAATAACCCGGTGTCGCATCCGCCTAAAGCGAAAGTAGAAGGTTAGGTGGAAACTCCGGACACAGGTTTTCGGAATTCGGGATTATTGATGCATACATGTTTAATCATGTATAGTCTCAAATATCCACATTTTGCATTTATAACACACAGTTAATCAGAAATAGATATGTTGCTAAATTCATCGTGCATTATATGTAATTTACAAAGCGTAAATAAGTATATAAGAATAATCACGCTACAATAATAGCTGGCTAACACAAAGTAGGCCTATAGTAGATCTATAACACTAATGTTTTAATACGCATTTTAAAACGCAATATCTTTTGTTGAATTATATTATCAAACATGTCAATTTTGTCAGCAAACACTAACACCTTGGTCACATTTATGCTACGAGATATACACGAGCTGACTTTTGCAAACTAGTAAGCCTACGACGTCCATAAGCCAATGTGGATATGGTAGACTACCGATCATCTTACAGTTTTCTTAATTCGTATATCAGTGAAAATGTTTCACCGAACGCCCGAGTTGTACACGTATTCGCGCGGATTTCGAAGTCGGGAACATCTCGTACGGGTCTCATACCGACATCAAACGAGCTAAGTATGATATCCGTACGGGTTTGAACACTAATAGGCTTGTCGATGCTCGCATGCCTTATCGAAAAGTACTCACACGGACACTGTGTGACCACCATATGGCTATCATAGGAGTGTCTTGCAAGTGCTTTAAGAACCTAAAAGCTCCGGACGGGTTCCGCACACTTTGGCTGTGTTATTGTTCGAAGGCGCGGTGGTGACTTCATAGTTCATGCTTCATGCTTCACACTTCGAACTGCATGTCTAATATTGCTTTATGGTTCATAATTATGTTAAATGTAAACACCCGTACATTGTCCACCCTTCATATTTCATACTCCAAAGTTCATACTCCACAGTTCACACTCCATAGTTCGCACTCCACAGTTCACACTCCACAGTTCATCATCCACATTTCACACTCCAAGCTCCACAGTTCGCACTTAATAGTTCACAGTCCTTATTTCATTGTTCACATTGCACACTTTATAGTTCACACTTCATAGCTCACAGTTCACACTTCATAGGCAAAACTTAAAAGTTCCTTTATTCATCGTCTGTTTAAAGTTTGATTTTAATTACTTGTACTGTATAATTACATGTTTGATAATGATAAATATATCAATAATATGTGTACACATGTATATAGGTGCATAGCCCTAGGCTTAATGGGTATATCATCGGGAAATAAAGTTATTATTATTTATGATTTGTAATATCGTTGTGAATATTTATTAGTCTCTTATAATTCTGTATCACAATGGTCACATAAAAATGTTGCTGTGATATATAATGTGATTGATAGACATACATGGTCATATGAGTTGCCACAATTTAATACAAGTGCCATACAAGGCTGAAATAGAAATTTTGATGACATTGTTGATGGCATCATTGGTTTTGTAGATACATTGCTTATATTCTTACATGGTTTTTTTCTGGCAGAAAGTCGATTATATTCAGTTTTCACAATGCACTAGATGAAGTTTATGATAACGTTTACAGTATTGAACCAGGAAACGGAACGTGCGATGGACATGTGATGGACGAACGATGGACGTGCGATTGTCGTGCGATTGTCCCATGTCATACGCACGGCATTCTTGCGGACATTCATTATCGTACGACAATCGCACGACGCACGTACGACGTTTGCCCGGCACTCGTAAAAGTATGACGTTCGACAACTGTTCATCGTAGGGATGCTGTGTGTCAACGCAGAGCCGTCGTGCGTCCGATGTACGACTATTGTGACCGCACCACAAAATTACAATTTCAAGACATATGCCGATGACTTTCGATGTAGATTCGGAAGCGTCGGGAGATGAAGAAATTCCTACGACAATTGTGAAAGGGAGTTAAACTTTTGTAGAGAGTTATGACTGTCTCACCTATACCTTATACAGCTTAAAATACTCGCAAAACGGCTTTAACCTCTTCCTTCTAGATACTTGTTCCTTACATTAACAGTGACATTTAAGAAGAGATCCCACATAGGATGTATGTAAAAACTTACAACTATTACTGGCTGACATCTACAATACAACTGCATATAGCATTTGTACATTATATAAGAAATCAGAAGAGTGATTCATTATTCGTCTCTCTGAGTGGAGGCGGTGGGCGACCCAGGGGGAATTAGATATTTTTCGATTTTTTTATGTATAAATCCCACCCTGGAGACAATGCTCACTGTCTAAATCCCCACCGTGGGGCATAGTTTTTCATCCAGGTACTTTAGTAAAAACACGTATAAAAGTAGGCCTATCGATGTCGCCTTTAGTGATGTCAACATTCCCGGACCAAAGTCTGTTTCACGGGACTCGGAGTCGATAAGGTCATCAAGTTTCCGACTGTCGGGAAGATTCGTTTGTCTAATTCCCCCGGGGCGGGCATAATATTGACTGGTGCATAAGTAACTTTGTAAGATATTCGACTAACATTTTTCTCAGTGGGCCTATCAGCTACTATTTTTCTTAGAGCGGTGCCGTAATTACACTCTAAGCACCCTGACAAGATATATACAAGATACACAAGATAACAACATGTTTTGCCAAAATTCCACGGGGTTCGGAACCCTCTGGATCCACGCATGACTTCAGTAAAAACAAACTACATGTATTCTATTCACACAACTCTTCAAACACGTAATTCAAACAGAATGTACTGTACGTGAATATAATTTAGAAATTATTATTTATAATAGACATCCGGTTTTACATTACACAAATTAATATTCATGAAACCCAACTAATTTTTTTATATACATGCATGATTTCAAATGATAATAAAAGCGGTTCGAAAATGATCGAGGACTAATCCCTCCCTGGAAGGAGTCCTCATTTCCGTTACTATTTTTAGAGCGAGAAAATCCCGTTTTACATGGCAACCACTTTAAAATATTTCTTAGATTTAGGATAATATTTTAGCTAAGATATTTCTAAGATGCTTCTTGAATACAACTTAAGACAAAAATAAATTTTATTCTTAGCTAAAATAATTTCTTATCAGATAAGAAATCTTACGAAAATATCTAAGAAGCTTTGTGAATACCAGCCCAGAAAGTAAAATGTTTAAGATGACCAACATTGTAGTTGCAGCTGTAATATTGGAGGAAGAAATATGCATGTGCATATATTAACATGTGCCTGTTTGCCTGCAATGGCCCATAATTGGAAAATAAATTTATAATATTCTTTTTTATTTTATGAGACAAGCGACCATAGTTCTTGCTGTAATCACGTGACTGTTCTGGCTGCACCATCTCTGTGGCGGGCACAGAAAGAACATGTTCCGAACAGTGTCCCGGTTTGTTCATAAGTGTGTTCTCCACTGTCCGGGATGTGCGGAACAGCGTTACGAACGCGCCCCTTATGTTACAAATTAGCACTTGATAACCACCGGTGCACTTGATGACTGGAGGTAACAACGACGCATTTATTGCTTTCAAGTCAAGAAACAATCACGCTAATTGTTGTATAACAACTCCCAATACATATAGACACATGCTGTCCACCAGTCAATATGCCATACCCTTTTATTTTCCAACAATCCTGAACACCTAATAAAGTGCCACTTAACTATAACATGCAGTTATAATCTTCCGATGTTTCAAATTATTATCTTGATATAGTTTCTCAATTCATACATGGATTAATTGCAAATACAAATTCTATATTCATCCCAACTCTCAATCTCAATAGTCTTTTTGTTGAATTATTCGCGTTTGATACTTAATCACTTATATTATTCATGCGTCTATTGAGTGCAAATAATTTCAACCGAGAAGCCTGAACTGGCAGAATATCGCTACTCCAGAAAACATGACACAATACAAAGTTCCTTTAACAACTATGCCAGATGGCGTATTTTTTATTACCGTAATTTTTGGTATTCACACTACTACATGTAGCATAATTTGTTTCGGAGTAGATCCAGTCTGGTTGCCAAGACTTCCGGTAGTGCTTTAAACATATTTTAATGGGTCTGAAAAATTTAAATGAACACATGGAACAGAGAGCATTAATTTATTGATTTTATACAATTCTGATATATTTATTAATGACACAAGTGTCAATTTCTTTCTAGGCCAGTGCCCATATTTTCTTTCCGAGCCTGCAACCACCATATCTTTTCGGGGCAAGTATCAATCTCTTAAAAGGCAAGTGCCTACGGGTATCTTAATTCTAGACCAGTGCGCATTTCTTTCATTACCCGTCCATATTTCATTTCGAGACCAGTGCTCAATTTGTGCAAGACCAGTGCCTATTTCATTTCGGGACCAGTGCCCACTTTTTTCAAGGCCAGTGCCTATTCATTTCGAGACAAATTGCCCATATCTTTCCTGGTCAGTGACCATGTCTTATCGGATAAGTTCTCAATTCATAATATGCACGCATCAATTTCTAACTAGGTAATCACCCTTTTTATATGATACAAATATCAAATTCAATCTGGACAATCTTCCAATTCTGTCTAGACAAGCGTCTATTTCATACTGGCCAAGAGCCTATTTGTTCCCCGGCAACCACCTAATTCTAATGGATAAACATCTATGTCTAATTGTCTTACCAGACAAGTTCCAATTTCATACCGGTCAAGAACCTATTTTTTCACAGGCAACTACCTAATCGTCTATTTCTTACCGATCAAGAGCCTATTGTTCCAGGCAACCGCATAAATATGTCTGGACAAGCGTCTATTTCTTACTGGACAAGTACCTATTTCTTACCGACCTAGAGTCAATTCTACCAGACAAACGCATAAATCTCTCCGTCAAGCGTCTACTTCTTACCGGTCCGCGTACCAATTTCTTCCTGTTTTACTTGGCAACAGCTTAATTCTATTTTGTAAAAGCGTCTTTTTCTATCCAGATAAGTATCAAATTCTTACCGTACTAGAACTCTATTTTAGCAAGGCAACTGCCTAATTCTATCTTGACAAAAACATCTATTCTACCGGACACTTACAAATATTATAATAATACTAATTATAAAGACTTTATTTTACCAGGAAACTCATTTGACAATATACATCAATCTTCCGTAAGTTCACCAACAGTGAACAATGAACTAAACCATTAACTATGCATAAAATATATTAACCGGGCAAGAGCCCATTTCTACCAGGCAACCGCCTAATTCTATCTTGACTAACGTCTATTTCTTATCGGACAATTACCAAGCTTAACCGGACAAGAGTCCATATTACCAGGCAACCGCCTAATTCTATCTTGACAAACGTCTATTTCTAACCGGACAATTACCAATCTTAACCGGACAAGGGTCCATATTACCAGGCAACCACCTACTTCTATCAAGGCTAGCTTCTAATACCAGTTTCTAACATGAAGAGATCCCATTCTTACCAGACAAGCGCTTGCCTATTTATGATAAACGTCTATTTCTAACCAGACAAGTACCTCTCTCTTACCGAGCCATGGCAATTTTTTACCCCGGCAACCGCCTATTTCTATCTAGACTAGCGTTTATTTCTTACCGACTTAAGTAGCATTTTCTTGCCGGACATGAGTCCATTTTCACCAATCAATCGTCTTCCTCTATCTGGACAAGCGTCTATTTCTTCACAAATCAAGTACAAATTTCTTACCGGACAATCGGGCAAGTGCCCACATTATACCCAACAAACACCCAATTCTATCCTGACAAACGTCTACATCCTTTCGTAAAATACACGCAGATACAAGAAATATAATTACACTATTGGCTTAATTATACAAGACACTTGCCATCACCTGCATTCGATTTCGTGTCTTGTGTATATAGTACTACACCGATCTTGCAATAAAATTGTTAAGAACGTAAAGTCACAATACTGCGACTTGCTATGCTAACGTTATTCTACACAACAAATTGGCTATAATTATACATATTATATACTGTACACATTGACTATTGTCAAATTAATATTTTACCAAAATAATTAAACCCGTGATGACTTGACCAACTATACGTACGACCACCAAAATGGAACACGCCTTTGCACTTTTAGATTACTTTCAATAAACTTTTGAAAAACACAACACAGTTGACAGTCTTAAATTAAACTCAAAGTAATTTGAATATGAACTTCAAACTTAACAACTGCGAACCATGTAGCCAACCTCAAGTGTGTCCACTTTTGGGCAATCTAAGTACTATACCCTAACCCTGCGTTTGTGTACATGTACATGCAACATCCGTACCCCTAAATCATTTACTCTGATCACAAATCTCAGTATACACACAGTATTAAAAATGCATGGTACTCAGATTTACATTCGATCACCATTCAATATTCTAACACGATATGCGGATTAATCCATTAAATATAGAGCGGACCTGGCCATGTATTATTACCCCTATAAAACATGGTATCAAATTGGCTGTTACTATTTACGCACTGTTCACGTGACATATTTATGAATGAATTAACGTAACATTTATAGTAAATCTTCAACGAAACGCGATGACAAGACAAGATGCACGGGTATCCAGTGTTACAGCTATGACGCATCTATTTTAAGAAACTCCAATATAATCTCGAAACTTATAAGTTTCATAAAAATTCTGATAATCAATTCATTTATATTTTTTATTTCATTAAAAAGCTACCCTATACTCGTGTTATTCAAATTGTTTCAATGTTTAAAATATGTTATTTTCTTCAGAAAATTACGTAAGTTGTTTCATTAACGAGGGAGGTAATTGTACCAGCTAATCAGTCACTTAATTTCAGCGTGGAATTATGTTAAATGTCAAATGGGTGATCATGGAATGCGCGCAGTTAAAAAGTGCGGGATATTATCGTGTTTAGAATCGAAATAAAAACTCTGTTCTTGTATTTTGTCGGTGAATAAAACACGGGCCCATAAAACTCCTGCCCATGTTTTATTCACCGACAAAATACGCGAACAGATTTTTATTTCTTAAATAAACAAACGTGACAGGTCCATGAAAAACCAAAATTCTTCTTCTTGGTGAAATTATCATGGATCTACACTACCACGATTCTTTGTTCATGACCCGTTTAAAGCCACAGGTAACTGTATCATTAATAAACAGTACCTAAAAAAACACATTTTTTTTGGTTAAATTTAGAATTCTTATACAAGGTATATTTCCCGGAGAAGTGATCGTACAGTCACTGGGTGTATTTTGTTTTTTTCATAATTTAAAGCATTTACGGCATTAATCATCTATTTAAAGCTGTGGGTGATCAAAAACATCTTTGTGAATCAAAAGCATTCGAAAACATGCTTAAATTTACCTTCGTACGATATAATTCATTGTTTAAACTTTGATTTTATTTTTCGAGGGCGATAAACGCTGTAGGAACGGCTGTAGTGGTTTTTAGTGTGTCTGACGGGTATTTCGAACGTATTTTATAACGGTCGTTGTCATTGGCGTAGTATACATCGTTTGTACGCTGGTAACCAAGTCCTGGGAAACCCCAATGAAATCAACCAATGAAAATCGTTGTTACAAAAAGGAAATCACGCGCATCATTCGGAACGTTCGCACAAACATGGAGTCATTTTGACATTTAAATATGCAAACGATTCGTTTTTCGGCTTACACGTATACATTCACTGAAGTGAACACGTGTCAACCAGATAAATCTGTTCCAACTTTTTCGTTCTTTAATTTTACCGCATTATTATGTTTCTACACAACGGTAAATTCGACATATGGTGGTGATTTCCTCAATGTTTCCGTTTTTTTGTTTTTATTGAGTCCACCCCAGTGACCGGTTGGATACCGTAATACGTATTTATGGCATAACTGTTTTACTACTTGAGCAATTTCGATGGGATTTCGCATGAAAGTAGTTATAGTCATGTTTTTTACGAATATAATTACTTTATGAAGATATCGAAAGCCAATTCTTGTTTTTGATACCTGGTCAATTCATGGAAATACACCTTGTATAAGAATTATAAATTTAACACAAAAAAAAATATATTTTTTAGGTACTGTTTATTAATGATACAGTTACCTGTGTTTAAAGCAACACCACGAACGCTTTTCATTCCTATGATAAAATATAACACATTTTAAGGTATTTATATTGTTCAAGAAAATGTCAGCCAAGAAAAAAAATGGAAAAGTTTAAACGGTCCGCATGCTTCATAGAATACATGTAGATTCAAAATATGTTACAAATAGATATATAACGATATAAATAGTTTAAATATGAAGCAATTATTACTTTAAATATAAAACTCAAAACAGTACTTACATTCAAATGTGTCCAATTTTTGTGCACACTCCCAGACAATATTAGCAAACATATTCCCAATATAACACAATATTTCACTAGTTCCGTAAAAAATACCGATCTGTGTTGGTTAGCACCCGAAATTCCGTAATCCTGACACGTTAACCATAAATCTAACCTATTTTCGTTCAAGAAAATTTTGAAATTTTGTAACGACCGGTCTGATTAGTATGGTTCACGACATTCTTACAAAATGCATCTTTTTTGGATTTTTATTTTGAAATCGTAAACCATCGAGAACAGGTCACATGCCCTTCCATGGACTTTTTACTTTGAGCTATCCAATATACCTGCTCGCTCAAGCTCGCATGTAATGACGCTGACAGAACATAAAACGGATGTAACGCACTGGTGGAACTCAGGACACATGACATCTGAGTTCCGTCCGATGGTTACAATTGTTTCCAGTTCCAGCAGAGCCATATGCAAACAGAACATTTCTCTGACTGAACTAAGGAGCGGTTGTATCGGGATATACACATGTATGTTTTTTATGTTTACTGTGCTCGGCTAGTTAAGTCGAGACCTTTTTCCCTGACCGACTTAATATTATTATTTTTAGTTGACTCTGTATTCACCTTAAGGTCCCAAGCATTGATAAAATTAGTGGTGTGGTATGTAGTGGACTACAACCGACACATTTCGTTCAAGAAATTAACAACAATTTATGCAAACAGTTGATCAAAAATGCAACAGTAAATAAGCTCTAATTTTAATTCAACGGGAGGTAATATGAAAAATATCAATTTTCATCTATAAAATATCATAGCAGTCGATCTAATCAAAAACGCTCTATACGTATATATAATACTGAAGAAACGCAACGCAGTTTCGTCCTCCAAAATGGAATCTCGTAGCCAGTGCTATCAAAATAAAACATACAAGCGATCAAGTGAGCTCATTCGACGAAAAATAAATTTGTACAAAGAGATTGCATAAATACATCAATAAAACATCTGATGTTCTCATATACAATACTTATATTATATATATGAGCCAGCCTGCTATTTTGACAAAAATATTTATTTTGAGATTTTCCATAGCTTGAAAGAATAATCTTTATGAAGCAAAATACAAAATATTGTTAATATCATGCTTTTTAAGGAAGTTACAGCTGTGTTTGTAGTGTCCCCATTGGGAGCTTTTTGTGTGACGTCGCAAACGTCATTCAAACGTTAATTGACGTAACTATAACACGTATTTCATAATTACACCATTTGATCAATTATTGACATGAATTGTTCAAAATGGTAACACATTTTAGCAGTATCTTTTAATTTTTTAAATATTTACCAAAATAAAAATTGTTCGCATTCAGAGAAAGGCTACTATTGTTTTAAACAACTAACTCCTCGTTTTTCTCACTATGAGTACTTTTCCGAAATTGGTCACCATAGCAACGAAGTATGTGATTTCGACATAATTCATAGGAAAATTTAAAGCTAAGGTATAGTACTATATGGGTCAATTACTTAAAATAGAATCAATAGATATGTATTTTTCCTTATTTAGAGCTTTATCAAAATCGTGTTACATATAGTAATAACATAATGTCATTATAGCAAGTTTTCCTGGAGACTGGCTTATATATATATAATCCCCTTATACAAGTTATCCCACTATACAATTATGGTTTTGTGTCGAATAGATTTTGTAATAATACTTTCAGAAAGAATTAATAAAAAAAACATACACACACTATAGCACCAACCGTGATCTCTGATTTTAACTGTTTAAGACTCTATATTTGTTCACAAAAATATTCATCTTGTCATTTTTTAAGGCTATTTCCCGTTCAATAGTTATTTTTGTTTTAAGGTAGTTTAAAAAGTGTTCAAAGCGTAATAACCCTAGTTTTTGCTTCATATAAAAAATATAATGCTTCATTAATATGATAATGTAATTAATCAAGTTATAGTGTACACATGTTCTCGTAATACCAAAACTTACTATGGAATAATCAAATGTAATAACAATATCATTTCCCTTAAATATTGGGATAACCTGTTCCACATATTCTGTGAGTGACAGCATGACCAAAACAAGTGTTCTATAGTTTCCTCATTACTATTTCAGAAATAACAGTTTAACAGTTTACCAGTTTATTTCTATATACATTGGACAATATGTCCATGAGTACACAATTTAACAATCAAATATATATATAAACATAGGTACTACATGCAAAGAACATAGCAGTGCATGACAAATCAATAATGCATATGTACATAATAGCTCATAGAGCAAAACAGTTATTAATAACTTTCAGGAAGAAGCATATGTATACAGCAAAGGTAAATACGAGATTAATGTGATCACATGATAATGTGATACTTAATTAAACCCAAAAGAATTCCTAACGTTGAAAGATTTTTGAACAAACATGGACACTTTTTTAATTATGTTTTCATTTTCGGACGATAACAGTTCGATAAATTTTGGGATGTTTGGTCTTTTCCAATAGTATTTATGTATATATAGTTTTCTCAAATCATTGTATAATGGACACTCTAACAGAACATGAAATTCATCTTCTAATTTGGAACAAATATCACAAATCCTTTCATTATATGGTATTGTATGTGATTTATGCCATCTGCCAGTTTCTACTTTAAGTCTATGTGAGGACATTCTTAGACGAGATAGAGAAAATCTAAATTTTTCAATATTTATACATGTTAAATATGGTTGTAATTGAAAATTGCAGAACAATACATTTGTTCTTGCACGTGTTGATTCTCTTAACTCTGAATACCAGTTTTGTATAAAAGTATCATTTAATCTTTGCTTAAACATTTCCATAAATATATTTTCATTTCCTACACCTTGGTTAATCCAAAACATCATTAAAACCTAAAGACTGTATATAAATAACACATACTTGATTCTACTATATGATATTTTGATAGGAGTTTGTTTGTGGCAACTACACGTTTTAAGTACTTGTACTGGAAATCACGTAATTTGGTATCTATAGTAGCGCTGAAAATATTACTGTAAACCTTTTTCCATATAATATCACTGTTGTTTAATTCGTGTTTCCATTTAAATTTCCGATTTAACGTTTCGTTCACCAGTATTCGATATTTGAAACTTATAGGACTGTTTGCACGGTTTCTGTATTCTTGATGTGATTTCCAAAAGAGTTGTTGGTCTGATGTGTGTCAATGTTTCCATATTTATTATTTGTTTGTGCGTTGCTGGTATGTTCGCAATAAGCTGATGCTATTTTAAGAATTCAGCTGCTGGAATAGTGTAGGTAAATGCGAACTGTTGAATAGTATAGAACTGATTTATGCGAAGTCATATAAATGTTCTAGGTATTTTATTCCATTGTCATGCCAAGTTTTCCAAAATGTTGGTAGATTATTAACTTTTATATGCTTATTATTCCACAGTATGTTATTTAGTTTTTCTTCAAAACTGTCTTTTACTGTAAACCAACTTATTAGAATATCTTCTAAAAATGTATGTTTTATACAAATTTTGCGTATTTCAATTTGTGTGAGTTCCCCTTCGAATATCAAATTACTACCATATGGTTTGAGTTTCGACTGATAAATATATTTTCATTGTCCTGTATTTGCGTCATCTGTAATACGTTTAACCCATGAGGCTTTTATTGAATATAGACATTTTCGAATATCTGTTAGTTTTAAGCCTCCTCATAATTCTTTACTAATTCTAATCGTTTAATTTTTTCGGGTTTTCCGTCCCATATAAAGGATAATATGTTTTTAGCTCATCTGATTGTCATCACTTGATCGTCGTCGGCGTTGCTTGGTTAAGGTTTGTGTTTAGGTAAACTTTTTTTATTAACTATCATAGCTATTGCTTTGAAACTTGAAACACTTGTTCACCATCAATACCTGAGCATGTAAAGCAAGACCCATAACTCTGATCTGCATTTTGTAAGAATTATTGCCCCTTTTTGGACTTAGAAAATAAAATGCCTTGGTTAAGTTTTGCGTTTAGGTCCACTTTTCTCCTAAACTATCAGAGTTATTGCTTTGAAACTTTCACCACTTGTTCACCATCATTACCTGACCATGCCAAACAAGACCCATAAATCTGATCTGCATTTTGTGTGAGTTATTGCCCCTTTTTGGACTCAGAAAATTCCTTGGTTAAGTTTTGTGTTTCGGTCCACTTTTCTCATACATTATGTGGGCTATTGCTTTGAAACTTTCAACACTTGTTCACCATCAAAACCTGACCATGCCAAACAAGAACCATAACTCTGATCTGCATTTTGCATGAGTTATTGCCCCTTTTTGGACTCAGAAAATTCCTTAGTTAAGTTTTGTGCTTAGGTCCACTTTTCTCATACACTATGTGGGCTATTGCTTTGAAACTCTCAACACTTGTTCACCATCAATACCTGACCATGTCAAAAAAGACCCATAACTCTGATCTGCATTTTGTAAGAATTATTGCCCCTTTTTGGACGGTTAAGTTTTGTGTTTAGGTCCACATTTCCATACACTATGTGGGCTATTGCTTAGAAACTTTCAACACTTGTTCACCATGAATACCTGACCATGTCAAACAAGAACCATAACTCTGATCTGCATTTCGTGAGAGTTATTGTCCCTTTTAGACTTAGTTAATTCCTTGGTTAAGTTTTGTGTTTAGGTCCACAGTTCTCCTAAACTATCAGAGTTATTGCTTTGAAACTTTCAACACTTGTTCACCATCAATACCTGACCATGTCAAGCAAGAACCATAACTCTGATCTGCATTTTGTACGAGTTATTGCCCCTTATTAGACTAAGAAAATTCCTTGGTTAAGTTTTGTGTTTAGGTCCACTTTTCCATACACTATGTGGGCTATTGCTTTGAAACTTTCAACACTTGTTCACCATGAATACCTGACCATGTCAAACAAGAACCATAACTCTGATCTACATTTCGTGAGAGTTATTGTCCCTTTTAGACTTAGTTAATTCCTTGGTTAAGTTTTGTGTTTAGGTCCACAGTTCTCCTAAACTATCAGTGAGAGTTATTGCTTTAAAACTTTCAACACTTGTTCACCATCAATACCTGACCATGTCAAATAAGAACCATAACTCTGATCTGCATTTTGCATGAGTCATGCCCCCTTTTAGACTTAGTTAATTCCTTGGTTAAGTTTTGTGTTTAGATCCACTTTTCTCCAAAACTATCTGAGTTTTTGCTTCGAAACGTTCAATACTTGTTCACAATCAATACCTCACCTGGTCAAGCAAGACCCATAACTCTGATATGCATTTGGCAAGAGTTATTGTCCCTTTTTGGACTTAGAACATTCCTTGGTTAAGTTTTGTGTTAAGGCCCACTTTTCTCATACACTATTTTGGCTATTGCTTTGAAACTTTCAACTCTTATTCACCATCAACACCTGGCCATGCCAAGCATGACCCATAACTCTGATCAGCATTTTGCAAGAGTTATTGCCCCTTTTTTCACTATCAATACCTCACTTTTATAAAGCAATACTCATAACACTGCTCCACTTTATGCAAGGGTAATGGGCCTTTTTTACAGTGACAAGGCGGTGCTCTTGTTAGTAATTGAGTCTAATATGTTATCCGGGGGAGTAGGTAAAACACAAAAGGGGTACACCAGCTTTGGTAAAGCGAGCGTTTTTATTACTGTGAATTTTCCCATTAACGTAAGTTTTCTTTGCTGCCATTGTTTTAAACAATTATTGACATCCTCTAGTTTTGCATTAAAATTATTGTTAAAGTTAAGTTTGTTATCATTATAGAAGTTAATCCCTAGGGTTTTTGCTGATTCCGTATTCCATTTAAACTTCTTATTTTTACAGTTTTCAATGTTTGATGTTTTGAAGTGGCCTGCTCTCAAAATGACCGATTTGTTGTTATTTAGGTTTAGGCCAGATATTATTCCAAATTGGCTAATAACATATACAAGTCTTTCAAATGAATATTTTGAACCATCGTTAAAATACGTAGCGTCATCCGCGAATAAAGTTTGTTTTACTACATTGCCATGTATTGTGATACCTTTTATTGTATTATCACACGCTATATAATGAGATAAAACTTCCATACATATTATAAATATCGAGGAAGACAAAGGACATCCTTGTCGAACTCCATTTAGTATTGTAAAACTTTCAGACATATAGCCATTGTTAATTATTACGCTAGTTATATTGTTGTAGAACCCAACGATTAGATCGTTTCCAAAATTGAAATGTTCAAGGCATTTGAACATAAAACTATGCTTAAGGGTATCATATGCGTTTTCAAAGTCTGAAAAGAATAATAATCCTGGTTTATCGTTTTCATTTAAGTAGTCTAAAATATCAAATATAAGTCTAACATTGTCTCTTATGTATCTTCCTTTAATAGAACCGGTTTGTGAGTTTGCTATTATAGAACCTATTACTTTTCTTATTCTGTTAGCTATTTTCTTGGTAGCAACCTTATAATCCACATTTAGCATTGTAATAGGGCGCCAATTTGATAATTAAGTAGTATCTTTATCGGACTTTAAATTAATGATATTACACCCTGCTTTTGAAGTTCCGTTAAATTTCCATTATCAAAGGAGTAGTTAATTGAATCAATATAATACAAGTTAAATAGTTTCCTGCGGGTGATTACCTGCGGCCTTGTAATTTAGTTCTATTGTTTAGGATGTGTTTTTGCAGTTTGGATGCAATTCGAATTTATTCCGGTGTAAGTTTAAATTAATGTTTCTGTGAAAATAATTCCAATACATGTAAAATTGGACAATACCGATTATCTTCCAATTATTTGTTTGTGTTAAATGTATGTGCCGAACGAATGAACAAATTCAAAAGAATTAGAAAAAAAATATCATGTATCAGTACCATGCTTCTGGTAATCTAGCGATGTGTTCTCTACGGGATGTAGTGCATTGCCCACTATATTTATTACTGACTGGGAATCTTATTGCAGCTGCAGACACCTGCTGTTTAGATTCGTGGTCTCGGGTTCAAAGTGAAATTTCGGAATCGTTCTGCTTTCTTTGGTAAATAAACTATTGTAATTCGATAAAGACCGATGTTATCCGCATGGAATAATGGAATTAGTCTGGTTCACGACATTCTTACAAAATGCTTCTTTTTTGGGATATTTTTTTTGAAATCGTAAACCATCGAGAACATGTCACGTGCCCCTCCATGGTCATTTTACTTTTAGCAATCCAATATAACCTCAAGGCCGCAGGTTAACAATGTACATGTATGTTTTAGTGTCATTCCAAAATATTTTATATACTGCTACGGTAATACCATCTGACCCGGGGCTTTTGTTATTTTTCATTTCCATGAGAGCTTCAAAACATTCATTTATAGTCAGCAAACCTTCACATACCTCCTTGTCTTACTTGTGTGTACCATATCCAATCGACAATCAATATATTTTCCTGATTTTATGCGAAATATTCGTGAAATATCTAGTACATCGTCAGTGCCTTTCTGTAGAGTCACAAACCACGCCCATCTAAATAATTGTAAAATGGGGCATATTAATTTATATGGAATACATGTATTGAACTCGTGTATCAAAATGGGCTTGAAAATGATACTACGCGCCTATTTATCAGATTCTACAGTGCCGTCTTGTAATCACTTCCCTCACAGCGTGAGACATTCTATAGAAAGCTGCTAGTATAGCCACACTTTATGATTACATAACAGTGCTTTGCTTTGTATAATTCATTGATAAAACCATCACGTGACCATGGTATGGAGCTTGGTTTAACACTCCTATATTCTAATCAAAGCACTGAGAGTGCTGTTGAGAGGCGATCTGGTTGCTGCTACTAAAGCTTAAACCGACTTTACACGTTTTATGTTCGTTTTCTTACTGTCGATCTTGTCTTGAATGTCAAAATAGGCATATGTGACTATATAGGCATGTTGGGTATCTAAATAATTGTAAAAAGGGGCATATTAATTTATTTGTAATACGTCGTATTGAATGTGTATATCAAAAGTGGCTTTAAAATAATGCTACGCGCCTATTTATCAGACTCTACAGTACCGTCTTGTAATCACTTACCTCACAGCGTGAGACATCTCTAGAAAGCGGCTAGTATAGCGACACCATATGATTGCATAACAGTACTTTGCAGACGGTATACGATTCATTGATAAAACCATCAAGTGACCCTGGTCTGAAGTTTCTAAAAATAGCTATACAGCCGGGACATTTGATGAACACGTCATTTTCATATTATGAAACAAGTTCGGTATCGTCCCAGCGTAGTGATTTTCTGCAAAAATATCGATTTAACGAACAGTTTCACAATAAGTGTTGATCTTAGAATAAACAATTGTTGCTGATTGAATTAAATCAGTTTAAAAATTTGGAGAAACATATGAAGCAGTATTGGGAATGTTGACAGTTTCTGGAACTATTTGAATGCGGATTCACACAGCAGCCTAAAGGCGGTTCAGGTTGCATTAAGAAACGGACAATGGTAGTATAGAGAGGTTATCGCCTCTCCAAAGTAGCTACACAGCCGGGACATTTGATGAACGTGTCATTTTCATAATACGAAACAAGTTCGATAAAGCCCGGGCGGTGTGATTATCTGCAAAAATATCGATTTAACGAACGGTTTGACAATAAGTGTTGATCTTAGAATGAACAAATGTCACTAATTGAATTAAATTAGCTAAAAAGTCAGTTACACATCACGTAAACAGGCACCGAAGAAAACGCATTGAATGCCTTGTAATACACGTATATCTATATTCAGCATAATTGTATAGGTAATTTAACAATAAAATATATCACAGCAAACAAACAAAGTTTTCAATTTCGTAATGCAGACCATCTATATTTAGCACGCGGAAATTTCGGCTCAGTTCTAAGATCTAGAACCTTAAACAGCGGGATGCTGTGACTTTGAAACTAGTGCAGCAATGTCGATGCGGCGTAAAGTATTCAACACGAGGGGTATTCTAAAAGTTCTTATAACTGTGTGATAAATTTACATTGGACGGTCAGAATTTTTTAAAAGTAAACATTAGCTGAAAGATACAACCTTCCTCCACCGAAAACATATCATTATAAAAAATATCAAAGAATTTAATATTCAACTTTATGCCGTTTTACATGTAGGTATATTACCCAATGCATTTTCGCCAAAATGAGTCATATAATAATTCGCCCTTTGAAGGGATAACATTATTGTTAATCATTTCTTTATTTCCAATCCGATTTGTTTGATATCTACACATATATTGTATTATATATCTGTGCATCTAATTACAAATAGAAGATATTGTTATGACAGTATAAATGACTTAGGATGCACATGGAAAAGACCACGTCACAATGCTCTTGAAAATAGTCATTTTTACCGGAAATACGCAATTTACGTGTTATTGCAGTTTACTGCAGGACGTGTTACATGAGAATATACAACGTGTGGCCGGTTTGTACGTATATATGCTATTTTATTCCCACTAAATACGAATTCTTAAATATTTATAATTTCAACTGTTCAGCAGCTTAAAGAATATCACCACGTTGCCAAAAACACGTGTTTTAGATTTATGACGTGATATCCTCGAAATTGTATTTCGCAAAACAAAAATAACTAGAGCTCTATACAGTTCCTTCATTTGGCGTTGGAACAATTGATTGAACTATAAGAACCAGGACTTTTGACCTATTACATATATAAGGGTATCCCGTTACCCCATCCACTTTCTAACATCAAGGGTAGGGCACACTATTTTGCTTCCAAAATCAAACTTTACGAAAAACACATTTATAACGTCCCCGAAGAATGAAAATCTACATTCAAATGTAGACAATTTGACTTGTTTCGAGCTGAATGTTAGTCCATATACGTAGTATACGTCTGTAGTTAAGTATGGACTATATGTGGTAAACTGGGCTCCTATATGGGTCGTATATATTGCTGTTATTTTATTATTAATTCAAAGTTTTTTCAATATCTTTATGTTATTCGAAATTACTGCTAGGTATATTTCAAATAGTATCACATTTATTTCATTCAGCCTCAATGATGCTTCAGCATAGCCCTCTGAAATATGCATGGAC
The DNA here is from genome assembly GCA_947247005.1 of Spisula solida. Classification (NCBI taxonomy): domain Eukaryota; kingdom Metazoa; phylum Mollusca; class Bivalvia; order Venerida; family Mactridae; genus Spisula; species Spisula solida. The sequence continues at coordinate 4,707,693 of OX365948.1, read as the reverse complement.
CAATACAGCCCAATTCCCTCGCAATTTCAAGAGATATGTCAGTCAATACTCAAAACCATATTGTAAATTGGCTCTGCCAAATATGTTATCCACTATAAATAAAGTCGTTACTTACTTACTTACTATAAACTATGTACAGTTTGAATACCAATAAAGTATACATTCTCAGAGTTTTATTAATAAATTTTCCATTGATAGCTCAATGTAAGATTGATCTTTCAGAAAATGTTCACTTTTAAAAAGTCTAACAATCAAATGTGACGTTATCGCTCAGTTATCAGAACTTTCAGAAAGCCCCTCGTATACGCGTGTATTAAATTCAAGTATTAAAAGTGATATAATATGATTTATGCAGCGGACTCTTCATGCGTTGCAGATAAAATTTCACTGATTTATTTTGAACAAATCATAAAATTCACCATGACATTGGTAGTTTAAATGGACGGATTTACTATATAAACTACCTGGTAATAACAATAACATGCATAACCTAGAAATTTAGCTATATTATTCAACTGCCTGATACAATGTTCCGCTGTACAAACATTCAACATGTTGTGTATGTAATACAGTAGTACGACACAAGGATTGGTGATGTCTGCCCTAGACACTACAATCCTCTGTATTTAATAACGGTAATACACCGCCTTGACATTTCCGTATAGTCAGCAGTAATGCTTGTAAAGAAAATTATTATATTTATTGAATCATTGGGTGTACAATATGGCTGTCTGTATTCAGTACACCAGTGTCTGCAAATTATTTGACTTCCGGTCCTGTATGTCTGCGGCATTACAGTGTGAATGGTATAGTAAGAACGGAATGTAAGTGTTATGATATAATGGACCCGAGAGAACATTCCAAATAGAACAAGTAGGTCTATTGTCGTATTGTAGTGCCTTGTTGAATAGACTATATAACGTATTATTTTGTCTTAACTACTTAGTAAGCAGTGTAGTAATACCACGTGACTTTGGGCGAGAGTAGAGTGCTAGAGGTGTCGGGTTCGATCACTGACCGCGATTTACCGAATGAGTTAATTTGCTACTTGATATAGCCCTTGCTTTGATGCTCAGCATAGTTAGTTCCATGTAACCGATGGTTCTCCAGGTGTCTGGATAATGCACTCATATGATTGAAATATAATTGGTACGCGGACTTAAACATGGACTTCAAAAGGTTAGTTGCATTTGCTATTTCACTTGTGTGTTGAGCATGGTGCCGTGTGCTTATGGTCTGCGTTGCTTATGTTTCTGTGCTCGGCTGTTTAAGTAGAGTGCTGCCTATTTTTTATTATCTGTTTTATAACAATACTAACTGATCGAACTCCATTAAAAAGAATGTAATGGTCGTATGATGTACCCGGACAGCAAAGTACAAGACTAACTTCGCCCAGCCCATGATGGCATCATTCATAATATTTATTCATGTGCACTTCTCTTAACATGTTGCACTGTCGACGATCGTATATGCCTCTAAGTGAAACATATACTTAGCAACTGTTCTAAGTCCTCACTTGTATTTTTGATGATAACTTTGTCAACCTTGCATATATATCTAAATGAAATTTGGCTATATTGTGCGTGTATATCGTTATCAACACGTAAATTTCGATATATATTTATTTAATGAAAAATCTTAAGATAACAACTAAAGAAGGTAAAAGTCACAAATACAGATTTTGATATCAGGAATGACCACCATGTAGTCTGATTTTTATGCTAGCAGTCACAGACGAGACTCGGAAGCATTGCTGAACGAATATACTGTCTGAACTCAAAGTGGTATCACGTCTCCGGAGTAGCCCGATGTAACGTCATAATGTCACTTCAAATTAACAAACGCTCTGGCAACCTGCATTGTACGACAGACAACCAATAAAATTACCTTTAACCAAACACTCGAAAGCATGTATATGTTGTTAATCAATCAGACAGTGATGTTTTAGGTAATATTCTGACTTGTCGACAGAAAATGCCACACTGCACCGTACCGACGTCACGTCATCTTTTTTCTGACATCGTCGGGCGCATAACTGTGATATTAAAATTGATGTTTTAATGTTTTTCTTCATGGTAAGTCTTTGGGCATAATTCGCAAGTGTTTGGAACAAATTCCGGGGATGTGTCACTGCGCGGAGGGAGAAAAACGCAAAACGCACGTGCGTCTAACAACGGCAAAACCACGCGTCATACGGCCAGTTTGCTGCCGCATACAAACATCACTTGAGAAATTTGGCTGCATCACTGTTTATAATAAAAAAAATTATAAATCAATGAAAATGAGGACTTAGAAAAGTTGTTAAGTATATTATCAGTTCAGGCATCATTCATTATTATATATATTATTTAATTTGCGATGATGCACCGACGTTCGTTATAATGTGTGCTTTTAAGTGAAACATAATAAAGGTCACTGGTGTATGTAACGAAGTCCCGACAGGCAATGTCTAGACCACCATTTGTGAGCTATAGTAAAAGTGCTTGTATCAGTTATTGGAATGATAAGCCTTATAAACCTGTTGTAATGTAGTTGATTCTTGGATAAGTAAATCACACTGTGTGCATTTCACTCAAATGGAGGGTTCTCCATAATTTGCAAAGTGTCAAGAAATGTAACAATGCCAGTTCCATTATAATGTCTTAGACTCAATTATACACCGTACATCCAGGTGGTTCCGGTAAAGCCATACCGAGACTGCTAATGAATTGAATTAAAACTCGTTGTTCTATGGATATTTTATGGCTGTACCATTCAATTCATTGTTCAACAAGGAATATGTTCTATAATTGTATCTGAAAAGAGTCGGAGTTTCTAGACTTTAGTTTACTGATGGCTGTAGAGCCAAGGAATAAATAGGTTGATGTATTATTGTAGATGTAGATCAATCTCAACAGAACCCTATTATATAGTCAGTAGTCAATGAGCATCTAGGTTCTTGTACATCAAACGTTGGTATTAACTTCATTTGTAATAGTTGGTTCCGTTTCTGTCACAGTTTCGTGGCTATGAACATCATCATCAGAACTGAGCTGTCAACAGGGTGGTTGATATAAGCTGATGAATATGCTTGATAAATAATGAGAAGCATTTCCCGGTCAATAAAAAGTAACCGCACCAACTCAACTTGCAGTACGTTGGCATTTCCCATTACCAGCTGGCTATATGAGATTTGTTTTCTGGGTCAATAAATAATCAACTAAACAACCTACTTGCCGTATTTAGCTATTTCAGACGTACATATAGTACTATCAAAACTAACACACCGTTTCGTAACTGGTTTTAACCGTCTTAAACCTGTTCTAAATCATTACTTCATATAAAACGCATCGGGTTTTTAATTAATACCATTACAGGTTAACAATTAAGTCCTCCTAGGTCGGTATTTATAGAGCACCTTAAAATTCTTAACATTTTCTTTAGTATATCAGCTTAATAATACAATCATTATCATAAATTGTTAACATAGTTTTATGCATATGTGAAGAGCTACTATAATCACTAAGGAAACATGACACATTCGTTAATTTGTGGAAAATATGCTTAAAACCTTTATAAACACCAGCCCGATCATGACATTGCCCAGGGCGTCGGCGGTGCATGCAGAAACTAGAGCACCATTTCATTAGGTTTTATTAAAAACTGCAATGCCAATTGATCGGCTAGATATTTTATAATGAAAACGCAACACTCGATTTACACATCTTGTTTATACTCCATATTATCTAAAAAGTGACAAAAAAGCAGTTGTAGTAACATAATGGATCAACAGGATGATTAGACTCCCCTGATACAATTTGATTTTACTTCCAATTTAAAGACTGGCTAGTAGTCTATTGGTGAGATTTGGCTTTTACGCATCAACTATATAAAAGCGGGATTACATCGCTTTTAAGCACATCGACCGTAATAACCATTTTAGGTTTATCGTTCGTTATGTCAAGTCATTATCGTGATACTCAGACGCTTTAAATGCATCTGTCAAACATTCCTTTTTTTATTTCCAGTCAGCTTAACAACGGGAATCACATTAAGAAGCCATATTTGATGTTCGTATCGTTCATTGACAGTCGGCAGGGACTATCAGCGTATGTAATAACCAGGCTGATAGCTCATTGTGGGTGTCAGTTAATAATATTTACTCAGATAGATCTAGAAAATACAGATCAGATAAATCATAAGACTTTACAAGTCTGTAATTCATAGGTGGTGGTATCATTTTTACTTCTAATACAAATTGTAGAAAAACTATAAAACGGCGCACCACCTGTGGTCTTATCTATCTCGAACATCACACATAAACCCACACATGCAGTATGTTTTATTACTTACACCCAAGGTGCACAAGTAATGGCTCTATCTTTTGTGGTAACTTAGAATGATGTACCTACCTACAGATCGATTTGAATTTCGGTAGTAACCGTCATAGTTCACATCTTCTGGAGTTAAAGATAAACGCCATATATTTATGTGAATATAGTTCAATCGCATGCTACCTCATATATCCATAATCGCTCAATTTCTCACGAAATAGGAATCACACAACTTGTTTGTTTCTTCGTGACACCTACCTATCTAAGATATTTTTGCCAACTACCTGTAGCCAACTTACGTGAAAAGAAAGCTCTAATTTTGGTGCTTTTTTACAATTATAAAACCATCAGAGACCACATGGGACTGGGACTGTTAAGCATGATCTTCATTAATGTACAGGGTGTCCCAAAAAACGGGGACCTACCTAAAACACTTATAACTTATTTAGTTTTTAATGAATTTGACTGTTCTTTTGTGAGAGTGTGTAAAAGTGATCTCTACTTCTAAAATAGGTACTTATTAATATGTTTGGCTTTATAACAGGAAGTGACGTCATCATTTTAGCAATGGTGTGAATTCCTGTTTTTTACGTAGAAAATGCTATCATTCAATAAGAAATTGTTGTCTGAGCGGTCATTTTGAGAAAACAAGGTTTTAAAGTCACAAAATTGAAGAAAATCTTGTGAAAAGCGAAGAACACTGCAATGAAATAATGAAAGCGGGGAAAAGGTGGTTGGTTTACTAAATAAAGGGAAGCAGGCAACCTTTAAAATATTCATTGACAATCACCAAAGAAGCAAAATATAAATATTAGAAACAAGAAAGCTTAGTAAGAATCAAGAGTAATCAGGTGAATTTTTATCAAAACTAAGAGTTCATAGATATAATTATATCAGAGTAAATTAGTGAGTCAGCAATTATAGGAAAGCAGAAACAACTTATTACAACAAATCAGCTGCAAAAAGAGGATACATTCGCAAGAAAGTACTGACATTAGACCTCATACTTAAGGACAAGTGGCCTAGATATAGCTCGGATATGAGTTCTAAAGTGAATGTGTTTGCTGTACAATGTACATGATGAACATCAGTGTATGCAGATCCATTATTTTTTACTATGGGACACCTGAGTTGTTATTAGGGGTCAGCATGTAAATATATCTCTATGAACATGCTGAACTCCTTGTTCACTGTATGCTAATATACCAAAACACGTGATTGAAAACAAGGGAGGTAAATCAGGGTATTGAACTAAATAATCGCAATATGATGTTGATATTTTGAACTGTGTTTATCCCTTAATGTTTTGTCATATTGGCAATGTGTTATTGATAAAAGAGACAAAGTTACGAATGTTAAACCTAGGTCCCCGTTTTTTGGGACACCCTGTACTAGTCTTACAATTACGATATGTTCCATTTATTTGACGAGATGCACCATTGTAATGTTTTATTCTTCTCGAATAGTAAAATAAATTCAATACGACCACCCATGTTCGAGACGAGACAATCATTTCGACCTAAAACTGAGCAATGTGCATTTTGTGATACCACGCCACAGTACATCGATTACAGTGACATATAAGAAAACAAACGAGGATATAATGTGAACAGTTCATCGGATAGTGTTACTGCGTAAATGAGTTTTAAAGAAAAACATGTTTCGCCATCTCTATACGAATCAGGTTTAATGGAACTCAATCAAAATTACTTGGACAGGTGCCGGAAACAATACAATCACATCAATGTCAACCTAGATAATAAAGGCTTTATTTAAGAGGCAACACAGTTGGGTATATACCCAGTCTTCCATGTGAGCCTCATTATGCATTACATATATGAAAGTTACATAAAAACTAAACAACATGGTTTATATCACAGCTGAAAGAAAGCAAGCGTAGTACTGCTAAGTCAGAATTTTTATTAGGAATTATTTTCACAAAATTAATGTTCGTAAACATAATTTAAGGCAGTAAATCGCATAACATATTTCTCTCTGAAGTTTTAAACTCGCCAATTTTCAACTCCGGGAAGTATTGACCCAATATCAAAATTCGCCTAATATTGACATCGCGAAAACAAGACTTTACAGTAAATGTAATTAAGGAGAAAGTAATAATTGCCATTTGCAAATTTCGACCGAAATCCAATTATCATATTTTAAGTTATGTTTTTAACAAATAAACGATTTTTATCACGTTAAGCATGTTATAATGATAAACTGTATATAGACTATAGTGTGTACATATATTTTCATAGTATTCATTCCTTATTAAGAATGTTGTTTTCCTTGATGTATATAGAACTCGGATTCTTTTTTACCTCTTACCTCAGGAAGGCAATCTAGCATTTCATTGATGACTATTATTATTTATTCACCGTTATAATTATCTGGCGCATGGGATTTACGTGCTTCCATCCGTACAGTAATCATCCTTATAGTTTATCCTACTTTTTTGTCCAATCAAATGCCAGGGATTTTCAAATTTTTGTACCTGTAATCCATTTATTAGTGCAAAGGACATAATATTTATTTAGTAGTTCATTTATTTGGACAACTTGACTGTTTCCAAATACACTACGCCGAAGTTCTAATTGGCCACCCTATAAAATTTGATCCTATGTGATATATTTAATCAATACATATGAAGTTGCGTTATGTTTTCATTCCACACATTAATCTATCGATTTACAGAAATAAAACACGTGTTTTTGTGCAAAATCATCCATGCGGAACGGTTAGTGCGACATAGCTTTTGTGCACGTGGTACTCGTGCACGGGATGAAAAATATTTGTATTTGGTTGGAATGAATCCTCGGTGGATAGCCTTTTATGAAAAACATCAAACTTTGAGAGATTGAATAATGTGGAACTCGCCAAAGCCCTCCGAATGATGAGTACCGCCACTCAAAACAGCGAAGTGCGCCACACACCTTCTCTTTAATTACGTTTAATTTAGCGCAAACTACTGTGGGAAACATGGATTATTTGTATTCTTCTGCAAACACTTTTTCTAAAATACATTTAAAAAACACGTGGTCAAACAGAAATTTATTGAAGTGCATGCATACATCTGACGTCTTGAGCGCGTTCCCGTTGCTCATGCTCGCACGGTTTTAAGTTTTTCATAAAAGGGGATCTACAGAGGATGTGCTCCAACAAAATACAGACATATTTCATACCTTGCACACGCACCACGTGCATAAAACCAATTTCGAACTAACCGTTCCGCGTGGATGATTTTGTACATGAGCACGTGTTTTATTTCTGTAAATCGATAGATTAATGTGTGGAATGAAAACATAACGCAACTTCATATGTATTGATTGAATATATCACATAGGATCTAATTTTATAGGGTGGCCAATTAGAACTTCGGCGTAGTGTATGGAAAACTAGACCCGCCTACCCCCTCAATGGTACCGTTATTCTATCAGCTAATATACATGCAATCTTGTCAATTTTCACTCACATTACTCCATTATTTTATTTTATTTTTCTTTACTTAGATCCTCCTGCCCGATTTTTTTTGTAATTTTTAAATAATGAAAATATAATTGCATACAATCGTCAAATGTTTTTATTGTAAATATTATTGAACTTTATCACAGCAAATGTCATTATGAGACATAAATAGTATTCAGTTTTAAAAACAAATGTCTTCTATTTATTTGGTTGTGTTATGTGCCGAACGAATGAACAAATTCCATATAATTTGAAAAGTAGCATGTATCTGATTCTGTTAATCTAGCAGTGTGTTCTCTACAGGATGCCACCCATGCCCGCTGAATTTATCTTTGACCGGGAAGCGCTTTGCTTCATGCAGCTGCAGACACCTGGTTACTGTTTTATCAAGGCACTTACCGAAATCGTAAACTTATGATCAAATTTAAAGTATTTATATAGGGTGGTAAATGGAGCTGCACTATTAATGTTAATGAACTCCTACAAACCATATCTGGCTCCAATTTGCAGTTGTAAAAGAATTATAATTTAAAGAATTGAAATTTGAACATAACTTTAAGATTTTTTGCAAGTGCTTTGATAAAACAGTACCCAGCTGTCCAGATAATAGTCTCATTCGCCTTGCGTTTATCGTGACATTTAGGATATTTCTGTTTTCTTCGGTAAATAAACTATTGCAATGCGACAAAGACCGATGTTATCCGCATGGAATAATGGAATTAGTCTGGTTCACGACATTCTGACAAATGCTTCCTTTTTGTTTTTGTTTTAAATCGTAAACAATTGAATTGTAATTTCTGAAGATTTTTCTTTCAAATTATTTATCAATGATACAGTTACCTGTTCGATGTGTTAGTCTTAAATAAATTGGCTGTTTTCGTCAAAACTGTCACTCTTCTGGACCGTCATTGACCAAATAAGTTACGTTTATACAAAAATACTCCACCACCTACAGTATCTTAGCTACATTTATATAGTTTTTATTTTCCCCTCCATCTGCAGACTTTTTGCTCAAGGAAGTCCGAGTAACAAAACATTAAAACAACTCTGGCCTGAATGGGCATGCTATTGTTTGCAAACAAAAGCATTGGAAAGGCCACCAGAAAGTGGGCGGGATAAACTATAAGCCGGTTATAGATCACATATTAGAATTATAAACAAATAAGTGCAGCGGTCGCTTCGCTACCTTGCACTAATTTGTTTTTAGACCATAGATCTCAGTAGCTAGCCAATCAGCATTGACAAAAAGTGTTGGATAACTCCCGTAACACTTTGCTGTGGTATATATAACATTCTAACATAACCGGCGATTTTGCCTATATAGACAAAGAACAAATTATAGCGTTGTATATCGGTCGATATACAATGGTAATTTGAACTACTTTCGACTCGGCTGTTCTTTTTTACACGTCGGGAAATTTATGAATGAATGTCACGTGATATTGTATTATTATCGTTGTAAATGTTTTTGCATATGTTAGACTATTTGTTAGTATGGAATACTTAAATGATATTTAATTAAATGAATATCCATTGATGTTGAACAGATTTTCTTCTTATTTCATATTTTGATTATTGTTTGAAGTATAGTTATACAGGGGGTGATAAAGATAATCGTAACAGCCGTCAACAAGAAACCTCAGCAACATAGATCTCGCATAACAACACTGGCTTTATATATAATTCCGGGTTTAAATCATGTTAGAATCGAAATAAACTATGAAAAACCGTTGTATACCGGCTGTTATACAATGGTTTGTCGTTCTGACGCGTGTTATTAACCACTCACGCCTACGGCCTTCGTGGTTAATTCCTACGCGTCAGAACTCCAAACCATTGTATAACAGCCGATATACAACTGCTACTCATGTTCTATCCTATACATAATTCTGATAGATGATATATAACCTATACTAAGAACCGTACACCTACATAAACTGTTTATTACCTGAAGGTCTATTGGTATGCTCAAAGTGAAAAGTCCATGGAGGGGCACCTGACCTGTTCTCCATGGTTTACGATTTCAAAATAAAATTCAAAACAAGAGGGACCAAAGGGCCCTAGGTCGCTCACCTGTCGAACTTTACCTAGATTTTGTTGAGATGGTCATTGTGACCAAGTTTTATACAGATTAGGCAAATATTGTGACCTCTAGTGACTACAAAAGGTTTTTATATGATTTGACCTAATGACCTAGTTTTTGACCCCAAATAAACCAATATCGAACTTGACCTAGATTTTGTTGAGATAATCATTGTGACCAAGTGTCGTAAAGATCAGGCCAAAACTGTGACTACGCAAGGTTTTTCTATTATTTGACCTTGTGACCTAGTTTTTGACCCCAGATAACCAAATATCGAACTTGATTTTGTTGTTATGATCATTGTGACTAAGATTCGTAAAGGTCAGCCTAAAACTGTGACCTCTAGTGACAACACTAGGTTTTTCAATGATTTGACCTTGTGACCTAGTTTTTAATTCCGAATAACCCAATATCGAACTTGACCTAGATTTTGTTGTATTGATCATTGTGACCAAGTTTCGTAAATATTATGCTAAAACTGTGACCTCTAGTGACTACACAAGGTTTTTCTATGATTTGACCTTGTGACCTAGTTTTTGACCCCAGATAACCCAATATCAAATTTGATCTAGATTTTGTTGAGATGATTATTGTGACCAAGTTTCATAAAGATTAAGTTAAAATTGTGACCTCTAGTGACTACACAAGGTTTTTCTATGATTTGACCTTGTGACCTAGTTTTTTAACCTGGATGACCCAATATCAAACTTGACCTAGATTTTAGAAGGATAATTATTGTGACCAAGTTTCATAAATATTAAGTCAAAATTGTGACCTCTAGTGACTACACAAGGGTTTTCTATGATTTAACCTAGTGACCTATTTTTTGACCCCAGGTGACCCAATATCAAACTTGGTCTAGATTTTGTTCAGATGATCATTGTGACTAAGTTTCATAAAGATTAGGTTTAAATTGTGACCTCTAGTGTCTACACAAGCCAATTGTTGACGGACGGACGGACGACGGACGGACTTTCCAACATTTGGGGTTTACGGGGCTTTTCCTTCGATCTTTATGTGTTCTTTTTTCCACATAACCCGACTTGTATTTCCTTCTTTATTTAACTAAAATTATGGACGGAATGAACCTCATAAACCATTGGATGTTGGCCCGGACGACGGACGAAGAGTGATCACAAAAGCTCACTCTGTCACTTTGTGACAGGTGAGCTAAAAAAGAAGCATTTAGTAAGAAAGTCGCGAACCAGACTAATTCCATTATTCCATGCGGATAACATCGGTCTTTGTCGCATTGCAATAGTTTATTTACCGAAGTAATTAGAACTGTCCGAAATATCACTGTGAGCGCTAGGCATTATCGGATGTTGACAGCAAAATGTGAATTTATTATTATTATATAATACCATATTTATATAGCCCTTTGTTCATGTATGTACACGTTCAAAAGTGTTATTATACGTATATGTATTATATAGAACTTCAAAAAACCACATCTATACTGCTGAGCCTTTTATGTACAGTAGGTAGATGTATTTCATTTACTCGTGAAAAATGTCATACCTGTACGTGCACTAGATACTAATATTTCTTTTACCACAAACAACCTTTATTTAAAAAAAAATGAATCTGCAATAAATTGTCTTTCGAATATATTGTATTAAATATCTACAGGTTTTTAACCATGCATCTAATATACCAGTCTCCAGGAAAACCTGCTATAATGAGATTATATAATTACTATATGTAACAAGATTTTGATAAAGCTCTAAACTAAGGAAAAATACATATCTATTGATTCTTTTTTAAGTAATTGACCCATATAGTACTATACCTTAGCTTTAAATTTTCCTATGAATTATGTCGAAAACACATACTTCGTTGCTATGGTGACCAATTTCAGAAAAGTACTCCGATTAAGAAAAACGAGGATTTAGTTGTTTTAAACAGAAGTAGCCTTTCTCTGAATGCAAACAATTTCGATTTTGATATATATTTTTGAAACATAATTATAGAATTTGGTACTATTTTGAACAGTTTATGTCAAGAATTGATCAAACGGTGTAATAATGAAATACTTATTTCAGTCACGTCGAATAACTTTTGAATGACGTTTGCGACGTCACACAATAAGCTCCGAAAAGGGACTCTACAAAAACAGCTGTAACTTCCTTAAAACTCAAGATATTAACACAATTTCTTTTGCAATTTGCTTATTTAACATTATCCTGTAATACTATGGAAAATCTTAAAGTCAATATATTTGTCAAAATAGCAGGTTTTCCTGGAGACTGGCTCACATGTATTTACGATGTGAACCTGTTAAACGCGTTTATTTGAATACGATAATTCTTACTTGTCATAGTTTAAGTATCCTTTCAAATAATTCCATGTCAGGGTTTAAATGCTTATTGAAGGATAGCGTGCAAGTTCTATTCACCTATATATTGTATCAACCCCCAGTGAGTGTATAAAACATTATAAATTTAGGATTACGAAACAAAAAACTATAAAACATGTTACTTTATACCTGTCTCAATAAAAACGATATGTGAATAAGTGCTACATAATTAGATATATCAAAGAACGGGAATAAACAACAAAGCACTCACAATCACGGACAGTTCACTTAAATGTAGACATATAAATGGACACTCAGAAACAATGACTTAATTTGCCATATTTTCGCCATCACAGCTCCAATAGCTCCAATTGCCTTACGAACTATCAAAACAAATTGTCCGTGTATTGTTTATTTGCTTTATCGTGAATAACGTCGTTACGAATCGTCTGTGTTAAAGGGACAAGTTGTCATAACCAATTGGCTTTGCATAACATATCCGTTCTAATAAAATACAAAAATATTTGGTCACTGTGCCTTTTGTTAAACTTTATTAATTTTGTATGTGCCATTCTGCAAATTCGTTGTCCAGCACAAGGCTGCTTCGTATCTTTCAAAATTGCATATACTCAGTGTCTGTTGTGGATTGTCCTTGTGGGTTATGTTTTGTCCGGTTGTTAATTTCTTACCAACTGGCTCTTGTTCCGTTTTAGTTTGACTGACTTAAGAAGCAGACTTTCGGGATTGGATGCCCGGTTTTGTATTACATGTCCCTGTGCTAGTTTTTTATGTATGTTCCGCGCCTTTTCGAGTGAAGTTGTATATTTTCTGTGCCTTTTTGTTCTCGCGTGTCCCGCGGTTTCTGTTGGGGTCGGTGCTACTTCCGGTAGTTTCGTATTTTGTTTAATTATTATAATATGGGTTTGTATCTGGATTTAAACGCCAATTCCGTTTACAATCGAGTTTTTCATTTTTAAATAATCGATAATATGCCATAATTTCTCAGCATTTAATTTTTTGACGGGGCCAAAAGGAGCTAGGAGTTAACTATTTATTCGTATTTGCCGGTTGTCCTCTTAGTACTATTTCGTCCCCGCGATTCGCATCCTACCGGGTTCGTCCATAAGTCTATGTACAGCTGTGGAGTTATGGATGTATTGTTCTGTCCCCTGAGGTCATTTAATGTAGTTTTAAGTCCCCTACCGGTTTTTGACCGGAGGGGACTATTGGTTTGCCATCTGTCCGTTAGGTTTGGTTCTGACGGAAATTGTGGTTGATATGGCAACAGACACATTGACAAGCTTTAAACCGGTACTTCTGTATTGCTTGCAATTCTTAATGACTTGTTCAGTACGTCATATCTCGATTTGTTCAATTACGTCATTTTACTTAATGAAACTGGGTCACTCGTTTTAAGGTTTTCAGATTTTTTGTTGCTGAAATCGGGCCTTTCAACGTTTAAATACTGTTACTTAACTTTTGAGACTGAAGGCTGCTAAAACTATGTAGTTCAGCAGTTTAACTGTTGTTACTAGGTCATTCAGCGTAGGCATTCCGCCTTTTGGTTGCTGTATCTTTTCTACTGGGTCATTCAGCTAGTTATAATTTATTATACTTTTCGACAGCTTGGACTTGGGCGGATCTGCGCTTGTTTAGTTGGGCATTGTGCTTTGTGTGTTTTGAATGTTTTCTGTGCTCGGCTGGTTAAGTTGAGTGCTGCCTTCCCTGTCTGACTTAATATACTCTTTTGCCAGAAATTCACAGACAATTTTTTAACGTTCGCTCGATTATGTATACCAACAAAACAAGTTACCATAAGACCAAACGATAAACCATGGATGACATCAGAACTTAATTAGGAAAGAAATAAACTTACGAATAACTTCATAAAAAAGCTAACTGTGAATGACAAAAAACATTTTTAAGAGACAAAGGAGTAAAGTCAATAACATGAAGCATTATATACTAGACAAATATTTTTTGAAAACATCAATGGAATAATTGACAATCTAAGATCTACTGATTCAAAATTGTATTGGAAGTTTATAAGCAAATTAACTAATACCTCTGGTAAAACTAATATGATACCTCCTTTAGTAGATAACATTAACTCAGAAATTGTTGTAGATGATCATTGTAAAGCAACATTGTTGAATAACTATTTTTATTCAATCTCTACTATTAATGATGTTGGAAAAAATGTTCACGTCTATGAAAATCGTACGGTTGCTACTTTAAACAATTTAAAAATAAATGAAGTTGACATAAGTGATATTTTAACCAATCTCAAATTAGGAAAAGCATCTGGGAAAGATAGAATGAGTCAAATGTTAAAAGGTACTAAACTCACAATCTGCAAACCGCTTTATATTTTATTCTACTTCTCGTTACAAATGCAAACATTTCCTCTTCAATGGAAAGAGGCTATAGTTTTACATCTGTTCAAAACAGGTGACAGGCATAGGCATGGAATTTCAAATTATAGGCCCGTTGCCCTTCGTTCATGTACCGGAAAGGTTTTTGAGAGAGTAGTCTTTAAGCACTTACATAACGTTTTAGTAACCAACAACTTGTTTTATAAATATTAGTCAGGATTCATTCTCTCTCGTTGTACTGTCTATCAACGTATTAAAATGTATGATGATATATGCCAGGCTCTCGGAAAACGAGAACATACATGTTTAGTATTTTGTGATATGTGTTTTAATGAACAATGTAACCTCGTCAATAGATAAAACTAGCGCTGGCGTTCCACAGGGTTCCGTACTTGGACCACTTTTGTTTTATATATATATAAATGACATTGCTAATAATCTCCAAAGTTTAACTAGATTATTTGCCGACAATACATCTTTATCGTACTCTTCCGATTCATCTGATTAAATACAAGACACCATCAATTCTGATTTACAAAAACTCACCGTCTGGTCACATAATTGGTTAACTAACTTCAATCCGAATAAAACAGAAGTATCTTTTTATAATCTATTAAGTCTTCTCATGAAAACATTATTTCCCTTAAATTTGGTAACGTTGATCTAGTTCCAACGGACCATCATAAACATCTCAGGGTAACACTCTCATCGGATGCAAAATGGGCGTGTCATGCAGAAAACATCTACAAGTCTTGTTTGAAAAAAGTTAGTGTATTAAGAAATTTTAAATCTATTTTAAGTTGGAAAACACTTCTAAGGTTATATAATACATTTATTTTACCTATACTAGAATATGCATCAGAATTGTGGGATGGCTGTTCAGACAATAACAGCAATTTACTAGAATCCGTTTAATTAGTAATGGCCAGAATTGCTATTGTAATAAGGAAGCTCTGTATTTTGAATTTGGTTTTGAACCTCTTAAACTTAGACGTGAACGACGTTTCACCACAAAAATAATTACGTTGGCACATTTATAACCGAATGCTAATAAGATGCATTTTACTGAACAAAATGTGACCAGTATAGCTAACAGGTTGCTTTGAGTTAACGCCATGTGTACGGTTATTCGAGTCATAGTGTTGTAATTTACATATTTCCGAAACCGTATAGTTCTTATGTAAACCTTATATTTTGTGCTTTTTATGAATTTATTCTTAGTTTGCTTTAAGTTATAGTTAGAACATATTAAGTAAATTTTAATGATTAAAAAGGGTGGAGCGAGCGAAGTTTGCATGCTCCTAAATATTCAGAAACGATAAATATAGCGGGCTGTCAGTGAGATTTTACTTCACAGATTGACAGGAATACAGTTCGTTTATCGAAAGTATGTGAACGTTCTAGACGTTTTTCGTTTATTTCGTAGGAATCGGCCAGGGTACCCGTTTATTATTCAAATGTGTGAGGACGTCGAAATCTACATAGACCATTTGGGAGGTGTTTTGTGGGAAACTTTTCGTATTTATTTTGCTATTTGATCGATTTCCATGAAATAAAAAGTGTTTTCTGTTAGATTAATGCTTCCGTGAGGCGACCACAAAGAGATAATTGTGACCTGGTCGTTTCTTGCAGCAGTGTTATGTTAGTTCAGCATGATGTTTTGCTGTTCATTGTGTACCTTTTCTCTCTTATACATACTAATAGGCCTATATAGCCAAATTTGATTTTGTGTCTTGCACCTGTGGTTAAAGCAAGGTAATACTCGTTTTGTATCAAACCGCTAATATCCAGTATTAGCATATTCTTTTTTTTTGCCTTTAACGTTTTTATTTCCATAAGACATATACATAGTTTTACATAAATAAAATATTACATTCACATACAACTATATAAATTGGTTACATAGTATTACGTAACATTCTGTGTATGTCGTTATGATTTTTTGAGAATTTATAGTGTATAAAGAGTAAGAAAGAGAGCAGGATAGTGATGAAGAGAGAAGGAAAGAGAATAGAGGTAGGTGTATACCCACATATTTGAAATATGTAATTAAGTTATCTTTTGCCATTTTCTATTACAGACTTCTACTTTATCTTTGAAGATAGCTATAGTGTGTTCAAGCTTCTTCCTATAGTTAATATATTCTTTAAATTACCGGATTAGCGGAACACTTTTATTGCATTTGTTTTTAAATATAAAATATTTGGAAAGCAGAACAATGTAATTAGCAATAGGTCCATCTTCATCTTTAATGTTGATAATGTTGCAAAATGAAATATTTTGAAATGTAAGATTTATAGTTTTTGAAAAAAAATCTTCTAAAAATAACTTTACTTCCGACCAAAAACCTTGCACAATATGACATTCCCAGAACATATGATATATTGAATCTGGATGCATGGTGCAAAAATCACAAAGACTTGATTGGACAAAATGACATTTATTTAGGAATAAGTTGTCTGGTATTATGTTCATGAGATATTTGTACTGGAATTCTCTTAGTTTCGTATTTATTGTAATGTTATATGATTGTGTGAGGATTTTTTTCCCATTCTATATCTTCAATTGGGTATTAGCACATTCTAGTAAAGACTAAAAATGTATATGTGCATTAATACAACAAGTGTAAGGAATGCGCCTAACGTGTGTCTACAAGTGGCAAATTGTCAGCATCATTAACCAACAAACGTGCACCTATTGTACAATTCTGATAGACTAATTGACAGTTTTTATTAAAAGCGATGAATAGCAACTTTGATTATAAGCAGTAGACTAGTGTCTTTGAACTCGAACCCAGAAATAATTAAGCCCACTTACAAAGTTTCTGGACTAGCCATTGCGGTTTCATGTATTTATATGGTATTTTTATATCTTAAGCCTATTTCTCTCAACGACCACCGTTGGCTCCCGATATTGTTGCAGAACCTGCCCCGACGAGGATCACTAACACTGACCCGGCGCACAAAATGACGTTGCCCTATTTTACACAGCGTTTGTGCTTCTCATAGGACTATTGTATACGATGTTTATAGTGATGTATGGTGATGAATACATTCCTGTATCACAATGAGCCACACAAGCAAAGAGAATCGCATGTATTTTTCCGGATCTTACATTGAACATCTGGGCGAAAATCCGTACAAAGAACCGTTGGTATTTTGACAATGTCTAGGTAACTGACGTCATAAACGTTCTTATGATTTCCTATTACTTCCCTGTCTTTCAAAGCTGAAAGGTTATCCATAAAGCATTTATATAATTTTAAAACTAATAAACGACTTGCAGAATTGTTTCCCAATGTAGTTACGGTAAGTTCATTCGATTTAGAGGACAAACTCATCTTGCTATTGGCAGAACTTTGCGTTTGTCCGTTTTTCATTACATTCTGGTGACGTCACTTTGCGTCACAAAGTTGTCACTCTTAGAGTTCAACTGTTTATTTTAGTACCTAACATACAAATTTCGTCATTTTCACAGGCTTGGTCCAACATGTAATGTTTTGGCGCTGTTTGAAAATTAATAAATGGATAGTACTTAAGATTAACGTAGTCGCTATTAATGCTAATTGATGGAACGTGCCGGGTGCGTGTTACCATGTTTCAAAATTGATTATCATGAGCGAGCGGAAGTGATAGTTTTACTCGATAAATCAGACATCGAATTTTCGAAATTGAATTCCGATTCAATATTATGTAATAATATTTGTTTAATATTTAAAACTCTCAGTCCTGTTTATTTTTGAACGTCCCTCGTACATCGCCGAGGCAAACATGCTGTGTGGAACCTAGGCTTTAAATAGTTTTCTACGCATGCATACCTTTGTCACCTTTGCTTGAACAAAATGAAAACAGTAACGATACTATAATTAAAGTGATGAATTATGTATAGGATAGAACATGAGTAGGTGTTGTATATGGGATTTATAATTCCGAGTGAAACGAGGATTATAATCCCATATCAACACCTACGAGCCGTTCTATCTGACTTAGACTATAGATAAATAATCTTTGTTTATAAATCGACCAGGACATAGGGTATGATAAACCATTTAAGTGCTGGTGCAATATGTTAAGTATTGCATGATGCATATATAGATCTAAGTGGCAAAATTAAGCTATTTACAGTAAAACCTCAATAATGAAACTCCTTCTTGGGACTGTAAAAAATGTATCTCGATAATGTTGAGTGATTGCATCATTCTATTAAAGAGCAAACAGATGAAAACGGAACGAAAATGGTTAATTCTGAGCCAATGTTGTTAAAGAGGTGGTCTTCATATAGGTGCAATTTCACTGTACATTTGAGGTTGAATAATGTGCAAGTCAGTTGACAGAAAGTAGTGGTCTTTATTTTAATGTGGTCTTGAAGGTGAGGTCTTCATTTGTAAATTATGGGTTGTGATAGTATGAAAGTCATTTACTTCAATCACCAGACACCATTGGAACCGCTACAATCTGTTTTAATCGTTTAGTTGGTTTTAAGTTCTACTCTGTGAAAATGATGTCTTAGAAGAAAGGGGTAATCTGCACGTAATTATTGAAGACACAATAGTACAAATAGTACAGAACAACCTCTGTAGAGTGAGACTCTTTGTGGGCTGCAAATATTGGTCATTGTTCAGAAGTTGTTGCCCTACAGAATTTACAAAAGTATAAACATGACGTAATAACTTCAAGTTACTTTGAAGGTTTTGTTATACAGAGATTGTTGCACTACATATGTCCCCTAGAGAGGTCATACTGTAGTCATAGAAGCTACCACGGCATTCACCCTCTACTGATAATGTTGTCAGCGCTCAGCAGAGATGTTGGCAATACCTTAATTGGTTAATTATCTATCAAAATTGTTGTCTCAGATTATGACAGTAATAATGAACAAATGTAGAAAGGTTTGATATACATGTACATGTATTCTAATAAGTCCAATTAGTTATTTGTTTTTTTTTTTCTTTTTTGTCTTTAACGTTTTTATTTCCATAAGACATATACATAGTAATACATATTATATACATACAATATTACATTCACATACAACTATATAGATTGGTTACGTAGTATAACGTAATATTCTGTGTTATTTTATATTAGTTATTTGTTTAAAATATAGTATTGTTATAATATAGAATAAACTAAGCTTGGTATCAAAAATGTTTGGCATCCATATTTTCTGTGCTAAATGCATGTATACATAATTATAGCTATGCTCTATTATTTTGCTTGGCCTACTATATATAGTAATCTATTGTTATATATACCACAGCAAAGTGTTGTATACGGGATTTAGTCAGCACTTTTTCTCCTTGCTGATTGGCTAGCTACTGAGATCTATAGTCTAATTATAATAACGACAAATGGAAACAACCAGCTCGAAGTCTAAACAACGGATTAGCGGATTAGTATTATAAAGCATGTGTGTGAAGTTGGTAGCATAGCTTTGAGCATGAATTGGGCTGCCTAGCAGCAGGAAATTGGTGGTTGTACAGCCTGTGTTTGTGAAAAGTCAATAACGATTCGGACAGGGAAACAGCATAGCTCGAAATGCAAGCTTGCAAAACAATGTACAAATGCCAGCTCTGCATGAAAGTGGCACCAGTCAAATAAAATATTTGATGACATATGATTGATCAATTTAAAGTTCAAGTTGACAGTAATTTAAGCCCTTGAAGTAGACAGTCTGGTAGCTAGCCTTAGGTTGGCAGGCTAGCAGCTAATAACATCCAATTAGTCTAGCTACCTAAATATATCCATTTCAAACCTGTCAATGTGTCTAACATACAAACCAGATTATTATTTCTCGGTGTTTGAAATGGAAGTCATTGTCTGGCGATGTGTTGTTGGTCCATGGACATAAATCACTCGACGTAAGTTACCATTAACTCAACTGGCTGTTAACTGTGATTTGCTGAGCAGAACAGTGTTACTGGTAGAAGGGAAGTAGGTGATTAAAAGGAATTCAAATGACCACATCACGGAAACATGAATTGCTCTCCTTTTTAAAATTTCACATATGGATGGAAGCATCCTCATACATCATAGACCTTGAGCTGACAATTGACCCTGCTCCCCCCCCCCAGGGGGAATTTTCAACACTATGATTTTCTTAAACCTTATGGTAGGTGGCATTCACAGACAAAAGTTTGCAAGTTTCTGTTGGGGCTTTAACGAGTTATGGAGATTTCAAATACGTGACTATGCGATTTTCTACAGGAATCACTAATTTTGCTTATATGATATTATAAACATACCAATTGTTCAATAAATCATGTGAATAAGACATTTATGTATGTTAAATGTATTTAAAATTGAAACTATCAGTTGTACAAATTATTATAGGCAAAAAATGTAATATAACAAACGTAATTTACGTTACTTTGCATGAAATTACAAGAATATTAAAAAAACAGTCAACGTATATGACGTATTTAAGTTAAGAAATGATTATACTGATTAGTATGCAGCTCAATAATGTATAAAGCTATAGTACAACTACACAAATAGTTAATTGAAATGAAATGACATGTAGATTACGTTACCTTTAAAAAATATGGGTTTTTTCAACAACATTTCAGTTAAAATTTCGGTAAAACACATATAGTGGGGTGACAATTGGTGATTTTTTGGGGGTAGCGAGGTGACAGCTTAAGTAGAACAAGCAATGTTATATACCAAAATGTTCGCCTATGGAAGTACTTTATGGAACTGCCAGCATAAATTGTCAATACGTGGTGTGGACCCGGAAATTCAAGATGGCGTCCAAGATGGCCGCCATAATTTACAAATACACTAAAAGTTCTATTTTCTCATGCATTTTTATTTATTTATGTATATAGTCACACATTTTTGCTTAGATATTATTCATTTGATAATGTGCATCATATGGACATACAAGACTGACCACTTTGAAGTCAAGGTCAATGTCATTTCAAGGTCAAGTTATGAAACATATTCCCCACGAGATATACAACACTGCAAAGTACAGGCATCCCAAGATCATATGGGGTACATAACACTTGTCAATACAACCACCCAATGTCTCATTCGGTACTCACTATCACAAGAGTACAGCCATACAATGCCGTGTGGGGTAGTCACTACCACTTCTTATTGCCGTACTAGGCCATAAGGGGTACCAAACCCTTTGTTATGCTCACCACTACCAATTACACCACTATCAGGTATGCCTGGGTACTCATCACCATCATATATTAGGCCTGAACGGGGTGTAACCAACACCGAGTACACCCATATCATGCCCTTAGGGGTTCTTAAAACACTTAATAGTCAACCCAGGCCTTATGGGGGACTAATAACACTGTCTATACATACATTCCATAACCAATTGAGTATTTACAATTGCCCAATACAACCATTCCTATTGAATTCGTAATGGCGCCAGCTATATCTGAGGCCCTATGGGATACTTAAAACCAAGAGGACAGCCAACCAAGAACATATTGGATACTCACCACCCTTAATTATAGCCATAGTATGCCATAAGAGATACTCATCACAACTGAGTAAAGTCATATACATGTACATGTAAGTTTCTATATGGTTCTCACTAATACTGAGCACAGCTGTACAAGGCCATATGGGTTACTCTCTAGTACAAAACTACAGTCATATAAGGCCCAAAAGGGCACTCATCCCAAATTACTGATTTCATACCCCATAGGGGTGCTCATAACCGAATGACGTACGGTCTCACCAAGTTGTACAGGGTACAAAGGAGTCACAACAACATAGTACTGACATTCAAGGCCCAATCACCACCAATTACAGTTTATAGTTTGCACTAAGTGGTCCACATAACCATTGAGTACGGTCACACCTGACTGTGTATCAACTATACTATGTCCTAAGGGGTTATCGGACCAACTGAATACTGCCATAGCAGGTGCAATATAGCCATCATTGGCTCTATTGGGTAATTCTCCACCACCTACCAGCCTTCTTATGCCATATGCCCTACTCACAACTATTGTGTACAGCCATACTATACCTGAGAGATACTCATAGTCACCGAGGAAAGCCATTCAATGCCCTATTGGTACTTAACACTGCCTAGTACAGCCGTCCCATGCTAGCTTATGAACTCACCTCCACAAGTACAACCATCCCAGGTACCGATTGGGTACCCACCTATACAGAGAACAGCCATCACAGGTCCTATTGACTACCCTATACCACTGAGAACAACCAGCTCAGGCCCCAATTGGTACCAACCTCCTCTGAGTACAGTAATCTCAGGCCCTGTTGGGTACCCACCACCTCTGAGTACAGACATCCCAGGCTGTATTGGATGCCCATCACCAGAAAGAACAGCCATCCCAGGTTCCATTTGGTACCCACAACCTCAGAGTACAGTCATCTCAGGCCCTATTGGGTACCCACCAAAGCCATTTTGGGTACTCAACGTCACAGATTAAGCCATCCCAGGCCTCATTGGGAACCCACCAACATAGATTTCAGCCCTCCTAGACCATATTGGGAACCAACCAACACAGATGTCAGCCATCCTATGTCATATTTGGAACACACCAACACAGATTTCAGACCTCCTAGGCCATATTGGGAACCCACCTACACAGATTTCAGCCATGCTTTGTCATATATATTGGAACCCACCAACACAGATTTCAGCTATCCTATGCCATATTGGGAACCCACCAATACAGATTTCAGCCATCCTAGGCCATATTGGGAACCTACCAATACAGAATTCAGCCATCCTATGCCATATTGGGAACCCACAAATACAGATTTCAGCCGTCCTAGGCCATATTGTGTAACTTCCCCACTTATAAAGCCATACAATGTCATATGATGCAGCAATTCTTGACTACATGTCGTATGTAACACATGCAATACTGGCTCTAGACTGATATGGAAATATAAGCAGAGGCTTCAAACAATGAACAGTAACACAGTGTACACGAATTTGTATGTAGTGTGATTGAATAACTGACATACGATTGTATACATGTAAATAGTAAATGTTTAAAAGTCATGTGTGTGGATAGTGTTCTCATGAAGATATTAAATCGAGGGACAATCTGTGTCCCAGTTTCATAGTTTAATTATTAAATGTGTGTGTTTGTATTAAGTTAAATACATACTGTATAAAGCAAACAAAAATACTTGTACGTTTGAGATTTTACAAAGATAAGTCAACATTGTGTTAAAATTACAACATATATGATATTGTAAAGTTTGTAAGTAAGGTAACGTAAATTGAAACATAAATTCTTTTGTTAAAATACATGTGTTGAAAGTTCAAATGCAAACTGCGATAAAAGATATTTTGATTTGAAAATCAATTATTTTTTAGTGGTAAAATTTATCTAAAGTCAAGAATACAAGGCTAGTAAATTGTATTTTTGTTTGATATTTAAATACATGTACATTATAGTTTACATGTTGTTTAGTTAAATATACAGTTTGAACTGCAAACCTATAATAGTTTTTGAGAAGGATTAAATTGTTGTTTGTTTTTATTGTTTTAAGTACGTTTTTAAGACACTGACGACATGAACTTTAATTTGTATGTTTGGTAACGTAAAGTGCAATGTAGTATTGCCTTAACATATCTTACAAGTAAGATTCTTGTTAATATATATAATATAAACCATTATAAATATATAAAATTGTATTATATGTAACTGAAAAGTGTATGATACAATTTAAATACTTGAAATTATTGAAGGAATAAAAAACGCACATGTTTTGGAGAATGGGTGACATTTTAAGAATCGCTACCAAACATCTGTCTCATATCCTATACTGGCAATCTATACATCATTTTTTAGGTTGAATGTTGAACTTTGTAATGGTTACTTCATAATTGGTTTACCTGGTCATCTAAATTTGAAATAAAAAACTTTATGCCAAAAAACTTTAGTTTTTTTAGGGTAACGTATGTTTTCCCATATTTATCTTCTTTAACATTTCATTTTGGCATTGAAATTCTATCAGTTTGCAGCTACTAGTTTACTCTCTTGAATAACATATGCAAACTTGGAATTATTAAATAGCATAATGGTACAATTTATCTTTAAAAATTAAAATATTTTTTTTATATTTTAGGGGTAACATATTTTAAAGTGTGGTAACGGAGAAAAGCCCCACCCGTCAGTTGCAAACTTTATGCCAAAATGTTCGCCAGACCTTGGGGTTTCAAAAAAATATGGTTCACAAAATTCCCCCTGGGGGGGGAGCAAAACCCCCTCTGGCTCATGGTCTATAAATAAATAAATCATTTTCTCGTTTTATTTTTCTGAATAATATCTTATAAACTATACAGAAACATTGCAAATATTTTTTTCGATTGTTTTTCCGAACGATAAATTTGAATATTTTGTTTGTTAAAGCTCGATTTTGATTGGACGATGATAGAGAAACACCCGTCATAATTGCTATAAATAGAAATAAACGAAATGGATTTGATTGGTTGATTTTTCGTTCACAACGCTAGGATTTGGCCCTATTGAACCAGAGTATGTTTCTGACGAAGAATACTATGATGAACGAGAATGGGATGGAAGTAGAGTGTTGTTTTCTCTATATCAAGCGAAGACTGTATTATTTGGTTAAAATTGAACGGTAATTTATTTGACAATGTGCCTGTTTTACTGTGTCTAGCATATAACATACCTACTGGGAGTAGTAGAGAGTTGTTTGTACAGCAAAATATCTATGATGTGATTTTGTCTGATTTGTTGTATTTTGATAACTTGTATAATGAAAATTACCATCATGTTATTTTGAGTGGAGATTTAAACTCAAGGGTAGCGGACAGACCTGATTTTGTTGAAAATGAAGATTTAATGAAGTTCGATTTATTACCTGAAAATTATGTACATGACGACCTTTTGCCGAGAAAATCTCAAGATAAAATTGTTAATGAAAATGGTAGATTGTTGCTCGAATTTTGTAAAGCGTCTGGATTGAGAATAGTAAATGGGCAATTAGGGTGTGATGCTAGAGTAGGGAAGTTTACATGTGTATCTTCTCGGGGTAGTAGCGGTATTGATTTGATTTTGTGTAGACCTGACACTTTTAAATTGATTACAGAGTTCGAGGTGAAAGATCCAAATATTATGTCGGACCATTCATGTATATATTTTAATATTATGTCAAAACATTTTGATTAACCAAATATTGCTTTTCATAACCAAGATGATTCATATAAAAATGCCTTTGTATATAAATGGGATGATGATAAAAGAGATACATACCTAAACACACTAGCAGATGACACTGTGTATGATAAGTTACAGAATGTGATTTGTGGGCTTACAGATGCAAACAGCAATCCTCAGTTAGATGAATGTGTATCATGTTTTTGCGATACAGTTGAGAATGTATGTACACCGTTATTTAGGAAAAATATCAATGGGTAGAATAACAACAAAACAAGCATAAATGATGATACTCAGAACAATAAATGGTATGACGATGAATGTAAACAAAATAAAGCGGATTACTATAGAAACTTAAATTCATACAGATGTAATAGGAGTGATGAAAACCGAAAGTCTATGTCAGAAGCGAGAAGTAAATATAAAAGTACATTAAGAAAAAAGAAATTAATTTATGATAAAGATCAAACAAAGTATTTAGAAAAAATGAGATATGTAAATGCTAAATCGTATTGGAAATTGTTGCAAGGAAGTGTGTGTAATACAAAAAACAAATCTAAGGTATTAACGACAAATAATTTCTTAACATACTTTAAATCAATCAATGACCCAGATTCTGTATTTTATCAGCCTGACGAAGATGTTATATACTTTAATAATAGATATTTGAATGGCGAACTTAATGTTATGTTTGACGAATTAAATATAAGTGAAGAATGCATTTTAAACGCGTGTAAATCTTTAAAAAACGGAAAGTCGGCGGGCCCGGACAATGTAATTAATGATTCTTTTAAACACGGAGTAAACAACAAACAATTTTTAAAAGTACTACGATGTTTGTTTAATAAAT
The DNA here is from genome assembly GCA_947247005.1 of Spisula solida. Taxonomy (NCBI): domain Eukaryota; kingdom Metazoa; phylum Mollusca; class Bivalvia; order Venerida; family Mactridae; genus Spisula; species Spisula solida. Next base: position 4,681,168 of record OX365948.1, on the reverse strand, counting down.
TATTTAATGCTGGTTACTTTCCTAAGTCATGGAGCGAAGGGTTTATTGTGCCGTTACACAAAAAAGGGGATATAGATGATACGGGTAATTATAGAGGCATAACATTACTTAGTACACTCGGAAAATTATTCACGAAAGTAATCAATACTAGATAAAACATTTGGGCAGAAAAATATAATGTTTATATTGAGTCACAAGCAGGATTTCGGAAGCACATGAGCACAGTCGATAATATTTTTGTCCTACACGGAATAATTACACATTTATTGAACAAAAACAAAAAATTATATGCAGCATTTGTTGACTTCACAAAAGCTTTTGATTACGTTGTACGTGAGAATATGTGGTATAAATTGTTAAAAATTGGACTTAGGGGTAAGATTATTGATATTATTAAATCTATGTACGTGTGTGTAAAATCTAAGATAAAATATGACAATGATGATTTTAATTGTTTGTTAGGCGTGAGACAAGGAGAATCGTTATCGCCGTTTTTATTTTCAATGTACTTGAACGATATAGAAGAATATTTCATGTTAAATGGACACGAAGGAGTAGATATCGGAGTTTTAAAAATGTTCCTTTTATTATATGCGGATGATATAGTCATTTTTTCGGAAACTTAACAAGGCCAACAGCATGGATTAGATGTATTAAACGAGTATTGTATTAAATGGAAACTGACGGTCAATATAAATAAGACAAAAAATAAGATTTTTAAGAAGGGCGGGCGAAATAAAAAGAATTTAAGATTTAGTTTTGACGGTAAACAAATAGAAATTGTCAACAAATTTACTTATCTAGGAATAGTATTTACAATAGGGGGCTCGTTTTCAAGTACTTATGACACGTTATCAGGACAAGCACAAAAGGCATTATATAAATTAAAGGCAAATTTGGTAAGATTCCCTTGTATGAATATAAGTCATTGTTTAGACCTTTTTGATAAACTTATTGTTCCTATTTTGAATTACGGAAGCGAAGTATGGGACTTTAATGATTGTATAAAAATTCAAAGGGTTCATCTTAACTATTGTAAATATTTGCTGAGTGTCAAATCACAAACTCAAAACAATTTTGTGTATGGAGAACTTGGAAGAACAACACTGATTACTAAACGTCTGGAAAAAGTAGTAAAATATTGGTTAAAAATAATGCAGTGCGATAATAATAAATACGTGAAATTGTATATAAAATGATGTTAAATGATTTAGAAATGTATCCAGATTACAATAATTGGGCGAAATCGGTAATAAATATTTTAGAAAGACTAGGTTTTAATGAGGTGTGGTTGTTTCAAGGGGTTGGGAACAAAAACGCGTTCATAATTACTTTACGACAAAGGCTGAAAGATACTTTTATTCAAAATTGGAGGTCTGAACTTCAAAATTCTAGCAGAGCAAAATGTTATGTGTTGTTCGCTGATTTTAGATTTCAACCTTACCTTGATATGATAAAAATTCAAAAATTCAGAAAATACCTAACGCAATTAAGAGTATCGTCACATAGATTAGAAATAGAAGCTGGTCGATGGCATAAACCTGATAAAATACCTTTCCATGATCGAAAATGTCAAGTATGTAACGTCACTTTCTATTTGAATGTCCACTATGTTATGATTTACGTAAACAATACCTAAAACAGTACTACCGAAGACATTACAATATACCTAAATATATCGAATTGTTAACTTCAGATATACCACTGTTCTCAAAAACCTCTCAATGTTTATTTATAAGTCTTTTGATTTAAGAAACAGGAGATACTTATTATGAGTAACATTATCTTCTCCTCACTTCAAAGCACATATTTATGAAAATATAAATACATGTTTAAAATGATTTGATTTGCAAAAATAGAGATACAAGTACTGTTAATTTCAATGATGCTATAATTTTTGAAGATTTGTATTTTCACTGTACATAATGTCAACAATGTTTATATATGAGTGTGTTTGTGACATATGTATGTGTGCGTGTATGTGCGTGTGTGTGCGTGCATGTAAGTTGTGTGCGTGTGTGACAGTATGTGAGTATATTTAATGTATTACACTATGTATTGTTGTAAACTCATGGGCATAATGCCTAATGTTTTGGAAATAAACCTTATATCATCTTGTTAGCATCGGATTGGATGCTGCCACATTTGTTTGCATTCAGCAAAGGCAACCGCAGTGCGAAGCCATTCGGCATTATCCCTGCCTAATTGGCTAATGACCCAACTTCGAGGATAGAGACAGAAAGTGTGTGTGATACAAGGAATCCGGGCGCGTTGATCTACGTCTTTCCGAATAGACTATTTGGTTCTTAACGTGACCGGTGTCTAGCACTCATTCACGCGAGACTACCTCTGGGTTTCCGTTGGGTGGGAAGCACTGAAACGTGTTTCTGAAATTCCCAATTTCCCGATCGAGATTAGAACAAGGGTCTTCTGGATTGGTTGCCTAAAGCGCTAACCACTCGGCCAACGTTTCTGCCTGATTCTGTCATATTTATATTGGTTATTTGCTCAAGATTTTGTTTGGGGTTGGTGTGATGGCCGAGTGGTCTTGTGTATTTTTAGTTTGCATTGCTAGACGATGGCGCCGTACAATGTACGGGTTCGAATCCCACTATAAGTATCGGAAGCTGTTCTGTGTCATTTTTTCTTGTTCATTTTTACGAGTTATAATCTTACCTTAATCCTAGTAGACGCCGCATGAAGTAATTTAAAAGCAAACAGCTGCCGGAATGTCGTTGTTTCAATCTAGGCGGTCCATGTCTCATTATGGTATTCAGACTCAATGCCAGCGGCAGGTATCGTCAATGCATAGTGGGGAGTAGTGGCCTGAAAGCAGGGTTCGGGCTTTGGGATCTGTGCGCCACTGTAAATTTCTCTGAGGAATAAATAGCCCACAATGTTCCACTGGAGGCCTACTTTTAAGTTACTGTGCTGTGGCGGACATAGCCAAGTATATAACAATATTTGCACACCCTGTTACCGCTCGCATTCCCTCGAAAGATATCTGGACCTACATGAACGCCATATAGCCCATGGTTGATATATGACCCGTCTAAGTCTTGTGAGCTGTCGATAGTACCAATGGCCCATATAGCAAAGTGAACGGTATTGTCTATTGACCTGCAGAAAGTTTAACGCACATGAGTCATGCTCACAGCTGGGGTTATTATACTCCAATATATACAACAAAAGAAATGGTATGGTTTTTTTTTTAAATATTTTATTATTACAAATATAAACAACAAATTAATTAAACTGACAACACCATAAGGCTTGAACAACCCATTTGTGAACAAAAATATGCCACGCACTATTTTTGTATGCCTGCTCTGTACCAAAGCAATATGATTTTGTTCGATTGATAATCACACTGTTCAACCCGATACCGCGTAATCGGTTGGTACCAAGTAATCAGCTGGCAGCGATGTCGCGCGACTATCATGACGTCTGATTTCGTTCTAATCATCTCTACCGTTCTTTCTGATTATGAGGTTATCTTTTTTCATCATCGGCTGATTACGAGGATATCCAAACTATTGCACAATGTCAAGATTATACTCGAATATCTCGGCGAAAAAGGGGAATACAAAGGTGGTACTTTGCATAAAGACGGGGAATGGATCAATGTTTGTTTTGGACTAAGTAAAGGGGTTCGATTTGGTTTAGAAAATACATTTTAGGGGTCAAAGTTTCAAACAACGCGTTTTTCTTGATAAATTGCACACATTGAAAAGGAACAATGTCAAAGACATGTTTTCAATTTTCGTTCTTTGTTCAATAATATGAACTAATGCGCAGCATATTTTAGCGGACCTACATTATTTGTAACATGCTCATCTAGTACGATGCATAACTTTACAATAAATTGTTCGGTTACGAACCTGGAGCCCGTTACCTAACCAATCCGTTTCCAAAAGGCGCTACCGAGCGCTTTCCTACGTCTATGCAACCTGCAGAAGCGGTCCGTTGCACAAGAAAGCGCTCGATCGCGGTTTGATACGAAATATTGGGTACGAAGTAACGAAGGACGATACGAACCTGCTATCGTTTGTCAGTCCGAAAGAACATTTGTCAGCCCGATCAAAATAAAAATATATCTGTCTGTGGATAATGCACGTTTTTTAATTTGTTTAATTCTAGGTCTACTTAATTCAGGGGTAACTAATTTAAAAATGCATAATTAGATATAAACACAGATAACAACTGATTTCAAATAGGCCTAAAATAATTTGATATTTTACCTTTTTATACAGTAATGGGTTGCATGAGTATATCAGACAGTACTTTTGTTCAAGAGAAAAGGCTATTTTCATTTCAATTAATCATATCACGATTAAATATCAAACATCTTTATTTTTAATCACATTTTCTTGTTAAATAAATCCTGTTGCAAATCGTCAAAACATAGAAGAGATTGAGACGGAAAATTCCGGGTTTTATTGTATCCAATAACAACAACAACAACATGTAATTAGCTTTCGCGACCTTTATCCCGCGAATATTTTTACATTTGTTGACGATTTTGGAGGGATTTTTTATTACATCTCGGCGAGGAATTACGAAAATGCATTCGTTTTGCTTTCTTTAAAATAACCTACAACTACGATGTGGAATTATCAGTCCGGTCCGGATACGTAAAGACCCGAAACGGACTTTATACTGATTGTATTGCAAAGGGAAGTAACCGCTTTGCACCGGGAAGTAACCGGAACATGTCAACTTCAACTTCACTTCAAGTAACCGAAACATGTGTCGTTTTTATTAGATTTTCTTAAGATTGGTTGATAGTTCGCACATATGAACGATTCCCGCTCGACTTACTTCGTTATCTCAGAGTTATCATGTGTCTCATAACAGTTTGTAGCGTCGTTTATGCACTGAAAATGTTAAAATTTCCTTCCGAAGCGGGCAAAAAAATGGCTGCCATTTTTGTTTCCAAACATTTAGGAAATAGTGCTACCCATCTAGAAGATGGGTTGCACAGCAACCATGGAATACTGGTAATTATTATCTTTTCTTTTCTAGACAGGGGCCTACACTAGTTTTTGGAATATTTTTAAACATCATTAAAAAATAAAAGAACATTTATTAGCTGCCGAATATCGCATTTAAAAAAAATTGTTATTCTATTGGCAGCCATTTTTCAGTATCTTTCTTTCAGTGCGGGATTATAACACAAATTTTCAAATCCATTAGTGTCGAACTCTGACCAAATCACGTGACATGTGTTATCGTAAGGCGGAACGACATCCGCAGGCCTTACGGCCTGTTTATAGTCCGCTATAATATTTAATACATAAAATAAGGTAGACTATGTAAGGCTTCTGTACCAAGACCAATTAACACAAGTTTGAAGCATTCACTATGTCTGATAGATTGTGTTCAGAATAAAGATCTCAAATTGGAGGGTTCACACTACACTGATAAATATTATATGTTTGGGGAGAGTATTGCAACACAGTATTATACAAGATGGTACTCAGCATCGAATTTAACAAATGAGCTCCGCTGTGCGATTTCCAACCTCTTCAAAAAATAACATAATTTGGGAAAATCACATTTAGTACAAAGCAGATATTTTAGAAGAGAAAAATGCAAAACCAGTATTTTTCTAGGATCATGTCACACAATGTGTGTCTTTTAACTTACTAAAAATCTAGGTCCATACTTGCTAGTGAAAGTCGACTTTTTTGGGGTAAAACCTTACAAAATATATAAGCAAAGCATGAATTTTTGGAATCTTTACATCATTTTGTCATTAATGGGTTTATTTGATAATGATATATTTTGATAGGTAGGTTGTTACTTGTAGTTTAAGTTATCAAACAGTCTTTTTTATGTTGGTGCGCAAAATGCTATATTTGGGGCAAAACCTTTAAAAATATAAACAAAACCGTGAGTTTTGGGAATCAATTGAATACAAAGTTATTAATAAGTTTATTTGATAATTAATCACTGTGATAGGTACATATTGCCTTGTAGTTTATTGCATCAAAAATAAATTGCCAGAATATTGAGCTAAATGAGAAGCTTTTTGGGCTAAAATATTACAAAATATAAACGAAAAGTGCGAATTTTGGGAATATGTTGAATATTTTGTATTTTTTACCCCATACAATAAATACCGCACAATATGGAACTTAATTTCAGCATTGTACGAGACACCCAAAACACTACATGATCCAACAAATTTGTTTTCTGTGTATTTTATTTCCCCTTTTGTAAGTGTGGCACTTACAAGGGGACATGTGCTAATTAAATGACGTCATCATAATTATTGTGTTTACGCGACGTCAATAACGTCATTTCGATCGTCATGTCTAGTTTTCATCATGTCATAGCATGTCTCTAAGTTGGACCATTTTGAAAAGGTATAACTTTTTGGAAACCTTAAGTATTCAACTACACAATTCTATCAACATTTAAAGAGTTTAAATTTTGTCCTCAGGTTGGAAATCCCACAGCAGAGCTCAAATACACTTTACAAGACTACACGTTTAATAAAAAATATTAATAAAACACGTACAATTATGGTCTTCCTGTTACTTAGCCATTGGAAGTGATCGCCCACGATGCATTGATCAAACAGTGTTCACTATATTTATGCAACAGGTTAAAAACTCAATTAATGCGTATATACATCTATTAATTTGATACACATGGTGCAAATAACACTTGACATGTATTGATGTCCTGATAGGGGTTCCATTACTTGAAACATCTATTGAGAGATTACACTTGATAGATAAGTGTATCATGTGGGTTTTGATGCTGTACATAAAATTATTACAAGTGCTTGAACTCTATGGATTCACATATTAAATAGAACGTTTAACTTGTTTCTTCTTAGACGTATCTGCTGATCGTTATACAATTAATACAGAATGTTTCAAAATATAAGTTAGAATAGCTTGATTTAATAAATTTCTAAATTTATGCTAACATACAACACGAAACGCACTGTTGAGACAATATATTTCAAACAACATTCCAAATTAGCTTTAAACGTATGGCTTTAGTACCGGGTGTCGAAAAAGTATTCAGTTTCCAATTTTAAGATTATAACCCGGATGATCTTAAAAAAATGTCAATTTTCTAAGATTACCTTATTTTGTCCGTGGCGTCATTTTGTAGTAATTAACGACTTTTTACGATGCATGTCGCCTTCTGACATTTCCCTTCTTGCACTTTCTTTGAAACTATCAATTACATTTGCACATGTGCCTTTCCTGATCGTCTAACATTCTCTTTTCTTGTTCCTCAGCAGCATAGATGTGTCCGTTTACTTTGGACTGTACCCTAGCGGTTCAGATAGCATAATAGAAAGAGAAAATAAACTCAACCGGTTAGTTGTCTTTGTTAAACCAGCTCATTCCTAAACACCACAGGTGCTTTATTGTTTTGATCGATGCATAGTTCATGCAAGATGTACCAGTGTCACACATTGTACATACGGGGTTTGGTGAATTCCTTGAAACAGTTGGATCTGAATTAACTTCCAGGAAATACCATTGTAGTGTGACATCGCCCGCCACAGCCCGAATCTAAAACACTGCGACTTTTTTGGGGGGCTATGTGAAATCGCTAGTGTACAACACAGAGCCAACATACATGTTTATAATCACAAGAAATACCAGTTTAGACACATGTACAAATGTTATCAATAGTTTCAAAGAAGTGCATGAAGGGGAACGTAAGAAGGATTAACATCTTGAGAACGCCATAAACTGACTAGACGTCATGGGCAAAATAAGGTAATTACAGTAAATTTACATTTTAGTACAAATTATCCAAGTTGTAATCTTAAAACTGGCCCCAGAAAAAACTTCAACTTTAGTCTACACTAGTACAAATTTTGTTAACGATAGCAGAATGAAGAAATTTGATAAATATACACTAAAACTATATACTTGCTTTTTGGACACCCTGTATGCAGCTTTATAAAAATGTCATATTTCGCTAAGACGTCGATGCTGGTAAACAATAACGCTTTCTGAAGTAACCTATCTTACATAACCTATATATCCATTATATGTGTGGCATATCAAGGTATCTTAAGATAGTGCTTAAAATATAAACTGACATGTGCATAAGAGTTGAAAGTGTGAACTATAGGAGAATTTCTAATTGTATCATCAATTTGCGTATTACTTCACTAGGAATGACGATGCCGTTATTTACAAAAATTGACGTCATATATAAACATTTCATAAAGATTCATATTAAAGACACATTTTTAAAACTAAGCTCGAAAGTTTTCATATGTAATACGTTTTGAAAGGTTCATAATATTAAATCTCATAACTGTTACATACATGTATTATTTGAAAAACTCTGTATCTTAGCCATTTCGCAAAACGTATGCAACATGCACTGATGCAACACGCATCAATGATTGATTTTGTGTTTTGAAGTGGTTTTATATCGCATGTTTTAAAGTTGATTTGTCTTCCAGATTTATTGGAAAATCAATTATTTTTCACGTCTTGATATTAATCCACATTACCACATCTAAGACGTCCAATACATCAAGGTAAAAACGAACCTTTTAGCTAGTTTGGAATTTTGGGATGTAGCCGGATAAGATCAGACCTTTAACAACAAGAACTAAATACGTTTAGAACGAATGTTCTTCCAAATGTTCTTCCGGTAGTAATACGATTCCAATTCTCAAGCAGGTGACTATATGTGTCCGCAAATTCACAAGTAAGATTAGTATTTTTATGGTGGCTTAATTTCTTCTCGTTTGATATAGGTTTGATGGTTAAGACGTGTTCCATTTTAGAAACTACACAACACTAGCTGTACTGGTCAACATTGTAATGTACTGTACACGCATGTGCTCTTTTTCTGAAAATAATAATAGTATAACGACAGTTTACTTGTGTACCAACACATGTAGGTAGACTGGAAATAATGTACAAACACATGTAGTTATCACAATTATGAAAACTATTGTAAGCAGTCGAAAATGCAACAGAAACTTAATAATATACCTCATTCCCAAAATTAGTCAGTGAAACAAACAAGACATTTGAATACACCACATGTTGATTTCATGTTTGCAAAAGCACCACAGGGTGGGTTAAGTATTTATGTTATGAAATAACAAGTAAACTCTAAACAATAAATAACATAACAAAACATAATCGTTTCATTCATTATGCCGCTTAGTATATATAGTGTTTTAAAATTAGTATTAATTTGTTTATAATAAATACATTTAATCTACTTCCTATGTTACTAACCAATATCCGTACAATTATGAGCTCTCCATCAAACAATGTTTAATGCGGGACACTGACCCGTGATCGTCGAATCAGATATCAGGCGCACACCCTCTTGGCTATTACGCCTGTTGGAAAAGTGTAAGACAAATATATATATATATAAATGACACTAAAACGCCCAGTCATTTTGTTGATTAAAACGAGGTAGTGATAGTCGCCGACATAGCATGTCCGATAAGATACGTCGGACAACATGGGTTCGAATAAATGGTTAAGTTTGTCGCGACATTTGCTGCACTCTTACTAATGCTTACGGGCCAGCAATGTAGTACAATTTAAACTTACTTCAGACAAATGACTAGCTGAACTGACAGATATATATAAACTGGAAAATAATATAAGATGGCATAAAACCTAATATTGACGACGTTTGGGATTTAGCACATACGTTTACAAAAAAGAAAATGGTTAGAAATCGTAGGAAATACCAGAACAGGAATCATCTTAAAAGTATTCAATTACTGCCTCTAAATAGCTACATTTAAAAGAAGTATGTGTTAAAAGTACGTTTCAATTGTGTACGTATAGGTAATCAGTAGTCAGGTAGCCCAAACAGACATTTCATTCCAATCGTGCATAATCCAACGGATAATCCGTGTCAAAATATATTTAAAAACGGCAGATTTGTTTGCCAATGTCCCTTAAAAGCATGCCGCCTCATACCTATTTGGTAAAACATGGATAGATGATTGTAGCACAAACCCTTGAGTGGTACTCGCTGTGGATATGACTGTTGAACTTGCAGCTGAAAGTAAAACAGTTACAAATTATTTTACCATGTTGCAATAATCCACTTAAAGGTACATTTTCAAGAAAGTGTCATTCGCATTAAAGCGGACAAACGCACGCCTAGATTATTTTCTTGTAAATAGGTTTTGGTTCACATTCCCGTAACTATTCGCTAGACATTTATCATTCAAAATACATATACAAAGGTCTGGAAGTAATAATGTTAGATTATTTTATTCGGAACCAGCGCACAAACTCAACTAGGCTATCTGTAAATATGACTCGACTTAAAGAATACCAAATGTTTGATAAGGGAGCAAAACTTGCGCATGAGGTCAAAACTCCTCTAGTCGTCTGTCCTGACAATATTTACTGACATAAATATGTCAGTTGGAGTTAAATATGAGAACACGCCAACCAGAAACGTCGTATTGTTTTAGTAATAAGCTTGAGGGGTGTTTCATAAATAATGCAACGCGTATCATAACTATTTATTTATTGAGTGTTTCACTCCTACACTCCCTTTAAGTATCCCCATTACATGTTAACGTACTCTTTCATTCAATGTGTAAAGTGTTTTGACGACCCCGATTAGTGTGTTATTTACAGGTACTGGCAAATAGTCGGATTTAGCGATTCTCATTAACAATAATTACTCCCAGTTAGTATGTATTTTAAACGCCTGGAAAAAACTAATCGCTTGTTGCTATATCTGGTTAATAAGGTAGAACTTAACGATCAAATAAAACCCAGTGTTCGTCTTGTGTGTTTTTAATGTTGTCTGGGCTCGGCTGGTTAAGTTGAGTGCTGCCTTCCCTGTCTGGCTTAATATAATATATTGACCCTTTTAACAAATGTCTGTTTCTACTCCTTCGTATGACAATCGGGTATCCAAATAGTAATTGCTTTTTTGGCACGCGTATTCGTTGAATACATTGAAATTGCACTGTCAAGTGGTATAACTGACATCGACGAACACTAAGTACAGTTAAGCAAGCAATTAATTGCCGAGCATAGCCTTTATTTGCCAGTCAGCTTTCTGCTGAAATATGGCAGGCATATATATGTGTGCCTCCACCCGTATTTGAACCCGGGTCGCCATATTAGACGGCAAGCGCGCTAACCATTGAGCTACGCAGGCCACAAGCTAAGCGATTGATTAAGTTCTTAATTAGTTAACGACAATGCCTTTGCATTATTTTTCGACGTCCAATGCATTATAAGCTTGTCCTTCTAGATATAAATGGAGATATCCATCTTGTATTGTGCAAAATAAAACCTTATTGTATCCATAAACGAAACAAAGTTGGCTGCCTATGATTGATGCAATTATTTCAGTATGACCAGCTTGAATATACCAATGGCCAATTTTCCAAGCCATTATTGTAATCTTTAGTACAGATTGCTCTATTAGAAACTGATGACTATGAAACTGTTACTATTTCAGACAAGTCAGGTTAAAGGAATACAACTGCCAACTTGAAAGTATGCCCCCTGTTGGACTTGGAAATACAAATGTTAAAGTTTAGGTACAGGTTTTTCAACCTCTAATATCTTCAAAGTGCATACACATATTGCTTTGATACTTTGTATTCTTGCTCACCAACATGACCCCAACCCGTACACAGGGGTAAGTAACTCTATCAAGCATTGTGGGCAACTATGCCCCCTTTTTCAACTTAGTGCAAATGTTAAAGTCTAGGTTCAGGGTTTTTCAACTCAAATATTTTCAAAGTACATTCCCATTGTGATTGGCATACTTGTTCACCATCATGACCCCAACTCCTGTACAGTTGTAGGTTACTCTATCAAGTATTTTGTTGAAATTATGCATCCTTTTGGACTTTGAAATGCAAATGTTAAAGTTCAGGTACAGGTTTTTTAACCTCTAATATCTTCAAAGTGCATTGACATATTGCTTTGATACTTTGTATACTGGTTCACCAACAAGACCCCAACCAGTACACATGTGTAGGTAACTCTATCAAGCATTTGGGTGCAATTATGTCCCCTTTTTCAAGTTGGTGCAAATGTTAAAGTTTAGGCACGGGTTTTTCTCCTCTAATAGTTTAAAGCAGTGCATTCACATATTGCTTTGCATACTTGTTCACCACCATGACCCCAACCCGTACACAGGGGTAGGTAACTGTATCAAGCATTTTGTTGAAATTATGCCCCTTTTTGGACTTGGAAATACAAATGTGAAAGTTTAGGTACATGTTTTTTAACCTCAACTATCTTCAAAGTGCATTGGTAGATTGCTTTGATACTTGTTGACCATCTTGATCCCAACCCTACTCAGGAGTAGATAACTATTTAGCATTTTGTTGAAATTATGTCCCCTTTTGGACTTAGAAATGCTTATTTGTTCCCCTTCATGACCCAGATGACCTACACATGAGTTAGGTAACTGTGTTCTGCATTTTTCCCAAATTATCACCCTTTTTCACTTAGAAGACCCAACCACTACACTGCAAAGGATAATGCTGCTGATAGGAAGCATTTTGTTTTGAATATATAATGATTATACTATCCTAGCATGGCACTGCGAATAGTGGAGCGCGCTGTTCGTGGACAACTCTTGTTGTACTGGTTGTACTATGTAGGAATTTCGAAACAATGTTACAGTTGCATTATTTATGACATGACCCTCGTATTTATAGCTTTGTGCTCTATGCCAATGTATTAATCCTGGTCGGTTTTATTTCAAAAATCCGATCTGTTGGAGGAAGTACTGACTACAATACGAAAGGTACGTGTTAAATACATAGTCTATCAATACCTTCTATGAAATCAATGTATGATCATGATGTGTCAAATGCATATTTTTTCTGTACGTATCTATTAAAAGAATATTACTAACGTTATAACAATTCATGTACATTAAAGTATCCTGGAAAGCAGGAACTTGTATCCAGGTATCGCCTGTGCTTGCGCCTACATGGTGCACTATACGGATCTACGGATGTTACAAAGTACGTAAAGGACAATGTAGTTTTTTTAGATTACCACTACCCGAGTGCTATTGCCAATGATAAACAAAAGTAATAACTACAATTTGTTAAAAGTGGTGTCCCAAACATACGTTGTGGATAACGGGAACTCGTTGGCAAACAGAAAAGTGCCGAACAGCATGGAAATTTCTTCAAAAATTCATCCCGAAACTTTTCTGAAATTATGAAAATAAAATGACTATACTTTGTTGAGTTAATATCAATTAAATATCATTTAACGTCCTAATTGTCTTGCTCGAGTGTTTATTTTTAATTTGGTAAAAGCCGTAACTAAATCGAACAAAACTTAATGTTGTTTTATCAGTAAGATTTCATTCAAACCCAACTATAAAATTCATGCCATAAATTGTATTACATTTAATAATTTTATAATTAAAAATGTTATATTGTAATCAACCGTTTCTCTTTTACTTTAGACCCATACTACTGTTGAAATACAAGATTAGATCGTTCAACAATTCAAATACACAACCGGGGTTACAAACATTGACATCGTGATCTGAACATTCAAAACATTTTAGAGAGTTTAAGTATTTTATGGTCGCATTTTTTTCCTGAGATGCTTTATCTTCTAAACCACCACAATGTCACAATTTGTTTCCACCTGGCTAGATCAAGAGTACAACAATGTCCTACGATTCGGGAATTCAAAGTTGCCATCGTCTAACCGTTGTCTTTATTTATATCTACGAATTAAAACTTCGTATAACTGCTGCATACCAGAATTACTAGAAAATAGAAACTGCTAAAGAACCTGCATTGTAACAAGCGTACTACAAGTATAATGAAACCGATTTGTAACCCTTTAAATTCGAATCTACACACTGATAAAGACTAGTAAAACGTTTGGACACTCGGGCTAACATTCAAAAACAGTCATTTTAAAGATTTAGTTACGATTATGGGTCAGGTAATAAGTTCCGAAAGGATACGATATGTCTTATGGCAAACTAATGTTAATAGGTCTGTAATTCAGGTTTAAACTTTGCTTTGGTGTAATTCATAGTGGGGATTAGCAAGCGCCATTGATGAATCCCGCATCATAAGACCTAACTATCTTGGCTTGGCTTCGTCGATTCAAAAACAGATATGATGTTTTGTGCGGTAGAATTATATTTTTCAGATTTTTAAGTAAGGTGCAAATACTTTCCAAGCGGTAGATCAAGCTTAAGGATAATCATTTGGACACCGCTGAAATCCTGTAATATACTAAATAAGTGTCGGACAAAGGAAAGAGGTCAACTTTCCAAAGTCTCTTTAAAGTTACGTAAAGTTATGAACGTCTGTTGAAGAAACAACTTACCGCACATAAATAGATATATAACTGGATTCATGGCACTGTTAGCATATATAAGCAATCTCATTGGCCACAGTATGGCAGTCATCTTGTCAAATGTGTATGGAATACTGTCAAAGTAACTGAAATACGTGTGAGTATCAATCATCTCAGTGGACATCAACAAATTACTGAATACACAACAAAAAAGTAATAGTTAGAATATATTAATTAAAAGAAGGCGGGGCGAGCTAAGCATTTTTATTGCCAATATATTTTGGCGCGAACAAATTACGTCAAGTCTGTTAGAAGCAAAACAAAGATTATAAGATGATGTTATAGTTAGATGTAACAGTTTAAATTCATGATGTTGCGTGATGTTTTAGTTCATTACCATTGTAAAAGTTACTATATACTATACATGTACATACAATCACGTTGCATGATGTAACTGCTCTACAGACCGTTCACTTGGATAATCTCGCAGAGATCTGGGTTCGATCACCAGGTTGAGCATGTCATGATTATTCTTCCGTGACATTTAATGCTGACATATCCTCCACATGTGGAGTAGTTGCCATTCCATTACATTTTAAAAATAATTAAGTAGAGCAAGGTAATACTCAGACCGGTAGTTGTTGCAATGATTAAAAAACTGAATATGTCAGTTAGCTGCCATAAATGACTGAACATCGGTAAGAAATTAAAATATAATCAGCACTTACTCAACAACAATGATAATGTTATAATATAGATAACAGAGGCCGAACATGGTCACCACAAACACCAGCATTCTCGCACTCCGCCGTCTTCCATCCAGTATGTCTTTAGCTTGTTTGACATTTAGACCTGTTGTGATATAAAGTAAGGCATGTTTGCCATAGTTATTGTTGTCGCAAAAAACACATCCTTATCTGATACGACTGTTACTGTTGTGGTATGATGTAATCATATTGATGCTGGGTATTGTGGAATATTGTTACGTGCTTTTTGCGATAGCCAAGTGTTCGGATGCGTTCGTACCCTTTACTGTTAGACGATTGCGCCTTTCAGTATAGGTTGTTCGAATCCCACTATAGGGGCAAACTATTAACAATATTAACGACAACGTTTTACTCAAATATTTAACCATTAAAATTATACTTTGCATATCTGAACATATTTTAATCGAATCCATTTTTGTGATCATATAGGCTTAAACTTACTTAATCAGAAGTGATAAATCTTTAAATGTAAGTAGTAGAAGGGATAACATTACCTTTAGCTGCGGCGTTGCTCTCAGAGGCACTGTAATGTAGACGTCGGATGATTTTTACATAAAGAACTAGCATGGTCGACAGGGGCAGTATGTAGAAAATCACTAGGGTAAGTAAATTGAATATTTGGTCAGCTTTTCTGTCTTGAGGATAACACACAAATTCATCCAGAATAATATTGATAAAGTCGTAGAAAGGCACAATGAGCGCGACTGTCCATATCGCAACTACAGCAACAAGCGTCCTTTGACGAGAGCTGTAACTTGTTAGACTTCGGCATATGGCTTGGTATCTCTCGAATGCTATATATGTCAACGTTAGCACTGACACATACACGGATACTTTCTAAAATAGATACATAAATCTATTGACTCACGACTAAGGACAACGATAAACGTCATACTTGGCGTGCTATATATTTGAAGTGTTCTTATATTTAGGACGCCTCAAAACGTTATACGGGCATGGCGTATTATCAATCCTATCATTATGCTTTTTTAGCCCGAAATCGACCCGTCGTGTACTTTTTAGCTTTATTATGCCATGTGAGCTTTATTAGGTTATGTGGTCACATGGCATGGGACTACTTTCGACCTCAAGTTCAACCAAGTCATTCAGTGTTGAAGGCGAATCTTACATAATTATTGGAGCGGGGTCTGATATATTTGACTCCTAAACACGTTTTGGGCCTAATTTATTCTATTCATTCTGTCACTAAATCTGTTTGGTAGGGGGGACATACTCGTAGTGTTACTTAAAAAGCGGGACACGTCAAGTATTGAGTGACGTTATTAGTCCAGTCATTCTAGGTTTTAACCTAGACAAAATTGCAAAAGAATTTCTTTGTACATATTTGTGAAGAGTGGTGTCCCATATAGTCACAGAAAAAAATCCCCATTGATAGACATCGCCGTTTTCTTGCATTTGATGAAGACAGTTTATTGGATAATGCGCAAAGTAATTCATGTAAAACGGCGTCCCATACTTGTGTTTATGACGACATGAAATGTTTCATATTAACAAATTCAAATTTCACACAATGCAAACTATAGTAAAACATCGAAATTCTCCATATAAACAAATTAAAACATTTTAAAGGCATATTCAATTAAGGTCACGTGAGATTTTTTTTCCGACTATGGGAAGCCGTGTGTCGAACAAATTAAAATTTATACTTGGATCTACTATTTGCACTAATTTTGACGTACAGGAACAGGTACCCTCTTATATTTTCAAAGTCCTTTGCCATGTTGTTTTGATACTTCGTATACTTGTTCACCATCATGACCCCAACTTTTACACAGGAGTAGGTAACTCTATCAAGCATTTTGTTGAAATTATGCCCCTTTGTTCAACTTAATACAAATGCTAAAGTATAGGTACAATTTCTTAAACCTCGAATATCTTCAAGGTTTCTTTGATACTTTGCATACTTGCTCAACATTATAACACCAACTCATACACACGGGTAGGGAACTTTATCCAGTCACTTCCGGCAAAATCTGCAAGTTAACGTGGTGCCGCTTAAACTTAGCTATACTCAGTCACCTCGTCATGTGACTAGTGATAATCCGTCACCTTACCATGTGATCTGAAGGACTTCTTCTTATATGAGAGTCGCAGGTTGCATTTCCGTGACCGAGGGTGAGGTTTTCCTATCCTAAATGAGCTGGTGGTTGATCGGTTTTCTTCGACTTCCCTGCGTCTACACGACGTCTATCCATATGTCAGACGTCGTTGTTTATCGTGACGTCACGGAACGAACGTGACGTTGTGCGCTAGTTAATAAAGAGTAACAGTATAGTCCCGAGTTTGATCCCCTTACTGAGCAGATTAAGCGACTTGATAAATAGTATACATGTAATAGGTTAGTGCTGTGAATGAAGTAAAAGTTTATCCGGCTTGGATGCGGCCTACGGCTCACCCGATAAATTCCTCCGTCTTGCCAGATAAACTTGCCACGGCACTAACCTATTGTTCTCTATCTATCAAGCTTTTTGTTGAAATTATACCGCCTTTTGGACAAAGAAATGCAAATGTTAAAGTTTAGGTACAAGTACATGTATTAGCATCAAATATTTTCAGAGCGGAGTGACATATTGCTTTTGTACTTTGTATACTTGTTCACCATCATGTACACTAACCCATACACAGAGTTAGGTAACTTTATCAAGCATTTTGTTGAAAGTATACCCCATTTTGGGCTTAGAAATACAAATCTTAAAGTCTAGATAAAAGGTTTGTAACCTGTAATATATTCAAAGTGCATTGACATACTGCTTTGATACTTTGCATACTTGTTCATCATCATGACACCATGACATACACATGAGTAGGTAACTCTGTCAAGCATTTTGATTAAGTGATTTGCCATTTTAGACTTAGAAAAAAGATAGTATTAAGTCAGACAGGGAAGGAAGCACTCAACCTAACCAGCCGAGCACAGAAAACATTAAAAACACACAAGGCACGATGCCCAACTGAACCAACCGAGCACAGAAAACATAAAATACGTACAAGGCAGTGATTTCTTTCTTTCTTTGTTTGCTGCCGGTAAACGGTACCTTCCCAATTTGAAAAAGGCTATTAGTTTCCCAAATTTGAAGTTAGAAATTCCCAATGAACATTTTAAAATAAATCAAAATCGGACATAAAATGAAGAAGTTATGAACATTTTTGACAAAAGATCAAGCATAAAAAATTGCAGAAACCTGTAAGCAGTCACATGTAATAACTTTTTCTGTTTTATTTGGCCTTTCTGCTTCAAAAAATTTCCCAATTTCAAGTTGACACGACGCGACAATTCCCAATCTGAACGGACCGGACCATTTCCCAAAGAGGCCAAAAAATCACTGCAAGGCACAACCTCTATACAGAAGAGGGAAATGTTGCATCTATGAAGAATTTTGTTTTGAATATATAATGCTTATACTACCCTAGCATGTCACTGAGAATAAAGGATCGTGCTGTTCGTGGACAGCTCTTGTTTATACCTTTGAAACGCTAAACAACGCTGGTGCTAACGTTTAATGTGTGAACCCACACTTTCTTAACTGAAATGTTATCCAGGTGTGACAGTTAAAGCCTAGGTCCCACTGAGCTTTTTTGCGTCGGCGATGTACTCCCGATAGAAACAAATTAGCTTCGGTAGACATCGAGAGCATGATCCTCGTGGTCTGTGGGAAGCTTCGGGGCAGACTCAAAACAATTTGTGAATCGGGAGGCATCAGACGAACTCCCGATGTATTCCCGACTTTATGCGTTGGTCTAACTGCTTCGGGATGTATTGCCGATTGGCATCAGGAGGTTCACCGATGTCTGATGGAAGCTCCCCGAAGTTTTGAGACATTTAGTCAGATCGCGAGTACATCGGGAAATTTCAATGTATGTATTGAATTTTACCCGATGTACTCACGATGTCATGTCGGGAACATCTCGGGGAGGCATCCCCGAAATTCGGGAATATCCCGGGGAGGCATTCCCGAGGTATCCAGAACCTCGGGGAATGATCGGGGATGCTTCCGCGATAAAACTAATTCTTCGAGGCATCCCAGAGGTTTCCCGACACATCAGCGATGTTTCGCATTATTTTAAAAACTGCCGTCCATGCAACAACCGTGGTTGTTGTTGGTAGATGCGATCCTGTTCTTGATGAATTAGGCATTTCGCACACCCTGTGTCAATGGCATACATGTTTTGGTTGAACGCAGACCTGCATTAAATGTTAGTCCCGACAAACGCATCATTTTCAAAAATTGTCTGCTATACATCCAAACAAATCTACAGATACGGTCAGTTTTGTACTTGACCTGGGCTGGTATTCACAAAGCATCTTAGTGGAAAACTTAAATATTTTGACTTAAGTTGAATATTTGTGCAGCTCATATTTCCCGCAAATTGAAGAATAATCCATGTTTTCTTAGTGATTATTGTAGCTCTTTACGCAATGCTTTAAACCTATGCAAATAATCATTTATCTTGATTGTTATGTTTAGCTGAAACACTTAAGAATTTTTTATGTTTTCAAGAAAATTCTAAGTTTTCTACTTAGATGCTTTGTGAATACCAGCCCTGGATTGTCCGGAAATCACCTACGTGACGAAACATTAAACAAATCGAATATAAAGCTTAAACAGTGAAATAGAAGTTCATGCTACCATATCAGCAAAATAGTTAGTGAAATTCAAATAATACAATGATGTGCATTATTCCTACATGGTCGTGAAGTTGGCAGGCTAGCGGCCTAGCTCTGTTAATACTCCAGTTCTCAAAAACCTTACAATCAAAATTTCGATTTATGTAAGAAAATGTGATGTTTTCACCATTTTCGTTTCCATAGCAACCGGGATTGTTGTCATAATATAAATATGAAATGTTATTCACTATCTCATGACAAGCCCCTTATAGGCCCCTCTCCACATACTAAGGTTAATAACGACACCATGAAAATTATTTTACTTAGTCATATAATGAAGATTTCTTCACGGATGAGCATGACTGACCGACGCACTTACAGACAAACGGATGGACACACGTATGTAGGTCAAATTAAGATCCTGATCCATGTTTATCAGTTGATGACTTATAAAACACTCTCATTTAGATATGTTTACCCAAAATAAAGAAATTAATTCATGTTTTATGGTACAAAAATAATTATCATATTTTCTGAAAAGTGGGTGGGGTAAATCTACCCCTTCATTTTCACATGATTTGCTTAAAAAATTGAAATAAATGGTTTATTGAAAATATTTTGCTTGTAAATTCCTTTTATCAACAACATGGTTGGATATTTTAACCTGCTAGTGTGTATAACATTAAACTACTGATAAACTGTTATACCCAAATTTTCATGGAATAAAATTATGAAAAGTATAGTGACCTTCTTAAAATCGCTTTTTAAGGTACTTCCGCAACTTTCTGAACAGGGGATTTTTTCCTGGTAGTAGTTTAGACATTAAAAAACTTAAAAATACTCAAAACAAAACTTTTGCAATTTTGTCTAGGTTAAGGCCATTTTTGGGCTAGAATGACTGGCCTATATGTATGTTTTGACGTCATTACAACTTCTAAGTTCCGGAAAGTCCTTGATACATTTTGGAGAGATACGACGTTGAAACACAAAATGATTTTACATGCAGTGTAGTGTTATGTTAAATTGTAGGCTTGTGTTTATTGTATTTCAATTGAAGCGCTTTAGTGATTTCTCGTTAAGTTTTTCAGATTCGCCTTTTAATATGAAACTAAATTTGGACATTTGGAGACCTTGTAATGCCGATGTTTCGATGTCTTTGCGCGGGTTCCACAGGGTTTTGTGTTCGTATCTAAAAGGTGACGAAATCATACAAAGTGTTAGCAAAGTGTTACAGGATAAATAGAACTCTTTACACAGTTTTGAGTGTGTCTACTCTACACCGTATTGCGCTATGATTAAGAGGTAAATTTACACGACCGTTCAACTCATTGACAGGTTTGTGTTTGTTCTAAATGATAATGCAAAAAATATAAGTATACGCTTGTAGTTAATTTATGTTTATACTTTAACTTGTGCAGGTTTGTGAAAAATGAAAGTAAATACTCATTTTGTTTAAAACTTTGCCCGAAATATAATACAAATGAATTAATTTTACCAGACAATGTTCTTTATAAACTAATTTTGCTATAATACTTGTATTGACATATGTACATGCATCCCAGGCCATAAAAAGTAAAGTTGCTGTTTTTGAGCGAATGGCATGCACTCTTTACGACATCAAATATTGTGTAATTGTCTCTTTATGAATGCGTTATAGATAATTCCCGAAGACATCATGATGGAAATCTCGTATGAAGCGAGTCAGTCTATACGAGTGCTTTAGACGTTAGCACGTAACTAAGCGTGGAGACTTCAAAGAATCTCGACCATTTTTCATCTATTTGAACATAGATTTACCAACTGCCCTGAAAAATCTTACTTCTGGTGTAAACCTCATGGTACAAGCACCGTCCAGTGTAGCAAATTTGATCTAATCTCATTTTAAGAAGCGACGATATTAAAGAAATAGTTGTATTGTCTCGCCTACGTATGCAGTGCCTTATTGCTGAATGTTCTCTCTCACGACACACTTCAAAGAAGCTGTATTTGAATTTGTGATCATAAAAAGTATCAGCGAAAAGCAATGATAATAATGACAGAATATGATGATGATTTAACTTCAATAATGGACGCGGTATATAAATAGATAAATCTGGTAACATTCTCCTCGACTGCCTAGTAGGCGGGTGGCAATTTTGAGTACCACAGGGTTTTCAGATTCGATCCTAGTCGTGACAAACACAGTCGTTCAATTCAGTACTTGTATCAGTTGCTTAGAAGAAGAAGGTCGTAAGTACAAAAACGCTATTTTGAGGAACCAAGAAAAAAACTGTCTGAAAGTTACTCTTTACAACAAGTTTTTTGAACTTCAGTTTGGTCAACATTACCTATTACGATTTTCATGAAAAAAGGCTGATAAATAGCGCTTTGTGATGCAGATTTCAAATATGTATGACTTTTTGTGTCTTTTTAGGTCGTACTTATGATATTCTGAGTCAACGACATAAAACATCGTACAAGTTTCACTATAATTATGGATGATACCTACAACTCAGAAAATAATAAGTCTGCAGTGATTAATAGTCCTTTGTTATATGAAAGTAGTCAAAGTGAAATAATGAGTCACATCTATCTGTCTGATCAGGACAGAACACAACAATGTGATATTATTTAAACGAAAGTATGTTCGCGTTAGCTCCTTCACCTTTTATATCATGATACACATGATACACATGATACAAATGTATATTGAATGTACATCATGGGAAACAGAACTTTCATCAAACAGATCGCACAATGTACCTCAACATAGGCTTATCTCGCAGGTGAATCAAATCATATCAGTGCAATGCATCTTCGCTTACAGCATCACTTACAAGAGGCAAAGGCTATCTCGCAGGTGAATCAAATCATATCAGTGCAATGTATCTTCGCTAACAGCATCATCTACAAGAGGCAATACTACATCAGTCATTTAATTATGTTATTAGCATATCGATTTAGCATCCTTTGAACGACGTATCACCTATAATCACATTTGAATATAAGTTTCCACCAACTATCATATGCAAAAAGCCCTATGTCTCTGGATCATATGTTTTGATAGATACAACAACAACAGTTATAATTTATATATTATTTTTTATCGATTTCTCACTTTGATAATCCAACTTTCGCTGTAAGTGTTTTATTTGTACGCAGATCTTTTCAATTAGTTATATGATATTTCGAAAAACTGAACAGATCGCAAACACATGCGTTTGGCTTAGAGAGAAAATGACAATAATTAAATGCCTACCATTTTACATGCAACACTATCTGACAATTGAATAATATTTGTCATTGATGAATGAGTTCAACAGAATTATACACAGTGTGTAACTACAACGATATACTAGTATGTGGCGGCAATTAAGGATACGACGGCAAGGAAAACCACGTCGACGGGAACATTAAAAGTTTAGTAATTATCTTATTTCTACTCGATTTTGATGACGTGGTTGCATCGGACTATATAAAGTAGGCATTAACCCAACTGTAGATACATCACTTACTGGACGAATAGTTTCTTCTACCAAACGGGGCTAATGTCGTGCTGTATGGAAACTGCAGCACTACGACGGCAAGTGAATTTAAAATTCATCAAGATAATCATTCTATCCGCTGGTGAGCAGTTTAAACAATATAATTCAATCCTTATTGTGAGTCGGATACATGTACGTAGGGTGTTCCAGAAATAATAGGACTTTTTTCATAGCAGCGCGGTAAATCAGAAATTCAGCAAACTAACTTGCTGTAAATAATATTTCATCTATCGCTGACAAATATGCAAAATATCAAAGCAATTGGTTAAACAATAAAACATTTATTAAATATACATTAAGTATACCATGTACCACGGAGGCGGGGTCGGGCCGTGACGTCATGATGACGTCGCCTTTCAAGCACAGTATTTTTACCAAAAGATACCATTGATAATTTTTATATATAGTCATCCTGACTTACAAAACAAATCTGATGTTACTGTCCCCATTGTTAAAGTGTGTCTCTGTACCACTGTTCCCAAAAATGTGTTACCGTGATGTTAGAAATTGGTTTAACATTGAAGCGTCTATCAGTGTACGAACGGTGTCTATCAACGTCAAACTACTTTTTTCTGTGACTTGACCTGTGTTCACTTGTTAGTTTATAAACCAGCTATCTGTGAACAATTTGTGCAAACAGAACACAAATGGTTGCTTGATGACTGTTCATTCTGCCTATTTAATTATTTTAATGGTTTGTACTATTGATTTTTCCAATTTCTAACATGATTTAACAATAGTGCGGTTTCTAGTTTTTGACGTTGACGTCGCTTTGTCCATGACGCGCTTGGATATACTTTCTTTATTTACTCAGTTGTGATCATAAACAAACATCGGTTGCTTCGTAAGTTTGCAAGCACATGTCAGTGACATCAAGGTAATTGCAAATAATTTGCCAATATTATTTATCCAGTTGCTTCTGAGCTATTCACAATTTTGGTATGGTTAGTAATGAAAATTTACAGTGTGACCCGCCTGTGCGTTACATGGTTTCTATGACAACGCTTTATATGAGTATCACCACCAACAACAATAATCTGTTGCTGCCAGTAGATAGAGCATTGACATTTGAAACATATATGCATGGCGTATTCATCATATTTGGCATTAAACAAAAGCCAAAATATAACATTACACCTAATCATGATGTAACGAGTAAACATGAACATGTGTTGCATTAATATCAATAGTCTGACGTCGAAATGTTGTAAGTTGGCAACATGTGTGATTGTAATAACTTTGAATTGTTTCCATTGTAGATGAATAATTAGCGACATCACGGGCAGTATCAGATTCCAGTTCAATAGTTCTAAACATATATACATGATGATGATAAATATTGATCAATGAAAATGTACATTCACGTATTTTTAATAATGATACTTCATCGGCATCTAATTTATATTTATTTATACGTTCGCAGAGCCACGATCATGGTGCTGTGATTGATGTGCTGGATTCTACTCGGCGATCTATATTCCGAATGTTATGGTCTATCAATCCTGAATCATACAGTACACTTTGGCATCTTAAGGATATATTGCTGCGTTGATTACAGACGAGAAATGAAAACACTATCAATTGAATTATGCGGTCTTAAAAGGGCTAAAACATCACCCCTACAAAGGTGTCGAATTGGGTTTTATCTCAAGTGCCAATATGATAAACAGCAAGACTTAGTGTATATGTAACTTGAAATATTCATACACACTTATATCGTGTCAACATTAACATATCTGATGTTCAACACTGTTCAAATATAAATGGGGCGCATCTGGTATGAACATTGTATCAGTTTAAAGTACAGTGAATATGACGCGTTATAGACATCTGGAAGCCGTATTGCTTCTCAATTATGTTCAATAATCTTATCAAATGATAGTTTACGTGAGTAAGAATGTTTGCCAGTGAGAACGTGGAAGGTTTCTCCGTCGGTATGTGTCTTAATAATAGAACGACACTCATTTATAATACTATTACCCGTATTGAATCTTCCAGTGTTTATAAAATGCTTTCTCTTCTATCAGAATATTCTTCTCACATTCTGATGTACTTGTGAGGATGTAACATCGATAATATAAATGTTTCTGTACAATATAATAATTAGAAATATAAACGTATTAAACATGTTCTTTGCTATCTCGATAAATGATTAACAACATAAGGTGGTATTATGCTGGTGCTAGTGTTACATATAGACGTCGCTTCACAAGTTGGCATATTTTACTCTTACGGCAATTTTATTTCTTGTAAACTGATTGTATCATTGACTCGTCCCCTAAACTATATGAATTTATATATCATTTTAACGAGAAACAAATGTCTTACCCAATTGGTTAATTTTCCTTTTAAAATGATTAATAATAAACACATATTAATATGTATTAGTCCATATATTGTTTTACCTCATAAAATAGATTTGTTACAACATATTAAATATGTTTTTTGAACAATTATTTTTCTAGGATTGAACAATATTTGCTAACAATTATTCATATACATGTTGATCTTTTGACCTCTTAAATTTTTGTACAACATAAATATGTTTAATTCTGGGATCCGACAAATATTTTCTTTATTGAACAACTAATTTGTTATTTCTTTAATATAATTTTGCAACACTCCATAAGCCATAACTTCTTAATTAGTTTCAAATTCTAATGTCCGTATGAATGTGTACTATAATATATTCTGTAACTGTATTCACACCGTACAACCCGCTGTGTGTAAGGCAGTTCTGTATGTTGAAGACAGAGACACGCGCGTTCTACGCCACTAGAGTGGGGTAAGTATTTGTTACTTTATATGTGTTTTGTGTTGCTTTTGAAAGTGATCACTTACATATATCGTTCACGCGATGAATGAACAATAAGTAAATACAATTTATGTGCCCACAAATGCCATATTATTCGAGTAATAATAATAATAATAATAACGACTTTATTTATAGTGGATGACATATTTGGTTCTAGACCAATTTTCAATATGGTCCACATCAACATGGGATATATACAATCATTTACAGGAATACATGATAATTATGAGCAAAAGAAAAACATAACAGAAAAACTCATGGAGTCAATAATAAAGATGCAAAACAAAGCACAATGTTAAGGTAATGGTAAATAATTATGATATACAAAATTCAACACTGTAATTTGTAGATATAATTAATAGCGTAATGTTGTGAAACATGTAAATGTTACATCATGTGGCCAGAGTACATCCACTGTAGATAGGAGTTTTTGAATTGTTTGAGTGTTTTTGAAGTACGTATTTGTTTTGGGATGACATTCCAAATGACTGGCCCTGAATAATTTAAGGACTTGCGGTAAAACTCGAGCCGTGGTTTAGGAATATTGAGTTCACCATTTTCAGTTGATCTAAGATGACGATCTGAGTGTTGGTAGTTTTGGTTAAATGTGAATTTCGAATGAAAGTATTCTGGGCAAATATTATTTAGTGATTTGTATACCAATATTGCCTTTTTGTAATGAATTCTGTCTTGAAAAGTCATCCACTTTAATTCTTTAAATAATTCTGCAGATGGTGCATCAAATTCCTTATCAAGAATGATTCTGGCTGCGCGTTTTTGGAACTTCAGAACAGTGTCTAACAGTTCTCCACTGCAGTTTCCCCATACTGTACAACAGTAGTCAATATGGGGCAATATGTACGCATTGAAAAACATTTTCCTAGAGTGGATGTTTAGGAAGCTTTTGATTCTTAGGAGAAGATATAGATAACTATTGCACTTCTTAAGAGTTTGTTCAATCTGACTCTTCCAGTTTAGATTTTGGTCTACATGCACTCCTAAGAGTTTCTCAGACGAGGAGTATGTCAATGACTGTCCTTGCATTTGGATGTTGTGAGAGTTTGTATGCGTAACAATTTTCTGGTTATTGTTGGAAGCAGATATATACATCGCCTTTGTTTTGTTAATGTTTGGAATCATAGCATTTTGACGACACCATTCGTCTACAGTGTTGACCTCATGTTGTAAAATGTTATGTACTTCTTCTATGGTACTGCCATATGCAGATAGTGTGGTATCATCGGCAAACATGTCAACTGATGAATTTTCAGTGTGGAGTGGAAGGTCGTTTATGTAAAGTATAAATAGTACAGGCCCAAGAACAGATCCTTGGGGAACTCCTGCTGAGATTGGTTGTGCATCTGAAAGATTTCCAGATATGCATACTTTCTGTGAGCGGTTTGTCAAGTAGGATGTAAACCATTTCACTGAAACTTCGCTGAAGTGATAAAGTTTTAGTTTGCTTATTAAAAGAGAATGATTAACAAGATCAAAAGCTTTAGTGAGGTCTAAGAAAATAGTCCCAACATAAGACTTATCATTGATAGCAGTAATCCAGTCATCAATAATGGCAGTAAGAGCTGTTTCACAAGAATGGTTTGATCGAAAGCCTGATTGCTTATCGTACAAAAGTTTGTGAATCTCTAAAAAGTTTTTTATATGATCAGTTACATGTTTTTCTATGATCTTGGATAAAACTGGCAAAATTGAGATTGGTCTGTAATTGGTCTTATCAGATTTGGATCCTTTCTTAAATATTGGAGAAATTTTTGCCATTTTAAATTTTTCTGGAAATTTACCCATGTTAATACTTAGATTAATTAGTTTTGTTAGTGGCTTTGCAATTACATTACAACTTATTCTTAATATTCTGGGACCAATGTCATCCAGCCCTGTTGATTTTGAACCATCAAGTGTGTTTAGTTGTTTTAATATGTATTCCTCGGTTGCTAGAGGTATAAGGAATGTTTCATCATGTATTTTGCTGTTGACAAATTGTTTGATTTTTTGCTCACTCTCTTCTACGAGAGTTTGAGGCGGATCTGGCACTGTTCTAAATATGTTTGTGAAGAAGGTGTTGAAAGCTTCTGCTGTGTCTGTTGGGTTTAGAATTGGAGTACCATTGTCATCATTGATATAGTTAGCTTGGTGGTGTTTTTCTTTACCAGATAGGCTCTTGAGATTTCTCCATAGAAGTTTGGGGTTTCTTTTGTTTTCATTAATGGTTTTGGAATAAAATGATTTTTTTGCATGGGTAATTAATATTTTGACTTTTTGTCTCCAGAACTTAAATTGTATTTCATTGCATGTTTTCTTAGCAAAGTTTCTTTGACCAATAGCATGTGCTATTTCATCATTAAACCAGTCTGGTTGTTGTTTGTGTTTGACACGTTTTTCTTTCTTAGGTAAATGACGGTTCATAACATCATCAAATATCTTTAAAAAATAATCTAGTGCATCATCAGGATCATCATATATGTCTATTACAGACCATGGCTGATTTTCCAAGTCATGTAAGAATTGATTTTCTACAAAGTTTTTGTATGATCTATACTTTATTGTAGAATGCAATGGGCCATTTTCATTACAGGAAGAGCATTTCCTGGTAAAGCAGACTGGGAAATGATCACTAAATGTAAGGACTGGGACTTTAACATTTATTATATTTGATGGCCTATTTGAATATATGTGGTCAATAATAGTGGACGTAGTGGATGTAACTCTGGTTGGTTGCTCAACAAGTTGTTTAAAATTGTGTGCACTAGTTAAGTTGTTCCACACATTGTTAACTGAAATATTATTGACATAATTATAGTTAAAGTCTCCAAGCATTATTATTTCTTTGTTTTCAGAATAAACAGTTTCTAAAGATTGTTCAAATTCGTTATTCCAATTTGTTGTAGAGGAGGGTGGTCGATATGTATAACATAAAAGAAATGATTTTTGTTTTGGCGGTTTGATTTCTAGCCACAGAGTTTCTATATTTTCAATTTCCAAGTCTGTTCTTTGCCAACATGGGTATTTCGTTTTGACATACACTATTATTCCTCCTCCCTTCGTTTTCCTATCTTTCCTAAACATTTGATAGTTTTTCAAGTGGAATTCATTGTCTGCAAAGTTATCATTTAGAAATGTTTCACAAAATCCAAGAATATCAATTTCACTATGCTCGTCAAGAAAATATTTAATTTCATTAAATTTTGGGTAGAGAAAATGAACATTAAGGTGCATTATTTTAATTCCATTTTTTGGGAACAAAGTATCACTATTCACATTTTGAATGGGAGGAGATTGTGTATATCCAGGGGTCACAGCTGGTATTTCTGTTATTACTGCTTTGGAAGCCTCCACTGTGCTGGGTATCTCCGTTGGAAGTAATGATTGTGAGGACTCTGTCGGCGATGATTGGTTCTCCTGGGATTGGCAACTCGAAAATTTACAGTAGAGTAATTTTCTCCTTCCTTACAAATGCTCAGCTCTTTATGCAGAATGAATTTCATATGTTTGGCTAGTACTTTTATTCCTTTCGATGTCAGGTGAACTTCGTCATAGAAAAGGGTTTTGTTCGCAGATGTGTCATCATACATGAAATGCTGGGTGTTGTCCAGAAAGATTAGGTTGTTTTCACTACATGATGTACGGAGAAGTGTATTCAGAGATAGTATGTTGGGTGAAGACAGTTTGTCATGCTTCTTTGGAAGGACTGATGAAACAATTATCTTTGAAGTTGGATTATTGTTTCGTATAGCCTTGATCACTTCCTGGTATTGTTGTGCAATGCTGTCAGGTTTCTCTGCATTGCTAACATTATTGATGCCAGCATGTATGACAACTGCATCAAAAGTGTCCATATCTTCCCTTTTATTAATGCTGTCCCTTATGTTACACAACTTGGCACCTGGGTGGGTTTTTATAGTAGCATCCATGGTCTGCCCTGCCATGAGATTAGCATCCAGTTTGCTAATTACTGAGTCTCCTATGATAAGAACTTTTGGTAGTTTGTTTGGTCGAGCTTGAGTGGTTCTTGTAGGTGATGGGTTTAATGCCATAACTGGACTGTGCGTTTCTGGATTTTGAGTTTCTGATGGAACATTTTTTGAGTTCGTACCAGTTTGCTTCTTTTTTTATCCTTCTATTTCATATCTTAGCACTTGTATGTCAGAGACGGTGGCTGTTGTATTGAGCCTATCCTTAATCTGCTGTACCTCAGTGTGTAGATAACTTAACTCGTCTCTAAGATTGCGTACATTGTCAATTTGTGTTGTTTTACCATTTTCATTGTTTTGGACAATTAATTTGTTTTTTAGCTTCTGCTTTTCTTCAATAACTTCTTTTTTGGATTGTTTGACTTTTTGTAGCTCCTCTTCCTGTACTAAGGACTGGGCGCGTGCTTCAGCCAGTTGTTGTTCCAAATCTTTTGCTTTGGCAGACAGGGAAGTTATGTGCTTAGCTTGTTCATTTACTTTTGCCTGAGTGTTCTCCATAGTCTTCTTGTAAGTGACTGTTGCTTCTTGTAGTTTAATTAGGTTTTTGGCCTGTTCGGCATTTTTCAGTTTCAGTGCCTCATTCTCTTTGTTAAGCAGTCCATTTTCAGTATTTAACTTCTCATTGTCCATAGCATGAGATTCAGTGTTCTGATTGGTTTGGGAGCTTTTATTATGACTCAATGAGTGAATAAATGGTTCTACTGAGGGTTCTACCGATTGCCTATGTGTGATCATACTGTCATCACAAGATGAAATAGAGCTTGTAGTTGAGGTATCCTCTAAGTTATACCCAGAGGTAATGCTGACTTCACTGGCTATTGTTTTCAAGGTTGTTTCTTGAGATATATCAATCTCAAAGGGATCAGTACTTGTATTGCTCAATTGGGTTTGATGCATGTGCAGTCTAGTAGACCGTAAATCATACGGCAAAGTAATTGGAGTAGAATTGACTGTTGATTTGTCTATAAACTTCCTTTTCAGGGATCCAAATAGACTTCTCGGATTTTGTTTTGGTTCTGGCGTAATGAAATAGTGTCCTTTAACTTTAGTAAAGCTTAAGTTTTTCGGTGACATTTGAGAGGGTTGATTTAACTCTTCAGATATTTTCATGAAGACCAAGTTGTACCAATTTATGTAGCCTTTGCCCTGTACCATCAGTTTGTTGGTCTTGGCAAACAGTGTTATTTTTATAGTCAGTCCATTCCTAGAAGCACCGCAAGAAATCCATCCTGTGTTGTTTCTATTCTTCTTGAATGAATATAACTTGACTAGGTGGCTTTGTATTTGTTCATATGTTTGTCTCGAATGGAAAGATACAGTAAAACAGTCCACTGCATCTGGAAATTTGACATCATAAAGAACACCATTGTTTTTGTCACACATTGTGGTGTTTGAGGCATCCTTTGTTTCGTACACAGATGAATTATTTGAAGCCATATTATTACAGTGGACACAAATATTAGTTGTATATTTTGACACCTTTAATGGTTAGTTTATGTTGTAGATTCCGTAACTCCTTGTAGATGTCACTTTAAGTGATGTTCCTGAGCAGTTAAATTGACTGATAAGTATCAGCAACTGTAACCCGTTGTTATTCAACTATGCCCTCAAGACAATGTCATGTAATTTTGGCAAGTGTGATACGTGGTGTTTACAAATTTGTACACAATATTCCATATATATTTCAAACTTTTAAGTCATTTAAAACACAATTCACAAATTTATTTGATAATCCTTTTTCACTATAAAAATCCATATAAAATTCCCTACAGCACAATGTAATTTATAAATTTTTATTCCTATTATTTTCCATGAAAATCTAAATTTTGTCAGAGCCAAATTTAGTGCATCTGAACTGTGCAACTGTGCATTCTTGATAAACAGGGTTGAGGTATGCTATGTTTGCCAAAAGTTCGAAACTTTCGCCTTTGACATTGAATTCTCCACTTAATTCGTGGTTTGGAACAATTCTAAAACATTAAATACAAACTTCAATCCTTCCTCAATATATCTGTCGTTTCCGTTTTGGAAAATGTGCATTTTCTGTGAAGATACAGAGGTTTAAATTGAACGAGGTACAAAAAATGCTAACGAAATAGGCAGTTCTGTTTTTCGAATGATAACGACAAAGGCAGAGCGTCAAATATTAATGCTAACGCAGAGGCAGACTGATAAGAGACTTATGCTAACGACAAAGGCAGAAATTCTTGACAGGGCCATAAAACCCCTTCGTACGATTTGTATGTTATAAATATAACACAGATTCATGTTAGGCTGCATTCCAAAGTCCATTTCACCAAGAATCACGAGTGTTTAGTGGTTATTTTCGTCTAGTTGATAAACGGAATATATTACATACCTGGTGATCGCTGACGCTGGCAATTGTCGGTTGTGAGTGGCCCTTTATGTCTGTAAATGACGAACAGGTAGTTTTTGGGGGCATTAAGCGCTCCATTTGTTATCATGAAGTTAAGAAACGAATAGTTTTTAGCATTTTATAGAATACGTAAGTTCGAATTCAAATTACTTGACAGGGAACTTAATTGTACAAAAATGTATATTATTTGTATGTTACAAATTTTATTTGACTGTTTTTCGTGAATAACTCACACGAAGAACATAAGACATAATGTCGTAAAACATCGTAATGCCCCGATACATTGCTATTCATGTGCAGTCGAACAAATGATCTTGGTATTAATCTTCTAAGCAGTCAATGTTGATTACAAGTACCTGTATTTTATAAATAAAACAGTCAGGTTATTTAAACAGTCATAGAGTATACGGTCTTACATCTATTTATGGGCTGACTGCTTAAAACAGTTGGGCAACACGTGCTCATGTAGCATCACGTATATCATGTAACATATTATTCCATGCTTAGTTGTTTGGTCTTAATGACATCATCTAACGTCATCCGGACCGCAGATAATTATGCAACGAGGCGTAGCATAATACCAATAAGACGAGACGCAAGTACGCGTAAGTTGTTATCAACAACATTTCATATAAAACCAAAGCGCTGAAAGCCAGCAGTTGTTCGAATGAATACCATTCTGATCACATCGGCCTGTATGCATTAAAATATTTACCGGAGACAAACGGAAATGCCCGAGCTTTCACGATTTGGAATGCATGCATGCAGGAAGTACAAGTCAAATAGTTTTCTGCGGCCAGATAATTTCTAGTATTTTTCAGCAGTTTGGATGCTGATCGAGTTTATTCCGGTGTATGTTTAAATGTATTAGTCCTAACCAACTACGTGTATGTGTAACAGTTTATATAGAGTGATGCTCGGAGTTATGGATATTCCGCGTACCGCTCGTTGAGAGTAGCTAGATTGATAACGTATGGAAACATGACTACTTTTGTCAACGACAAAGGTTGATTCAGGAATTGAGGCTCCTCACGGGAATTTAGAATCAGGCATTTAGGCTCCTCGCGGGAATTTATTAAAACAATAAAAATATGTTTTATCATAATGTACATAATTCAAATAATTTTGTTATTCTTTTTAATTATCTTCTTATGGGAATTAGTTTTTTACGCATAACTCAATTTTTAACATTTTTTCTTGCATTCAGTCCTTCATTCTAAGGGAAATAATCACTAAAAAATGCTGTGACGGTATGCACAGCTTTTAACTGAACAGGAAAAAGAAGCTCCATGGGAAAAACAAAAAAGCATTACCGTAGTAGCCTCCACTTCAGTGGATGCGACGAATACTGGGTCTGTACCACAGTATATGATTACCTTACAGTTTATGCCGACGAAAAAGGTACGGAAGGCAGTTAACAGAAGTGGTAATTGCTTAAAGTTTGTAAATACAAAGAAAAACTGGAAATATGTTTAAATTATTTATTGCGATATCCAACTGTCCTATAGATTTAGAAATATGAAATAGCTTTGTAGTATACATGTATATATGCTGCAATTGATGGAACTATTTTCATGACGGTTTACATCCGTGTCGGTAGTTATGCAATACCGGCTGACCGGTTTACTATTGTAAGGTGGCGTTGCCTTAGTGGCGGTGTAGAAAGAAAAGTAGTTTCATCAACTAACGAATGGTCGATTGTAGAAACGTTTGTATATAACTATAGTTGGTCGATTCTCGAACAAATAAAACGTATTTATTTAATAATAACTGATGATATATGGAGGTCTGTCAGTGAAATAAAACCTATATCAGTCACTGGTTATCACCTACAATGTGACTGATATAAGTTCGCCCCCTCACAGGGACTACTTTAATTTTACCAAAAACTCAACAATAAACTGTCTGTAATTTTTTTTATTACTGAACGGAAACATGTCATGCGGGGGTTTTTATTCTTAGTTAGAACATTTCCTACAAGTTGGTGTATGATTTGATGCAAAATTCTCAAAAACGTTGTTTTCACCTATTCACCATAATCAAAGATGGCGGATTTCGAATTCAAAAATATGAATGGAATAACATATTCATACGCAGCCTAACCATAGTGGTAGATTCTAGTTTGGCATAAATAGTACCAGTTTTGACACCAGATAAGCATTAAATAAATAGAATATGTGTTTGTTTTGATTGAATATGGTTAATATCTCATTATGTAGTGATAACATTTTAATATTTTCACTCGCGCTACGCGCTCTTGAAAATATTGAATTTTATCACTACACGATGAGATATAAACCATATTCAATCAAACAAACAAATTTCCTCTATCAATATTACATAAAGCAGTTTAATAGCACGTAAACATTCCAGTGTCGATGACTTACAGTTCATGTAAACTGCTGACAAACAAGTGCTGTATTTATACCTAACTGTCATAGATCTACATTTATAAAATATGAAACGTGCATGGACATGTACTTAGTTAGAGAATTAAAGCTCCAACACGACTAAGATGTAAAGTACAGCCTCCTCGACAGAGCAACAACCTTTGATTTCCGGCCATTGTATGACTTCAATGATTAGGAGACTATAAAATTCAACATGTATGACTTATTGCGCCTCCCAAAATATTTCACCGTCATTTTGTTAACATTTTACTTATATTATCGATGGAATACTACGAGAACCATTCGTTTCTAAAGTCTAAGACAGTGCCGGAAGAGCTTACGCCCCCAAAACGCCATGCACTCATCATTAACAGGCATAAAAGGCCACTCACAATCGACAATTGCCAGCGTCAGCGATCACCAGGTATGTAATATATTCCGTTAATCAACTAGACGAAAATAACCACTAAACACTCTTGATGCTTGGTGAAATGGACTTTGGAATGCAGCCTAACATGAATCTGGGTTATATTTATAACATACAAATCGTACAAAGGGGTTTTATGGCCCTGTCAAGTCATTAGAATTTCTGCCTTTGTCGTTAGCATAAGTCTCTTATCTCTGCCTCTGCTTTAGCATTAATATTTAACGCTCTGCCTTTGTCGTCATCATCCGAAAAACAGTACTGCCTATTTCGTTAGCATTTTTTTGTACCTCGTTCAATTTAAACCTCTGTATCGTCCAAAACGGAAACTACAGATATATTGAGGAAGGATTGCAGTTTGTATTCAATGTTTTAGAATTGTTCGAAACCACGCATTAAGTTGAGAATTCAATGTCAAAGGCGAAAGTTTCGAACTTTTGGCAAACATCGCATACCTAAACCCTGTTTACTCGAATAATATGGCATTTGTGGGCACATAAATTGTATTTACTTATTGTTCATTCATCGCGTGAACGATATATGTAAGTGATCACTTTCAAAAGCAACGCAAAACACATATAAAATAACAAATAACTACCCCACTCTAGTGGCGTAAAACGCGTGTGTCTCTGCCTTCAATATACAGAACTGCCTTACACACGCGGGTTGTACGGTGTGGTATTTATTCAAAGCAAAATACGTATCTCGAGCCTGAGACAAAAATATTACACTCTATACATTGCTCCGTAACTACTTCGCACTTTGAATGTTCCAAGTTAACCATTTAGTTATGCGTCCACTTTATAGTAAAAATACAAAAATATTTTGCCATTGTGCCTTTTTGTTGAACTTTGTTCATTTTGTATGTGCCGTTCTGCAATTTCGTTGTCCTGCACAAGGCTGCTTCGTATCTTTCAAAATTGCATGTACACTATATATATGCTGTCGATTGTCCTTGTGGTGCAGTGTCCGGTCGTTGTTTTCACGTCACATGGCTCTCGTTCCGTTTTAGTTAGACTGACTAAGGCGGCAGACTTTCAGGACGGGAGGCCGTGTTTTCAGTGGTTTGTGTGTTTTTAATGTTTTCTGTGCTCAGCTAGTTAAGTCGAGTGCTGCCCTCTCTGTCTGACTTGATATAATGTTTTTGCCCAATTAACGTCAATTGACTATTTCAGTGGATGTTCATAAACATCATATTATCGCCTAATAATGCACATCGATCGTGTATCGATCCTGGATTTGACCAGTTTATAGAATTATCCATATATATTGTAAAAGTGTAACGTGTTACATCTTTTTGCACAGTATGTCGTTGTTATAAGGAAAAGTTTTGCTGATGAGTTTGTTGTTATTTGTTGAATGGTTTCGCAATGATGCTTGTCCACGAAAGACCCTCGTTTATAATTATGTGTCTAATGATCAGCGGAAGGTTTTAAAGAAAGTTACAGAAATTATAAAGCAAAACTTGTTTAGTAGTAATATATACTTGTACCTAGTACTGATAGAAAAGGCTACTGCTGCAACATAATACCAACGAAATGTTGTTCAAATATGAATGACATATCTGAAACCATCCTTAATGGATTCACCTTAAAACTATATTAATTTATAAACCTTTCTCATTTTCCACTCTCCTCATTTTAAGTCATTTATGTTGATAATTTCCCGACATAAATTTAGGACGCCGTATAATTATCCAAACCTCCCATTTTGAA
Source organism: Spisula solida (assembly GCA_947247005.1). Classification (NCBI taxonomy): domain Eukaryota; kingdom Metazoa; phylum Mollusca; class Bivalvia; order Venerida; family Mactridae; genus Spisula; species Spisula solida. The sequence continues at coordinate 4,644,237 of OX365948.1, read as the reverse complement.
CGAATTAAGTCGTTGATAATGCGTGGAAATGAATAGCAGATAATATTTAGAAATAGTTTAGAAATGACGTAAATACGAAACACGAGCATAATGGCTTGTGTGATTAAAATTGAATATTAAACCAGAGACACGGTGTAAATATATTTTAAAAGCAAATAATCCGACCGGACCTAAATGGATAAAATATGAACATATGTGCGAACGAACATAAGCCGCTTTAGGGTTTTCATGTATAACTCATCTTTCAGTAATATGGTATACAAACGGTAACCTGGGCATTTCATATCAATGCAATTTACAAAACATGAATGAAAACGATATAACTAAACATCGAGGAACTTAATGACATAGTTCAATTACGTACTAAAAGCTTTGTACTCGAGTTGCGTATCAGTTATAATTCTATTATCTCCCAAAAAGCTTGCATATCTCCACAAATCACTGATAATTGAGGAGTACGTTTGTTGGACATCTGATACTACAAGCTGTTTTCAGCAACAGCATGTCCTGTTAACGGATGTTGTTTCTACTGTCGACAATGTCCAAATGAATTAATATGTATACAGAGCCTTGCATATGCCAGACAACTTCTTCCCGAACTTTGAAATGTGTACTTTGATGGTGAAAATATTCGAGTTAAAAACTATGTTAACGGCAAACGCACGACATGCGCCGGTAAACTGCTACTATAATTACTTAAGTGCAGATGCTGATCACTTAAAAAATTGTAGTTATTTCGTTTTCTTACAGTCTTATTGAAACTCGAACTCTATTTTTAGAAAGTAGATCATTATTTCGTAAAGCAAAAAAAGCAAAGATAAAATATCATTTCAAAGAGAAACGGTCACTGTCCAAGTTAAGCAAATCAACATCTTCGAAAGTTTTGGAAATATATTAATAAATACAAACATACGTTGAATGGAACCTCTCATGATGTTAGTAGTCGAATTGCTATAGCGTGAAAATGACGACTACTCAACACATGTGACGCGAGTTATTCTGCTTAACACACAGAAGTATTGGGACTTCTGATCGGTTGGAGAAAAAAGAGTTTTATTAATGTCAAGTCAATTAAATAAAACATGTAACCCGTTATCAAAAGTGTGATGCGCTCATCCATTTGCATGGGAATCACATTATCGTTGTCGATTTATACATGTAATATAGTCCAGAGAATTTGACACGACTTTCGACATTCCATTAGCATAATTTCACTGCTGAATTATTGTCTAAATGTATGACCCCGATTGTATGTTTTCTTAAGCAGGGAGTATCACGAAGATGCTCGAGGTGTAATACCAACAAAACTTGAAGGACCGATATTGCACGATTTGCTCGCGGAAATTTATATATTCAACGCAAGAACCTTGCAATATATTCATGCATAAAGGTCAGGATCATGTCAAATTCTCAGTGCTATAACAACATAATTATTCTAACCATGAACAATGTGTATTATGTTTACGCCTAATAAAAGAACACTTGTTCGATTTGTTATTAAATATTTTCAATGATTTATTGATAAATGTTTATGACCAAAATGCACTTTTTCGAAACAGAAATTATAGATAGGTTGCGAAAGTCAACGTGTAACGTGTACGGCTATAGTGCGCTCAACGTCAAATGAGAAACGTTATAAACATTAACTCGTCCGCCAGGTAAACTTTCAATGGGTTTGATATCAAAAAGTGTGCAAATCTCATTCCATATATCATAGGAGTGGTAGTGGATAAGCCCTCACTTCCTTCAAGTGTCAATTTTAATCTGAGTTGTAGGTTCGATTCCCACTTCGGTCAACTTTTGTATTGTACGTATCCATGTTATAAAGTCTTATATTATACTGCTACTTTAATGCATCGTTAATTCAAACGATCAAATTTTCATGTTGTAGTGAATATATTTAGTACAATTGTATGATTATTGTATGGTAGATAAAAATGAAATAACTGAAAAGATACGACTTGATAGATAAAGAAAGAAAACATAACACAAAAATTAATCTGCATACCTTACTTCTTGTATTTTATTACTAGTATATTACATGTAGTTACAAATAAAAATATTTACTTGTAAAAAGATAAAAAAAAATGTATGTAACTTGCCGGATGGGTTTCGAACCAGTGGTGAGATTGAACAACATTACTTATATAATAGCGACCTGCGTATCGACTCCACTTTCAAGTATTATACTATTGATTGGAGGTATCTGTTTTATTGTATGAAACATACGCCCCCTATTCTTTTGAATGGGACAGCTCCCTCATTAGTATTAATTATTGAACCGACAATAACTTTTGAGCTTTTTGTCATCGATGTGTGTGTAGTTTCTACCAGTAAAAAACGTGTGTCAGACGACGAAATTAATTTGTGTATTAAGTCGCACATGTATGCATATGCACGAGGACCTCAAAATTGTATCGCCTGTAGATTCATTGCACTCATATCGATTCTTGAGAAATCATAATTTACCTGTCGCGCGATTTTACATGCACACGTTGTGTTTCGCAAGCCAATTTTAATTGTAACGGTGTACCTATATACATGTATGTACGGGTAGCTACACGTACAAATAGTCGTTTACGTACGTATCGCAACCACCCTATTAAAGTGAATGATCCGCCTTCTAAAGCTCAGAAACTAATCCATTACAAGCATGTGACATTTGAATAAATCCCACAAAAAATATGTCTATGTACTGTAATGGTAAGATGCTATTAAGATGTCTCATTTCTTCGCCTTAGTTTAAAAGTGTCCTATCTACCATTTTACTTTTTAGAGAAAATGAGGTTTGAAGATTCACTTTCCCATGCATATCTTTTTAACGCAACGTCCGAATTAAAACAAATTTTAGAGCATGGTGAATATGTACAAAAAGATTATTATTTTGTTATTATTGTTATTACTAAGTAAGGCTAATTCATGTAATTAGCAAACTTAATTTGGAGATAGGGCTAAATTGCCAGAATTTTCTATGTGTTTTCACTCTTAAAGTTAGTTTGTGGAGATAATTATAATGTGCAATACAAGGCAACTTTAAGCAGAAAAACATTAACAGCAATGTAAATTAAACTAATATCAAGCTAATACTATGTGTATGCTAATAATAGTATGACGTTGGTAGCATCATTTTTAATGGCTCGATACTTTCGCAAATGATACTGACATTGTATTCATTATCGAGTAGAATAGAATAGAATATAGTTTATTTTCCAAATTCTGGACCCTCTCGGGTATACAATGTTGATATTTACATAAAAGACAATCCAAAGTTTAAAAAAACTATTCAAAGTAAAAGAGAAAACATATAAACAAACATGTAAATAATACTGATCAGAAAATACAAAACAAAATAAAATAATAAAACAATAGTGCTTTCATTGACTAGAGCACAAAGTTATTGGAATATCTAGCACATAATCATAAGTATAATATTAAAAAAAATTCAAACAAGATCAAATAACAACACCGTAGTATGGTATACGTTATAGTTAGAACATATTAAGTAAATTTTAATGATTAAAAAGGGCGGAGCGAGTGAAGCGAAGCGAGTCCATTTTAGTCATTAAAATTTACTTAATATGTTCTAACTAACTTAGAATATAACATTCTGCATTCTGATTGGCCGATAGAAAGTAGCGCCAACGCATGACGTCGAGTCTGTGAAGAGAAAATTTTAATGATTTAATTTTCATTTAACCGCCAAAATGCAGCGTTTTCATTGGCTCATTATTAAGGTTATATTTTAAATATTATAAGACATTATTTTTCAAGTATATTGATCTTCTTAGCATACATTGGTGTATATATTTTCCTGTCATGTTTATTGTTTCGACATTTTCGCTAGACATTACATATTGGAACTTCTCTGAATATGTAAGGTTCTTAAAGACATTAACAATATGTGATATGTTTGACAGGTATAACAGTCTTTCTGATTTATAAAGAGAACATTTTAAAAGAAAGTGTTCCTCATTTTCAGTCTCATTTAAAGTGCAGCATTTACATAATCGAGACTGATTGTATGGTAACCTAAAGCTTTGAGATGACTATTGTTGTTTGTGAGTGGACGACTGTCATTATGATACGATGTTCATCATCCTTATTTAAGAATTCGATTCGAAATGATTATCTTTATGTGTTTTTCAATTCGCTTGTAACACATGCCTTAATTATTTTAATCATCTCGGGTTCATTGTGTTTTAATGTTTTGCATATATAACTAAATTAATACCCGAAACTGGGAACACTCCTCGCCTCACTGTTCAGTACACTGATTTCGTTATGACTTTGGTAGTCGTCCTCTATAGTTTGACTATGTCAACTTATAAAGCATTGCAATATTGTTTGAGTCCAGTTGTACATACTCCTTATTATTTAGGATTATTTAAATGAACTACTGCCAATATTAACGCGACTATTCAATGAATCACTTGAAAATGCTTATGTAAGACCACTGATAAAGAAGCCAGGCATTGATAAAAATATAATGAAACATTACAGACCGGTGCCAAACCTACCTTTTATTTCCAAAGTTCTTGAGAAGGTAGTCGATGCTCAACTAGATGATCACTTAACACTGCATAATCTTCATGAAGAACGCCAGTCAGCATATAGAACATTCCACTCTACTGAAACTGCTTTACTTCGTGTGCAAAACGACATCCTTTGTTCTCTAGACCAGAATAAAGCTACTTTTCTCGACATGCTTGATTTATCAGCAGGATTTTACACCATTGATCACACAACCCTCTTACGCCGACTTGAAAAACATTTTGGTATAGTAGGCAAGCCATTGGAGTGGATGAAATCCTATTTGTGTGACCGTTACCAGACTGTCTGTATTGACGGTGATCTTTCGAAACCAGTCCTGATGAATTATAGCGTACCTCAGGGTACTGTGCTTGGTCCCAAAAACTACATCATGTATACAAAACAGTGGGTGCAATCAGTAAAAAGCAGCATCAACTGCTACACCATTTCTACACTATGACTCCCAGTTGTATATGGCATTCAAACCGAAGGATTGCGTTTCACGCGATGAAGCACTGCTACGAATTGAAGCATGTCTGAAGGATATCTTGCACTGGATGAAAAATAATATGTTGTAACTAAATGCAGACAAAACAGGTAATCCTGTTTGTACCGAAACGGAATACCAGTGATGCTGAGAATCTCATAGTGAAAGTTGGTGATGCTGTGATCAGACCATCATCGGTGGTGAAACCTTGGTGCCATGTTGGATTCACACCTGAACATGGACAAACATGTAAACTCTGTCTCCAGGTCTTGTTTCATGCAGATCCGACAAATAGGTCAAATCAGACAATATTCGACTGTTGATGCAACAAAATCCATTATCAATTCTTTAGTAACATCAAGACTGGATTATTGCAACTCATTGCTATGTGGCTCCCCAAAAACTATTCTGAACAAACTACAAAATATTCAAAATACTGCTGCCCGCCTCATCACACTGATACCGCGATACAATCAAATCACTCCTGTGCTAAAGGAACTTCACTGGTTACCTGTACAATACAGAGTGGATTACAAGGTGTTGACTCATGTTTACAAAGCACTACATGGAAAGTCCCCAGGCTACATCAGAAGTATGTTGGAAATATATACTCCACAAAGACAGCTTAGGTCACAAATAAATCTATTCTTCTAGTTGCGCTGAGGATGAGGACTTTATTGTACGGCGATCGATGTTTCATGGCTGCAGCACCGAAGCTCTGGAATGCACTTCCAACAGCACTCAGTGATAGTAAAATATTACCGTCATTCAAAAAAGCGATTACAACACACTGTTTTACAAAAGCTTATTCTGGCTGATTATTAGTTTGACTTCTAAAAGGTAGTACATCTATACCTTTGGAGACGATTTCTCGAAGCAGTGGTATGTGACGCTGTTTTTGAAACACTAGTACATTAGGAAACAGTGTCTTACGTTATATATGTGGTGCATAATCTTGTCGTAAAAGAGAGATTGTTGGTTTTCAGTGAGATGTTTTGACTCATTGGACTAACTTTAATGCATAACATATAATACCGGCTTGTGGAGTAATGTACGTGTGGACTGGCCATATAGCTTACGAAGCCAATCCGATTTAAAGCATCCAATGCTTATATATGTTTTAATTACAAGTTGTCTGCTGCAAATTCGTATTTTATCCTTTATCTTTAAACTGTATTATATACATTTGTTGTTAGATTTACATGCATATATCTATTTCAAATTGTTTTAACAATGTCTTAAATGTGATTGTACAGTACTTTTGAACGTGTAATTATATGATAAAAGTGCTATATAAATATGGTATAATAATATATTCTATTATAGAAGAATGTACCTCCAGAAATTTCACGAGTTGCAAAATTTTAGTTAATTTTAAGTCGTAAAGACCAATGGGTAATCAACAGTAAAATCTTACCAAAAACGTTATGCATGTTCTTGCCACTGTAGTCAATTACTACTCGTGAATTCAACAATAAATGTAGTAAGTTGTATCTGATTGTTTTATTGAATACTGGTGAATGTCAAAATACCCAGTATGATTTCAGTAGGTAAGGAATGTCGAAATACAACTTCCATCGCAACTTATTCGCAACGGTTTACTTAATCCGTTGAAAAAACAATACTAAAAATATGTCCACAAGACGTTGATGCCCCAGCTAAAAGCTGTCACCAGACACCTTAGCATTATGTTATGCAAACATAAAATTTGAAATAATGTTTGTAATGGCTTAAATATGACACTGACCAGAAGACAAGAGCTGGTTGTGTCCTTGGCATTTGAGCTAGGATTTCAGGGTGTGAATGTTAATGTTACCACGTAATTTTAAAATTCAGAACAAATAACAAATAGACAAGATGTGTATACTCATGTATTTTAACTTTTAATCTCTAAGTATAACCTTGACCTTTGAGCTAAGGACCTAAGTCTTGCGTATGACACATCGTCTTGATGTGGTTAACATTTGTAACAAGTAATATAAATATCCAATAAGAATTGACATAGTTTCTGAGCAGACACGAATCACATCCCTATTTGAGCCGTTTAACCCTTGACCTCTAAGTGAGACATTGACCTTTAAGCTAGGGACCTGGGTCTGGCGCATGATACATCGTCGTGATGTGGTGAACATTAGTACCTAATATTATAAATAGCCAATAAGAAATGAAATAGTTACAGAACGGACACGAATCACATGCCTATTTGAGCTTTTAACCTTGATGTGTTGAACATTTGTACCAAATATTATAAATATCCACAGATCAACAACCTTAATATATAGATGACCGTTAAGGATGGTCTCTTTGCTACGTCAATATTAACCAGAGTTATGGCCCTTTGTTACTTTTACTATATACCCAATAAATCTAGTGAATAATCTTGTGTAGAACTTGGGTAATATTTCTTGAAATTGAAATTTTCACTGTTTTTTATTACAAGGTAGACCTTGAATTTTTGAAAATAATTATAGTCCAAAAGGCTAGAGAAATTGAATAATGATGCTACCCCAACCTGTTATTCCCCTCCTGTCTCATTTGAAATGATATGTGCTATAATGGGAGCATCCGTGTCTCATGGACACAATTTCTAGTTTAATAACGTCTAATGCGTGTTCTGACAGCCAACACTGAGAAACATGTACAATGAATAATAGAAGAAAAAAATTTATAAAACTAAATCACTGAAGTATGAAACTAAAAACAAAACACTCACAGAACAGTAAAACTACATTGTTTTGGAAAAAGGCTGTGACATGCTATATTATGTTATGTGGATAGTTCACATCCACAAGGGATTTAACACATATTTTAAAACGATCAAATCGACTAGATTTGGTGTCATTAATGCTTTGATATCATCGCCACAAATGGAATTTCAAATCGATTACAATTCAATCTCGCTAATGCAACAAAGCATTATATCACAGCTGAATAGCTGGTAGATGACACGATGATGCAAGTTGTTTTAAGGGAATGGGTGATAATATAAAGCAATAATAAGTGTAAAACAACGGTTAAGAATAATGTAAAAGGTGTAAAGAAAGTTCGTTCGGGTCAGAAAGTATGGCGTATTTCTATTTTTACCAAGTGAAATATTACGAAATTTGGAACAAAGGTACAGTACTAAATTAAGGAACTGTGTATTTTTTTGCTTGGATTCCGTTCTGATGGGCACCGTTATCATGGATTTATAGAACGTGGAAGTAAGCTAACGTAAACGTAACGTCGACCGCCATTTCAAGATAAGTCGACAAACAGAAATAGCTGCAAAAATGAAACATAGCCAGATTTAGGCATTTTAGACATTCATATTGTTATATTATAGGGTATGCTTAAAGTTATCGATTGTTAAAAGACGGGTACTCATATAATTGAAGCACAACTATGAATTTGCAAGTACAGGAAAGATTCAAAGGACGATTGGCATGCTTGTACCATGTTTTACAACCTTTTTGTTAATACATGATATGAAAAGGTTTATTTAGTGTTACAAAAATAAGCAATGTTGTCCATTTATTATTTTTGTTTTGATAAACAAGTTAACATTTCAATCGCGCTGTTGTTATGAGTATGGGCTTGTTGTTACCATATTATTTCACCCGTACTTGGGAAATGGTATACTATTCATCTCAAAACACCACCGTCAATGGATTCATAAACATTGCCATTTACCTTAATAACAGTGACTAACTAATTGTAAACCAATGAGGCATACTTGTCTGGCTACTAATATTTTTGCTTTATCAGACATATCCTGAATTAGATAGTTTATAAAAGATACAAATAGTTGATGTTATAATTGCAAATCATTAGCCCTATTATTATGTACCAATGTTCTTGTTTCCGGTCAAGCCTGCGTTGATAAAGATTTCTCTAGCTAGACGGGCAACATTGTTAGTTCTATGTAACTGCTTGTTCGTCCGGCACTGGGTAGTTTCCACATTACTGGAACATTGTTGAACTGTTAACATTTTAAAACAAAGATAACATTTGATAATGATAAAACAATGTGTATTCCACTTACTTGATCCATTAGGAGAGTATAGGGACTTGAGATTGTCAAATGTCGTGAGAAAGTAATCATAACCTAATAAATCTAAGCTACATTTAAATTGAAATTAATTTCCTTTAATATGATATGTTCGTGTTCTCACGTTTGTCTATGGAATTTATCATAACACTACCACCGCAATAAATAAATGTCTCACAAGTGTCTTGGGACTTGCATAAATGTTTGATTTTCACACAAACTAATTCCACATGGAATGGAACCGAACAGAAGTTTATTTTTTATTTGTGCGTACAGCACCTCATCACAATGCAAACAATATTATTTACAAAAGAACATATATACATGATCCCATAGCAGAATTATGAAGATGGATACAAAGATTTGAATTTTTTGTTAGTACAAGTAATGGACAAGTAGTGGACATTTATGATATTAGTAAAATACAATGGTATGACAGTACTTTTAAAAATTAGTATAACTGTTGTAATTCTTCTCTTTTACGATATGCGTGAAAAATATTTACATAAATTAATAAGTTCATTTTTAGATGTAATATTTAGCAATTCTATACATTTGAACATGCTAAGATTTTTGTAATAGAACCGTTTAATGTATTTACGTCTATATTCAGTGTAACAGGGGCAGATGAAAAGAAAATTGAATTCGTCTTCAATATTTTGTCGATCGAAAAAAGTGAAAGTCTTTCTTTTCTAGTTTTCCTGTTCCTACTATCATATCTTCCGGGTTTTTGTATGATTTCTACGATCAACCTTATTTAATAAAACATTAAGGTACTCACAAACGCCAAAGTTAAGTGTATATTGAGTGTATAAAACATCGAGAACTGGACTGGAGTTTATGTCAGCACGCCATTTCTGTAAAAACCCGTCAATGACTCTTTGTTAGTGGTACAAAATTCTTCTCACAGTACATATTTGGATTATTCCATACATCTGCAAAAACCGTACTGGTCTAACATATTTTAAACATTACTAGACCAAGTTTTGAAACCCTTTTTACAATGTCTTACTGATTTATAATATAAACTATTTAATATGATATTTTTAGTCCTTTGAACCAATATTTAACAATCTGAGGTAACCTGATATATATAGGGTAACGACCGAGTTCTCCGTAGACAGCAGTCGTGCATGTACTGTGTTTGACACCCAATATTAGTTTACAGAATTTTAAATTGACGCGTTTTAAGTCTTCAGATTTAGTTAAGCCCCATACGTGACAATCAGAGTTTATAATGGACCAAACGAAATAATAACTTGACTGCTATATTTGGCAATGCATCCTATTTGTTTATACATGTATGTTTCATTAAAACATTCATAGACTTAAGTGACTTCCCAATAACATATAATTGGTTTAACACAAATGATCCCGTATAGTTGAAAACAACACCTAGGTAATTAAAATCATTTACCACGTCTAATAATGAATTGTTATAATACCATATTTCGTATTTCCGTATCGGGCCACTCATGCGGAAAACAACAATTTTAGATTTTGCCGTATTAACCTCTGGGCCCCAAAGGTTACAATAATCATTCAAACTATTCTGCAAATCTTCAACCTAATGACCAACTGTTACCATAATCATAATACACAACTCATACATATTCATTCTACAGTCGATGTTTCCCTGGAGTATTAGTTCGAAGTAATCTAGAAATAAAGCGAATAATATTGGCGAATTATTTTGACGATGGTTTAGTCCAATTGATATATCGAAAACATCCGATAAAGAGTTACAGCCCTTGACGCATGATTTGACGACATAATACATAGCTTTAACAGTTCTAAGGATTTTACCATCCAAACCCATATTAAACAGTTTGAAAGTCTATAAAGAACTCATATAATAGGTTATCAGCAGGGCAGGAATCTTTGCCGCGTTTTCAGGACTTAATGGAAATACATTATACAAATTTTGTTCAGATTATAGCCAGTTAATCTTGTAGCTTTCGTGTTCAAAACCGGAAATGATTAAATAATGACATGAATGTTGCAGCATTGCTAAGCACGCATTCTAAAAGTAATATTTGCGTGTCTAAAAGAACACAAATCCGTTTTCCAGTCCCAAAGTATATTGGCATCGAATAATTCACATAGCTAGACTAGGTTAGGCTTAATGGCTAATACAGTTTTGCAGTGTGGTCTATATCTACATTCTTGTCATTCACTGGGTGTTCAATATGAATTTTGAAATCATTGCACACATTGCACTCTTCCACCTAACTATGATACACTGAATAAACATCATCGTTACTTGTATTGTCATAATTATACGCTTTTTGTATCTCATCAAAATTAATTCCATTGATAATACTGTTTTTCTAACGTTACAAAGTTAAATATTTGTTGTCATGTCACAAACCAAATTTCTTTGATATTCAATGGACGAAAAGAATCAATTATTGCACAATAGCCCGTTTTTAATCAGCAATTTGTGACGTACGTTGTTCATTTAGACATTTACAATTACACTGACTGGATCCAGCCCATCATAAAAACAATCACATCAGTTTTGTAAGTTCTTCTTGAATCTTGATTAAAACGATGCCCGTGGGGAATCAATGGTTGTCTAGAAAAAAGTTTGTCATATGCATCACTAATTATTAATTTTGATAGAGGTTTGGATTTCACTCTTTAAATAGTGACTCTTTCAATTTTGACATTTGTGTAACAAAATTTATTTTTGACTTGAAGCTTTGAAATATAACTGGAAAAAAACAATACGACACTCATTTAATCAAAATCTGTTTCTTATTTAAAATAAATTCAATTAATGTGGTTAAGAGATAAGGAGATCTCTACCATCTCATTTAATTCTAGTCAACATGTTAACGACAATTAAGTAAACTCGGATTTAAGCTTTCCCAAGAGAAAATTATATATGGCGTCACAAATATCAAACTTAAAAACCCGATGTGACCGATGGAGAATTCTTTAGAATCTGATCAAACTACTTTACAGACGTTTCTGTGGGTCCATTTCATCCGACCATATCGCCATAAAGTATATTTTACTTTAGAATTATACTAAAGCAATATTAGTGTGAACATACCTGATGGTATGTTACGCAATTTAAACAAAGTTAAAGACAACCGTAAGTAAGTTATTCTTTGAACGGTCTTAACGAGACTATTTCGTCGCTCAAGCCGAGGATAAGTACTATTCATACAACCTAATAGTTTATGCTACAGTTTACAGCTGTTGTCTAAAACCGACTCAATTGAGTGACCTTTCATTGAAACATATTATGTTGCGTGTATAGTACTCATTCTTGGCTTGACCGTCGAGGATGTCTAGGTAATAATCAGCCCAGGAATAAAATACTTGCGTTCTTAGCCAAACATATCGTCGAATACAACATTGTAAGTTCACACTGAGTAAGCGGGTATGTCCCTGCCCCGTTGTCACTCTCAGCGATAATTGTAAGCGGGTATGTCCCTGCCCCGTTGTCACTCTCTGCGATAGTTGTAAGCGGGTATGTCCCTGCCCCGTTGTCACTCTCAGCGATAATTGTAAGCGGGTATGTATCTGCCCTGTTGTCACTCTCAGCGATAATTGTAAGCGGGTATGTCTCTGCCCTGTTGTCACTCTCAGCGATAATTGTAAGCGGGTATGTCTCTGTCCCGTTGTCACTCTCAGCGATAGTTGTAAGCGGGTATGTCCCTGCCCCTTTGTCACTCTCAGCGATAATTGTAAGCGGATATGTCCCTGCCCCGTTGTCACTCTCAGCGATAATTGTAAGCGGATATGTCCCTGTCCCGTTGTCACTCTCAGTGATAATTGTAAGCAACAACTTACAATTTCAGGAGTTAGAACAATATTCTATATTTCGTGTGCCAACAATTACACTTACTTTGTATACATTTTAACATATAAGATAGAATCATTAAAGCATCATGTTGTACTTAATAAGGAAAGCCGACATTTAATGGTTCCATATTACTAATAGTTATATTCTACAAGTGTCGGAACTTAATAATTAGAACATTCCTTCCACTACTATTTCTATAATCACACACAATTTATGTATGAAATAATCTCTAAAAACCTTTCATGAATTTCGTAGAAATTTCTTCATCGTGCGAGGCTACGTCAAAATGTACTATCGTACATCTAGAATTTAGGTGCTTTTGGCGTACTTCCGCCCTGTTATATACTCGTATAATGTCGAGTGTCATAAATGCATGACAGTGTTCTGTAACATACATTTACGTAATGTATAATATTCATTAAGTATATTATATTTCACGAAATGAAACTGTTTGTTGTTTGCATTTATTGCTTAGTGGTCATTGAATCGTGCTAGAAATACAGTCAGACAATATGTCTCAATGTATAAGAAAAAAACGTAACACTATAGATAAATGCCCAAACATGTAGCTTGGAATTTACACACTGTTCTCTCAGAATATAATTTTGTCTCGTAATTGCGCTGTATAATATGGAGGTTGAGAAAGAACATACATGTTTACATGTGTCGTGTGAACGTTGTACGATTGACACATGACCGTACAAATAATGAGTATACATGTATGTATACGTACGTCGTGCGTATGTCGTACGACCATTGTTCGCCAATAGCACGACCATGTCACAACCGTCGTACCCGAGGTATCAGTTTAAGTGTTTATCAATTTGACCTCTCGCTAGACTGACGTACGATAGTCGTCTGACGTAGAAAAATTTGATCATGTCCAAAACTCTACGACAAGTGTACACAATGGTATACCCCGTCGCACGACGGATGTATGATGTAGACGTTTCGTACGTCCATCGGGCGACGGAAACACGATATTCACAAACTTTGCATCGTAGTGCGTCCATCGTGTGACAATTGTGAAAGTTATTTAAGTAACATTGGAAATAGAGAAAATATTACATTAGCTCATTCATCATTGTTTATTTCCTTTCTGATGAGACACGTAAAATATTTAACCGCTATATATATTATTCATTCTAATTAGTGGGTGTATTCATGTATAACTGTTTATGTATAAATTGTGACATCAAACGTATTCATATATGTGTATAATAAATATTTCATTTGTTTATAAGCTCAGCCGCAAGTGCAGCATTCGTAATGAATCTTTAAGACTTAAAGCTCTCTAAATGCTGAATTCGATGCCCAATTATATCCCTATTTTCGAATAATCCCTATCCTAAGCGTCGTGTAGTTCTCGATATTCATTTGAATCCTACGCTGAACCGTATACATTTAGCCACTGATTACTCAGGGAAAATATTCTGCTTGACTGTTTCATATCAGTTAGAGTAATGTTTTACTGTAATAATTTGATAATGTTTCGCATTACAGTGGTAAAGAGACCCCCTGTAACATGTAACGGTCATTAGGATAACCATTACACACTGCATGCCAATTAGTTCTAATATTATTAGTTCTAATATCAAACTGCATGCAGATTGACTTAAAATGGGGGTAAGCTCATTATCCTATTCTCCAGATCATTGAATGACTGGATTTTCTATACATTTATACAAAAAAAGATGACGGACTTCATACTATCTAAATCAGATGAGACCTATTCGGCTCAATGCATTGCATATGTTTACATTGCCTGTAGAATCATGGGATGTCCAGGCTGATATATCGCTGGCTTAGAATGATAAGGTCGTAAGTGCTTTTAAACCTCAAGCATATTTGAAATCTGCATCACATTGTGCTTCTTATGAGCGAACTTTCATGAAAATCAGACAAGTCATGTTGACCAAACTGAAGTTGAAAAAGCTTGTTGTAAAGAGTAGTTTTCTTGTTTTCTCAAAATATTGATTTTGTACTTATGACCCAGTGGTATTATTGTAGATGTAATTCAGTGCCAATTATAGTTAATTTAAGGTCGGTAGAAATTGAATTTCGGCAATATATTATATTAATGATACCCTGTAGTCATAACCGGAACAATGAATTATTCATGTTTAGTAGTATGAGCTTTTCATGCGTATCTAGTTTAAAGTTTGCGATCAAAAACTAATTAACTGCAAAGGTGTTTCTCCGTGGTATGGTACTACTTGTGATACTTAAAACTTGTTTATGCACTAATATTATGTTCGCGTATAAATAATTCACCCATAGTAATAAGTTTAATTAAACCACTGTTGCGTGTTTCTAAACATGACTAAGTTTGATCATAGTTTAAGTTTAACGGGACTTGGATCGGATAGCATCTACTGAATAATTCCATACGTAAATTACCACAGACTAACGTTTGTTCTTAAGCATGAAACCACCTAGTAGAATTATATTCGTACAGTTGATTATAGTTGTACAACTAAGGTTTATTATGTATGGTGTAATGTTTTAATAATGGCCAACATATATCTTGAGATGAAGAATAAGGATCCATGCATTTCAGTGGCTCGTGCAGAAACTGTATTGCATAGTTTGTGTCTTAACCGCACCATAGAACTAATCATTGTATTTGATGGACCTTTAAGACCGCATCAAACTCTAAAACATACGGCAACCGAATGCGCATATACAGACCAGAAAAAGCATTATCCAAATATTGCTTTGCATAGCTTCATACATGACATTGTATTCATGTGCCCTGTCCTGGTCCCGATTAAACATATCTCAATGCCACCGACATCTGTTCTTACGCGAAACTCAATAATGGCCATGGTTTTATGTAATTAAATGTTCGGGTAACAAGACAACGTCAACAGTTTGAGTTGTTTGTTGTCAAAGTGCTAGCCAGTTGTTTGAAAGCTTAAGCTGTTTGAGTCTAAATCATGCATGTGTAATAAAGTGGCATCGTTTCTTGGAGTTATAAAGTGGCATCGTTTCTTGCAGTTATAAAGTGGCATCGTTTCTTGCAGTTATAAAGTGGCATCGTTTCTTGCAGTTATAAAGTGGCATCGTTTCTTGCAGTTATAAAGTGGCATCGTTTCTTGGAGTTATAAAGTGGCATCGTTTCTTGCAGTTATAAAGTGGCATCGTTTCTTGCAGTTATAAAGTGGCATCGTTTCTTGCAGTTATAAAGTGGCATCGTTTCTTGCAGTTATAAAGCTCCATCGAAAGTATTTCAGTCCTACGAAGATTTCCGGAAATGTGTTAGTACTGTCCTTGGGTCCTGGAACTACCAGTACACGTTGATTGCCAACTATGAGAGTAACACTTACTATTTTAATGGCATTCTATCATTATGCCCGACACCGAGATGGGTTCGCATATAATACTCCCAAGTACAATGATTTAAAAGGTGGACTCGTTATTCACTTATTCGGATAAGTGATAGGCTGTACAATTGAATAAGTTCATTAACAACAGGAAAGATGACGGACTAGATCTACATTCTCTCTGGACCAAGCAATGTCCCTTGAGTTCGGTGGAGAGAATCTTAAAACAATGGATTGATATATCGGTGCTAAATTAGATAAGCCTCAATAGAAAGTGTACTTAAATAAACCAGGTGGTAGTGATGTGCTTACACTCATTACTGGCTCATTAAATTCAAAAGCAATATACCAACACATGCGCGCAACATGTTTCAACTCACTGGAAATACTGTGTATGCTTATACTATATGTCTAAAACATACGTACACCTGTATAATTGTTCGGTGCCGTTTGTTCGGTGCCGTTTTGTATTGGTTGATGTAGTAGTGGGTGATCGTTGATAACGTACCTGTATCATACATTGCATAATACTGTATTCCTAGATACTTTTGCGGATACAACATTTCGCGTTTCACATACCGTCAGCATATTCGCGGCTACAAATTTTCACGGAATCATAGGGTCCGCGGATTCCGCGAAGCTAAAGTCGCTACGGCATAAAGGTATGTTCGACACATCTTACAATTTCAATAGGACTGTTTGTCATCACCATCCGTGTATACACGATCAAATTCAATTGATTGTGACCTTAACTGGCCTGATAACAATTACGATGATCAATTAATCTCTTCATAACAAAGGATTTCATAAAGTGTTTTCACTAGGTGATATCAACATAAACCAGTAAATAGTTATTATTATAAATTAACCACCAAACATATGTTAAACAAATAAATGTGAAATGATTAGTGTAAATACCTGTACAGGAATAAATTGACTTTAATCATGACAGAAACAAACTTTCGTATGTAGAAGTAAACTGAATGTTAACACCCCACCCATGTACCCCAGTGCTTGTTTACATTGAGCACATTACACGCTACGTCATTAGTGTTTATGTCTACACAGCCTAAGATATGCACAATTCTAACAGGATCGAAATTGATGTTTAAATTGAGATAATTAACGCAATTAATCTTAGATTTTTATAAAGATGGATTTATTTGAATTAAAGCAAGATCAATAATTCCATTCGCGGATGTCTAGTACTATGTTAATAAAAGAATAAAAATGAATATTACGTCAGACATGGGAAGGCAGCACGCAACTGAACCAACCGACCACCGAAAACATATACAAGGCACAATGAAAAGTAGAATGAATTAGTTTCAGCAATCAAAAAGCTAAATGCCCTAGCTGAATGACTCAGTTTCAACAGTAAAACGGCTAAAATGCCTAGTTTTAGCTGTCAGAAATCCTAAAATGTAGACAATTAATAAAAAGGTAATATTTAGTCGGACTGGAAGGCAGCACTCAATTAACTAGTCGAAAAAACATAAAAACATACAAGGCACGGTACCCAACACTCTGCCGAACGAGAAAATGATCCACCGTTGTCCCAGCTGCCAATATGCTGAATGAAACAGTTTCGGCAATAAAAAGGCTCAATGCCCACACTGAATTACCTAGTTACAACAGTAAATCTGCTGTAAGTTTTAGCAGTCTTCAGTCCTAAAAGGTTAAATAACAGTATAAAAACGCTGAATGTCATGGTTTCAGCTGAATTACTTAGTTTCAGCAATAAAAGCTGAAAGCCCCAGCCGGATTACCTAGTCCAAGTACGTAAACAGTCTTAGTTGAATGACACAGCCTCAATAAGTCAAGCAAAACCAAGAACGACCCAGCCTCATGAAGCCGAACGCCCGCGGCCGAACGACCAACTTTAAACAGTGTCACTCAGTTTGCCCAAGTGATCGACTACGCCACCTGACCGCAGTGAACGACGTTGCGCAAGGGAAAAAAACAGAAACAAAAAACTACATCCGTAACACTACGAGCGTAACCTAAAACGACCCAGTTCCAAAAACATAAACAACCAGTATGCTGAAGTGAACAATCACGCTACATGACCACAGTGGACGATAGGGTGCCAGGAAATGGAGAAAACAGCAACAAAAAATTACATCCATAACTTCATGACTTTAGTTGTATATTAACTTAATAAATGGCGGCCATCGAATACCACAGTACTCAATGACCTATCAGAAGTCAGAGCAACAAGACCGCAAAACAATTAAGGGTACGACTAGACAATTTAACAGACAAGCGTCAATACCAGCCGCTCAAAAGGATTGAGGTTAGACATATCACAGAGTCTGCATATTTTCCGGTCATCACACAATGAAATAGGAAGCATAACGGCGAGCTGTAAGTGGCCCCACTACCAAGCATGCAGTCCTTTTCAAGAAAATTTAAAGAATCATATCCTCTAGTCAGTAAACGTTTAACAATCTTGATAAACATGATTATCATAAAAGCGGCTTCGACCCAAAATCTTTCTAAATGTGTAATGCACATCACCATAAAATTCTGGCTAAGACAGACCTTGTCGCAGAAGTGTCTTTAAATTAATACCATCGGTAGAGATGAGATCGGTATTATGCCAATAAAAATTTGCAAACGTTTTACGTAGTTTATGAAAGCGATAGCCTTGTTGCAGTAACTTATTAGTAATACATAGATTTCGAGTATTAAAGTCTTCTACTCTAGAACAAGCTATGCCAAAGATGACATGAGTTGTACAATATAAGTTTCTTCTTTTAATGCAAACAATGTGTATGAATATGTAAGGTTCTATTTTCAGCCCCATTTTCATGCGTAATTGAATGTAATAGTTGAACACACACAGTAACTTGACATTTATTCTATATAATCCGGAGATCGTCTAAGATAATGGTATTTGCCCTTTAACAAGTAGCAAACATTACATAATCGATAATCCAAAGGTACCAGTGATTTTTTTCCAATTTCATATTACTAGTAATATAACCTAGACTAACCAAACAAATTTTAGATAATGATATTTTTTAAACTTGTAACATCCGTCTATCTAGACACAGTCAATATTTTAACCGGAGATTTGAACTACGACTATGATCTCATTACTCAATCTACTAACAATAGTACATATAATAATATTACTAACAGTTTCAACTTGTTGACATGCCCACCAGAGTAACTAGTACTACAATAAAAGCTCCGCGAGCCGGATGTGTCACCTGACGGCATGCACATTTTTATGGAAAACTATCCAGTAGTGGGCTACATATCCGACTCACAGATCGAGTTCTCTAGTCATCTGAACTATAAACGACAAAAACATGTCCTAATAAAATCAATCAAAAGGGATTCATTCAAAAACTACGCAATGTAGAGTTATGATTCTTGCGCACTTCATGTCACAGCAAGAAACCAATTTTAGAGTTACGCCCCGGACAAGAAAGGCCTATAAAATCAATCTAAGGGAAATAATTAAAAAATGGCACCAAGTAAAGTTATGGTTCTGTTGCACTGCACTTGGACATTTTGTAAGAAACATGCATACCAAGTTTCAAGTAAGTCAATCTTATGGTGACAAAGTTATGTTCCGGACGAAAAATGCTCTTATAAAATTAATCAAACGAAAAATTTCAAAAACGATACAAGGTAGAGTTATGGTTCTTACCAAATGCACTTCGGCGTGTTGTATGAATGCATACCAAATTTTAAGTAATTTGAACTTTAGGTGACACAGTTATGTTCCAGACAAGAAATGCTCTAATAAAACCAATCAAATGGAAATAATTCAAAAAACGATGAAAGGTAGAGTTGTGGTTCTTGCGCACTACACTTCGGCTTATTGCAAGAAACATGCATACCAAATATTGAGTCATTTGAACTTTAGGTGACAAAGTTATGCTTCGGACAAGAAATACTCTTAATAAAATCTGGAACATTGATATTTTTAAAAATATTGTGGTTTCACAAGCAACGTTTCAGTTACAGCACCTAAAATTCCTTTGCATCATATGATACAATATCGTAACATGAAGCAGTTTGTGGAAGCAGATTTTCTTAAATCACTCGATGAACAGCCATGGTCTATCTTAGATATATATGAAGACACATATGATGACCAATACTGTTTGTAATCATTATTCAATTATGCTTTAAATAGAAATGCTACATTTAAACAGAAGTGTGTAAAACACACATTTACCGGACTGGTACAATCCAGAGATTTCCAAAATGACAAAGAACGAGATAAGACAAAGACGTAAAATGATACGGACAAATAAAAATTTTAACGTAACAAATTAAAAACCTTGATATAAAATGCTTTGAAAACGTACTATGCTGAAACAATAAATTACGACAAAAACGATGCCAAATAAATATGGAATAATCTTAAGCGGTTATCGGGTAAAGTCACAAATCACCAAATTAACTTTATGCATGACGATGTGGGGACTCAGATTTTAGACCCACTTTGAACAGCTGAAGTATTCAAGGACTATTTCATTGACATAATTATTCAAATCTGCCACAAAAACTCAAAGGTGCTAGAAAACATGTCAGTAAACCTTAAATTATTCCTGGAAAACAATCATCTCTCCTTCATCCTAATCAGTCTGGGTTTCGAGCTCTTCACTTCTGTGAAACTGCCCTTACTGCCATTATTGACAACTGGATAAAAGCAACAAATGAAGAAAACCTTGTTGGAACTGTTTTTTTTATCTTGCTAAAGCATTCGACCGTATCAATAACAGGATGCTACTTGATAAACTAAATTATATAACATTGATGAAAATGCCACTTATTGGTTTAATTCTAATTCATATCTTACTGATCGCTCACTGCAGGTATGTGTGTCTGGCAAAACATCCAGCCTTCGACAGATACCAGCTGGTGTACCACAAGGCTCATTGCTGGGACCTCACCTATTCATTATTTTATATTAACTAACAAACTCTGTCTTAGATATGTTTGCTGATGAAACCATTAGTTCATCGTTTGGAAGCACTTAAGACTCAGTTTATACCTACCTTGAGTCCGACATCGATGCAATACAAAACTGGTTAAAAAGAAACTCAATGATAGCAAATGCAGAAAAAACAACAGCTATGCTCATTTCACCTTCATATCGCATACTTATAATCAACACCATAAAAAAGTTCAAGTATTTCATACAATGAAAGCAACTATTCAATTTTCCCACACAGAAAAACAGTTCATATTGATGACACACTAAATTGGAAAAAATGACACTCAAAACATGCAGCTCCTTATTGTACTAACTAATGAGAATTACAAAATATCTAAATCTGCCTAATAGAAAAAAAATGACAATGCCTATGGTCTTCCCCATTTAGACTATTGATGTTCTATTTTGGAGAAAAAACTGTATTACTGAGCTTTCAAATGATATGTACAAATTTCAAAAACATGCTGCGCGAATTATTTTAGACACAAATTTTAATACGACGACTGACGAATCATTATTGCAATAATCTGGACGAAATTCCAAGACAGAATTAGCTATAAAAAGGCCGTTCTAGTATACAAATCTCAACGGATTCCTCCCAAAGTACATAGAGCAACTATTTACTTATCATGGCAACAGATCATTTGAACAAAAACTGTTCGCAGTTCCGAAACCTAGGCTAGAGTTTTGCAGAACACCATTAGCAGATTCTGGTGCAAAATTATGAAACTGTCTTCCTTACAATGTAAGAATATCTGCAAATGTTAACTTATTTAAAAGCAATTACTTTAAGTGGTTGTTCGCTGGTGGTCAAACAATCTTCTCACTCTTTTGAAAGATACATTAGTAAATTATCAATGTTTTATGCAATATGTTATACATGTAGCAGGTAAGATCTTCTGCTTTATAGTAAATTTTATATCTAAATAATCTTGACTTACTTTTCCACTGTGTATACGTATATATATATTACTTTGCCTTTTATATGATCTTTTGTAAACATATACTTATATATTATGTAAATGTAAATGTAATATGAGGCTAACAGGCATACCTTGTTGTGTTGTCTCTTTAAATAAAGTCGTAATTATTATTATAATATGGAAAGTGAGGGTATTCGTAACGGTACAAACTTTCTATTAATATACCGCTGGCATCACTCAAAATGCTGTAACATCGGAACTTAAGTTTTCGGTAGTAAGATTTTCAAACATTTTTTGTGCTATTCAAATGTTGTGTATTTCTATCCATCACGTTTAAATGTCACCAAAACGTCTGTGTATAGTGTTTTGACATAGCATGATATATTGGCGGGGTTTTAAACAGAAAGTTTAACCTGAAATGATACTATAAGCAGTGAGAGTAATGCCACAAAGTGGAAAAAAATGTGTTGCCCCGGGTACGCGTAACCAGGTTATTTAAATGGTGGGTTTACCTATAATATCCATAAAAATGTTTTGAAAAATATGCCATCAGGTGGCCAGATAATTCCGATTTCTAAAAACATGTTCATATAAAATCTGTCTACAACATTGGTCGTTTTACAGCAAAAGTCTACGTTATTGCTGAACGTCCCTCGTACTTATAAATATCAGACATAAATACACAATCGCTTGACTTACTTCATTTAATAGTTGAACTATACTCATATTGACATTAATTGTTTACTAGAAACGTGATAGTTTTGACAAGAAATTTATCTATCCTAAATAAAAGAAACAAATTAGTTTAATCTGGTCAAAACAAAGTTAGCACTAAAACTCGCATAATGTTTGTTTGTTTGTATTTTGACGTACTGGTTTCTTAGAATTGGACTTTTGACTACAAACATATTGATAGATAACTATGTTCAGTAATAGAAATTGACTTTCGTCACGTTTTATAGCCCTAATCAGTTAAATACGTGACTACCACTAGTCACTTTTTCAAATGTATACGTCTTGTTTTTTATACGACCATAAGGAACTCGTAAATATGACGTCATCACCCCAATGTACTATATGTACTCCAGCAAATTAAGTAAATGTTTTACATAATAACGTCATATGTGTTACATGTTGTTTAACTATATATTTACTGAAGTCGGTGATCGGTAGATATATTCCACGACAAATAACTTACCAAAATAAAAACAAATATGCATATTATAAATTATACATTTGTAGTTTTCTGACGAGGGCATACATATAGTCCGCCGATTGAAACACTAGCATTTGTTTACAAATAAAAATGAAAATTAAATGCATTTCGATGTTCATTTTTGTTTAATCTTGTGCATAGTCACTTCTAATGATATACTCCTTAAATCTACTCTGATAACAAGCGGTCAGTCCCCCGTGCAGTGATTATATTATGCATGTTTAGTTTTGTTTTGTTAAGTTGATAGCTCTTTTACCTATAATTATGAATCGTTCTCGTATGTCTGCCACCTTCTGGATTTTAAACTATACTTTGAAAACATGTGCTGTTGTTTGTGATTTGTAATTATTACAAATTTAACCAATATGTAAAAACACACCTAACAATAGTTTCATGAAATATATCACCGACTATAGTTAGGTTTCGAACAATGCATATTAATATTGTAAACCCTCACCTGAAAGTAGTAGACAAACTTGCAGAGGAACACACCACCATGCCATGCCTGAAGTATTTCGTAAACAAGAGTTGGCGGCATACATGTAAGGATCACCATAAAATCGGACACGGCAAGATTCGCCAGGCAGTAGTCCATATTTGATTTTTGGTGAAATTTCCGTAACACTGTGTCCACAACAAATCCATTCCCAAATATACCAACAATGAATACTAAACATAATAAGGCAATCAGTAACCAATGCCAAAATTTTAATGTTTGGTCGTCAATAACACCTGTCTCTGTTGTACTAGTATTCACCGGATAAGAATAATTAACTTCTCCACTTGCGTTCAGGTATTCCATTTTGATGGCCGCTTGAATAAATAGTTCATAAAGTGTCTACATAAAATCAAACATAAAATCTCAAATAATTTATAAGTTCACAAGGCACCATACATGAACTAGCTTGTAAGCACTCAGACATCTAATCGAATATAACCATAAAGTGACACTCTGATACAGTACGAAAGCCGAATGCTGTGTTTTATAATGCTGTGGATAATTGTTGTCTAGGGGATATTTGAATCGTGTTACAACAGAAAGCATTTATCGGTAAATGTTATAATTTTGCACTCCGTTTGAATTATCAACATACTGACTTCTCAATATTGAAAGTTTAACTAAGTACTGTTTATACGAAAATAGAAGTATTATAATCATGATTGCGTGTGTGTATTGACCAGTGGTCAAAAATGCAAATAAAGAATAAGCATAATTATAGGGGTGTAAGAAATGAGCCATAAGACGGCCCGCTAGTTTTAAGACAGAAATCTTTGAAGAATACACTCATAGGACTTTAAAAACGCCTCACCTAATTCAAAGCCCAATATCGCTCAAAGTTTTTATGCTATTGCATTTTTTTTTTAAATGTTTATTAATTGATCTTCGTACGTGTAAATCAGTTTAGGTAGTAATAAAATATCTAGTTATTTTCTGAGAATCCTGACAGCGCAATTACCCTAACTGTGGGATTTTCAATACCGGCTAGGGGCGCAATTTATCCTAATATGCGGGATCAGTCCTAAAACGAACCTTCTGTCACATATAAGATATGCACAATATTTACCACCCGTGTTCAAATTCAACAATATTCTGTCATTTTGTTTAAAACAAGCATAAATAAAGTAAATAACAAAATAATGTCCACGCATTTCACAGACAAAATTATCAAGTTGTAAGTTTAATCACTTACCTTGGCAAATTAGATACTAGTATCCTATCCTTTTAAACATGTTTAAATGCGGTAGGTTAGAGCGTGTGTAAACTTAACCAGCATTCTGAAAACTTGCAGATGCTTATATAAAGGATAGAAAGCGATTAACAAGTGTATTCGACGAATTAATGTGCCAACGCCATTTCACAAATATGAGCACATTAAGACTATAATGCCTCGCATAGCCTGTATTTAAAACCCCACACTTTTGATAAATAATGAGACAACATTTTACCACAAACTAAACTGATCTAAACCTCTTTGACAATTGTCGTGCGACGGACGTGCGACGGGTCTACGATGTAAATTTGAGGATTATCGTGCGTCCGTCGCACGACGGTCGTAGGTTCGTCGTGCGATGCCCTCCGTCGTCGTACTTTGAAAACAATATAACCTCTCTATAGCGACACACATTCGAAAACTTAACATTACAGAGGTTGTTGCTCTGGAGAGGTAAATGTGTATAAATATGTGATTGTTTCTTCTGGAACAACATGTTTATGTTGCTTAAGAGAGGTTGTT
This sequence comes from Spisula solida, assembly GCA_947247005.1. Lineage (NCBI taxonomy): Eukaryota > Metazoa > Mollusca > Bivalvia > Venerida > Mactridae > Spisula > Spisula solida. The sequence continues at coordinate 4,618,708 of OX365948.1, read as the reverse complement.
GCTCAGTGGAGGGCTGCTCTGGAGAGGTTGCATTGTACTTACATATTTCAAATGCATTCAGCTACAAACTAACATCTCGAAGTTGCTCGAATGTTCTCATACATACATATCAACAACATACTTTAATCACTAAGCAGGTTATAAAAATATCAACAATATAATTAGTTACATTAAATGTATACTGAGTAACAATACACCAGTATATTTAAAGACTCTAAACACGTTTAATTAATTCATAAATATTTCCAACATTTTATCCACAAGAAAGCCACGATTTGAATTAGGAATCAACTGTTCTCCCTTTTATAACATGTGGACATCCAAATATCTCGAAACAAACAAAGCCTAAAATATGCCACGTTTGACACTGGCGGACCACAAAACGCATTCTTATTAATATATTGATTATGCATACATGTAGTCCAGTTTAATACTAGTATTTAGCAAGTTCCTATTTGCAAAAAAATATTTTAAAATATTCGAAAATTAAGAGTTTGGCTCGACGTTTTGATTAATTATATCCAGCTGCTGAAACTTATTTTTTAAACCAGCTGATAGTTCGACAATGCTATTATCGTACGACGGACGTACGTCGATCGTTTGACGGACGTGCGACAACTGTTTATCGTAAGGCTGTCGAAGTAGAAAAACCCTAGGTAACTGCACCATCATCGGATCCCAAGTACTCATTTAATTTGAAGTATGTTAATAATCTGATGACATTGCAACCCTGTACATCCAATTGGTCAAATGAATGTTCACTGGAGTTTCCAATGCAAGTAAGCCTTATTTCTAGCCCTTCAATATAAATATTGCCAAGCAAACTTTACAATACAGGGAAAAATCAGAAAGCGAAATTATTTCTGCTTTATGCTATTTTCTATTTCAAAAATCTTATCTCCATAAAAATTCACTTTCAAAATATAATTTACTTAGTGTATCGTCAAATAGTCCTGAGCATTAAATATATTCAATATCTAAGATAACATCTCCTAGTAGGCTTTGCCTAAGTTCATATTAGCAATCGCGGCTTCTTAACCGAGCATGCCCCCGGACCCCCTACGCATATATGCCTACTAAGGCTCTAATTACTAGGTGTTTTGACAAGCAAACAAACTTAGTAGATATACCTAACCTCAGATATTATATACACAATCATGAATCATAGGCTTTTAGCATTAAATTTAGCATCTCCACAAAATGTTTTTCTACACCCACCTGTTAAAGGTTTGGCCCACCAATGTTAAAGAAGCCGCTACGCCCATAATAAAGTCGGTTTATTTAGGTATGTCGCTTGTCATAATACAATAATATAAAACATGTATTCAATAGTTTTATACTCCCCAAAATGTTGGGGGGATGGGGGAGCATAATTATAGGCGCTGTTTTGAAGTTATTCCCCTTGGTAATTTTCATTCTTAGTTCTTGCCCGGGCCAAAACTCGAACAGTATTACAGATATGAATTTAAAACTTCATAGGTAAATAGTTCTCAGTGAGTAGATGTGCAGTGCCCTAAAACCCTCTGTATTGCTAACTTTTAGAGTTATTCCACTTTGTAATTTTTATCCAGATAAAAAAAATAGAGATATGAATTTGAAACTTCATAGTTAAATATATATCATTGCGAGGATATGCAGTGCCCAAGAACCATAACTCTTTTATGCTTATTTTTGTAGTTATTCCGCTTTGTCAATTTCCACACTTAGTTCTTGTCTGGGCCATAACTCAAACAGTATGAGAGGTATGGGTTTAGAATTTTTAGAAGTGAATAAATCTCATTTTAAGGATGTGCAATGCCCAAGAACCATAACTCTTTATTGCATATTTTGGAGTAAGTCCCCTTTGTACTTTTTCATACTTAATTCAAGTCCATGACATAACTCATACAGCATGGATGTATAAATTTGAAACTGCAGAGTAAAATAAATCTCATTAAGTTTCTGCAGTGCCAAAGAACCGTAAATCATTTTAGAAGAGTCCCATACTTCACTTCAATGTAGTTACCATTTGCAATGCCTCCCTTTGTGGTGATATGCTAATCATTTTAAAAATGCCCGACAGAGTGTCATTTATAGTGGGGGTCCATGCTTGCTTGACGAATCCTTTATAGTGAATATTATACAAATGTTACGTTCTCTGTCTGTCTCTTAGGTGTGTGGCTAGCTACTGTCGCCGCTTTTCTATGACTTTGCGTTATATCCGTGTTACAGTATTAGATCATAATTATTTAAGCAAAGTTGTATGATTAAGGCATAAACCACCATGCGGTAAGTCGAACGCTAGTCTGTAAGTTCAGGTTTTATTTCACAGAGAGGTTGTATTATCAATTAAATATAATGTATGTTATATTCTCCATCTCGACCTCCCATTTCGTGTGCATGACACTGCGCCTACCTAACAAGCAAGTTAGTACACAGTCCGGTTGATGATTAGTTGAGGACAATTTCCCGCCGTACAATAAAGGTTTACTGAAGCAGTTATTGTAACGTAACATTTCAGTTTGAACGGTGCTCGAGGATAAACTAGAATTGTGTCCACATGACACGGATGCCTCCGCTACAAACTGTCATCGGACACCTAAGTATGAAGTTATGCAAATGGAACAATTTGAAATAAATTTTCCAATTGCTTAAATGTTACATTGACCAGAAAACAAAGAGCTGGGTTTGTATTTGTAAGCTTCACACTTGAGTTAGGGATCTCAGGGTGTGAATGTGAATGTTACAAAGTAATTTTACAACCAAGAACGAAATAACAAAATAACAAAGCAGACAAAATGTGTATACTTGTGGCTGTAACTTTTAATCTCAAAGTATGACCTTGACCTTTGAGCTATGGACCTGGGTGAGTTTTATAATAATTCCTAGGAACGAATTTGATCATATGTCCAAATTTTCATCCTAAGTGCATTTCATTAAAACTCCCAAATTCGCTCCTGAGACAAATTACCACCTACCTCTGTGGGTGGTCTCGAGCTGTCTTAGGAGGAAACATTGTCTCAAGTGCATTGATTTGTGGGATAGAACGCTAAGATAGCTGCTATGATGGCCGTCATGTTTTACTGCTTCAATTGTGTTTATAAGAATTTACTAAACGAAGTTTCGAATAGTTTTTGGACGAAGTCTTACTGGTGCATGCCACGTCTTCTATAATTATGTGGTGAACAATTGTACCAAGTATTGTAAATATCAAATAAGAAATGACATAGTTACAGAGCGGAGACAAATCACATGCCTATTTGAGCCTTTTAATCTTTGGCCTCTAAATGTGACATTAAATTTTAAGCTAGGGACCTAGGTCTTGCGTATGACCCATCATCCTGATGTGGTGAACATTTGTACCAAATATTATAAATATTTATTAAGAAATGACAAAATTACAGAGCGGACACGATTTCACAATTTTCAAACACACAACTACGCACACACGGACAGGGTGAAAACTATGCTCTTCCGCAATTTCATGGCGGGGCATAATAAACCCGATCTTGAACCAAATTCATTTTACAACATAATGCACTAAGCACTAAGCACTATTTATGAATACTAAGAAGTGACAAAGGAGCACGTGTATCATAATGGGTTCGTGAAGTAGTTATCTAACGCTGAACCCAACACTTCCGGAGAAGAGTGCAGGTTCTGCACCATTCAACCAATTATGGTTGGGAAAGTTAAAAGTTTTAAGTCAGGGAAATTCAGCTTACCTGTTCATTTCAGATAAAAAAAAATAAAGTACGCACCAGTTAACTTTGTCGATGGATGGATTCATTTATAATCCCCCGTCGAAGGCAAGGGGATGTGGTAATAGTAGGCGTCATTCTGTTCGTCAGTCCGTCCGACCTTCCGTCCGTCCGTCCGACTATTAAGTTTTGATGCAACTTTTGATGAAACTTTCACAGAATAACTGCCATAATATCCCCCAGCGCATATTGTTAGGATTTTATTATTCGACTAATTTTGACGGAGTTTTGGCCCTTTGTTGATTTTTACATATAAACTCTTCCGTGTGCAACTCCTCCTACATTTAAAGACATTTTCACAGATTTATTATTATTATACCATAACTATATAGTCCTTTTTCATGTATATACTAGTACTCGTTCAAAGTGTTGTACAATCACGATTAAGACATTGTTAAAACCATATGCATAAATTATACAACTATGGACACATTTATAAATCAAGGGTATGATTAAAATACGAAAAGGAGATTTCCCGACCAAACGGGAGAAAAGGAGATTCTTCAATTTCTGACAATGACACCGCTGGTGTTTGATCACAATTCAAGACATTTTCTTGATGGTTTTCGGTGCGCAAAATGCCTGGTCAATCGTATGACCACTACCGGTATTTGGTGTTATATGACGTTTATATAACTCTGTTTACTAATGTACTAGTATTTCAAGAACAGCTTCACATACCACTGCTACGAGAAACCGTCTCCAAAGGCATAAATGTACTACCTTTTAGAAGACCCATAAGAAGTCAAACTAATTATCATCCAGAATAAGCTTTTGTAAAACAGTTAGTCTAGCGCTTTCCTGAATGACGGCAATGTTCTACTATCTCTGAGTGCTTTTGGCAGTGTATTCCAAGGCTTCAGTGCTGCAGCCATGAATCATCGATCACCGTACGAGACAATCCTCATCCTCGGCACAACTAGAAGAATACAGTAATTTAGTGACCCAAGCTGTCTTTGTGGAGTATATATTTCCAACATACTTCTGATGTAGCCTGGGGACATTTCATGTAGTGCTTTGTAACCTTGTATTCCACTCTGTATTGTACAGGTAACCAGTGAAGATCCTTCAGCACAGGAGTGATGTAATTGTATCATGAGGCGGGCAACTGTATTTTGAATACTAGTAGTTTTTAGTTGTTCAAAATGGATTTTGGGAAGCCACATAGCAATTAGTTGCAATAATCCAGTCTTGATGTTACGAGGGGTGATCCAGAATTACGTGGACTATTGCTCTAATTCAAAAACCGTTGTATTTACATATACAAATCTGTGGGCAATCTAATATTGATACTTACTGCACAAATATACCAAATTGCATGTGGATATGATAATAAATAACGTAAATACAACGTCTGTAAGAGAGTATGGTTATGAATCGTGTGGCAGCTCAGAAATGACGTACGACGTCGCCTTTACGCATGTATCATTTCATGATGCTTTTGAACACTGGTAATCAACTGTTCTTTATTTTCCCTAACCCATTACGCTCTTATTGTATGCATATCTAATCGTCATGTCAATATTTGTCTAACTGTACCGTTACCAGCCCTGCAAGATAATATTTTTTCACCAATGCCACGAATGGTTTATCTGACCAACGTAACACCGATCCAGTCAACGTCGGGTTTTTATCTCTACCCGCATGGCCTGTCACATCATCCAGGCCTTCTATAAAACGTTAAGGAGGTACGAGCTGCCTTGTGCGCATGCGCGAAATTTCAAAATCGTATTAGATAAGAACAAACATGAATTTTAGTTTCAATGATTGCATATGAATGTTGATTAATGAAAATAAACAAAATATTACCGCAAAAATTAGATATTTTTAACTTTTTATTTTTTGCCTGTATGAAAAAGTGGGTGGGGAACGGCAAAATTGTGAATAATATAGGTTCACAATAAGTCCCTACAATTGTTCAAATGCATATGCTTATATATAATATGTAGTGCATGGTTTAGTTATAAGAGGTAGCCACACTTTGAAATATTTTTAAGAAAAAATTATTTCAATACAATATGCAAATTAGGTTAATTTTATGCTAATTTATTCATAATTAGTGCTTTTTATGCACAGCTCCCAAAAAAGGCTGGTGACCCCTATTTTTTATTTGACTAAACTGGTGTTCTATTTGATACTAAACTTAGGGCCAATTCTAAATCATTTTCGATCGTTAGGTATTTTTTGACGTTCATTTGAAATCGTTTGAAAATCACACTTTTTTGCAAGTGGGTGGGGTAACTATTTATCATGTTCAAATACTGAATTTGTTCACCAGGCAGCTGGAATTGTGACTAATGTCAATAGGAATGACTATTGAACACACAAAATATCATGCATTGCTTAAAAGTGGTTTCATACAGTAATAATCTTAAAAAGAACATAATGGTGCCATAAATGCAGGAAATAGATAAAATGACCAAAATACAATGGTAGGTCATTAGAAAGCCATGTATGTCGAAAACGAGCCTGGTGACATATCATTTTTATGATTTCAATGTTGTTCTAGAAGACTGTTCTGTCATTTTAAGATGTTTCAAGGAAAATTCGATCGTTAGATAAAAGGTGCGCGTACACCCTTAATGCCATTTAAAAACAAGTGGTTGTTATACAATATGTCTAATACTTGATTTCTCCAACATTTCGTTTGTCTGCGTTGGGGATTTCCTAGCTGTACGAAGAATTACATGGTTATGCGAGTGTAAATGGAATTTTGTGACCTCATTATTGACGTTAATTATGATATGACAACAGTAACATATATATTCATACTATGACGAATACACCGAATTGTACTTTGAAATTTCACTCAGCTGTCGATACAATATTAGACAAGATGATGCCATATTTCTGCATTTCTAAATGAAGAAACACAGTAACAATCAGCAGTATCGTTTTACTGAAATAATTGTTTTCAGATATGTGTTGCGTTTTTGTCAATAATAGATAAAAGTCGCTTGGGTGTAACTTTCATACCGATCTGACCCAAAATACACTTTTAGAGCAAAAGTCCACGTAATTCTGGATCAACCCTCGTACTAAAGAATTGATAAGGGATTTAGTTGCATCGACAGTCAAATATTGTCTGATTTGACCTATATTGGTCGGATCTGCATGAAGCAAGACATGGAGACAGAGTTTACATGTTTGTCCATGTTCAGGTGTTAATCTAACATGGCACCAAGGTTTCTCACCACCGATGATGGTCTGATCACAGCGTGAAATTTTCGGCATCACTGGTATTCAGTTTCGGTACAAACATGATTACTTCTGTTTTGTCTGCATTTAGTTGCAACAGATTGTTTTTCACCCAGTGCAAGATATCCTTCAGACATGCTTCACTTCGTAGAAGTGTCTCATCGCGTGAAACGCAATCCTTCGGTTGAATGTCATATGCAACTTAAGAGTCATCAGCGTAGAAATTATGTTGCAGTTGATGCTTTCTGCAGATTGCACCCACTGGTTTCGTATACATAATGTAGTTTTTGGGACCAAACACAAAACCCTGATGCACGCTTTAATTCATCAGTACTGGTTTCGAAAGTTCACCATCAGTACAAACAATCTGGTAATGGTCACACAAAAAGGACTTCATCCACTCCAATGGCTTGTCTACTATACCAAAATGATTTTCCAGTCGGTGTAAGAGGGTAGTGTGATCAATGGTGTCAAACGCTTCTGATAAATCAAGCATGACGAGGACATTAGCTTTATTCTGGTCTAGAGAACAAAGGATATCGTTCTGCACACGAAGTAAAGCAGCTTCAGTAGAGTGGAATTTTCTATATGCTGACTGGCGTTATTCGTGGAGATTATGCAGTGTTAAGTGATCTTCTAGTTGAACATCGACTACCTTCTCAAGAACTCTGGAATTAAAGATAAGTTTGACACCGGTCTGTAAATTTTCATTACATTTTGATCAAGGCCTGGCTTCTTTATCAGTCTTATTCTGGAGCTTTTAAAAGCCATGGGTACATAAGCATTTTCACGTGATGCATTGAATAGTCGCGTTAATATTGGCAGTAGTTCAATAATTATTAAACAATCCCTCAACAACCATGTTGGGATTGGATCAAGCTTAAACAATCCTTCAACAACCATGTTGGGATTGGATCAAGCTTAAACAATCCTTCAACAACCATGTTAGGATTGGATCAAACTTAAACAATCCTTCAACAACCATGTTGGGATTGGATCAAGCTTAAACAATCCTTCAACAACCATGTTGGGATTGGATCAAGCTTAAACAATCCTTCAACAACCATGTTGGGATTGGATCAAGCTTCAACAATCCTTCAACAACCATGTTGGGATTGGATCAAACTCACGTGATTTACGAGGTGATCTATTTATCAGTTTCCGGATTTCTTCTTCTGGAGTCGGAGAAAACTGTGATAGTTGCTCATCTTTAAAACGTATGCCGAAGCCATGTTGGTTTGACTGAGTAGTGGAGGCTATTTTAGTTCGTATTCCTTCAAATTTGGAAGAAGTCACTTAAGTCCTGTGCAAGCATCTTAGTTGATTTGTTGGATGGTTACACCACTTCCTTAGCATCGTCCATAAGATGTTTAGTTATCTTGAACAGCTCTTTCTGAACGCGACCACATGACTCTACCTTATCTGCGTTATAGGTTACTTTATATGGTTTTGACAATTTGTTGACTGCATAACATTGATTTCTATATACATGTATTTCATAATCTATTGTTAATTTAGTTGTTCGTCATTATTGCTCTGATGTCCCTCAGCGCATATTGTCAGGATTTTTATTATTCGACCATTGTTGACGGAGGTGTGGCCCTTTGTTGACTTTTTTACACATAAACTCTTCTGTGTGCAACTCCTCCTACATTTTGTCATCACTTTTACAGAAGTACAGTTATGAGGTGTCATTGCGCATTTTGTAAGGGTTTTTCATTTCGGACATTTTTGAAAGAAAAATGGCCCTTATTTTACTTTGTAATTTGTGCCTATATAGGATATTGTGAAAAAATCTTCTGTGTGCAAAGAATCGTGCGATTTAGGTAGTAGCTTTTGTAATGACAACAGATGGGATAGAAAGTGGCACTTGTCGGATCAAGGTCACCGCTAACCTGGTTTTCGTGTAATGTCTGCTTCTTGTTGAAACCAAACGTTCGCATAACTTTTGTTAAAAATAATGATTGTATTCAATAATTTGTCGCACAATTATTTTCCCTTGGGTGGGTGATTTGGCTGTCTTTGACTGCTTCGTGACAGGTACCAAATGCTGGACCCAACATATTTCAGTGTTATTTATGTGGTATTTATTTAGTGTCATTTCTATTCAAAGGGCCACCTAATTTAGATGTTAAAACACAGACTACTTTCTTACCACCTTTACCAGATTCGAACACTCAAATGTCAGGTATCACGGTATCCATTCTATTTTACCGCTGCCAAGAATTGGTCGAGGTATAAAGTGTTACCATTTCCGTCCTTCCGTCCCGTCCTTCCGCCATCATTCAGTTTCCGTTAATTTATTTCCGTTCTCAGGCATATATACTTATTCGACCTCCCAAGATGGATGCCTGAATGACTCGGTCACAAAGACTATGTAGAATAGTGCAATAATACGACATTATGGCCTGCATTGAAATGATTACGTTCGAATCAGTTCATATTTACATACAGGGTAAGTAACAAGTGTGCATTACCATAATGTCCATTTGTGAGGAGTAATTTCGGAAATGAGTTGGTTCTCCATTGTCAGATTCTGAGAATTGACATTTAAAAGTCAATGGGAAATAGTAAAATCGTAATTGTATCAGATGATTTATTGGTATTTCTTAGCACTTCTGCACTTTTATACAGTTTTTAGATATTGTGTCTCATTTATTTGTAATTGTACAACAACATAACGGAAACTGACTGACAAGTTTGTGGGTTTTTTTCATTCAGTAAAGAGGAATACTTCATGTCGTAATTGTCTTCCGTCTTTGTGTTTTATAATGATCTCGGGTCTCAATAGAAGGAAATTCATCACGGCTTTACATGGATTCTCATTATTTGAATACTAATATCCCGGAGTTCTTATATGAAAGCATGTGCACTTTATTTAGCACTGCCATGTATAAAAGACTTTCCGTTTTCTGTTATATTTAAATGACTGCTACGTGACCATTAAACAATACTAAAAGTGGTGTATGCATATATTAGCAAAACATCCAATACGATCAAATAGAACGGTCCAATGAATGCTGTGTTGTTGATGTTGCAAGTTATAGCTATTGATACGGGGAAGAACTTTATTTTAGATTATACCATTAAATGTCATGTTCATAACAAATACCAATACAAAAACACCAAAGAAAACAGTGTTCTAGACTCTCACACACTCCCGAATACACACACAAACGATATGTACATGCATGCATATAATTATATAAATGCGACACATTGTTCAGTTAGAATAATGTGAGAGTGACGTTTCTCTTTATGTGTACACAAAATATTACAACCATTGTTGAAACAGATAAAGCAAATAAAGTTTTTCAGTTTAGCATTGGAATTACAGAGGTCTGAATAAGTTTATTTTTGACTTTATTTAATGAGGCAACACAGTTGGCAAAGCCAGTCTTACCTGTGAGCCTCAATATATGTGTACATACAATTTACAACAAATGTGAACAAATATAACATTTACAGAATTATATTTACATTAAATTTAAAAAACAGTGTGTTAATAAAGCTACTAAAACATATCAAATGAAAACTAGACAAACAATTTATAGAATAGTTGATCTATAAAACAAAAAAACAAAATTACATTTATATATTATGTGACACAATTATTTTACATGTTTATCAAGTTTTTCCCACCAGAGAACCACCATTTGAGGTCTGATGTCTTAAAGACAGCCAAGCTTTCTGGTTGTTTTATGTGTAGTGGTATAGTGTTCCAGAGTTTTGGACCTGAATAAGCAAGAGTGTTCCTAAAAAATTCTAGACTTGGTTTTGGGATTGTTGAGTGTGGGATCTTAGTGAATGATTATTTGAGAATGTGAATAGGTTTGACATGTATTCAGGAAAGAGATTGTTAATAGATTTGTTAACAAAAGGCTTTTTTAAAATAGATTTATTTATGTATAGTCATCCACTTGAGTTCTTGAAAGAGATCGTGTGATGGAGTGTCTATGTCCTTGTCTAGTATTATACGAGCTGCTCTTTTCTGAAATTTGTACAGGGTATTGAGAAGCTCACTATTACAATTTCCCCAAATGGTACAGCAATAGTCAATATGGGGTAAGATGTATGCATTGACGAAGAGGATTCTCATGTGTTTTTTTAGAAATGATTTTATTCTGAGAAGACGATAGAGTAAAGAATTGCATTTCTTAATCAGATATTCAACCTGTGTTTGCCAGTTAAATTTATGATCAATGTGAGCTCCTAACAATGTTTCTGTCTCTGAAAATCCTATTTCTTGGGTTTGCAGTGTTAGTGCTGGTTTTAAGAGAGTTATAGATTGTATTTGAAGGTGAAATTATCATGGCTTTGGTTTTTTGGGGGTTATGCAACATTGAACTCCGTGTATACCAATCATTGATAATGGTTATACTTTGTTGCAGTGAGTTATATACTTCTGGTAGTAATTGTTCAAAAGCAGTGACAGTAATGTCATCAGCAAACATGTCAGTAGATGTATTTTGAGGTGTAGTGGTAGATCCTTTATGTAGAGTATAAACAATATGGGGCCCAAAATAGACCCTTGAGGAACTCCAGATGCTATAGCTCGTGATCCTGATAGTTTTCCCGAGATGGTAACTTGCTGAGTTCTGTCTGATAGGTAGGATTTGAACCAGGCAAGTGTTTTCCTGTCAAATTTATATTCTTTCATTTTATCTAACAGTATTGAATGATTGAGTAAGTCGAATGGTTTTGTGAGATCAAGGAACACTGTCCCAACAATTGTGTTGTCATTTATAGCTGATATTCATGAATCAATAATTGAAGTAGGAGCTGTTTCACATGAGTGTATTGATCGAAATCCTGATTGTGTGCTATGTATCAAAGAATGTGTTTCAATGTAGGTTTTCACATTATCACTGACATGTTTTTCAAGTATTGTAGACAGTACTGGAAGTATTGAGATTGAACGATAGTTGTTAGCATCTGATTTTGATCTTTTTTTTGAAAATAGGTACAACCTTTGCTTTCTAGAAGAGGTTCAGAAACGTTGCAGTCGATATACTTTTATTGAATATATTAGTAAGTGGTTTTGTTATGATTTCTGCTGACAATTTTAGAAATTTAGCACCAATTCCATCTAAGCCTGTGGCTTTGTTACAGTCCATAGATTTTAGTTGTTTTAGAATGTAACTCTCCTTAATTAATGGAATGTGAAATGAAGTTGTTGGTGATACATGTATGTGATCTTTGATGATTTCACTTAAATTATGATTATCATCTGGTGAAATGGTATCACAGTGATTTGGTGCTTTATTGAATATATTTGCAAAAAAGTTATTAAAATACTCTGCGGTTGTATCAGCATCTTGAATAGGCTTTCCTGATTCATCAACAATTAAGTGACTTTGATGTTTACTTGATTTCCCTGATAGATCTTTTAAATTCTTCCAAATTTGTCTTGGGTTTTGTTGGTTATTATTAATGGATTCGGAATAAAAGGATGTTTTTGCTTCCTTGATTAGGGATTAGATTAGAGTTTTATTTCTCCAAAATCTATAATTTTCAGTATTATTTGATTGTTTGGCTTTGTCTCTATGTTTCATTGCATTTGTTATATCAGGATTAAGCCAGTCTGGTAAATTATTGTGTTTTACTCTTCTTTTTTTGAGTGAAGCATGTAGATTTAGTGCATTGCTCTACAGATTGATAAAAACTATCAAGTGCTTTGTCCGGTCATCGAAGATGTCAAGTATTGACCATGGTTGTGCCTCCAGAGAGCATAGGAAATCAGTTTCATTGAAGTTTTTAACATTTCTGTAGTTAATTATTAAATAATGTGATGGACCATTATCCTTCTGTGATGTTAACTTGCGTGTAAAACACACTGGGTAGTGATCACTGAGTGCAATGTGAGGAATATTTATTTCTGTTATGTTGCATGGCATGTTTGTGTAGACATGATCTATTATAGTGGATGTTTGGGTGGTTTGGTGTCAACTAATTGTGACAAGTAAAAGGCATTAATTATATTGTTCCACACTGAATTAGAGTCCAATGCTAATGAATTGTAATTAAAATCACCATTTAAAATTATTTCCTTGTTTTCTGTATACAGTTTTTCTAACTTTTTTTCGAATTCATAGTTCCAGTCACTTTTTGATGAAGGGGGCCTGTAGATATATCCAAAGACTATAGGTTTTTGCTTTGAGCATCCAATCTCAAGCCAAATGGTTTCTATGTCATCACTAGCAAGGTCCTCTCTTTGCACACAATGGTATTTAGATTTAACATAAACCACTATACCCCCTCCATTTGCCTGTCTATCTCTCCGAAACTTGTTATATTTATTCAGTTGAAATTCGCTGTCATCAAAATTATTATTTAAGAATGTTTCACACAAACGAAGTATATCGATTTCTTCAGGATTATATAGTAAGATTTTTATCTGGTCAAATTTTGGATATAGATAGTGAATAATCAAATGAAAGATGTTAAATCCTTGTTCATTGAAGAATTAAATGAAAGTCCCTTTATTTTGTTGAGATGACTTATTGCCATCAACGACCACAGAGGTCCCCTGTGTGGTTGAATAGGCCACGGGTTCATTTGTACCATGCTGACTGGATGACGTTCTCTAGGGGGTCCATGGTGCTGCAGCCTGTTAAGATGAGGCACCTGATAGTGAGGTCCAATGAATTGTGGCCGGTGTGGCAGTGGTCCATGTTGGCGAGGTCTCCAAAAATTAACTGGCTCTCTGGGGGGGGTTGTTTGCAAGCTCCCTGGCAGTGTTGTTAGTGATGCCAGGAACATTTCCAAGTCGTATTGAGCCTTCTTTATTTAAATTAACTTCGTCATAGAAGAGGCTTTGATTAAATTAGTCGTCAGTCATGAATGCAGTCTAATTGTTTATGAAATGGAGGCCCTCGTTATTGCATAGAGTTTCTAGCAGGCTGTTTCTCTTAACAATATTTTCTCTAGACAGTAGGTTTTCTTCTTTGGCAGGATTGAACATATGGCAATTTTTGCTTTTTTATTTGTTGAATGAAGTGCAGTTATAAGTGCTTTGAAATCGCCACATATTGCTGTGGGAGATGTTGTTGACGCCTGCATGTATGATTATGATGTATGTTTCTTCAGCCTGGTTGGGTGTGATTGTCCATCTGTAAGTTTTTATGCCCCCCCCCCCCCCTATCGATAGATGGGGAGGCATATAGTGATACACCTGTCCGTTCGTCCGTCCGTCCGTCCGTCCTGGTCAACCCAAATTGACATTTTATTCTAGCATTATTATGGCTTGCTACAAAGCTTCCATACTTGCTTGGATGTTGCATATGAACACTCTTCACACGCCTGTATCACCTGACCTCATTTTGACCTTCATATTGACCTAATTTTGGACTTAGACTTATTGAAGGGCCAAATTCTTGGTTAACCCAAATTTACCGTTTCTTCTAGCATCAATATGGCTTGCTACAAAGCTTTCATACTTGCATGGATGTTGTATATGAACACTCTCTACACGCCTGTGTCACCTGACTCCATTTTGACCTTCACCTTGACCTAATTTTGGAATGGGACTTATTGAAGGGTCAAATTCCTGGTTAACCCAAATTTACCGTTTCTTCTAGCATTATTATGGCTTGCTACAAAGCTTTCATATTTGCATGGATGTTGTATACGAACAATCTCCACACGCCTGCATCACCTGACTCCAATTGAACCTTCACCTTGACCTAATTTTGGACATAGACTTATTGAAGGGCCAAATTCTTGGTTAACCCAAATTGACCGTTTCTTCTAGCATTAATATGGCTTGCTACAAAGCTTTCATACTTGCATGGATGTTGTATTTGAACATTCTCCACACACCTATATCACTTACCTCATTTTGACCGTCACATTGACCTAATTTTTTGACTTAGACTTATCAAGCGTCTAATTATTGGTTAACCCAAATTGACAGTTTTGTTTTACATCATGTCCATCATGGCGTTGCCTTAAAACTTGGCATACTTGTTTACCATCATAAGCCCCTTACATTATAAAAGCCATATAACACTATCCAACATTATTACAGAATTATGGCCCCTGATTGACTTAGCTTTTTATGGGCAAGGCTTCCATGGGGGCATAAGCGTTTATTGAACCCAGTCTTGTTTCGTGATGTCTTGGATTTTTCACTGGATACAGACGTGGGCTGCTTATGGGTGGCACTATTAACCTGTGTTAGTGATTTATCTGTATCCTGGTCTGGCTTTTTCATTTTGTCCTTTCCTTTTGGAGTTTTGACCTTCTCTGAAGATTTAGTATTTTGTAAAGTAGCTCTTTTATTTTGTATGTTTTCTTCATTGTTCAGTCCCTTCAGTAGGGTTTTTATCTCATGTCGAAGGAAGAATATGTCAGTTTTTGATGGAACATTTTCTGTTCTTCTCTTCACTAGATCAAGTGAGATGGCACACTCCTCAAATGTTTCTTTCATTGATGAAAGATCTGATTGAAGTGCATCAATCATATCATGGTGTGATTGGTTTGATTACTTTTTCGCGCAGTGCTTTATTCTCGTTTTAAGGACTGGTTTGTCTTTTTAAGTTTTGTTGTTTCTTCTTCAAGTATGAGAACTTTTGCATTTTGTTCACTGTTCATTGATTTATTGTCTGAGATTTTATGCATCAAGTCATTTTTCGATGATTCAAGCTTAGCATTTTCATTTTAAAGCTTGTTGTTGTCTTCGAGGCATTTCTGGTATTTCGTTTTTAAGTCTGAAAAAAATGTATTTTCTGCACATGTGCATGTTATCTTCACACTTTCAATTTCTCCTTTTTCAGACTGCATGCTGATAGTTAAAGCCTTGAAGGTGACAGACTGATATTTTCACAGTACATGTCACAGCTTTCCTCATCCTGTATGCTGATCACTTGTTTCATGTCAGTCTCTTCTTGAAGGGAAGTGTCAGGTGTTGTTGTGATGGATTTCCTCTTGGTACTGTTATATCGAATATTTATTGGGGTTGATGATACTCGTTTCCCAAAGCTGAAGTCAAATAGACTTTTCTTTTTCTTCTTGGGTTTTTGTTGAGGTGTAATTTTGTATGATGCCGCAGACTTAATGGTTTTTATGTTGGTGATTTGTTCACTTTTTCCAGGGGTTTGCTTTAGAGAGGTATCAGGCAAAACTCGGTTCTCTTCATGCTTTAAATTACAAGATGGCGGATTGTTGTTTGCTTCTTCTTGTTTTCTTAGCTCATTTCTGCAGCCCTCAAGGAAAGTGTCAATCCATTCCCTACAGCCTACACCTTGAACTGTCATTGTTAGTGTATTGTGATAAATTCTTATCACAACTTTTTTGCCAGATAATAGTAAAGTTGTTACTGATCCCTTTTTGTCTGGAGTCTCAATCATATTGTATTGTTGTTTCAGAATGTTTCTCATTTTTTATGCGTTGGCTTCTTAAAGAATGGTATTGTTATGTTATCACTAGCTGGACTAACATGTATATCAAACATATTGTCCTCTTGAATTCTACCTATTAGGTCACTTTGAGAAAATCCTTCAAAGCTGTCCATATCAATGGATGACTGATTATCCATTGTTATTCATTTAGTTTGTCTCACAGTTCATAAACATAGTATAGTACTTCTCAGGTTCACAGCATAAGTCAACTTTTCATACTCATAAACATACTGTCCAGGCTTATGGCCCAAGCTACTCGCTTGTTGACGGCCCGCACCAACTGGTCTCTCTCAACTCTACTTCTCAACTCTCTAACTTAACTCCGACTGACTGACTGAACTCCCCACTAACATGGTATTAACCAACCAGACATATATTAAATTTACACTTCCTCCCACTGACAGGTTTAAGCTCAAGGCTGTGTGGCTTTAGTACAAATATCTATATTTATGTACGGTGGATATGAAAGTCCATTGCAATTAATATTATATAATTAGCTACCCCATGAATCATTACACTACAGAATGTTGTTATTGTAATTTTTAGCACATTGGTCTGTAAGAATTTAAATCCCTTTTTAACACCATCAGTTGTTATCCATATTAGGAATGCAATAATAAGTCCAAGTTAATCCTTTGTTTCCTTCTATGAAGCTACATGTATCATTTTAATAAGTTTCCACTGCTTATTTACTTTATTAATGGACAGTTTTCAGTTTCAATATTTTTAAGTCTTTTTACTTGGGTTTACACTTAATAGTGAATTCGACCACTGCGTTACTACTATATAATTCTGATCCTAACTATACATTACTGATTTCACGAATGTCAGTCTAGTCATTATTATAATTTATGGTATTATCATAAAAGTATTATAAAACTACATTGATTTGAATCAGAACGGACCTTTAACTCCTTGATACCGGTATCAAAACTTTTTTCAACAAAAATTACTAGATTGCGAAACATTTGTCAAATCGGATGTAGTTACAAGTACATGTACTACCAGTATGTTTTATACATATTTGGTATCACGCTATGATACTATGTACGATATGTGTGTCTAAAAGAATCGAATATTGTACATTCAAAATGGAACTCATCCTGTAACTCGTCACATACAGAGCGGATTCTAATTAAGTTCTCTCGGCGCACGCTGAATCGCTTTTTCAATGACAAGTGAAGAAAACAGCGTACCTTCACGTCTTATCATTTGTCTTTGACATCTTTTAGCTATAAGAGTTATCCGTGTATGTTTAATTGCCCATATTTTGTTATAGCACATGCTGGTGGCTTTCAAATAATGCAGCAATGTCTTTTCAACAGTCACAAGATGAGACATGTGCCCCGCCTACGATTGCTGGACGCTTTATATTTTCGTACTTGATAGTACCCTTGCTCATCTGAGTCAAAATGCTATGAGTAACAAGGACAGATAACTCATAAATATAGGTCACAGGGTTACTAGCATTGTCAGTATAAATTCCCCTCGTGATGGTGAATAACTTTGTTGAGTACCCTGGTTAGACTTTGAGAAAGTGACCATTTTGTGTAAAAATGCAATGTCAGAATAGAGAATTAACTCATCAAATTCTGGATAGATATGTTTCCTCTTGTCAGTAGATGTAGGCCATCACATTCCACAAGTGTATAGACTTTTAAGTTGACAGGTTTGATATTGTTCGAGACAATTAAGTTTATGTGTAGCAATTTTCCAATATTCATATATATATGTTCGTTGTCATCAACAAGGGCAGATAACTCCATAAATATATGTTACATGGTTACCAGTCTTGTCAGTATAGACTACCCTTGTGATGGTGAATAACTATGTTGAGTTTTACATAGATACCTTTGATAGTCTTTGAGAAAATGACTCTAACAATAAACTTAAATAACGCACACACACACAAGCACGCACACACGATCCCGTCACGACAATCGAAGAAACAAGTCAGGCTATAAATGTTCGTTAATTGAATGTAAAAATCTATGTTATTACGTTTATGGTAAATTTCTATGAAAAATCTAAAAATCTAATAAGTACCAAGCCTAGTTAAACATACTACACATTGTGATAAAAATGTGGTTGTAATGGAAACAGATGTATAACAAATTTAAAACTTTAATTCAATATTGACGCAACTCGGAAGTTATGTTTATGATTTATCGAGCGTTAATTAAGAACAATTCTATGATTACACACATTCTTTATTGCTTCAAATTGCTAAAAACACTGTGGTTCATAAGGCAATGAAATAACATTGAAAATACAACACTTCACCTAATACTTTATTAATACTGTTTACCTCAATTTCATGAAAAAATGCCTGCGTAGGCAATACATTTTATATAAATATATATGTAATGAAGAAAGTAACTTAAGGATGAAAAGGATAGTTTTTTTTCCTACGGAGATATTTCTTTTTCATTTCCCCTGTATTAATACTTTAATGTATTAAAAACATTTAATGTAAAAAAAAACACAAGTCCCCATGCTAAATTTTGAGTTATTGGTAACCATTGGAAACGACTTTCTTCTAAAGTTCAAACTCATAAAAAGTCTTCAGAAAAACAAATTTGTATCAGAATTATTGTTTATTCAGAGACACGGAAGTGTTTTAAAACACGTTGAGAAATAATTAAGAGGTGATGTCCTCGAAAACCATGTATTTACCCTAAAAATCGCACTTGTTTAATTGAAGTGTTTTAAATAAAACATATACGACGGATAGATTGTTTTCATTTTTGTACTCGGCTAGTGCATAGTCATATCCACTTGACAAACGCAAGAAAAGTATACCTCGCTACAGCCAAAGATCCAATGCCTCCCTTTATAGGAGAAAAGCCATTTTCCGTATTTGACAAAAAAATATTATTTTCAAAGTTATCGCAACTAAACAAGCATCATTATATGGAGTGAAACTAACTTAAATAGAATTAATATATTTTCATTAAAAGCCATACATATTATATTTATAAAGGTAGAAATAAATACGTCTCGTAACACCTTATTCTAAAAGAAACAATACGAGTTATGTGCGTAACGTCATAAACGTCATCAATAAAACGTTGCGTCAAATCTTAGCTGCATTCGTTGGTTTAGTGCTGACAACTTGAAACTATAATTGTCCCCACGGTAACGAATTATATACAGCACCTCCTTGTCACAGAAACCACATATATACTATGCTTAGTAACAGTAACAGTAACGTCACGTTTGGTCGTCATCAGTTTTCTAATAAGCCAAATACGTATGAAGTTCTGAGGGAAGGATGAACCTCGCTTTGTTATGTTGTTGCAACATGTTTGTTAGAATCATACAATCGAGTATGGTCGAGTGCTCGGACGCGTAGTAACTTAATCACTCGTGCTACACACCAGGGTTTGCAGGATGTTGAAGCGATTTCAGTTTGTTTAAATTTTGCTGTGATGTAAAGTAATCTGTTCTGACACAAACGTTGATGAAAACACTAGGTCATCGAACTTGATTTCTGGGTAAACAGCACTGTTTGAAGTGTATATGTATTAGTTTATAATTACATTGAAATACGTCTCTGATCTAAGTAAATAAAATATAGTTTGGGTACATATTATAATGCTGTAGTTCGGGTTTCTGTAGCGTGGTTTGTTTTATGTGGTTAGGGTGCTGGTCCTACGCACAACCCTCCTATCGCATCCAGGCTTGGGACCAGCATAGGCGGAGTTAACCTCTCCGACAGTACCATTAAAAAGATTGAAACCAAAAGAACAGTCCGACAGAGGCTTCTCCAAGCAAAAACCAGAGAACAGACACAGAGGGTCCAGAGTGAATACAGAACCCTACAAAAGGATGTAAAGAAGAGCTGCAGACAAGACAAGCGAACTATGATTGACCACCAGGCAGCGAAAGCGGAAACAGCTGAGCAACAAAATGATATGACAACCCTATACCAGATAACCCGCCAACTAACAGGACGTAAAAGCAACTCCAACATGCCTGTGAAATACCGAAAGGGAACTATCCTGTCCAAGCCAGAAGACCAACTGAAACGATCAAAGAAGCACTACGATGAGCTTCTGAATGGGACAGTCACAACCCTCCCCCCACTATAGAACAGGGTCCAGAACTGGCAATAGACACAGGACCAATAACCAAACAAGAAATCACACAAGCCATCAACAATATAAATAACGGGAAAGCTCTGACAAGATCCCACCAGAAGCGATGAAGGCATCAGCAGACTTTACTGCTGACATCATGTTCGACCACATCCAACATATCTGGGACACAGAAGAAGTTCCTGTTGAGTGGCAGACAGGGTACCTTGTAAAGCTACCAAAGAAAGTAAACCTGAGCAACTGTAATTATTGGCGAGGAATCCAGATGCTATCCATGCCCAGCAAGGTGCTGTCAATGATCATTCTAGAGAGGATGAAAACCGAAGTCAACAAGCTCCTTGGAGAAGAGCAAGCAGGTTTCAGAGCAGGAAGATCATGTGCAGACTAGATTGCAACGCTCCGAATCATCATTGAACAATCCACTGTATGTCAACTTCATCGACTTCAAGAAGGCGTTCGACACAGTGGACAGGGACAAAATCTGGAAGATACTGATGCACTACGGCATACCAAGTAAGATGATCAACATCATCCGGATCCCTTACAACAACAACCTCTGCCAGGTCATCCACGACATAGACCTCTCTAAACCCTTCCAAGTACGCACTGGGGTTAGACAAGGTTGCCTACTCTCTCCTATGATTTTCTCAGTAGTTATTGACTTGGTTATGAAGGCGACACTGGATACACCAAGAGGGATACAATGGACCCTTCAGAGCAAGCTGGAATACCTTGATTACACTGATGGGATTGGTCTCCTGTCACACACTTGTGCCCAAATACAGCAGAAAACAGAGAAGCTGCAGAAAGTAGCTAGAACAACAGGACTAGAGGTAAACATCGACAAAACTAAATGCCTCCGGATCAACTAAGGCAGCAGACAAGGCATCCTCATAGAAGGACAAGCCATTGAAGATGTTGACAACTTCACCTATCTGGGCAGCATCGTCAGTAAGACAGGAGGCACAGAAGAGGAGATCAAGGCCAGAATAGGGAAAGCCCGCCATGCATTCGCGACAATGAGACCAGTGTGGAACAACCGACACATCCACTTGAAGACAAAGATCAGGCTATTTAACACCATTTAACACCAATGTCAAGACAGTCCTCCTCTATGGTGCTGAAACTTGAAGAAGCACTAAACGCCTCGACCAGAGTCTGCAAGTGTTCATCAACAAATGCCTCAGACAGATTTTACAGATAAGGTGACCAGAGAAGATTTCAAACCAGGACTTATGGGCGAGAAGAAGCAGCTACCCGTCACCGACTCCATACTACAGAAAAAATTGGAGATGGATTGGACACATGCTGCGAAGAGCCCAGTCCAACATAGTAAGGCAAGCACTGGATTGGAGTCCTCAAGGGACTAGGAGAAGAGGAAGGCCAACAAACTCCTGGCGCAGAACACTGCACATAGAGTTTCGCAAGACAAGGATGACATGGGAAGAAGCTAAAGCCCGGCCGTGGACCGAACAAGATGGAGAGCTGTGGTAAAGGCCCTATGCTCCGACCGGAGTGAAGAGGACTACGTAAGTAAGTACACATTATAATACATGACCAATAAACCGAAAATGTATTTAATTTTGGTCTAATACATATTGCTCTTTTACCCCACCACTTCATATTTATTGCAGCAAAATAGCACCAAGGCAATATCCCTATATCTTTGTTCCAGCGGTATTTTTTTTAATTTTGTTTAATTCAAATGATATAGATCTTCAAACTTATGCAATAAAAGTATATGTCACTGACTTATCTTTTTTTGAAAAGTTTGTTTTTATTTTGTTAATTTGGCATGAATGTTTAAACGTTTAAAAATGCATTGAAACACATAAACACATAAACACACAATGAACAAACATTACCGAACGAAGCTGACTCCACTAAAAGCCATTTGCCACAAATAACAAAAAAATTACCCCACACACCTATTTTAAAATGTATTTTTTCGTAATGTTAACCGTTATCTCGATTATTTTTTCAACTTTAATTGCGTAATACTTGTCAAAACGGTTTAGTTTGATTTAATTTAGATTGTTTTGTGCATTTTTACATTCATTAGGTACACAGCGTACAATGTCATATGACGACTGCGCACTAAACCGATCCGTCATCCTTAATGTGCGAATCTGAACAAAATACCATACTTGATTATATTTAAAAGACGGTGACATTCTTAAACAATGTGGTAAAAGCATGACTTCGTAACAATAACCTCCATTTGGCGCACAAATAACGACTTCAAGTCAAGTTTTTTGGACAAGGTTCAAGGTTTATATCAAACAAAAGCTAGCATTAGCAATTTCTGAACCATTTGCCAGCAAACATGACTAGTGCAAACAGGTTTAATATAGTTTATTTGTTTATGTATGGCATAAAAGATGTCATGACTGGATATATATTAATTTATTCAGAATAAATAAATTTATGACAAATACAAGTCAAATAATTTTGTTAAAAAACGGCACGGACCGTGCAGATTACAGAACAGGCTTTTAGCGTTAACCGCAATGTTGAGCCTCGTTCTGGTTTTACACGCTCTGCGAACGAAAAGGAAAATATTTTGAAGTTATTATTATTTAATTTACGCTTTATATCAATCGAGATATTTAATTCTATATTGCTATAGGATTATTTATTATATTATTTATCGATTGGCGAAGTGACATCACACGCAATACAGTTGGACTTGAAAGTTAGTAGGTTGGCATAAATATTAATTTATTCAGAATAAATAAATTTATGACAAATACAAGTCAAATAATTTTGTTAAAAAACGGCACGGACCGTGCAGATTACAGAACAGGCTTTTAGCGTTAACCGCAATGTTGAGCCTCGTTCTGGTTTTACACGCTCTGCGAACGAAAAGGAAAACCCACCATCCCACCCTAAAGCAGTGTATACGTTTTGTATATATGGTTGTATATATAGATATAAGTGGTAAAATTATGATATGACATAATTTGTATTTGCATGATTTAGTATTTTACTGATATTTGATTTGCATAATTATGTTTGGCATAGTTTTGTATTTTACCCATCTTTGATGTTTTTCAAAATTAATACTTTAGTTATATGTATTGGCATAATTTGTATTGGCATAATTTTGTATTTTACCCATCTTTGATGTTTTTCAAATATTATTACTTTAGTTATATGTATTGTTTCATTTGTATGTTACAAATACAGATGTCATTTAGCTGTAAAAATAAATGACAAAATTTCAATCAATACTGAGTTAATTATATTTCATCCATCATCAAACAGAGCACCACCTATGTGTATTATCAGTTACAATGTTTGTGGGTGAAAGTTAGTAGGTTGGCATAAATAATATAACAGGGTACACAATTACATTTATTGTCGTTCACTTGCCTCGTTTGAAATGATACATCTGCCGCCTGAATAAAGGTAAAACTTCTGCTCTGTCAACAGCAACATATGAAGTGTATGTGTTCTTGTTCAAGGCGAAAACATGGGTCGTCATTTGTAGATGTAAACACTGATTGTTCAGACATTGTCCAGCCACGAAGATCCTGAAAATATGCAGCAACGCACGAGAAAAAGGGATGGGGTTGGAGGGAATTTCTATTAAATGTTTTACTTAAGCCTAGATTTGTAGTAGAATACACCATGTACCTCTTTCCATTGGAATCAGAGTCAAAAATAATTCATATTGCGGAAACTGTACTTTATATAGGTGTTTGTCACGTGTTCTGTATAAAATGTCATTTTTATGGGTAAAAAGTTTAACCTTTATACTACGGTTAAACTGAATATTGGCATACTAGTAATGGCATAAATAAATCTAGCTTTATAAATAAAAAATGATGTTTAAAATTTACAAATATTTAAACATGTCTAAATTAAATCATAATATAATTGTAGCATATATATGTAGATAATACTAATGTTGGTCCTATTTGTAATGATAATTGTGTGTGTCCTATAATATGTCAGGACATTGAAAAATATAAGTTTTTTTGTGTTTCTGAAATCATGTTTAGGTTAGTATCTAGACATTTCTGTTATGACCATTTATGAGGTTTAAACTAACTTATTTTTGGTCGATTGTGAAACCATTTCATTCAATTAGTTTTATTATTTAATATTTGAAGATAAAGTTAGAAAACAATTTGTACTTGTTTACTACCAAATGAGGTGCTTCAATTATTTAGCGACTCGGGCTTCATCAAGTTTTGTATGTGGCTATACCTGTATATGTTCTCTCAATACACTCTTGTCTAATATTTATGTTTGAAACTTGTTGTATTTTCATAGCCTTCTGTATGCATTATTTTGGTTATTAATCACTCTCAACATCTCATTTCTGGTGGAATCAATCGCCAAGAGGGTATGAGAGAATATTTGAAGATAGACACAGAAAAGTCATAAGTTGTAATAAGTGCATCTTTATTAGTTTATTCACATAAAGTACATTTTAATCAAATCAAAAACCTGAATCAGACAGCAATGATTAATACTTTTCATTTTGTAATTATGTTTGAATTGTAAATGTCGACAATAAAGATGATGGGTACAATAGACGCGTGAAGAATGCTCGACGTAACCATTGATGTACGCCGCTAGGTTTTGAACGTTATCAATCAAACTGAAATAAGCAGTTTAAGGGAACACATGCTGTCATCCGATGCTTCTAATATCCACGGGAATATAACTATGAGAATGATATAAAGATTCTCAGCTCAGATAAAAAGTTAACATGAATATTGACATTATTTTCAACACTAGGGAATTTCAAAAGCTGATCGGTGGGAACGACATTTTCACTTCTTGATTTAATTGTCGAAAAAGGTTTGATTAATCAGAAGGCTCAACTGTGTTTACATCCCCTGAACAAACAAAGATGAGACTTCCTACAATAGTTTCACAAAGACCTGCATAACAGAAAATGTTGTTACTTACTTGGTAAAGATTACCATCGGCAAGAATCTGAGTTTCGTCATAGAATTGTTCTGTTTTTATAATTATGGCTCTGACGGGACTGAACCCCGATGTAACGCTCTGATGTGACATCTTAGTTCCGTCAGAGCGTTACATCGGGTTTCAGTTCCGCAAATGAACAAAAATGGTCTTCAAAAGTTACCTTCATTACTGTGTCCCTTTTATTTCTTCAGGTATAACATTTCCTTTAATAAAAGCTTCAAACATACAATAAACAGTACTAGTAGTAACATGTACGTGAGTCATATCATAACTTACAAACAATATCTTCGGATGCTTTCAAAATTTTATATGACAAAAAGTATGACAAAACAACTTTTCAAATATCATTGAATTATTTAGACCGACATTTTTACATCGAAACGCGCGAATACTATAACATCATACCGGAGCACAGATCCTATACGAATAATCAAAACTATGATTCATTCAAATAAAGCTTTGTACTTCACCACTGTTAAATAATGAACATAAGAAATGAATGCGCTGGTTTTCTATTATGTAGGCAAGTATTTAACTTTAAACTAAAGTACACGTAATCTCTAAAAAGGCAAATCCTTGGGTCCCGTATATTTGTTGTATCGACGTGTTCTACTATAACCACTTTCGTACGGCGCCGATCCTCTACGACGACGTTGCGAAACATCGTCACCAATGTCAGGGTCGCCCAGCTCACTCGTTTTCTAGACTTTATCGCTCTTCACAAAATCGCTTGTGCCACGTATAAATCGTTGTCCCTTTCATTTCAGGAAATATATCTGCGCGTTTCAAGTCGTACTTTGTTTCTTATATGCCGTATATCATATTTGCATACCTATTTTGATCGCCGCCCGTGGTTCTGTGAATTCCGGCAGAACCAATTTTTACGCGAGTATATCCAATAGCGCGATGTAACTTTTAATGTCGCATAAAACATTATTTACCGTCAGAATTTTTAACGGACGTTTCACATGATATGCAATCAAACTTAAAATTTTCGCGGGCTTTGGAGGTTGAACAATAGATATATTTAATGAAATTTATTAAAATAAGTCTCAAATTATCCGTGTTCTCCGGTATACGTAATCGACCTCATTTAAGATATTGATCTTTTTAAATGGTTATCAACACATCGCTATAAATTAGTCAGAGCAACGAAAATACCGGCGTGTACATTCAGTGTACATAAGTATGATGACGATCACGCTGAAAATAAAACAGTTAGGCCAAATTCCGCGAACTTTTTTATCCTCCTCGTATTAGTCATTCTAATATGACCATTCCATGTGTGATATTTTAAAAGACATGTCTTTGAAGCGTGCACGATACAAATTTAACGAGGTGTACATGTAAAATGTAGTGACAACTATTAATATTCCGACACCAATAACATAACATAACATAACATAATCTTTATTTGGTATAAAATAAATACATATTTATAACCAATAAACAAATACAACATCATGTAGTGCATATTGTGATAATTATACAAATAGTCAATAGTATCTTGTTTAATTTAAACGTTAACATGGAGAATTTAATAGTAGATTATTCATATTATTCATTTGAATCCCGTTCTTTAAAAGCATAATACAAAAATCGTGCTAAATTATTAATGTGCTTGGGATTTTTTGATAGTAATAAATTTTCAAATTTTTGAGTTGTTGGCCAGTGACAATAATAAAGGCTAAATATTTTTCTTCGAAGGTTAGTATATTTTGGACAAAATAATAGGAAATGCATTTCTGTTTCTAATGTGTTCATGTTGCATTTTGTGCATTTTCTATGAATCCTATCGATTCCCAAATGTCGTCCAGTTTCTTTGTTTAAGTTATGTGCGGAAAGTCTGAATTTGGTTAAAGCGTATTTAAATTTGTCGTTGCGTATACATTTCAAATATGTCTCTAGTTCGAAATCATGTTTGTATAGGCAGTAAGTCGATAAACGCGACGAGTTATTAATATTTGAGTACAACGATTGTTTATAAGTATCTAATATGCGCATTTTTATTGTATTGAAATTAATATGAGCTATATCTTGATTTATCCATAAGTGAGCAAAGCCTTGTTCTTCTAATAATTTCTTTATTTGATAAGCCCAGTTTTTATTTGAATACGAGATGTTATTATTGGCATCGTCTTTTAGGACATTGTATGTACGTTTCACTAATGTATTATTGTCTAGATTTAATATTTTGATCCAGTATTTAATGGCGATTATCTTTCTACGTATTTTCATCGGATATCTACCGAGGTCTCCGTACATAGCGTCTAAATTCGTTGATTTTCTAACAAGGAGTATCTTTCGAAGAAATTTACAGTGTACCTTCTCTACATCCGATGATTCAAGGTAAAAGAAAAGTTCCGCGCCATAATTTAAGATGGAGCTTACTAGAGTATCGAATAACTTCAATTTATTTATTATTTCTAGTTCGATTTGGTTAAAAACGATGAATAAATTATGCAGAGCGAATAACGATTTTTGAGCAAGTTTATTTTGTGTTCGACCCATCTGTCCATTCTTGAATAGACATAGCCCGAGATATTTGAAGGTTTTAACCATCTCTAATGTAGTGTTATTGAATGTGAAGTTAAATGTTGTATGGCGACCGTTTTCAAAAATCATTACTTTCGTTTTGCTAGTATTGACGTTTAACTTCGACGTATTACAGTAGTCCTGAAGATCATTGAGTAAGGATTGTAACGCTTCTGGTGTATGGGCAAATAGAACCGCGTCATCAGCAAATAATAGAATAAACAGTTTTAATTCGTTAATTGTAAATAATCCATCAATGTCGTTATTAAAATGTGAAACTATATCATTAACAAAAAATAGAAAAAGTAAACTAGAGCTTGGATCTCCTTGTTTTACTCCTATATTTGAGGTAAAGAAGGGAGACACATTGTTATTAAATCTTATTGCTGCTTTTACAGAATTATACATGTTTTGTATAGCAGTTACGAATTTCGAACTAACATTTTCGTTAATTAGTTTTTGGAATATGAAATTACGCTCCAATTTGTCAAAGCATTTTTCAAAATCTATGAATGCACAATATAATTTTTTGCGCGATGCGAGTGTTTTTGATATGATTGACTGTAATAAAAATATGCAATCGACTGTTGATTTTTTCTTCTGAAAACCATATTGATTATCAGTGATTTTATTATGTTTAATCGACCATTTAGTTAAGCGATTATGTAAAATCTGTGAATAAAGTTTCGAGATAATATTGATTAAGGTGATACCACGGTAGTTTTTAGCCTCATCAATATCTCCGCCCTTGAAAATAGGTACTATTATTCCTCTACCCCATGATTCTGGATACACACCAGTTTCGAAAACATTTTTAAATAATGCGAGTAGACATGGTGAGATTATTTCAAAGGAATGTTTATATATTTCCGCCGGTAATCCATCAATACCACTGCTTTTATTATTATTCAATGAATATATAGCATGTTTTAATTCTGACATTGATATAGTACAGTCCAGATCGTCATCTGTTATGGGATTTTCATCATTCATTGGTAAAGTACCATCATGATTTAATTCTGTAGAGTATAAAGTTCTAAAGTGGTCATACAGTTCATCACAATTTAGTGTTTCAGATCGTTTGTTTGTATTCGTGTATTGTGTTTTGATTACTCTCCAAAACTGGCGTGGTTGGGACTTACTTAAGTTATTTAGTTTAATTTTTTCAAGTTGATTGAATTTATATTTTTGCCTTTTCTTCATCTTATTATAAGCCGATTTAGCTTTGATGTAGTCATTTCTTTTTTCAATGTTAGTTTTATCCTTCACGAGTACATTTCTATACTTTTTGAATTTAGATCTGGCTAGGTAGCAGTCATTGTTGAACCAAGGTTTTTTTGTTTTATAATTGCTTTTTTGTTTGTTATGATTAGTGTTAGTGTTTTTAAATGCAATATCTGCACATTCGGTTAGAAGTTTTGTTAGTGAGTCGGTCACTACATCTACAGTATTGTTATTATTTGCCATTTGTTCTAATAATGACAATTCTCTAGTTTTTGAGGATAGATATTGTTTAAAGTAATTTGTTTTTGAGTCATCCCATTTCATATTATTTTTACTGCACGTGCTTTCAATTGGCGTTGATAGCGCGCGTTTACCGCGTAGATTAAATGCAACACCTGAGTGGTCAGAAAACTCGTTTGGCTGTAATATTGAGAAATCAGTAATACACGGAATGTCATCTATATTTAATATCAGATAGTCTACTACGCTCGACCCGTTTAAAGAATGAAAGGTAAAATCACCGAGGTGTGCGTCGTTATGTAAACGCCCATTACCTATGATAGACGATGTTGATTGGCAAAGCTGTATGACGCGTCGGCCGTTTCTATCGATCACGTGATCTTTAGAGGCGCGCTCGGGTATATTTACGAACATTGGCACGTGTTCGTTATCAGTGTACCTGTCAAAATCTAACATATCGGAAATATTTGACGTACGGCTATTTAAATCACCGGTTAAAAAGCATTTACCTTGTTGTTTATATTTTTCTAACCCCGTTTCTATCTCATCGAAAAAATCAAAAGTCTCAGTATCAATAACAGTGGAATTATTGGGTGGAATATAGCTACAACATATATATACATTTTCATGAAAATCAAATAAACATTTGTCAATTTCTACCCACATAAGTCCATTTTTGTGTGTTTCAACTACATTTACATATTTAGTTAAATGTTGTTTATAATATAAACTAATACCGCCACTGAATCGTCCTCTATGAACGTCACGTGATTTATTTCCGAATAGGTGCTCACAGTTAAAGTTTTTTATTTCCAAATTTACACATGTATTTTTCGATATCCAAGTTTCTGTTAAAAGAATGATGTCATAATCCAAAAGTTCGTTTATGAAGTCGTCGTCATGAATTTTACGGGATAACCCGTTGATGTTCCAGGTGAGTATTTTTAAGTCATTCTCCTGACGTTCCTAGTGAGTGTTGCCTTCGTTGGCGTTGATAACTTTGCCGTCCACGAATTTCTTAGTTAGGCGATGGTCCACGTATAGTTTGGTACCTATGATTTTTGCCGTCTTACCATGTGATTCTTCATTTTTGGCATGGTCCCATAGAGCAGTTCTAGCCACACGATAGTTATGCGGGGTTTGCACTCCTATGCCTTTAGATTGACGTTTAAGGTTTTCTTTGATGGTTTCATTCAAGGATTTATTTCTAACGACTTCTCGGTCACCATGTTTATGGAATTTAACGACTATGGGTCGAGGTTTTTTGGCTCTTGGTCCCCCAAGTCTGTGGGAGCGGTCAAAGGTCATATCGCCGGTGGCTATGCTGAGATCTGTTTCTATGATCTCCTTTACGAGACCTTCGCAGTCCTCCGGTTGCATTGGTTCGCCCATTCTAGGTATAGGCTGCTCTGGAATCCCATAGAAGATTAAATTGTCTCTCATGGATCGGGCTTCGAGATCATTCAATTTATCAGTCATTTCCTCTTCCCGGTTTACATGACCTTGGATAGTCGTGTTCATGTCATTACAAAGTTTATTCAATGACTGAATCTCCTTTTTGGACTCATTGAACATCGATTTTTGAGATTCATACTGTTGATCGATATACTGAACTGATTTTTCAACTTCTAGAAATTTCGATTCTAATGTTGATAATTTAGTTTCGACTGTTGTTAGTTGCATGTTCATCATTTTTATCGAGAGTTCAATTTTATCTATCTTGGGTAAAGCTTCTTTAATAGTTTTAACATCTTCTATTAGTGATAAAGCCCATGAAGGCGTATCATGTGTGGGAGCGGTTGGTGGTTTTACCTTGTTGGTTGTTGGCGTCTGGGAGGGTGAAAGTTCTCCAAAGTTCATAACTGGTTTTGTGTTGAAGCTCATAACCGAACAGACCTAACTGAAAATAAAAAGAAAGCGTCCAAAACAGAATATTGAAAATATCTAGTCAAGCAATTTCACTAACTCAGATAATCTAACTGAATAAAGCAGTCAATCATTGTTATTCATTAGCAGGTGACTGAAAACGTCTGATCTTCTATACTAGGCTCTGTGGTTTGCGATCATAGAGTGCTGATTACTCGACAAAGTTTTATATGAACCACCCAAAACCCCGAACACACCAAATGTCTCACTTTAATCACTTGTTTCAGCATGAGGTTCGGGCGATTGATGTCGTTGCTGAATAAACGAAATAACACACCGGATCAAAACGATCAAAATGACAATGCATACAAAAATGATGGTGATAATAATTTCCTTTGTCATTTTCGCAAATTGATCATTCAGAACGCTGCTATTCAGAGTGTCGACTTCTGTTCTTGTTGAATCATTGCGTCCGTTCCTATCCGAACGAAATTCTGCGCCACCAGGGAATAATAAATTATGTCGCTCAATTTTGGATTCCACATGAAAGTAAAATTTTGAAAAGAATGTATATTGTTGACGCAGATCATTACATCTGAGTTTTCATTGAAAGTTACGTCTGTTAACAAAATAGATGTTCTATTACGGAGTCTGATGTCATAGCTATTGCGGCGTAAAATTTCAATTTCAGATAACACAGCACGAAAGCAAAAGCTTGATTTAGCTAGCCGTATTTCCTGCTTATTTCGGGTATTTAAAACGCCATCTACAAAAATCAATCTGTAACTGTTACCACCAAAATCCATACGCAATAATCCAGGTGCAAAAAGAGTATATTAAGTCAGACAGGGAAGGCAGCACTCAACTTAACCAGCCGAGCACAGAAAACATTAAAAACACACAAAGCACAATGCCCAACTAAACAAGCGCAGATCCGCCCAAGTCCAAGCTGTCGAAAAGTATAATAAATTATAACTAGCTGAATGACCCAGTAGAAAAGATACAGCAACCAAAAGGCGGAATGCCTACGCTGAATGACCTAGTAACAACAGTTAAACTGCTGAACTACATAGTTATAGCAGCCTTTAGTCTCAAAGTTAAATAACAGTATTAAAACGTTGAAAGGCCCGTATAGTGGGATGACCTACTAACAAGCTGAATGACCCAGTTGTGCTTTGAGTACAACGATTGTTCCGTTAATGTTAAAGCGGTAATGACGTATTTTGTCAATCAATAATTGTAAAAGTGCGTAGTTACGTTAGAATGTGGTATTTGTTTCATTCGGGATAAAGTATACAATTATTCTGGCATCTAAATAATATCCTCCACGAGGTTCAAATAGATACAGTTCATATCGATAATTGCCGAAAATGTTTGCTATCAGTTCGTTTGATTTGATTAATACGATTTGAAGACGCCGTGTATGTGTTCAACTAAAAGCAATGAAGATGATTTGGTCCGCAGTTCCACTTTAAAGTACACATTTTCCACCGTAAGGTAAGTAGGAAAACACACGCCTTCTTTCTCAAAGAAAAACTGGGGACAATACACACTTCGACAAGAGTTCTACAAATAGAAAATATCAATAAAAGAGACTGGTTTATTCAGAACACATACAGGTACACTCAATAAGTAAGATACCTCTATTTACGAATTTCTAATTGGACACCCTATAACAACGATGTTTGTCAAACTTTAAGCCATCTTGTATTCAGTACACTCTTTTGTCAACAATTTGCTCGAGTTGTCACTACAGGTCACAATTTTGGCTCAACATTTATGAAACTTGGGCACATTGATCATTTCAACAAAATCTAGGTCAAGTTCAAAATTGCTTTTCTGTTCATAAACTAGTTCACTGGGTGTAATCGTAGAAAAGCAATGTGTTGTCACCAGAAGTCACAATCATGGTTAAATACGAGTTTTTATGAAACTTGATCATAATGATCACCCCAACAAAATCTAGGTCATGTTTTACATTGGGTCATTTGTGATAAAAACTAAATCATAAGGTCAAATGATACAGAGGCATTGTGTAGTCACTATATGTCAGAACGCTGCACTACTATGACAGTTGAGCGACCTAGAGCCCTTTTAACCCTCTTGTTATCCATTTTATTATTTTTGTAGTTGCAATTATATTATATTAGTATTTTGGGCTGGACAAGTTCATCCAACTTTGTATTTGTTTTAATGAAAACATAAATCACACCGTTCAACCCGATACCGCGTAATCCGTTGGTACCACGTAATCAGCTGGCAGCGAACGTCGCGCGACTTTCATGCGTAAATAAGTATTACTTGTATTTATATTCATTTTGCTGTGTTCGGACACAACTAAGTGTGCACATCTAATCGCTTTTGAAAGAGGTATTAGTACACACAATTCTGAGCAAAACCGTGCTTTATTTAGGGAGAAATCACGGACAATGTGTGCGATTTTTCAAGAAAAAAAGCGTTGCTTGAAACTTCGACCTCAAAAAGGTATTTTTAAACAAAACCGAAACCTATTACTTAGTCCATAACACAAATTAATCCATTCCCCGTTTATATGTAAAATCCCACCTCTGTATTCCTCTTATTTGCTGAGATGTTCGAGTATAAACTTGACATTGTGCAATATTTTGGATAACCGTAGATTAATTAGCCAGCGGGGGCATCTCCTAAGTCCCTTACTGTAAGTGATCGATACAGATGTATTATTATATACAGTGAGCGACTCAAATGGATTTATTTTCTATATAATTATTTTATTTCTTCACCAATTTCCATAAAACTCCGTTTAATTTGAGAATATTTTTGTCCAGAGTATATCTTCGTCAGTATTCAATTAATTGACTGGAAATTTTACATATAAGTAGATGGCAACTAGGAGAAGTGCAGTGACCAAGGACCATAACTCTATATAGTCCAATTGAATTTATCTCCCTTTTTTAAGTTTTAAATAAATGTTTGTCTAGAGCATGACTTTAAAGCTATGTTAGGTATTTACTTGAAACTTAATAAGTGAATTAGTGGCAACTAGGACAGTGACCAAGAACCAAAAATGCGCTGTGAATTCAAGGTGGCGGACGACAAACGCGAGCAAACTAAGTGTCTTTTGTTTTCGACCCAATCTTTTTAAATATGACAACCTACATTGTGAACGAATTATGAAATGAAAGAGCTTAAATCGGCGATTCAAAAGGGACTATCCGTTTGTGATGAAATGCCAACGTATTTCGGTAAAGTTTAACTGAACACGATGTTTTGTGAAAGTTGAAAAGTGAATCGAGAGACAAGAAGAAAATTGACGATATTTTCCCCAGTAAGAATACCAGTACATAAATAATCACCCAAATATGTAGAAATCGTGCTACCCGTCACACGTACCCATTGTTTTCTGATAAAAAATCACTAAGAAAGATGTTTGAAAGTTTGGCTATTGTACTGTGCTGTGCAAAACGTGAACAATAACAAACATACCACTGTATAGCGCTGAGAATGCAATTTCTGTATAGTGCTGTGCTGCAGAACTAGCCAAAAATCTCTACAGCGCTGTGCAATTTTGAACTGATTGCGAAAGTTCTTTCTGTTCTTTCGGTGTAACATTCAGATGCAAATTTCTTATTATATCATAATTATATCGTTAAAACGTGTACATACCGTGAATCACTCTTGTATTTTTTATTAATACGCCAGTCACCCAGGAATTGGAATGAGCCGGTATGTCGTGTGAAAACAATGCGTGGATATTCGAAGTACATTGTGTCGGCATTGAGTGCATTCATATATGCTGGTTAAAGGTAAGCTTGTTCATACATGTATGTGTATGAATTCGATTATCCCATATCAGACAAGAGCTGGAATGAGCCGTAATGTCGACAGCATGGCAATCCGTGGTGTTTATTTAGACTCAATTTATTCATAGGCGATGAAGTATTGTGTTTCCTGTGGATGCACATACCTGTGTGATATAGTACACATTTTTTTCTGCTGCCACACGTCCGTTACGCGTAGAAACTACACATACCTAGATGACTAATAGTAGTATTCACGTAGACGTACACGTTGATTTCGCAACCTCTCTATTAATGCACATTTCACAGGCCATCACATGCATACATGTAGCAACAAAAAGCACCATTTAATATCTTTGATAGCATGTAGCATTTATACTGTTCGAAAATATTAGGTAACATGTAAGCCGTACATCCTTAATAAATTCACATTGTGTTCATTGGCTGCTAACAACAGCCTGTTGCGAGATTATCTAGTTCAAAAGTCTGCAAGACTATCTTGTCAAGCCTAGGTCACTGTATTTTTGCCTCGGTTGTACTCCCGATGGAAATAAATGAGCTTCGCGGGGCATCAGTAACAGGTTCCTTGTGGAGTAAGCGAAGCGTCAGAGAGACCATTTGTGAATCGAGGGGTACCGAGAGAACTCCCAACATAATGCGTCATCCTACTTCATCGGGGATGTACTGCGGAACGAACAGGTTCCCCGATGTCTCACGGAAGCAACGTCGGGGAGTATTGAGACACTATGAGATGTCAATTTTCTCAAGTTAAAATAGGGACCAAAAACAGTATATTAAGTCAAGACAGGGAAGGCAGCACTCAACTTAACCAGCCTAGCACAGAAAACATTAAAAACACACAAAGCACAATGCCCAACTAAACAAGCGCAGATCCGCCCAAGTCCAAGCTGTCGAAAAGTATAATAAAATTATAACTAGCTGAATGACCCAGTAGAAAAGATACAGCAACCAAAAGGCGGAATGCCTACGCTGAATGACCTAGTAACAACAGTAAAACTGCTGAACTACATAGTTTTAGCAGCCTACAGTCTAAAAGTCAAACCATGCAGAGCAAACTAGAAGTAGTCAGGTGGCCCGCGTGGCTTTTGAAAACTTTGACTGTACATCACAATAGTTCATCATACGAGGGGCATTCTGAAAGTTCTGATAACTGAGTGGTAACTTTACATTGAATGGTCAGAATCTTTTAAAGTGAACATTGTCTGAAAGATACAACCTTCCGCCACCAAAAACATATCATGATATTAATATCAGGGAATTTAATATTCACCTATATGCCGTTTAACATGTAAGTATATAACCCAATGAATTTCCGCCAAAATGAGTCATATTAGCCCTTGAAAGGGATAACAGTATTGCTAATAATTTCTATAATTTCAATCCGATTTGTTTGGAATTTACACATAAATTGTTTTATACATTTGTGCATCTAATGACCAAATTAATGGAAATTATTGTTATGACAGTAGAAATGACTTAAGATGTACATGGAAAAAACCACGTCCCAATTGCTCTTGAAAATAGCCATTTTACCGGAAATACACAATTAAGGTGTTATTGCATTGTACTGCTGAACGTGTTACATGATAATACAAGAGGGCCCAAAGGGCCATAGGTCGCTCACCTGTCCTAGTAGTTCATGCACCCCAAATGGTAGCCTCTATTGCATGTACAAGGTTTTTATATTGTCTTATGCTTTATATTTTACATCACATTTAGACCCAATGTCATATTGAAGTGATTTGACCTTGTGACCTAGTTTTTGACCCTGGATGACCCAATATTTAACTTGACCTGGATTTCATTTAGATGATCATTGTGACCAAGTTTCATAAAGATTAGACCAAAATTGTGACCTCTAGTGACTACACAAGGTTTTTCTATGATTTGATCTTGTGACCTAGTTTTTGACCCCGTATGACCCAATATCACAGTTGACCTATATTTCGTTGAGATAATCGTTGTGACCAAGTTTCATAAAGATTAGGCCAAAATTGTGACCTCTAGTGACTACACAAGGTTTTTCTATGATTTGACCTTGTGATCTAGTTTTTGACCCCGGATAACCCAATATTGAACTTGACCTGGATTTTGTTAAGATGATCATTGTGACCAAGTTTCATAGAGATTAGGCCAAAATTGTGACCTCTAGCGACTACACAAGGTTTTTCTATTATCTGACCTTGTGACCTAGTTTTTGACCCCGGATGACCCGATAACGAACTTGACCTAAATTTTGTTGATATGATCATTGTGACCAAGTTTCATAAAGATTAAGTTAAAATTGTGACCTCTAGTGACTACACAAGGTTTTTCTATGATTTTACCTTGTGACCTAGTTTTTGACCCCGGATGACCCAATATCGTACTTGACTTAGATATTGTTGAGATTATCATTGTGACCTAGTTTCATAAAGATTAGGCCAAAATTGTGACCTCTACTGACTACACAATGTTTTTCAATGATTTGACCTTGTAACCTTGTTTTTGACCCCGGATGACCCGATATCAAACATGACCTAGATTTTGTTGAGCTGATCATTGTGACCCAGTTTCATAAAGATTAGGCCAAAATTGTGACCTCTAGTGACTACACAAGGGTTTTCTATGATTTGATCTTGTGACCTAGTTTTTGACCCCGTATGACCCAATATCACAGTTGACCTATATTTCGTTGAGATAATCGTTGTGACCAAGTTTCATAAAGATTAGGCCAAAATTGTGACCTCTAGTGACTACACAAGGTTTTTCTATGGTTTGACCTTGTGATCTAGTTTTTGACCCCGGATAACCCAATATTGAACTTGACCTAGATTTTGTTCAGCTGATCATTGTGACCATGTTTCATAAAGATTAGGCCAAAATTGTGACCTCTAGTGACTACACAAGGTTTTTCTATGATTTGACCTTGTGATCTAGTTTTTGACCCCGGATAACCCAATATTGAACTTGACCTGGACTTTGTTAAGATGATCATTGTGACCAAGTTTCATAGAGATTAGGCCAAAATTGTGACCTCTAGCGACTACACAAGGTTTTTCTATTATCTGACCTTGTGACCTAGTTTTTGACCCCGGATGACCCGATAACGAACTTGACCTAAATTTTGTTGATATGATCATTGTGACCAAGTTTCATAAAGATTAAGTTAAAATTGTGACCTCTAGTGACTACACAAGGTTTTTCTATGATTTTACCTTGTGACCTAGTTTTTGACCCCGGATGACCCAATATCGTACTTGATTTAGATATTGTTGAGATTATCATTGTGACCTAGTTTCATAAAGATTAGGCCAAAATTGTGACCTCTAGTGACTACACAAGGTTTTTCTATGATTTGACCCTGTTACCTAGATTTTGACCCCGGATGACTCGATATCGAACTTGACCTAAATTTTGTTGATATGATCATTGTGACCAAGTTTCATAAAGATTAAGTTAAAATTGTGACCTCTAGTGACTACACAAGGTTTTTCTATGATTTGACCTTGTGATCTAGTTTTTGACCCCGGATAACCCAATATTGAACTTGACCTAGATTTTGTTCAGCTGATCATTGTGACCAAGTTTCAAAGAGATTAGGCCAAAATTGTGACCTCTAGCGACTACACAAGGTTTTTCTATTATCTGACCTTGTGACCTAGTTTTTGACCCCGGATGACCCGATAACGAACTTGACCTAAATTTTGTTGATATGATCATTGTGACCAAGTTTCATAAAGATTAAGTTAAAATTGTGACCTCTAGTGACTACACAAGGTTTTTCTATGATTTTACCTTGTGACCTAGTTTTTGACCCCGGATGACCCAATATCGTACTTGATTTAGATATTGTTGAGATTATCATTGTGACCTAGTTTCATAAAGATTAGGCCAAAATTGTGACCTCTAGTGACTACACAAGGTTTTTCTATGATTTGACCCTGTTACCTAGATTTTGACCCCGGATGACCCGATATCGAACTTGACCTAAATTTTGTTGATATGATCATTGTGACCAAGTTTCATAAAGATTAAGTTAAAATTGTGACCTCTAGTGACTACACAAGGTTTTTCTATGATTTTACCTTGTGATCTAGTTTTTGACCCCCGATAACCCAATATTGAACTTGACCTGGATTTTGTTGAGATGATCATTGTGACCAAGTTTCATAGAGATTAGGCCAAAATTGTGACCTCTAGCGACTACACAAGGTTTTTCTATTATCTGACCTTGTGACCTAGTTTTTGACCCCGGATGACCCGATAACAAACTTGACCTAAATTTTGTTGATATGATCATTGTGACCAAGTTTCATAAAGATTAAGTTAAAATTGTGACCTCTAGTGACTACACAAGGTTTTTCTATGATTTTACCTTGTGACCTAGTTTTTGACCCCGGATGACCCAATATCGAACTTGACCTAGATATTGTTGAGATGATCATTGTGACCTAGTTTCATAAAGATTAGGCCAAAATTGTGACCTCTACTGACTACACAATGTTTTTCAATGATTTGACCTTGTAACCTAGTTTTTGACCCCGGATGACCCGATATCGAACATGACCTAGATTTTGTTGAGATGATCATTGTGACCAAGTTTCATAAAGATTAGGCCAAAATTGTGACCTCTAGTGACTACACAAGGTTTTTCTATGATTTGACCCTGTTACCTAGATTTTGACCCCGGATGACCCGATATCGAACTTGACCTAGATTTTGTTGATATGATCATTGTGACCAAGTTTCATAAAGATTAAGTTAAAATTGTGGCCTCTAGTGACTACACAAGGTTTTTCTATGATTTGACCTTTTGACCTAGTTTTTGACCCTGGATGACCCAATATCGAACTTGACCTAGATTTTGTTGAGCTGATCATTGTGATCAAGTATCATAAAGATTAGGCCAAAATTGTGACCTCTACTGACTACACAAGGTTTTTCTATGATTTGACCCTGTGACCTAGATTTTGACCCCGGATGACCAGATATCGAACTTGGCCTAGATTTTGTTGATATGATCCTTTTGACAAAGTTTTATAAAGATTAAGTTAAAATTGTGACCTCTAGTGACTACACAATGTTTTTCTATGATTTGACCTTGTGACCTAGTTTTTGACCCCGGATGATCCAATATCGAACTTGACCTAGATTTTGTTGAGATGATCATCGTGACCAAGTTTCATAATGATTAAGCTGAAACTATGACCTCTAGTGTCTACACAAGTAATTGTGGACGGACAACGGACGGACAGACAGACATACAGACGGACGGACGAAGAGTGATCACAAAAGCTCACTCTGTCACTTTGTGACAGGTGAGCTAATAAAACGTGTGGTTGTTTTGTGCATACATATATGCTATTTTTATTCCCACCAAATACGAATTCTTAAATATTTATATTTTCAACTGTACAGCAGCTTTAAGAATATGACCACGCGCCAAAAACACGTGTTTTACATTTATGACGTCACATCATCGAATTAGCATTTTGCCAAACAAAAAAAATTATAGATTTCCTTCCATTGGAGTTGGTTCAATTAAGTTAACTATAAGAACAATGACTATTGACGTTTTTATTAAATGTATAAGGGTATTCCGTTACCCCACCCACTTTCTAAAATCAAGGGTAGGGCACACTATTTTGCTTTCAAAATCAAACTCTACGATAAATACATTTATTTAATGCTAACTGATGAGATATTGAGTTCTATCAGTGAAATAAAACCTATATCAGTCACTGGTTATCACCTACAATGTGACTGATATAAGCTCCGCCCCCTCACAGGGACTACTTTAATTTACCAAAATCTCAACACGAAAATGTCTGTAACTTTTTTATTAATCAACGGAAACATGTCATGTGGGGGGTTTTACTCTTAGTTAGACCATTTCCTACAAGTTGGTGTATGATTTAATGCAAAATTCTCAATAAAGTCGTTTTCACCTATTCACCATAATCCAAGAAGGCGGATTTTAAAGTGAAAAATATGAATGGAATAACATATTCATACGTAGCCTAACCACAGTGGTAATTTGGCATAAATAGTACCTGTTTTGACACCATAAAAGCATTAAATAAATAGAATATTTGTTTGTTTTGATTGAATATGGTTAATATCTCATCTTGTAGTGATACAATTTTAATATCGCGTATTCAAGAGATATTTCAGTCAAAACCAAAACCATTTAATGTTTGAATACCAATAAATATACATTCTCAGAGTAAAATAATAAATTTTCTAAGAATATCTCGCTGACTGATTGATCTTTCAGAAAATGTTCACTTAAAAAAATTCTGACCAGCCAATGTAAAGTTATCACTCGGTTATCAGAACTTTCAGAAAGCCCCTCGTAAACACTTCAGGCTCAAAAAAGAGGAGGATTTTGGGCGAGGCGAAAGGAGGTTTGAAAATTAATGCTAGTATTTTAACTACATAAAATAACAGCCTTCATTTTCTTGACTTTTATTAAATAACAACGCATTATATGAATACAAAATTAACAACACACTTGATAATAAAGATAGTTTCCCTCAAAAATGTAA
The DNA here is from genome assembly GCA_947247005.1 of Spisula solida. NCBI lineage: Eukaryota > Metazoa > Mollusca > Bivalvia > Venerida > Mactridae > Spisula > Spisula solida. The sequence continues at coordinate 4,577,127 of OX365948.1, read as the reverse complement.
CATAACCAAAACATGTACGTGGGTTGATCCAAAAGTTATGTCATTGATGCTATTAAATCGTCCACAGTGTACGAAAAACAACCAAATCTTACACAAAGTTACATTAATCTATTTTGAGTATGGTAGCCAAATTTCATGACAATGCACTGAACAGTTATTGCGATATTAGCAACTGATGAGATATGGAGTTCTATCAGTGAAATAAAACCTATATCAGTCACTGGTTATCACCTACAATGTGACTGATATAAGCTCCCCCCCCTCACAGGGACTACTTTAATTTACCAAAATCTCAACACTAAAATGTCTGTAACTTTTTTATTACTGAACGGAAACATGTCATGTGGGGGGTTTTATTCTTAGTTAAACCATTTCCTACAAGTTGGTGTATGATTTAATGCAAAATTCTCAAAAAAGTCGTTTTCACCTATTCACCATAATCCAAGATGGCGGATTTTGAAGTGAAAAATATGAATGGAATAACATATTCATACGTAGCCTAACCACAGTGGTAATTTGGCATAAATAGTACCAGTTTTGACACCATAAAAGTATTAAATAAATAGAATATTTGTTTTGATTGGATATGGTTAATATCTCATCTTGTAGTGATAAAATTTTAATATTTTCACTCGCGCTACGCGCTCTTGAAAATATTGAATTTTATCACTACACGATGAGATATAAACCATATTCAATCAAAACAAACAAATATCCTCTATATACATGATGCATACTAACGGACATCGCCGTAAGCCATACGTCAACGACGTCATAATGACGTTATTTCTGTGGCACTAACTCCTCCTGAAAATGTCATCCCAGGTTTTCTTCTTATACTCCTGAATTTAAGCAGCCATTTATTGTCCTTTAAAAGTGTTCAACCCAGCCGACACTGACTATCGACATGTAAAAATTATTTCTAAGAGTCATCTGGATAGTCCCAAAAGTAAAATCGAACTCGATACACAATGGTCGCATTATTGAAACGTCGAACTGCATTTACGGCATCTGAAACAAACTTGGTGTTCCTATCGGAGCTACCACATACCAGTCTTCCGGCCATCTGTTGACATTGATTCGACCAAGGCCATCCCTTAAAAGCTTTTACAACATGTATATACGAGTCGTCGCCGTGTGTATCTTTAAGTTTCTAAGCTTATTTTTTAATAACTTGTAGAAAAAATGCATTACTGCGCGCAGCGTCTTTTTGGCACAAATCTGCATTGTTTTTGATTAGTTATCAGTTTGTTGACCGTTAATTGCGAGTTTCATAATTGAAAAATGCCACTGAAATTTCAGCAGCAGACACCAGACAGTTGTAAGGTTATGTCAGATAATTGTCGTCTGATTTGGCGATTGATGTTTTAACATAATGTATGAAAGAAAATTAATATGATTATGAAAAACGTACCGTTGTTTTGATGTGCAGCGACATGACGTCATTGCTATACTTTGCATGTTCATATAATTACTGCACATTTTTCAATTGTTTTCATGAATCTACGCTCATGAAAGCACACAATTGGAGCAGTGACATTACTTTTGGATCTACTGACGTAGGTACATGTATACCTAAGTGATAAACATTGCATTTTATTGAAACATTACTTCTCAATAAATATACTTTAAAGTCTTTGGAGGCTTTGATAGTTATCCCATACAAAGATCTAAAACACATTTTAGATCTTTGTCCCATGTGTGTAGTTTGACAAATGCCGTCACAAGATTCATGCATCATACATCATGTCAGCGTACATGTACGTGTTTCAGAACAAAATGAGCAATGTGACAAATGAACATACCCCATAAATAGAAATAATCAGTCAGATAAAAACTAAGTGAACTAGAATTATCACTGTCGTGAACAGGGCCCCGTGGTAGCATGTCATAAGAGGGGGAGGGGAGGAGTGTAGAAGTATAGTGGGGTTGCATAATTATCAGCGCTATAAGTTTCTGTACGCAGACACAATAACAAAGTCATATCTCAAACTTTCATGTGTTGATGCCTGAAATAAAGTAATTCACTCCCTTCTAAAATTCAATTAAAGTTGTTTGACAAGCGCAGATTTCCTATATAGAAACCATGATGAACTTTGACTTTTATAAAGTTTGGAAATATCTTTGACAGACTAAAATTGCACACTGAATTCCTGTTCCTGATCGGCCAATATTGTTTGCAAGATGAAAATACACAAAACAGAACTACATTAATCTGTTTGTTTTGTGTGCAAGTGTTAAGGGGAATCAGTCAAAAATTATTAAAGTTTTAAAGAGTTGTCGCCCTTTGCTAAAAATGTGTATATTGTTTTTGCTCCACATACATGTACTTATTGTCGTAGTCAATATATTAAGTAAGTATAGCAAGTTTCATTTGAATATCTTAACCATTTTTTAACTTTGACCAATGTTATAGTTTTGAAGCTGAAAAGGGGCATAAGTCAAAATTTATCAAAGCTAGAGTCGTTGCCCTTTGCTTAAGAGATGCGTATTATCACAGGCAATAATTATAGCAAGTTTCATTTGAATATCTACTATAGTTGTGAAGTTACGAAGAAAAAAGATGAAAAATGAGTAAATTGGAATTTAACAAAGGGCCATAATTCTTCTAATATTGTAGCTAGAGTAATGTTACTTGCCATAAAATAGTGTTTTGTTGTTGTGAGCCTATGTTTAAAATCTCATGTTGATATCTTCAATGGTTTTTAAGTTATCAAGAAAAAAAACATAAAATTGATGAAAATTTGAATTTTACAAAGGGCCACAACACTTCCAATATTGTAGCGAGAGTTATATAACTTGCCATAAAATAGCGTACTGTTATTGTGAGCTTATGTTTGAAGTTTGAAGTCAATACCTATAATGGTTTTTAAGTTTTTAAGAATTATAAAAATGTGGACGGACGGACGGGGTGATTACTATAGGGCACGCAAACAATTTTTTGCGGGCCCTAATAAAAGCTTACAGAGTATGTCCAATACTTGGATGAAGATGCATCAGTAGTGTAGTTATTACAATTTCCAAAACAGAGACATTTCACTTTGAAGAAATTGAATGCCAAACAAGCAAAATCCTGCTAATAAAATTCAGAAAACATTATTGGTCTACACATTAAGCAGTGTCTTTAGTGTTGTCACGTTTTATGTACTTTGAAGATTCAAAACACATTGCAAATACACCATAAAACATCATCAGCATAATTTGAGCAATGGAATACTCACAAATTTGGAGATTATGTTGAATAATGTTGAGGTCTTCAGTTAAATATCTGACGGTAAATAACCAGTATGAATATGGTATGCAGTTTTTTAATTCACCAACCTCCAAATTGAAGAGTCACAATTAAATGACTCCTGACTGCCAATTTTCAAGTCATCACAATATTGCAAGAAGATTATAAGTCAAGCAAATTGACTCAAATTTTCAGGAGTCAAAACTGAGACTTTTGTCAAATTCTTCTAAATGCAGATGAAAAAGCCTTGAGTAGCAGCCTATTGAGTGAATGGCTGAATAAGTTATACCATATTACATTGTATACAAAGATAGTTCAAGCATATGCTTGTAAAAATGAAAATATTGATTCTGATTTGCGTAAGGCAAATATACAGCAAAGGAAATTTGGATACAAATTACTGTTTATGTATTTCACGGTTATATATGGTGACAGACTCACATAATCTGTTTTTCTGAACTGTATCCTAACCCTTCCACAAGAAAACAGCAACTTCCCAACATAAGTGGAAAAGCAACACAATTGTGGAATTTTCATGGAAGGGTATGACCTGCCATGCCCTGGGAATCAAACCCAGATTGCTGTGTTACTAACCACTAGGCAACATACAAATTACTTAAAATACAGAATATTAGTTATTATACCAAACTAGTCGAACTTATCTTCCAAAGCCTGGTAATTGCTGATCAATAATCATGTAAATATCCCAGAGAAAATACGCTATTTATGAATACCATGCTCCAAGGCTTACAAGATAAGCTAGTGTTATTGAAAAAAAAGCAATGTATTTTTTTTAATTTATCAATCATACATTGCTCAAGGACAGAATCAAACTTTTAGACACACTGTCAGTAAGTTAACAATCATAACCATGGAATGATCAGGCCAAAACAAGACTAGTGTGGTTCAGGTCAGTCGATGAGAAGTAACTGCAAATAGTTCAGATTTTCCAGTAAAATAGTTTATTAAAAAATAAACACAGTATCATTGATCTAATTCACACACTATATTGACTGTGGCTCCAGATTAGTAGAAAACGAAAGCAACTTTATAATCATAACCAATCATTTATCATTAATAAGCAATTTTATTGTAATGAAACACTTGGCTGCATTAATGCTTAATTAAATATTTGCAAACACTGAATAATCACTGCATGTGTCTCAAATTTCCTCAGAGCAATTCATATTCATTAACATTCTTAATTCATCAACATTGCTTTAGAAATCAAGTCCAAAAAGAGTAATGTTGTCAGCATGATTAGCTTTTCGAAACACAATTTCAGCGTGTTTAATGAATTGTTGTCAGTTCTGTAACATTAATGAACAGTTCTCAAAGAAACGAATGGCAGCTTTGATATTTTTGCACCAGCAGTTTGCACATGCAATCTATAAACACCCACGGCCCAATACAATGATGACAGATATGTGTTGTTACAAGTGTTGTCATGTATAGATCAGATCTCTATATACTCTAAGTAGGATCAACAACCACTATACTGCATCACAATTTAAACCATTAGAAATTAATAGCTGGATTTTCATCCTATTCTACAGTATGTTGTATGACAATGGAGCAGATTTCATTCAGTTTAAGAATTGGGAGCGGGATATTTTTCCTGCTAGTTTTTAACCAGATAGATGGTAGTATCTCACACATCGGCTGGGCTATAACAGCTTGACGATTATGTTGAAACAAATCAGACACTTTTTTGAAAGGTTGTAGTATCGAGAAAAAGGGTGTAGATGAAGAAATGAATTTAAACTTTTCTTAATCTTAAATGAATAGTTTGCAAATATATTGCAGGATTCAAATCCATACTGTACAGTAATGAGAGCATTATACCACTGGGGCTATTGAAATACCCTCCAAAAAGGTTCAGCAAATAAGCATTATCAATGTGACTATACGGTGGCCGAGTGGTTAAGGCTCTCCATTACCAATACTGAGGTTCCTGGTTCAAATCTTGGCCGGGGCATTCGAAATGCAAGAAACGCTTTTCAGTGTTTCCCACACAACTAGAGATGAACTGTTTGGAAACCCAGAAGCAGTATCCTGTGTATCGGTGCTATATACACCAGGAACATTAAAAAACCAAGGAGTTTGTTCGGTATGTTCACCCAGATTCTTTGAATCACACCACTGTGTCTTCAGCTTACTGTCCAAGGGAGGTAATTTGAAATATACCAAAGTTTCCTAGATCTGCATTAAATGATTAGACATTTTGATATCAAAATTGATTTCTTTAGCAATGGTAAATGCATGTATGTTTATAACCCATAACAGTTAACTACCCTTAATCAGTTAAGTTTAGTAAGCCTAATGCTGTTTGAACAAAATCAGTTATCACCTTTGTGTTCAATATTGCATGGTTGCCTGCCCTTGAATTCTTCAACAGTGTTGGCAGATCAATTACTACAATGTTTCTATTTGAAAATGTCTTCATTAAGCATTGTCAAATAACCACATGAAAAGTAGATAATTTTTGTTTTGCTGAGAATATATTAACTTTCTAAGTTTTATGTAACTATGCCGGTGAATGCAAAAGATGTGTTAGATTACAGCTAAAGGTGTAAAGAAATTTTATTTTTAACAGCTTCAATTTTTTCTGAATCAGCTTTCCTTAAGATAACTAAATAGCAATTATCTCATGTTCATTTAAACAAATTCACCCAAGTACAAAAAATTCACTTGGAGGCACTTATAACGGTACTAAAATGTCACTAAGTAATAATCGGGTGTATTTTGTTGAAATTTGCAACAAATTTAGTTATGTGTATGATAACATTTTATTAAATTTCATTACGTAACAGAAAGATTTTGGAAACACAAGTACTTTGTCCAGCGATGCGTAAAATCCTGAATTCATGAAATCCAATCTGACTCAAATTGCCGTTAATTGATCAGCTAATACTGTGTCCTACCTAGAAGTGATAATAAAATGACCATGTGCAACAGTTACTTTATTTCCCGCTATTTTCTTGTGCAATTCATTAAATTGACATTTCACAGCCCAATAAACAATAATCACAGAACAGTAAGACTTAAATATTGGATTACTAGCATGGTGTAGGCCGACACAAATTCTCATATAAAAAATATTAACAATTTGAAACAAAAAAAGTTATTGGGGTTTTGGGATTGAAAACTGCACAAGTGCCTCCAAGTGTATATTGTATTCCAAAAAATTAAAATTTATTTTATTCTTTATGAGTATATCCTTACTTTTTATAAATTTGTGTGTCAGTTTAATACACAGGCAGTGTCACAACATGAAAATGGGTACAAATAAGTATATAAATGTAACTCCATTAGTTTGAGTCAAAAGAGATAATTGGCCATAACATTACTTTTGAGTGAAGGTATTTGAGGCTATTTATCAGCAATACTATATATATAATGAAGCAACTGTTTCCTTTGACTTAGGTAGTTCACAATCAAGCTGTAAGCTTTTAATCATTTTAACATTAATCATTTTAATATTATGCAAAGTTATTAAGATCTTATTATCATTAAGTATACATATTATTACACTGAAATTGACCAGAATACATACACATATGAAGTAACATATCACAATGACATAAGGGAAAGCTTGTCAGCTTCACAAGGTCAGCCATCAATACTTCTATCCAACACTAACAGACTTAGCGAAAGTTCCAAATATAAGCCACACAACGGACAGACGATTGCTGAAAACCTGTTAGACTAAAAAATACATGGCAGGTTTTGGAAAGTCTGTAGTAAGAAAGAAAATGGCAACTAATTTTTCTCTTACAAACCCAGAGTTACAATATATGAGCACTAAACTCTGTCAGCATCTTACATAGGCATTATCACAATACTTCAATTAACTTTGGTTGCTAACAGCCAGTAAGCAGAGTAACCCCGTAGGGACGTGAAGATACTATAAAACCACAAACTCCTCAGAATCTACTGTTGATGATCTTATTCTACCGTCTTCATCCATTATTACATATCTAATCTTTAATGATCTTTCTACACTCATGCTTATATCGTTTATATCCATATCCGTGCCTTTACCATCATTAAATACAAACATTGGATATACCCCTGTTCCTTTATTTGGTGTAACCATCTGAAAATATACATAAGATTGTATATGTATGTGCAACAAGTTAGACTTCAAACACCATCTTCATACAGTTTACAGAAATACTAGACACACTGAAGTATTGCAAATCTGCTTTGATGGCCGAGTGGTAGAGCATTGGCTTTGAGTGCAAGAGATATCTGGTTCGATCCTGGGATGTAACATACCAAACTTGTTAAACAAGTAATTGAGAATTGCAAGCAGTACAGAAGTCCCCTACCGGTTTGAAGCCATTTTCAATGTTTCTGTTGCCATAGCAACCACAATTTTTGTCAGAATCAAAATATGTTTAGACATGCATAATCCCCTTATTGCCCTCAATCCACATACCAAGTTTCATAAACCTTTTTTTAAAATATTTTTAAATTGAATAAAAAAAAAAAGTTTCATAAACCTAGCTTGGAAACTGTTTGAGTTATAGAAGGATCCATATTTGGGCATATTTTCACACTTTCTGTCGCCATAGCAACCACAAATTTGTCAAAATCAAAATATATTTTTGGAAGTGCATAATCCCCTTATTGCCCTCTATCCACATACCAAGTTTCATAAACCTAGCTTAGAAACTGTTTGAGTTATGTCAGGATCCAGATTTTTTGACTGACTGACTGAATTTCTAATTTGGAAGTAGTTCGCGAGGGTTAATGTTTGCGAATTTCAAATTTCAGAAAAATAAAATTCTACTTTTTCGGCAATATCCCTGGTGCATTATTTAGTTGCCATGGCGTGATAATCACTCTGATAATTACGACTACTGTTGGTACAATATAATGGTCATCTATCAAAGCGATGGAATTCTTAATTGGCCGATTGGCTTAACTTGTTGGTATTTACTAGAACTCAATTAAGCCAAACCAGACCGTACCATTGTGTAATAAGAAAACTGTGAAAGTATATTGTATTCAGGCCCTAGTTTTTGAGCTAATCGGAACAAGCAATACTAGCCGTGGGTGTTAAACATTGTACCTGTAGACAGAATTTTTATACTGCTACACAATCATTGAACTATTCAATTGAACTGTTAAATGAATTAGATTTTTGACAGAAATATTTTATATTCACATTTTATGTTGTATATCTAACGTTTTGTAAATATTAATCAAACAAATTTAGTTTATCAGGCAAAAGTCAGCGTAATCGTCAGTATTCTATAAATCCAGGGTAGATTGTAATGGCGTCGCTTAGCCGTAATCAATATTGAAGTTCAACATATTTGAAGCTATTTTAAAGGTAATAATTTCACGAGCATCAATTTTCGCGAATTTATCGAACTTGCGAATATAGCGAAAATTAAACCCTCGCGAAATATTCTGCTTTTACAGTATCTCCCTTGCTTGATGCTCAGCATATTGTGCCTGGTGTGAGGATAATGTGACTGGGTAGTCTCTATTTGTCTGACATAAATACTGTTGAGTGATATAAAACAATATATAATATCACAGAATGCGATGAAAACCCCCAGATACCGCTGGACACAGTGACGTAGTATATGAGACATATAAATTATGATGATATGCATAATATGTCTAGTCTAGCTTATATGCACAACTAGACTTGGTGCTGATCAGTCTTGTAAAGTTTCAATCAAATACGACCATTGGTTACAGTAAAAAAGCCCGGACAAAATTTACAAGTGTAAAAAAACAAAGGACCGTAACTCCCTTAAAATTAATCTGATTGACGTCCGCCGACGATATGCACAACTAGACTTGGTACTGATGAGTCATGCAAAGTTTATCTTGTCAACCTGGCCTCTGGTATGGTGTTGGCATAATTGTCATATACACAAGTATTTACTGTACAACAAGACAGCCTATCAGATAGAATGCAATACAAGTATTTACTGTTCAACAAGACAGCCTATCAGATGGAATGCTATACAAGTATTTACTGTACAACAAGACAGCCTATCAGATGGAATGCTATACTGTATAATACAAGTATTTACTGTACAACAAGACAGCCTATCAGATGGAATGCTATACAAGTATTTACTGTACAACAAGACAGCCTATCAGATGGAATGCTATACAAGTATTTACTGTACAACAAGACAGCCTATCAGATGGAATGCTATACAAGTATTTACTGTACAACAAGACAGCCTATCAGATGGAATGCTATACAAGTATTTACTGTACAACAAGACAGCCTATCAGATGGAATGCTATACAAGTATTTACTGTACAACAAGACAGCCTATCAGATGGAATGCTGTAATGGAACTTGTACCTGCTCAGTGTGTGACACAAAATTCTCAAAGTCTTGTTTGGTACGACAATAGAAACCTACAGTAGCACTCGGGTCCATCTTACTGAGTGACACTTTACGTGGAGAATAACAATGGAATGACTGAAATACAAAAGTATAGAATTTACTAATAGCCAACTATAAACATAGAGGTTCAAGACCGTTATATATTTGGTTATATATTTGGTCTACAGCAATCCTGACCTTTGACCAATCCACCTATTAGTGATTTTATATTTCTTCATAGTGTTATTCATAGGCCAAACATTACACTAGAGGAAATGTCAGCAAATTTTGTATATTTGAGAAATTAGCCAACATTCGCACGTAACTAACTTAAGTACATTTTCAGAATATCATTAAAAAGAAGCAGGACTTTTATCACATCCACTGGCTTTCATTTTATCTCTAACTAGATATATTAAATCTTCAGTTTGATATTGCACTTACCTCAATTTTAAAATCCCTCTTTAATGTGTCCACATAATCTTGACAAAAATGTGGATCCAGGTAGATAAGTTTGTCCTCTGTAAGACAAACAAAGGTTATGGAAGTAATAATATACGGCTCTCGACAGGAATTGGGCAAATAAATATAACAATCATTTTTATATACTTTGAGAAATGTTTCTTCAGTTCTTCTGTTTGCTTAAAATGGTGAGGTCATATACAACACTGGGTATAGTCACAAGAGAACAGGAAATGTATTGCTAAATAGATGCACATTATTGCATGCAACATGTATACAAGTTTATTTGAATATCTTAAATAGAATTCCAGCTACGCCACAAAGGCACATTTTTAGATTTTTTTCTGTTAAGACTTACTTATTAATGCTGTATTGTAGCATATCTGATTCCAGTAGAAATTCAGATTTGAGATCCGAGACCTGTGATTGGTTATGTATACTAACCTTGCCAACCAATGAAATACAGAGAATGTTTAGGTTTTCCACCAATCAAACCAAGGCAACATTCCTCGGCCATTAGATTTTTTATACATGATGAATATATTGGATTGAACTCCTCTCCGCCGAGTCGGACTGGTATAAGTATTATAACAGATCTTTTCCATTCTGTATTGTTGACATCAGTCTGTGGATTATTACTATCATGTACGCACGTATCCTCAGAATTACTGCTGCTTGTACTAACAGTTAAATTCCTTGGTCTTTGTGAACACAAATCATGGATATCTTGCTTATATACTGAAAATATCAACGAGAAATTATACTATATACCAGACAAAAATGAAGTGTCTACATTAAAACATATGTCATACATATAATAGTTTTAATTTAGTAGCTACTAAAACTTTTTTCAATCCTTTTTTGCTGACAACAGCAACAGCCTCAGTCATCGGGAATAATCTAACAATAATGGTGACAATATTTACTGTAGCTCACTATTGTCATCAAGCGCATGCATGTTTCATGTGTTTTCTCCTCAATCAGCACATAACTAGAACTAAACATGGCTTACATGTCCATGGTTGATGTCCATGGTTGATGGCAATTGCAAGCTTTATTTATTTATGATATCACTATTTTTAAGTTACAACAAGGAATTCACTGAATGTGAAGAATACCCCCAGAAACTGCTTGACACAGTCACATGTTCTATGACAATATGCACATGTAGACTTTGTCGAGAATTTCGAGCATAGCCTTTATTTGCCAGTCAGCTTTCCGCTGAAATATGGCAGGCATATATGTATATGAGTTCCTCCACCCGGTTTGGAACCCTGGTTGCCAGATTAGACGGCAAGCCCGCTAACCATTGAGCTACGGATGATAAGTAATGCAAACTTTCATTGAAATCAAAGCAATAGTTCCAGAGGAAAACTTAAGTGTTAAAAAACAAAGGACCATAACTCCCTTAAAATTGATCCAAGCATCTTTCCCAAAGATATGCACAACTTGGCTTGGTCCTGATTTCGCGTGTATTAGAGTGTATTCGAGTGTATACACGTGTATTTGCATGTATTTGCGTGAATTCGCTTGTATTTGAGTGTATTCGAGTCATGCAAAGTTTTATTTAAATCAGACCATTGGTAACAGAGACATAGCGCGGACAAACTTTATAAATGTAAAAAAATCAAGGGCCATAACTCCCTTTAAATTGATCCTTACAATATTGACAACTAGACCTGGAACTGATCATTCACGCAGTTTCGTTGACATTTGACCATAAATAACAGAGAAATAGCACGGATGAAATTACCAAGAGTAAAAAAACAAAGGGTTATAACTATAACATAAATTGATTTGACCAATGTATGCAGGCGATATGCACATATAGACTTAGTACTGATCTTTCATGCAAAGTTTCGTAGAAATCTGACCAATTATTACATAGGAATAGCGCGGACAAATTTTGCACTGACCAACCGACCGCCCAACCAACAAACAGACCAACCTCAAGCATGACTCCAATATAGCCCTCATGTACTATGTATCTGGAGGTATAATTAGTATTAAATGATGTTTCGATTTGCCAGCAAAAAAGGAGTTGAACAGATCACAGGAATTTGAAGTTCTACCAGTAAAATATAATACAAGTCGGTCCATCACAAATCACCCTATACGTATATATAATACTGAAGGAACGCAACGCCTTCCCCCCCTCCAAAATGGAATCCCGTAGCCAGTGCGAACAAAATAAAAGATACAAGCGATCAAGTTAGCACATTCGACGAAGAATATTTATAAGTACCTCATGCAACCGAAAATATTCGCTTTCGTCTGATATTACGAGATATATTTCTTATTTCCTTCACGAAATGTCAAAATCTAGTACATCGTCGGTGCCATTCTGCCATTTGGTGTCGTCACTAAACCACGCCTCCAGACAAATATTAAATTACATTTAAGGGGATAGGATAAACAAGCAAGATTTGCAATGAAAGTGTTGCCAAGCTATGATAAATATGCTTTATTAATGTGTATTTGTTGATAAACTCTAAGGGTATATGTAGTACATTGTAATGCTATGTTTGTTATGCCCACCAACTTTTAATTTGAAGAAAAAACGCTTACTGAAAACATATGCCCTATCGCACTATAGAATGCCCTTAAGTGTTTCTACAAAGTGGGAGTGACTCTAGCATTTATCTCCAACCGTTGCACGTTTTCCTCGTGGCAAATCAGTAATATTTACAAACCAGTGACATTCCTTAGCTACTCACTTGGATCGGTGCACGAGTTTATCGTGCGTAAATAGTGGGCCGATGTGTTAAAAATAACAAAATCAACTGACCGTGAAGGGAAAATACAGGGTTTCCCATATACAAACTCAGTTCGGGGCGTGGTTTGTGAAGAGACAGAATGGCACCGACGATGTACTAGATATTGAACTTTGAGAAGTAAATCACAAATAGTTCGCGTAAATTCAAGAAAATATATTGATTGTCGATTAGATTGGGTACATTTAAGTTTCCTTCGTCAAATGAGCTAACTTGATCGCCTGTATCTTTTATTTTATTAGCACTGGCTACGGGATTCCATTTTGGAGGGGGGGAAGGCGTTGCGTTCCTTCAGTATTATATATACGTATAGAGTGATTTGTGATGGACCGACTTGTATTATATTTTATTGGTAGAACTTCAAATTCCTGTGAACAGATGAACAGTTACTGAGGTGCAAAATAAGTACTTTACTATACTGGTACTAAATTATAAAGCCAATCAAGGGGTGCACTGACTGTCAGTTAAGGCAATTATTTAATACAGTACAGGTGCATTAAGCATAAAAGACTCACTGGGATAAATTGAAATTGACTGCTTAATAAAGTAGGCTGCTTCATTCAGGAGACCATTAACATTAATATTTCTAAATATTATCAACTTAATATTAGCTTACAAATCTTCAAACCTGGTCTAAAACATTGATCTATTACTAGGTAATTTATTAGAAAAGCGCTGTGTAGATAATGTACCATGTATATGTATGTACGAGGGTCATTTAATATATTCGAAGACAATTGTTCTCATTTCATTATTATTGCGTTTAAACAATAATTTCTTATAACATCACAAACAGTAACTTAGTACCGACAGTGAGTCAATGCAAATTTATCTTCAATAATGCAAACTAGTAGCATGTCATCAGCCACTGTATTACCATGGAAACGCGTTACCACCCCCGACCGACGCAACGTGCCTTTTTCATTTGTTCAACTAGTTATAAATTCCGATTAAGTTAATATACATTCCGATGTTTCGGCCAGATTATTACATAATATTTTCTTGGGGTTTCATGAAAGTATGAAGTTATTTGGACGTCGAAGTGGGAATTAAAAACTGTTTTATCAAGGCGAGTCGCATTTTCAATAACGTCAAAATACCTATTTCTTTACGCAAGGAAATTCATACGACTATTGAATTGTGCATGGGGCTTGGAAAAACACAGCAGACACACAATCGCTGCTACAGAGAGCGGAAGGAGAACATACAGCATGCAGTGGTCTTGTCTTTAAGTGGTAAAAACAATTTTCTGAAGCGCAGCATGGTATTTAAAACGATACATGGATGTGCAAATAGGCAAACGTAGTCACGTTTCACGCAACGTCCGTCAAAATGTGCGAGATGTTTTCATATTAATATAAAACCATTAAGCCAAGCCTTAATCCTTAACTTAGACTACATAAGATATTGTGGAAGATATGTTAAATCATATACAATTTGAATGTTTATGTTTATTTCAATTTTAATAACATAATTTCATTTCGGGCTACCATTTGAGAATCACCAAAACGTCAATAACGTCGCTGACGTCAGATCATAAATTGCGGTGTGTGGTGGTACCGGTATGGTGACATTTATATTTAAGTCATATTTTCTTTAAAAATGTGTTGTTTCACGCAATATTTTCAGCACTTGTGTCTGAAAGGCTGTAGTTTTACGTGAAGTAGTTTGTTTTTCTCTGTGTCATCGGATGTTAATTGATTAACACAGTCTACAAATTTATTGAATGCCCCACGTACACACCATAATTCCAGGAATACCATTAATGTTAAATAAGAATCTTACTAGATACATTCAAATTATTAAAGGATACATAAAACAATACATGTAATCAAGAAGAATAGTTTCTACACAAGCAAATTGTGGATGGACGACTGACGGACGACAGACGGACGGCAGACAAAGAGTGATCACAAAAGCTCACTCTGTCACTTTGTGACAGGTGAGCTAAAAATATATCTAACATGAACATATAAAACTGTCCCCCTACTACAAAAAACTTTGGGTAAACATACCCTTATATACAAACAAACATCCAACAATACATTAAACATGGTTTGAGCTACATACCTGTGCAATCTTGAGCAACATAAACACAAATATCCTTCAATACAGGCTGTGAAAACGAGGCTTTCATCACTGCATCTCTGAAACAAGTCCCAGGCATAAGTTTAACATGTAAAACAAAATAACCTTTGACATCGGTTACTGTATCATTAAATCGCAGAATTGGACAGGGTGGCAACAGAAAATGAAGAATGAAATTCCCTGATTTTTCACATTTGTCATGTTCGCAACTCAGATACAGCTGAAAAAATGCCACCAACCTCCACTTATATGAATACCTTTACCATCAAACTCATTATTTATACCTATCTAATAATAAATACAGTCTGCTAACAGTCTGTTTGAAGAAATACATAAACATAATATTATATTTAATAGTCATGAAGAGAAGCTGCCAGTAGACACATTTTTTCCTTAAATTTTTGTAAAATCCCCTAATTATTCCCTGATTTTTGCCCAACTTTGAAATTCCCTTATTTTTCCCTGCAGGAAATTTGTTTTTGCCATTTTCCCTGTTTCTCCTGTTTTCCAGAGTCTGTGGCAACCCTGTTGTGGACCATAATGAAAATTGGTTTGCCAAGTATGTTATCCACAGAAAATAAAGACGTTATTATTATGGAACTAATTGTCAGGTTGCCAGACATTTCTTGTGGCTAGGAACTATTATCAAAACTGAGAAACACAACTTCATGTGTCAATAAACAGTTTTCTGCAAAGCTTCATAATTTAAGTTACAAGTGACCTGCCAAATTGCTTAATTGTATAATCAAGTTAAAATATGCTTTAATGAAAAGTCAATGTACAAATGTATTTCTAAAAATAATATCAGCCAATCAACGACCAAGTACGTTAAAATCACTGTCTAACATTTGTTGGGAATTCTGGAACTAAAATGGCTGATGATCGGCTGGGAATGCGCGGTAGAGCTAATATTTGAGGATATTAACATAAACAGTATTTTTTCCAATAAAATTTGAAAAATTAATAATTGAAATAAATGCATCATAATTTATATTTGGACAGTTTTAGTCGGAATATTCAATTCTGCGATTGGTATTTATCATTAGGCCTACATCATAACATTTAGCATAGAGTTATGTATGAAGTGCATGGTAATATTTCACATTGCATTGACATACTGCTGAATATCATAATGTGTGAAATACCAATATTTAACAAAATAATATCAATGTGTAGCTTATTTTATCTTCTTAGTAGAAAATATAGGGTTTATAGCCGTATTTTGATCATTAAAACCATTAATTAGGTACTAAACAGAGTCACTATCAGACGAGATTTTTATCTCAAGTAGACTGCTAATATAATTTAGCACTGGTCAGCTGATAAGCCCACTGGGAATCTAGCACGGTAAGTGTTAACTTGTATACATGTAGATACTATTACATAAAGGGCAATAATGAACAATTTTAAAAGCCTGACATGAACTCATTATAAACTCATTGAACTGCAACAAATCCACACAGTAGTGCTATGGGGTAATGAAGAAGGACACAACAGTCCACAATTATGTACAAAAGAACCAAATGCCACAAATATCATTGAACCATGCAAATAACATGGTAATGAACAAAAGTTTTTAAAATATAATATATGTGTAACAATTGTATGACCATGGTTCCGCTTCTTTTTTACTTGATGAGGCCTAAGATCTAAAAATAGCGTTGTTTTAGATCTTTGATGAAGCCTATCAGTATGGTGTACATTGTTAGTCCAGCCCCATGCCCTGAAATTGTTCAAATAACTATCATACCTTAGAATGTAAGCTACTGATGAAGGGCCATACCATTCACCTGGCTGTTTACCAAACATTTTACCAATTTCTGCCATTTTATGAACTGAGAATGGACACTGATCATTTGCTGAGTCACCAAACCATTGGACAATCTGTCTATAGAAGGTGGCTTGTTCGCTTGTTTGATTGTGTATTCGCCAAGCTGAAAAATCATTTACAAACATTAGATAAATCTGAATTTCTTCTATTTGCTACCAGGTATTCACAATCTATTTTTGCAACAGTTGTCAATGACAACCAGAATTGTGTCCATAGGATATAATTGCAAGTATATTGGGATACTAAATATGATTAGTCTGGTCTTTGCAGAAATAAGTGATACAAATTGATGTACGTGTGAATTTTGGTCACAAGGCAAAAAACTAGTAATTTGATAGACAAAGATTTAACTGAATTAAATAATAATAATACATTAAAACTCAGACATTCCTCAGACTATGGTTGTCATTGCTTTAGTTGTGATGTGAATACTATTAAGGTTTAAAATTTAATTTGTCTGTGAACCAGCCTAGTATTCAATGTGCTTAAAATAATATATTCCGACATTGTACTTACTAATTTAATAACAGAATTCAATGTGACACAATGGAACGGCAACATTAGTAATCATAGAAGCACTGGGCAGAACAACCAGTATAACTGAACTACCGTCATTCCCCTAGTATAAGTCGTGGTCATGTATTGCACGCAAATAAAAATACTAGATACAAGAAGATATATGTACAATCAT
Source organism: Spisula solida (assembly GCA_947247005.1). Lineage (NCBI taxonomy): Eukaryota > Metazoa > Mollusca > Bivalvia > Venerida > Mactridae > Spisula > Spisula solida. The sequence goes on along the minus strand of OX365948.1, from coordinate 4,559,679 downwards.
GGAAAAGTGTCATGTCACCAGAATGATTTGTTCAAGTTTATCTCTGGACAATAAAACAGCAGAGAAGATGATGGTACAGATGTGGCTCACTGTTGAAAACATCCATAATGTTGTAGATTTTCTCCATGAATAAATAATAGTTCAAAATTAAGTATCATTATTAATATTCCATCTTTGTTTTGTGTATATACATGTATATGATGTCATTTCCTCATTTTTTATAGTGGCATCTCTGCTGATATTGTTTATCTCAGGTTGCCAATATATGCTGTTATCCTATACCAGATATTTATATTATACTATTATAGCATAAAGAGCCTGTTTGAGATGTTTGAATACTTGTAAACCTTGTACAGTGCAATCTCTGTAGAGCAACACCTTTTGGTAGCTGCAAGTATTGACCATTGTTTAGAGGCTGTTGATCTACAGAGGTTAAATTTAAAGTAACAAGAGATGTTTGTAAAACATGTATGCCTCCGTGGCAGCCCAATAGTCAACAAGAGCTGTCCACGAACAGCGCGCTCCACTATTCGCAGCGCCATGCTAGGATAGTACAATTATTATATATTCAAAACAAAATGCTTCATAACAGCAGCATTACCCTCTGCTGTGTAGAGGTTGGGGCTTCTAAGTCGAAAAAGGGGGATAATTTGGACAAATTATGCAGGACCGTTACCTACTCATGTGTAGGTCCCCTTGGTCATGAAGTAAACAAATAAGTATTTCTTAGTCCAAAAGGGGGCATAATTTCAACATGATGGTGAACAAGTATGCAAAGTATCAAAGCAATATATCAATTCACTTTGAAGATATAAGGGGTTAAAAAACCTGTACCTAAACTTTAACATTTGCATTTCCAAGTCAAAAAGGGGGCATAATTTCAACAAAATGCTTGATAGAGTTACCCACCCCTGTGTAGGGGTTGGGGTCATGATGAAGAGCAAGTATGCATAGCATTATGTGAATGCACTTAGAAAATATTAGAGGTGAAAAAACCTGTACCTAAACTTTAACATTTGCACTAAGTTGAAAAAGGGGGCATAATTTTATCAAAATGCTTGATAGAGTTACCTACCCCTGTGTATGGGTTGGGGTCATGATGGTGAACAAGTATGCAAAGTATCAAAGCAATATGTCAACGCACTATGAAGATATTAGAGGTTAAAAAACCTGTACCTAAACTTTAACATTTGCATTTCCAAGTCCAACAGGGGGCATAATCTCAACAAAAAGCTTGATAGAGTTACCTACCCCTGTGTATGGGTTGGTGTCATGAAGGTGAACAAGTATGTAAAGCAATATGTGAATGCACTTTGAAAATATTAGAGGTGAAAAAACCTGTACCTAAACTTTAACATTTGCTTAATAGAGTTACCTACCCCTGTGTATGGGTTGGGGTCATGATGTTGAACAAGTATGCAAAGTATCAAAGCAATATGTCAATGCACCATGAAGATATTAGAGGTTAAAAAACCCGTACCTAAACTTTAACATTTGCACTGTTTGCACTAAGTAGAAAAAGGGGGCATAATTTCAACAAATTGCCTAATAGAGTTACCTACTCCTGTATATGGGTTGGGGTCATGATGGCAAACAAGTATGCAAAGTATGAAAGCAACATCTCAAAGGACTTAGAGAAAATAAGAGGTTAAAAAACCTGTACCTAAACTTTAACAAAAATGTTACGCCGACGCCGACACTCGGGTGACTGCAATAGCTCCTCTTATTCTAAGAATAGGGGAGCTAAAAATAGTGAAGGTCAGTGACCTTTGACCTCAAAATCAATAGTGGTCATCTACTGTTGTTGACCAACCTTCTTGTAAAGTTTGTAGATCCTAGGGCATAGGGTTCTTGAGTTATTGAGTTGAAACCATTTGAATAGTCAGAAATGGTGAAAGTCACAGTGGCCTTTGACCTACTGACCTCAAAATCAATAGTGGTCATCTTCTGTCATTGACCAACCTCCATGAAAAGTTTGAAGATCCTAGGACAAAGCTTTCTAGAGTTTTTGAACGGAAACCAATTTAGTCTTCCGACAGACCGACCATTTTTACAGATCGACCGATAGTGTAAAGCAATATACCCCCTCATCAAAGATGGGGGGCATAAATATAGGCTTAGGGAAATTTTGAAGGTGTTGTTATAGAGAGGTTGTTGTTGTACAGAGGGCCACTCTAAAGATGTTATACTGTACATGTTTACTGTTGTTAGTTAAACATTAACAAGAAAATTACTGTGTGTTCATGTTAACTGTATAGCAACATTTATGCATACATGTATTTGTTTAATTAGATTTCATGACTGGAAAGACTTCTACATGTAAAGTTTAAAACAATCAGAACTTTGAACAAGAGTTAATTTTTATAAAGTATTTAATCAAGAGCTGAACAATGCCCTTAACTTGTAAAGTATTCAATCAAGAGGTGAACAATGGCCTTGCCTTTCATGTTTTCAATCAAGAGTTTAACAATGACCTTGACTTTTAAAATATTTAATCAAGCTTTAAACAAGCACTTTAACTTTTAAAATATTGAATCAAGAGTTGAACAAAGGCCATGACTTTTGAATTATTTAATCAATGTGTCCCTTTGGTGCGATACAGTAGAACTTCGATGCCTCGAACAGTACTTGCCTCGAACACTCTAGATACCTGAAACTAGTTCTTCGGTCCCGGCAAAATCCCTTCTTTATTCATATGGTAAAACAGTAGATGACTCGAACAGTATCTAGGTAGAACACTCAAACTGATTGGACGGTCCCTTGCTATGACTTGCTATGTCGGCGACAAAAGGTGATAACTACTGTACCAAACAATTGTTTGTGTTTGACTGCATTGCAAGGAGTTTTTAAACACTTAAACATACATTAAACAGTTAATGAAGGCTGTCCAGGAAATTGAAACTGAATTTTTTTTGTTATAAAAATAATCATTTTTCAAAGTTTGTCAAAAGAATCTGTTACATTTCCATTTATTGATTTGTAGTAACTTGACCCAGGACATGACTATATTCTGTGGCTTGCAGCTTTATACTCGAGTATGAATAAAAAATTATGCTATTTAACGAGAAACCTTACAAAGTGAACACTCGAAGAGCTTGTAGGAGATAAATCAGATTTCCTGTCATTTTTTTCAAACTATATTGTTTCATTATTGTTATGAATAATATTACAAAAAAGATAGACCTCTATTAGTTATACACATAATTTATGCACGATTTGTACGTGTACACCAATTCGAACTTATACCCATGCATATTCTTGAATACCATAGATGCCTCGAACAGGTAGATGGCTCAAACTATTTACCCGGTCCAAAGGTACCGGTAGTTTGAGGCATTGAAGTTCTACTGTTATTATATACTTTACTTTTAAAGTATTCAATCAATAGATTATCGATATGTTACCTCTTCCAAGAAAGTGATTAATAAAAGCTTGACCCAACATCATCTGACTGCTGCGTAACATACATCCCCAACCACAATCAGTAGTAAATTTAGTCTGAGGCAGAGCTTGGAATCCTTTACGATACGTAAACCACAGACGACTCTGAAAATCTTGTTTGAACAATTCCATACTTGGAAGTGACTGTAATCTTTCCCCTGGCACTGGTTCATCATCTAAAACGTATGTACATGTATAATATATATTGTCTTTGTTAGAGAACATAGATAAAAAGTTATTTTGAAAGTAGCAGATTACAAATACTACTAAAAAGCTTGAGCGTATGAGCATAAATATATCGAAAATTCTGTAATAGTTTTCATATTATGAAGTTTATGAACAATGTTATACAATGAAAATTATTCATTTCCATAAGTATACAACATAGTCATACATAAACCAACATCATGAATACAACATAAAACATATAATAACGGATATATTTATAAACTGCTTCCATGGTCAAAGGGTAAAATAATCTTGGAGAGTTCAGTCAGCAACTTATAGCTACATGTAGATCAATAATACAAGTGTCCTCAATTTAATAAGTTGATAACTTAATGTGCTCTGAATAAGTTTTATTTAAAAATCTCAAATATAGAAGAAAATTACCATCAGGCCTTTTGTGGTAGCAGCATCCAAGAAGAAATAATGGACTGTCTTTTTCAAAATTGGTTTTGCTTTTTAATGTCCACCCTAAAATTGAAAGCAATAATATTTGTACTAATTCATTAAGATTTATTTTAAATAACAGTTTGAATAAAAATACCTGCACAAGGATCAGTGTTTTACACTCACGGACAAAATAAACACACAATTTTTTCAAGGGCCTAATTTTCTAAGTAACTTTGATATATAGTTTTTATTAAAAATATTCATGCTACACGGGATAAAACCTTGGCTCCCGTACATTTTTGCAAGCTATTATATTTTTTTTGCACATGTCTTTTTTCATTTAATGTGTGTGACCAAGGCTTAGGGCCTGCCTGCCTGCCTTTGACATCTTTGATATTGGTCTTGATATAGTGCCTTGTTTAAGATGAACATGAGTTCTATGCAGATCCGAGCATTCAGATTGTATATCGCGCCATGCAGAGGGTAGTGAAAGGCAAATAAGATGCATTTCTGATAATATCATCAACTTGAATTGACCTAACAACCAAGTCTTCTGTTTCTATTATAATTACATAAACAGATTTGACAATGAGGATCAGAACATTCTGCAGCATTACGACTGGAAAATCAGAAGGCAAGTTAGCTGTTCCGGCTAAATGTTTGATGTTGAGGTTGTAGCGGCTCACAAGTGATAAAAACAATGTTAATTGTGGACTTGACGAAAATTCCCCACGATACAATTTTTTGACAGCTTGTACAAATGGTTTACTATCTGTCAATATGCATGCGCGATGGTGAGATTGTACAATGAACGGGCAAAATGCTTTATTGCGGTGGCTATAGAGTATAGACAGTGCTTCAATTTCGCATGGAAGCCAAATGACTTGATGCTTCCGTAATTTTACACTAAAAAAAACGGCCAATTGTAGCTTATTATTACGTGTGACGTACAAGGTTGCACCCATGCCACGTTTGACTACCAATAGGTATGTGTCAGAATACTTTCAAGTATCGTATGTTATCCAACCATTGCCATCAAATGTCCAGACTGAATCGTAGGGTGGACCTCCCGAATAAACCATTTCCTTTCATGTCCGTATTTTCGGTACTAGCAAAAACCTAGTAGGGAAAATACGGACAGTTCGATTTTTACCAATTGAAGATTTATTTCTCTCAAAACTCACTATAAGTGAACTTTTTCTATCATATTAGATTTATAACTTTATAACAAAAATATCTGAGACATATATATGTCACTTAGACACCGAAATGAGTATCACGAACCGACGTAATTGTTACACCTGAGTTTTGAATGTAGAAAAAAACTTGGTGCCAGCTTGGGTGGTTGCCATTGCATGAAAGCATATAACGTAATGCACACAGTATGACATCATCACTGTAAGAAAGTAAACCCAAACTATTCAATGAATCAAAATTGATCAAAACTATCAATTATGGTCACAAAACAACGGGTGTGTGGCTACTAATATAGGCTGCGTCCGTATTTACCCCACCGTCCGTATTTACCCCACCGTCCGTATTTACCGGTGTGTAACCTATCCACTGTATACCTATAAACAATTATAAAGTAACAAAATCTTTGTTTCAATACTTGCCATATCGAACATTATTCCAGACAGACATAATTTTGTCTTTGACTTTATCGTTTTGATCAGAGTCCACTTCATCCTCCCCATTCTCCTTATTTTTCATTTTTGATAAAACATTTTGAAGATACGGAGTACTAGAATGCTTCTTCAAGTAATTTTTAGGTTTGGATGATCCAAACGTACTGTCAGTAGCATGGCTATGTAAAAGAGGCAGACTTTTGTGTCCAGATTGATTTTCGCTACAACTAAGACAGTGGCAAATATCCGAGGGATAGTCTTCAGCATTTCGAGTAGGTTGTAATGAACTGGTATTTCTGTAACACGAAACTTGACTGAGTTCCCCTCGAATATTTTGCGGGTCATGACATCGCTCACTGTCTATCATACCAGGCATGGTTTGAGGTTCTGTGAGTTGGTGCTTTACAAACAATTTATTCGGCTCATTTCTAACTCCATCACTTACTAATGGTAAACGTTTCACTTCTGATTTCTGTAATTTAACACGAGTAAACTTGGGTTCCGAAGGCTCGGATATTGAATGAAGTCTATTTACACTTAGAATCACTTCTTTCTCTTTCGATTTTCTGTCTTCAGCAGATTTACCAGTTCTGGAATTATCCGTCGTTAATTCACTCCACGAGTCGAGTGACGTGATGTCATCCGAGACTCGTCTTGGTGATCCTTTCGACTTTGGCTGAGCCATTATCTTTGTTTTAAGTTTATCATCCGATAATAATAAAATTTTACTCAGATTAGAAATTCATGAACCCTTGATACCCGTCCACCATTTTGAAAAGTCACATGATTTAGTTCGGATTGGTTTCTCGCGTTAGAGCTGCTTCGTAAATCTGTTAGGTACCAGCTAAGTCGAGTTCGATTACCTGAACAATGTTTTCGAAGAATTAGATTTATAGAAATACATAATTTTATAATGCACCTTTATTTACTTTTGCAAACATGATGTTGAAATGCAAATATAAATACATAAATCAAAGACAGATCTTTGCGTAAATATACTAGTAATAGTAATCTAATTTTTGTTTTTAATTAAATATAAACATTTCCAATCAGTATGTACCTAACTCTAGTAAGGTGATCGTTAGAACTGTGCATAATGTAAACATGGCAGCCAGCAGTGGGCTGTCAAATACTTTACTAGCCTGCAGCAACAGTTATCCAGGCTCCTCTCTGTCCCAGATGGCTGACAATGTAAGTGTTAACATTATATCATTAAATACAAGTATTTATTTTCGATTTTTTTTATTGTCAGTGGCTCAAACTTGTACATTGTATTTTTGTCCAATTAGTGATACATTGTACATAAACTGTTTCTGATCTATATTACTGAAATAGGTTTGAGTAAACCGATATGTGAGGTTAAAGCCTATGGCTCATCAAAAGTCATTAATACGGTGTCCCGTAAGGGCCACAGGCACATGGTGTTGTCGATTTAAAAAAATTCCAAGTATCCTCTTTTCCTATGGTTTCAGCCACTTAAGGATCTGATCAACACTCTGTTTGTAAAAAAATATTGTTGCAAGCTTGAAAAATGTTTAGATCGTTATAGTTGGTCTTTAAGCTACACAAATTTACTTACATGTTTTGTCTGTAAAGTCTATTTGTAAAAATATAGCTATTTATATAACCCAGGGTGTGTTAGTCTTAATTTTATAGTGTTTCCTATGGTTTCAGCCACCCAAGTTGAATGTCCAAGAAATTTTATTTTTTGAAAGATTCAAAGTGAAAAATGTGTAGGTTATTTAAATCAACATTTCAACTAATATTATACAAACATTTATTTGTATCAAATGCCTTCAGAGAGTGTAGCGCCCTGTTTTTCCAAATGGCACGCTAAGAAAGTCGTGATTTTTCTTGTTTTGGCTACAAAATCACTTAAAATGGCTTAATTTTGTAAAAATTAATTCAAGAATATTTTTAATAAGCGTATCCTAGTTTTTTCATGCAATCAACCTAATGGAATAATATTTTCCACACTTTGTGCTATATTTTTCAAAATAAGGGGGTGGCTGAAACCACAGGAAAGGATGAAACCATAGGAAAGAAGGATACCTTCTTAAATACCAGATCGCACAGCTGACATTTTTTCAAGCAACGTAAGTAGAAATATTCACTGTAGACTGGTACCCGGTACCTCGATGATTCATCCGATATGCTTACGCGCCGGAAACCAAACACTTTGAATAAAATTTCTCGGCGCTATGATTTACAAATTCTGCCAAAATTTGTTGACAGTTGAGGACGGTTGATTAATGTTTACAAATCTAAAATACAGTTTTTATTCATTTTCTATTGTAATTGTGTTAAAAAAACGTTGATATTTCTATATGTTTACTGTAAAATCGAGAACAGAGTGAATATTTCTACTTCCTTTGCTTGAATAAATGTCAGCAGAGCGACCTTCTGGTATTTAAATAAGGGTACTTGGAGTTTTTTCTTCATACTTGTAAGAAGATTTTTAAAATTCATGACTCTGTGTGTAAAAAAAAGTGTAAAAAAAGGAAAACATGAAACCTAGATGTTATCTATAGTCTCTGATGGTGACAACTTGAAATTATATATAATGTTGTCGAAGACACCAAACAATGAAAGTAAGATGTTAAAAAGTCGATATTATTTCGCGGTTTTCACCATCGTAATTTCGGGTTTTCATGCACTTGCGTTGTTTTGTACTTTTGTGTTTTCATCATCATACTTTCGGGTTTTCACCATCATACTTTCACGTTTTTACCATCATACTTTCGTGTTTTCACTGTTATACTTTTCCATCTGGAGTGATGGAAGGTAGAAGTAGAAGTTGGAACCCTTGGTTCTATTAAAGTGAAGTTACATGACATTGTAGCAATTGGAGATCTCAGAAGTCAGGGCAGCTCTGGAGGTGAAACCCTCAGAAGCGAGGGTGGAAGTTGAATACCTCCGAAGTAAACCCTCAAAAGTGAGGCGGGATTTGGACCCTCAGAAGCGTGGGTTGGAGTTCAAGAACCCTTGCAAGTAAGGTTGGGAGTTGTAACCCTCGGAAGTGAGGGCTGAAGTTGGAACCCTCAAACATGAGGATAGGAGTTTTAACCTCAGAGTTAAGGTTGGAGTTGTAACCTTTAGAAGTGAGGATTGACACCTTAATCACTAGACAAAAAATTCATTTTGATATTTTAGACAATTCTGGAATGCCGTGTGTGTGATGAAGTGTTCCATCTTCAAGGTGACAAAGTTCCTCGACTTATGATCTGTGGTCATACTGTCTGTCATCAATGTTTGAGTAGATTGACTGTCCATGGTCGAGTTATACTTTGTCCATTTGATAGACAACCAACAGATATAGGTAAGTCTATGCTGTGTAATATCAGGTTCACAGGTCATGGACTGAGTCACTGAGTTTCACCAATGTTCCAACTTGTGAGTCCTTCCTTGATTTGTATCTTAAAATCTTTAAAATATACCAATTATCACAAAAAAACAATGTACAGTAAAACCTCGTTATTTCGAGGGCCCATCAGGACAAGCCAAATGCTCGAGTTAAGCCAGTTGCTCGAATTATCAGATTTGTATGATGAATTGTTGTTAAGACTAAGTGTAACTGTGTTTTACCAGGTAAGTGTTTAGTGCGCGTATTTGGTTGCAACTACGAATATCATCATTGTTTATCAAGTCTACACGCATTTTGAATCGTGCAGACATTCGTTGAATGTTACCTTTGTAGGTGAAATCATGTATAATGCTCTATTTGAGTTGATTTACGACCATTAAGTGATCAAATATTCATTGTTTTGTGATTGTTTCTCTGACTTGGATAAGGTTAACATTTAGATCATTGAATCATAAGAGTTACACGCAGCGTGAAAATTACTTTCACTATAACAAATGTTGACTCGTCATTAAATTTCTCATAATTAACTCCTCGTAATTGATTTGTATTATTCAATCTTGCCCCTTGACACCTTTATTGTAGACAAACTACCGATTTCAGTGTTGGGGGTTACGCTATTGTCATAAAATGTGATCATCACGATGTGTGAAAATCACGAACCACAGCAACATTAAGTCTGACAATTTTTCGGAGGTGTGAAATTTCGCTCGGATGATTGCCTTGAGATAAAGTAACTAATTATCATTGAAAATTGTTGAATGGACCGACACCTGCGCTCGAATTAGACCGGATGCTCGTTATAACATTACTCGAATTATAGGGATAAATTAATGTACAATATAGAGCAAATTCGTCGGGACTTTAAATTTGCTCGAATTAGGCTGGTTGCTCGAATAATCACTGCTCGTATTACCGAGGTTTTACTGTACTTGTATAATAAAAAAAATATTTCAAATAAGTAAAATATTGATGAATGTCATTACAAAAAGTATCTCCATTGTATTAACAATAAGCGGTTACTAAAATATTTTCTTGGAATATAGTGTTGGTCTACATGTAGTAGTTTATTTAGCACACTGAAGTCCTTTATGAGGTTTAAACCCCAGCAATTTGTATAAAAGGAAGAGGGAGGAGCCAATATCAAATGGGGCTGATTTTAACGCACATAATTTCTATAAAAATAAGACATAAATATATAAAGAGAAATTGCGATGTTATGTAAATAAATGACTGACCAGAATAACCAATTTATACATGCATTTATTACCAATTCATGTTTTATTTATGTATGGATTGTATATGTCTAGAATTTATTATAGGTGATTCAGGTATTTGGGGATTGAAGAAAAACTTTGCACTCCTTGAACTTTTAGAAAGACTTCAGTTTAAACCTCAAACGTCTGCACGACCTTCCAGCTTCTCAGAGGAAACTTTAGCTAAAGAAAAAGAGGTAAGACCGGTCTGATAAACTTCTGCTGAAGGTAACACAACCCCTGGATGTAAGGTTCAGAGCAGGATAATTTAGTCAACTTGATATAAATTGTCTTGTTTTAATTGCAAGTAGAAATGTAGATCAAGTTTAAGGTGATGAACTTCAGAAAATTGAAAAAAAAGTTTATAAGCCTTTATATTTAATTCCTATTACTATAGAACAGAGGGCATTTAAAGCTGACACAGATACTGATAATACTTATTTGATATGTAGTCCATATTGCTTTAACTGTGCTTGTCAATTTATTGAAACACTAGTAGTGATTTTGAAATATATACACATGAAAAAAGGGTGATCCAGAATTATTTGGAGTTTAAAATACTCTTGAAAAATACCTTCATAATCGTTTTTGAATTAGAGAAAATTTAGTCTGTATTATTCTGGATCATCCCATGATACTCTTTATTCAACATTCAACACTGACAACATGGTTCAAGTATGTTATCTTTTTCAGTTTGCTATTCCTTGTGATGAGAATGAACTTCACACAGCTGTAGTCTATTGTTTAACATGTGATACACATCTATGCTTGGAATGCTCTGACACTATCCATAATACTAGAACACTCATCAAACATAAACGGGTACCAATCTCGGAAAAACCTAGGGAAAACCCAAAATGTATTTATCATCCTATGCATTTTGTTGAATTTGCATGTTTAGAAGAGGAATGTAAAACAAATCCATTAATGTGTTATATATGTAAGGACTACGGCAGACATGTCAAACATAAGGTAAGTATATTCTGAACGATCTCACATTTGTAGTCATTTCGTTCTATTTTGATTAATGGTTTGACTAATGCCACTTAACTGTAACAGCTTTATTATTAACTCTGAAATTTATTAATTTTGATTGAAACTCTTGTTAAATGAAGGCTAAAGTTATAATGCACTAGATTACTCGCTGTTTAAGCAAATGAATGGTATTACGGGTATTATGACCAAATTGTTTAAGGTTTAAAAAAGATTTAAGTAAGAATGTGTGTTCCTTCTTTAAGTAATTACTTATTTTAGTCTATGTGCATGTCCTTGTTTACTGTAAGTTGTTATAACATTGTAACAATTACTTCAATTTTTCTCAAAAAGTCACTACATGTATATTTTAATTTCTTAAATACATGCCACTTTGTCAGGACTACCTATTATAGTTGAGGGCTACTTATGATTTTCGAATTCTCTGGCTAACTATCTTGTTAGACACCTAGTTCTAGATACCATAATTATTAACTAAATGATTTTTATTCCTACTGATGTTGACCTTTTTATTAATAATATGAAATGTATTCATAGAAATGTAATCATCGTCAATGACCTTTGACTATCTCAAACCTAGGATTGACATTCTATACATTTACCTTATGACCGAGACAAGATAATGAACGTATGTGTTATATTGCAGCACTCATTGTTGGAGACAGAAGCTGAGAGGGTTAGAACAGATATAATGAATGTATGTGTTATATTGCAGCACTCATTGTGTTGGAGACAGAAGCTGAGCGGGTTAGAACAGATATAATGAATGTATGTGTTATATTGCAGCACTCATTGTTGGAGACAGAAGCTGAGATGGTTAGAACAGATATAATGAATGCTATGCAGCATGTTAAATCATTTGGAGAGGAAGTGAGTGATTCTATACGTAGGATTGGTTCCTCTATTCAACAGTTAGAGGGTGGCTACCAAGTGGTACAGAATCAAGACAATACAAGTTCTACTCAACAGGTAATCAAGCAATCCTGACTTAAAGTTAAAGTGCAAGTTAACGTTTGGAACACTGTCAGACATCCATCCTCTCAGCCCATTAAATCCCTGATCATTGAGTTGGCAATTGGCTGTTATGATAATTTGAAACAAAAGTCAACTACACGTAGAATTATACACATGTTTTAATATTGTACTGTTCATGATGAGTACAATGAAGTTATACGGTAATGATAAGTGTAATGGAAGTTAAGTACCGACAGATTTTCAAAGAAGAGTTTTATTTCTAATAGCTTCACACTATATCTAATTAAATATACATGTATTTATGCCAGGTTCCTGGTACTATAGAAGAAGCCAGAGCAAAGGTTAGGAATTATTTCCATGTGTTACGTGAATCATTGAATCATCAGGAGATAGCTGCATTAACTACAGTAGATACACATATACGTGAGAAACTCTGTATGTTACAACAACAACAAGAGGATATGGCCATGTTGTTATCACAGATATCAGCTGTATGTCATCAATGTGAGAATACTCTACAAAGTGTAAGTACAGGGAGTACAGTGTGCAAGTACTGGGAGTACAGTGTGTAAGTACTGGGAGTACAGTGTGCAAGTACTGGGAGTGCAGTGTGTAAATACTGGGAGTACAGTGTGTAAGTACTGGGAGTACAGTGTGTAAGTACTGGGAGTACAGTGTGAACATACTGGGAGTACAGTGTGTAAGTACTGGGAGTACAATGTGTAAGTACTGGGAGTACAGTGTGCAAGTACAGGGAGTACAGTGTGTAAGTACTGGGAGTACAGTGTGTAAGTACTGCGAGTACAATGTGTAAGTACTGGGAGTACAGTGTGTAAGTACAGGGAGTACAGTGTGTAAGTACAGGGAGTACAGTGTGTAAGTACAGGGAGTACTGTGTGTAAGTACAGGGAGTACAGTGTGTAAGTACAGGGAGTACAGTGTGTAAGTACAGGGAGTACAGTGTGTAAGTACAGGGAGTACAGTGTGTAAGTACAGGGAGTACAGTGTGTAAGTACTGGGAGTACAGTGTGAACATACTGGGAGTACAGTGTGTAAGTACTGGGAGTACAGTGTGTAAGTACTGGGAGTACAATGTGTAAGTACTGGGAGTACAGTGTGTAAGTACAGGGAGTACAGTGTGTAAGTACAGGGAGTACAGTGTGTAAGTACAGGGAGTACTGTGTGTAAGTACAGGGAGTACAGTGTGTAAGTACAGGGAGTACAGTGTGTAAGTACAGGGAGTACAGTGTGTAAGTACAGGGAGTACAGTGTGTAAGTACAGGGAGTACAGTGTGTAAGTACTGGGAGTACAGTGTGAACATACTGGGAGTACAGTGTGTAAGTACTGGGAGTACAATGTGTAAGTACTGGGAGTACAGTGTGCAAGTACAGGGAGTACAGTGTGTAAGTACTGGGAGTACAGTGTGTAAGTACTGCGAGTACAATGTGTAAGTACTGGGAGTACAGTGTGTAAGTACAGGGAGTACAGTGTGTAAGTACAGGGAGTACAGTGTGTAAGTACAGGGAGTACTGTGTGTAAGTACAGGGAGTACAGTGTGTAAGTACAGGGAGTACAGTGTGTAAGTACTGGGAGTACAGTGTGTAAGTACAGGGAGTACAGTGTGTAAGTACAGGGAGTACTGTGTGTAAGTACAGGGAGTACAATGTGTAAGTACAGGGAGTACAGTGTGTAAGTACAGGGAGTACAGTGTGTAAGTACAGGGAGTACAGTGTGTAAGTACAGGTAGTACAGTGTGTAAGTACAGGGAGTACAGTGTGTAAGTACAGGGAGTACAGTGTGTAAGTACAGGGAGTACAGTGTGTAAGTACAGGGAGTACAGTGTGTAAGTACTGGGAGTACAGTGTGAACATACTGGGAGTACAGTGTGTAAGTACAGGGAGTACAGTGTGTAAGTACAGGGAGTACAGTGATGTGTGTAAGTACTGGGAGTACAGTGTGTAAGTACAGGGAGTACAGTGTGTAAGTACAGGGAGTACAGTGTGCAAGTACAGTGTGTAAGTACAGGGAGTACAGTGTGTACGTACTGGGAGTACAGTGTGTAAGTACTGGGAGTACAGTGTGTAAGTACTGGGAGTACAGTGTGTAAGTACAGGGAGTACAGTGTGTAAGTACAGGGAGTACAGTGTGTAAGTACTGGGAGTACAGTGTGCAAGTACAGGGAGTACAGTGTGTAAGTACTGGGAGTACAGTGTGTAAGTACTGGGAGTACAGTGTGTAAGTACTGGGAGTACAGTGTGTAAGTACTGGGAGTACAGTGTGTAAGTACAGGGAGTACAGTGTGCAAGTACTGGGAGTACAGTGTGTAAGTATTGGACGGACGGCCTTACCTGTCTTAACCTATTACTCTATCGAAACTTAATACATTCTCCCAAAAATACATCTTACCAAACCTACATGGCGATCATTGAAGAAGCATCCACTTTTATTGGTCACTCTGTGGCAGTTCTAGTTGAATTTGATGTGCTAATCATAGATTGGTGGCATTGGTGTTAAACCCACCTAGTATTCAAAGTCAAATTAGTGAGAAAGATACTCTTTTGAATGCACACAAATACAAGTTAGATGATTTAAAACAATGATAAAGCTACCAGAAAAGTGGAATCTGTGATGTAATCAAATTAATGATAATATCTTTTTTTTCTTTGGATAATACGAGGGTCATTTAATATATAATGCAAACTATCAATTATCTCAACAACCTGTCTAGATAATAAAACGAAATTTCGCATAATAAATATTTAAGTCATTTTCGGTTAGTTCAGAAAATATAAGGACCTTTACGTTGATGACGTCATCAGCGCGCACCTACCTTCGACATCACTTAATACAACATGGACGAGGTAACATCACAAGATCAACATAGTTTAAATAACAATCAAGCGCTATTTATTATTGCCTTACCTGAGGCTTGTGTTGAAATGCCTTCTTTCATATTCCGAAGTGGCAAAACTATCACATGAAAGTACAATGGCAGAATTGCAATTAAAGAATACCAGTGTTCAGGACAGGATATCTTTGCAAAGGCCCATACTAAACAGCAAAAAATGAGAGATTTTTTGAAAGCAGACAGAATATTTACATGCGAAGAGAAAGTCAAGGAAAAGGAGAGTAGTTTTGACAGAACAGGTAAACATGTGCAAGGATTGCGCTCGGTGTGTGCCCAATCTTTTGACGTAAGAACAGACAGAACGTCGCTTCAAACTATTTACCAACTTGCTTTAGCGCTTTATTGTGTAAGGACAAAACGTTCTATCAATACTTTTAGCTATATATGCGACGTAAATATGTTCATATCAGTTGGAAATGAGATGACAGCTACCTGGGGATTCGACTTCCTGATTTACATCGGAATGAATGGGGCGCCGCCATGCAGTATAGAGTATATGTGCGCAGTTGCTTAGCAACGCGAATAAAACTATGTCGAAATGATGGAAGTTGGTCATTGACTACATAGAAGGTTACTGCGAATGATAATGTCCATGCTTGAATGATTAATACTGTATATAAGATTGTATGTGTTAGTTCGCATTATATATTGAATGACCCTCGTATTATTGGCATACTAATTTTCATTATTGTCCACATTATGATTTATATATGTGTAGCATGTATCTAACTATTACAGGATGACACTAAAGTATTAATATCCAAGCCAGAGGTCAGCTCACTGTTGGAAACAGTTCAGAAACAACAACAACAATTCTCTGATCTTCAGGAACATATAACCTTAGATCCACAAATACCTATAACCTTTACAAAGGTATGTTTAGCCTTAGATCCACAAATACCTATAACCTTTACAAAGGTATGTTTAGCCTTAGATCTATAAATACCTATAACCTTTACAAAGGTATGTTTAGCCTTAGATCTATAAATACCTATAACCTTTACAAAGGTATGTTTAGCCTTAGATCTATAAATACCTATAACCTTTACAAAGGTATGTTTAGCCTTAGATCTATAAATACCTATAACCTTTACAAAGGTATGTATAACCTTAGATCCACAAATAGCTATAACCTTTATGAAAGTTTGTATATCCTTAGATCCACAATTACCTGTAACCTTTACAAAGGTATGTATAACCTTAGATCCACTAATACCTATAACCTTTACAAAGGTATTTAATTTAACCTTAGTGGTAGGTTTATACGAGAGGTGCCCCACTTATATTTGAACAGTGTTGCACATCCAATATTTTCTTGCTGACACGCTATAATCGAAATATTTCTATTCAGCTGGGTATATTAAAGTGTGGAGTAACATATACACTCACTGTTTTGTATATACGATTTTAGTTAGAACCCAGAATCAACTGTTTTGTAGGGGCATTATTTTTCGCTTTTTGAAGACCAAAAAATGCAATTAATGATGTAAAAATTGATCGTGTGTACTCAATGCTGCTTTTTCCTTGATATTCTGAAGTCTATGGGTACAGGATTGTTAGACTTCGGCATTTACTATTCTGGTGTAATATACTTGGAATTCATGTTCTTAAGGTACTGAATGCTGTGATTGTGTTAGGGTATAGACCTGAGTCTTGACCATATCACCATGTTCTAGGCACTGTCGTCAAGAATGAGATGTGGCAAACATTTTGTCCAAAAACGTTTTTGAACGTATGGAGCATAGTACTGTACTCTCTTTTCCCTTTTGTAGAATAAATATGAGTTCCATTTTATTAGTTATATCAAACAACAGCGCATGTCATGCAACTGGACAAGAACTCGCGTTGCTTAACGAATGTCGACTTCTTAGTAGTCTCATAGATATTTCTCAAATAGCAGCCAGCTCTGTTACTGTAAATAACTTAATGATAAAGAATTGTCTTATCAGAGGTGACAAATGTATCGAAATTACTGGGGTCAAAGTCGATTGTCTCCCTTATATTTTTGTTTATAATGGACTGATAAACACCGTTTAGTTTGGCATTTACCATTTTTGAAATTACTTGATTTATGAATCAGATTGATACCCCTACCTTCATTGACAGTCACTGTTTGCGTATTGGATTCATCCTGCTTATCATATAACAAATGGGAACGATTATTGAAGGAATTGTCACTTTTTGGCATGTTTTAATATTTTGTGTCATTTCATTTATGAGAGCAGCAGAAAGTTAAAACCCGACAGAAAGTGACGACAAATACGAATGGTCTTCACAGAAACAGCATATCCATGATCTACCTACACCTTCTAGGTATTTCTTTGGGGGTGTAAACTATGGCCTTCTAAATGTGGGCATTCCTTAAGAGTATTCCTGTCTTCAGAATTCAAGAATAACCATACAAAATATGTAAAAATGTTACACTCACCTGCTGATTATTGTTGATATCCACCATTTTTTAGCCGGATCATTTTTGTTACGTTAGCCAGACCCGCGTCGTTAAACCGGACCCATTGCGTTTTGCCGATACAGTATGAAATTCCACTTCCCCGTCTGAATTGTTGATTTCGGTTCGAACCATATTGCAAACAAACTAAACAGTGAGTGCATATGTTACCTGGCACATTACTATACACAGTCCAAAAGAGTTATTTCATTTATTTTGGGTTAGCATGAAAATATCTCATGTTGAACACTTTTCAAATATAAGTAGGGCACCTCTCGTACCCCAAACAAGCCTCAATTTTCTTTATTAAAGTTTGGCTGAAAAATACATCCTGTTAATTTGTCCTCCACCTGTGATTGCAGAGAATCAATCTTACACCATTTATCAACTGATTGCTGTGTATTCCGATTCTTGATATACTGTTGAGAATGTATATGAAAGCACACATGTTAATTAAATGTATATGACACTCTATATTAACGTTTGTAAAAGGGGTAAACATGGTGCCGCTCACACATATCGATCGGCCGATTAACAAAGTTACCGCGGTAAGCGTAAAACGCACTAGTCAAATTGTACCCTGCTTTATATAAGACCTTATAATTTTCGTATCTATTATCCGATTTTAAATATTTAAAGCTTGTAATGAAGCAGAGATATATGTCTGTCTTTTTAGCTCACCTGAGCACGAAGTGCTCACTGGTGAGCTTTTAGGATAGGTGGCTGTCCGGCGTCGTCCGTCAACAATTCCTTTAAATGACTTCTTCTCCTAAACCAATTGATGGAATTTAACCAAATTTCACAGGAATGATCCTTGGGTGGTCCTCTTTCAAAGTTGTTCAAATGGTTCTGGTTAATTTATTAATTAGGTCACAGGAGCTAAAAATAGATTTTAAAAGTGAAAACTTAAAAAATCTTCTTCTCTGAAACCACAGGGCCTACAGCTTTGATATTTTGCATGAAGCTTCATCATGAGATCCTCTACAAAGATTGTTAAAATTTTGCCCCTGGGGTCAAAACTGCACCCGTCCCGGGGGTCACTTGTTTTGCAATAGAGTTATAGAGAGAAATCTTTGAAAATCTTTTCCTCTGAAACCACAAGACCTACAACTTTGATATTTTGCATGTAACATCATAATTATTGGGGTCCTCTAAGATTGTACAAATTTTACCCCCATGGGGTTAAAATAGCCCCCTACCCCAGTCACTATGTTATTGTAGAAAACTTTGAAAATCTTCTCTTATACCACAATGCAGACTCCCACTGACCTCACCTTTAGATAAGAAATAATGTTGGATATTTCTTTCTTGCTGACATTAATGACTTTTCAATGAGATGTACTAAACCCTGACTCTGGTATCTGAATTCAAACATGTGTAGACCATCTGGTCATTTGTTCAGTCAGTAGGAGAAGTTTATTGTGTGTTCAGCTAGTAATTGTAGTCAATTAAGAAAATTGTATGTTTTACAGTATCAAGCTTGTACCATGTTTGTTAAGCAACCGTTGTCTTATAATTATAATCAATTTGATTATTTCAATCCATTATTTCACAAAATATCATGCCCATAAAGTGTATATATTTGCATACAAGTTAGTTGTGTTTTATATTCTTCCACCAAATATATCCCTCAATCTAAGGCTAACCTTAATAAATTCTTTGGCTGGAGTTACTCTATCTACTCACGAAAATCCCAGCAACATATTTGGCCTTCAGGAGACATTTTTTACTTTAATGAGATTATTAAGTGTTCGTAAAAAATAATTAAAAACATTCCCTACTTACCTACCCGCCTAAACATTTCTGTGTAACTCCAAACAAAGAATTTTTTAAGGTCAGCCTGAGATATTTGGGGTAAATTGCTTTCTACATGTCAGCTGTCTGGTACACTAAATGGTTTCAGATCAATAACTCGAGAACAGTTTGGCCTAAGATCATCAAACTTTGCTTTGAGGTTGGTTATCATCAATAGATGACCCCTATAATGTTTTTTGAGGTCATTAAATAAACAGATAAGGTCATTAACCTTAAACATAATTATCATAGAGGCATATCCTACTATTCCGGAATAATCCGAGAATCAGGATTAGCTGCACTAAAAAAAATGAACTTCTATGTAGAAAAAGTTCATTTCTCGACTTAACATCACTCGAATATTACTCAGGTGAGCGATCCAGGGCCTTCTGGGCCCTCTTGTAATATAATATTCATCACAATATCCTAATTATTAAATCCATGGCGACGAGTAAGAATCCGTTCCACATAAAAGTAAGTTTAAAATATCCCATTTTTTACCAAACAAAAATTCAATCAATGGTGGAAAATCATCAAATGTTAACTTACCGCGGTAACATTGTTAATCGGCCGATCGATATGTGTGAGCGGCACCATGTTTACCCATTTTACATACGTTAATATAGAGTGTCATATACATTTAATTAACATGTGTGATGAAAGTCCCAAGACAAAATAACACATATTTATTAAAATACTGTTTGGAATAATCCCACTCATTGTTTTTATGCCCCCCTATCGATAGATGGGGAGGCATATAGTGATTCACCTGTCCGTCCGTCTGTTCGTTCGTTTGTCCATCCTGGTTAACCCAAATTGACAGTTTCTTCTAGCATTATTATGGCTTGCTACAAAGCTTCCATACTTGCATGGATGTTGTATATGAACACTCTCAACGCGCCTGTATCACCTGACCTCATTTTGACTTCACCTTGACATAATTTTGGACTAAGACTTATTGAAGGGCCAAATTCTTGGTTAACCCAAATTGACTGTTTCTTCTAGCATTAATATGGCTTGCTACAAAGCTTTCATACTTGCATGGATGTTGTATATGAACACTCAGTGACTCTCTACATGCTGGTATCACCTGACCCCATTTTGACCTTCACCTTGACCTAATTTTGGACTTAGACTTATTGAAGGGTCAAATTCCTGGTTAACCCAAATTGACCGTTTCTTCTAGCATTTTTATGGCTTGCTACTAAGCTTCCATACTTGCATGGATGTTGTATATGAACACTCTCCATACACCTGTATCATTTGACACTATTTCGACCTTCACCTTGACCTGATTTGAACTTAGGCTTATTGGAGGGCCAAATTCTTGGTTAACCCAAATTGACTGTTTCTTCTAGCATTAATATGGCTTGCTACAAAGCTTTCATACTTGCATGGTTGTTGTATTTGAAAATTCTCTACACACCTATATCACATAACCTCATTTTGACCGTCACATTGACCTAATTTTGGACTTAGACTTATTAAGCGTCTAATTCTTGGTTAAACCAAATTGACAGTTTCGTTTTACATCATGTCCATCATGGCGTTGCCTTAAAACTTGGCATACTTGTTTACCATCATAAGCCCCTTACATTTTCAAAGCCATGTAACACTATCCAACATTATTACAGAATTATGGCCCCTGATTGACTTAGCTTTTTATGGGCAAGGCTTCCATGGGGGCATAAGCGTTTATTGAACGCAGTCTTGTTCATCATTGTTATTTATCACCAATGCGAAGTACTTCATCAACATGTGTGTAGATGTTTGCTGTGTAGATCATTGTGTGACAACAGTCACTGTGGTTTATATATTCATGTACATGTACAATATACTTACAGGATAATCGTGTTCATATCGGACCCAAGATTGAGATGAGGGTTGTTATACTTGGTCTGGATGGTGCTGGAAAAACAAGTCTTCTCTTTAAAATGAAAAACAATGAATTTATTACAACAATACCAACCATAGGTTTGTACATGTATACTGTATAATCATTAATTTTCTCGGTTATTGTATTTTGTTGATTTCGGTAAAATGGTAATTTGATGGTTTCTTAATTTTGTTATTTTGAAATAGCATACGTTTTAGGGTTTTAATTTCAAGATCTAGTGCATTTGTGAAAGTAACGAAAATTAATCCACCGCAAATATTAGTAATTGTACTGTACTAAATAGATTAAAGCATAGGTCCCACTGAGCCTTTTTTGCCTTTGCGATGTTCTCCCAATGGACATAATTATATGAGTTGTGTGAACATTGGGAACTGGTCCATCGTGTTCTAGAGGATTCTTCCGGGAAGTCATGAAACAGTTTGTGATATAGGAAGGAATTGTGATGAATCAGGTGGTATCGGGAGAACATGCATGATCAATCAGAAAATTAAAAGCTTATGCTTTGAGCACAATCTCAATATGGACTTGAATTTCTTTTTGAGATGCTTCGGGCTAAAGCAGTTTCTTTAGTGTTTAAAAACTTTATTTAATAGTTTGCTAATAATGACTGTTATAGTCGGCTAATGATAGTAAATGTACAAATGAAATGAGAAATTAAATGCATTTTCGATCTTCATTTTTGTTCAAACTTGTACATAATCACTCTAAATGCATTATAATTATCTTTAATATACATGTACACTGAGAACAAGTGGTCCATCGACCGTGCAGTATTTATATTGTTAATGTTTGTTTATTGATAAGGCTAGAATTCCCCTGGTTAGCTATACAACATGGAGTTTGAACTTTACAGGTTTCAATGTGGAGACTGTAGAATATAAGAATGTAAAGTTAACTATATGGGATGTTGGAGGACAACATAAGATTAGACCATTGTGGAAACATTATTACTTTAATACTCAAGGTAAGTTCGACCAAATACTACATGATTGTAGTTTGTATTTCTGTTTTGATTATGTTAATCCTAACATTCTCTGCATGAAACAACACAAACTGACCGAGTTCAACAACATGTGCAAGGGGAGATCACTGCATAGAAGACTCAAAATTACCTTTTGACGTCAGCTAGCAACATTAAACTTTCTGTATCTCCATCGGTACAACTTTCTGTATCTCCATCGGTACAACTTTCTGTATCTCCATCGGTACAACTTTCTGTATCTCCATCGGTACAACTTTCTGTATCTCCATCGGTACAACTTTCTGTATCTCCATCGGTACAACTTTCTGTATCTCCATCGGTACAACTTTCTGTATCTCCATCGGTACAACTTTCTGTATCTCCATCGGTACAACTTTCTGTATCTCCATCGGTACAACTTTCTGTATCTCCATCGGTACAACTTGCTGTATCTCCATCGGTACAACTTTCTGTATCTCCATCGGTACAACTTTCTGTATCTCCATCGGTACAACTTTCTGTATCTCCATCGGTACAACTTTCTGTATCTCCATCGGTACAACTTTCTGTATCTCCATCGGTACAACTTTCTGTATCTCCATCGGTACAACTTTCTGTATCTCCATCGGTACAACTTTCTGTATCTCCATCGGTACAACTTTCTGTATCTCCATCGGTACAACTTTCTGTATCTCCATCGGTACAACTTTCTGTATCTCCATCGGTACAACTTGCTGTATCTCCATCGGTACAACTTTCTGTATCTCCATCGGTACAACTTTCTGTATCTCCATCGGTACAACTTTCTGTATCTCCATCGGTACAACTTTCTGTATCTCCATCGGTACAACTTTCTGTATCTCCATCGGTACAACTTTCTGTATCTCCATCGGTACAACTTTCTGTATCTCCATCGGTACAACTTTCTGTATCTCCATCGCTACAACTTGCTGTATCTCCATCGGTACAACTTGCTCTCAACGATGACAACTGTTGTTTTGTCTCTTTTGTGTGAAGCTTTTCATTATCAATGTATCTTTCTCAAGCAGGCATATATATTACAAAAAAAGCAACAAATGCATTTGACATCTTTGTGTTATACAGACATAGTTAGGCTAAAGCAAATTAATGGTTTGGTTCTAGTTACATACATGCTGAAAAATCATAGGTTTGGTTGGTAGGAAAAACTTTTTTTTTTAATTATTTTATTGATTTTATACACTGGAAAATCAACAAACTGCAGTAATTTCCAGAAAAATACCAATAAAATCTTTAGGGTGTGGGCAAAAATGGAAGATAGGGATATAGAACCACAATATTACCTTTTTTGGCCTTATATACCTAGATCTTTATAAATACCCAACATAAAATTCTAATAATTATAATAACGACTTTATTTATAGTGGATGACATATTTGGTTCTAGACCAATTTTCAATATGGTCCACATCAACATGGGATATATACAAATGTACAATCATTTACAGAAATACATGATAATTATGTGCTAAAGAAAACATAACATTCTGATGATAATTATTTATTAATTGTTAATTGTGTTGTTAATTGTCTTACAGCTGTGATATATGTAATAGACAGTCACAATAATAACAGATTGAAGGAGACACAAAGTGCACTGGTCAAACTGGTACAAGAGAAGGAACTGAAAGATGCTTCACTACTTATATTTGCTACTAAACAGGTTGGTACTTCTTTCCTGAATTATTCAAAGTTGATGTTTTGTCCAAGCATACAGACAATATATTAGTGCTGTCTGGATTTTACCAGGCCTTTTATGATCACTGCCTTAGAAATTGACTTGTACAAAATATTGGTGAACAGGTTAAATTTTGACTCGAGGGATTTAAAACAAACCCGTTTTCGTTCAAATGGTTTCTGATTGGACCTAGGATTCTTACATTTTACACGGAGGTTGCTCTGTAATAGTAGTTTACTCCTATTTATTTTAAAGGTCATGGTCAGGTCATTTTGGCCTTTGACAACAAAACAGTTTCAGGATCAATTACTCAGGAATGGTTGGACCTAGGTTCCTCAAAATTTACATAATGTCTGGTCAGCAACAGTAAATGATTTGTAGGTCAATCGTCAATGTCCCCGATTACCTTTAACCTAATTATGACTTTTTGGCTGCTATGGGTGTCATTATTCCGTACATGTTCTACATACATTACATACATCTATAGTTAGTTACTATACAAAATTGAAGAAGTCAGAATCCTGTGATAACTAAATCAGGAGATATTCACATTTTCTGTTCAATTTTTGCTCACATGTCACATAGTGACAGGGTGAGCTTTTGTGATCACTCTTCGTCCATTCGCCGTCCGTCCACAATTGCTTGTGAACACACTTGAGGTATCAGTTATGACCCAATCTTCATGAAACTTGGTCAGAATATTTGTCTCTATGAAATCTAAGTTATAAACTGGGTCATGTGGGGTCAAAAACTAGTTCACTAGGTCAAATCTTAGAAAAGCTTGTGAACACTTAGAGGACACAATTATGGCCCAATCTTCATGAAACTCGGTCAGGATGTTTGTCTTTGAAAAAAATGTAAGTTCAGGTAGAAATTGGGTCATGTGGGGTCAAAAACTAGGTCACTAGGTCAAATCTTAGAAAAAGCTTGTGAACACATTAGACAAAATAGTTATGGCCCAATCTTCATGAAACTTTGTCAGAACGTTTGTCTCTATGAAATCTAGGCCAAGGTATAAACCGGATCATGTGGGGACAAACAAAAACTAGGTCACTATGTCAAATTTTAGAAAAAGCTTGTGAACGCATTAGAGTACACATGTATGACCCAATCTTCTTGAAACTTGGTCAGAATGTTTGTCTTTATGAAATCTAGGTCATGTGGGGTTACAAACTAGGTCATTAGGTCCAATCTAAGAAAGAGCTTGTGAACATACTAGAGGCAACAGTTTTGGCCCAATCTTCATAAAACTTGGTCAGAATGTTTGTCTCTGTGACGCATATTCAGTCAACTGGGATCAAAATAGGTCACTAGGTCAAATCAAAGAAAGATTTTGTATAGGCACTAGAGGTAACAATTTTGGTTTAATCTACCAATATGGGTTATCTAATGTAAATAACAAGTTCGCTGGTTAGGACTACAGTCAGATCTCGATACAACGACACTGTTTGTTCCCGATCAAAATGTCGTTATAACGAATTTGTCATTATACTGAATTTCACTAGTGAAGAGAAATTTTATTTGGAAATTGTTTCATAGAAATCAATTAATGATTAACATATAATTTATTTTGTCATAAAATTGACATAATCAGCAAAATCAGCAGTATGAAATTATCATAATTACATAAAATAATATTTAAAATAAAATACAATGTTTTGAGAGAGCTCCAAAATAAAGGGCGTCCGAATTTAAAGATGGCTGGATACTACTACAGTAAACTATAAAATCTAATGCTCTAGAGAATAATTTGGTAATTCATTTTGTTACAAATTTTACCCTATCGTCTTTAAAAATTGATGAATTAATAAATCAAGTCGAGAAATCTCGATTAACATCATTTATTTCGTGAACCGTACGATTTCTAAAATACGAATATATGTGATGACTTCGCTTATCTCCCTTGATTACGAATGTGCGAGCCGTAGCACACAAACTGTGATTCGACTGTAAAAGGTTCCACTATTATAAAGAGAGCAATTAAGATGATTTTCACAAGTGTAATTACATAATTAGGCTCCTTGCTCAGAAGGTGACTTTGTGAAGCCGATAAATAGTTCAGGTGTGAAAATAGTCCCTTGATAGTGTCAGTATATCGAGTATTAATTACTGTGTAAACAATCGATTCGTTCCCATCTTTTTGCTGTCGGTGTCGGTAAGTGAATATGTCGTTATAACGAATACTATTAACGTTGTATAGAATTCGTCCCCACCAATTGGTGTCGTTATAACGAAAATTGTCGGTATATCGGGTGTCATTGTAACGAGTCCTGACTGTATATGATAACCTTGTACATGCAACTGAGGCTGCATTAACTGGATTCTTTAAAGTAAATGATTTCTTACGTTGCCATGTGGGCCTTTATGAACTATAACAACAAGTGAGCAACCTACGGACCTTTGGGCCCTCTTGTTCTTGTGACTAAGCATGATCACTGTATGTTATATTCCTGTTTTGTATTTCAGGATTTGAAACCATGTGCTTCAATAGAAGAACTCACAGAACAGTTTGGATTGTTTAAATTGTGCTGTAATCGTAGTTGGCATATACAGGCATGTGATGCTAACAGTGGTATGGGACTACAAGAAGGTTTAGAGTGGTTATCTAGACAGATTGTTGCTGCTGGTGCACCTGATCTACCTTGATTGTTTCACATTTCAAACAATTAGTGCTCCATGCTTCCTGCACAAATGAATGAGTGCTTGAATTTTGTGAAAGAATTAATAAGTGCCAGAAGTTTAAGAATTGAATTAGTGCTGGAATTTATGAAAGAATTAATAACTGCCTGAAGTTCAAGAATTGAATTAGTGCTGGAATTTATGAAAGAATTAATAACTGCCTGAAGTTCAAGAATTGAATTAGTGCTGGAATTTTGTGAAATAATTAATTAATACAGACTTACATTGTAGATGTTTTAGATGCACAGATTTGCATTTGCAAATCCATCTTGAACATATTGATCAAATAGTAGTAGGGTATGTTGTACCTTTGTGCGTGCTATGGGGACCATTAGATAATGAATGTAATAGCACGGTGATATAAACAAGATCCTTTAACCTTCTGTAAGCACAATTTAACAACTTCTAGCTTGTCTATAGTTCACTCCATGTGTATGTTTTCACAAGTCTGATGTATTACAAGTAAACTAATAGTACTATGAAAGACTGTAATTACATGATTTGCTGGCATAAATTAATGCATATTCAAAACACTAAACATTGTTTATACATAAAGGTCAGGTTCCGGTTAATATCGCAACACCATATTTAAAACTGTGACAGTAAAGATATTATTATACCCCCACTACTATTGGTAGGGGGGGGGCTATATAGAAGTCACTTTGTTGGGGCGGTATGATGCATCGAAATATCAATGCATTGCGATCCCGAGTGTCCTGATAGTATTGATCCATAGTAAAAGTCTTGATCCAATAAATATCGCCGATAGTTTGCTCAGCTATCGAAAGTTACGATAGCTTCCTTTTGATAAATAAAGTTTATTATTAATTTAAAACAATTTCCCTTCTCATTAAAAAACTAATTTAAAATAATCCCATACATCAAAACTGCCACAAAGGACCAATATCGCAATCATTCAGCTTATAACCAGAAGCATGAATACACTCTTCCATTTCTACAAATAGTAGATTAGTATGTTGTACAACAAAGTGATATCGTACACAGTGCAAATTTGCATTTAAAAGATAATCTCTGGTTTTCAAATCTTGGCAATAGTACCGCAATAGTTTTCAGCAATTCTATAGTATCGTCAAAATAATGTAGCACAAATATTAACTACTACCAGACGTTGTGTCATGCCAAACAATTATGTCAATATCTCAAAGGTCACAATTCAAGTTCTTAGTTCAAAAATAATGTTGTCTGGACCATACTTTTGCGATATATTGTTGAATTTAAAAATAGCTGTACAAAGGTTGTCCACCATGCGACAGTCTTTTTCTTATAGATGTGGTAATGTCGGGGTATCATTGGTTACTCTGTGACAATTCTAGTACCAGTTGGCATTTACTGGATGACAATTTTTGTATTTAGATTCTACTTCTTTTTATTGTGGTTATTTACATTTTGTTAAGCATCTCATTCATTTATTGATAGTATTACTCTTGTCATTTACTGATAATACATGTTGTGACATCATGTCACTTGCACATTGACTGCTCATCCTAATTCATCGCCTTTTTTAGTCCCTTACCGGTTTTTGACTGGAGGGGACTATAGGTTTGCCCACCGTTCGTCTGTCTGTCAGTCATTCCACCGTCCAGCAAACAATCTGGATCCTGACATAACTGTAACAGTTTCCAAGCTAGGTTTATGAAACTTGGTATGTGGATAGGGGGCAATAAGGGGATTATGCATGTTTAAAAATATTTTGATCCCAACAAAAATTGTGGTTGCTATGGTAACAGATACAGTCAACTCTCGTTATTTCGAACTCGCTTATATCGAATTTTCCGTTATGTCGAAGTTTTTTTCAAGTCCTGATTTTTCTCCTTCTTTGTCTATATGAAATCTCGAGACCCATCTCGAAGTTTCGGCTCGAATTCGGCTCGAATTTTTCGTTATGTCAAATTATTTTTTGGTCCCGATTAACCAATTTGCACTTTAAATCTATTGTTCATCTCGAAGTCGGGTCAAAGTCTGATCATATTCGACTAGCGTCGAATGTTTTTCACACTTCGCCAGTCTGAAATCTTCGATTTACCTGTAATTTTCGCGCCTTCCATTGTTGAACAAATATTTGTTTGCAACAATTTGCGCAAACATGTCATAAAGCTTCGGGTTACGTACTAACATCAATAAACATGTCATCTCGAACAATTGTTTGTAAAAATAATAATTAAAATAAAATGCATTTTCTCGAGGAGGAATACATGTACATAAATATCACAACAAGCAATTCTCACGAATATGTTGTTCTTACGACCGTAACAATATGGCGGCTTAAAATGACAGAAACTGGAATACTTGCAACTTCGATGCCGAAAATTCTATCTTTTCGTTATGTCGAACGAATTTCCACGGTCCCGTGAAATTCGAGATAACGAGAGTTGACTGTACATGGAAAATGGCTTCAAACCGGTAGTGGACTTCTGTATTGCTTGCAATTCTTAATGACTTGTTTGTTCAAATTCATTGCCTGGTCCAAATGTCACATAACTGAGATGTTACTGTTTTGCAGAATTTGTACAAGAGGAAACTATGATCGGGGCCTTGTTGCTCAAAGCAGCATTTAACATGGCTTTAATTTACAGGTAAAATTTCCTAATGTAGCATTAACTAACAGCAACATTGCTGTTGCTGAAACTGTTTTAACGCCTATGATAGATAACACACTGACAAGTGTTAAGTTTTAACACTGGCATTAAGCATATACAGTCAACTCTCGTTATCTCGAACTCGCTTATATCGAATTTTCCGTTATGTCGAAGTTTTTTTCAAGTCCCGATTTTTCTCCTTCTTTGTCTATATGAAATCTCGAGACCCATCTCGAAGTTTCGGCTCGAATTCGGCTCAAATTTTTCGTTATGTCGAATTATTTTTTGGTCCCGATTAACCAATTTGCACTTTAAATCTATTGTTCATCTCGAAGTCGGGTCGAAGTCTGATCGTATTCGACTATCGTCGAATGTTTTCACACTTCGCCAGTCTGAAATCTTCGATTTACCTGTAATTTCCGCGCCTTCCATTGTTGAACAAATATTTGTTTGCAACAATTTGCGCAAACATGTCATAAAGCTTCGGGTTACGTACTAACATCAATAAACATGTCATCTCGAACAATTGTTTGTAAAAATAATAATTAAAATAAAATGCATTTTCTCGAGGAGAAATACATGTACATAAATATCACAACAAGCAATTTTCACGAATATGTCGTTCTTCCGACCGTAACAATATGGCGGCGTAAAATGACAGAAACTGATAACTTGCAACTTCGATGCCGAAAACTCTATCTCGATTTTTCGTTATGTCGAAGTAATTTCCACGGTCCCGTGAAATTCGAGATAACGAGAGTTGACTGTATATACAACATTTATGATACTGAGAAGCTTAAGCTGGATGAAATGTCATGATGTGACAATATGTCAGTTATTCATTCTAAATTCTCTTCTTCTATCACCTAAGCCTTGGTTTTGCATGCAGGACATGTGGAATGTTCCAATAAGTGGCAAAATTGGCGCAGAGATGCAAAGGAGGTGGCAACTTGGCAGAAGGTAGAGCAATATAACAAGAGGGCCCAAAGGGCCCTAGGTCGCTCACCTGTCGAACTTGACCTAGATTTTGTTGAGGTGGTCATTGTGACCAAGTTTTGTACAGATTAGGCCAATATTGTGATGTCTAGTGACTACACAAGGTTTTTATATGATTGACCTAATGACCTACTTTTTGACCCCAGATGACCCAATATCGAACTTGACCTACATTTTGTTGTGTTGATCATTGTGACCAAGTTTCGTAAAGATTATGCTAAAACTGTGACCTCTAGTGACTACACAAGGTTTTTCTATGATTTGACCTTGTGACCTAGTTTTTGACCCCGGTTGACCCAATATCAAACCTGACCTAGATTTTGTTGAGATGATCATTGTGACCAAGTTTCATAAAGATTAAGCCAAAATTGTGACCTCTAGTGACTACACAAGGTTTTTCTATGATTTGACCTTGTGACCTAGTTTTTGACCCCGGATGACCCAATATCGAACTTGACCTAGATTTTGTCGAGATGATCATTGTGACCAAGTTTCATAAAGATTAATTCAAAATTTTGACCTCTAGTGACTACACAAGGTTTTTCTATGATTTGACCTTGTGACCTAGTTTTTGACCCCGGATGACCTAATATCGAACTTGACCTAGATTTTGTTAGGATGATCATTGTGACCAAGTTTCATAAATATTAAGTCAAAATTGTGACCTCTAGTGACTACACAAGGTTTTTCTATAATTTGACCTAGTGACCTAGTTTTTGACCCTATATGACCCAATATCGAACTTGGCCTAGATTTTGTTGAGATGATCATTGTGACCAAGTTTCATAAGGATTAGGCTATAATTGTGACCTCTAGTGTCTACACAAGCCAATTGTTGACGGACGGACGACGGACGGACGGACGGACAGACGGACGGACGGACGACGGACGAAGAGTGATCACAAAAGCTCACTCTGTCACTTTGTGACAGGTGAGCTAAAAAGGGGGGTCTGGCCCCTACTGAATGATCAATAAGTCAAAGTATCGGCATCATTTTCCAAGTTAAACGTTCCTCTGAGCAACCAGTCAATGGTCATACTTTGGTGCTGATAGTGTACCATGAAAAAAATGTTTGAAGAAAAAACTTGGGTCAACAAGTTCTACAATATATTAAATGACCCAAGTAATGACAAAGTAATTTTAGTACATCTTTTGGACTTTATTGACTCAGCTGTTTGGTCAAGCAGATTATAATCTGGTTACCATCCCCAATATTAAGTATTTGATTCAAGAAACAGCAGAGTCAACAGGCATAATGATATTGCATCATGTACATACCTGAACCCCTAGAACACCTAGTACATTATGTCAGATCTGATTCCTCATTTAAAATACAAAATTTCATTGTCATTTTTTACTTGTGTATCTATGTACTAAATATTTCTGTGTTCACTTACAGCTGATAATGAGGTAATAATTATTGTGTATTCTAAATCTAAGAAATGAATGAAGTGTTTGACCCATGACAATGGCTGGACGAATTTCAGTGTAATGTTTTCATAATGCTGTTAAAGTTCCATAGCAACATGTGTCAAGATGACTGTTATATGGTTATATTAGTTGCTGGATGATAATGTTGCTAGTTGCTGAATGATAATGTTACAAGTTGCTATATGATAATATTACTAGATGTTAGATGATAATGTTACTAGTTGCTGGATGATAATATTACTAGATGCTAGATCATAATGTTGCTAGTTGCTGGATGATGTTACTAGTTGCTGGATGATAATGTTACTAGTTGCTGGATGATAATGTTACTAGATGCTGGATGATAATTTTTGCTAGTTGCTGGATGATAATGTTGCTAGATGCTGGATGATAATGTTGCTAGTTGCTGGATGATAATGTTACTAGATGCTGGATGATAATGTTGCTAGTTGCTGGATGATAATGTTGCTAGTTGCTGGATGATAATGTTGCTAGTTGCTGGATGATAATGTTACTAGTTGCTGGATGATAATGTTGCTAGTTGCTGGATGATAATGTTGCTAGTTGCTGGATGATAATGTTGCTAGTTGCTGGATGATAATGTTGCTAGTTGCTGGATGATAATGTTGCTAGATGCTGGATGATAATGTTGCTAGTTGCTGGATGATAATGTTACTAGATGCTGGATGATAATGTTGCTAGTTGCTGGATGATAATGTTGCTAGTTGCTGGATGATAATGTTGCTAGTTGCTGGATGATAATGTTGCTAGTTGCTGGATGATAATGTTGCTAGATGCTGGATGATAATGTTGCTAGTTGCTGGATGATGTTACTAGTTGCTGGATGATAATGTTGCTAGTTGCTGGATGATAATGTTACTAGTTGCTGGATGATAATGTTACTAGTTGCTGGATGATAATGTTACTAGATGCTGGATGATAATTTTTGCTTGTTGCTGGATGATAATGTTGCTAGATGCTGGATGATAATGTTGCTAGTTGCTGGATGATAATGTTATTAGATGCTGGATGATAATGTTGCTAGTTGCTGGATGATAATGTTGCTAGTTGCTGGATGATAATGTTGCTAGATGCTGGATGATAATGTTGCTAGTTGCTGGATGATGTTACTAGTTGCTGGATGATAATGTTGCTAGTTGCTGGATGATAATGTTACTAGTTGCTGGATGATAATGTTGCTAGATGCTGGATGATAATGTTTCTAGTTGCTGGATGATAATGTTGCTAGTTGCTGGATGATGTTACTAGTTGCTGGATGATAATGTTGCTAGATGCTGAATGATAATGTTGCTAGTTGCTGGATGATGTTACTAGTTGCTGGATGATAATGTTGCTAGTTGCTGGATGATAATGTTGCTAGTTGCTGGATGATAATGTTGCTAGATGCTGGATGATAATGTTGCTAGTTGCTGGATGATGTTACTAGTTGCTGGATGATAATGTTGCTAGTTGCTGGATGATAATATAACAAGTTGCTGGATGATAATGTTGCTAGTTGCTGGATGATAATGTTGTAAGTTACTGGTTGCTGGATGATAATGTTGTAAGTTACTGGTTGCTGGATGATAATGTTGTAAGTTACTGGTTGCTGGATGATAATGTTGTAAGTTACTGGTTGCTGGATGATAATGTTGTAAGTTACTGGTTGCTGGATGATATAAGTTGTACATTTGTTTTAAGATTCTTGCCATAATATTTGGATTGTTTTTATTGTTTATGAGAAATTAAACAGATACTGGTAGATTTATGTTGTTGATATTGTGTTCATTATTTCCCTGCCGCTAGAGCAGGAGGTCAATGTTTAAATCCTTGTAGATCCTGTATTCATAAAGCTTTCACTCAGAAATAAAATAATCTTTATTTTTATTTTAGACAATTCAAACTGTTTTCATATTGAATTACATAGACAAAAATCCATCTAAGACAAAAGCTAAAGAATTTTCCGCATAAAAATCTAAGAAAATTATTCAAAAAACTTCAAAAATTAATTTAGACAAAAAATAGCTTAAATGTTTGTACATACTGGCCCTGAGGAACACTTTAAATATATGACCTTTTGATGAACTGCCAGTTATCTGTTGAATAGTACATGTGTGTCAATCAGTCTTGGTACCTTACAATGTCATTGACCAATCTTGCAGGGAAAAAATCGAAATGGCCACGCCCTTCTGACTGTCTTAGTAAAATGCAGTTGCTGTGAACCAACAACAATCTAGGTATAGTACTATGCTGGGGATTCTTGATAGTACCCTGGCTTAAATATTGAACACAATTATACATGTTTTTAACAAGTGTGTTTATTTTAACAAAACAATAGTTATAATCACAGTTATACATTTATACAGCAACCTGTATAAACTTATACATCATAACAATATCAACAACATATATGCAAGGTTAAATATCCTGAGATGAGAAGATTCACTCAATAGACTTCGAATGTTTGTATTTTTCGGCATATAACATCATTCAGTTACCTTTAACATATACATTTTAACAAAATTTGCCAAAATTTATCAATATTCAGACTAACTTTTCAGTTTTGGCCCACCCCAATCCGCTGACAACATACATTTTCTAAAAGGAATGTATTAGCATAATATGAACAAATGCACTGCATCCACAGGGATTTCTCATCAGGTTTTTGGTTAATCTGGCAGAGGAAAAAAATGACTAAGGAATTTGTTAGTTCCACAGAGACTATAGATCTAGCCTCTGGCTGCCAGGCAGCACCACACTAGAGACCAGACGAACGAATATGTGGAAAAGAGTATTTTCCAATCTAGAATACGGCTTGCACAGATATGCCCTATAAATACATTGTATTTATTATAGTTTTACACTTTTATTTAGTATTTACATTTTAATTCAACATATTTACAAGTTGGCACGTTATTCCGTGCGACAACGTCGCATTAACGTGCGATGACGACGCGTTAAATTATATGACGTCATTTCAGACGTCGCCATATTGTTTTTTACGTTGGATCAAATAAGATTAGTATTTTTTCAATAATTTTCATGATTTGAATCGGGCTTATTTGCCAAAACGTTATTAAAAGAGTGGAACTGTATTTATATTTCATATTTAAAAAAAAATTAATCACACAAGATTGGTTCTCAAATCTTGAGCAACAACTTGCCTCTACCGGAAGTGAGACGTGAAATACAATCTACCGAATCATTATTCTGCATCCGGTCAGTCAAAAATAAATAGGCCATAGCCAATGCAAAACTACAACAACAACAATCACATGTTTTCGCATGTACCCTATAAACAATTTATAATTCTTATTGTACACTGTATAGTATTATTGTAGGTAAAGTATGTATCTTCACATAATCTGAAGATTCTATTTACTTCAGACTACTTCAGACTACTGTAAACCAAAGACCTTAATATACACAGGTTGGACACTTAATTGAAAACGGAGAGAAAATGCAAAATAGCATGCAGCAGATTCTGATATTTTGCATGAACACTTTTGTTCGTCATCCTTTTTATTGCATGATGTAACTTATTTTTTTCTATCTCTTAAAGAATTCCAAAAAATAGTGTTTGAATGAGGCAGACCGGGTATTTTCTGATAAAATTGGAATTTTCATTAACATGAGGGTAGGTCTAGATCTTTGAGGTCTATTGTTTTATTCCTTGACTGATTTCAATAAATTAGGTATCATTTTAAAGCATAATAATAAATCTATTGCATGAACTTATTATTTTTTCCCTAAGTATATTAAAGAAGGAGATATAAGGTTATTAAGAACAAACGAGATTTTCGCGAGATTTCAGAAAGCTGCCGCGAGATATTGTGAGATTTAGTAGATTTTTCCAATCTTTGTATATTTAGGTCTTTGTGTAAACCAACTTTATTTCGTGAATACAAATTTTTACGTTTTTCCGATTGCCGGCATATTCAGGGCTACCAATGTTAGCGTTCTAAGTCTACCATAAAAGAGACATTTTCATGTTGTTTTTTTAATTTATAACATTTTCACGGATATTTAATTTTGCAATTTATACCCCTCGTGAATTCTGCAAACTTAAATCACGCGAAATAATTTGTTGGTTTACAGTATATTACATTCTTCAGATCTCCCTATAGTCATGTCAATATAGTTCACATCAATATTAAATGGAATACCAAGTTCAAACTGATATCAGAAAACATACAGTATCCAAATATATGCACAATCTTCAATAACAAGCATTCACAGTATGCATACTAGTTAAAGTTCACAAAGCAAACAGGATGAACAGTCAGCTACAATCAGCTGAGCATGCATGATGTTTTATGATTAATATCTACCAATATTGTAATGTCTATAGATATTCAGTAACAGTTAAATATTTCAAAAATTAAAAAAGTTATCAATATCCATCAGTGTATATATTTAACATGAACATTCTCAGTAGCCAGAAAGCAGGAAGGCAGATTTGTTCTTCAGAGATAGTATACAGGTGGTCAACAATCTACATGACTTTGTATAATGTACCATGCTATATGAGAATGATATTCAGCATTACAACCAAATTTAGACTAACAACCAAAGTTCAGACTTCAAGAGCTGTAGCATCAAGTTTGCTCGTCCAAGCTACAAGGTCGTCCACCTCCTTTTCCCAGGGTTCCTCTTTACCTCCTTTTCCCGATGGAGGCGGTGGTACAGTTTCCAACGTATGAAAACTAGCTGTAATGGAAAAATATAAAATGCTAGATTATTATCAAATAGGAATACTAACATTAGCACTATTTACATATTAATGTATCTATAGTCTAATGCATGATGCAGTGTTCTATGCCTACCGTAAGTTTCAATATCAATTAATAGTTATTTGACAAGCACTATCCTATAAGCATGCATTACTACTGAGATATTTCATTTGACCTGGTATTAGTGAGGTCTGTATACAAAGCTTATAATCAGTAGCATGCAGTAAAATGGCACTTCTCCTTAATAACTTAAAACAACTATTTATTACAAGATTATAACATGCAATCTCATGGGCAAGCAAATGACTCAAATCAAATTATTGTAAGGCAAGCATTAAATGTATGTGATACAAAAAGTTCAGGCAATGAAACTCCTTACTTCAAAGACCCTAACCAACCTATTTAATATGTGTATTACATACAGTGACCAAACTACTGTAGTAGTACTGTGTACACCAGCTTGATACAGGTTAGTAGAAAATGACTGCTCAATTATAGCCTGTATGGTATTTGATTCTGCACGAAAGTCTTAAAATTAGTACAATATTGTCACTATCAAAGGGTAAGATGTTTGGGCCCCGCCCTGGCAACTCAATTATTATCCACAGTTTCACACATTCTATCTAAGAGAACCCAATTCACATACATCACAAAATATAACAGTTTCTAAAATTTAAGTTTCATGTTAAGTATCAAAGGTTACATTTAAACTTTATTTCTTCTACAATTATTCAAACATTGGTGTCATCATACTTGTCACATAGGCCAGAATAAATAAATTGCTAAATTATCATCCTTACTTGTCCCTTATTCTTTATGACTCCCGAACCCTTTTATTTTCTTGAATTAAAACAAACAAATTGGTAAGACAAAATGATTTAAAACAACCAAAACAAACTAAATCACTTGAAAAGTCCCCTTCAAATTTTTAAGAAAAAAACATGGATGATAATTGAACAATCAAATTATTTTTGCCTTTATTCTACATAATCTAGGTAATTTCACCACTCAATTTAAGGTCATTATACTAACAATTAACATATAGTGGGTTAACTGAACATGTATGTTAACAACAACAGTATTTCTATGATACTATACATTATCTCAGTAGTTCACCTTTCTCACCTATACATCTAGGGGTCTCTAGTAAAATATAAGCTTCACATTAACAATTAGGATTATGTGAACCAATGCTACCACAAGCATATGAGAAAAGAGAAGCCAATTTCTTTTTACTGGAAAGTGCCAATAATATCTTACATACTCTTATACAAATACTGTTTTATCAGGGTATGATGCAGCCAGGCAGCTAACCAATGACTGCCGACACTTCAGCAAAATCACCAGGTTATTAAGATAGCCTTTATGAATTATTTAATCATTAATCCAAATACAATGTAGACTGTGGATTGTGTTATTGCAGCCATGGTCCACAATGTACCATCTCACTATTCAAATTATTGATAGAATATTCATCACAATTAAATGAATACCCATCACAATGTATTAAAACACCATATAACTAGCCTTGACAGTCCAACATGTTTTAAAACGATTCCATACCCTTTCACCAACAACAATCATTAAAAACCTGTGA
The DNA here is from genome assembly GCA_947247005.1 of Spisula solida. Lineage (NCBI taxonomy): Eukaryota > Metazoa > Mollusca > Bivalvia > Venerida > Mactridae > Spisula > Spisula solida. Next base: position 4,521,654 of record OX365948.1, on the reverse strand, counting down.
GAAATAAACTTTCCCCATTGTTACATACGAAGTTACATAAATTTACAAACAAAATACATAATACATCGATAGAATCTACAAATATTCTTAAATACTAGTTTTAAATACATGCATATATATTATAAAGACATTTCAATATTATCAGCTCATTTTGAAAAGTGTGCATTAGCCATATCCTTTTCGACCATTCTTTGAGTGCAGACAGAGACTAGTTTATTTTGTATATAATTTATTATACAGGATAGCGAAACACTGGAGTCTGAGCCAAATAAGGAAGATCAGTTTGGATACCAAAGGAAGACAAATTTGTAGGTTGCTCACTTTTCTAATATGTGAGATATTTACATAATCGCCATGGTAACAAATACAGGAGTAATTTGTAAAATATGTGTCCGTTAGTAAGCATGCCATGCAAAATTAGTCAAGTATGATTATTTACTGCAAACTGATCTATTGAAAATTTCTCATTGTGCCTCCATAGATTAATGGTAAGCGCACGTGTTGTCTAATCTGGCACTCATATGCCTGTCATAATTCAGCAGAAAGACTATGCTCTGCATTAGAAGATTTTTTTTTATGTTAAAAATTTACTAAATTAGAGTTTGTTGAAACTTGGAATATGAATACAGTATCACTAAATTAAATATACAGTTAAATCTTATATAAAAGGCAGAAGGTCCCTTAAAACAGGTGTATTTAACTTAAAGAATGATTGATTGAGTTTTAATTAACTTAGCTGTATAAGACAGGTGTCTGTTTACTTAAGGTGACCATTAAAGCAGATGTTTGATTGAACTTACTTGGAGAGATTCGAGGTGGAAGATAGATTTTCTTCATCTTGTTAAGTCGAGCAAGTTTTACTGCTTTTTCTTCTTCCTCTGATGGCTTAGACTGGAATCTTCCATACATCAGGGTTTCATGTCTAGATAGTTTGTGAAATAAATTCAAAGATATCTGGTAAGACCCATTAGTAGAATATTTTTAAGTTTATTGTATGGTTGAAGGAAAATCCTGATCGTAATGAAAGCATGATCATTGTCACTCATAATACTAGTACACATGTATTTGAGTATGGTGTCAGCACAACAGCTTAATGTCTCTTATCAAGAAATACCAACAATGCTCCACTTCAGCCAGGTGTATGATTGGCTACCGGAGAGAAGGTGTCTAAAGGCAATGTGCTGTTGCTGCTATCCCTGCAGAGTGTAACTAACAGACGACTTGCAACTCAATGATATGGGGTATATGTACAGTCGGCTGAACAGACACTTGTCTAAAAGTAGACTTTAAATTGCTACTTTTTTGTATGTCTTCAAAGCTTGATTCCTGAAAGCTATTCGCATTGTTATAGAATAGTCTTGAAAGTATATCTTCAACTTATATAGATAGCAACAAACCATTGTTGTATTTTGTCGCTATCTATATGAGATATTTCGTGCTTGCGTCAGTAACTAACGGTATAATAATATTGGTCTATGAGTTTTAAAAAAATTTTCTTGTACAAGAATACGTGGTTCAAAAAGAAAGCAAATGAGCGTAATTGAGCATTTAAATAATAAAACATTTACTGTTCTAACTGTCTCTTCATTTCTTCCTTGATTTCCTCCTGGGGCAACCCAAGGTGAGCTTTCTGTAACGCAGGATTGTCTTTTATTGCTTCCAGTACTAAAAATAGATACAATAATGTATACAGTTTGATGTGTAAATTCAATGAACAGATATCCCCTACCAAAGGGGTTATAATAGTTGAGGAGTGTCAGAGTCATTGAATGATAGACATTTCCCTTTTTGCCCTGTTATACCTTTATATAGGTATTGCTGCAGTATAGCAGAGAGACAGAGATTGCAACAGTTGATGTCTAGACAGGTTTTCCTTTAAAATCAGCCCCTAAAACCCATTAAATCGGCCCCTAAAACCCATTAAATCAGCCCCTAAAACCCATTAAATCAGCCCCTAAAACCCACTAAATTAGCCCCTAAAACCAACTAAATTAGCCCTAAAACCCACTAAATTAGCCCTTAAACAAAAAAGTCCCTAACCCGAATAGACTTTCTCATAAAAAACACTACAAACTAGAAATGTGTACATACCGTATGGATGCACACATTTGCAATTTGACAATATCGAGGGACACAACTACTCTACTGGATGAATCCAAATCAAAATACCTAGGTGTGTAACTACAAAGGCAAACTATAATTCCTATGAAATTTGATGATAGTTGTTTGAACATTTAAAAGTTATATATGACACAAACATTTGGGACAGAATGGCTTACAGCCAGACTAGGACAAATCTATGTGTACTTATGCAAACCTGGTGGGGCATAAAAAGACTCTAACCATAATGAACACAAAACCCCATAAACCCTAAATGATTACACAGACTGACAATACCAAACTATATCAATCCATCTTTAGCAGGGGATAAAAACAAGTAAAGAACATTCAAACATGGATGTAAATTGGAGGAATATAAACAAAAATAAACATACAAATTTACATCTAATGTTACAATACTTAGAATAAACATTTCCTACAACTAATATACTAAAAAAATCAAAATTTATATAAACTTGTTTTGGGTTACTAATTGAAATACTATTTTTGGATTTATAATTGACTTGATAACTATTTTTTACAAAATGAATTATTTCAAATAAAGAATGTTGAAAACAGTTGACTAAATAAATCATAGTTACATGGGTTTTTAAGATTTTGCTTGGCTTTAGACGTTGCTATTCCACTCCATGTAATGTGGTAATCTTCAAACGAGAGTTTAGCAATCTTTGATCGAGTCCGTGACGTATCTTGTTTCTGGATGTGCTTTTGCTCCTCAGGAATTTTAAATCTCACTCGGGATTCCAGATCAGAATGTGGAGTCTGTCCAACTGTGAATAAATAAAGTTAATGTTAACATACATTTTAGGTAAATATGATACATATTATGGCTTTGAACTGTGATATATATGTTTTGTTACTTGTATAATAAAAGATGAGATCCAAATAAAGAAATTACATTTTACATCCATTATATGATCAATTCTTTGAAATTCTTTAAATAATGCTGACCAGCCCTGAAAAATAAGATGTTAAAGGTTTAATCCTGGGCAGTGACATATCAAACCTATAATAATGGTTGATCTTATAATTTGATATACTATGTTTGGTATTACTACACTTGGCCAACTTCGCAATTTAATGAATTCATAAAACCTGACAACCATAAAGAAATTAGCAACATTTGTTTATTCAGCTACCAAAATGAGGAATACATATTTATCCAATCTTGACTAACAGAATTGTTTAAAATTTATTATTGTATTATTGTATCAATGTTAATTACCTGCGAGCCTTGAGCGAGCAGGTATATTGGATAGCATAAAGTATAAAGTCCATGGAGGGGCACATGACCTGTTCTCGATGGTTTACGATTTCAAAAAAAAAAATCCCAAAAAAGATGCGTTTTGTAAGAATGTCGTGAACCAGACTAATTCCATTATTCCATGCGGATAACATCGGTCTTTGTCGCAGTTTATTTACTGAAGAAATCAGAACTGTCCGAAATTTCAGTGAGAGCTAGGCAATATTGAGACCATGGATCTAAACAGCAGGTGACTGCAGCTGCATAAGCACAGCGCTTCCCAGTCAATAGTCATGGAATTATCGGAATTGGTAAATAATCTTTGATATTGTTGAACACTGAAAACATGTCTCATGATAATACCTTTTAATGAACTGGTACAAGGTTTATTTATAAATATTATATGGAACAAGGGAGTCATAATATGCAATTAAGTTTCTTGAAAATTGGTTTGTTATACATGAAATAATTTAACAATTTGTTGATAAATTGCGTATGTCAAATTATCGTGCATATAGTTTTCCCAATTTGAAAGCTACCGGCCTATCGCGCTTATTATTTTCTCACAATTTTGAGATTTTCATGCTTAATTTTTATACACATCAGCTGTTGAATTATGCAGATAGAAGGTCGAGGATCCTGTCAATTCTCTGTCAAATGAAGTCGGTACATCATTTGCTCGCAGGAACTATTTGACTTGTACTAGTATATGTATAAGTACCATGTATACATAACTTATACTTTTCTACCGCCAATTTTGATTTGTATATATATTTGCTTGGCGATAGACATTGTCTTTTATGCCAATAAATAGTTTGACTTGACTTGGTAATTGTATAGATAATAAGATCATGGAAGAAACTTGTCTATTGGGACATCTCTTAAGATGAGTAAATCACCACCTTATTCCAAGACCCAAGTCTTTCCAAAAAACCTCTTACAGTACTTCTTTTTATTTCAAAGCAAGTTTAAATTCAAAATTCAAAACCAATGGTCTCAGTTTACTATTACCTTAACAAAGAGTTACTTATTACACATGAAATGTTAAATGCCGAACTAAACACCAGATTGTTAGCATAAATTGGACAGTACAGACCACAAAAAGTTCCATAAGCTAGACACCTTAAACTTAAAGTGTGAAGTAAATGGTTATTGTTTCAATAATACATCAGCAATAATTATATAACTTACTATATTTTGCGGGATCAATGCCCTTGTATGATCCCTCCACTCTCTGACTAGCCACTACACAATCCAGCACCATCTGTCTATAAGCATGAGGAGATCTCATGATCATTTCAGCAGCTTCAAGATTCACAGGTTTCCCTAAATCTGGATTGGCCAATAAATTCTGAAAATGATACATATAACCAATGATCATATAGTACTGAGTTGCTATAGTGATATTTTGGATTTAAAAATTGAAAAGTATTTAATTTATAAGCCGAGCATAGCCTTTATTTGCCAGACAGCTTTCTGCTGAAATATGGCAGGAATATGAGTGCCTCCATCCGTACTTGAACTCGGGTCGCCAGATTAGATGGTAAGCGCGCTAACCATTGAGCTACGGAGACACTTACATACATCTTTGTAATGGGCTTTAAATGTCAAGTAAACAGCCAAGGTAAGTAGACAACTTATAAAAGCCTTTAAATTGTTGATATCATTTATATTGTCGCAGGATGAAATAGCTTTAAAGTCTATGGAAGAGAACTTGGGGACTCCTATTTGAAGAGTATGTATAAATTCCACAGTGACTGTGTGTGTGAGAATCTTCAATAATCTTAACAAAACTGATGATGTACGTAACACTAAGGTTAGAAACCTGTGAAAACAGTTAACTGTCTTTCAAAATACAGCTATTGCAACAATGGCACCTTGTAGATATTATTAAGATGTCAAACTGCAACTATTACAGTAAAACATACAAAGACAATCATTGTTTATAATCGTACCTGTATAGTAGTGAGTATATGTACAAGGGTATACGTCTCCTTCCATTGTGTATAATCATCTATAAAATCTACACATGGTCTGCCTGTTATCATGTCAACTACAACATACATAATAACACGCACATACAAACTGATTTATAATCTCTGATAATATACATTAAACTTCATAGATATCAGTGGTTCCACTAGCTTCTGAATCTTAAGGGTCATTTTGATACATTTTATTAAATTAAGAGAAAATCACCATTCAAACAAAGATCTTGAGAGTCAAAATGTGGCTTTTTGGAAATTTCAAGGGTCAAAACTCTTACTCCTCAGTCAAATGAACCCCTGGATATGGTAGGAAGTGTAATAATAATTCACAACAACACACTTACTAATTTAACAAGCTGAAAAGTTACAATATTAAATGTATGTTATACAGTCCAACTTGTACTAGCGACCACGCGTATTAAGTGACCTTTGTCTTAAACGGCTGGTTTCAAATCCTCCAGACCATATTTGCTCTATATGTCTATTGCATTAAGCGACTTTGTCATACGCGACCAGCGACTACTGTTTAAGCACTATAAATCATTGGTAAAATTGCATTAAGCGACCAAAAATTGTAAATCACTGGTCGTCTGCAGTGACAGGATGTTAATTAATACCTGATACCACGTCATAAATCATTGTTTGTTCACACTTCAGAGTTTGTCTTTTGTTAATTGGGCCCAAATTAACATCATTGATAATCACAATTGTGTATGTAGGGCATGTCATTCAGTTGATTTTAATCTGATTACACACATTATTACGGATTAATTGTTGTATCATTTGCTGCAATCAGCTTGATGTCTCCATTGATTTAGATTGGGCTAAAGCCCAGTACATTGTGTAATATATCAGTAAGATTATCAAAATGATAAATTGAAATGCTCATGAAGGCGATGCATACAAGCTGGGAAGAATGTATTCTCCTCCCAGATACAAACTTGTAAGAATCATCATAAAATTTATTTACTCACTAATTTTTATCAATTGAAGTTCAAAAGTAATCAGACAGCCTAAAATCGGAAATTCGTTAATTACACTCTATGTTTCTTACATTTGTGTTAAAAGACCGTTCCGTTAAGCGACTGTTTTCAGACCTTCCCCAGGGTGGTCGCTTAATACAAGTTTGACTGTACAACCAAAGAATGAGGCAATCGTAAAATAGATTATATCATAGGCATAGTGTAGAGATATTAACCTCAACCTGTTACCTTCTATTAACATAAGTTAACAGCTGATTTTATTATGAATTCCAGTTGAACTTACTCACCATTAGGATGGAAGGGTATGGTATGAAAACATACTTCAGGAGGTCTAATGTTAAAATGTTCATCAAACTTCAGGTACAATATGAAGGTGCCACCTGCAATATTCAAATGATAAACACTTCATTATAAACGAAACAATCAAGTTTGGTTGCCAATTTTATTTAACTCATACTTTTACTGGTAATATAAATGTACTTGATATTTCTTATTCTTTCAAATAGCAAATATTACCCATTTTTTAATTGAACAGTTCAAGGGTCATGAGTTTGAATCAATTGTTTGAATCACTGCATACTAACATGTTATATATGACTCGAACATTACACTCGATTTAATATGGTACAAACCTTCCCAGACAGTATCTCGAAGTCCTTGGATTTTTGCAACCCATTCAAATATATTTTCTGGCTTCAGTGGATGTGCCTCTATACCCTAAAAAAGATAATTATTATTGAAAGTGAACATTAACAAGAGGGTCCAAAGGGCCCTAGGTCGCTCCCCTGTCATAGTAGTGCATGCACACCCCTATAATGACCTAGGTAATCATTTACATTTTCTGAATAAGATTTAAGGAAATTCAGCTTCTATGGCAAGTTTTATGATTTGACCATGTGACCAAGTTTTTGACCCCAGATGACTTAAGACAGGGGTATTGTAATACAGATATTTTCAAAGGTTGTTGCTTAAGCATTTTTGTTATTACTACAGATACTAAGCAAGCGTAATGTGAAATCTAAAAAGATTCTAACCACACAAAAGCTATTTTGGTTGATCATTATATACCCACCCATATTGCAATTTTGAGGACCATACTTACAAAAAATTATATAAAATCAAATCAATTTATTTCAATTTTTAAGGTAAAAAGATTTCCCATGTGCGTAAAAGTTATATTATTGAAACCAAAATCAATAACAAGCAGAAGATGCTATTCAAGATAGTTATGTACATGTATATTACCAACATATTTGTAAAATTTCTAGAATTCGAAAAATATTTTCCTCCATATAACTACATGCTTTTAATACAAAACATTACCTTAACACTTAAAAAAGATTATGCTCCAAGTGGGGTTTGAACCAATGACCCTCAGGAATATTTCCATTGACATTGTGACCTTGGTTTTGACCCCGCATGACCCAATATCAAACTTAGATTTTGTTGGCATGATCATTGTGACCAAGTTTCATGAAGATTAAGTAAAAAATTATGACCTCTAGTGGCTACAGAAGGTTTTTCTATGATTTGACCTAGTGACCTGGTTTTTGACCTCAGATGACCCAATATCGAACTTGGCCTAGATTTTGTTGAGATGATCATTGTGACCAAGTTTCATAAAGATAAGCCAAAAGTGTCTACACAAGCCAATTGTTAACGGACGGACGCAATGGCCTCAACAAATATTTTTAAAAGCACTCGTCCTGCAATATAGACAAAGAAGAAAACCCAAAAATCTTACTTGTCCTGCTATATAAATAAAGAAGGAAAATATTGTGCAGGACGAGCAGACGAGTGTATTTATTGAGGCCTGGGATGGACAGAATCAACGAACGTATAGATTTTGTATCAAATAAATTGCTAATTGTTGTCAAAATGTGAATGTTGTTGTTAAGACTTCTAGTATAATTGTGTATATAAACGCTTAAATGCCTGAAACAAGTGCCATAACATATTTACACCTGTATAATGTCTCAAACTGTAATAAAAGCCAATATATTAATGAACAGTACAATGTAATATACTAGTAAATCATTAGCAATTCATTTCTACAACCATACAGGGGCTATCATGTATGGCATAATAGATTCAACTTAAAATTCACCAACATCATCATCATCATCATCAGGAGCTAAGTTATCAGTGGTACAAACAAAATGTTAAGAAAGAAATAGGGCGAAAACGTGAACACTGTGTAAACATATTCATTACCAGTTACCTGGGGTAACATATACATTTTTGTGCCAATAAGGCAATGAAAATAAAGTAGGAAATTTATGGCACAGAAACCATATTTTTTTACACAAACTAGCAATTGAAGTATTCCAAAGGTCTGTGCCAAATACCATGCATGCTCCATAGCATTATATCCCCACATGGTGATAGTGTAAAATATTACCATACATTGCGCGACTTAGCATCTGCAGCAATTTTCATTGACAAAAAGGGAGGTAAATCATACAATATTTCAAAACACATTTAAATTCTGCCCAAGTCAGGTCTCCTAATTTTCTTCCGTTGTGATTCAAGCAGTGAATTTATTGCCATACAAGAGGAGAAACCTCATATTTATGAGCAATCCGAAGTAGAATACAAATGTTGCAACAAACTAAGTAACTCTAAATAATACATGCTGCTGTCTCGTATATCCGTGCCTCTTAACAGTTTCATCGGCGCATGCGCACTCGCGCATATAAGTTCAAAAATTATCTTCACTAATCTCGGAAGAAAAATTGTTAACTTAACAAATAAAAACAAGAACAATGAAAAATAATTATGAAAATACATGAAATTATTGCTTTTGTATGTCTAGGTCGGTACTCTGAATCCTGTTGACTGGTAACCATCAAATCCGTGCCTCCTTAAAAACTTGTCTGCACTGGGGCCCCATGGAGTAAATTTTTGTATTTGTGTTTAAATTAAATAAATTTGGAGTAAGTACTCATCATAATCTGTTTTCATTTTGAGTGTAATAAACTGTGGCGCTAAATAAAATGCGTAATAAAAATGGTATGCAAAACAATTAATACCAGTTGAAGAATCCCAATTGGAATAAGCAATACCTGTATTGTTCCTCGTCGTCAAGGTGACAACAATGACGAGTCGTCCAAACTGACTGCCCCAATTGATACAGGCCATTTGTGTGAATAATATTTGGGGTTATTTTAGTAAAAATAAGACATAGCGCATATATTAGAGCTGAAATAAACCAGGCACGAATTTCAGGAGAAGGCACGAAATTATGAGACAGAGGTATATTTATAAAATATTAGCATGAGTTTTGATAAAAATGTTGACGTACATACCCATGGTCTCTGTTTCTTAAAGTTTTCATATTCACGCTCTATCAATAAGTGAGCCCTTGAAAATATAATTGGCTTGCTGAAAATACACACAGAAGAAACTTTATGTTATACAAAACATGAACTTCAATTCAGAGAACTTAATTCACAATAAAATCCAAAAATAAATACACTTGTAATTCACTCAATATAAACACAATCTCTATCAACGCAGGTGTGTATAATAGCTCTCATACTGATAGCATTGTAATGCACATTACTAATTGGGGTTCTAAAGATCACAGTCAAGTCGATTGTGTATTTAAGAAGAAGATATTACGTATGCAGCAGAATCTTCATCCATACTTTAACTATGAACCTTGTATCAATTATATTTTGTCACTGTCGGTAATACCGTCATAGTATTTGAACACTTCAAATTATCTTGGGACGGTTTAAAATTTGGTTGATAATAGAATTTATTGTCTGAACTCAGGAACAAATCCTGTTATTACAATGCTATATATCAGAGCTTAGATTATGGTTGGCCGAATTGAATTTGAAGACTGAAAAATAGCTTAGAACGCAGTTGCTTTACTAGTTCTGGATGTGTCGAACTTGGAATGATCATCGTCTAAGCTAAGACCTTGGTAGCCCAAGCTCTTTGACAATGATCATTCCATCCTAAGAGTAAGAGGTCGACACGTCAGAGTAAATAAAAGACCATTTAGTAATGGTATCCAGAACTAAGACACTGGGAAGGTTTTAAAAGTTATGGTATTGTTTATGTGTGGTATAACATAACCAACATAAGATTATAATAACTGATTATAATTAGCTTTAATATTGCAGCACATACATCCACGCATCAAGCATACAACTATAAGTATATCATAGAGCGTATATATCAAGACTGGTCATAAGAGCATATACATGTAGTATACATCAGAGTGTGAAGCATCATGGGAAGGTTTAAGGGGCGTTAACCAAATACTGTTACATCTTTTCTCTTTTACGGAAAAGAAGATTAAACTTAAAAGTATTTTAAGTAGATCTAGAGTCATAAACAAGTCAATATCAAATGATCGATAACACAAAACTCTGTCTCTTTAGTTTCATACAGTCTCACACAGTCTTTAAGCTTTGATTATATATCTGCGAATGTTATATACATCACAAGGCATAGTCCTTGTATCATTCTGGTTTGCGCACTACACGTCCTGACTTCGTACGAGTAGCTTGTTCTCCAGTTGGTGGCGAGCTAATATTTGGCTCCTGAATACTATCATTGTTCATGCGCGGTAACTCACCGTTACTTAAATTTGGATCTATGTCTACAGTATCTTCCCTTTGCTCAACATATCTCTCGTTTGTTTTCCGGAGATGTTTTCTATTTCTGTTCAAGATGGTTCCATTTTCCTTGCGTACATTGTAGACTGTTCCCTTCTCCCAAGTTTTATTCCGTTCTTGAGGTTGTATACGCACAGTATCTCCTTTATGTAACTGGGGTAACGGCCTCGCATTTCTATTGTAATACTGAGCTTGGCGACGTTTGCTTTTGTCCAGGTTAGATTTTACGTTTGTCGGTATGCTCGGCTGTAGCTGTGACGATCTTTCTGGTAGCAATGTTCTAGTCTTCCTGTTCATTAGTTGTTGAATAGGACTGTAATTGGTCGATTGCTGCGGAGTATTACGGAAATTTAACAGCGCAAGCATAGGGTCTGTATGCGAATGTTTAGCCTTTTTCATGATTCGTTTAGCTGTCTTTACAGCATTTTCAGCTTTGCCATTTGACTGCGGGTACCTAGCTGATGACGTAATGTGCGTAAAATCCCATTTACTAGCAAACGATTTGAATTTTTGAGATTTGTACACACTAGCATTGTCTGAAATAACACGTTCCGGTATTCCGTGTCTGGCGAAATGTTGTTTCAATTTGCCAATGATTTCTTTTGATGTTGTTTCATATAAACGATCTACTTCAAAGAAATTGCTGAAATAGTCAACTGTCACCAAATAATTGTTATCATTGAATGTGAAAACATCCGTACCAACTTTTGCCCATGGTCTGTCTGGTACTTCATGGCTAATCAATGGTTCTTTGCATTGTTTTCTTTCCATTGATTGACAAGTGTCACATTTGCTAATGTAGTCCTTAATCTGGGTCGTTATATTTGGCCAATATACGCACGATCTAGCCCTTTTTAAACAACCCTCAACTCCAATATGTGAATGAAGTTGTTCTAGTATTTCTCTGCGCATACTCGTGGGAATAACACATCTATCACCGCGAAATATGATACCATTATCCACTGATAATTCGTCTTGCACAGAAAAATAGGGTGAAACCTCTCTTGGCGCGACCTCTCTCCAACCCTTTTGGATACATTCTAATTTCTATGAGAATTTGAAGAGTCGTGTCATCGCTTGTAGCTTGCTTAATTCGAATCTGCCTTTCAGAAGAGACTGCTAGGTAGTCCGTCATATGTACCGATTCGAACACCTCCTCGAATTTGGTAGCCTTTCCGTTTGGCATATAGGCTCTTGAAAGTGTGTCCGCAAGGTACATGTGTGTCCCTTTTTTATAGCGTATTTCATAGTCATAAGAAGCCAATCTTAAGAACATTCTTTGTAGCCACTTCGGAGCTTTGTACAGATCTTTCTTGCTTATTATTTCCAACGGTCTGTGGTCATTTTCAACTATCACGTGACGTCCATACACAAGATGATGAAATTTTGAGAAACAAAATACTGCACTTAGTAGTTCTTTCTCAATCATAGCATAAGAAACTTCTGCTTTCGCAAGAGCACGACTTACGTATGCGACTGGTTGGCCATTCTGTAGTAAAGCACCACCAAGTCCACATTCAGAAGAATCGCATTGTATGACCGTTTCTAGTTTTGGATGGTAATATCTCAGCACGGGCGCATCACACACAGCTTTCTTAAGTGTATCAAACGCTTCATCGTGAACATCAGTCCATTTAAACTCTACATCGCGGCGTGTAAGTTGTCGTAATGGTTCACAAAGTTCGCTCAGCTTGTCTAGAAACTTTGTTAAATAGTTCACAAACCCGAGAAATCGTTGTACTCCTTTCTTGTCTGTTGGTTTCGGCATATTGACTATAGCTTCAACCTTCGCTGGATCCACTTTTACACCTTTATCCGTGAGCAAGTGTCCTACAAACTGCATTTCAGTTTTATAGAGTTGCATTTTGTCTTTGTTCAGCTTAATGTTCTTTTCAACACATCTGTCTAGCAATTGACGGAAGTTGTTGTCATGATCGAGTAGTGCTTCTTCGTATGTATCACCTTTTCCATAGATGATTATGTCATCCGCTATAGCTTTGATACCACCAATTCCTACCAGGCTATCTTCCAGATACTGTTGAAAGTATTCTGGCGCTGGTGATATCCCGAATGGCATTCTATTCCATCTATATCTCCCAAACGGCGTTTCAAATGTAGTGAGATAACTCGATCTTTCATCAAGTACCACATGATGAAATGCATTTTAACATCGACTTTGCTAAAAACTGTAGCATTGTTCAGTTCTGGTAACAAGTCTTCAACCACTGGCAGCAAATAGTGGCTACGCTTTAACGCTTTGTTCAACGGCTTTGGGTCAATGCATATTCTCAGTTTTCTGCTAGCTTTTTTGACAACTACTAGACTTGATATCCAGTCTGTGGGTGTATCAATCTTGGTTATCTTTTCAAGACTCTCTAGTCTATTTAACTCTTTTTTAAGTTTTTCTTTCATTGAAACTGGCACTCGACGGAGGGGCATTCTTACAGGTTTTACTGTATTGTCTATTTCTAATTGCAATTTTTTCTCAAAACAACCTTCTCCCACGAACACCGATGCGTATTTTGTTTCAATCTCCTCTCGAGTTAATTTCGATTGCTTATTATCCTTATCTACAGGACAAATGTTATGATACTGGATCCTAATTAAATCCATTGTCTGTATCGCTTCAGAGCCTAACAGCGGCGTAACCCTGTTATCATCAACAACGATAAAGTTCACCATGTAGCGTTTGTTTGTTCTAGGATTTTTCAGCATAATTTCACACGTGCCAGCGGAGTACATTTTTGATTTATTGTACATAGACAATGTTGTTTTTGTCGGCTTTATTGTCTCATTTGACACACACGACTTTGGTATTATATTTGTAGTTGCTCCGCTGTCCAATTGAAATTTGACTGTTGTTTTTTGTTTTATCAACAGCATGTTAGCGAATATTTTGTTTTTAATTCTGTCGCTAGAATTCAATGACAACACGTCATCCTCACTTCCAGAACTTAAATCATCCACATGTTTAATTTGAGAATGCGACGACTTTTTTGCGTTGTACTTTTTCGACTCTGACTTACATACAGATACAAAATGATTGAATTTGTTACACTTATTGCATCGTTTCCCAAATGCTGGGCATTTCCCTTTAGCACAAAATTGTCCACAATATTTGCACTTGGTCTTATTTTCTTGCTTGGGTTGGTGCTTTCGTTTTGGTCGCACTACCTGCACTTCTTCACCAGGGGCGGCACTTTGGTTTAGGGTCTTAACTTTTGACGATGACGCTTCAGCAGCGCGGCACATGTCAATGCACTTGTTCAATGTTAGTTTTTCCTCTTGTAGCAGACGTTTCCTCAGACCATTGTCTGTAATTCCCAGGACAATTCTGTCAGTAATAAGTTCACTTTCCAGAACTCCATAGTTACAAGTTTTGGACAATTTTCTTACTTTTGTCAGAAAACTGTCGAATGTTTCTGAATCTCCCTGGGAACATGTGTGGAAAATGTATCTTTCGTATGTGACGTTGGTTTTTCCTACACAAAATTCTTCAAATTTCTTGATGACTTTGTCAATGTCATCCTTATCTGCCTCGCTTTCAAAATCAAATCCATCGAACACGTCCATTGCTTCTGACCCCTCGCACATAAGGAATGTAGCTGCTCTTAAATCCGTCTGCTTATTAATTAGACCGGATGCCTTTTCATAATTTGTCCATGACCGTTTAAACTTTTTCCAATGTGTAGCTATGTTTCCGTCCATATCCAGCATTTTAGGAAACGGTATTAGCGACTGTACAGCACCTACGGGATGAACGACCTGCTCGGCTGCAACTTGCGGCGGTTGTCCTTGCATTGTCAGTTATTCTTTATGCACGTGAATATAAAGAATATAAATCCAAAGTTCTGTTTTGTTACAAAGGAATGCACATAAATATCCTTTTGCATATAAAAACAGTCTTAAAGCACTTCTGACACCATGTTTATGTGTGGTATAACATAACCAACATAAGATTATAATAACTGATTATAATTAGCTTTAATATTGCAGCACATACATCCACGCATCAAGCATACAACTATAAGTATATCATAGAGCGTATATATCAAGACTGGTCATAAGAGCATATACATGTAGTATACATCAGAGTGTGAAGCATCATGGGAAGGTTTAAGGGGCGTTAACCAAATACTGTTACAGGTATCCAGAACAAGTATAGCAACTGCGTTCTAAGCAATTTTCCAGTCGGCCAACCATGATAATCAAAGCTCTGATAGCATTGGAATGATCATCGTCTAAGACCTTGGGACTATTGCTATACATGTTTTCCTCCAAATTTCCCATTCTAACCATACACAGCTGAAGGTTTTAAAAGTTGATTCCATTCATAAGTCCATTTCGTGTATTATTAAATACAGACAGTGCATGGACAGTTTTGGTAAACCCTAAAATTACCTATCATCCGCCATATTTGTTTATCTTCACAACAAACGGTACACCGTGAGAATAACACGTCAAATATTTCCACTCTCATCAAAGGGAAGGAAAGCGACCAGGATTAAAATACATTTTTCTTTGTAGTTACTCCCCTTTATATAAAATGTGTACACACGCAGTTTAGTTGCATTTATCAAACTCAAATAAATTGATTTTTGTAATGTGTACTGAGGATGAAGAAGCCATCAAGATAACTGCAAAGTTTTTATTTAATAGTTTTAAAACCAGAAGTCAACATGTTGTGTAGATCTTCATAATAGTAGTGGAAATAAGTTACAAATGGTAATGTTGAATAGATCTAGTTAATAACTAGCAAAGCAAAGATCTAAATATTTAGGTCTTTGTAACTAGTTAATATTTTTTTTTCAGTTGAAAAGGATCCTTTACTAATTGTAACATCGTTGTGACAATACCAGTACGATTGTAATTAAATAAGAAATTTCCTTAGAATGTTGTCTAAAACACCCTTCAAACATGTTTGTCTATCTTTTTTGGTTTTTGTTTTAGAAACTTAAAAAACCTACTAATATTTGTATACAAATATGAGCTTAGACATCTCGGCATATCAGTAAATGTACTTATAAATTGATGTTTTGTTAAATCTCTGTATTTCTTTTTAAACCATACTGTAGCCATCAAATGTAACAGGTTCCTTAATACTTATGAAGGTTAATTTTGGTCATATTTTCCTTTGAGACAAAATTTAAAAAAGCAAGTGTTTTTTTCTCAGCGTTAAGAAAGGCTATTAGTACGTACATTGAATTATGGTTAACATTAACTTTTCTGGCCTCAATAGGATATATACAGGGTGATCATTAATATATGGTAACATAAATAACTTTAATAACATTGTCAGATTTTATGATAGAGAAGTGGTTTGACCCTTGTTATAAAGCTAATGAGTCCAAGTTTTGTTTTGGATATGACTAATGATGGTTGTGATATAAAGGTGACGTCCATACCATCCCTGATGCTGCCATACATTTTCAGTGATTTCAAGAAATTTGGCCACTGTATCATTTCGCCTAAGACCATACATTTACTTGGCCTCTACACTCACCAGACTTAAACCCTTTGGGTTTCTTTTAATGTTGGTGCCTAGAGGAAGGAATGAATACTCAAAACCAGAACCAATATTTGTTTGAAAACTTCAATACAGTGTGAAATTTGTTTCATCTGTGGTGTAACATGCAAGGTTTCGATTAGTTATTTTCGACGTATTTTCGGGCTGAATTTGCAGTTTTGCAGAATAAAGGGAAACGTTTCGAACTTATGCTGTGAAAAAAGTAGGTGACATTTGAAAATGATTTATGTGTAGAATAAAACTTACATATGTATGTTAATCAAAGGTATAGAACAATATATATTATCTTAACAACTGACAAAGTTATTAAAGTTATTTATGTTACCATATATTAATGATCACCCTGTATCAAAACTTTGGCTCTATTTTACATGCATACTTTTTATGAGAAATGACATCTCCTCTGAAACCGTTTGACCAATATTGATGAAATTTTGCTGGATGTTCCTGGCATGATCCATCTAGAATTCTGGTTGCCATGACAACCAGGTAACAAAACCTTCAAAATTCTTCTTCTATGCAACCACATAGAGCTTAGATATTACGCATGAAGCATTGCGTAGTGGACCTTTACCAATATTGCTCAAATCATGACACCGGGTCAATATTGGCCCCACCTAGGGTCTCCCTTAATTTTATATAAGAGATATTGAAAACACTTTAAAATAAAATTAGAGTTAAGCTATTAAAATAAAAATAGAGTTGAGCTGTTTAGCATGTGGCATTGTCTAGAGGACCTCTACCAATTTTACTCAAATCATGACCCCTGAGTCAATATTGGCCCCGTCCCGGACATCCCTTCATTGTACATTATGTTATAGAAAAAACTTCAAAAATCTTCTTTTCTGCGATACCAAAAGACTTCTTCTCTTGAACCGCTTGATGGATCTTCATAAAATTTGGTCTAGCATTCTAATAAGGTCTATTCTTAAATTTAGGGCACTAAAAGTCATGTCTTCTTTGAGAGGCTACAGTTTCATATATAAAAATATCATGAGCAAGGTGTTTCGGGTATCGAGTATGAGTATTGCCGAGTATCCCGCTTGTGCACGGAGTCTTGAACAACATTATGACTTCATTACTTACTTACTCGCAATATCCAGTGTACCGGTATACCACAGTGATTAATAAAAAGATAAAATATGTTTTCTTAGAAAACATCAATTTTATATGAAAATTACATGCGCATGTAAGTCCCTAAATGCTAAAAACCGGACCGCTTTCTGTTATCAAAGATGCTTGAATGCAGCACAAACATTTCGGTGAGGATGAGCTCATCAGCCGACGTAGTTATCAAGTTTTGAAGCAATTTTCATTCATTTACAATATTACATTCTCGTTCACCAGAGTATTCTTCGTCCGAAACATATCTGGGAACTTGACTAACCACTGATGTATGAGGATGCAATATTACAGATGGGAGATTTAATTATGTTTTTGAAAATTCCAGCAGTCCATCTTTTTAAAATTGCAAATTATTCACAAGGAAGATTTGTTGACCCTTATCAAATCAAATAACGAAAATATATTATATTTATTACATAACGTATCCGATGCAGTCATCATTCCTTACGTTTCAACATTCTGATATTTTTTAATTTAAAGCAATCATCGGTTTTATATTATAAGCATTACCAATCCACCAGTTTAAACATTCTGTAGACGCATTTATAGGACTTTAATTACCACTAAAACATAACATGCGGAATGATGCACGCATTCACTTTCGATGAAATATTGGTATAATAAAGCTATAAATGTCAGCACCTTGATTTAAATGTGTGCTCCGGAAATTTCTAATGTCTGTAAAAAAGAAAAAGTCATTCCCACCCCCCCCCCCCATAAACGCAGTCATTATTTAGTTGTTTCATTGTTGAAGTAAGTAAGTAACAAAGTCGTGTAAGTTGTGAAACTTATATAAAAGTTTCAGACTAAAACATGTTTGATATTATAAAAATGTGTATGCTTCCATCGAAATACGGTTAGTAAAAAGTATAAATACCACTTTGTCATATACTGCCACAGTCCTGATCACCTGTAAATAACCAGCACTTGTTTTATTAAATTGAGTCAACCGTTATTTACTATATCGAATATATATATAGTTACTATAGAATACATCTGTATTAAACAGCCATCTACTACCATACAGGAGCCATATTTTATTGTATATCTTGATTGTTTGACGGCTTGATGTACCAAGGTGTTTGACATGTGGATATTATCCCATGGTCCCCTCTACAACAAATTAAAAACCTTTTTTTTACAGATCTGAAGATATTTTTATTTGTTGTTGGATTGTAGAGGGGACCATGGGGTCATATCCAAATGCCAAGCGCATATTTTCTGTACAGCAAATCCTCGGTAGAGAAGCTCCATTTGTGAGATGCAAGTATTAGCCTTTATTTAGACGTTGTTGTTCTACTGAGGTGGTTATATTTATACTGTTGAAATATCGGCTTAGGCCGAAACTTTGAAGGTGTTGTTATAGAGAGATTGTTGCTAAACAAAGGATTGTTGTTGCGAGGTTGTAGTGTGCCTCTCGAAACATAATGACATAACTAAATATACGTCCGCGTATACCTGTATGTCAGAGAAGAATACTAGAGATGGAATAATGGTAATATGTCATGTTGCTTTTATCTACATCCTGATTTCATAGTAAATACATTGTGTTTTGATCACATGAAGTATCTGGAATGACTTTAATACCTTATTGTCTGACATACTTCTGTCATATAGCCAGAAGCCATTTTTGTAAAGCTCTCAGGAATAATCTACATTATGTACATGAGCTCGTATGGAAATACCACGTGACTTTTGGCTACAGGTCCAAGATGAAATTTGCTTCATTTCGAAAACAAAAATGGCCATAAATCTTTTATTTCATCACTGATTTCTATTATGTAATAGATACAGTACTAGTTATTCGTCAAAAGTGTCTTCTTACAAGGGTTATTGTACAGTTTTGTGAGGACAAAGAATATATATCTGACTTATACTCCGACAAATACAAAACGATCACCAGAGTGACAATGATTATCGAAATATATTCTGGCACAATTCAAGAACAGAAGATGTTTTGCATTTTAGAAAATATAATTCTAATGTTTAAAATAAGCTTGGCCTAGTGATACTTAGGGAATATATAACTGTCCATTCATACAGTGCTGAGCATTTATTAGCATGTGAACATTTATTGAGTAAACATCAAGTGTGCCCATATGTTATTACACCCACAACATAAAAGAATACACACTATAGGTTTCCACATTGGTGACTGATGATACAGGCTTGATGCACAAAGGTACATATCTGTGCATATTATTTGTCTTTTATTTTGTATTTAAAAACAGACAAACCATGAAAATATTTTCAAACAGGTTCATATAAAAACCTTCAAATAGATTGTAAACTGTTTTGTGAATGTTAAGACAATGTAATTGATTTATACTTGAAAAAACCGATTGTATTATGATATGATCCTTAACATAATGACATATTTTCTAGTTTAAACATACATTTTTCACATGGATTTATTTATTGATATAATGTTGTATTGAAGTGATACTTAATGGCATCACCAATTCTCATGAAAAAAAATTGTAGCCACTAATCGGTTAATGTACTACATGTAGTATATAATTCCGGTTTCGTGCAATTGATTGTCAATTTGCACAATATATGTTTCAATCTTACAAATAGTTTGTAGTTCTGTTTCAATTGCTACCGATAATAATACTGTAAAATCATTCAATTTAGAGGAGTTTTACTCTGGGGATTATAAAAAATAAGCCATTGTTGTATAGTTGTTTGGGTGTAGATAAATTGTGAGGGTTGAATTTTAT
The DNA here is from genome assembly GCA_947247005.1 of Spisula solida. Lineage (NCBI taxonomy): Eukaryota > Metazoa > Mollusca > Bivalvia > Venerida > Mactridae > Spisula > Spisula solida. The sequence goes on along the minus strand of OX365948.1, from coordinate 4,501,310 downwards.
GATATAGATCAACCAAGACATTGAATAAAATTTAACACCACAAACTTGATGTTTTTTACAGTAATGCAGCATATTAATACATGATGTGTGTTTATACAATTTCCTAGCTCCTAGTTTTATGCTTTAGGCAATCAGTTACTATGTCCTTTATTAAACTGTTACACAGATTTGTCAGTTTTCGTCTAATTGACCATTGTTGGCAATTATTTTATGAGTGAAACGTTTTCTAATAGCTCACAAAAGTGTCCGCTTACGAAAATAATGTACACTTTTTGAATGGAATCAGTGGGCGTGTCGGAGTATAAATATACATCACGCTAAGGGGAAAAGTATTTGCTTTCCATGAAATATAAGACATATTAAAACAACCGTGTCTTTTAGTCCAGCAACCTGTAAAACCATGGAAAAGAAGAGGCTTGAAACAAATTTCCTCGTGGAATTGTGACCAAATGTCACGTGGTATTGCCCCACTGTCAAAATCCAGACGGTCTTTGATCAATGAGGATATTGAATCAGAAATATAGAGAGTTCCACATCTCAGATTGAATGTATACAAGGGTTCATGTATAAAATATACTTTGATTAAATGTAATCCATGTAATCGTTCCCCACCCCGATTTGGGGTAAAAACAAAATGGCGCCACATGGGCACTTCATTTTAGTGTTCATTGAACATTATATATGTCCACGTTCGACAACCGGCTACAGCCTATATGTTGCCATATATGTCGAAGCTATGCATTGATATTTATATACCACTAGTGACAAAAATACAACCGACAGACTTTTCAAAATGCATGTATCACTTTAGCTTATTTTATAAACTCTTTAAAGCACTAGACACAGAAATGAACATACCAAGCAAAATGATGTTTGTGATATATATATATTGTGTACCGACCGCCGTGAATATACCTTCATTGAGATACAACAATTGATACATTTGTTTCACATGAATTAACCGACAAAGCGTCATTTTTAGTCGAAAAGTCTACTGGGTGGAACTGTCTATAAATACCTCATATATACATATCTTTATTATTTAAGCTATAGATCTAAATGCATTGTGTTAAAATGTAAACAGAATCTAAAACTATGTATGTATTTATACTGTATTGACAAGGTGTTTAAAGAAGTAATATATTGAAAGTGAACTATGAGGGTGAAACACCCCTTTTCGGTACGCGGGATTCATGGCCTTTTTAGGCGGTATTCGGGTCGCAAGAGCGTCGTACGCGGTACGCAATAAAAATGCCTATTGTATGGAAAGCCGGAGTTCACCTTTTGCAAGTTCGCTCTTTAATCTATATGAATGTTCATTTTTTGTCAGTTCGTCAGTTCGTAAGTTCGCATGTTCGCAAGTTGGTAACTTTGCACTTGTATAGTTCGGAAGTTCGTAACTTTGTAACTTTGCTAGTTCGTAACATCGTCACTTGGACAGTTGGGAGCTTCGTTAGTTCGCAATTTCGTAAGTGCGTAACTTCAACAATTGAATGCGTCCACGTTGCCCGTGTTCCGAACTTCCGAACCTGCTTATTCAAAATGTGCAAGTTCGCTACTACAGTCATAAACTTTACATCGGGGATATATATGTGTAGATCTACATGATTTATTAGCAGAAGTATCGAACATGCGAACTGACTAATTCGTACAGCATTTCCTAACTAGCGTCTAAGTTCCGAACTGCCGAACTGCACATTTTGCACGTTCGTCAGTTCACACTGTGTGTATATATGATTCTCACAAATCGTTTAAATTGTTGCATACTGACATTGATCCGTTTAAAAACAGAATTGCAGCGTTACGGACATCCTTCTAAATACACTCTGGTTGTTTCCCCATTTATATCACAAGATTATTGTACAAAAAGCGAGTTTAAAAATGAACTAGCGAACCAAACAAATCTGCAGGTTCGTAGGTTCGTCAGTTCACTCTATATGTATATGATTCTGTTCTATTCAATTCTCATATGAAGATAGAGTGAACTGTCAGATTTCGCAAATTTGAGCCATCTGTGAAATGTATCCGTTTTAAAACAGAATCACAACATTAGTGACATCGTTCTTAGTACGTACTGCTTGTTTCCCCATTTATATATCAAGATTATTGTACGAAAAAGCATTTTTGACGAACATGACAAATATTCATTTTTGCTAGTTCGACGAACATGACAATTAAAAATGAATTATTCATTTTGCTAGTTCGTGATAATCCAATCAAACAAGCCGTACTAGCCGTGGTTAGGGTATGAAACCACGCCCCCTTCTCATGCTTGACTGGTCTAACCCATGCGGAATCCTTTGGCAATATAGTTCAACGTTCAACACGCTTGATGCAAAATATTAAATCATTAAATTACTCGGTGATATATCTATTATATATATTTTTCTTCGTTATAAGACAAGGAAGCACAGCCAAACAGTACTAATATGTTAGTGACAGAAGGTATTGTAAACTGCTAATATGTTCTTTCATTGATTATTTTCTGCCATTGTATTCGTCTCATATTTCCGTGGTATAATGTACCCGTATTTCCGTGGAAGAGATATTACAGTTGTGTGCACCATGCACGCACCTTAGTCAACATAGTAAGTAAAGTAAGTAGGTAAATTACGTATATAAAGTATATAAATATATATTACGAGGCAAACATATTTTCAAGGGTTTGAAAAGGCAAAAGTACAACTACAAGTCCTCGCCCTTCGGGCTTCCCCCGCCCCATAGCTGGGGCTTGGTTTTAATTGACTGCTGCAATCCATTTAGATGTAGGTTTAATGTGTTGGATAGGTTGTTTGTGTCCCAGTAACTGCAGACACTGGCCAATCATGTGATCTAGACTATTAATAGTCCTATCCACAGGTGTATATACCACTGTATCTCTCTGGTACGTAGGGTCTAAAAGTAAACTAGATAGGCTGCTGTCTCCAAATGTCTGCTGACGGTCCAGTCCCGTATGATAACGTGGCACAGTGGTCAAGTGGATAACACTCTTGGCTACTGATCAAGAGGTTCCTGGTTCGAATCGAGGCCGGGGCACTTGTCATTTCTGACGTTTCACACCCAACTAGTGACAAACTGGTTGGAAACACAGAGGTTGTCACGCGTGTATCAGTGCTACGCACCGGATTTATCAGTGATTTTTTAGTACAACACCGACCATATCAGTTTTCTTTAGTTATTTGTAAAACCAATTTTGTGACAGTTGACCAAACTGATACACATTTGTAAACATCACATTACCCCGGACACACTATAGCACTTATGACTACCTCAGTTGACCGCAAACAAACAACATTGACATTAGCTGTATAGTATTGTCTCCACATTTTGAGTTTAATTGATTTGATTATTATAGTTTTCCTAACAAAAAATAATTGTATTTCATAATTTCAGTAATACACAGATATTATGTTTGGGGTCCAGTGGACTGGAGAAGAGGATTGGTTTAGAGAACAGTTAGCTGACATGTTGTAAACATGTGAAAGCGGAGACCAAGTCAAAGGTACAAATTTGACTCAATTTTGTTTTTGGTCTACTTGGTTCTTATCCATTCTTATCCATGTAAGAAGTGTCCTACCATTGTGTTTTTATACCCCCCGCACAACGAGTTGTAAGGGGGGTATACTGGATTCAGCTTGTCTGTCCGTAGACGCATGCTTGTGGACGCAACTTCTCCTATAGATTTTGCAGCGTTTCCTTCAAACTTTAACAGATGAACAACCTCAACATGTAGATGTGCATAAAAAAAGAATAAGCTGCAATGATTTTTGCCACGCGGGGGTATTTTAGTCTGACGAATGGAGACAGTTCTAGTTGGTCAAGTCACAGGGTATTGAAACATATTTTGGTTAAGTGGTGTCTTATAAAATAAATTTTACAATGTCTTGTTATATGTGATATAATCTTTATGAAATTTGATCACTATGATCATCTCAACAAAATCAGCATATTTTATTTTACCCCTACTACATGTAGGTTAGTCTATTTATTTTTTTTATCAATTTTCAGGCCATTTTATCTAAATGTGGATGTCTGAATGTAAGTTCTGCAGTCATGATGTGTGACATGGTGCCAATAATCTGGATTGTAAGTTCATATGCACTTTAATACTTACATGTATACTTTATATTTGTATATATGCAATGTTTTTGCATTTCTTTCATTTTATTGTTAACCTCGCACCAGCTTTCCATTTGTTGTTTGGCATTCATCTGACAGTATAGAAATGGATAATTTACCCTTTCACATTGGCTTGGTCCCATGCAGTCATTAAATAGAGTTTGTCACCATACTCCCTGATACAAAGTATTTCAGGGGCAACATTTGAGTCAAGCTTTTTAAGGGAGTTATTGCCCTTTGTTTTTTTATCCTTACAAATGTTGTCCTCACTATTTCTTTTAATCATTATTTGGATTTTAACAAAACATTCAGTAACTGATCAGCACCAAGTCATATCAATTTTAAGGGAGTTATGGCCCTTTGTTTTTAGTCCCCTACTGGTTTTTGACCGGAGGGGACTATAGGTTTGCCCTCCGTCCGTTAGTCCGTCTGTCCGTCAAACAATCTGGATCCTGACATTACTCAAACAGTTTCCAAGCTAGGTTTATGAAATTTGGTATGTAGATAGGGGCAATAAGGGGATTATGCACGTCTAAAAATAGTTTGATTCTGACAAAAATTGTGGTTGCTATGGCAACAGAAAGAGTGAAAATATGCCCAAATCTGGATCCTGCCATAACTCAGGCAGTTTCCAAGCTAGGTTTATGAAACTTCATATGTGGATAGAGGGCAATGAGGGGATTATGCACGTCTAAAAATATTTTGATTCTGACTGTGGTTGCTATGGCAACAGAAACATTGAAAATGGCCTCAAACCGGTAGGGGACTTCTGTATTGCTTGCAATTCTTAATTACTTGTTGACACTGATTTTGTTTGGTTGGATTTCAATGAAACTTTGCATGACTGATCCACATTCAGTGGATAGTCAAATAATGATAACTGCATGCATAGTAGTACACAGTAGTAAGTATCAAAACGTAAATTTACTCAAAACATGATTGTGTGACTCATACAATACAGTTAGAGATTACATTTATTTCTATGTGTCTATTCTCATGTATATTGTTTGTACAAGTATACTAATTAATACATTGCATTTCACTTTCAGGCTTTGTTGGCATCAATTATGAATCACGTCAGTAACAAACAGGGTTCTATGACAATGATATCATATTCATTATGTCATAGAAAAGGACAGCAAATTTTGGTTGAAGCCTACTTCATATACACTAAGAGCTACAGATAGTCAAACAGACTTTAGATGTACAATGACAGTTGTATTCCAAATATTAAATATTTTATCAGTAAGTAATCATATTTGTTTTTCAAATGCATAAGTATGTCTCCCACATATCGGTATATAGTGTCTGGGGGACAGGCAAATTGATTTTGTCTCTCTGGATGGGTGTCACAAATTGTGTGCATACTATTTCTCCTTAACCATTGGTTGTATTTCAATGCAACTTCACATGAAGTACCTACCTAGTTGTTCATATTGTCAGGAATTATATGTTGGATTTTGGAGACATAGGTAAAAAAAACATTCTAAATTTACTTTTTGGGTCAATAAATATTACAGTAACAATTTAAATTGTGTGTTTATAATAATTAATATAATCTGTGGAATAAGTTTTTCGTATCATAGTTGATATATCACATAACCTGCTGCAGCCTAGCTGTGCCATAAAGCTGTGCCGGAAATATCGCTCTCAGAAGTTTAGCCAATTCCAACGTCGCTTAATTTTGATTGAAACATACCTAGTATCACAACAACATCATTTTGAAAGATACATGTAATGAGCCTTCTCTATGTGAAAGCTTATGTGATAAGAAGAATCTTCCATTCTAACAATATTTGAGACAAAACAAAAAATAAAAAGTGATAGTGTGACTTTTAACATGTTTAACATTCACAAGAAGTGGTGTTGTAGATAGCAACAGTACTTTCAAAGTTACTATGCTTAATGTAAATTAAGTAATATTGAAATTATTATTTAAAATATCTTCATAATTTACAGCTTATCTGGTAGAACCATTAAGACGCCTAATGGATTAACATCATTTGGTGTGAATGCATTGTAATTAGGAAACTACATCAGACAAGAAAGCTTCAACAACCATCTCAAGTGTGTGCTCTTAACCAGGTATCTATTCTGTTTTATAATCAGTGTTTACTAAGAACATGTTGTGACAAAGACAGTTATCTGACAACTTTAAGCTTTTTGGCTTCATGCATTTTCATAAAAGAGTATTATTTACACTGTGTGCTCATAGATTATAACACAGTACTTACAATATCCTCAAGAAACAACTGACACTATGTCCACATAAATCAGAGCCTGAGAAATGATATAACTGTCACTGGTAAGCATGAACTTCAGTTGGGGTTTGAACCTAAGCCCTTAACCCATTCATTTAGTATACTATTGACTACATACATAACAGGCAGATACATTGTACTAATAAATGTATTGATAATTTCTGTGTTAAATATTAAATTATTATTTATTTGCGTGTATGTTATGATATGTTTTTGATCTCATTAATTTTGTCTCCTGCATATAGTTTGGGGAGACATATTGATTTTTACTGTTACAAAGTTTGTCTGTGTCTTTTCTTCTTAACGACTGGCTCGATTTCAATGAAACTTTACATGAATGCTTTGTACCAAGCATTGTTGAACATTTGTTATAATTGCATATTTTTTGTTTCAGGTGCAAAAGATTATATGCAAATACAGGCATTTACTCCGTGTATAAACCAAATCACAGTACAACTTTTTGGGATACTATACAATTCAACTTGTATGACTTATTATGATTGAAACATCCCGTGATTTCCTATCACTGTACAACTTATTGGAAGACTTTAATTCAACGTTTACTCCTTATTGCGATAACCGGAAGTTGACTCGTTTATATACTGTGATTAATGTATGTATTCTATGCATATGTTCATATTTGAAGTCTGCTGTGAGAAGTGTGTTTGGAGCTGATGTTTTGAAAAACAATTCTACAATGTAATAACAAAATAAAGGACGTTGAATGTGCGGATTCTATTGCTAACAGTGGAGTTATGGCTCTCTAAAATAGTTTTACCTAGAGTCATAAGTGTAAACGACTGTTGGTTTGAGATGTATTGTACATTTGTGCATTACGTGGTTTAATACTGTTATAAATGTGAACAATAGCAGCAGAGATATAGTCCATGGGTTATGAACAAAGAGTTAGGACACAATGGTTTTTGTCTGTAAACCTCAATTTAAGTAGAATGTCATGACTGTTTGAAAATTATTTCCTGATAAGCTGCATAATGTGTTCCAATATTGAGTCTTGCCTGAGGTCGGTCGGTTTGTTGGGCTATGTATATTTGTCAGCGCTAATTCTCAGTAACCATTGATTGGATTTCAATGAAACTATGTATGACTTATAAGAACTAAGTCTAGTTTTTTCTACTTAAAATTTTTGAAGGATTTCAATGAAACTATGTATGACTTATAATAACTAAGTCTAGTTTTTTCTACTTAAAATTTTTTGAAGGATTCATCAGTACCAAACCTATGCTAAGTTTTGCACATCAGCATACTTCTAATGCTTGCAGTATCTGGGGTATTCATCACATTCAGTGTTATTTCTTGTTATAAGTAACATTGTATTAATGTATCCTATGCAACAACTATTCTACAAATGGGTTTCACAACTTCATGATATGGTATTTTCTCCAATGGTAGCAATGTATGTGAATATGAGATGTTCCTTACTTGTTTGAATATACATGTAGGGTTAATTCAGTATTCAATCTACATTACAGTCCAGAGAATTTGACACAACTCTACATAACCCCAGTTGTATGTTTTCATAAGGGGGAGTATCACGAAGACGCTTGAGGTGTAATACCAACAAAAATCTTAATCTAAAGGACCGATATTGCACAATTTGTTCGCAGAAATTTATAAATTCAAAGCAAGTACCTCGTAATATATTCATGCATAAAGGCCAGGATCAGGTCAATTTCTCTGTGCTTTGCTCATCATACCAAATGCATCATTTTTATCCTTTGTAAGTGTTGAGAACAGTAACCTTTTCAAAGTGTAGACTTTGTTCTCTATTAATGAAATAGTCTAACCTGTCTTTAGCAGCCATTCAATGCAAAGGGCCACCTTGGCTGTTCAAGATCAGTGTACACTTAATAAAAGATTTTGTGTTGATCTGATTGCAATGTTGATTACTTGTAGAAATTAGGGTTGGGTACCTGGACACCAGGGTACTGTTTTATCAAAGGACTTACGGAAATCGTAAACTTACGATTAAATTTAAATTCTTTATGATTTGGAAACAAATATAAGGTGTGGTCAATGGAGCTGCAATACTATTACTGATTCAGTTGATGAACTCATATAAACCATATCCATCAACAATTTGCAGTTGTTAATGAATTATAAAGAGTTTAAATTTGATCGTAAATTTAAGAATTTCGTAAGTGCTTTGATAAAACAGTACTCTGATGTGCAAAAACTGTCTCAATAAAGTGCTGGTAATCTGTATGAATGAAATTCTTGTATTTGTTTTACTAAACCCTAAAAGGTACAGCAGTTGTCCTCTTAGATTAAGAACAGAAATAGTGTTCTCAGGCTACTAACAGCATATTGACATGATGTTCTCAGGTCATGTGTTATCAGGCAGTTACCTTGGAAATTGCATGATAATATGTGTAGTCGTGTCTGTGATCTAGTGCTTGGTGTGCAAGATTTGTAACACAGCCATTCAGGTTTGATTCCTGCTTGTGGCAAGTAATTCTCTTCAATGATGTTGATTTTCCTCCACATATGGAGAAGTTGCTCGTATCTTGTGGATGGATAAATTGGTACTGGTTGAATATGTGGGGTGATCAATATATTCGAGAACTTCCCTTCTAATCTTTTAAATATTGATTCTAGAACAATTAAATTACCAGAAAATGTAGATCTGTCAATTATCTAGCCTTTTAATTATTTAATTATATTGTAACCAAGGTGAAGCGCACGGGTACTTGCTGCTCTTATGGTGGCGCTTGGAATGACGTCACATGATGACCAATATCACACGCCCCTTGCATAAATAAAAGGATGTTATAAGTGCATTCGGTTGGAGATATCTTAGACTGAATGATGCTAATTTGCTTTTGAGCTTTGCTGTCAAAACAAAATTGTTAGATGTAAAGTTCTCGAATTTATTGATCATCCCTCGTACAGTCCAAAGAACCTGGTTAGGTGGTAGGTAATGGGTCACTGTATATAACTGCCAAATTGTTGAGAAACGGCAGTAAACCGTAATAAATAATCAATGCACAATGTATCTTGGCCAAATAAAGAGCATGTGTGGGTCAAGTAACATGATTAAGATATTTGTCTTCGTGTGGCAATTCTAGTTGCCATTGATTTTAGTTTCATCCAATTCATGAAGTTTCACCGAATTTCTGATTTCAAGCAACTAATTCATTTGAAATAATCATCTTTAGCAGAAATGTTAGTTCTTGCTAAAGCCTATGTTAATAAAATCATGTCTGTCTGAAAAATCTAGAATAATTTGGCTTCCTAAATCACACATATTCTTTAGCCTTGTGTGTTTGTCTGATGTGGTCTCCTGTAAGTCTAACAAAAAATGGTTTGTTTCCGGTAACCCACCCTAGCAGCTAGGGAATGTAATTCAGTAAATATGGTTCAATTTTCTTTCACATAGAGAAAGAGCAAATACTCTTAGAAATTAAAGAAATAGTTGGGGATTCAAATATTTAGGACTGCGGAAAATTTGTAGGCCAGGGAAGAATACTGAAAACAAATATTTTTTGGTGTATATGTCTTGCAGTTAACATTCATCATCAGAATCTACCATCTAATACAAAAGTGAAAAATACAAGAAATTGATCAATTGTTTTTTTTTTATTTGCGATACACAGTCCAACAAGTTTTATAAATTATTTAGCAATGGCATCATAACACTGGTCTAATCCGGGATGGTATCCATTCCCATAATTATATGAATGAGAAGCCAGTTTCTTCATTTCAAAATTCAAATAAACAAAAAAAACACTGATACCACTTTATCTATAGATATAGACACGATCACAGAGCAAACCCCTGGACCCGACACTAAATGCGTTACCACTGCTCAATAGGGTAGACTGTCTCGTATTCCAAACAAACATTTTTCATAGTTTTTAGCTCGACTTTTCGAAGAAAAAAAGTAAAGCTATCGTCGTGACCAAAGGGATTCGACCCGATAAAATATCTTTCACATCTATACTATGAATACATAAGACAGGGGTCTTTCTTTATGACTGGCCCTCATATACCCAACTCAACATTATGTCCAATATTTTAAACAAGCCGAATACAATCATTTAATTAGTACTGCACACTTCAAGACAATATAATATTATACATAAAAAATACAACTTTTATCAATACACGTACACAATGTCGCCTGTGTCGAGCATAGAATGTTCACAAAATGCGTAAAACCCGGTTTGACGACATAACCATGCACAGACAGAAACTAGAAAACGGCCTTCGATAAAGAAGAGAAATCATTATTTACACACGATCTCAGGAAATTAGTATGACGATTTGGTAGAGAAACATATTTGGATTAACTCACCGACACTCGTCCGTTTCTGTACAGCTTAGCTAGACGAAAGCAGCAATACAACAACATTGACTGAAAACAATTCGCCGACTTTTGCCATTTTGACAGTGACAGCACGGCTTTTGTTACGAGTAATTTGATTGGCCGAAAAGTTGCATGGTATTACCCGAACACCAATCATTTTCTATATTGTCACATGATTCGTCACGTGATACTACAATGGTCGAAATGAATGTAAATATTAGAAATTGAATATCAGTTCTCCCTGAACTCGGATTATCGTCTATTTAAGCGGAACAGAAACATATAGGTGGCGGTAAGTTGCAAAAAATATGTCCCACTATCAAATCGTCGTACTAATATCCTGAGATTGTGTGTAAATAATGATTTCTCTTCTTTATCGAAGGCCGTTTTCTAGTTTCTGTCTGTGCAGGGTTATGTCGTCAAACCGGGTTTTACGCATTTTGTGAACATTCTATGCTCGACACAGGCGACATTGTGTACGTGTATTGATAAAAGTTGTATTTTTTATGTATAATATTATATTGTCTTGAAGTGTGCAGTACAAATTAAATGATTGTATTCGGCTTGTTTAAAATATTGGACATAATGTTGAGTTGGGTATATGAGGACCAGTCATAAAGAAAGACCCCTGTCTTATGTATTCATAGTATAGATGTGAAAGATATTTTATCGGGTCGAATCCCTTTGGTCGTGACGGGATCGTCTGCGTTAACCCGTTAAGTTTATTGTAAGAGTTATTTTCTCAAAGGCAATCAAAGGTATCCACTTGAAACTCAACATAGTTATTCATCACCACAAGGGGAGCACATACTGACAAGGCTGGTAACTCTGTGTCCTATATTTATGGAGTTATCTGCCCTTGTTTAGACTTAGTACATAGACTATCAATGGTACCCACTTGAAACTCAAACGTAGTTACGCATCATCACAAGGTCCATACTGACAAGGCTGGTAACTATGACCTATATGTATGAGTTATCTGCCCTTGTCACTTTTAGAATTTTCCCTCACAGATGAGCAAGGGTACTATCAAGTACGAGAAAGTCGAGCGTCCGGCACTCGTAGGCAGTGCTCTTTGTTTTTTCCAAACACAGGTGGTATTTTCTTCATATAAACACCCTCAATTGGTCTGTCATCCATCAGTTGACTGTAGTAGACATGTAGTGTTTGTCAGAAGAAAAAAGATGCACATTCTGTTGAAGAAAAAACAAGCATTAATACTTTCTAAAAGATTGCATAATAATTTATTAACCAGGGTTTTCAACAATTGTATTTGGGGTCAGTGGGGTCAAGGTCTAAAAATAGAAAAAGGGTTTTTTATTCAATTACCGTAGTCGAGTTCAGATTGATCCCTATTCATCAAACTTTGGGTATAGCAAGCTTGCATGGAGACGTACGCTATTTGGCTGCCTCATTAGGTGGACAATGCTCAGAAAACCTGGCATTGCGGCAAGGCCTTAGCTTGTTTTTCAACAGTATTAAGAACAGCAAGAACTTTTTACATATCTGCTATATACTTGCTACCATGAACTCAAAAGTTCTTGATCTTGAATTGCTGAACATTTTCACTTTATTTTATGAACTTGTTATTTCATGAAACCGCATTTCTTGAACTATATGTACTAGTATATTATGTTCAAGAAGTTTAAGGGTAAATACCTGTAGGACCAAAACAAATCGCTATTGTGGTTCTGGTAACATGCTTAAACATGGTAGGAAATACATTTTATGGTTTTATTCACTGATGGTAGGAAATACATTTTATGGTTTTATTCACTGGACAATCACCGATCTGCAGTGACTTTCTTCAAAATAGCAATGAAGTGTTTATTGTATGGGCACGAAATTTGCGTCAGTCGGTTTACTAGAATCACATTATCGATATAATTTGGCCTAATGAACTTGGCAAACTTAAGTTTTATGACTCCTTAATCTTTATGAAGCTTAGTCACAATGATCATCTTGTGACAGAGTGATCATCAAAACTCAACGGTGAACCTGAAGGCCCATACAAGTGACAGGTGAGCTAAAAAGTGGTGATTGCGCACTTTAACTTTACCTGAAGTGTAATATTTCGGTGGACTGGAGCTTTGTTCAAGAGCCCAAGATTTATATTTCGAGGCATGGTATAACGTCGGCCTTCTATCAAATGTTTCTTTCACAATTGTTGGACTCATAACACACTGGTAACCAATCCATACATTCACCCAAAATACACCTTGAACTAGATCTGTTGATAACCAACTTCTGAAAAAGTAACATCAGGATATAATACATTTTTTACTATGATAAGCCCGAAGGACCGTATTTTGTTGTTGCCTCCATGTACATCAGATTCTGTCTGCCCGTCCGTCTGTCTGTCGTAAGCAATTCCCCTTGTGCTTTGTAACTCTTGAGCCCCTTGAAGGATTTTAAAGGAACCTGACACAAATGTTCATCACATCAAGACGACGTGCCGAGCGCATGTTCTGGAAGGGTGGCTTCAATGTCAAGTTCACACTTAGGGGTTAAAGGTCATATGACTTTGTTTCCATTGAGCGTTGTAACTCTTAAACCCCTGGATGGATTTTAAAGAAACCTGACACAGATGTTCACCACATCAAGCCGATGTGCAGAGTGCATGTTCTAGAAGGGTCGCTTCACAGTCAAGGTCACACTTAGGGGTTAAAGGTCATGTGACTTTGTTAACCATTCGAGGTAAACAAATGAGCAAATTACTGCTTGGCGGCACCAGATGTTCTTTATTTGTGGGGAACCGATTTTTAAATAAATTAGCATAAATGTTCAAAATGATTAGATAGCATTTCAAGTGCAAGACACATGTACAAGGGTCAACGGTCAAGGTCACACATGAAGGTAAAAATAGACGTAATAGTGCTCTATGCTGATGACAATACGTTATCGTTTCACCACAAAAATCTTACAACATTAAAAAGCACAATACAAGATGAAAGCAGTGTAATGATTAAATGGTTCGCAGATAATCTTATGCAAGCAAACCCAGATAAATTTCAAGCAATTTGTATTGGAAAAGAAACAAGGAACAAGGTAAAAAGCTTTCAAATCTCAGACATTGAGATCCCCTGTGAAACTCATGTTAAATTACTTGGCATTGAAATAGATTCACTATTGAATTTTGACATCCATGTATCTAATATATGTAGAAAGTCAGCTAGACAAATAAACGTGTTGACTCGATTATGTCCGCTCGTTAATATAGAAACAAGGATCACTATTTACAAATGTTTTATCAGATCGAATTTCAACTATTGTCCAATTGTTTGGCATTTTTGTAGTAAGAAAAATACTGAAAAACTTGAAAGATTACAATTTAGGGCTCTGAAAGTTGTTTACAATGACTACTCTTCTTCATATGAAGATTTGTTAAAGCGAATCAACTTGCCAACACTTCACATTTCTCGAATAAAACAACTGGCAATAGAAGTTTTCAAATGCCTTAACAACATCTCTCCTGATTATATGCAGGAACTTGTAAGTGTTCGCTCCTCAAATTACCAATTTAGACATAGCAATACTCTGGACTTACCTAAAGTACGTACTACAACATATGGAAAAAAGAGCTTCCGCTTTGAAGCAGCTAAAGTTTGGAACAACCTCCCTAATCATATCAGATGCGCATCTAAGTTTACTGAATTTAAACAGCTTATAAAAATTTGGAGTAATGAGCACTGTACCTGTTCTATGTGTCAGTAATAAAATTGTCACTTTCTATGTGTATATACATTTATTATGGAACCCAATGTATGTTTGTTATTTGTTTTTTTGTTTTTTTTTTCCTGTATTTGTTTTTCATGTATATTTTATGATCCCATGTTGATATTGAAATGCTGTACATGTATATTGTTTTGAAATAGACAACATAGTCAAAATATGTACACATAACATTTTAAATGACATATAACAGTAATGTTAATTTGAAAACTCTAAGTATCATATAGATAATATCTTTACTTTATATCTACTAAACATCATTCTTCTACTTCTACTATCTTAAGCTGTATGATTGTGACTATGTGTGTGTGTACCTAATCTGCTTTGCACTTATTACAAATGCATTTGCTTAGACTGACTTTTTCTCTCTATTGCAGTTTGTATATAATCTACTATGCCTTGTGAATGTTTCTAACAAAATTATCAAATGAAATCAATGATAGCGTATGCGACATGTTAATTAGTGCAGACAGACCCCATTTCATCCAATACATTCTCGGTACGATAGACTCACAACTGTGCGAAACTTTAGATGATATCAAAATGTACCCAAACTTTTTAATTTGCTGCCCAAAATTCATTAAAGCTCTGTACTATTGAGGTTCACATACCAAGTATACATATATACCAATGAACATCGATCGAATACACTAACTACATGTGATTTCATTAAAGAAGGCGCTTTATTTTCCCTCACGTTGATAATGTACAATGTCTACTCAGATGCTTCATTTCTGTTTCGACTTTTCGTAGAAACTAAGCTCTAAGTAAACTAAGTATTGTACTAAAATTTTTCTATGCGGTAAGAATGCATCCATCCTGTCCTTACATATGTCTTAAGGAAGGTACTGGACTACTATGCATAGGTGTAGTCGTCTAATGTTATGATTGTGTCTGTATCAGCCCAAGAACATTTTTGGTGTATTTGAACACATGTTTTGAATTTCCTAATTGTATATACATGTAATCATGTCTGTGTGAGAGAGCATGTCTTGTTCGTGGAATGATTTAGTAGTGCCTGTATGTGTGTGCAAGAGTGGCTTAGTCTCACTTTTCTTTTCTCCTTTTTAGTTCAGTTTGTATATTATTCAATTTATTTGACTACTATGCCATGTGAATGTATTTTATAGTAGATTATTAGTCTGATCATGTTGTGGTATATTAAGTAGGACTGAAAAGACACTCATTTTACAGGGTATCACTTAAATACTTTAATATAAATACTTCATATAATAATGAAGCCATAGACTTGAACAAGCATAGCATGGTAACCAAATTTCAATCACCATTTCAATCACCCTGATTCAATTCACCTTATAAACTTCTCAATGGTTTTAAATATTACAGAACCAGCAACATCCTATTTGATGTAGTATATTTTTCTGTCCGTTGCTAAGCTTTAATAATTAATCCTAAATATAAATGCTTTTAAATACCAGTCATATAAGCTAATTATTGAACACTTTAGATAACAATTTTACTAAGCAGTTAAATATCTTTAATCCAAACAATAGCTTTGGTGTTATCTGGCATTTTATCTGAGTCTATCTTAGGATAAATTAATATGTAACAATCTTTTAATAATTATGAATGTATTTGCTTAGTCCCACTTTAATTATCTTAGACTGACATATGTACATGTTGTATATAATTGTTATACTTGTTTTATTTCTGCAAATTGTGTTAGTTCCTTCATGACCATGTACAAAGCATGGTTATTTCATGTGATATAAGACAACCTATTATAAATAGTGTCCTTCAAAAACTTAATTTATATTATCTTCAACTAATAATGAAATTTCAGAAATCATAATATTACTAAATTTACAGACTATACACAATTTTAGAGCCAGCAACTTTCTTGTCAACTCACTGTATTTTCTGTCCACTGATGATCCTGATAAACCAAACAGATTAATTTTGTCCGTACAGTTTAGCATTGTAATTTTTGTTTTTAGTTCGTCTTGCATATTTGTAGTTTCATTTGTTAATTAATTCTCTTGTAACATTGTTTGTATATATTATTATATGTCTCATATAAATGTTCTATGCATATACTTAAATATATGTTTTCTTTGTTATGTCGAATACAAGCTTGTAGCTTATGTTTATTATGTTAACTATAATCGACGTTAAATAAAGTTTATCTTATCTTATCTTATCTTATCTTATCTCTATATCTCAGTCATGCTCACCAGTATTCTAATTGCTTGCTTTGAGAATTGGTACATCATGAAATATGCAGGTCAATTTTGACTTTCGTCAATTAAAACAATTTTGGCACAGTTATGCCCCTTGCCCATAATACATGTGAAGTTATAAGATTCCAAAATTCCAGGGGGCAGGTTCCCCAGTTGTACACTCTTTAAGATATATACATGAGGCCTGACATAAAAATGAAAGTTACTGCATGTAATACACTAGCCAATTGAAACCATGGACTCCCACTGCGGGGAACAAGCTAGCTGCCCCATGTTTTACCTAAATACCGATGCTTTTGTTTCTAGTCAAATTAACGTGGAAATATAGCCCTGACTATACCCGTGATGTATAGGTCGGGGGCAATTTGCTGGGGTTTTACCATGTATGTATGGGGGAAATCCAGGGGGTGGAAAGGCCGTGGTTTCAATTGACTGGTGCATAAGCATGTAGCGACACACATGCAATCAACACTATCGCGTTGTTTTAGACTGCTTGTTTCCCAATAGACACAACATTTAGAATCAACCAACGTAATTTGATTCTGTTCTACTTTCGTTTTCATCATATCAGACATGAATAGGGCCTAACTCATCGGAGGATTGACGCTAGTATGCAGGCTAATAATTAGCCATTTATAATTATCTAAAGATATAAATCGATGATCTTACAAGAACAATATAGAATGCATAAGATAAGAACTTACTTCAACAGATCTTCGTTAATCAAGTTGTTTTTCGTTAATGGTGAAGACAATTTAAGAAAAGCGTCTATGGATGTTGATGATGTATAGCAATCTTACGAGCAATCTGATTGGCTACAGTACAAAGTTTTTGATTGGATTATCACCAACTTGCACAAAATTTTAATGAATATGCATTTGTCGAGTTCGTTCATGCGCGAACTATACAAAATGTCTAAAAATAGTTTTACGAACTGTTAAATTGTCCAAAATGTCTAGTTCGTAAGTTCATAGAAAACTCGCTTTTTCGTACAATAATCCTGATTCAAGCATGTGGAAACGATTAGTACGTGTTTACAACGACGTCCGTAACGTTCTCACCTTTTTTCAAGCGGGAATATATCATAGATTTTTATATAATGGCAAATTAGATAGTTCACACTGGTATTCATATGGGAATTGAATAGAACAGAGTCGCCGTTCGCATGTTCGGTTGTATAGTTCGTCAATTCGTCATTTCGACGAACTTGACAAACTTATAGGTCTGTAGTGTTTAACTGTACAAGCTTATAGGTTGGTAAAGTTTAACTGTACAAGCTTATAGGTTGGTAGAGTTGGACAGTAGCAGTAGTAACGTTAGAGAATTAACGCTGTAGAGTTAAACTTGCAGATATGTATGAAAGTCGCGCGTTGACAGTGTACCTAATATTAGCGAGTTAAACGTGATATGACCTTTAACCCCTAAGTGTGAACTTGACATTGAAGCCACCCTTCCAGAACATGCGCTCGGCACGTCGTCTTGATGTGATGAACATTTGTGTCAGGTTCCTTTAAAATCCTTCAAGGGGCTCAAGAGTTACAAAGCACAAGGGGAATTGCTTACGACAGACAGACGGATGGGCAGACAGAATCTGATGTACATGGAGGCAACAACAAAATACGGTCCTTCGGGCTTATCATAGTAAAAAATGTATTATATCCTGATGTTACTTTTTCAGAAGTTGGTTATCAACAGATCTAGTTCAAGGTGTATTTTGGGTGAATGTATGGATTGGTTACCAGTGTGTTATGAGTCCAACAATTGTGAAAGAAACATTTGATAGAAGGCCGACGTTATACCATGCCTCGAAATATAAATCTTGGGCTCTTGAACAAAGCTCCAGTCCACCGAAATATTACACTTCAGGTAAAGTTAAAGTGCGCAATCACCACTTTTTAGCTCACCTGTCACTTGTATGGGCCTTCAGGTTCACCGTTGAGTTTTGATGATCACTCTGTCACAAGATGATCATTGTGACTAAGCTTCATAAAGATTAAGGAGTCATAAAACTTAAGTTTGCCAAGTTCATTAGGCCAAATTATATCGATAATGTGATTCTAGTAAACCGACTGACGCAAATTTCGTGCCCATACAATAAACACTTCATTGCTATTTTGAAGAAAGTCACTGCAGATCGGTGATTGTCCAGTGAATAAAACCATAAAATGTATTTCCTACCATCAGTGAATAAAACCATAAAATGTATTTCCTACCATGTTTAAGCATGTTACCAGAACCACAATAGCGATTTGTTTTGGTCCTACAGGTATTTACCCTTAAACTTCTTGAACATAATATACTAGTACATATAGTTCAAGAAATGCGGTTTCATGAAATAACAAGTTCATAAAATAAAGTGAAAATGTTCAGCAATTCAAGATCAAGAACTTTTGAGTTCATGGTAGCAAGTATATAGCAGATATGTAAAAAGTTCTTGCTGTTCTTAATACTGTTGAAAAACAAGCTAAGGCCTTGCCGCAATGCCAGGTTTTCTGAGCATTGTCCACCTAATGAGGCAGCCAAATAGCGTACGTCTCCATGCAAGCTTGCTATACCCAAAGTTTGATGAATAGGGATCAATCTGAACTCGACTACGGTAATTGAATAAAAAACCCTTTTTCTATTTTTAGACCTTGACCCCACTGACCCCAAATACAATTGTTGAAAACCCTGGTTAATAAATTATTATGCAATCTTTTAGAAAGTATTAATGCTTGTTTTTTCTTCAACAGAATGTGCATCTTTTTTCTTCTGACAAACACTACATGTCTACTACAGTCAACTGATGGATGACAGACCAATTGAGGGTGTTTATATGAAGAAAATACCACCTGTGTTTGGAAAAAACAAAGAGCACTGCCTACGAGTGCCGGACGCTCGACTTTCTCGTACTTGATAGTACCCTTGCTCATCTGTGAGGGAAAATTCTAAAAGTGACAAGGGCAGATAACTCATACATATAGGTCATAGTTACCAGCCTTGTCAGTATGGACCTTGTGATGATGCGTAACTACGTTTGAGTTTCAAGTGGGTACCATTGATAGTCTATGTACTAAGTCTAAACAAGGGCAGATAACTCCATAAATATAGGACACAGAGTTACCAGCCTTGTCAGTATGTGCTCCCCTTGTGGTGATGAATAACTATGTTGAGTTTCAAGTGGATACCTTTGATTGCCTTTGAGAAAATGACTCTTACAATAAACTTAACGGGTTAACGCAGACGATCCCGTCACGACCAAAGGGATTCGACCCGATAAAATATCTTTCACATCTATACTATGAATACATAAGACAGGGGTCTTTCTGTAAATAATGATTTCTCTTCTTTATCGAAGGCCGTTTTCTAGTTTCTGTCTGTGCATGGTTATGTCGTCAAACCGGGTTTTATGCATTTTGTGAACATTCTATGCTCGACACAGGCGACATTGTGTACGTGTATTGATAAAAGTTGTATTTTTTATGTATAATATTATATTGTCTTGAAGTGTGCAGTACTAATTAAATGATTGTATTCGGCTTGTTTAAAATATTGGACATAATGTTGAGTTGGGTATATGAGGGCCAGTCATAAAGAAAGACCCCTGTCTTATGTATTCATAGTATAGATGTGAAAGATATTTTATCGGGTCGAATCCTTTTGGTCACGACGATAGCTTTACTTTTTTTCTTCGAAAAGTCGAGCTAAAAACTATGAAAAATGTTTGTTTGGAATACGAGACAGTCTACCCTATTGAGCAGTGGTAACGCATTTAGTGTCGGGTCCAGGGGTTTGCTCTGTGATCGTGTCTATATCTATAGATAAAGTGGTATCAGTGTTTTTTTTGTTTATTTGAATTTTGAAATGAAGAAACTGGCTTCTCATTCATATAATTATGGGAATGGATACCATCCCGGATTAGACCAGTGTTATGATGACATTGCTAAATAATTTATAAAACTTGTTGGACTGTGTATCGCAAATAAAAAAAAAACCATTGATCAATTTCTTGTATTTTTCACTATTGTATTAGATGGTAGATTCTGATGATGAATGTTAACTGCAAGACATATACACCAAAAAATATTTGTTTTCAGTATTCTTCCCTGGCCTACAAATTTTCCGCAGTCCTAAATATTTGAATCCCCAACTATTTCTTTAATTTCTAAGAGTATTTGCTCTTTCTCTATGTGAAAGAAAATTGAACCATATTTACTGAATTACATTCCCTAGCTGCTAGGGTGGGTTACCGGAAACAAACCATTTTTTGTTAGACTTACAGGAGACCACATCAGACAAACACACAAGGCTAAAGAATATGTGTGATTTAGGAAGCCAAATTATTCTAGATTTTTCAGACAGACATGATTTTATTAACATAGGCTTTAGCAAGAACTAACATTTCTGCTAAAGATGATTCTTTCAAATGAATTAGTTGCTTGAAATCAGAAATTCGGTGAAACTTCATGAATTGGATGAAACTAAAATCAATGGCAACTAGAATTGCCACACGAAGACAAATATCTTAATCATGTTACTTGACCCACACATGCTCTTTATTTGGCCAAGATACATTGTGCATTGATTATTTATTACGGTTTACTGCCGTTTCTCAACAATTTGGCAGTTATATACAGTGACCCATTACCTACCACCTAACCAGGTTCTTTGGACTGTACGAGGGATGATCAATAAATTCGAGAACTTTACATCTAACAATTTTGTTTTGACAGCAAAGCTCAAAAGCAAATTAGCATCATTCAGTCTAAGATATCTCCAACCGAATGCACTTATAACATCCTTTTATTTATGCAAGGGGCGTGTGATATTGGTCATCATGTGACGTCATTCCAAGCGCCACCATAAGAGCAGCAAGTACCCGTGCGCTTCACCTTGGTTACAATATAATTAAATAATTAAAAGGCTAGATAATTGACAGATCTACATTTTCTGGTAATTTAATTGTTCTAGAATCAATATTTAAAAGATTAGAAGGGAAGTTCTCGAATATATTGATCACCCCTCATATTCAACCAGTACCAATTTATCCATCCACAAGATACGAGCAACTTCTCCATATGTGGAGGAAAATCAACATCATTGAAGAGAATTACTTGCCACAAGCAGGAATCAAACCTGAATGGCTGTGTTACAAATCTTGCACACCAAGCACTAGATCACAGACACGACTACACATATTATCATGCAATTTCCAAGGTAACTGCCTGATAACACATGACCTGAGAACATCATGTCAATATGCTGTTAGTAGCCTGAGAACACTATTTCTGTTCTTAATCTAAGAGGACAACTGCTGTACCTTTTAGGGTTTAGTAAAACAAATACAAGAATTTCATTCATACAGATTACCAGCACTTTATTGAGACAGTTTTTGCACATCAGAGTACTGTTTTATCAAAGCACTTACGAAATTCTTAAATTTACGATCAAATTTAAACTCTTTATAATTCATTAACAACTGCAAATTGTTGATGGATATGGTTTATATGAGTTCATCAACTGAATCAGTAATAGTATTGCAGCTCCATTGACCACACCTTATATTTGTTTCCAAATCATAAAGAATTTAAATTTAATCGTAAGTTTACGATTTCCGTAAGTCCTTTGATAAAACAGTACCCTGGTGTCCAGGTACCCAACCCTAATTTCTACAAGTAATCAACATTGCAATCAGATCAACACAAAATCTTTTATTAAGTGTACACTGATCTTGAACAGCCAAGGTGGCCCTATGCATTGGATGGCTGCTAAAGACAGGTTAGACTATTTCATTAATAGAGAACAAAGTCTACACTTTGAAAAGGTTACTGTTCTCAACACTTACAAAGGATAAAAATGATGCATTTGGTATGATGAGCAAAGCACAGAGAAATTGACCTGATCCTGGCCTTTATGCATGAATATATTACGAGGTACTTGCTTTGAATTTATAAATTTCTGCGAACAAATTGTGCAATATCGGTCCTTTAGATTAAGATTTTTGTTGGTATTACACCTCAAGCGTCTTCGTGATACTCCCCCTTATGAAAACATACAACTGGGGTTATGTAGAGTTGTGTCAAATTCTCTGGACTGTAATGTAGATTGAATACTGAATTAACCCTACATGTATATTCAAACAAGTAAGGAACATCTAATATTCACATACATTGCTACCATTGGAGAAAATACCATATCATGAAGTTGTGAAACCCATTTGTAGAATAGTTGTTGCATAGGATACATTAATACAATGTTACTTATAACAAGAAATAACACTGAATGTGATGAATACCCCAGATACTGCAAGCATTAGAAGTATGCTGATGTGCAAAACTTAGCATAGGTTTGGTACTGATGAATCCTTCAAAAAATTTTAAGTAGAAAAAACTAGACTTAGTTATTATAAGTCATACATAGTTTCATTGAAATCCTTCAAAAATTTTAAGTAGAAAAAACTAGACTTAGTTCTTATAAGTCATACATAGTTTCATTGAAATCCAATCAATGGTTACTGAGAATTAGCGCTGACAAATATACATAGCCCAACAAACCGACCGACCTCAGGCAAGACTCAATATTGGAACACATTATGCAGCTTATCAGGAAATAATTTTCAAACAGTCATGACATTCTACTTAAATTGAGGTTTACAGACAAAAACCATTGTGTCCTAACTCTTTGTTCATAACCCATGGACTATATCTCTGCTGCTATTGTTCACATTTATAACAGTATTAAACCACGTAATGCACAAATGTACAATACATCTCAAACCAAACAGTCGTTTACACTTATGACTCTAGGTAAAACTATTTTAGAGAGCAATAACTTCACTGTTAGCAATAGAATCCGCACATTCAACGTCCTTTATTTTGTTATTACATTGTAGAATTGTTTTTCAAAACATCAGCTCCAAACACACTTCTCACAGCAGACTTCAAATATGAACATATGCATAGAATACATACATTAATCACAGTGTATAAACGAGTCAACTTCCGGTTATCGCAATAAGGAGTAAACGTTGAATTAAAGTCTTCCAATAAGTTGTACAGTGATATGAAATCACGGGATGTTTCAATCATAATAAGTCATACAAGTTGAATTGTATAGTATCCCAAAAAGTTGTACTGTGATTTGGTTTATACACGGAGTAAATGCCTGTATTTGCATATAATCTTTTGCACCTGAAACAAAAAATATGCAATTATAACAAATGTTCAACAATGCTTGGTACAAAGCATTCATGTAAAGTTTCATTGAAATCGAGCCAGTCGTTAAGAAGAAAAGACACAGACAAACTTTGTAACAGTAAAAATCAATATGTCTCCCCAAACTATATGCAGGAGACAAAATTAATGAGATCAAAAACATATCATAACATACACGCAAATAAATAATAATTTAATATTTAACACAGAAATTATCAATACATTTATTAGTACAATGTATCTGCCTGTTATGTATGTAGTCAATAGTATACTAAATGAATGGGTTAAGGGCTTAGGTTCAAACCCCAACTGAAGTTCATGCTTACCAGTGACAGTTATATCATTTCTCAGGCTCTGATTTATGTGGACATAGTGTCAGTTGTTTCTTGAGGATATTGTAAGTACTGTGTTATAATCTATGAGCACACAGTGTAAATAATACTCTTTTATGAAAATGCATGAAGCCAAAAAGCTTAAAGTTGTCAGATAACTGTCTTTGTCACAACATGTTCTTAGTAAACACTGATTATAAAACAGAATAGATACCTGGTTAAGAGCACACACTTGAGATGGTTGTTGAAGCTTTCTTGTCTGATGTAGTTTCCTAATTACAATGCATTCACACCAAATGATGTTAATCCATTAGGCGTCTTAATGGTTCTACCAGATAAGCTGTAAATTATGAAGATATTTTAAATAATAATTTCAATATTACTTAATTTACATTAAGCATAGTAACTTTGAAAGTACTGTTGCTATCTACAACACCACTTCTTGTGAATGTTAAACATGTTAAAAGTCACACTATCACTTTTTATTTTTTGTTTTGTCTCAAATATTGTTAGAATGGAAGATTCTTCTTATCACATAAGCTTTCACATAGAGAAGGCTCATTACATGTATCTTTCAAAATGATGTTGTTGTGATACTAGGTATGTTTCAATCAAAATTAAGCGACGTTGGAATTGGCTAAACTTCTGAGAGCGATATTTCCGGCACAGCTTTATGGCACAGCTAGGCTGCAGCAGGTTATGTGATATATCAACTATGATACGAAAAACTTATTCCACAGATTATATTAATTATTATAAACACACAATTTAAATTGTTACTGTAATATTTATTGACCCAAAAAGTAAATTTAGAATGTTTTTTTTACCTATGTCTCCAAAATCCAACATATAATTCCTGACAATATGAACAACTAGGTAGGTACTTCATGTGAAGTTGCATTGAAATACAACCAATGGTTAAGGAGAAATAGTATGCACACAATTTGTGACACCCATCCAGAGAGACAAAATCAATTTGCCTGTCCCCCAGACACTATATACCGATATGTGGGAGACATACTTATGCATTTGAAAAACAAATATGATTACTTACTGATAAAATATTTAATATTTGGAATACCACTGTCATTGTACATCTAAAGTCTGTTTGACTATCTGTAGCGCTTAGTGTATATGAAGTAGGCCTCAACCAAAATTTGCTGTCCTTTTCTATGACATAATGAATATGATATCATTGTCATAGAACCCTGTTTGTTACTGACGTGATTCATAATTGATGCCAACAAAGCCTGAAAGTGAAATGCAATGTATTAATTAGTATACTTGTACAAACAATATACATGAGAATAGACACATAGAAATAAATGTAATCTCTAACTGTATTGTATGAGTCACACAATCATGTTTTGAGTAAATTTACGTTTTGATACTTACTACTGTGTACTACTATGCATGCAGTTATCATTATTTGACTATCCACTGAATGTGGATCAGTCATGCAAAGTTTCATTGAAATCCAACCAAACAAAATCAGTGTCAACAAGTAATTAAGAATTGCAAGCAATACAGAAGTCCCCTACCGGTTTGAGGCCATTTTCAATGTTTCTGTTGCCATAGCAACCACAGTCAGAATCAAAATATTTTTAGACGTGCATAATCCCCTCATTGCCCTCTATCCACATATGAAGTTTCATAAACCTAGCTTGGAAACTGCCTGAGTTATGGCAGGATCCAGATTTGGGCATATTTTCACTCTTTCTGTTGCCATAGCAACCACAATTTTTGTCAGAATCAAACTATTTTTAGACGTGCATAATCCCCTTATTGCCCCTATCTACATACCAAGTTTCATAAACCTAGCTTGGAAACTGTTTGAGTAATGTCAGGATCCAGATTGTTTGACGGACGGACGGACTAACGGACGGAGGGCAAACCTATAGTCCCCTCCGGTCAAAAACCAGTAGGGGACTAAAAACAAAGGGCCATAACTCCCTTAAAATTGATATGACTTGGTGCTGATCAGTTACTGAATGTTTTGTTAAAATCCAAATAATGATTAAAAGAAATAGTGAGGACAACATTTGTAAGGATAAAAAAACAAAGGGCAATAACTCCCTTAAAAAGCTTGACTCAAATGTTGCCCCTGAAATACTTTGTATCAGGGAGTATGGTGACAAACTCTATTTAATGACTGCATGGGACCAAGCCAATGTGAAAGGGTAAATTATCCATTTCTATACTGTCAGATGAATGCCAAACAACAAATGGAAAGCTGGTGCGAGGTTAACAATAAAATGAAAGAAATGCAAAAACATTGCATATATACAAATATAAAGTATACATGTAAGTATTAAAGTGCATATGAACTTACAATCCAGATTATTGGCACCATGTCACACATCATGACTGCAGAACTTACATTCAGACATCCACATTTAGATAAAATGGCCTGAAAATTGATAAAAAAAATAAATAGACTAACCTACATGTAGTAGGGGTAAAATAAAATATGCTGATTTTGTTGAGATGATCATAGTGATCAAATTTCATAAAGATTATATCACATATAACAAGACATTGTAAAATTTATTTTATAAGACACCACTTAACCAAAATATGTTTCAATACCCTGTGACTTGACCAACTAGAACTGTCTCCATTCGTCAGACTAAAATACCCCCGCGTGGCAAAAATCATTGCAGCTTATTCTTTTTTTATGCACATCTACATGTTGAGGTTGTTCATCTGTTAAAGTTTGAAGGAAACGCTGCAAAATCTATAGGAGAAGTTGCGTCCACAAGCATGCGTCTACGGACAGACAAGCTGAATCCAGTATACCCCCCTTACAACTCGTTGTGCGGGGGGTATAAAAACACAATGGTAGGACACTTCTTACATGGATAAGAATGGATAAGAACCAAGTAGACCAAAAACAAAATTGAGTCAAATTTGTACCTTTGACTTGGTCTCCGCTTTCACATGTTTACAACATGTCAGCTAACTGTTCTCTAAACCAATCCTCTTCTCCAGTCCACTGGACCCCAAACATAATATCTGTTTATTACTGAAATTATGAAATACAATTATTTTTTGTTAGGAAAACTATAATAATCAAATCAATTAAACTCAAAATGTGGAGACAATACTATACAGCTAATGTCAATGTTGTTTGTTTGCGGTCAACTGAGGTAGTCATAAGTGCTATAGTGTGTCCGGGGTAATGTGATGTTTACAAATGTGTATCAGTTTGGTCAACTGTCACAAAATTGGTTTTACAAATAACTAAAGAAAACTGATATGGTCGGTGTTGTACTAAAAAATCACTGATAAATCCGGTGCGTAGCACTGATAC
Organism: Spisula solida; assembly: GCA_947247005.1. Taxonomy (NCBI): domain Eukaryota; kingdom Metazoa; phylum Mollusca; class Bivalvia; order Venerida; family Mactridae; genus Spisula; species Spisula solida. The sequence goes on along the minus strand of OX365948.1, from coordinate 4,473,832 downwards.
ACGCGTGACAACCTCTGTGTTTCCAACCAGTTTGTCACTAGTTGGGTGTGAAACGTCAGAAATGACAAGTGCCCCGGCCTCGATTCGAACCAGGAACCTCTTGATCAGTAGCCAAGACTGTTATCCACTTGACCACTGTGCCACGTTATCATACGGGACTGGACCGTCAGCAGACATTTGGAGACAGCAGCCTATCTAGTTTACTTTTAGACCCTACGTACCAGAGAGATACAGTGGTATATACACCTGTGGATAGGACTATTAATAGTCTAGATCACATGATTGGCCAGTGTCTGCAGTTACTGGGACACAAACAACCTATCCAACACATTAAACCTACATCTAAATGGATTGCAGCAGTCAATTAAAACCAAGCCCCAGCTATGGGGCGGGGGAAGCCCGAAGGGCGAGGACTTGTAGTTGTACTTTTGCCTTTTCAAACCCTTGAAAATATGTTTGCCTCGTAATATATATTTATATACTTTATATACGTAATTTACCTACTTACTTTACTTACTATGTTGACTAAGGTGCGTGCATGGTGCACACAACTGTAATATCTCTTCCACGGAAATACGGGTACCACGGAAATATGAGACGAATACAATGGCAGAAAATAATCAATGAAAGAACATATTAGCAGTTTACAATACCTTCTGACACTAACATATTAGTACTGTTTGGCTGTGCTTCCTTGTCTTATAACGAAGAAAAATATATATAATAGATATATCACCGAGTAATTTAATGATTTAATATTTTGCATCAAGCGTGTTGAACGTTGAACTATATTGCCAAAGGATTCCGCATGGGTTAGACCAGTCAAGCATGAGAAGGGGGCGTGGTTTCATACCCTAACCACGGCTAGTACGGCTTGTTTGATTGGATTATCACGAACTAGCAAAATGAATAATTCATTTTTAATTGTCATGTTCGTCGAACTAGCAAAAATGAATATTTGTCATGTTCGTCAAAAATGCTTTTTCGTACAATAATCTTGATATATAAATGGGGAAACAAGCAGTACGTACTAAGAACGATGTCACTAATGTTGTGATTCTGTTTTAAAACGGATACATTTCACAGATGGCTCAAATTTGCGAAATCTGACAGTTCACTCTATCTTCATATGAGAATTGAATAGAACAGAATCATATACATATAGAGTGAACTGACGAACCTACGAACCTGCAGATTTGTTTGGTTCGCTAGTTCATTTTTAAACTTGCTTTTTGTACAATAATCTTGTGATATAAATGGGGAAACAACCAGAGTGTATTTAGAAGGATGTCCGTAACGCTGCAATTCTGTTTTTAAACGGATCAATGTCAGTATGCAACAATTTAAACGATTTGTGAGAATCATATATACACACAGTGTGAACTGACGAACGTGCAAAATGTGCAGTTCGGCAGTTCGGAACTTAGACGCTAGTTAGGAAATGCTGTACGAATTAGTCAGTTCGCATGTTCGATACTTCTGCTAATAAATCATGTAGATCTGCACATATATATCCCCGATGTAAAGTTTATGACTGTAGTAGCGAACTTGCACATTTTGAATATTAAGCCGGTTCGGAAGTTCGGAACACGGGCAACGTGGACGCATTCAATTGTTGAAGTTACGAACTTATGAATTTGCGAACTAACGAAGCTCCCAACTGTCCAAGTGACGATGTTACGAACTAGCAAAGTTACAAAGTTACGAACTTCCGAACTATACAAGTGCAAAGTTACCAACTTGCGAACATGCGAACTTACGAACTTGCTAACTTACGAACTGACGAACTGACGAACTGACAAAAAATGAACATTCATAATTATAGATTAAAGAGCGAACTTGCAAAAGGTGAACTCCGGCTTTCCATAGTATTGGTGAGAGTCGGATAAATGACAATTGCGGTCTGAATAATGCGCTTATATTTCGCTTTAAACTAGCTTGCGGATTTGGATTAGGCAGGTTCGGAGGTTGGCGGGTTAGGCACTCTGGTACATTGAGGCTTTTGTTATAGTATTGAACTTGCGAACTGTATTATTTTAAATAGACAGTTCGTCACTTCGGAACTTTCACATTGTGGAAATATTGAACTTACGAACTCGCGAACTGTACAAGCGACGAAGTTACCAACTTGCGAACTTACAAACTGTCGAAAATGGACTTTCATATAGATTATAGAGCGAACTTGCAAAAGGTGAAGTCCGGCTTTCCATACTATTGGTATTCAGTACACAAATATTTCCAAAATAAACTGTTTTCTTGAACAAGCATTTAAGCTTTTTAACCAGTTTAGAGACAACAAAGCAATGAATTAGGCTTCAAATGCGATTTCATGTGTGTTGAACTAAAAATGTTGATGAACATAACGTTTACGGACCTAAGATAGTGTTCGATAACGCTAAGTCCTAAGTTACTTCAAGTATTTTTAACTTTACTAGTGAATATCATCAAGTAGAGAGCTAGTATGTGTGGGATACATTTTTCTAGATCGACTCCCTCTCACACTAACTTTGTCAGTGAATCTTATCAAATTGGTATGCATGCTGCTAAGATATACAATGCACTTTTTTGTGCTGCTCAGATAAACAACGCTTTTTTCTAGCTCGCTTCGCTCGCACAATGCAGGTATCAAGTAATAGTATCAAGTAGAGAACGTGTTTGTGTGCCATACAGCTCAGATACAGGATATGTCAACACTTTGCCTAGCTTACATAAGCTTTGCATTCTGCTTTCTGAGTAGTAACTTTGTCAGTTACATAATCAAACATAGAACGAGTCTTTGACATGCTGTGCAAACAGCAGTGCATTTTTCTAGCACGCTTAGCTCGCACAAAAACTTTATCATTGAACATTATCAAGCAGAGAATGAGTTTGTGTGGTAGGCCTACATTGCTCAGCAAAAACGAAGCATTTGTTCTAACTCGCTTCGCTCGCTCATATAAAGTAGAGAATGATTTTGTGCGGCGTACAGCTAAGAAAATCAACGCATTTTACCTTCATTTATCAGTGTATAATAAGTAGACAACAAATTTGTGCGAAAGGCTGCTCAGATATAAATGCATTCTTTTATAGCTCGCACAAAAATCGCTATACAGTTTTTTGTTACATGAAGAGATGAATGTAAAACACGTATACCCCAATGACACAAAGACATTTGACCTACTGACCTCATAATCAATAGGGGTCATCTGCTGTAAATGACCAACCTCCGTGTAAAGTTTACTAGCGTTCTTGAGTTATTAAACCGTAACCATTTGGTCTACCGACTGACCAACAGACCGACCGACATGTGCAAAACAATATACCCCCTTATCAAAGATGGGGGGATATAAAAAGTCCCAATTAACCTTCATCAGAAGGGAGCACATCCCCTTCTCTAATCGTCCCAGCCGTCACTTCCTCAAGACACAATTTCGCACCCACTTTTGAGAAAATTCTAGTTACTACCATGATGCCGCTCAGATGATCAATGCATATTTAGACTCGCTTCGCTCACACAACAACTTTATCATTATCAAGTAGAGAAAGAGTTTGTGTAGCAAAATTACAAGATAATCAATGCAATTTTCGAGTTTGTGTGGTAGGGCTTTATTGCTAAAAAAACAATGTATTTTTTTCTAGCTCGCTTCGCTCGCACAATAACTTTCTCAATAGTATCAAGTAAAGACATGCGACATGCTGCTCAGAAAATCAACACATTTTACCTCGCTCGCACAAAAACTTCCATCAGTGAATATGTCAAGTAGACAACAAGTGTATGTGGTATGCTGCTCTGATAGAAACGCAATCTTTATAGCTCAGACAATAATCGTTTTAAACAGCTTTATGTGAAATGATCCTCAGATAAGCAATGCATTTCCCCTAGAAAAATATCAGGGCAATAAACCCTAACCACAGGAGAAGAAGGGGCACACCCCCTTCTCTAATCGTCTCGGAAAGTTACCTCTTCAAGACTCAATTTCGCACTAACTTGAAAAATCCTAGTTACTATCATGATGCCGCTCAGATGAACAATGTACTTTTTCTGGCTTGCTTCGCTAACTCTTTATTAGTAAGTATTATCAAGTAGAGAACGAGTTTGTGTAGCATACCTCTCAGATAAGCAATGCAATTTTCAGGCTCGATTCGCTCGCACAATTACTTTATCAGTGAATATTATCAAATTGAGAACGAGTTTACGTAGTATACTGCTCATAATTATGACAATCACGGTTTCATACAACGCCCTTGCTACATTGGTTCTTGTATTTGAAACATGCTTTTAATTCGTATGATACTATAATTTAGATTAGCCTTAAGTCAATTAGTAGATCTATGGATGTTTTGGATGATTATATCACAAAACCTGTCCTCGGATGGATTCATTGTTATTTTCAATGAAAAGGTGTGTGCATGTCAATATTTTCTACACCCTAACACCTAATCAAACCTATAAAATCGGAACAGGTCATATTAAACATACTGAAATGGAAAAGGCTTGTTTTTCCAATAGTTATAAGAGTAGTTTTCAGACAGTTTTTCTTTTCTCAAAATAGCATTTTTGTACTTACGACATTCTTCGTCTAAGTTAGCGAGTTGTGGACGGTGATAGGAGGTGTTTTTTAAAAAGCTTTTTATGTTTCAAAACTGGCTAAAAGTATTCGGGATTCAGCGAAAAAATAAGGTGGTATTCGGGACTCGCTGAACAATTAAGAAGTATTCGGGATTCATGGGGGGAGGGGGGTGCCACCCTCAACTATCGTTAAACCAAAATGTTTTCATTTTATTCAAATTAGAATTGTAAACGGAAGTGTTAGTTAGAATACTTATGATAATAATATGTATAGATAAATATATTTGACCACTCACATAATTATAGATTATATTGAATATTTGTGTACTCATTGATTGTATATGTCTATTGTATTTGAAATTAGAATATAACCTACATTATGAGCCAATGAAAACGCCGAATTTTGGCGGTTAAATGAAAATTTAATCATTAAAATTTTCTCTTAACAGATCTGACGTCATGCGTTGGCGCTAATTTCTATCGGCCAATCAGAATGCAGAATGTTATATTCTCAAGCTTCGCTCGCTCCGCCCTTTTCAATCCTTTAAATTTACTTAATATGTTCTAACTATAACATAAACTCTAAACTCTATATAGAAAAAAGACATGACATAGTTTATTTTGTTGTCCATGGAATGACAGTAGCCTACAAAGGCACACATAAGTACATAAATAGTTTATTATAGTGACATTGCATTACACAACACAAACAAGACAATGAACACAAAGCATAAATTTGAAACATTATATGGAAACTAACTGTATAAGAAATTGTATATCATATTTTGGATTTAATGAGCAAACTTAGCTTTTCAATTTAAAGTAGAAAACTCATTCTATTATGAGAATATCATACAAAATATAGTTTATGTTCACGGAACACTTAATCGCCTCCCATTATCCCAAATATCTCTGGTTTACAATGAGTACAACATCGATACTTCGAGAAAACAAGAAAAAAAGGTCTGAAAACTAGTCTAGTCTTTACTTATGGAATAACAAGCTTTTTAAACATCAGTTTGGTTAACATGACCACTTCCGATTTTAAGTTAAGTTTTTGTTTATATATGTATTGCAACATATTTGCATGGATATTGTTCATTTGATAATGTGCGTCAAAAAGACATACAGCGCGGACCAGTTTGAGGTCAAGGTCATTTCAAGGTCAAAGTGAGAAAAATAGCTAAAAATGAATATTTGCTCTCTGTCTTTCTTAGTATAGCATGTGTTAAGAATTGAATTAGGTTATGGAAATGATAGTTGTGTTTGTTAGTACATATTCTCTCATTATAAGCCATTTGTATGATTAAGAATATAACAATATTGTCATATACTCAGGGTTGTAAGAACCAAAAAATGGCCATTTTGTTCACAAGGTGAAAAAAGTACCAAACTTTGACAAAATGACATTTAGTATATTGGCTTTCAGAAAAGTGAAAGAGACAACCTGTTTGGCCTTTTTACATCGCATATCGGGGCCCTAAACAGGGTCCACCAATTAAAATTTAATTGCACTCGACACATACAAATAAACTCAAAATTTAATAACTACCATATCAATTCGCCATTTTTTGTAATAGAATGTATTAACAAATTATACGTCTGATAAATTATAAAATAAATTTCACTATTATAGACGTCTGGTTACCAATAGGAGGCCCGAAAGGGGTATTTTTTAAGAAATAAATTATAAAATAAAAACAGGTTTGTATACTTATTCCAGTATTCTATATGGTTGAATAAGACAATTATAAAATGCATTTCTGATGATCTATCAATGATTCAAATATAATTTAAGTCATTCAAAAGCCACCTTATCAGTCAATTGAGGCCCTAATTTGGATATTATCAATAATGAAAAAGTAAATAAATTAAGCGTTTGCACAGTCCTATCGGTAAGACACATACATAGTACCTCAAATGTATAAACATCGATATGTAGCTGTGATTTATATTTGTTTCATAAGCGAATTCAACAAATTGATACTTAAGTAATAGTTCAAGGTGAAAATGAGGCCCCCTTAGGGGTACAAACAAAAGCTATTTCCCGTAATGAGGCACAATAGAAAATAAGTCAGATCACTAATGCAATACATAATTACAAGAAATAGCTATATAACTATACTAAATATTGATTTGAATAGCATGAATGTACAACAAAAAACCTAATGCTTGATCGAATTTGATAGAATTGAGGCCGTAATAGGGGTAATTAAAAAGGAAAAAATGAATGAAATCCATTAGTATAGAAGTATTATTAAAACATATTTTCATAAAGGTTTAATCGAAGTTCATACTGCGTTGAATGTTGGCATTTGAGCTAGTTTACATTTTTATTGTAAAATATGTACATGAGGCCCCGCTTGTGGTACTCATAAACTACATATGAAGTCCATTGTTAGGCAAATATAGTAAAACAATCAATTAAAGTCAAACTTTGTAGAACATGTGATGATACTTAGATTACAACTATGAATACAAGATACTTGCAATTGATCTAAGCATACTCAAAAACACCATAATGATTATTCTTAGTTTAAGGCCTTGTGAAAGTTGTTTTGTGCTGCAGGTCGGTACGGCACAATGGATGGTTGTGTCCTGTATCATAAGGTTGCAGAATGGTAGTTCCCTATAATACAGAGCGAAGAATGGAAGTACCCAACATTGATAGATGCTCAATTTTATTATTATTGTTATTATTATTTGTATTATTATACTCAATGGAGTCAGGAATACAGGGTCAGGTAACATTTACCAAGTCAGAAATGGCATTTTAAGTAGATAGTTTTAACAGTTAGATACCCCAGTGAGTGTACCCGAGTGAGTTAGGTACCACGAGGACACATTGATGGCTGTGTTGAGCAGCGAAAGATATCCCCATAAAGCCAGGAATATCTGAAGTCGACAGTGTTAACTTTCAAATAGATCAATACTAGGTACACATAGATCTAGGACACTAGCTGAGTTATGCAGTCGTATTGACGTAATAGAGCCGACTGCTGTACCAAAGAGTTAAAGATACCACATGAAACAATGAATGGTTGTACCAATGAATGTTAGCCTAGGTACCCTACATAGACAGTAAAGGGTGTGGCAATAAGTGTTAGGTGCCCAATAGAGCCCGGACGGGGTGCGCCGAGGAGGAGTATTAAGTACCACTGAGCATGGTGTTTCACAGGTAAACCATAAAGAAGGTCACAGCCTAGACAAGAAGCAAATAATGAATGTGCCAAGCACTGTTAGGTACACCAGACCGTATGAAATGGCTTTTCCAGGCAGTGTTAGGAATCCCACAGTGCGAGAGTAATGGTTCATTCAGGCAGTGTTAGGTACCACATAGAGCTAGGAATGGCTATAGATGCAAAGACAGGTTATGTCATCCATATTGCCAGGAATGGTTAAGCCAGGCTGCTATATCCCAAAACGTGGAGTACTCTTTGAGCCACAGGTCCGTGAAAAGTGACCTAGCCCACCTATATATACATATTTAAATATGTATATATAGACGTTATTGGACAATTTTCATGGAACTGTGCTTTGAGACAATTTTGTCTGTTATTTAAGGTAACACATAAACCCATGAAAACTTGCTGTCTCAGATAGTGACAATTCCCTAATATATAGGTTCAGTAATGGCTGAACTAGGTAGTTGGGAGTACCACACAGGATCAGGTATAGCTTCTACTACTGTATTCCTAGAAATGGTTTCGCGCATTTTAAGTGTGCGACTTTCGCGGGAGGTATCATTTCGCGAAGTTTAATAGCCGCGAATATGTTCCCTCCAACGAATCCGCGAACGTTTCTAGCTTCTTCATACTAAACATGCTAAAATCGCAAAACATTCGACGAAGGATAATTGTACTTGCGCATACATGACGTGGGAACTTCTCTCAATAAATCAATCTTTATAAAATCTAAGAACAATTGCGCTAATTTTTTCAATATAAACACCAATTTCGATGCTCTAAGAATCGTGCATATTGTAGCTTGTGTTCAATTTTTCTTATAATAGCATATATTTTTTAATCAATTTGGTTATGAACACGATAGTGGTGTTGGTAAGTACATATTTTCTCATGATAAGCCATTTGTTTAATTAAAAATGTAGCATTTTTGAGAAAAAAGCATCCATTTTATGCTTGCCAAGATGGCATTCATACGAAATTCCCTGGAATATGGCTTGTTTACGTATCCAGTGTCTCATATTTTTATGGATATTATTAATTTGATATTCTAACACGATCTGCGGATTAATCCATTAAACAAAGAGAAGACCTGACCATGTTTTATTACCCCCATAAAACATGGTAACAAATTGGCTGTTACAATTTACGCCCCGTATCACATGACCTATTTATGAATGAATGAACGTAAACTTTATAGTAAATATTTAACGGACCGCGAGTTTCACGAGAATCCAGTGTTTCAGCTATGACGCATCTATTTTTAGAACTCCAATATACTCTCGAAATTAAGATTCATAAGAATTTCTGATAATCAATTCATTTATATTTTTCATTTCATGACATAGATACACTATGCTCGTGTTATTAAAATTGTTTCAATGTTTAAAATGTGTTTTTTCCTTCAGAAAATTACGAAGGTCGTTTACATTAACGAGGGAGGTAATTGTACCAGCTAATAAGCCACTCAATTTCAGCGTGGAATTAGGTTCAATGTCAAATGGGTGAAAATGAAATGCGCGCAGTTAAATAGTGCGGAATATTATCGTATTTAGAATCGAAATAAAAACTCTGTTCTTGTATTTTGTCGGTGAATAAAACACGGGCACTCGTTCGGATGCGGAAAATTAAATCACTCGTGCTACGCACTCGTGATTTAATTTTTCCACATCCGAACTCCTGCCCATGTTTTATTCACCGACAAAATACGCGAACAGATTTTTATTTCTTAAATAAACATCGAATGCACATACACCTAAGACCAATTTGAGGTCAGGGTCAAGGTCATTTCAAGGTCAATTTGAGAAAATTGCAAAAAAATGATATTTTTTCTATTTTTTTCTTATTCTGACATATGTTTTGAATTTAGTTTGGTTATTAAAGTGATAAATGTGTTGGTTGGAAAATATCCTCATCTCATTATAAGTTATTTGTTAGAAATGTTATTAAATAGCTATTGTTATGTATCAGGGTGTTGGCAGGGATGACTTTGCTGCTTTCGTAATATCAATCGTTTTTATTCAAAATTGACATGCATTCAAAATAAAAGTATCAAATATTTGTAAAGATATTAGGGACTTTATAGTAAATGAAGAGAATAGTCCCTTAAAGTGTTGACATGTCCAATGTCATCTAAGGTCAACAGTACATTTATTGCACGTGAATTTTTATTTGTCTCACTTTGTGTGAAATTGGCTTTACATTAACCTGACTAAACGACCATTTGATAAAGTTCACGAATGTATACACTACGTATACAATCATGTTAAAACAACAAAATGTCTGTTTTCGTAACAGCCGTTGATCATTTTTATACACCATTACCTCAGGGGGCAATTTCGGTTTTAGGGGTTGTCATACGTGACATATATCAATAGTAGGATTCCGAGACCCTTGAGAAACCCATCATCATCTACTATTCGTAGCTGTCTAGAACACGGTTGCTATTAGAAACATTCACACAGACCTCATGGCGTACTCACCACCACATAATACAGCAATCCCTTTGCGCATTAGTATATTCATTGTTGCAATGTGCAGAAATATCAGGCCTTATGTGGTACTTACTACAACATAATTTAGCCACCCATGCAATACAGGGTATCACTGGTGAGTATGGAAGTCATAGGCCTCATGAGGTAAACGTCAATGTCAAGTTCATCTCAGACCCTGTGCGGTACAAATCTCTGCCAGGTACCGACATTCCAGGGCATATGTGGTACACATAACTGCAGGGTACAGACATCAACGACACTATGCTGTACGCATCACTGCGATGTACATGCATCACAGGTCCTATGTGGTATGCGTCATTACGAGGTACGGGCATCAGAAGCCCTATGTGGGTACACATCACTGCAGGGTACAGGTATCCTATACCAAAGAAGGTATTTACCGCATGAGAATACAATCATCACAGACCGTAATGTACTCAATAACACAAGAATACAGCTAGTTACACACAGCATATCACTGTCATGTAAAGGCACCGAAGGCTAAATTAGATACTCATTAAACATTATCGAGTATAGCCATAAGGTACTCATCACCATATAATTCAGTCATCTCATGCCGGACACTTAACCATCACCGAATCCAGCTATTACATGCTCAACGGATACACACCACATATAACATTAATTTTGGCAGTGATTGCATCTCAGTCCATGTTTGGTAACCAACATTATAGAGTACAGTCATCCATGGCCCTAGGATGAGCTCATGGCCACGATAGTCATATATACTACAGTGTTCTCACTACTTGTGAATACAACCGCACCACGAATTTGTGTTACACATCACAATTTAGTACAGACCATCCAGGTCCTTTAGAATATACTCGTACGACCCAGTTCCTAACCACTACTACTAGTAACAACTGCACTGTACAAACGATGTCCCAGACGCTATGTTTATTCAATACAACGGAATATAGCCATCCCAGAATAAGTAATACCAACGCTGAGTATAAGCATCTCAGGCATTATGGCTTATTCACATAATATTCTAGATGCCATCTAACATCGTAAGTGGGGCACACATCATCATATAATTATGCCATCCCTGGTCCTACGGGGTACTTATCACTATCAGGTTCAGCCATTCCAGACCCTTATAAATAGGTATTCAACACAAGAAGGTACATATACATAAGGCCCTGTGCGATCAATACCGCAACCATGTATGGCCATACAGGCAGTAAGGGTCGCTCCCCAACTCGGATTAGAGTCAATTACATATCATGTTTGGAACTCAATATGCAAGTACAGATACCCAAAGTCATGTTGTGTACTAAAAATGGACTGGTATTGCCATTCATCACCAGGCCTAGAGCCTAATATCGTTTGATACTGTGTAAAAGTTAACATAGCCTGGTATATACAGGGTGTCAAAAGGTAAGTTAACATTGCCTCTGCATATTTATCAAATGTCTACGTCCTCCTTTCACAGTGAAAACTTTACTTGAAAGTAAGGGTACCTACCTATCACTGGTACAGTCATTCTGAATTGTACGTATCTCCACGTAGTTCAACTATGGAATGTCAAATGGGATACTCACCTCCAATTAGTACAGTAATATCTGGGCTTTGTGGAGATGCATCACTGCAAAGTACATGCACTTATGTCCTATGAGGGTATTCACTATCACTGGGTAGAGCTATCCCATGTACTTATGGTTGTCCACTACTGCGGCGTACAGTTAACCAAGATTCACCAACCAGTACAGCCAAATACATGTATAATAGATGCTGAGGGTTACTTATCGCCACTAAATGCAGCTATTCTATGCCCTATGAGATGCTCACCACCATCGAATACAGTCAGCCATAGCCCCATCGGATACAAACCACCATATAGTACCGACGAATGAGCATATTATTATAATAATGTAACTGTCGGTGAAGAAATATGTGCGATTCAGTGTGCATGCATTCTTCAGCTTGAATCCTGTCTAGTAGGGACTTGGCTAACCACTAATCTATGAGGATTGGTTGGGCTAGCTAAGATGAAACGATAATTATATAAATTCCTACCCTACCCAACGACATTACTTATCAGATAAAGCCGATATCGATATGTAGTAAGTTTCCTGTCGGGAATGTCTAGGGCTGGGTACCGCCAAGATAAAGATATCGGGGTAGACCAAGGTTTTTCCTCACATACTTCGCATGTTAAACTTTTTTCATCATTCGGCTGGATAGATCGATAGATAAGAAATCAAGACCTGACCGATGTTGATTTTAACATAGAAATATATAGGAACAAATTAATAAATGCATATTTAAACCGTTTTTGAAGTATACTCCGACAATAGTGTTGATATCACCGTATAGTTTACTTCTTTATCTATCCAACAGTATAATTTTATTCGTTATTATTGTACATATTCTTGATTCCTTTACTGTTTAATTGACCCACTAATTTCCCTTTATACTTGTAGTTTATATACATCGCATAGCAGTAATGTTCCAATTCGACCAACCTGCTTATTTAACGCCTTGGGTTTGACATAACCCTATAATGTTGATATTACCAGGTTAAACTTATGATAATAAAGTAATTTATGAAACTTCAGTAAAATATGAAAATTTCTTCTTGCTTCCTTTTTATTCTGAAAATGGCCAATGAAATAACTGACACTTAAACACTCACTAGTATTAGCAGTCAGCAAGATTCACACCAACTACTGACACTCAATATATCGTTCTGTAATTACGTTGCTACTCAATCACTGATGAAAACTATATGAAACTTAGCCAATGAAAATTAAATAAATTAAAAGTAGTTCACTGTATAAATTTACAAACTAGGGCCTAGTTGAAATTAATTGTGAAAATGTTGCATGTTCATTTAATAAGAATACTTTCAAGCAACATATCGTCCCTTTGGCGCAACAAGGTTGTATCTCTCTATACACTATATAGGGAGATACAACCTTGTTGCGCCAAAGGGACGATATGTGTTTATTTCACAGGGCTGCGTTTAAACCTGACTAGGTTGCTAATAAATTGACAAGTACATTTTGTCCTTTGACATTATTTATCAAAACATGTATATAAATTCTAATAAAGTGATATGCACCTAAATATTACTATGATCTTACAGGGATTGTAAAGATAAAAATCGGTTCTTCCACCAGAAACATCATGATAAGGCAATGCGTTAATTGATACACGACTTATATAAATCTATCAGTGACACTGGATCTAAGGTAATATCATTTTATGAATTACTCAAGATGTTTAAGAAAAAAACATACGTAAATAACATAGGTCTTTAAATTTAAACAAATGTTTTTTTTTTTCGTTTTTTATATTGATAATACCGTGGTAAATTGTTGGACATTAGAAGCTTGTATAATGTGTATCATAATACTTACTGATTAATTATGTAATCACCAATGCATATGTTTTGCCTTGCTCTACTATATCAGTCTGTTCAATGTGTTAATTGGTTCCTGACCTAGCACTGATAAGGGGCGCCCGATTAGAACTATTTACATTGTTATTCGAAAACTTGGCATGTTTCTTTTTTATAGAACATTATAAAGATCTAACTATCAGGGAATTCCATAAAGAATGATTTTGGTTCCTCGAGAAAAATGTAATATCTGAAATCCAATACATTAAAATCTGATGAAACCATCATACAAAACGTTAAATTTAATATATGAACTATTTTATTCCTATATGTTTTCGATAATGACTTCGAATTGCAGTGAATTTCTACTACATACATATATGTGGCCAAACCAAAAGCAGTGAATCGATCTGTTTTAATAATGGATCATTTGTGTACATACAATTAAGATTAGATTTTTAAGATATTCTAGAATCATGAAAATGACAGGAGCGCGACTGATGTGTCAGATTAATACAAATGCACACGAGAAAAAGAATGATTGTATGGCTATTTTACAGCATGGGTACCGAATTTGTAAATTATGTTTCTGTTTACTAGTTGACTTGTTTCTGTTACTTTTGAATTATTATTTTGTTGCATGTATATCAACCTAGGCAAAACTCGATTACTTATTATAAAAGCATATGTGAATCTCTCTCCAAAGCTGAAATGTAATTGCTTGTGTTCCATTAGGATACTTCTTATCCTTGAAGAAACGTTTTACAAACTCTAACCTTAATTTACATTTATTGTAAAGGAAACGGGGTAACAGGGTTCGGACGATGTCCATGTACATTTTTACAACGTAATCAGACACAATTAATTACAACTGTGTGATATGTGTATGGTATTCTTATCTCTGCCCATAATCTGCAGTCTTATAATAAAACAGATAGAAGTCCTGAATATGAACGCAGATTAGGGTCACTAGGGGACAAAAAACTTCAACGTAGGAATCGGCTTAATAAAAAAATGCAGAGTTATGAGCCTTGACGAATGATGAATATAGTTTGGTATGGGTATAACACCAACTTTATTATGAAAATATATTAGAAAATCGGACAGGGAAGGACTTAACCAGCCTAGCATAGAAAACATAAAAACACCACTCATAACCGAACGAGGAAAACAATGCCCAAGTCCCAGCTGTCAAAAAGCTGAATGGCCGAGTTTCAACAGTAATAAGACTGAGATACTTAAAACTTTAGCTGTATGTAGAAAATATAACAGTAATAACAAAGCTGAAAAAGTTAAAGCCCGAGCTGAATTACCTAGTTTCAACAAGCCTGTTTGAATGAGCCACCCCATGCAGAATGCTCGCAACATTGGGACATTCTGCTGAGAAATGACGATTTAATGCCAAAATAACACGTTATAATTTTCTGGTGTATTTAATGATATACAAGATATGTGCAACCCTTGCATGCATAATTATTATTACTATATGACGTATTTTTAATGCCCTCACGCACCGTAAATCGTGCGTGATATATAAATTCATGGACAGTTACAAGAAGTCCGTGCGACCACGTGAAACATTATTTCCTGGACAGCTGGCACAGTTTCATGCAAACAGATCATAATGAAGTCAAACCGAGATGACAGCACTCATGAAACCCGTGCGGCAACGTGAAATATCTATTCTTTGAAAGTTAGTGGAACCACGTAGAGTGCGTGCGACTACGTCATAGAGAATATACTGATCACAACTCTTTTGCTTACGTACAGTTAACTTTTTGTGCCCCAACACTTATTTATAAGTGGGGCATATAGCATTAATCTTGTCCGTAACGCAAATCTTGTGTGTTGAACTCCTCAAAAACAGTTACTGCTGTATAGATGACCGTAAAGGATGAAAATGTTGCTCCGTCAATTTTTTATGGCCCTTTGTTTCTTTTAATATTATATCCCATATGGAATAATCTTGCCAGTGTGTTGAACTGACCTCACAAACTTTTTGGGTCGAACTTTCACAGATGAACAACCCCAATGTATAGATGACCGTAAAGGATGGATTTTTTTCTGCCCCAATTTTTTCCAGAGTTATGGATCTTCATTACTTTTACCACTAGTATAAATACCCCATAGTGAAAAATCGTGTGCGTTGAATTCCTCACAAACTGTTGAGTAGAATTTCTTCAACTTTCACAGATCATGAACAACCCCAATGTATAGATCACGGTAAATAATACAATTTGTCCTGTGTCAATGTCTACCACAATTATGGCCCATTGTTAATTTTGCTGTATAGCCCATAGTCAAAACTCTTGTCTGTTGAAATTCTTGAAACCATCACAGATCTCAATGTATAGATGCCCGTAATGGACGGATTTTTTGTTAAGTCAGAGTTATGGCCCTTTGTCACTTTACTGATACATTTTTTATATCCCATATTGACAAATCTTGTGTGTTGAACTGACCCGTCACAAACTATTGGATGGAATGTCTTTAAACGTTCACAGGTCAACAGCCCCAACTTGTATAGATGACCGTAAAGGATGGACATTTTGTTGAATCAATTTTTAACAGAATTATGTCTCTTCGTACTTTTTACTATATACACCATAGTGAAATATCGTGTGTGTTGAACTTAGGTTGACTTTCTTCAAGCCTTCACAGATTAACAACCTCAATGTACAGGGTGTCCCGAAAAAACGGGGACCTAGGTTAAACTCGCACTTTGTCTCTTTTATCAATAACACTTTGTCAATATGACAAAACATTTAAGGGATAAACACAGTTAATATACCAGCATCATAGTTGTGATTATTTAGTCCAATATCTCCCATTTTTCTCCTATGTTTTCAATAACGGATTTTAGCATACAGTGAACAATGAGTTATAGCATCCTTGTTTTTTGGGACACCCTGTATAGACGACAGGAAATGATGGACTTTTCGCCGTGTCTGTTCTTACCTGAATGGTGGACATTGGATATTTTTATCATAACAATAGTCCACAAGGCTAGAGAAATAGAATAATGATGTTACCTCAACCCGGTATGCCATTTTCCCTCCCCATTTAAAATGATATGTGCTATTTATAACGTGGGCACTCATAAAAAATTATATTAAGTCAGACAGGGAAGGCAGCACTCAACTTAACCAGCCGAGCACAGAAAACATTAAAAACACACAAAGCACAATGCCCAACTAAACAAGCGCAGATCCGCCAAAGTCTAAGCTGTCGAAAAGTAGAATAAATTATAACTAGCTGAATGACCCAGAAGAAAAGATTCAGCAACCAAAATACGGAATGCCTACGCTGAATGACCTAGTTACAACAGTAAAACTGTCTCATGGACACATTTTTAGTCATTCTATAAATGTTCTGACGTCAAAAACATGTTGGGTTCTGTATTTTCAGCGCTGCGTTGAAGGTGACGGAAATGTATTTCTGGACTACACTAGTTGCAATATCGTACTTATAGACTTCAATTGGCTGTGATACTGGAAGTGTAACCCTGTGATCCGCGTTTTTAAAATTCCGGATCGCAACATGGTGTGCCCTTCTATGACAATTGGACAACAATGTAGGTTTTCTTCTTAATGAAATGTAGAATTTGGGGACGGGAACCAGACTATTCTAATGTCATCCTCATTATTATTTATGAGCAGCTCAGACGTTTTTATTGGCTTAGAGCACACCATGTGATGTGCGATAATCTGAACGTTACCCTCATCAGAGAACAGTTAAGGTACCAATTTTAAGGGCTGCTTTCAGCCGTTCAGCCTCCCTTTGACATTTTCATTTCCCCTGATCACTGAGCTATCTAAGAAAACATGCGTTCGAGTTTCCCTAAAGGATAAATTTTTCTCCTGGTGGGTGTGCAGCTAACATCGATCTGCGTCGCCCAGGAATATCGAACATGTACAGACACCCCCTTACAGCTGTAATGCGGCATTTTCAGGCCATTTTTGTGTGTAAGTTTTTGAGGACATTTTGTAAATATATTTAGTGTTTTGTATTCTTTAAATTGATATTTTGTACAAATTAGAAAGAGAACGAAAATAGGAAATGAACAGTAATGTATGAAACAAAGAAGGATAAAAACAGATAAAGTATCACGCTGACAACATCTGATAATTCTACTTGAAATATTTTTATCACCTTTTACAGACTTTACAATTATGCAAATTTCACTTCTGCAGGCTTAACGATTAGATTATCAGGGTACTAAGTTGTATCTGGCAATTTTATTAGATACTTATATGTAATATAGATATGACTGATGACACGATTATTGTATATTCCGATTTAACTAATCGATTAAGTACAGATCTTACGTCACATAGGAACGCGGTCTGTTTAGGTAAAGCAGATGTCCGAAAGTTTACGCCCACATTTATGATTGGTTGATGATAACTTGCATAAACTGTATGAAATGATTTGATTGGCAAAAACAGAAGACACACACACTGTAGTCGACGTTCTGTAGAGATTTTGGAGGTATTCGATCTTGGTTCTCCAAGCTGAACGTATCAATGGTATTCCATTAGAATTCAATTACGCAGTTAAAATTATATTTGTTTGGATTTTACCAACACTGACTATATCTTGTTCTTATATTATTGTTGATTGTGGACTTGTGAGAATTCTCACGCGCAAAATACAAAGTTTGGAAATCCGAACAGTCGTTAGTTCTACTTTATTCCAACAACAGTGAATGCCGGAAAACCGTGCATAACATATGGTGGAGAATCCGGGTACCGATATATTCATTCTGGACTTTCACAGCTTAGCGAGTGTTATTCACTAGAGAATAATTTCCCATACAGAAGAAGCGTTTATATTCAACAGAAATATGGTTGGACAAAATTTACAGTGTAAGAGGTGTGGACATAATCATTTTGGACAGTGTCACGCATGGAATGCAAAATGCAATCGTTGTAACAGAATTGGGCATTTTGCTCGTATGTGCACCGTGAGAACAGAAAAATCGGTGAGAACAAAACAACGGGACCTAGAGCGCATGACAAACTTCATCAGACGAAAGACCGCAGAGTCGCTTCCATTCCACAACATCGACAATGATGAACTACCCACGTGTCTTGACAAACACCAAGCAATGAAAGACAACTACAAAGAACGTATGCACTATATAGCTAATTTACACACAAATGCACAAACGCAAAATGTCAAACTTGAATTGAAGGTCGGTGAGCTAAAACAACAAGTACATAATGAACAACGTCGTCGCCAAGCAATAGAACAAGACAAGAACAGAATTGACTATGATAGTTCAAAACTCAAATCACAGTTAGAATCATACTCAGACCGGATTGGTGATTTGGAATGTAAGAATGCACGTTTGGTCGAAGAAAACAACGTTTTGGTGTCCAACATGCGACAAAATAAGATAGAATTTGCTCAATTAAATAAGCAAATAATGGAGATGACCGCAAAGTCAAAACGTGATGATGAATTCATCGATGAATACAATAAATTTTGTGAAAAATTATCTAATTTTTCACTTCAACTACGAAAGCAATACCAATCCGCAAAAATAGAACTGATTAACACTGTAAGCCAGATGTACAAGGGCAACAATGACAGGCCGCCGAGACCATGCCGGGAATTTAATTGCAGAAAATGCGGCAGTGATGTTTATCACCGTTTCCAAAACTGTTTTGCGAAAAACAACAAATGTGAGATATGTGGAAAAACTAATCATTTTGCAGCCGTCTGTGATGATAATGTGACATCTTTCGAGGCAGGCTCTTTCATTGACTGTGTAAACAGACACTGATTTTATCAGAAACATTTTGGATAATTATGTAAATTGTGTGTATTGAATGGTAAATATTAATTTCAAATAATTTAAAGTACCCATCAATAATTTAGTCA
This sequence comes from Spisula solida, assembly GCA_947247005.1. Lineage (NCBI taxonomy): Eukaryota > Metazoa > Mollusca > Bivalvia > Venerida > Mactridae > Spisula > Spisula solida. The sequence goes on along the minus strand of OX365948.1, from coordinate 4,454,350 downwards.
ATTTTAGAATGTACATGAATGATGAAATGTTACCTACAAATTGATAAATGAACATTTTGTGCAACAGAATACTGAACGATTTACATGTGACATTATTTTGCGAAGTTATATTGTGATATTTATATTAAACAAATTATAGAAAGGACAGTATAGAGATCTACCATACATTTGACTTATGAACTCATATGTACAATTCTTCATATTTAAAAATATGAATACTGGTTGTTTTACACAAGTGTCCATTGGAGACAAGTAAATAGGATGAATACTGAACTCTGTTTGTAAAAAGTTGTATGTTGTATATATGATATTGAAATCTTACTTTTGTATGTATACATTTTGCAGTTGTTGCTTTAAAGAGATTATTGTTATACAGATGTTGATGTATAAAACATTTAATTTGTTGTTTGCTGCATATATGGCAGATTGAAACATAGTTTTCAGCTTATTGAGGATATTTTTATTATAGAACAGTAGAATTGACATAAAATACTTGCAGAAAATAGACATATAAGGTAATAAATTCCATTAGAGAATATTACTTAAGTATTTAAGCGTATTTATGCAACTTCATAGGAATGAAGTTAATTAGGAGGGGGAGTAAGTGTAATGCGGCATTTTCAGGCCATTTTTGTGTGTAAGTTTTTGAGGACATTTTGTAAATATATTTAGTGTTTTGTATTCTTTAAATTGATATTTTGTACAAATTAGAAAGAGAACGAAAATAGGAAATGAACAGTAATGTATGAAACAAAGAAGGATAAAAACAGATAAAGTATCACGCTGACAACATCTGATAATTCTACTTGAAATATTTTTATCACCTTTTACAGACTTTACAATTATGCAAATTTCACTTCTGCAGGCTTAACGATTAGATTATCAGGGTACTAAGTTGTATCTGGCAATTTTATTAGATACTTATATGTAATATAGATATGACTGATGACACGATTATTGTATATTCCGATTTAACTAATCGATTAAGTACAGATCTTACGTCACATAGGAACGCGGTCTGTTTAGGTAAAGCAGATGTCCGAAAGTTTACGCCCACATTTATGATTGGTTGATGATAACTTGCATAAACTGTATGAAATGATTTGATTGGCAAAAACAGAAGACACACACACTGTAGTCGACGTTCTGTAGAGATTTTGGAGGTATTCGATCTTGGTTCTCCAAGCTGAACGTATCAATGGTATTCCATTAGAATTCAATTACGCAGTTAAAATTATATTTGTTTGGATTTTACCAACACTGACTATATCTTGTTCTTATATTATTGTTGATTGTGGACTTGTGAGAATTCTCACGCGCGAAATACAAAGTTTGGAAATCCGAACAGTCGTTAGTTCTACTTTATTCCAACAACAGTGAATGCCGGAAAACCGTGCATAACACAGCTATCAAACCATACTTTGGTCGATTGGAGCATGTAGGTTATTCTTGCTGAGAGAAATTAAGCAATGGCGCAGACGGAGTCGAACTCGAGACCTTTCGATCCCTTAAGCGCGCCCTACCTCTAGGTCACCGCTCCCCGCTTTAATTGTCTTACCACAAAGCCACGACAGGAGCATAGTAGTTATATTATCTTATTATTCATTAACACAAGCATACCAAATGTTTTAATTGGGTATCTTCTTTTAATATGAATAGACACTGGACTTGGTAGGCAATATATGAATACTTTGGCGTTAATTGCTTCAAAGAGCCGAATATAATAGTTGGTTATATCTAAATCCTTGGACAGTTGGCACAATTACAAATCCTGTTCAGTGACGCTTAAACATTCCACAATACCACGTGCAGTCCATGCGACCCCGTGGAGTATCAATTATCGGAAAGTTAATGCAACTACGTGGAATCTATCTGTGCGATCACGTCATGCATTTATCCATACATGTACAACTGTGGCTGGGTATTGGCGCTAACCATAGTTCAAGTAGAACCCGTGAAAACCTTCAGTGGTTTAATTATGGTCGAACTATCGCTGGGTCGCTTTTATTCTTAGTTCATCTGCGCCACCCATTCTTAATATGTCCATATCATACTCTGACGTATAAGACTTTTTATGAAGCATGTAATCAGACTCACCTGGAACGTGCAATTATTCCAGTTCGCATTTATCAGGCACCCAACCATTCTGTTTACTCATTACAGTATAACGATTAATACAGTATAACCTCTCGAAAGCAAAATTAGGAAACACAAAAAAAGATAATAGAACATCGGTCAGGGAAAGCAGTCTTCAACTTAAACAGCCGATCACATAAAACATAAAAAACATAACAAACCGCAATAACACAGCACACTGACCAACACATATCTGAGCTGGTAATGACATGTAATAGTGCATATATTTATACAGTCGATCCCATAAAGTAACTTCATTTAGCACATTGCGTACTACGTGAAACATTGCTGTCAACCATACTGACAGGATAATGCCACGGTTGTCAGTGTTTAGAGAGTTTTCCAGAGGTATGGGAATTGGCACGGGCGGGTTCGATCCTATGTCACGAAATACAATAGTTATACTCGTTCAAACGGTGTAACAGTGAGGATATACCACTGGTAAATGTCGTAACAATTTGCTAAGAACGCAAGTAAAAATATGTCAACAAAAAGTTAAAAACACCCGTAAGTATCTTATGAAGCTCAATGTGAAAACGAGTACATTCCACAAACCTGAATATGTTTTAACAAATGTCTCCGTTTTCGCCCGAAACCGACTCAACTGCTTGGATGATTCGTGCAAAAACTGTGTCCTATTGCGCTAAATATTTTGTTGCATTGTTTTTTTCTTGCGTTCTTAGCTAAAAATTACGAATTACATACCACGTGGTTTGTCTACATTGTATATACTCGTACTAGATAACTAACAGCCTTTATCCCTCGAAATAGTCAGTGACATGCATATATATGCTAGTTCATGTACTGGCATATGGGCAGAATGTTGCAAAGCCTACCCAGAGAAAATAATATATTAATATGAAAATGAACAGTAAACCTAATATACATTCCAGAACAAAATTAAATAAATATCCGTTTAATAATATTGTCTATCCATTATCTTTGCCTTAATGTAAGTAGAAAAATAAATGCACCCGTAGGCACATTCACTTTTTTAGAGAGTTGGCGTACGCATGGGCCTGAACATCACATTCCAACACATGTGTACGTTAGACAACACGGTCTCATGGAGCACATGTTGCCGACATTGATACTATGCATAGAAATTTATAAACCACTAGTACAGTGTAAATACTATCAATGGACTATTCAAAATGCATAAATCATTCTCCCCTAAATTTTATTAAACCTCTTAATAGATCACTTACAGGAAGAAATATTCAAAGAGGCGTGGTATTTGAGATAAGATATTAAATATTGACACGTATGGAAGCACCATCATGGAGGTTGTATAGTTCGTACATTTGTTTCACATGAAGAAACTGACGAAGTGTCCTTTACATGTAGGATAAATACATTTCGATACTAAATATAGACCTTTACATTATCTTCACTGTCAGGTGATGTTCAGGTTTTATCGTAGCATACAAACAGTTAAAATACCGACATGCTCATAAAATACCTTCCACAATCGTGGACGGATGTACGATGCAAGTTTTGACCGTTGAAAAGTCATACGTCGGTCGTGCGTTTGTCGTATACATTTTCTGCATGGTTAGTCCGTTGTACAACGGAAAGTGTCATGGTAAACCCTCTTCTAAGAGTTCTGAACATGCACAAAGATTAAGGATCTGTAATGTTTATGCTAAATTCCCTGTGTCAAGAACGAAAAGTTCAATAACAGAAGTGATTGTATTTTTTTATCCCTCCAGTGTTGAAGATATACATAATATATTTACATGCAAATACTATTTCAAACTAATACACACATTTATATATACAATTGAAACGGTTTGCAGTATGCATACCAATATCAACAAATATATCACTACAATGATTGCGGTAAGTGTTATTAGACTAGACATCACAATAATAAGCATCAAAAGTTCCGCAAATCTACATTTTTTGTCTTTTTTATTGGAACCGCAAACTAGTTTATGCTCATACAACTACCTGTGTGTACATTGATATATAACCGATATAAATTCATAACAATAATCAAATTTAAGAAATGTATTTATCCATATGAACACCGAATAGGACACAACCGAATAACTAAAAAATACACATTACACTTAGCAAATGTTTATGCCTATTTTGGTACCATATACCCTTTCTTTTTATTGATATTTTTGCACGAAATGTGGCGTTATGCTATCTACCAATTGACCATTAAAAAGCACCCTACAAATACAGGCGGATTTTCCACTCAGCAACATGTTTTCCGTTACCTTAGCTTGACAGCGTTTTTAAGAATATTCAACCATTATTAATATCTTACAGTGCAAGGGAGGTAAGCATGGTAAAAATTGTCGTTTTGTGATTGTAACATGATTTTACCCAAATGAAGATTATATTAAAAACGGTGTCGTTTTTACAAAAACACAATCTCATTTAAACCAAATCCATATAATGCTTCACTACTTTACACTGATATATAGGATCTGATGGTACTCCATACGGGGTCATGTCCAAGTGACCTTTCAATCATCCAATCAAAATTTTACTTTCACAAATCTGGAAGTGTACAGGTGGCTAGATTTGCTCCAGCTTTTATGTTTGTATTGATATGTTCTTGTGCATAGTATTTAACTATCACTGGTGACAATTATTCTCTTGCAATTTTCTGTAACTTTTAGCTATTACTTAATTTCTACTGAACATAAAAAGGGATTTAGCTCAGATTTAGTAAGATCATTGTTTCTTTGGATGAGTTGTCTCCTTTGCATATTCCAGCCATCAAAATGTAATTGCACGTACTAGTTTAACTGTAACATACTGTCTTTTTATCTTTTACACGTTTAACACTTGTAACATACTTATTTCGTTAATAATTGTTTGCTCTGACAGCGCCACCCTGTAACAGTCGGATGTTTGATGCAGATGTAGATGTATTTTGGTCTTAGCAAAATTAATTACTAGGAAGGGTGCAAGTAGTGGCTACAAACTGACTGACTCACTGCTTGGTAGAGAGGTCATTTAAACATGACATGCTACAGAGTGTAGTCAGATCCTAACAGTCAAGCTAAATGTTAGGGTCCGATTTTAATGAGATTGACAAAAACACAATTGGAAGTTTTATATCGATTTAAATGTATGGTTGACTACGGTTAAGCCACAGCAATGTCGTTGAATATAGTGCTACAGTTTTAGCAGATTGCCTGACTATATCAGCTGTATTGGCCCTTGACCTGTCATCATTTGGTATGTCATATACACAATATGTCTGCTTGATATGATACCATAGTATGTTAAAGATAGACCCATGATAGTTTAATGCTTTAGTGAAACACCGAGCTTTAGCATCTCATACACTCAAGACTTTAAAAACGCCTCACCTAATTTAAAGCCCGATATCGCTCAAAGCATTTATGTTATTGCAAAATAAATTAACATGTGTACATGTGTACAAATTGATCTTTCCTACGTGTAAATCAGTTTAGTTTGTAATAACATATTGTCTCGTTTTTTCTCGGAATCCTACAAGCGCACTCACCCTAAGCAAAAGTGTGGGATTTTTAATACTTGCTAAGGGCGCAATTCATCCTAATATGCGGAAACATTCGTCTAAGAAGTCCTAAAACGAACGTCCTGTCACATCTAAGATGTTCACACTAGTTTCTACGCGTGTTCAATTTAAACAATAACCTGTCATTTTGTTTAAAACAAGAATAAATAAAGTCAATAACAAAAGAATGTCCACGCGTTTCACAGACATTCAAAATCATCAAGTTTAAAGTTTAATCAATAAAATTGGCAAATTTAAAATCCTATCCTTTCAAACATGTTTAAATGCGGTAGGTTAGAGCGTGTGTAAAAGGAAACCAGTCCTTGAGTGTGTACACGATAACGTTCACCATTACCCATTTTAGTAATCTTGTTAAACGTACATGTCCTGCTTAATTAAACAACTTATTGTGTACTTTTTATCACAGACATGTTTGGAACACGTGTAAAATGAAAGTTAAATGAAAATTAAATACCCGAAGTTCACGTGCATGAATAGACGATTAACCCTTTTTCAACCGTGTGATCATTCAAGCGTGACGAAAAAGGACGACAATAGTTTAAAAATAAACAGTTACGATACCCTCATGGATAAGTGGAAGAGAAAAGTTCTTTCAACCCAGCAATTTAAAAATTTAGGATTTTCAATTTTGTTGTAAAACGTTTGACGCTAAGTATGCATCCATGCCTCTATACCTCAACGTCATGTTCACTGAAAGTTTACCTTACCGAAACGTAAGGCAAACGAGTGAGTTACAAATGTATAAAATCAACTAAAAGACATCACCTCTGTTTAAGTATTCCATTCCATATATGTTTAGTAGGTAAAGTCGCATTTTGTATAAACTCATGAATGTAGTCTTCTAATTTGTATTTGTTCAAATGTCTGTAGATATCGGTAATAAAACCTATTGATTGTCTGTCATCATTAACAAATCGTATTAATCTCTGCACGAAAACTGATTTGGCAAGGTAATCACAAGATAGTCTACACAGTTGTCCTAAGAGTTGAAGCTTCTTGAAGTCTGTTGTTGTTTCTATGGCGACGAAGTTTAAACATGTCAGAGATATATTCGTACTAGTGCCTTTAGCAAACTGCTGCATATGTTTGATACAGAAACGATGTGCCCTCTCTAGTTTCATGATATCATTGTTGGAGTACGTTGAGCACAGTTCACACCCGTATAATGCCTTAGGTACTACAACAGTTTGGTGTATAGTTCTGATTATGATCAGATTCACTGATGATGTATCAATACCATTATTAACTACACTAAAATATGTACCACGTAACTTTGTACATGCCTCTTGTATGTTTATCTTCGTGGATATTGTATCCCAACACGTAATACCAAGATGACAATAGCTATCACTTTCGTCGATTGTTTCTGGTCCAATTGAAAATACTCGATTGTCTCCCTTGGGTAATCGGTCATTCCCTGACATCCCTGAATCAGAACGAAAAGTTCAGTAACAGAAGTGATTGTAAAACTATGAGAAATGTTTTGTACTTTATATTTACTGCGGTTTAACCGAGTAACTTGACCGATTCTTTTACGACAGTCAGCGAGATGATAATCTAAATCTCTTATAATCCATACTGGTCTTATATGGAATCGGGCGCAGGTTACCCCGGCGATAATATGAAATCGAAATTAAATAATTACCGGGGATAAACTGACTATAATATAATAATAATATAAAATAAAGACTTTATTTTACGAGGAAACTCATTTGACAATTAAATTAAATGGCAATCTTCCATGAGATCCTCAACAACGTCGGTATGCTAATTATGTGTAGGTCGAACTCTTGACTTCGGGAGGGGAGGCTGTTGTTTAAACACTCTTTACTTCGCGAAACAGGAGACATATCTTATACCTTACATCTTTCATGAACAAAACTGTCGATTATGTGTATTTAATTATGTATATGCGTTTTACGATCCAACCAGTAACGATCGAAGATGATGAAATACCGGAGATATTTCCTGGCTTAATGTTATTGCATGTCAAGCTTGAAGGCATAAAACGAAGCCATGTATTACACTGTAAAGATAATGTGTTGGTTTGGCAGTAAAATTGCAGTAAATGGATTCAGTAGTCGCTACATCTGCTTCATAATTTAATGATACGACACGGAAGAATTATGCCACAAGACTGAAGTGTCTAGAAGATTGTTTATTGGAATTAAATTTTGGTTGGATTTAGATTCCCATTTTAGAATCAGACACATCAATACACGTATTACAGTTACCCAGGGAATGCGCTTTCCTACCGCGGGGTAAGTCTATCATGTTAAAGTGTTTTCTCACTCGAACTGTCGATGTTATAAACACTTTACAGTCGACTTTTGTCAAGTCGATTTTCCCGGGATCGCTTAACAAAACGTCAAGAGTCCAAGCTAGCCGACATCATTCAGATCAAGAGACCTGCATGGTTTGGGGGTTATACTATTGCATCGCACAGTAAATCACTTTGTCCGGTCCTGCCTATGAAGCATGCGATCTTTGTGAAAACGGGAATCAGTGGGCGTATCAAAAGGTGTCACAGTTTGGAAATTCAGTACCGCGCCTCCAAGGACCCCGATGCATATTTAATTTAAAAGTACAAACCGATGACACGGATAGTTACGAAAGGAATCACATGGTCTCCTGTACCCGAGGGGTAAAGAAGCCAAATATCGACGGCTGACCTGAAGTTCTGATGTCTCCAGTGAGAAAGTAGTCAACTAGTTTTAAAAAATAATAGTCATAGGCGGATCCAAGGGGGGTGCGGACCCGGTGTACGCCCCCCCCCCCCCCCCCTAAAATCGCCGGAGCCTAGGTAATTTCTCATATTTTGGATGTAAGAACAATATTGATATGCAATTTCTTTCGCTCGCTTCGCGTAAATTAAACAATAATCAATTTATTGATTTTAAAGTGAACCTAATGCTGTATGCAAAAACAAGATATCGGACTGATTGGTAGCATGGTGCCAAACATCGGCTACAGAAATGCCGAGATTGTTGCACATTAAAAATGTCCGACAGGTCATAAAATATTAATACAGTTGGCTTGATTTTCTAATAAACCTGTCCTTTTCATTAAAAATAAGATACCTCAGAATGCAGCTGACGTGGTTCTATTTAAAAAGTCACGAGGTAGAAAGCCACTGGCCCGTGGACTCCCTAGTCGCTGAATCCCAAGTACTTCACATTTCCACTTAAACAAAACTGAAACCCTGGAGTTCGCAGGGTATGCTGCTCAGATATGCATTGCCTTTTTTCGTGACGAATTCACAGCAGTTATATATCAGTGAATATTATCCAGTCGATTATCGTTAGTCCTGACTATGCTGTTCATATAAACAACGATTTTTCTAGCTCGCTTCGCTCGATGAAGAACTACGTAAATTCAATGAAAGCTTTTGATTTACCATTGAGTTGTTTGGGTATGCTGCTCAGACAAATACTGATTTTTTTCTAATTCTGACAATTACTGCATCAGTGAATATTACCAAGTAATAGGAATGTGGTGTATGTATAAGTATAAGCTGAAATAGATAATTGCATTTTTTCTTGCTCGCTACGCTCGCACAACCACTATAAGTTAATTTTTTCAAGTAGGGAATGAGTTTGAGGGATATGCTGTTCAAATAAGTAATGCATATATTCTTACTCGCCTTGCTCTCACAATAATTTTATCAATGAATATTATAAGATAAAGAACGAAATTGTGTGGAATGCTTCTCAGAGATACATTTTTTTCTAGCTCGCTTCGCTCGCACATTTTCTTGAGGGGGGTATCCATACATGAATGTACGCCCCCCCCCCTAACGCCAAATCCTGGATCCGCCCCTGATAGTTCCTGCGTACTTCCCTGTCTGCATTGTGTCTGCCATTAACACATATCACTACGGTGAACCGTACACATAATATTGTAATTAAAATCGAATAATATCACCACTTTTCACAACATTGGATGGTGGACGAAAGAAAGTTTACAAACCATTTAAGACTTCACACATATCAACTGGTTTAAAACGTTTAAGATATTTTTAGATCCCCGGAAGTCATCACCGTATAACATGAATTATTCCTAATATTCATAAATTGCCGAGCATTGCTTTTTTCGTGTACGGAGTGTCTCGTTAGTGTATGGAGTATTGGAAATATGTGATGCTATTCAATTTTACACCCAATAACAAAGTGTACGGTATACCGCAGTGGATATGAGTTCAGAACTAAAAGTGGTTGGTTTCTTCTAAGTGAATGCATTAACGTATGTGTATATCAATACACGAATTGTTTGATAGGATGTGATTATTTATATCTAGCCTACAGACTATATATGTACGAATGTATAACTATAAAATACAATTATGTGTCTCCATATTTCTTAATCTAAACTGCAGGAAATACAGTAATAACCAATTATAACAGGTTAAGAAACCTTGACCAATACAGACGATCAAGAATTGTCCTTAGAGGCAGCTAATTCAATTTTTTGTATGAGAGATAACCGCCTCGCTTCTAACGTTGATCCAAATTATACACTGGTCAAAGTTAGACCGTAATTTCGCTCCTGGAGTATCTTCAACGTCCAAGGACGATTGTCTGTGTTTTCTGCAGATTGTGCTTTCCCTTACATATATTTTTATTATTCAGTCTATTCAGGGAAGCATAATCAATGTAGTTTGCTATTTACAAACGAGTTAAGGTTCTAGACATCAGACATGTAAATATTGTTGTACGGTAGACTCTTCCACGCGTTATATTACGAATTAACTTGCTAATCTGCTCGGTGGAACAAATTATTTGTTTGGTTGTCCAGCTGGAAAATATGTTTTGAAACTTTTGAAGTATGATGTTCTTAATTCCTATGTTTTGGACAAATGAGTAAAACATTATGTACATTATAAAAACAAGTTGTACATTTATCTTGACGTTCTATTATTCTTGTAAGAGTGATTCTGTTTTTTGTAGAACGAACTAGGACCTGTCTGTCGGTTGCAAATAAAACTGTAGCAAATATGTAGAACATTATTGCATGTCTCAGGCATATAAATTTGTCAGGACCAGAAAATACAACCGTCGCTGCAGATAAGCTACTTTTGTAAGCCAAGAAAGGACACATATTTAACGTTGTTACGAGTTACTCCATGAATATGTCAGATGTGGTTATTCTAAACAATAGTCATATTACCTAGGTTACGGAAGTCCGTGTTATACTACGGTCACATTTGCCCTACGAGCTCCTTACGAGCTCCGTACGAGGTGATTTTGGCGAGCTCGCACGGTGTCCGTACGGGACATATATTGAAATATTGAAACATTAAACATTTTTGAAGACAGACAGACTGTGCGAGCATAACAACATTTGTACACGGACTTTTAATATCTCTATTTTGAATGTACATGTAATAACACATGACATTGTTGTGCACACTATGACATTGTTGTACACACTATAACATTCACTGCTATTATGTTGATACTGCAACTGTATCATGTATCCAAGTTCCGATAGAAAAACACAACATTGATTAATTCATGAAAAAAATATCGTATTTTTATACTATATATAGTCATCATTATGCTATTCTCAAATTATCATTATTGTATTCTCGTGTCACCATAATCGTATTCTCGTAATATCATCATCGAGCTATCGTATTATTATTATCGTTTTCTCTTAATTATCATTATCTTGTAATTGTATAATCATTATCGTATTATCACCATCTTATTATTGTACATGTATTATCTTCGTCGTATTCTCGTATTATCATTATCTTATTATTGTATTATCATTATCGTATTCTTCTATCATCATCATCATACTATCGTATTCTCGAATTATCATCATCGTATTCTGGTATTCTCATCATCGTAATATCCGACCAGCAACCTTTCTCCAAGTAGGCACGCACCAGACTTTGATCCATGACAATGATGACATATTACCGCGACCGTGGTTGGGTGCTTTTTGGTGTCCGTATAGGAAGCGGTAGATCGAAAGTTCGATCCCCGGAGAAAGTTGGGTTATAACTGATGTAGTCGTTTGTCGAGAGGCCGTCTAGTTCACGAATGGTAGATGTAGGCCCAACTCTGCCAGGCACCGGCAATACATGTATGAGAATGGATTCGGGTTATTTTGCTAGAGAGGGGGTCCGACCAGCTATATTTTATCCCGGTTGGAACTTAGTAGACTCCCACCCAAGACGTACTCCTCTCATTGTACATGTATTAGACGACCACAATTCACCAAAATTCCAGGGTCCAGGCCCACCCCATCTGGATCCGCACACGCTCAGTGTATGATAATTGTTATTTCCGTGATTCTCGTGCACAGAACCTATGAGTACACACTAAACCATTGTCAATGTATCTACATATGTATATCATTGGATTTCTATTGCATTCATTTAATTCTTATGGTAAAAATATATATTTGGCGTGGTACACATGAGACACATATATACCCATTGTACTATTCAAAACGTTATGGCGAAATTAGTTGAATTTCAGAGTCTGTCGACGAACAATTATGCATTGTTCCTTGCATATATAAACATAACATGAAATATCAACCATTCCATAATCATCTTACATACTATAATAATACATAATATGGGTGAGGACAGCTTCCTTGTGAGCTTTCAACTTCTAAAATCTCTACGAGCTCGTAGACAACTCGGAGATCGGTGAAACATTTTCACCGAGCTTCCGAGTCCTCTACGAGTTACAGAAATCCGTACGATGGTATTACGAGTTTACGATATCCGTACGGACTCCGTACGAATTTGTTAAAATTCGACTCGCATGGAGCTCGTACGATCAATGTAGATAATTAAAATTCGCTGAATATATCCATTATCGTCGCACTGACACCGTACGGCAATCGTGCGGTCATCGTACGGACACCGTACGAGTTATCTGCGAGCTCTGGTTGATCTACGAGCACCGTGCGATGTACGGCCGGGCTCCTTGCGAGCCCCGTACGGTGTCCGTATGAATATTACGATGTCCGTACGGATATCGTACGATTGCATCTCTGTAAATCGTACGAGGTCCGTACGAGCTGTGACCAGACCCTACGAACGTAAAAATACCGTTAGGATTTCAAACATTGTGGACTCGTACGAGTTGGTAAATTCGTACGGATATCGTACGAGCTTTGTGACCGTAGCATAAGATACACCATGTATATCTGTTCAAGTAGGCTTTCGTATCGAAGTATTAGGAATATCAAGATCGTTAGTAATGATTGTTTTATTTACGGTATATTCGGTCTATGATAAATTGATAATGACTAGTGATGAATCAATTTGGAAGAGAATAATGTACATGTACCTACATAATTTTAATAGACTTATAATAACGAATAAATAAATGACAGTATCCATTGAATTACATATTCGATTTAAGAGTGTGTTATACAAATATGCCTTATATTGAATATTGCAGCAAATATCTAGTACACGATGTCTTATGTTTGAAGAACTTGTCTCCATTGATAGTTATCTCAAGGTTTGCTTACAACAGTCCTTAAGTTTATACACGGTGACCATTACTATTTGTCCGGATTTAAAATATTTAATAACTTTGTCCATGATAGACATAGAAAGATGAGTTCGGTTTTATTTAAAAGATAAACAATTAAACATTTGTTCTCCATTAGTGAATACTTCCATGAGATGTCATGGTTACGTTCATAATGGCATAAGTGACGTCATACATTTTATAGATTTCCTAAATCACTGACAAGTCAAACATGATCAAACTGTACTATTAATTTGGAAATATTTCTTCAATGATTAGAAGAAGATTATAAATAATTTATGTATTTAGATGTTGATTTACCTCATAACGATCAAGTGAGAAGGTTGCTGTTGCAAGTGTGAATCCTAGAGGAGCATTTTAGACCTTTCGCATAATGTATAAACATACTATTCGTACATGTGTACTATATAAATAGAAACATCATAATTATACTTAAACATAGTACGTAACCAGCTTAACATAAATGTATCGCACGTAATTCCAACCTGACTGATTAAGAACTATAAATTCCATAATACTATGGTGGTAGAGATTCCGTGATCTAGCGATAGTGTAAGCAACTATTTGATGTCAGTTAATTACTGTTGACATGATAAAGATCCGTTCCTCGGTATTTTCTATTTACATCTTAGGACAGTGGTTATGAAGATCATGTATTACATATTTGTATAATGATATTTGACATCTATGGTGCGGAAACACGGCTTCATATCGATGTATAAGCCATACACTTGCGTACATTGCCGACACAAATGTTCTTGTGATGTAAATATAATCCCGTCGGAATGAAAATCCGCTTTGTACGTAATCTGCTTGCGAGAAGAAACGTGAAGACATTGGTATACTGTAGCCAATAATTTGGTTTCCAGTTAGAAATCACCGTGCTGACTCAAAACTACATCCTATCACTTCTGTTTGTATAAAAACGAGTTCAAAATGTGATTAATATAATGTAAAGTATTCATGAGCATTTTGAAACTAGAAATAAATTGGATATTTATTTAAGAATGAGGGGACAACTTAATAATTCGATTTGAGGTCGCTTATATGATATATTATTTTTAGAGTTTAGTTTTAAGCAATAATGTATTAAGATTTTGTAAAGAACAGCTTTATCAAGAATAAGTGTATCGTCGCATAGATTAGAAATTGAGACAGGTAGACGGCATATACCTCCTCATTGATAGCCTAGTGGTAGAGCCATAGGCAGTCAGCAAGTACCCAAGTACTCCCCCATACTATCACTGTTCACTATCTATGCCAGGCTACTAACAGAATTGCCGATTATAAATTACCTGCCTATAGGTAGAACGTACGGTTCGAGTGCGGGACTCTGAGTATCCGGCTCAGTGCCAGACAGCGTCATACCAAAGACAAAATAACAATGGTACTAGTTTTTCCCTTGAAAAGGGAACCTGGCCTTTCTCCTCTCATATCCTCATGGCGATGGATAACATCAGTAATGAGGTGTCAAGAGTGATATAATTATATAAGTTGGAAAAAATGTTTCACAATCGATTTAAAATAGATTAGTTTAAACCAAACATAAACATAAAAAGATCGCAAGGCAAAATGTCATTATTAATTATGTTGATGACGAGTTTCATTTTGTTTTTGAATTACCTAAGTAAAGACCTCATTAAACGTTATTTTTGGCAAAGACCGAACATCCCTAACTTTATTGAATTAAGCTCGTCCACAAATCAATCTACATTTACTGTCAAGAAATTGTCTATCACTTTGAAAGATAAGACAGATTGTATTATTTTAACTAGAATCTATCCTTTCTCCACTCATATATATTGCTGGCTAAATACTTTTTTTTCTCTATGTTTGCTATACGATGTTATGTTTATCTTATGCTAAGGTCACATTTGCCCTACGAGCTCCTTACGAGCTCCGTACGAGTTGATTTTGGCAAACTCGCACGGCGTCCGTACACACCGAAGACTCGTACGAACATCGTCCGGATTTTCTTAATTCGTACGAGCATCGTACGGATATCGTACAAGTGCATCTCTATAGATCTTTCGTGGTCCGTACGAACTGTGACCAGACGCTACGAATATACAAAAACCGTTAGGATTTTAAAAATTGTAAACTCGTACGGATATCGTACGAGCTTAGTGACCGTAGCATAATTATCGATTACAATAATATTCTGTTCTGACTGAATATCAGTCATGTTTATTATTATTTTGTAGTATTGTACTGGAGTGTTTACTTTGAACCCATTAATCTGAAATAATACAGTCGAGTGTTTCCGTTATTGAATCGTACTTATTTTGAATTATTAAAACACTGAAGTAAGAATAATAGGTATAGACCGATTTCGATAATCTGACCGTTTGTTTTTATACGAAGGCTATAACATAAACATAATACAGGTGATCCAGCTTTGATAACATGCATACAAACTCTTTATTAGGCTACACAAAGCACACATTTTTCAATTGCAACCATAGCGCAGTTGGCAGAGCAGATAGTTTCAAATACCAATTGAATCAAGTTTTAGGTTCAACCCCCACTATCTCTATTTTTTTTTAAACGCATATAAATAATTTGTTGCTTATATTTATTGTTGTTTTGTTTTGTTTTGTTTTATGGTATCAAGCTGATAAAAGGTATGAACTTAAATTCATGGTAAGAAGAAAGTTAACTCAGGAAATCGAATCTCCCACAAAGAATGTAAAATACATGCAGGCAGAATGTTTAAACATCGTACCAGACGAACAAGTTTATATATTGAATATTGATCTATATGATAGTATATCGAATAAAAAATAAAATAATATGATAAATAATGCAAAGAAAAAAGACGACTTCTCCTGGGCTTGAACTCAAAACGAACGATTTCAAACGACAAATATAATTATGTCAACGCACATATCCACTTAGCCACAGAGGCTATTGAATATTACACGTTATAGTTCAATTTTGAACTCTGAGCCATGACCTATCGGACTAGTCCATTTTGGCGGGTAGACCATAGTTTATTCCGTTCGCATGTCATAATTTAATGATGTGATTCTTACATATATCTGTTTGTTATCGAATTACAGTTTAGTGCAGTCGGCAACGTTCAGGATTGCTAACCCGAAGTTCGGTGGTTCAAATTCCCAATTCGCTCATATTTTTAATTCATTATTTTATGTTTAATATTTAAAGAGTATATAAACTAAAGTTTCTTTTTTTAATTACTCCATGAAAATGTGTTGATTCAATTTATTTTTCATTTATACAGCGATCGTTTCCATATTCCGAGTTTACTGACAACCTGTATTACGTTGATTAGCCGTCATAAGATTATACAATACACATGCAAGATCTAAAAATATTTTGAAGCATGTAACAAATATGGCTTGTCACATACTGTTATAACACGGATATTGCAAGTTATGTGCATTTATGAATTAAAAAATGTGTAAATATAAATTAAAAACAGAAAAATATATTTAATTTGGTGATATTCGAACTTGCCCTGGTCAGACAAAAGTTAGTTTACAATGTATCAAGCGCTATACCGACACGACCATTCAGACACATGGAATAGTTGGCCTTAATTATATTACTTATATTTTCCATTAAACCTATACCAACCTATATCGATTAATGGTTAAAACTTTAAAAGTGCAGTCACGGCTCAATGCTTGAAATCGAACTATACTAAACTGATTTTATCCAGTAAATTGGTGCAATTTTGCTCTAATCCAATAACAAAACATGCTCCCCTAAACGCTTTGAATGCGCTGAACCAAGAAATCCATGTTATCGAAATCGTTTTATACGCATCATACTATTGTAGATGTCAAGTAAACAATTTCGCATAATACAATATTAATACCATTTGTATTGATTTTATTTCGATAAATGTTATATGTAGTTCGTGCATGTATAGATAAACCACAATCGTTCGGGCGTAACTGTACTTTTAATAATGAAATAATCCAGGTAAAAGGGGTGTATTCGGAAAAGAAATCTATTATTTGAAATTGTAGTTTAGATCGTCCTCCATGACACAGTAGGCTAAGCTACTGCTTATGAAACTAAATAGATTTTTTGCTTGGGTTCGAATCCCACCCATTTTGAATATTTTTTATATTTTGCTAATAAAACATTCGCGTGCATGTCTATTTTATATATATTTCTAAAATATATCTATTTCCTTTGTACATTTTTTCTGTATTTTAATCCTTGAAAACACTCTCACGTCAAGACTGTTGAACAGAGATATCTTTCAACGGTCACATGAACTGTGCTCCCTGTATTACCAGAGTAAACGCTTATTAATGTTGAAGTTTCTACAGAATGTTCTTAGAGTGGTTATTCCAATTCTAATTCCAGCGAAACCAATGATGAAAATAGTTTGTAATTCAACCCGATTGTCATCTGAGCAATAAATACAATATCCAGGGCAGGCTAAAATCGTAAAATAAACGAAACAAGGCAACTTTGTATTTAACATTAAACATAATTTTATTATTCATTAAGTAATAAAATATATGAAAAAACACTCATGTATTATGATAATAAAATTATTGAAAAAGAGTTTAGCAGCGGACTCGAACCCACAGCCCATATAAAACGAATGTTCTGAGTACAGACTAGTTCAGAGTATAGATCATCTTAACCACTAGGCCACGCTGTCTACTTGAAAGATAACGTGAATTTATCAGATATATTCATAATATATTAGAAAAATAACGGTAAATATAGTTTCAACCTTAGCAAATGAACTCGCCCAAAGGTCATATTTCGAAGGTCGTTGTACATCTATAACTATATATATAATAAACGTGGTTCTTGGACCAAAGGCCTAAAGTCTGTTAAATAAACTGTTAGGGGAGAAACTTCATGAGCCCTGTAAGACACATTGGGTTGACTGGACATTGTTATATGCATTGACAAGCCTGCTTTGAAATCATGCAATTGAGTTTAAAGGCATTGTACATTGTACACGTGTATGTGGTGGGGGTGAAACTGTTTAGTTTATTTTGACCTAAATATGAAAGTGAAAGTAGGATAGTGATTAACCGGTCTGTGACCAATCCGCGCGCAAAATGGAAAATGTGTACTCCATCTTTAAAATGAACAAAATATTTTATAGAAGATACTAATTCTATAGAAGATACGAGTACTTGTCACCCGTTTTATTGCATTATTTTGAAGCATTTTGAAGATGATATGTATGACCATAGACTTTAAAGTAATGAAATGTGTGGCCGACCATCGACACTCTACATTGAACTAAAGAACAAAGCTGTTTAGGGGTCACTAACCTTTAATAAAACGTCTCATTTTGACTAGGAAATGTGCACTTTAAACGTATTGTGCTGCAGTGTATGGCAATGTCCCGGTGATTAAATAATGACACTTAAGTTAATATATACTCAGACAGTACATGTAATATGATTAGAAAAATATCCCCGTAACAGACCTAATAACTATATTTATAAGGAACAAAAACATTGTATTTTGATTTAAGTAATTAACCAAAATAGATTCATTTCCAAGGCAATCTCTTCCGGAGATGTTTAATTATTCACGACAAATTGAATTAGATAATTTGCGTATTCCATCTTCGGCGACTTTATATTTTATATGGTCTAACGGTTGATTTATGGTTTTGTGTTTTACATAACTCAAGTAAACTGGTGTGCCAACATGTTATGTATTATTATACAAACTTACACCAGCCAAACCCATGTCTTTGTTGATCTGATCAGAACACTATACATAACATAGCATTATCAAAGTTTGTAGAGACTGTACACTGTGTGTGGAAATACTGTAGCACTGTCATCTAGTTGTTTTAGTGTAATAATGTATTGCCAATTTCAAATACTGGCTTTGAGAAAACGGTGTTGAAAATAGACATTTCTCTTAACAGCAACGCTTGGATACTGTGTTAATACAGAATGGTTTAATTCCGATGGTAGCACTGTCACTATTGTTATAGACGTGACTTGACGACGCACACTGACTGAATGCGGGAATATATGTTGATGCTGAACAATTTCCAAATGCGTTACATTGTATTCATTGAAATTATACTGAAGCGTGGGATGCAGTAATTAAATTGAAGCAATTTCTTAATTGTAAGAAATTATATAGACAGAATTCTACGAAGTGGCTGAAGAGACAAACTAGGGAAATAATGTGCATCTTACGTTCGGCAATTAATACGAGTATTTGTGTAATCATAGCGGATATAACGGGAAAAACTAGCGACATTATTTGTCTGGGCCAGTGCTTTAGAAAGTGAACTTTTGTTTGGTGTCGGACATTTTGTGGATGTAATTTGCAATGAATACATATAAATTACGTCCATGAATATAAATTGGGGCTATAATGAAAGCACGATTTGGCGATAATAGTCTTGACCTTAGCGGGACTGGACAAGAAGGATAAAATTAAAACTTGTACGAAAACACAGGGGGATTAGTTCGTAGTACAATGGTTAAAAGAAACCTTTGACGTTTGGCTGGAGTGGATATCAGTTGGACTAAAACACAACTTCTTGATTTAGCGAGTAACATAATCCAAACATTGCCATATGTGGCGGCGTGATAGAAAACATAAAAAGTCACTCTTTGAATTAGTTTTGTGAACGTTTACGACAAGAATGGCAGAAATCGCACATGATTCCGTTTATTATCTTAACATGCTTTTGTTAACACCACTTATATTGTCTGGACTGGTTGGTAACTGTTTAAGCATGTTAACATGGAGTCGCGGGTGCCACAGAGACACATCCACCGCGGCCATCTTAACCGCACTTGCTGTCGCGGATAGCATTGTCTTGCTACTTCCCGGCTTGGAATTTTGGTTCAATTATGTACTTGGGATATGGATAAGAGTCGAAAACATATTTATTTGTAAGTTATTCGGATTTGCCTCGTATTTTGGACCTTCGGTGTCTTCATGGATAATTGTCTTGGTTACGGCAGAAAGGTTCGTCAGTATCTGGTTTCCGGTAAAAGTACGATTCGTATGTACCCGGTTTAAAGTTAAAATAATTATATTGATCATGTGTCTTACAATAGCAGCAATTTACAGTCCGTTTCTTGTATTTACTACGTTAGTAACAGTTCCTATTTCCGAATCCGGAAGTAATGTTACTAACGCTAGTGTTCTACAGTGTGATCCGCCCGAAAATGAAACATTCAAACAAGTGTATTTCCCCGTCTGGATGTGGCTGGACTTATGTGTACTGTTTATGATACCCTTCGTTCTTATTGTGCTTGGGAACTCACTGGTCTTGTACAAAATTTTGCAAAGTAGAAAAATTCTAATCCGCGAAGGCCGTTACATATCTTATAGAACTAGGATTGCAAATTCCTTCACAATACGTGCCATAGCAATTAGCATAACATTTCTAGTGTGTATTTTACCAGTAACTACGAACGAAGTGTACCGAATTCACAGTGGTTATCAAATTCCCAGCTTTGCGGCGGCGTTTATTCACATTCTATTGTACGCGAACAGTGCATTTAATTTTATTCTATATTGCGCAATCGGATCCGGATTTAGAAAAGATCTTAAAATGGTCATGTCTAATTTGTGCGGTAGAAGAAAGGTTAGACTGAACCACAGTGAAACAACGATGCACGGAAATAAAACTAATAACTGTGCGATTGTTAAACGAAAGAGTAAGGTGAATGAATAAAGATAAAGTAATTACGAATAACGAGAACTTAATAAGTTGTGAGTGATGATACGGCTATATCGTGAACTTACAAGGGAGATTGATAACGGGTCTGATCGAACATGTAATTACAACTTTGTTGACACAAACTATTATGTGATGCTAATATTGTCTGAAGTGTATTAACCTATTTTGGTGTTTCGCCATTCGCATGAATTAAGCTTTAAGCACGCGAGGTAATCATTGAGAGCAAGGTTTGAGTTGTGTTTAAAACTGTCCCAATATGACTCTGGTTGTGCTGCTCGACACTAATTGCAGTATGATATTGTTTTATTCATGTGCTAAACAAGTTGATACTTTACAGTAATGTTTCGCTAATAAGACCAGAATCCATCTTAAAAGCGGACCATGTTTGTTCTAAATCCTTACTATTAAAAACATCTGTATTGTTTCGAATCTAACAATTAAAGAGACTGACAATGCAGTTCAGAACAAATAATATTATGTAAAAAGCTTGAAAATTCGAATACAAATACAGAAATTGGTCGTATATTATGACCTATAGTCTATACTTTGTGCTAAGTCGTTATATTAAACTCAGTATTTGTATGCCACCATATTAATTTTATCAGGACAGTTAACTTAATAAATGTATCCATTGATTCATTTTCTTTTTGATTATTAACATCAGAAATTATTCGTTCGGCTGCAGGATTCTACCACGTTTTGTTATTCTTAAACATTTTAGGAATGTTTTATTGCTAAAACTATGTATTCAGCTTTTTCATAGCTGAGAATTAGTCATTCAACTTTAGTATAGCTGAAACTAGGTCATTCAACTTTAGTATAGCTGAAACTAGATCATTCAATTTTTTTATAGGTAAAACTATGTCTTGGACATTCAGCGATTAACATTCATTTTCTCAGCAGTTGGGCATTGTGTCGTGTATTTATGGTCTGTATTGTTTTTATGATTGTTGCCTTCCCTGTCCGAGTTTTATTATTCATTATTTTCATTCGAACAAACACCGTAATAGCAAATCCTTTCTACATGACCATCCATTATTTTCCCATCAGACGAGTTCCAGTGATGTTTAACCTGTTCAGAGATACCACCTGTCAACAAAGGTCATGAACGGTGTTTACAAACAGATTTGTCTGTTATATAAGCATCATATGTTAAGGTTATTTTTGGTGTGATACGAGGATTTTCTAGAAAGGTTTGAGACTGTGTCTGTATCTCATAAAGTATCAGAAACAAATAATATGTCCAATTTTGAAATTGTCGCGGTCTCAACCAACAACAGTTGGAGCCCTACATTCCTCATTTTCCTTTTTTACGTTAGGGCTAACATGTTTCTATAAAATGACTTTCTAAATTAATTCTAGACGATTGGTAGTATTTGGGAATGTTTGCACACATAACACATGTTGTAGTGGCAATGATTACTCCTAAGACATTTACAAAATAAGGATTCAACAAACTGAAATATAAAACAAATACATATAACTTAAACATAGTTTAAAAAGATAATATTTGGTTTTCAAGTGATTTAATTATAATACATTATTGAATCATATTTATATGCCAAATTCATGTGTAATGCACAGAAACACCAAAATAGAAGAATGTACTTAAATATATTGTAAAATCATTATATTTCGTGGGGTATATTATCATTGATTTTTAGGTGGAACTCGATCACTCGATCTAATGCCTACGACTTATCCACCTTCCGAATACGATACGGAACAAGGTTATTCTTCTTCAATGTTTTGCAATCCACGACTTTACAAACCCAGGAAATTGCAGTTTTACAAAATTCTACGACATTTAATGTCCATGAAAATTAATGAGATACAGTAGGCAATGTTTTGGACTGCTGCATAAACCTATGTTGTACTGGATGTTGACTTCATATTGCGTCAAAATCTTTTGTAGTTTTCTTCGGAAGAAAATATACAATGTTAAGTTCAATTTGATGAATTTAGTGTATAAATAATTTAATATGCTGAAAATAATCCGAAAATGTGCGTCTGTAACTATAGAAACAGTGACGTCATCATTAACGTCATGGAAGCTGTCCAGTTTGTTTGACATGTTTGAGTATAGTCATTAATTATCGTTTAGACTTCTAATGTTGCACTGTGTTGTGAGATATTATGTAACAGATGATGTGAGAATAATGACATGCCACGTGAACGTATGCTATATGAACAAATTTGATTATAAATGACTCATTTTGATTCCTAAGATGCAAACTATTTTAGTTAAACCTATATATAAGTTGGAACAAACGTTTTCACAGTCGATCTAAAATAAGTTAATTTAAACCAAACATAAACATAAAAAGATCGCAAGGCAAAATGTAATTATCAATTATGTTGATGAAGAGTTTCATTTTGTTTTTGAAAATACCTCAATAAACGTTATTTTTGGCAAAGACCGAACGTCCCTAACTTTATTGAATTAAGCTCGTCCGCAAATCAGTCTACATTTACTGTCAAGAAATTATCTATCACTTTGAAAGATAAGACATATTGTATTATTTTAACTAGAATATATCCTTTCTCCACTCATATATACTGCTGGCTTAATACTTTTTTGTCTCTATGTTTGCTAAATGATGTAATGTTTAACTTATTATCTATTACAATAATATTCTGTCCGGACTGAATATTAGTTATGTTTATTATTATTTTTTAGTATTGTACGGGAGTGTTTACTTGGAACCCATTAATCTGAAATAATACAGTCGAGTGTTTCCGTTATTTAATCGTACTTAATTTGAATTATTAAAACAATGAAGTAAGAAAATAGGCACACAGTATACTCTTGTAGATGTCAAGTAAACAATTTCGCATAATACAATATTAATACCATTTGTCGATAAATGTTATATGTAGTTCGTGCATGTAACTATATATATAATAAACGTGGTTCATGGACCAAAGGCATTTGAGTTTCAAGGCATTGTACACATATATGTGATATGGTGAAACTGTTTAGTTTAGTTTATTTTGACCTAAATATGAAAGTGAAAGTAAAATAGGGACTAACGGGTCTGTGATCAATCCGCGCATAAGGGTAAATGTGTACTCCATCTTTAAAATGAACAAAATATTCCATTGGAGATACTAGTACATGACACCCGTTTTATTGCATTATTTGGAAGCCCAGAGATACTTCTTTAAGATGATATGTATGGCCATAGACTGAAAAATAATGAGATTTTCACCATCGTCACTCTGCATTGAACTAAAGAACAAAGCTGTTTAGGGGTTACTAACCTTTGAAAAACGTCTCGTTTCGACTAAGAAATGTGCACTTTAAACGTATTGTGCTGCAGTACATGACAATGTCCCGTTGATTAAATAATGACACTTTAGTTAATAGATACTCAGACAGTATAGGCAATATGATTAGGAAATTTCCCCGTAACAGACCTTATAACTATATGTATAAGGAACATAAACATTGTATTTTGATTTAAGTAATTAACCAAAATGGATTCATTTTCCAGTCAATCTTTCCCGGAGATGTTTAATTATTCATGGCAAATTGAATTAGATAATTTGCGTATTCCGTCTTCGGCGACTTTATATTTTATATGGTCTAACGGTTGATGTATGGTTTGATGTTTTACATAACTCACGTAAACTGGTGTGCCAACATGTACTGTATTACTACACACAACCTACACCAGCCAAACCCATGTTGATCTAATCAGAACACTATACTAACATAGCATCATTATCAAAGTTGTAGAGGCTGTACACTGTGTGTGGAAATACTGTAGCACTGTCATCTAGTTGTTTTAGTGTAATAACGTATTGCCAAATTCAAATACTGGCTTTGAGAAAACGGTGTTGAAATAGACTATCTTTACAGCAAGGATTGGAAATTTTGTGTTGATACAGAGCGAATGGTTTAATTCCAATGGTAACATAGTAACTGTTGTAAAAGACGTGACTGGACGCACACTGAATGTCGGAGCGCAGAAATATTTTTGATGCTAAACGATTTTAAATGCGTTACAATGTATTCATTAAAATTATACTGTGGCATGGGATTCAGTAATTTATTTGAAGCAATTTCTTAATTGTTCGAAATTATATTGACAAAATTCTACGAAATAAACACTTTTTTCAATAGATATTACGATTCGTGCGCTAGTGGCTGAAGAGACAAACCAGGGAAATAATGTGCATCTTACGTTCGGCAATTAATACGATTATTTGTGTAATCATAGCGGATATAACGGGAAACACTAGCGACATTATTTGTCTGGAGCTGTGCTTTAGAAAGTGAACTGTTTCGTGTCGGACATGTTGTGGATGTAAGTTGCAATGAACACATATAAATTACATCCATTAGAATATAAATTGGAACGATAATGAAAGCACGATTTGACGATAATAGTATTGACCTTAGTGAGACTGGACAAGAAGGATAAAAATTAAAACTTGCTCGAAAACACAGACGGATTAGTTCGTAGTTCAATCGTTAAATACTTCTGACTTTCACTGGAGTGTAATCATTTGGAATAAAACACAACTTATAACTTGGGCGAATAATACAGTCCAAACATTGCCTTTTTGTGGCGGCGTGATAGAAAACATTAAGTCACTTTTTGAATTAGTTTTGAGAACGTTAACCACAATAATGGCGGAAATTGCACACGATTCCGTTTATTATCTTAACGTGCTTTTGTTAACACCACTTATATTATCTGGACTGGTTGGTAACTGTTTAAGCATGTTAACATGGAGCCGCGGGTGCCACAGAGACACATCCACCGCGGCCATCTTAACTGCACTTGCTGTCGCGGATAGCATTGTCTTATTACTTCCCGGCTTGGAATTTTGGTTCACTTATATACTTGGGATATGGATAAGATTGGAAAACATCTTTATGTGTAAGTTATTCGGATTTGCCTCGTATTTTGGACCTTCAGTGTCTTCGTGGATAATTGTCTTAGTAACGGCAGAAAGGTTCGTCAGTATCTGGTTTCCGGTAAAAGTACGATTCGTATGTACACGGTTTAAAGTGAAAATAATTATATTAATAATGTGTCTTACAATTGCAGCAATTTACAGTCCTTTCCTTGTATTTACTACATTAGTTACAGTTCCTGTTTCCGAACTCGGAAGTAATGTTACTAACGCTAGTTTTCTACAGTGTGATCCGCCCGAAAATGAAACATTCAAACAAGTGTATTTCCCCGTCTGGATGTGGCTGGACTTATGTGTACTGTTTATGATACCCTTCGTTCTTATTGTGCTTGGGAACTCACTGGTCTTGTACAAAATTTTGAAAAGTAGAAAAATTCTAATCCGCGAAGGCCGTTACATATCTTATAGAACTAGAATTGCAAATTCATTCACAATACGTGCCATAGCAATTAGCATAACATTTCTTGTGTGTATTTTACCAGTAACTACGAACGAAGTATACCGTATTCACAGTGGTTATCAAATTCCTGGCTTTGCGGCGGCGTTTATTCACATCCTATTGTACGCGAACAGTGCATTTAATTTCATTTTATATTGCGCAATCGGATCCGGATTTAGAAAAGATCTTAAAATGGTCATGTCTAATTTGTGCGGAAGGAAAAAGGTTAGACTGGACCACAGTGAAACAACGCTGCACGGAAATAAAACTAATAATTGTGCGATTGCGAAACGAAAGAGTACGGTGAATGAATAAAGATAAAGTAATTACGAATAACGAGAACTTAATTAGTTGTGAGTGATGATACGGTAAAATCGTGAACATTACGAGGGAGATTGATAAAAGCTTAACGGGTCTGGTCGAACATGTAATTACAACTTTGTTGACACAAACTATTATGTGATGCTAATATTGTCTGAAGTGAATTACCCTATTTTGGTGTTTCGCCATTCACATGAATTAAGCTTTAAGCACGCCAGGTAATCATTGAGAGCAAGGTTTGTGTTGTGTATAAAACTGTCCCAATATGACTCTGGTTGTGCTGCTCGACAAGAATTGCAGTATGATATTGTTTTGTTCATGTAATAACCAAGTAGATACGATACAGTAATGTTTCGCTAATTAGACCAGAATCCATCTTAAAAGCGGATCATGTTTGTTCTAAATTCTTACTATTAAAAACATCTGTATTATTTAGATTCTTACAATTTAAGAAACCGACAATGCAGTCCAGAACAAATAATATTATGTAAAAAGCTTCGAATTCGAATACAAATACAGAAATTGATCGTATATATGACCTATAGTCTAAACCTTGTGCCGAGTCGTCATATTAAACTCAGTATTTGTGTGCCACAATATTAATTTTATCTGGACTGTTAACTTTAATAAATGTATCCATTGATTTATTTTCATTTTGATTATTAACATCAGAAATTATTGTATCGGCTGCAGGGTTTTACTACTGATTGTTATTCTTAAATATTTTAGGAATTTTTGATAGCTAAAACTAGGACGTTCAGTTATTTACAACTGTAACTAGATCGTTCAGCTGAAACACGGTCATTTAACCTTTTTGTACAGCTGAAGCTATACAGTTCAGCTTTTTATAGCTGCTAAGTCATTTAACTTTTTTATTGCTGAAACATGGTCATTCAACTTTAGGATAGCTGAAACTAGGTCATTTAACTTTAGGATAGCTGAAACTAGGTCATTCAACTATTTTATAGCT
Organism: Spisula solida; assembly: GCA_947247005.1. NCBI lineage: Eukaryota > Metazoa > Mollusca > Bivalvia > Venerida > Mactridae > Spisula > Spisula solida. The sequence goes on along the minus strand of OX365948.1, from coordinate 4,426,825 downwards.
GAAACTTTGTCTTGGACCCTCAGCGATTGGCATTTAATTTCTCATGCAGTTGAGCATTGTGTCGTGTATTGATGGTCTGTGTTGTATATTATGAGTGCTGCCTTCACTGTTCGAGTTTTTTTCTGTTCAACACGTCCTGCAAACAAAATCCGTAATAGCAAATCCTTTCTATAAGGACCATCCATTATTTTCCCATCAGACATCTAGTGATGTTTAACCTGTTCAGAGATACCACCTGTCAACAAAGGTCATGAACGGGTTTTACAAACATATTTATCTGTTTTATAAACATCATATTTTTAGGTTATTTTTGGTGTGATGCGAGGGTTGTCCAGAAACGTTTGAGACTGAGTCTGTATCTCATAAAGTATCAGAAACAAATAATATGTCCAATTTTGAAATTGTCGCGGTCTCAACCAACACGAGTAGGAGCCACAGCATGAAAAAACGGGTTTACGTGCAAATAATATTTTATTATATTTACTATTATTTGGAATTTCACAAAAACGTCAAGTTTAAGTCGATTTATTTTCCGTATATTAACTGAATTTTATTTATATATATAATCACAAATAATACACATAGTTCACATGTAGAACTCCAAATTTTATTTCACAAATTTTAAAATTAGAAGAGTTTCCATAATTGTTTTATTACCTCAATTGAATAAACATATGAGTAAAATTTGTATATATCTTTTCCTTGCCGTTAAATATACTTTAAATACAAATTATACCGTTAAGTACAATGTAGTTTCATAGTGAACTAGTGTATGTGTAACATCTTTAATTCTACTTCATATTTGCTCATGAACATTGAAATAAAAAGCAGTGCATATAGCTAATAAAAACATAATATTATGGTTATATTGTATAAATCGTACTGTACTGAATTATTTGTATTGCTTACTGCTTTACTGCTGAGCTAAGCGGTTTGTTGTCTTAATTGTACAATATGTGCAGAATAAATTTTATTAAGAAAAAAGATATTTAATCACCTTTAAATGCAACTTCAATTTAAAATTTAAGTTATTCTTTAAACGCATTTAAGTTTGCGTTTATATTGCATAAACGTGCATTTAATCTCATTTATATTCTATATTTAATCACCTTTAAATGCAACTTAAATGTGACTTAAACTTGTAGGAATAATTCGACTTAAATGTAGTATTAAACTTAATTTAAATATGGAATTTAATAGCTTTAAATTACGAATATAATTGCATTTAAGTTACGCTTAGTAAATTAAACGTAATTTTTCATGCTGTGAGCCCTACGTTCCCCCCAGTTTCTTTTTTAACGTTAGTACTTACACGTTTCCATAAAATGATTTTCTATATTCACTCTAGACGATTGGTACTATTGGGGATGTTTGCACACATAACAAACATGTTGTACTGGCAATGATTACTCGCAAGACATGTACAAAATAAGGACTCAACAAACTGGAATATGAATGAAATACATATAACTTAAACATAGTCAAACTTATAATGGGTATGGAATATGACTAAGAGCAAGTGATCTCCATACTCAAAGCGGAATGTATTATATATATAGGTCTTTGATTCGACATTTAGTTTTAAAGTGACTTTATTAAAACTGTCTGAAATTATAAGATATCATTAACGTATATGCCAAATTCATGTCTAATGCGCAGAAACACCAAAATAGAATAATGTACTTGAATATACTGTAAAATCATTATATTTCGTGGGGTATATTCTCGTTGATTTTTAGGTGGAACTCGATCACTCGATCTAATGCCTACGACTTATCCACCTTACGAATACGATACGGAACAAGGTTATTCTTCTTCAATGTTTTGCAATCCACGACTTTACAAACCCAGGAAATTGCATTTTTACCAAATTCTACGACATGTAATGCCCAAGAAAATTAATGATTTACAGTAGTCAATGTTTTGGACTGCTGCATAAACCTATGTTTTACTTGATGTTGACTTCTTATTGTGTCAAAATCTTTTGTAGTGTTCTTCGCAAGAAAATCTACAATGTAAATTTAAATTTGGTGAATTTAGTGTATAAATATTTCGATATGCTGAAAATAATCCGAAAATGTGCGTCTGTAACTATGGCAACAGTGACGTTATCATTAACGTCATGGAAGCTGTCCAGTTTGTTTGACATGTTTGAGTATACTCATTATTTATCGTCTAGACTGCTAATGTTGCACTGTGTTGTGAGATGTAACTGATGGTGTGGATATAATGACATGCCACGAGAACGTATGCTATATGAACAAATTTGATTATAAATGTCTCATTTTGATTCCTAAGATGCAAACTATTTTAGTTAAACACAATGTGTTGCAGTCATATTTTAGCTTCAGTGTATAAACGAGTAAACTTCCGGTAATCGCAAAAAGGCATACACGTTAAATTGTATAATCTTCCAATAAGTCATACAGTGATCGGAAATCACAGGTGTTTTGCTCACATTAAGTCATACAAGTGGAATTGTATAGTACCCCAAAAAGTCGTACAGTGATTTGGTTTATACGCTGTGAGCTTGGTTCAGAATGTTATGTTTATTACTGTGTTGAATCAATGTCATTGTTATTGTTGCTATTATGTACAATTATTGATGAAATAAATTCTGTTATTAAGCTTAAAAATGTTTTATCGGTGTGAAATTATTTCCCAGTTAGAAATTGTCATACTTGCATCACGTCAGATGCAATATTGGACGGATAAGACAAGATTATTCAAAACTTTTTTACTCATTCGCTGGTTAAGAATTATAAGACTCATGCATATTTAAATTGGCATCTCAAGGCGCTTCTTATGAGTCATGTTGACCAAACTAAGTTTAAAAAGCTTGTTTAAAAAGCTTCCTTAAGTAAAGAGTAGTTTTCAAACAGTTTTACTTGTTTTCTCAAAATAACGTTTTTGTACTTACGACCTTCTAGTTCTAAGCCAGCGAATTGTTCAAATTCAAATGTATCTTGTAATACATTTAAGCTATTTTATTTGTTTATTTCAATATTTAAACAATGTGCCCATGGCTTTCACGTGACTGTTATCTTTCTAATTGTGAATTGATAATTTTGGAAAATGCCCTAGCAGTTGAACGATTCATACGAGCATTGAACAATTTTATCAAGATGCGCGTTGTTTTGTTATTGCTTTGTTTCAATTCATGCATCATGTAGAAGTTAATAATCCAATTATCTCAAGAAACATGATTTGTTCCCAACCGCTTGTTTTAAGCAAGAGTATGAGGCGTTTTCGAACATGATAATATACCGTTCAAATGTTTAGAAACATATTTAGGGGAATATCGTTTTTTTAGAAATATTGATAAATAGGCTACTTTTAGATTTTCACTACTTAACGTTATGGTGACTTCACAGCAACATCCCAGAATGTCAGAATGTCATTCTGCTCATGAATTGTTTACTAGGATGTTGGACACTTGGATTAATTAACAAAATTATTAAGTGCGCACTGGTTTTATTACATAAGTTGTCTTTTTCGGCGGTATCTTGACAACGTTATTACGCCCTCTGTGATATGGCCATCAGTGCCCAGTATTACAAGAAATACTAACACTCAATACTCAAATTTGCAAGTGTGAAAATTCCGTCTTTTGATTTTTATAATGACAATATTGTCAGAGGAGAACAAGAATGTGTCACAGATAATGTTCAATAGAAGTTTTGGACATATTTTTTGTGCAGTAGGTTACAGTTTTTGCCGGAAACCGACTCAACTGTTAGCTATGTATTTGAATAGGTCTCGAGCAAAAACTGTAACCGACTGTTGAAACATACAAGTATTAAGTTGCATAGAAAGATCTCATTCTCGGCTTGAGCGTCGAGGATGTCTTGTTAAAATCAGTTAAAGAATAACATATACTTACGGATATCTTTAATTTTTTGTTGACATATTTTTACTTGCTTTCTTAGCCATAAGGTCACGTGAGGTGTCGTCACTGATAGTTGTACATGCAATGTCACAAAAAGGTACAAACACATCAAGTTCAACACCCAAGTTACATTTTCATACAATTACTATAAGACAAATACTATCACATTTTGTGTATTTTGAGCGTGAGAAGTGCTGGTTGTAATTCCGTGACTTGAATCTCAGCGGGTAATGTTACTCCTAAAAGCAACAAAATAAGCGCTAAAACGGCACCAGTACTACTGATAATATGAATCCTTCTATAAAGACCACATCATGAAAGGTCCGATGTGGTCTTATTTAGAGATTTTTTTGGATGTTACGTAATTCGCATAACTTCAACATGTTGTCACATAAATCGCCGGCTTAGAATAAGAAATTCGTAAGTGCTACTTACGATCTTATAAGACCCATACGTATTTGAAATCTACATTACATGGCGCTTCTTATGCGCCTGTTTTCATGAAAATCGGAACAGGACATGTTGGCCAAACAGTTGAACAGTTTGTTTTTCCTAAGTAAAGAGTGGTTTTTAGACAGTTTTGTTCTTATTTTCTCAAAAAAAGGCGTTTTTGTACTTACGACCTTCTCATTCTAAGCCAGCGAAATAGTGGTTTATAGAAGTTTTAGACAAATGGATGATACACGGTGATAGATGTGCTCATACACAGGACATACATTGGAATAGAAGTGGCGCATGACATTGCGTGGTGTTCCCTTTATATACGTGTGCTGTCTTCAGACATTGTGTGAATGTTCATAGAAGTTAAATTCGTTTTTACAATACAATAAGTGATTAAATACAAACATTGGCTTTTTCCTAGTGCAACACACGTAGTAGTTTGTCCAGTTCTAGTGTTTGATTCATTTTACACTACAATAGCTAGACGCAATCACATACATGTACATGTATAATATACTCACGGCCAACGAAAGCACGCCACTTGGTTAATGTTGTATACATTCTAACGCATAAGAAATATTTTTTAAAAATACATATTTTTGACGATCAAAATCTAACATTTTAGGTCGTCAGGTCACATGGTTATGTTTGTTTTTTGTACACAAACAAGTTAAATTAGCTATTATAGCATATAAATAGAGGATATTTGTTGAATTTGGTGTAAGATCGTATTTTATTTCACCGAGTGATCACAGAAAATCAATATTTTCACGAGTGGCGTAGCCACGAGTGAAAATGTAATTTTCTGTCATCACGAGTGAAATAAAATTGATCTTACACCAAAAATCAACAAATTTTCTGTTTATTATATGCCTCAATTCCTCTTAAATGTGTTCCGTAATTGGCTTTATTGGAAAAATAACGTCGAAATTAGAACGTCAAGACGCGAGAATTATGACGTCATGATGACGTAACGCATATTTTAAAGCCCGGCGCCGTTGACGTTACGTTTCTTTTTCTGCATGATACTTGAACCAGCTTCTAAAACAGTGAAAATAACAAAGTGGTAATTTCACTATTATTTTCACTGTTATTTCACTGAAAAATGTCCATAATCCATTGAAAGCAAATAATAAATAGAGGATCTTGCATGAGTGATCATTACATACGAGTTTTATTAAACGAGTGGATAAAATGATATGACACGAGGCTTTGCCGAGTGTCATATTGTTTTCGTCGACGAGTTTAATAAAACTCGTATGTAATGAGCACGAATGCAAGATTCTATTTATCACATAACCTTAGGAAACGCTCACTATTGGTCAAAAGGATGATGTACGCCGCATACGTTTCAGCCCAATTCAGCGGTACAATTAGCGCGACGTCATGGCGACGTTGATATTATCCTGACGTCATTGACGGATCAATGCATGGATTGGCTAACGTCACGTCAAGCTAATTTAAATATTTATTGCACGGTCTGGGAGTGCCGAACGATATTTACGGCACGGCTTTACGGCACTCCTGGACCGCAGGTTATGTGATAAACGGTGATTTTGCCCATACGTTAACGGGACGAAACCCATGCGTAAACATAAAGATTCACGCGCTGTTAACGTCAAGTTTTACGTATGCTCATTTCAGGGCCGCACCGGCGACTATAAAGGTTATACAGCGTCATATGAACAGTTATTCCCATTTTATTTCTTAGTACTAATTAGTTTTCTATAATACTTAAATTATATATTTAAACAAACCCGCAGTATCCATGTTTTCTTGATATTTGCTGATCCCGGAAGTCGACATGCATAAGAATAACTGGTATGACGTTACGTTTGTTTTCGCGACGTCGTCACAAAATCTCCCGCCAAAATATCGTTTTTTATATACAAACGCATTAATTGATGTTTTGTATGCTATAATAGTGTTTACGCATGTTTTTTTCGCGTTATAACATATGCAGAGTCCCTAACGGGCTTGGGCACCAACCGTCCCTCGGGACTCTGCAGATGTTAAAGCCCAAAAAAGCATGCGTTAACCATACAATGAAAAATTGGAAGTGGGAAATCAAAGATAATATGATAACACCGTAGTCCAGCTAGTTTTTGGCATCAAAATGCAAACTCATGCTAGCCCGAAAAACAAGCTCTTGTTAAAAATGAAATAGATGGACACTTAAGTGCAAACTACGTTCGTATGCTGCCCATTTGCACTATACATGTACATGTATATACACTTTTGAGAACAGTGACACGCCAGACAGTGCTACAGTGACGCACGAGACGGACGGTGCTACAGTGACGCACGATACGGACGGGGCTACAGTGACATACGATACGGACGGTGCTACAGTGATGCACGATACGGACGGTGCTACAGTGACGCACGAGACGGACGGGGCTACAGTGACACACGATACGGACGGTGCTACAGTGACACACGATACGGACGGTGCTACAGTGACACACGATACGGACGGTGCTATAGTGACGCACGATACGAACGGTGCTACAGTGACGCCTGATACGGACGGTGATACAGTGACGCACGATACGGACGGTGCTACAGTGACGCACGAGACGGACGGTGCTACAGTGACGCACGAGACGGACGGTGCTACAGTGACGCACGATACGGACGATGCTACAGTGACACACGATACGGACGGTGCTACAGTGACATACGAGATTAATTTTTGAATTCGCCTATGATTGTATTTAATGCTGAAAGCGAGAAATCTATATAGTGTTTCTTGAAACCATGTGGTATCATGACAACATTGAGTTTTGTGGATATTGGTTTTACACTTGCATTATCTGAACCTGTCATCATCATAACCATCTTACAAAAATGCTTAACATGTTGGATTTCAGTCAACAACATTTCTTTCCAATTACTTCGAAGAAACGAACATATATTTAACCAAATGGTGCGGTTGATATAGTATGGAGATATTGACTTGATCCTTATCTTTATACAAGATGATATTGCAAGGTTCTTGCGTTAAATATATAAATTTCAACAGCTCCTGAAATATCGGTCCTTTAGGTTTGTGTTTGCATTACACCTCGAGCGTCTTCATGATACTTGCCGCTAATGAAATATACGACAGTGGTTATGAATTATATCAACTATGGACAATACGTCGGTTGTTGAATTATGCTAACTGAATGTCGAGGATCACGTGAAATCTCTGTACTATAAATATATCCTGAGACATATTTTATAGACTGTGAGACACAATGCACTAACACCTTACATTCAAATACTGCCGTTATATAATCGATGTAATGATAACACATTGTGTTGCTATAAAAGTAAATGATGCATTCAACATGATTATAAAAACGTATTCACGACTTATGTTCGTGCACCTTATCCACCATATATCTTTGGCAAATACTTTTTTTTGTATTGTTCAAATTTCACTGTATTGCCAGCGGATGATATAAATGACTTTATTGAATTCCTCCTGGGGTTAAAACAATGAAGCTATGAAATTAAGGTACGAGGCAAATACATTCGAAATCGGTAAACTGGACAATTTTCAGACTCTGCGACTACGTTGATTGCGCAAGCAAAGTTTGATGTCTCATTTCTAAATGATTGATGTATGCATCAGTATGCTAACTTATCAAAATTGATGACACGCAATATACGTATATCATACACACTGGGGTACCTACACACTGGTGACGGCGAGGATAGGAGGGTAATTATCTAATAAAAACAAACGTTTGTGCCGATAGATCAAATTCTATGAGGGCGGTATTCGGTAAAATATGCAAACATACTACTGGATACCTACGTACCTACCTAGTCCTTAATGTGCCCGGAGGCAAACAAGGCAAAATGCTACTGGATACCTACGTACCTACCTAGTCCTTGATGTGCCCGGAGGCAAACAGGGCAAGATACTACTGGATACCTACGTACCTACCTAGTCCTTGATGTGCCCGGAGGCAAACAGGGCAAGATACTACTGGATACCTACGTACCTACCTAGTCTTTGATGTGCCCGGAGGCAAACAGGGCAAGATACTACTGGATACCTACGTACCTACCTAGTCTTTGATGTGCCCGGAGGCAAACAGGACAAGATACTACTGGATACCTACGTACCTACCTAGTCCTTGATGTGCCCGAAGGCAAACAGGGCAAGATACTACTGGATACCTACGTACCTACCTAGTCCTTAATGTGCCCGGAGGCAAACAAGACAATATACTACTGGATACGCCGACCTCAATCCACTTTGGCTTGCTTATCGATGGCCAGTGCAGGTATTCACCTAGCATACTTAAGGGAAAACTTTAATCTTTTGACTTAAGTTAAAATATTGAGCTTCACATATCCGAGGGACCAAAGAATAACCCGTGCTGTCTGTTTGGTCATTATACATCTTTACATAATGCTTCCTTTAAAAAATAAATAAAATAAATATACCAGATTTATATAGCGCCCTTTTCATGCGAACGCACGTTCAAAGGCACTTTACATTATTTAAAGTTTAGCTGATACACTTATATAGGAAATTTAAAGAAAATTATAATGCTTTGTGAATACCAGCACTGTAGTTCTGGATCTAGCAATGTGTCACCATGAACGCTCCACTCGAATGGGCAACTAGACCCTCCGGCTCAACTTATGGAAAAAATAAGCATATATCACCGAACTTGTTTTCAAATAATATGCCATGAACATTGTGTTTTTCTCCTAATTTGCGTATTGAAGGGCATATAAATCCTAATAAAGCATGTTGACATTATGTTTCTGTATTGTTCTGTTTCTAATACACTGTCCATATACACGTATACCATACATATAAGTTTGACCAAATTCTATTATTGCTCATATCTCACAAGGCACTGCCAAGAACACACTTAATTAAACACATATTGCAAAAATAGGCAATCTAAATTCAGAAATATATTGCTACATTTTTGTATGTTTATCCACCGGTTCTGGTGTTTATCAATTCGGATAGTACATGTATTTTATAACCCCAGCGAGATACAATGCAAAGCACAATCTCACACAAACCGCTTATATTCACCATTTCGGAATAATAAGGAAAATGCAAATTATTATCTGCATGTTGTGCTTAAGTGTTTGAATACTCTCATGGGTCGATGCGATTTTTGATTTTAATCAATGTACCTAAAAAAAGATTATATTAAGTCAGACAGGGAAGGCAGCACTCAACTTAACCAGCCGAGCACAGAAAACATTAAAAACACACAAAACACAATGCCCAACTGAACCAACAGAGCACAGGAAACATAAAACACATAAAGACACAATGCCCAACTAAACAAGCGCAGATCCGCCCAAGTCCAAGCTGTCAAAAAGTAAAATAAATTATAACCAGATGAATGACCCAGTTTCCACAGCAAAAGGTTTTAGCTGTCAGAAAACTTAAAACGAAGAAGTGCCCAACACACTACCGACCAAAAACGTATTAAGTGATTTATGTGTAAATGCAAATTATTGCGCGTAACTTGTAATCAGTATGCACCCTAAGTATTCGTACTTTCATGTAAAAAGTACGGTCAAGAATGAATTAAAACTTATCTCAAGTTCCAGAATATTCGGAAATGTTTTGATATTGTAAACCCTTAATTTGAACAAAAAGGGACCAGTAAAAATTTAAAGGACATATACTCGTACGTTGTATGTCTTAAACGATTCAACTACATGTTTATAGTATTCAGTACTATTTACTAGTTTACTGTACATTTTTAGGGAAAGATTCTTCTGCATCGTTCAGGAATCATAATCATAAAGTTATATATACAATCATGTAATTGCTTAAGATTCAATCGCTTCATCTATATATGTAAAAATACGCCAACACCCACACCTTTAAAGGGGGCCTCAAATAAAACATTACTGAATTTGCTATTTAAGAACGCCGAAAAACTACCCCGCTAATAAATATGAAAAATACCTTATCAGTTTGATCTTATGACCACTGCATGTGGCTAGAGATGCCATGGTGGCGTTATGAAAAATTTCAAAATTATGGTTCAATATCTAAAATAAATCGGCGGCCATTGAGTTAAAACATCAATTTCAATTACCGAAACTAGATTAAATGCAGAAAAAATGCATTTTGTGCGTGTTTTCAAACAATAATTATTGTATCTGAGACGCTGGAAATTATATAGCCGTTCCTTTAATACATTTGTAGAGCGCATCGGATATGCATAATTATGCTTTGTCGTGCGTGCTTGGAAAACAGACATTGTTCAACGTCAGAATCTGTAAGTCTCAGACACAATGATGACACATGTCGTCTATCTTGAAGGACATTTTTGCATACACATGTACTTTTTGCTGAAATAAATATAGAAAGCCACCAAAAATAAAAGAAAATACAGTAGTTTTAACTAATCATGTAGCTGATAGGAAAGAAATCTTACGCTTGTAGTCAAGTATGTCCTTCGCTTCCAGTTTGACACAGGGAGTATTGAACGCCAAGTGAGTAAAATTACGTGAAATATAGTTGCCAGTTTATGTCAAGAACTGATCAAATACTGTATTTATGAAATACACGTTACAGTAACGTCGAATAATGTTTGACTGACGTTCGTGACGTCACACAGTGTTCCGATCAGAGCCTCTACAAAAACGGCTGTAACTTCCTTAAAAATCTAGACATTCACACTTATTCTTTTGCATTAATTTTTAGTATTTAATTTTACTTTTAAATTATGGAAACTCTCAACATTCTTTTTGGACAAAGTTGTAAGTTTTTCTTGAGACTGGCTCAAATGTATATTAATTATCAAACGAAACACTTGCGGATTTAAAAGGGGCTTACCCGGCGCGTGCTCCCTTTCAAGAGACCGACGCTTTTATAATTTGTCATATTTGTGTTCCGAAAACAAGTAGATACGAAAACTTTTTCGCTGAAACACTGGAGTATAAATAAAACAGAACGGTATACATTCCCGAAGAAAACAACAACCCCACGAATAGACATGATTTACATTATAACTGATATAGCCATTATAAGACAAACAAATATTGGAACAAACTTGGGTATGGTTTATTACCTATCTTATATAGTATTACAATATACGTACCTGTCACTGAGAAACAAATCCTAGAAATTACGACCATAATCCGCTTAGTACGTCCATTTTCCATGAAGAGTGCAATATATCAGGGTTCGTGTCATGGCCGTGTTATACGAAAGACAAAACACATGATGTTGTTCAGTGTTATTATTTTTATCTTGCTCGGCGCTCTCGTGCAAACTCTTGTGGCGATGGCTACCCTCATCAATGTAATGTCCAGAATAATATGAGTCACAACTGACCAAAAATAGATTAATGTAGTTACAAAAATTATTCATACTAGTACAATAAGTATTATGTGATGGACATTGTGTAAGCTTTATTACTGGGTGCATATATCGCTGGCTTAGAATGAAAGGTCGTAGGTGCTAATTTCGACCGTATAAGACTATGTCATATCTATAAACATATTTAAAATCTGTATCACAAGACGCTTCCTGTGATGCTATTTTCATGAAAATTGGAACAATATTGACCAAACTGAAGTTGAAATAAGTAAAGACTAGTTTTTAAACAGTTTTTTTCTTGTTTTCTCAAAATAGCATTTTTGTGCTGGCGACCTTCTCATTCTAAGCCAGCGATATCTTTGGCGAATGAATGTTCGTGCTAAACAGTGCTACCAGAAGACCAATTCATTACATGGTTACTGTACGAAGCACAATCATGATTGTTCATTCTGCTCGTGATATAATTATATTTCGTTTGTAATAAAATATCATCTCTTTATTTACTTAGACTCGTGCAAGCACATTCACGGCATGCAAACGTTTCGGATTTTCAATACCAACTTCGTCCGTGATTATGTATTATATGTTGTATGCCATTGATCTTCAAAGTACGGGTGTCAAACAACCGTCTGTCATATATATAAAATGTTCGAGACGATCTCTTCTCATGTTTAAATCACGACAATCGCCTGCCATACTGCAATTGAACAATGACAGATGGATATGAAAAAATACACCAAATCATTTACAGCAGGTGCTTAAAACCACACTATCTTATTTTTAACAAACTTGTTGGAAGGGGTAGGTCTATGTGTCGTACAAATAACCCAACATAATGAAGGTCTGTGGAGTTGGCGCGTAGGTCGTACATCGACAGTCAGATGATTACTCATTTTTATTTGAAATGAATAAATAGCCATTAGCTCGTTACTCGCAGCACGTTCGTCGCAGCTCTTAGGTCGTTGATCGCAGCTCTTATATCATAGATGTGTATCCATAGATGTGTACTCGTTGGTTGCAGCTCTTAGGTCGTTAGTCGCAGATCTAAGGTCGTTGGTGGCAGCTCTTAGCCCGTAGATGTGTACTCGTTTGACATAGCTCTTAGGTCGTTGGTCGCAGCACGTAAGTCGTTGGTCGCAGCTCTTAGCTCGTAGATGTGTACTCGTTGGTCGCAGCTCTTAGGTCGTTAGTTGCAGCTTTTAGGTCGTTGGTCGCAGCTCTTAGCTCGTAAATGTGTACTCGTAGGTCGCAGCTCTTAGGTCGTTGGTCACAGCTCTTAGGTCGTTGGTCGCAGCTCTTAGCTCGTAGATGTTTACTCGTAGGTCGCAGCTCTTACGTCGTTGATCGCAGCTCTTAGATCATAGATGTGTATCCATAGATGTGTACTCGTTGGTTGCAGCTCTTAGGTCGTTAGTCGCAGATCTAAGGTCGTTGGTGGCAGCTCTTAGCCCGTAGATGTGTACTCGTTGGACATAGCTCTTAGGTCGTTGGTCGCAGCACGTAAGTCGTTGGTCGCAGCTCTTAGCTCGTAGATGTGTACTCGTTGGTCGCAGCTCTTAGGTCGTTAGTTGCAGCTTTTAGGTCGTTGGTCGCAGCTCTTAGCTCGTAAATGTGTACTCGTTGGTCACAGCTCTTAGGTCGTTGTCGCAGCTCTTAGCTCGTAGATGTTTACTCGTAGGTCGCAGCTCTTACGTCGTTGCTCGTAGATGTGTACTCGTTGGTCGCAGCTCTTAAGTCGTTGGTTGCAGCTCTTAGCTTGTAGATGTGTACTCGTTGGTCGCAGCTCTTATGTCGTTAATCGCAGCTCTTAGGTCGTTAGACGGAGCTCTTAGGTCGTTGGTCGCAGCTCTTAACTCATAGATGTGTACTCGTTGGTCGCAGCTCTTAGGTCGTTTATCGCAGCTCTTAGGTCGTTGGTCGCAGCTCTTAGCTCGTAGATGTGTACTCGTTGGTCGCAGCTCTTAGCTCGTTGGTTGCAGCTCTTAGCTTGTAGATGTGTACTCGTTGGTCGCAGCTCTTAGGTCGTTAGTCGCAGCTCTTAGGTCGTTAGACGGAGCTCTTAGGTCGTTGGTCGCAGCTCTTAACTCATAGATGTGTACTCGTTGGTCGCAGCTCTTAGGTCGTTTATCGCAGCTCTTAGGTCGTTGGTCGCAGCTCTTAGCTCGTAGATGTGTACTCATTTGTCGCAGCTCTTAGGTCGTTAGTCGAAGCTCTTAGGTCGTTGGTCGCAGCTCTTAGCTCGTAGATGTGTACTCATTTGTCGCAGATCTTAGGTCGTTAGTCGCAGCTCTTAAGTCGTTGGTCGCAGCTCTTAGCTCGTAGATGTGTACTCGTTGGTGGCAGCTCGTGGGTCGTTGGTCGCCGCTCGTATGTCGTTGGTCGCAGCTCTTAGGTGTTTAGTAAAAGTTCGTAGGTTGTTAGTAGCAGATCTTCGCTCGTAGGTGTTTGTTGGTCGCATCACGTAGGTCGTTGGTTTGCAGCTGTTTTGTCGTTAGTCGCAGCTCTTATGTCGTTGGTGAGCTCTAATGTGGTTTGTAGCAGCTCTTCGCTCATAGATGTTTACTCGTTAGTCCAAGCAGGTTTATCGTTAGTCGCCCCACGTAGGTCGTTTCTCGCAGGTCGTATGTCGTTAGTCGCGGCTCTTTGCTCGTAGATGTTCACTCTTAGGTCGCAGCTCTCAGGTTGCAGCTATTTGCTCGTTGGCCGCAGGTCTTAACTTGTTAGTCGTAGCTTGTAGTTCGGAGATCGCAGGTTGTTGCTGTTCGTTAGATCTTTACTCAATAATATCAATATTATTTCGTAGCTCGCGTATCGCAGTTCGTAAGTCGCAGCTCGTAGCCTTTAGGTCTGATAGAGCTGCTTCCTCTTATTCCTCACTTTTGTGTCGAATACATCCTAAATTTTCACACCAAATGAATAATACGCCATCGATGTTGTTACGCTTAATTTGGGATGTTTACGTTTGAGAAGCGTATATAATATCATACTAGTATTGACAAACGTATTGATGAATGTGAATGTTAAAACCATGAACTGTGTAAAGTTCGTCTGCTCATGGGTTACTTTTAACAGTGACATGTTTTTCGCCCTCAAAAACCATCAGTCCTTTTACAACGCGTAGGAATTTATTCGCACGAAAACATTTACTCATCAAAAATATTTTCAAAAAGTTCACACAATACAAACAAATAAACAATAATTCAATTGTTATAAACAAATTTCTTTAAAATGGTTGAACATTACGATATTGGTTGATATGTGCTGGTACTTGTTTCTTGCTCGGATGAATTGGTTGCGGAGAAATTACATAGTTTAAACCGTAGTGATTTCAGAGTTGGTATGTAATACGATAACTGGGGGTTCCCCCAGTGAAAACAACATCTATGCAAATAAGTTTCCCCTTAGCGTGGCGTATATTTCATAGAAATCGATGAAGAAATAAAATACTTATGGGTACAATTGTATTCCAATGTTTACACATTTCTACTTGAGACTGTAGCCAAAACGCACGTGGTATTGCTACACTGAATCTAGACCAATCCATCTAGTCAACCTATGCCATTACCAGTACATTGTAACA
Source organism: Spisula solida (assembly GCA_947247005.1). NCBI lineage: Eukaryota > Metazoa > Mollusca > Bivalvia > Venerida > Mactridae > Spisula > Spisula solida. The sequence continues at coordinate 4,411,603 of OX365948.1, read as the reverse complement.
GGAAGCCGAAGTTAAGGCATTTCTTCTATAATAACGGCTGATACAGTATTCATAATAAGGTCATAAAGAAAGCCATTACGTTGTGTCATATTTTTATGGCTTATAAATAAACATTTACTGGTTAATAGAGCTGACAGGCAAATAGTGCATGTACATGTACTAGTATTTCACTGTCTTTCCTGTTTGTTCGGCTAAGACAGTCCTAAGTGGATGGTCATCACGTGGTTTCCACTCCAAGATTGGCTAATGACCTGTGGCATCGAGGGCATTTACGAGACATTTGTTAAAACATATTCCATTCATGTTTTAGTCGAGTTTTATATGTTTTGACAGTGCTTTGGTACTCCGGTATGGTCTTTTAAAAGTTGTGCGACGTGGCTTGATATAGAATCGCTTGTATCATAGAATGTTTCGACAATTTACGTTGGTGCTAAGTAAGTGAACAGGTGTAAATGCAACGCCTTATTGTGTTATGGTCCTTTAATTACCTAAAAAGTGTGAAATTGGCCTTGTCTGTACTCTAGTTTAAACAGTTTTCATTCAATCGTCTTCAAAGTTGGTGACATTGTTTATTGTCTACCTAGACCAAGTTCATTTATAGGCCAAATCGACATAGACCTTCTTAGGTAATAGTCCTATTATTACCAAAATAAATGTGAAATTGACCTTGTCTGTTCTCTAAAGCAAAGAGTTTTTGTCTGAGTATTTTCAAACTTTGTGACAATGTTTATGGGACGTATAATATTTAGGACAAGTTCAATTGTAGGCCAAATCAGCCTAGGCCTCCTTGGGTTATGGTCCTTTAATTAAAAAATGTTGGATCGTTTGGTTTTTCATTCACCATGCCCTGAGACTCACCATGTCCTGAGACGGGTGTATTTTGTGACATTTTGGCTCTTGTTATGTATAATATTATATTGTCGTGAGGTGTGCAGTACAAATTAAATGATTACATTCGGCTTGTTTAAAATATTGGACATAATGTTGAGTTGGGTATATGATGGCCAGTCATAAACCCAGATCTCTGTCTAAGATATTGATAGTATAGATATGATCGATATCTTTATCGTGTCGAATCCCTTTGATACTGAATAGAGTACAAGGTTCTTGACTCATGTTTACAAATCACTGCATGGACAATCTCCTGGCTACATCAGAAGTATGTTGAATAATACAAGTCCATCACAAAGACAGCTGTGGTCTGAAAATGAATGTTCTTAATTAATTATTGTTGTACCAATAATGAGGATTATCTCGTACAGTGATCGATTTTTCATGGCTGCAGCACCAAAGCTCTGGAATGCACTGCCACCATAAGATACTTCCATCATACAAGAAAGTGTCGAAAAAGCACTATTTTACCAAAGTTTATTTAGACCGAGTATTGGGTGGGATTACATACATTGTATTTGAAAGTAACTTATTAATTTGAAGTCTCTTTAAAGGTAACACAGTTATACCTTTAGAGTTTGGTTTCTCGTAGCAATGGGATACATGTATGTCGTCGTTCTAGAAACACTAATGAATTAGTACACATTGTCAGATATTAATTAGATATGTGCTATATTATCTTGTCGAGAGAGTGTTGGTTTGCAATGAGATGTTTCGATATTCATTGCGTATAATTGTAGATGAAACATTATCTTGAATTTCAATTATATACATGCATGTATATCCATGCTTTTTTCCCTTTATATGTTTCTATCTATATTATTTCCAATCGTTCAAATGCCTATAATAGCATTCTTGATTGCAAACCATTTTAACGTGTTAAAGGAGTGGTCCACATGGTAAGCTAAAATATGGTATTCGGACAGGGGAATGTAGCATTCAACTTTAACAGCCGAGCTCAGTTGAGTGCTAAGATTTCACCTGGGAGGTCGGAATAAGATTCGGGACATGTCTTGTTGTGATAGTTGGCTTCAACAACTCCTCTGATAACTGAATATTTTGAGGAGTACATGGTCCGTTACTTGCAGTTCTAAGGGTAAGTTAAAAAATGATTGTTAATCAATGCCAGGAAATATTTGAGATCAACTATCTATACAAGATTGCAGAATTATTCATGAAAACGGTGTAACCTTAAAACAAACATACACTAATAACGAGATACGCTGTACACGACTTCTACCATCGACATGCATACACTGATCGCTACCTGTAGGTTTGATAAAAATGACATATACTTATCATGGTAAACTTTCACGTTAGTACTGCCGGCAACATTGCCGGTCATGTCAGACGTCAGAACTGATTAACATACAACAAGGTCAGTAAGATCAAACCTCAATATTCATTAGGCAGATAATACACTCGGTGCAATAACGCATCGTTCTTTACTAATATTTTCATCAAATACCATTGAGTTTGTATAGCATGATCGAAATATACGAGATAATTATGTTACAAAATTGGAGCATGCAAAGTTCACTTCAGGTATACGAAAATGTTATGTATATTTTTGGTATACATTTGTACATATCGCTGGCTTAGAACTAAAAGGTCGTACGTACAAAATCAATATGTTGAGAAAACGAGAAAAATATGTCTGTAAACTACTCTTTACTTATAGAAATACAAGCTTTTTAAACTTCAGTTTGGTCAACATGACTAGTTCTGATTGTCATGAAAATAGGCTCATAAGAAGCGCCTTGTGATGCAGATTTCAAAGTTGCATGAGTCTTATCAGGTCGTAAGTAGCACTTACGACCTTCTAATTCTAAGCCAGCGATATATTAGATAAAAATTTAATAATATACCACGATTAGCAAATGTACCTTATTTTAATACAAATGTACAATTTGTAAATGTAAATATAAAATAGTAACAATGATAATTATTATTTGTCTAATACAAATCTATTTTATATTGACCATTTATGTTCGATATTGTTTGAAGATATGATTCTCATTTGTATGACTTTTTATTTACATTTATTGGATTGGGCAATTAACTATAAAACTACGAATAAGTTGAGCAAATCATTCATTGACAGTACGTATACAATGTTATACCGTCTAACCGCCCCTGCTATATATCCATTTTCAACGTCAAGATAATTCGAGAATGCAACCAGCATTCCTACAAGATACGTATGAATACAGATAAGTAGAACATGTACTGCTATATGCACCAAAGGGATTCGATCCGATAAAATATCTTTCACATCTATACTATGAATACATAAGACAGGGGTCTTTCTTTATGACTGGCCCTCATATACCCAACTCAACATTATGTCCAATATTTTAAACAAGCCGAATACAATTATTTAATTTGTACTGCACACTTCAAGACAATATAATCTTATACATAAAAAATACAACTTTTATCAATACACGTTCACAATGTCGCTTGTGTCGAGCATAGAATGTTCACAAAATGCGTAAAACCCGGTTTGACGACATAACCCTGCACTGACAGAAACTAGAAAACGGCCTTCGATAAAGAAGAGAAATCATTATTTACACACAATCTCAGGATATTAGTACGACGATTTGATAGTGGGACATATATTTTGCAACTTACCGCCACCTATATGTTTCTGTTCCGCTTAAATAGACGATAATCCGAGTTCAGGGAGAACTGATATTCAATTTCTAATATTTACATTCATTTCGACCTTTGTAGTATCACGTGACGAATCATGTGACAATATAGAAAATGATTGGTGTTCGGGTAATACCATGCAACTCTTCGGCCAATCAAATTACTCGTAACAAAAGCTGTGCTGTCACTGTCAAAATGGCAAAAGTCGGCGAATTGTTTTCAGTCAATGTTGTTGAATTGCTGCTTTCGTCTAGCTAAGCTGTACAGAAAGGGACGAGTGTCGGTGAGTTAATCCAAATATGTTCCTCTACCAAATCGTCATACTAATTTCCTGAGATCGTGTGTAAATAATGATTTCTCTTCTTTATCGAAGGCCGTTTTCTAGTTTCTGTATGTGCAGGGTTATGTCGTCAAACCGGGTTTTACGCATTTTGTGAGCATTCTATGCTCGACACAAGCGACATTGTGTACGTGTATTGATAAAAGTTGTATTTTTTATGTATAATATTATATTGTCTTGAAGTGTGCAGTACTAATTAAATGATTGTATTCGGCTTGTTTAAAATATTGGACATAATGTTGAGTTGGGTATATGAGGGCCAGTCATAAAGAAAGACCCCTGTCTTATGTATTCATAGTATAGATGTGAAAGATATTTTATCGGGTCGAATCCCTTTGGTTCAGATAGAGAAAAAACCGTAATTACTTTAGGTCGATTGTCGGAAAACAGTTTTATTTTATCTGGGAACTTTGATTATGGTTTTTCAAGTTCCAGTGTCATAATCAGGTATTCAAGTACAATAATATATGAACTAAAATGGTTTAGATCCTTAGTTTAAGTAAACTTTCAAAAAAAGATAGGCTGTAAAAGGAACAAATGTCGTCCTTCATAAATCCTTACAAAAACTTGAATTGACCTACAAATATCAGGTAGGATTCATGTAGATAATTTACTTTATTCGACTTGTGTTATATGTTCACATCATTAAAACGTCAGAAAAAACAGAAAACTAGCTTTACATAAACGCTTGATTAAAGTCATGCTCTGGGGATGTTTCTATACCTTACCAAACTTTTTTGGGTTTTTTTCTTAGCTTTTTATTAATTTTATGTTCGTCTTAGTGTAACAATAAATGCAGAATAACCTGAAATATACGGATATAATTATAACCTGAAATATACGGATATAATTATAACCTGAAATATACGGATATAATTATAATGCAAATATTAGCACTTGTCAGTAGGTATGGTTACACCGATATACAAAATGCACGGAGTTATTATCGTGCAATGAAGCATCCATCTCATCAAGATTCCCGACCTAAATACATGGTACAATTAGGACGGTGCTAACAATCATTCAAATACAACCATTTAATGCTGGATACGATTCCCTCAATGCCAGACTTTTGATAAGTATGTATTTTAACAGTAATTAATACACTTGTTACTATATATAGTAACAAAACTAAGCCTATTTGCGGCTGATTATGGTCATCACGTGATTGATTATCGCCTATCCGCCCGGTCCGCAATCTCATAATCATAATCGGACCGGTTGAACGGGTGCGTTTACGTTTTCCATGAAAACATGACGTCACGTTGGAGCCAAAATGACGTTACGTTGCTCCTATGCTAGATTTTTAGATAGACTAGAGAGATTTTATCTACGTGATTATCCGTACATTTACATAATCTGAGATCTGATTCGATTCCAGCGTTGTATTTTCAAATAGTCCACCATAAAATGTAATGCATAAAAGCCCCTTCAAACATAACGAATATCACCCGAAGTCAACTTGCGAATACTCAAGTAAATGACTCATCGTATATCGGTGTTGTGTGCGTATGGGTGCGTCTGTGAGCATTTGTGTCCGTTGCGATTAGTTTGTTTCGGTCAGTATTCGTAGACCTCACAATTTTTCTCTATTCATCAGGTTTCGTTAAATAAAATCGTTATGTGTGACTGGGGCCTTTATATTTACATGGAATCTAAAAGCGTCTGTATTTCGATGTCCTTAAGGATTTCTGACCAAATCATGTCAATTCTTGAAACTATTTCCTTTTTATATTATCAAGCAAAGTAAAATTGCTACGTGAGGCATGTATGTTAGTATGTCCATCTGATAGCCCGGCCCACCCAACAAAACCCTGACCCCATATATAGGCCTATATTTTACTAGTCCTCAAAGGAAGATGTGTTTAATGTCCCGGCTTGAACTTCAGGTGCATCATAACTTGTAGTCAATCAAAATATCAAAAGCAAAATTTCCCAAACATGTTTAGCATAGACCCAGAAACTTGCACTCGTATGCCAAAGCTCTAGAACTCGGTACAACCATAGATATTAAAAATATATTAATTATAGTGCTGAATGCGTATCGTCATAATTGATATACGAGTGGCATTCTGAAAGTTCTGATAACTGAGTGATAACTTCACATTGGATGGTCAGACTTTTTCAAAGTGAACATTTTCTGAAAGATCAATCTTACATCAAGCTATCAGTGGAAAATGTATTAATTTAACTCTGAGAATGTATATTTTATTTGTATTCAAACAGTACATAGTTTTGGTATTGACTGAACTATCTCTTGAAGTCGCGAGGGAATTGCGCTGTATTGGTCCCATGTATATTTCAGAGGGCTATACTGAAGCATCAATGAGGCTGAATGAAATGCATTTGATATTATTTGAAATATACATAGCAGTAATTTCGAATAACATTAAGATAATGAAAAAAACGTTGAATTAAAAATAAAATAACAGCAATATATACGACCCATATAGGAGCCCATTTTACCACATATAGTCCATACTTAATTACAGACGTATACTACGTATATGGACTAACATTCTACTCGAAACAATTCTACTCGAAACAATTCTACTCGAAACAATTCTACTCGAAACAAGTCAAATTGTCTACATTTGAATGTGGATTTTCATTCGGGGACGTTATAAATGTGTTTTTCGTAAAGTTTGATTTTGGAAGCAAAATCGTGTGCCATACCCTTGATGTTAGAAAGTGGATGGGGTAACGGGATACCCTTATATAATATGTAATAAAAAGGTCAATAATTCTGGTTCTTAGCGAGTCCTTTTTAGTCATTAAAATTTACTTAGAATATAACCTACATTATGAGCCAATAAAAACGCCGAATTTTGGCGGTTAAATGAAAATTTAATCATTAAAATTTTCTCTTCACAGACTTGACGTCATGCGTTGGCGCTACTTTCTATCGGCCAATCAGAATGTAGAATGTTATATTCTAAGTTAGTTAGAACATATTAAGTAAATTTTAATGATTAAAAAGGACTCGCTTCGCTTCGCTCGCTCCGCCCTTTTTAATCATTAAAATTTACTTAATATGTTCTAACTATAACTTAATATGTTCTAACTGGCTTAGAATATAACATTCTGCATTCTGATTCGCCGATAGCAATAAGCGCCAACGCATAACGTCAAGTGTGTTAAGAGAAAAATTTAATGATTAAATTTTCATTTAACCGCGAAAATTCGGTGTTTTTTGGCTCATAATGTAGGTTATATTCTAAATGAAGGAACTATTATGTTATTGTTAGAACATATTAAGTAAATTTTAATGATTAAAAAGGGCGGAGCGAGCGAAGCGAAGCGAGTCCTTTTTAGTCATTAAAGTTTACTTAATATGTTCTAACTAACTTAGAATATAACATTCTGCATTCTGATTGGCCGATAGAAATTAGCGCCAACGCATGACGTCAAGTCTGTTAAGAGAAAATTTTAATGATTAAATTTTCATTTAACCGCGAAAATGTGGCGTTTTCATTGGCTCATAATGTAGGTTATATTCTAAAGTTATTTTGTTTTACGAAATGCTATTTCGAGGATATGACGTCATGAATCTAAAACACGGGTTTTTGGCCACGTGGTGATATTCTTTAAGCTGCTTGGTACAGTTGAAATTATAAATATTTAATAATTCGTATTTAGTGGGAATAAAATAGCATATATACGTACAAACCGGCCACACGTTGTATATTCTCATGTCGCACGTCCAGAAGTAAACTACAACAACACGTAAATTGCGTATTTCCGGTAAAAATGACTATTTTCAAGAGCATTTGTGACGTGGTCTTTCCATGTACATCCTAAGTAATTTCTACTGTCATAACAATGCTTTCCATTCATAATTAAATGCACATATATATAATACAATATATGTGTAGATATCAAACAAATCGGATTGGAATTGTAGAAATTATTAACAATAAATGTTATCCCTTCCAAGGGCTAATATGACTCATTTTGTCGAAAATTCATTGGGTAATATAATAATAACGTTATATAATATTAAATTATTTGATATTTATATCATGATATGTTTTCTGTGGAGGAAGGTTGTATCTTTCAGAAAATTCTGACCGTCCATTGTAAATTTATCACACAGTTATCAGAACTTTTAGAATGCCCCTCGTATTGATGCTCCATTTGATAATGAATGTAAATGTGTACATCTCTCTTATATATCTGCACTGTTGTATCATTTTGACAATGGTAACAATGATTTATGTAACAATAAAACTGTAGATCAACTGGTACAGCATTGCACTTGATCAGATGAGATCACGAGAGATGTATATGATGTTAGCAATAATTATATCTTCGAATTACAAACGTAATCTTTGTGCCTTGATGACGTAGCTTAATCTGCTGAAGTAGTGATTTTCTCCTGAAGGATATCGAACCATTGCACGGAGAACAGACGGCACATGATTAGTAATAGATCATAATTAGAAATCTGAGCCACATTGATTACAAGTCTGTGGTTGGTTGTCACTGTATATCAGTGATAATGTTTGATATATTACCATTAACTGAGATCATGTTTAAAGGTAATGGTCTGTAGACGACTTTCTTACTTAATCTTCTTACTTTATATCTCCCCATGAACTAGTAGACTGATAAAACTAAAACAACTCTTTGATGATCTAACCTTTGTATGGTCGGGTCCATGTGGTTGCTTTCTTACGTACGTGACCAGGTGCTCGTGTAGTGAATGCCCCAACCATTTATTTGTCTGTCGAAGGGTTTCATTGAAAAATAAAAGAATATATATAGAAGGTTGTCAGGCGAATCCATTGGATTTTGCTAACAAGTTCAACACAACGACAATTATTGCTGTACATGAATATTCATACCTTTGGTAGCATCTGCTTTCTCATCCAATGAGAACTTGAGAATATTGTCATTATACAAAAGTAGATACGAGGGATGATCCATATATAACGAGAAAATGCTTATAACTTTGCTATTACATGTTATTTTCTAACACAATTTTATGTGGTGGCTAATACATATATTAGAAGAAACGTGCGAAATATTTTTTAGATATGTCGAACAATAAATTGTTTGGAACATTTCTGCCGTCATATGAAACAGGTAGGCGGGGCAACGTCATCTTTTAACTTTTTAACGTCATTCAGAATTTAACTATGATGTTTTTAACGATCACATTCCTTATGTCCTACTGTATCAATTAGTTTAAAAAGTCAGATTATCCTCCTTCAATATGTATACGTCTTCGCCAAAGCGATACCAAGTTGAAAAAGACGCACGATAGTCATCCTTTGGAATTTCGTTCAGAACATCCAATATTTTCGTGCTTAGTTCTGACCTGTCTGACGTCGACGTCACGTTGGGCCTACGTTGCGTTAGATCACTAGCCTTTTTCAAGTAATTTTTTAATGTGTCATAATGTACACAAATCGAAGCTATTGACAAGACATAATCACAAAATGATTACTGAATAGCATGCGCTTTTTTATTATTACTTGTTTTCTTGAAAACTAAATATTCTAATGATAATCGTTTGTCGTCCGTATGTTTGCTATCACAGAACGATAACACGTGCGTGATGTAACGAATGGCAACACAACCCGTGTATGACGTCACCATCAGTACGGCGAGTCTTAAGTGTCCCCGAGTACCAAATTTCATCACATTGCTATTGCTAACATGAAAACTGTGACGGTTTGAATTTGCGCGAAAACGGTGAAAAATCCACAAAATGCCCCGCCCAGGCGTATCAGGGGTTACCTTAGCAACCATAGATTTTAGCATGGTGACATTGTAATCATGGAAATTCAGGGAAACATTGCTAATGTATGTTATTACTTCCAGCTTGAGTAAAATATAAAGTATCATAAGAAAATTATGAGCATTTTCTCGTTATATATGGATCATCCCTCGTACAGTATAATTATTATGGTAATTTAATATACGCTCGTAAATCGAATACGGTCGTACATGTACTCATCCACCTTGTCTGTTTCTATGGTAACGGGGAATTATATTTTCTCAACATTCTGGATATTGTGATATCCACAAATCTTACTATAGCATATTTTCAGTTTTTATGTTGAAGCTAGTGCTTTGTTGAACCGAACATAGCTCGGGTCGATTTTGCTCACGGCGAGCCATATTCGCAGGGTGAAAAAAAATTTATTCGTTGAGAGTGTGCCTCATTCCCGAACTTGGCTCGCCATATACGCGAGCCGTATTCTTCCCGAGCTATATTAAGTTCAACAGTGCTTGCTTTATTCTGTATTTGGCGTACGTGCATATCATTGTAATTCTTCTATTTCTATATCACTGTCTGGGTTCAGTGGCTTATTAGATGAACATGTCCGATACACGGATGAGTATTTATTTAAATGACAGATCAACATATATTTATCGCCACATCTCCGCGGATCCCATTAACCTTTGAATATTAGTGAGCAGGTTTCATGTGGTTCGGCGATCACTTAATGACGCGCAGTTTAATATTTGTGCCATCTACATGGTATCACAGACAGTGGTTGGCTGAACCCGTATCTAACGCTGCGGGAATAATAAAGGAGACATTTGGGACATCTGCAAACTTGTCATACGCATACATGTGTACAAGTATAAATGATAGGGAAAATTAGTACCGCTTAGTATCAAAGAGTTCCCTCAACATCTTCATATGATATATGTTAGTATACAGTCCTGGAAAACTGGTTAGGTGAATCAGTCGTATTTAACTAAAAGGTTGTTGAGAAAGACGTTAATGCTACGGTCACATCTGCCATACGAGCTCCGTACGAGTTGATTTTGGCAAACTCACACGGCGTCCACACGGAGTCGGACTCCGAAGACTCGTACGAGCATCGTACGGTTTTCTTAACTCCTTAACTCGTTGAGGACTCGGTTACATAGTGATAATGTTTCATCGAGCTCCCGAGTTGTCTACGAGCTCGTAGACAATTTTCAAGTCGGTAGTATCTCGCACGAGGCCCGTACGGACACCGCACGAGCTATTAATAAACATAGCGGATTGTCGCCATGTACATAACATATTTCGATACCCGGACTGAATAGATTATATTCTAAACAGTGGAACAGCTGTAAGAAGTACTACATGTAGTACATATTCAGTGTAGCAATACCACGTGCCTTTGGGCTACAGATTCAAGCAACATTTGCTTCGCGTCGAATACAAAAAAGTATTTTATTTCTTCATCGATTTCCTGTATTAAATATTCGCCAGTGTAAGGGGAAAATTACATGCTTTCAACGAAATATAGTATCTTTTTTAGCAGTTTAGCATTTTTACCTAACACCCTGTGAAACCTTCGGAGTGTCGGACTCTGACAGTTTTAAGTCTTAGTTCTTTTTCCAAGGTTTCACAGAGTGCACAAAACGGCGAAGCTGCCGATAGGATTCCTAAATTTCGTTGACAGCGTTCATATTTTCTCTTAGCGTGGCGTATGTTTCATAAAAGTCTTGTTTTCCAATGTTGACAAATTTAGTCTTGAATTTGTAGCCTTTAGATGTCAAAGTCACTTGGTACTGTTACACTGTATTGGTGACGGATTCCCAACGGTCAAATACTTAAAATCCATTAAAAACAAAAAGCTAACAAAATAAGCGACGTGGCAAGCAAGGAATAAACAAAACAAGTATCCGCGGCTCGTCGTCATCTTGTTGGAATACGTTGATAGTCTTACATGTATCTGCTTACTGCAGGAACAATGCTTCAAATTGTCTGATATTAATTTAGCAGTATACCACCTGACAACGCTAGTTTAACTATGGTTTCTAGGTGTTCCACGTTGTTTAATTCGCTTCCCTCTATTTTTATTGTTGTTTTGGTTTCGTTTTTCGTTCATTCTTTCAGTGCATGTGTTTTGCTTAAGATAACGAAATCGAATGCTCTCAGAGTGAAACATTGTCTTTTCACAACATGATTACGGTACTGGGTGATTGTGTAACGTTGTTAAATGAGACAGGAACATGGCAGATGTATTCACTTGGAACTAGTGTTTTATCTCTAAAAAAGCCGAACTCTCACAAGATGTCTTATTGTCTTATAGTTTGTCCTGTCTATATAGTCGACATTACGTGTTACGCAACATTATGATCAATATACATTCACTGTACTCGGTATAGACGTATTTATACTTACTAATCTCTTCGTACCCCGATGTGACACAAGACTGCAATGACGTACCCTGATGTGACACAAGGCTGCAATGATGTACCCTGATGTGACACAAGACTGCAATGATGTACCCCGATGTGACACAAGACTGCAATGATGTACCCTGATGTGACACAAGGCTGCAATGATGTACCCTGATGTGACACAAGACTGCAATGATGTACCCTGATGTGACACAAGACTGCAATGATGTACCCTGATGTGACACAAGGCTGCAATGATGTACCCTGATGTGACACAAGACTGCAATGATGTACCCTGATGTGACACAAGGCTGCAATGATGTACCCTGATGTGACACAAGGCTGCAATGGTGTACCCTGATGTGACACAAGGCTGCAATTATGTACCCTGATGTGACACAAGGCTGCAATGATGTACCCCGATGTGACACAAGGCTGCAATGATGTACCCTGATGTGACACAAGGCTGCAATGATGTACCCTGATGTGACACAAGACTGCAATGATGTACCCCGATGTGACACAAGGCTGCAATGATGTACCCCGATGTGACACAATGCTGCAATGATGTACCCTGATGTGACACAAGGCTGCAATGATGTACCCCGATGTGACACAAGGCTGCAATGATGTACCCCGATGTGACACAAGGCTGCAATGATGTACCCTGATGTGACACAAGGCTGCAATGATGTACCCTGATGTGACACAAGGCTGCAATGATGTACCCTGATGTGACACAAGGCTGCAATGATGTACCCCGATGTGGCACAGGGCTGAAACGATATATCTCCCTACCTGGATCTGTATTTGGATATGTTTCAGGTAGTTCTGTTATCGAGGTACTTGATTAATCTCCTGAACATTGGCCCATAACATTCCGTCCCTCACATACAATATGTACCATGCAATTTTTTTTTTATCCTTCGTTTGAAGATGAAGTATTTCGTTGTTTAAATGTTTGAATGTGACTTAATAGACACCAAGCGAAGATAAGCAGAAAAGTTTAGCTAATATATAATATATGAAACTTTATTTCATCGGCTAAAGTATCAGTCATTTTCTATATACAAATATATAAAGGGACTGGCTTCCGATATATGTGCACGTCAATATTTCCCTGGTGGAAGACCTAGGCTTTCTGAATATGTTGATCCCTTCCATTACGTATTTCCTATTTCCAATTGAGTCGAGGCACATGCACTAAACACATGACCGCTTTGAAGAGGTTGCACTGTATTTGAAAAAGGGCTAGCATCTTCAAAAACTATGACAAATTATCACATCAAATGGCTGGAGTTTGTTAGTGATTCAAATTTGAGTTTCGAGAAATGCAGTGCTGAAATCGAATGATAAAAGACATGATATTGACATCCTATCCTCAGTGTCTAGCTGTAATACGTAATCTGTTTTTGTCACAGGAGAGAGATTTTGTATCAACCAGCTGAATGTTAACTCCACACGCTCAGTGTGTATATGGGTTGAATGATAGGATATTATTTATTTAGCTTTTTCTGAATAAAAGCATTCTTTCTATATACTACGAGGAAGTTCTATGGATAGTTGTACATTTCTATTACATGACCTAGTGTGTTGAACCGTGCACTACAAAAATACTACCAAATTGGCCAGACAATGCAGTACTCAGCAGAAACAGCCACAAATGCACACACGAAAAAGAAAACTCAAAGACCACGAGCACTGACACTCGACCAGACAAACTATTCTATAAATTGCCATGGCCTATAACCTATATTTAAATGTAGATTATAAGGCCACGGCTATTTATAAAATTGTTTTCAGGTCCAGTGCCAGTGATCACGAGCCACAAGGACATTGGATTTCACTTAAGTGCGTAAGAAAAAATTAAACGGAAGAGCTACAAAAACAGGACAACTTACTGCTACAGTCGCCTCAGTCACTACTCCTACAGCCGCCTCAGTCAGTCAAACATAACTGGACAAGAACGAATCACACAGACGACCACACCTGACTATGACAAGCCACAAAACAACCCTAGCAGAAAGACACCTACCTTCGTAACACGCTACATGTAATATACATGTAATCTTATATTTAAAAAAACGGAAACCATTAGTATCGGGTCAAGCAAGTTACAAATTATGTTCACATCACATTTACAGTGTTTGGTTTCTTGGTCCGGCGATATAATTATTGCCTCCGATATTTTACATCCTCATACATCAGTGGTTAGTCAAGTTCCCAGACTACCTTGTGATGAATACTCTGGTGAACGAAAATGATATTTTAGGACTAAAATCAGATTACAAAATAATTAACAAGTCTGTGAATAAATCTTTACTGCTACCAAACGTAGGAGACGTGAATGCTTTGAATGTCATTATATTGTATATCAATACTAGTTAGTCTGTATTTGATGGCAGATTAATGTTTGCTTCGTCATATTTTACGATCATTTTATTGTGTCCAGTCGTCTAGAGCTTAACATGTATTGTCGGAGCTTTCATAACGAATAGTAAGTTCACACCACCCACCATATACGTCGGTTTTATAGGTCACCAGATCAAATCTACGATAAGCTGTGTAAATATTTAGGGAATGTCTTTGTATAAAAGGCTTGGTACCATGTGTCCCGCCGTTGGTATCACAGGGGTATGGTAATGCTAAAATATTATTGAATAAAACTTAATTGTTAGCTTGCCATTGACAAATTAGGGACCCTATACAACAATGTATACGTTTCTGGACAAACTCAAAATAGGTTCAAACAACTCATGTTGACTAATGCACAAGTCAATATTTTGGCCGCTCGGGGGAGCGGCTGGCGACCCAGGGGGAATTAGACATTTTCAATGTCCTGATGTCTAAATCCCCACCCTGGAGACAATGCTTACTGTCTATATCCCCACCGTGGGGCATAGTTTTTAAGCCGAGTAATTTAATAAAAACACGAATAAAAGTATCACTGTCGTCTTTCGCTGAGTAGAAATTCCCGGACCAAAGTCTATTCCCCCGGACTCGGAGTCAATAAGGTCGTCTATATCCCGCCTTTCGGGAAGATTCGTCTGTCTAATGCCCCCTGTATCCCCGCCGCTCCCCTGATTCGTCTGTCTAATGCCCCCTGTATCCCCGCCGCTCCCCTGGTTCGTCTGTCTAATGCCCCCTGTATAACCGCCGCTCCCCTTGGTGGGCATAATATTGACTGGTGCATAACATACCTAAGAGGTTTGAAGACTATGGCACAATTCATTTTCAAGTTACAAACGACACAAGTCGAATGTCATCATATTTCATTATTCCAAGGGCAATAACTCTGCTAATAATGGTTTGATCAGAATTAATATCATTATAACGGCGTACAACAACTCATGCAGACTAATATCTCAATGAAGTTTGAAGACTGTAGCACAAATACTTTTCAAGTAACAGATAACACAACATTTTGGGACGGACTGACTGGCAGACGGACAAACTGATGGATTGACAAAGGCAAATCTATATCCCCCCAATATTTGCTGGGGCGTAACAAAATTCAGTATTCATCATATAAAACATAGTGTCATGCTCCTGCAGTTGGGATGGTCAAAACTTTGACTATAGTTCTTCAACTCTGCCATAAACCATGATAAACGATTAGTCATGACAAAAGATGATAAAAATCGAACAGGGAAGGCAATACTCAACTTAAACAGCTGAGCACAGAAAACAGAAAAAACACAGACCACAATCACACGGCACAATGCTCATCACACAGCTGAAAATCTAACCATTTTCACTTGCATACAAGATTGAAGAACGATATTTTCGTTGTGCCATTTATTTAATTTGTAATATTGTACGATTAACATCAGCAGTTGAATAAATCAAATCCTCCAAAAAATCAAATCTACCAAGACTCACGTGAAATAAGTAGCTAATCACTGTAGCCCTGGCAGGTGGTGTGACCATGTCCAATCATCGAATTTTTTTCAACTCAAGGCACACCACATTTGTTCAGTTTGTATTTTGTTAAGGGCAATAACTTTTTAAAATATAACCACTCTAAATTTGCTGATTATCCATTATACATCAATAGGCCAGAGACTATAAATAACTTTATCTATGGTCTCAGAATAGGCTTCGTATGAATACCTCATGTAGTGTTTCATTGAAATACAAGACAAATTTGTGATGCAATGCATCAAAGTAGCCGCAATTTTGTGGTTTACATGGCATAAATACTGTTATATCAAGCAACGGTGTTATAAATTATTCTAAACGACTGAAATCTCTAACGTTTCATTCAGATAGAATGAAATTGAGCAGGAAATATTCCAATATACACAGGTATTTGACATTATAAACTGGGAGTCACTGAAAAGTTACCACTTATATATATCTCTGTATTTTGTATACAATATGACCTATCGGTACAAAAGTTTTCTAGTGTGTGCATCTGAATATTGTTGAAGTTGTGACTTCTCAGTAAGGTCAAAACATAGTTGTGTTCGGCTTTTAACACAGTGTAACGTGAATTTTAAATATAAGAGTCAATTGATAGGATGGTACCTAACTTTTCATTGAGTATAAGTAACGGTATTGTATAACAGATCTAGATCTTTTAATTTCTACTTATTGTTTAACAGCAATTTCGTTTACAAATGCATTTCTATATGGATAAGCAAAACGTTCTTATATACACATGCTGCACGATATGAAGTAAAAACACGTAAATACATGTAGCATGCAACCCTCGCATATATACAATTACAAGCACATTATAAATCACTGAAACATTATTATGTGACCATTCTAAATAGCTTACTGGTATTGGAAACTAGTCATCATTCCTTTGACCAATTGGATGTGCAGTGTTGCAATGTCACCAGATTATTAACATAATTCAAAATAAATTTGAAGTACTTGATAGTTCCACATATTTATTGGATTAAAGTAAATGTAGAATACAATGAATCGGTAAAACCGAATTATGCTTCCCGAAGCAAGTGTTTGTCCCAAAATTGGAAATAACTTATTACAGATACAGGTAAAAAAAGAAAATAATGTAGAATTTTGGTTCTTTGACACCGCACTTCCTCTACCATTATGTTGAGTTTCAATCAAATGCCATCAATACTGTTCAAGTGAGGGACCTGCCAAGCATTAATTTGTATGAAAAAGGGAGATAATTAAAAAACAATAAAGGTGCACTTCTCCTGAATGAGATTAATTCACCTATAAAGTTTCAAATCAATACCTCCCATAATGAAGGAGTTATGACCTGGACAAGAAGTAAGTATAAAAGTACAAAAGGCCATAACTCCAAAAATTTACAATAAAGAGTTAGGTTTCTTGTGCACCGCACTTCCTCTCAATGAGATCTATTCACATATGAAGTTTCAAATTGATATCTCTAATACTGTATGAGTTCTGGCCCAGAGAAGAATTAAGTATAAAAAATTACAAAGGGAAATAACTCAAAAATATATATTGTAGGGTTATGGTTCTTTCACACTGCACTTCCTATCAATGAGGTCTATTCACCTATGAAGTTTCAAATTGATATCTCTAATACTAATTAAGTTATGGCCCGGACAAGAATGAAATATGAAAAAAAATAGAAAGGGTAGTAACTAAAAAAATGTGCAATCAAGAGTTATGGTTCTTGTGCACTGCACTTCCCCTCAATGAGGTCTAGTCACCGATAAAGTTTCAAATTGATATCTCTAATACTGTTTAAGTTATGGCCCGGACAAGGATGAAGTATGAAAAATTACAAAGGGGAATAACTAAAAACATATGCAATCAAGAGTTATGGTTCTTGTGCACTGCACTTCCCCTCAATGAGGTCTATTCACCTAAGAAGTTTCAAATTGATATCTCTAATACTCTTCAAGTTATGGCCCGGACAAAAGTGTGACAGATGGACAGACGGGCGGACAAAGCGGCGACTATATGCTCACCCTTCGGGGAGCATAAAAAATACACAATTAGGCCCTCCTGCATTTTAAATGCGGACTTGGGATTCGATGACGGTGCAGTTACATTGTACCTAGGGTTTTTCTACTTCACTCTCAGTCTCTGGGAGCTGAAAATATTGGCTGTCATTTTGAGGTATTTCAGCTCTACAGAGGTTAAATTTATAGCTATGCTCATTCAGGTTATTGTAAAAAGGTAAACAACAAATTAGGTCCTTTGGCAATCACTTATTAAATATGTTAAAAGCTAAACATGCATTATTAAATTATTTAGCTCTCAATAAAGCAATTAAAAATTTTAAAAGGTACAACTTCAGGTCTATTTTCATTTTAATATTATTTTCGAACTGACAAATATTCATTCATACTGACAAATATTCATTCTGACTGACAACATTTTGACCGTCGTGTGGATAAGGAAAATTATTTGCTGAACTGTCGTGCGGATAAGGAAAATAATCGGCACAACCGACGTGCGGATAAGAAAATTAATCAGTATAATCATCGTGCAAATAAGGAAAATAATTTACGAGACTGTCGTGCGGATAAGGAAAACAATTCAATTATTGGCACAACTGTCTTGCGCATCAGGAAAATAATTGGCATGACCATCATGCGCATAAGGAAAATAATTGGTACGACTGTCGTGCGGCGGATAATGAAAATAATTGGCACGAGCATCTTGCGCATAAGGAAAATAATTGGTACGACTGTCAGACGCATAAGGAAAATAATAATTGGCATGACTGTCAATCATGTGGGTAAGAAAAAAAATTGGCCCGACCATCATGCAGATAAGGAAGATAATCGACAACATACTGTTAAAAAGGATTTCACAAGCATATGATTAACGATGCTCATCCAAGACTGCCCAGCTCGACTGAATCAATCTAATGTCATAAGTCTTTGATATTTATTCATTTAAAATTTTTGGTTACTGAACTTTTATAAGATTTCAGATTTTATCATTTATTTAACAGTTTTCAATAGTGTTAAATTCGTACAGTTACAGTGTAGCACACAATGCCTCGTACTGATGTAAACAATTGGCGTGCAAAACGAAATAGCAATGCACAATACAGATGCATAACATTGTTCAAAAGTTGTTTACATTTTTTAACATTTTGGGTCGAATCCGTACGAGTACGACAGTGACTTACTTCAATGTCTGTATCGGATGTTGATGAAATTGCATAACTACGTTCGTTATGAGTATTAAAGAAGATTTTCCTTGTTCAACAAGTACTCGCGTCTTGTATTCACTTATTCCCGGCTATTTTTGATAAGTAAAGTTTTATCTTCCGCCGTCATGTTTAAAACGCGGCCAAACTGCGGGCACGTGCGGCCAAATCAAGCAACTTTAAAATCATCAAGATATTGTTCATAATATATGAAAACTACTTATATAATCACAATAAACAGCACAATATCACAATAATTGCTAAAATACTGATATGTTACCGTTAAACTTTTGGAAGCAAGTACCCGGGCCAACCCATTCTGTAGTCTGGTTCCCTGTCGTTCTATATTTGTTTAGTAGTGATAGGGGAGGTAATCCAGACGAATACCGGATGATTGAGACCATGGATCATTGAGACAAGATCATTGAGACCAGATTTCTGGAGTATTGAGACCAGACACCTGGAGTATTGAGACCAGATTTCTGGAGTATTGAGACCAGATAAATATTTGTCCAATTTGTTGCATTTGTCATTAATAAAACGTTGTGTTGTATTAAATATGTGATATTCTAGAGTTTAAAGTGCATATTATTGGTTTTTGTTCATTCGTTTGTTGAATATGAGATCAGAAAAACTAATCAATTGTGATATCTATATTATGTGAATTTGCTATAAAGAGCAAGCTTGATATTAAATTATTTAAAGTGGTTTACTGTTGATTCCATTTACAAAGTACATTTTTATGATAACCAAATTGTTATAATACCATCGGTATGCACATGTTGTTTATAAACTTTATAGTCGTGTGCCTATCATATAGTCGTGTGATTGCTGGACTATTGACACAAGACACACATAGTTCACATCACTGAGGGCCCTATGGCATTATATGGACTGGCTAGTCAGCCCAAGTTGTGTATATGGACCGAAGCGAAGCTGAGGTCTATATACACAACGCGGGCTGACTAGCCAGTCCATATAATGTCATTGGGCCCGAAGTGATGTGAACTATGTCTTATATTATACCGAACATTCAATTTCAATATTAGAATTATATATCTTTCTAACGCGAAAACATTAAATACATTTGGTTTTAAATTTTTAAACTACAGATCATTATGGGGAGACCTAACATCTATTTTGGGCCTATTCACAAAATAACCCAGAAATGTGAAAAATGTTTTTTTGGGGATTTTTTATTCAAAACGTACATAAACTCGTAGCAAATGATCTAACAAAGAAAATGAATACCCACATGGCATGTTTCGGTTCAATAATAAAAAAGTTACAGCAGTTTTTGTTACTGGGAATAGCGTAAATTATGTTCTAAAAATAGAGCGTTCTATGTCACTGCCATAGTTACCTGCCGGTCCATATTATTTTGCCGGTCCATATTTTTTATAATATTGACCGGCTGCTGTATTTGGAAAATAGAGCGTTCTATGGCACTACCATAGTTACCTGCCGGTCCATATTATTTTGCCGGTCCATATTATTTATAATATTGACCGGCTGCTGTATTTGGAACATGCAAGTCAGTCAGTCTATCGCTGGATATATTGACTGATTGGAATAACAAAGAAACAGTTGAATGAAATTAGGGTGAGGTATAATATATAATTATATTTTCTATTTATTGCATTTGTTATGAATAAATCTGCAAGTGATATCAAGTACTGTGTAAGAGAGTGTAATATAACATAGTCTGAGACCATGCAGCCACTAATAAATCTATTTCTGGTAATCAGTATTACCCAGCCCTAATTCTCATTAACAGACAGATTTTAAATTATTTGTAATTTGTATCAAATTAAGGTGAAACTATCTAAATATATATATATACTTTGAATTATGTCAATATAAATAAATTAAAATAAATATATTGGTTTAAATACAACCTAATTTTTACACTAACCATGGTAAACAAGATATTTCACAGTCCTAATTAAATTATCACATTCCTATTAACATCTATAATAATACCAGTGATAGGCATTTACCTATCAATTATACAACTTAATGGGATTATCGATAATCCTTTTACAACCCATTATACAAATTGATTGGATTATCTGTTGTACATTATACAGCATACTTTGATTTTTTAATTAATTGTCTGCTGAAAATTATACATTTGTTAACAGATTGTTAAATAATTATATTGATTACACAATAGAACCTTTTTTGAGCAACACCCTTTGTGAGCTGCAAATATTGGTCGTTATTTAGAGGATGTGTTCAAAAGAGGAAATTATAGTAATGTCTAAAGATGTTGTACTGTACTAATACAAGCTGTTGCTA
Source organism: Spisula solida (assembly GCA_947247005.1). Taxonomy (NCBI): domain Eukaryota; kingdom Metazoa; phylum Mollusca; class Bivalvia; order Venerida; family Mactridae; genus Spisula; species Spisula solida. The sequence continues at coordinate 4,390,154 of OX365948.1, read as the reverse complement.
TAGAGAGGTGATTAATAGATGAATAAACTGACATATCAGATCATGAAAGCATTGATATTATATTGACTAATAATTCCAATTATCAATCTGAATATAATCAACATTCAGCGCTAAAACTAACTTGCTCAAAATGTTCTTCGATGATTTTACACTTCATAAATTCGATTAATTTGGTTGAATTATTATTTTTAAAAAAAACTTTGTGTTACAACTCACAAATCAAATTGATTATACACTAACAATACTATCTTTATACTGTCGATAGTTCTAGGGAATATAGTCAATTTTTAGCGACAAACGTACTTAAAGCCGAAATATGTTGCTTATACATGAACCTTTGTGACTTATGTTGTAAATTGTCGAAGACATTGATTATGTCGATTTATCAAATAAATGTAAGTTACAAAATATAACTAGTCTATTTAGAATTATTTTTAATTTAAATAGCAAATAATATTATGTAACTAGTAAACTACTATAATACTATCTTACTTCCAAATAACATTGAGTTTTAATAATTCTAATATAATGTAATTAATTAAATTAAGACATGAATATTATCACTGCTGAACTACAAATTGGATTTACATAAACTAAAAATGGTTAATTGCGGGGGCGGTTAAATGCAAAATTCAATCCAGCGGATTTTGTTTAAAACTTACATTTTTTTCAATATGTATCATCATGAGATTTGTTTAATTGTTAATTATGTCATCAATATTGATGTTAAGTCCAAGTTTAAAGTATGATATTGGGATTAAAATGATAAGGATCAATGTCATGCCGGAGGACTTTTTCTGTTCATTAAAATGTTGTCTATAATGATGTGTCAGCCATAATTGGATTATATTATTTATTCTTTATTTCTATCTCATTTACATATATAAAAATAAGTCAAATTGATAGACTGCTGTTGTATAATTGTTACATATTAAGAAGAAAAAAACAGAGTTAAAATGGTTTGTCGTAATATTTCATTAAACTGTTGATAAGTTTTAACCATTAATATGTCTTAAATCAACATAAATATATCAGTATATTGGTCTCAATAGTCAAATAACTACATTATGTGGTCTCAATACTCCATAGTCTGGTCTCAATGCTCCAGAAATCTGGTCTCAATACTCCAGAAATCTGGTCTCAATACTCCAGAGATTTTCTGGTCTCAATAATCCATGGTCTCAATGCTCCAACAGCCAG